>CM042074.1:45872280-47344773 GCA_023509865.1 Trypoxylus dichotomus
GCCTATTTTGAGGCAAAAGATAAATCGTTCTAGAAAAGTGGTATTGAAATGTTAGAGCGGCGCTGGAATGATTGCGTTGCTCTTGATGGAAATTACGTTGATGAATAAAGCTAATTTTGAACAAAAAAAAACGTGTTTTCTTTGTTAGACCCGGGACTTTTCAGCCCATGTGTTATAAGTGGTTAGAAAGTGACGATTCTCTTATAATGATAACTTATTTTCTGTCAATACATCGAATGTTTCACTAGTTTATTTTGATTTTATACGAGCAAAGATATTTTGTAATATTTTAATCGTACGGTATAAAACGTATAAATTTTTTTTACTTTTCAGAATAAGATTGCGAGGGAGAGTATTTGGTTTCCATTTGGAAAACAAGGTTGACTATAAGGAGACTTCTAAAAAGCGGTTAAGGTCAATTTACAAGAGACAAGTAACCGTCTCAGACTCTTAATAGAAGTAAGTAGTACTTACAAATCTATTTTAATCGAAAGTTGTATAGATGTGGTGGTTGTATTCATTTAAATAAATAGGTAACTGTTGTCTACTAAATTTCGAGGTATTAACGAATAAACGGGTATGTTTCCGAAACCATTTCGACATTGTACTGTGCTTTATGTTAATGTTCTTCACGATGTTCTATTGTTAGCTGTAGGTACCGCAGAAAATGTACGTATTTATACGTATTGTGTCTTTGAGTTATACATACCGTTAAACCTGCAAATGACACTTGCACGAATGGGTCGACAAGATCGCTGGCTTCGCCCGTAAACGCTTTCTTGACGTTCGCCATTATAGATGAATTCATTTTCGGTAGACCATCAGCACGGTATATTTTGATTATAAAACGCGCTCTTTGTCTATCTATGGGTACGCCGTCCGGTAGCAATAGATTTCTGGAATAGATTGAAATTCATCAATTTTAAATATAAATTTCTATTCGGAGCTTTTTTTAATCGTTAGTTTTATTAAATGAGTCATGTTTCTAACTTATAATAAATATTGTACTTTCTAATGGTTTCCATAAAAATGCTCTACTGTTGTAGCAAAAAATGGCAAAGTTATTAGTTTTTAGCTTCTTTGGCAATATGCTCTCTCCACTTTGTGTTTTGGAAGAAGGTGACAGTTTATAAGGTTAAACTAAAATTCTTATTGTATAAACAACATACTTTAGTAACAAACACATTTTTGAAGAATGTAATTTAAAATAGCAAATAGCAAATACCAATGTAAAGGCTGTGGTATATACATAGCTTTATAAATAAGGCTGCAGAAACGGGTGCTTTCGGAAATGCCTGCGGTTCGATTACCATCAATATTAAAAATAATTAATGTAATTAGCCACTATTTTAGTCTGATTGTGTTGTTTATTCGGGCTTTGCTGATGTATGATCTACATCAACAACACAATCAAACTAGAAATGTAAGTAATTATTTTTAATATTGATAGTAACTAAGCTGCACGCAACTCCGAAAACGCTCGTTCCTGCAGCCTTACTTATAAGTTAGTACCTTACACATATTGCATTTTAAGTTAACTTAGGATTTACGATGATACAAAATAAAAAAATATATTTGCACTGAATTAACGCAATAAGTAGTCATGTGGAACAAAGTACGGAATACATTCACATTACAATATATACGAAAGGTGATGGGATTTTTTGTTATATAAATAATAAACAGTACGAGGCATAATATAGGTTCCATGGCTGCCTCCGCGTTCTTAGGGGAATATTTCTCGAGATATATATTTTTTTATTAAAGTTTCTCAAGCCTTCGGTCGGAATCTCGTCCTAGAATAATTTCATATTTCGTTTTTATTCGGATGATATTCAAAATATATGGTTTTGATACACATGCTATAAGAAGGTATTATTCACATATTGCGTTATTCTACAGGTAACAATGAAACTGTTTATTATGACACACTATATTTTATCGACACTCCTTTGAATTGAATATAACTACGTACACAGTTACACAGTAGGCAACTTTTTTCTCGGATATATATTTAGAAAATGGATCTACATTAATTTGGACAGCAAAAGTTGAATGTCATCATTTATATGTCACATTAAATATATTTACATAGCATAAGATCTTTGCTGGAGGTAAACAAATATTTACTTGCAAATAAATATGTCAAGTCATGGTAAGTGATATTTCTTTGGCATACTTAACATCTTATTTACTTAAAGAAAACATGTTTGGAATAAATAAGTATGTCTCTTTTTTTGTACCTCGCTGCAGAAACAGCAGCGCGTCTGTGCGTCCAAACAATTTTTGGAGCTGTGTGGTGATAAACCTGCACAGATTTTGGAGCGGATTGTTACCGGAGATGAAATATGGGTTCGTCACTTTGAGCCTGAGTCCAAACAGGAGTCCATGCAATGGCATAAAAAGGGGACACCACCGCCAAAGAAATTCAAAGTGTCGGAATCGGCTGGAAAGTTGATGGCTACTATTTTTTGGGATTGTGAGGGGATATTATTGATTGATTACAAAGAAAGAGGTAGGAGCATAACCGGAGAATATTACGCAGCGATATTAGAAAAATTAAAGGAGGCCATCAAGGAAAAACGTCGAGGAAAATTGACCAAGGGTGTGTTGCTCTTGCAAGACAATGCGCCGGTTCACAAGAGCAAAGTTGCAATGGCTGCTCTGCACAAGCATGGCTTTCAATCAACAGTCCATCCACCCTACAGTCCAGACCTGGCATCTAGTGATTTTTATTTGTTCCCCAATTTAAAAAAAGACTTACGTGGAAGAAAGTTTTCCGACGACAATGAGGTAAAGGAGGTAACTTTGGCTCGTTTTGAGGCGAAAGATAAAAAATATTTTTATGATGGTTTAGAAAAATGAATTCATAGATCTAATAAATGTATTGTGCTTAAAGGTGATTATATTGAAAAGGAAAAATAGATTTATTGTTTTATTTTGTTTAAAACCCTGTCATTCCACGAACTTCTGGACCTCCCCTCGTATCTCATACATTTTGGTAAATCGATAGATTAGTACGATTGAGAAATTAAAAACAGGTTTCTTCGTATTTTATACTACATCGATTTACAAATTATATTTAGAATAAAGAGGTACGTTTCGAGATAAAGTTATTTTTGTGCTTTCCCGGAAATATCCTTGGCTGGAGGTATGCTTTGTATTTAAACCCTTTTCCTAGTAAACGCCAGAGGTTCTTTTGCGTAGTAATTTTCATTCGCTAACATTTCCCAAGTTCGCGTGGGTGAACAGATCATAATAAAGTGGTCACGGTAGCTTTGTTTTAATCACTAAAGTATACACTTACAACACAAATATGGTAATGTCATATACCGAAATTTAAATAGTAGGTAATGCCTCCGTTATTCAAAAAAAATAAAAATATTTTTTTTCATTTCCCTCCTAAAGAAATATATCGTTTCTAGAATTACGTGGTTCCGATAACATTATAGCAAATTAACTATTATTAAAAATCTCTAATCGATTGATTATAATCAAAATAGATTACATAAATCGTATCTGCTCAAAATCGTTCTATTATTATCCAAATTAGAATTAAAGTAGTAGTAAGTTCAGAAGTTCCCATTTATTTGATGCATAGTTGGATTAGCAATCGGATTGAACGTTCAAATCACTACTCAAAACCAGCAAGACTTTTAAGAGGCACTCAAAAAAAAAACATCTCAGTGCTATTTAAGATTGTTTTTGTGTATCTTTCCGTATTAACGGACATATTGACCATATTTACCATACCTCGTATGCGCAGAAAATAAGTCAGTGTCTTTAAGAAAATATTTTTGAATACGCTTGTTTAAGAGTTATGAGATGCCGTATAGTTGCAATCGATTAGTAGTAGTTTGAATGCACAAATCTCCATGTAATCCCGCGATAGCATGTAGGAAGTGTAGTTCAAGGGAAGGTTAAACGTATAGTCGGATGTGCTTGGGGTAGAAAGTTAAAACTTTAAAAGTGCATATTATCGGGTATACGTATTCCACTAAAATTATTTTCATCCCATTAACCGGAATATAAGTAACACTCTATACGTTCTCAAAGTGTAATTCCTTATAGAATTTTAGTGTGGGTTGGTGCAACATATAAATTTCTTCATGTTGGACTTACTCAATTTCCTCTAAAAGGTTTGACAAGTGCAAAAGTATACAACGAGCAACATTGCAACCTCTTTAGAAATTAAAATTGAACATTAGAGTCGGTTAGATAATTGATCAAAAACTTTGCCTATGTGGCAGAATTGGTTGAAAATTATGTAAGGTGATTGTATCCAAAAAGTAAATAAGAAAAAGTTCAATGTATATGTATGTATACAATTTACATCAAATTTCGGTTTAAATTTGTATAATATGTCTATGTATAAATTATTTTCACAGAAAATGCGATTAAATTCGCACTTACAGATAGTTATACGTTTATTTATATGTTATTTTTAAATAGAAACCATTATATTTTATATTAGATTCAGAGTTTACATCAAATTTTGATCTAAATTTGTATAGCATACCTGTGTATATTACACACATCTATACATAGTTATACGTTTCTTATTTATTCGAGAGTGCAATGAAAGCTTACTATTGACGAAAACCGCAATAATTACTGAAAATTAGCAATAACAGATAATAATAAATAGAATAATAATAGATTTTCGTAAACGCAATAAATGAAGAAGTATAATCTTGAAAGAAAGTAAATCCTTGATCTTCCAGAATCTTTTAGAATAATAATAAGGCACTGTTTTAAACTACGTTGCCAATACCATCATGTACCTTTTGGTAAGTTCCTATCTAATTTCGTAAAACATAAGTCTGTTTAGTGTCTTGGGCAACGGTTTAGTCGCATTTGGGTACCCGCCTGAAAATGTTCTGGCTCTCGGCTGTATTCACTAAAAAATCATTCTTAAATCTAAAAAAATGTTTGTTTGTAAATATCCCCCCTCCCCCCCGCTCAAAAGTTTATTGTTAACAATAATTTTTAGAAATCGTATAATTGAAGACGAATGAGCATTTTTTTCTGAAAATGGTATGTTACACAAATATTAAACAGAAATTTGATTCCCCAACATATAAATTGTCCGAATGGTTAGTGAGTGAATACAAGAATTTGACCCACAAAGTGTGGAAAATTCCTCAAAATTTGTAAATAAAATTGAGAACATTGAATTTATGGAAGGGGAATTCCTAGTATCGTTCGACGTTTGTTCACTGTTCCCAAGTGCACCAACTCCAGCAACTACAGAGTATTTAGTTGATTGTCTGAAATTAAACAACGTAGATGATGTACAAATTGCAGAATATAAAAGATTGACAAAATGGTACATGTATTAAAATTATTTTCAAATAGACGAAAAATAGTTTGTACAGATGGAAGTCACAGCTATGGGAAATCTGTTATCTCTGCTTATTGCTAACCCATTCACGGGTAAATTTGAAACCAACATGAAGAAAGCAACCAAATATTTCCTAAGAATTTGGCTAAAGTACGTAGATGACAATTTCGCTGTTTTCTGTATTAATAAAGGGATTTCTTAGCGCAACTACATTCAAAATTTACTACGATTGAGTTCACAATTGAAGAAAAAGCGAACAATTGGCTTCCTTTTTTAGATACCTTAGTTATACGCAATAATAATAAATTAGAAATAGACATTTATAGAAAAGAAACCAATTCCAATAGATTTATTATGTCCTTGTTTATAAACTCCTTAAATTTCCGTTAAGTAAAAGCAGGTACGCAAAAGAACTAAAATGCATTAAAGACGTAACCAGGTACTTTTCTACTGATATGGACCGTATTTTACGAAAAATAATAACCAAAAATATAAACAACTTATGAGAAATTCCACTACCTTGACACCAACAGACATCGGTAATAAGAAATTCATAACATTACTCACTCAACAGAAAAAGGGTAAAGCAAGAATTTCCGTCAACAAATATGAACGTCTTTTGTGTGCAAAAATTAACTGGATATAATGAGAAGGTGCGGAATTTACCAAGTCGTATGTAATAATTGCGATAAACTTTCGATAAGTCAGAGCTGTCTAGCGTGGCAGAGTATATAGTAAAATCTGGACATAATATTGAACTAAAAGACTTAAGCTACTTAAAATGTACATTTTTTTTCTAAGGAATTCACGTACACGAAACGATATTCATCAAAAACAACAAAAACTTGCTCAATAGAGAATTACCCCCAGTTGCACACGCCAGACTGCTACATTCATTACCATAATATCTTGTTAAACACATGGTTTCTTTTCGTTTCCTCCTTTCCGAAAGGGCACAACGTACTCGGAGATTATAAAAGCTAGTAATTATAATTTTTTGTTGTAAAGCCACGGGCGGGGCTTTTAACCTCGTAGAGCAACTCGGCCAGTACCTCGCCTATTGTGCACCCATGTGACTTTAGTTCACTCGATCGGGTTGTACCTGAGTAACAAAGTCCATAATCCGCTCGAGCGGTAATTTTCCTAACATGGATTCGTTAAGCTAAGCATCCCCAAGGTAAACCTGTCTTTCCCTGCAGACTGCCAGGTAGTCAACAAGAAGTTGCACAGGAGTTTCCTCTGCTCTCCCACACATTCTACACGAAGGAGAGTCTACTACACTCATGTAATCCATGTGTTTGTTCAGTGCACAGTGTCCAGTTAAGATTGCTGTGAGTGCTTTCAGATTGGTCCTGCTCATAAGGACTGTCTTACGCAGTCTTTTCTCAACTGGATAAATCCCGAGAGATTTGCAGTGTCTCAATCCGTCTACACCGTCCCAGTAGGACTGGTAATTGGCGGCGAGCTCGGACTTAATGTAGGTATTAATACTGCTATAGGTACTCCCACACGTCGGTTCAGAATCTGAGAATGGTCGTCCATCTCTTGCCAGCAAGTCAGCTGCTTTGTTCCCTTTGATCCCCGAATGGCATGGCACACATCTCAGCGTAACGCTGCAATGTTCCGCCAGTTATTGCAGCATCCTATGGCACCCCAACATAACAAGTTAAACCTGATAGCTTGAAGCGCCTTAAGAGCGGCTTGACTGTCCGTTACGATTTTCATCACTTCCAAGTCAAGCCATGTCTAGATCGTAGTAATTACAATAGACCTCATTAAATCTACGTAGAACATATTGTATGCTGATATACTATAACTCAGTTGACAATGAGAGTCCGTGTGTTCTAGAAACGCTGCGTTCCCAATAAATTATTAATTTATGTGATAGAGAATTTCTTGCGATACCTGTGAGAAATCCGATAAGTATTTCAAAATCGGCATGAAAAATAATTTTCCTTTACAGAGTTTTTGTTATAATTATCGACATTTAGCCCAACAACTTTCTAACTTTTTAAAAAATCATTCGATAGGAAGGAGCAGATTCATCATAACATACATAACTGTAACTTTTCTTCAGTTTTTGTAATGATTTTTCTTTCACGTGAAAAGATCAAGTTTAATTAAGACACGTAGTTCTTTCTCTCCACATTTATACAAATACAACAAATCGTTTATTCCAAACCACTGTGAAACTTACCTATTCCACAAATTTATAAGAATTTTTAATAGTAAATTTCCAGAACTTGACTGAAGTCAGTAATATACTCACCATGGCGAAATTGTTACTTTTGAAAAATCACTTTGTCATCAAATCGCAGTCATATAGGGTACACTATTTAAGGTAACAGTTTTTTGTGGAAGACACGCTCGATAATATGCGTTTGTAAAGTTTCGATTTTGCCAACTTAAATATTAATTAGGGTCAGAAGTTCACACTGCCATTATTACATTTCCTTGTAAGGCGAATAAATAAGTTTTTCTAGGTCTTCTAATAATTTATGAACTTGATATTACATGGGAGTGGCAATAACTATTTTATATAATAAATTCAAAGGATATTGTACTCATTAAGAATTCATTATTGAAGAATATTCCGGCATATGTAAATAGGTAAGAATTTAACATAAGACATGCGTATGCACAGAGTTTTACATTTGAATAACAAGAGGGATTTTATAGTGTGAAAATTACACAGGTATATAAATGGCTTTGTTTAAGGATAATTAAATGATTTCACATATATGATTATTAAACGATTATTAAATTATGTAATTTTGTGCTTGAACGAAAAAGGTATTATAGTCTGCAGACAGTACTTAATTACTTTTTCTGCGGTACCTTTTTTCTAATGAGAAATTTGGTTTGCTAATGTGCCGGTTTATTAGCAACTCTGTTTTGCGTAAAATAAACTGTGCGTCGGAAAATTTGAAATTGTATCATGAAAGAGGACACGGAATTTAAATATCAAAGCTTTTTGGGATATTTCATCGTTTGTAGGCAATTGTTGAATGCCTTAATTTCTTTCTTTTGCCGCAGCGAATGCTCCTGCATAATTAGGATTATAAAGAAAGAATGAAGGTTCAATTTTTTATGAAAGAAATTTCAGGAAAGATTCGAGGACATTCAGGAAAGAATGGGGTTCAGTTTACATTAAAAGTAACGTTTTTACAAGAGCATATAAGTTTTCAAGTAAATATTTGCTAATTAGCTAAAAAAATCTGTTCATCACTCGCATAGGTTTAACAATGACGGTTAGTTCATATCAGCTGTTCACATAAAATTTTAGTATAGGTTTTGATAACGTAATGATAAGGATTTTGGACTATCGACGTAATAGAGTAGTGTACCGAGTGTAGCAGATAGTAAGTATCTTCCACTATTGACGAATCTAAAATTAACGTTTCTCCCCCTCAATAATGCATAATAAATAAGGTCATGGAATATCAAACGACTCAAAGCATATAGTGTAGGCCGAAAATTTGGAATCGCTAGATCTTTGTTTTGTAAATATATCATATTTATTACTATTAAAATATGAGCAGTGACCTTTTCAAATTCAAGTACAATAAATTCTATACTTCGTATTGTATGTATGTCAACGCGAGAGGAAATTTTAAGTTTAGAGGTAAAAGATTAGGTCAAAGGCAATATGGGCTAATAATCGAGCACTGTGGCTCTGGAACACTGAAACATTTCACCATCACCTTTACTGTACCCTAATACGGGACGTACGTTTTGAAATGGTGTTGCCTAAAATGAAGTGTTCCCTTAAGGTGCATAAGCCAGCATCGTCTCATTTTTTCCAGCGTCAATAGTGCAACTTACTTGCTTTCCAGATGATTGATAAATATAACTATTTACCACTGCAAATATTTGACTTAGCAGTTGAACATTCATAATCTTACACTAGAAAAATTAAAATAAATTTCAAACTGTGAATATTTTGATTTATTTTTCATGAGTTTGGGTCAGATATTTCAACGGCATATTTTTGCATCTTTGACACTAACAAACGCTCAATAATTGACTTATTGGAACAGCTAAATTCCAAACTTCCTTGTATTAAATTTATCCACGAAGGAAAAATAGACTGCAGTACTCGTTTCTAAGATATGTTAATAATAGAAAATAGGAATGAGCTCGCAATAAACGTACATAAAAAACCTAATAGCAATTATATTATAGATTCATTTTACAAGATTCTCATCAATTATGGGCATATTGCCTACTTAATTTCCCTTTAATCAAAGAAGTACATCAGAAAAATTACGAAACATAAGAATAGAATAAGAACTGAGTTACTAGGAAATCTATGCAGTGTCTTTCTTCAAAATAGATTTCTACTTAGCGGATGTGTTATCTGTTTGCTAACTACTATATAGTTATGAAGCACGCTATACAGAATGATCCATTCATTTCGATTGATCGGAATAATTTGCAAGTACTTAGTTTTATGAAAAGAAGTTTCAAGCGAAACTTTTAATATAAAGGCGGCTTATGCAACGACGATATACATGCTATTGCTATTCACCTGTCCATAATTGGTAAAGATGGATGGATTGGAAAAATATTACGTTAGAAAAAGGTTATTGTCATTTCGAATTTGCTGCCGAGCCTACTATTCATTAAATTCCATACGATGTTCAAAATCACTTTTGCGAAGGACTTGGTGAATTGGTATGTGATATAGATGCCATTTTTGCCGTTTTAATATTCAAACAACACTAAATCGCGAAATTCCAGACTACTTTGCAAGTTTTCTAGTATTAATTTGTGGATTATGAGCCATTGTTGCAAATTCAATTGTTTTGCGCGCTGTGTGCGAACTTGTATCGTCTTGGAGGAGGTTGATTCGTCGTTCGGGGTTGGTTTTTCGAAGCTCAGATATGAATTGCGGCAAGCAAATGGTCGTACACCAATCGATAGTAACAGTTCTTTAATCTTGTAGAGGAATTGTTGCTAGATGATCTGCTTTCGAGACAAATGTCGCGACAATATTTTTGGTGACACTTCGAGAGCGAATGACTTTTGTCAGGTTTTCTCCGTTTTAGAACACCCAAAGAGACAATTGGCGTTTATTTTTCGGCTCGTATGAGTAAATCCAAGATTCATCACCACTGACGCCTGCTGTATAGGTTTTTAAAGTTTCGGTGTTGGAACAGTCTACAGTTTTTTGACACCAATTCAGCTTAGCTGCTTGTTCTTCGGTCAATAGATGCAGTGTCCAACGGGAAACTATTTTTTTACACACCATTCTTCATGCATTTTTTTTAAATATAGGTGTTGGAAATCCTCAATGATACCTCAATCTCGCGATATGTCACATGTCGACCTTCGGTGATGATCTTGGACACAGCATCGACGTTTTCCTGAGTGACCGCCGTTTTTAAAACACCTGCTCTTGGATCGCCGCTAGGATTAGTCTATCCACGCTTGAATTCTCCATACTAACGAGAAATTGTTGCCTGATGTGATGCTTTACTGCCAAATACAGAAATTAACTCGGCGAGGCATTCTTGTTGAGATAATTGCCTTCGAACATTATAACAAATTATTGTAGGAGTTCGTTTAATTCTATTTTTCAACTAACTTGTCAACTTGAACAGTTCGTTATAGTTATAACACTACACGCACTGAAACTTTGGATTCAGTTCTGACATTTGATTAGTGGCACCCCCTATGTGTATTATGGTTTCAAAACTATTATATTTTTGGTAAAAGTGGTAAATGTTAAATATCCTTATTTAATGCTAACTTTAAGCCTTATGAGTTTTAGTACTTTTTTTGCTAAGAATTGAGTACTTTTTAAGAATGTTGATTTAAAAAAAAAACTTGACTTGATCTTTTCGTAACTTTGAACCGTTCTGCTAGGACTACGATAGTACAATGGTTACATGGGCCCATTGTGTTAACAATTTTTCTGCAAACTTTCTTTCGTGAAACTAATTGCTTTGAATGCGAAGTAAATGGGGCAGGTTGCGTATTATACGCACTTGTAAATACCGGCCAATTGTTAATTGATAACACATTTTGTATTATAGAAGTTATATTTAATTCGGAATCAAATTAGTTGATAATTATGATAGAAAATTATCGTAATTCTTGAGCTGATTCTAGATGAGTTGCAGGAGAGAGCATATTGCTAAAATGAGAAATAAGCTTAATAAAACTTATTTTAATTAACGATTTCTTAGCGGCTTTAAATTTTAAGTTTCACATAAAAAAATGTGAATAGCTTCCGTCTAACTTGCCATTTTCGAGGCCTCCAAATAGGTATTAATTAATTGTTATTAATGTTATTGTATTAATCCATTAGATAAGTGCGGTATTAGATCTTTTTTATACGTTGTACCTGACTCTATTGTATTTTTTACAGATGGAGTTTTCGTTTCTTGAGGCATTTGTACGTCAAAATTATTAATATAATTACTAGACGTCGTATGTTCTTATTTAATTACGAACTATGAAAACGATATGTCTTAATAAAGATGTGTTATAATCTATATTAGGAAGTACGTAATGTACACGAGAACTACTTACGCTTCTATATCGTCTTCATCTTTCTCACTTTTCGGCGGAACTTTAATACTATCTCCTTTTCCAATTACACTAATATCACACTTTAAGTATCCTTTGGGTCCTCCAGCGATGTCGTCAGGGTCCGTTAGTAAAGCCCACTTATGATAGAACTGGTGGTCTAGCAGCAATAAAAAAACGTTTAAGTAAGCTCGCTTTATGTCGATGTTTATTTCTTGGAAGCAGCTACTAGCTAATATAAGAGAGATAAATGTTTTAATCGCAGAAATATGTAATTAATTGTAGTTAATAGATAATTACGTGCTAAGCTATATATATATATATATATATATATATATATATATTATAAAAGCTAGATAATCAACACGCGTATTACATATTCCTATGATTTCAACTCCTAAATTTGCCAATTTAATGAACAATAGGTGAAAAGAGTAAGCGCAATATACGTGTAATTTTGCTGGGTCTATTTAAGTAAACATGCAATATTTTTTATTAAAAAATATGTAGAAGCATAGCAGATTGGTTTTAATGCGTTTGATGTGTAAAGTGCATGGAAGATCTATAGCAGCTGTAGACAATGTAACACTCCAGTGAGAGTAGTTTGATATTTTGAAACGTACATACTAACTTGCTAATGTGTTTTGTTTTCTAAAGTAATCACATCTACGAATACGCAGAGAATTTATTTTACCTTGCAACATTTCTATAGTTACTTACTCTTGTTACAGGTAATTATGACGGTGATGTATCAAAACGTCTACGTCAAGAAGCAACATTATATGTCATGTTGATTCCTCGTGACTGTTTCGCATAGTCGATACAGTGTAGATAACAGAAGAAAAGTTCAGTTACACAAATGGTTGAAACCGTAACAAGTTTCAGACTGATTCCATGCTACATACTTTTACCGTTCTATCCCTATTTCTTCAACAATCTCAAAAAGTATGGCTAACTTTGATACCACGAGCACGTTGTGTTGCGTGTATTTGTCTATCGAGTGATAAGTCGCAACACAAGAGTATCACAGCCACCACACTTTCCTGATCTAGAACTTAAGGATTACATTCGTTGGGGTTAGTTAAAATGAAAGGCTGTAAGAAGAATAAGTGGTGTAGTGGAAGAGATGACTTTAGAATGCGAGGGAGCTCTTAAGTTTTGCACTCTGGGACATAGTGGGCGCCACTAACCAAATGTCAGTACTAACACTTAATCTTCACCTTCAATTAACCAAAGTAGCAAGTTTTAGTGCGATATGTCAATTTTTTATCGAAGACAATTATCTTAACAAGAATGCCTCGCCGAGTAGGTTTGTGTTTTCGACAATGAAGCACCACATAAGTGTGGTATTTCTCGTTGGGATGCAGAGAAAACGACAGTCACTCAGGAAGACGTCGATGCTGTGCACACCAACGAAGATCGGCATGTGATGTATCGCAAGACTGAGGCATTATTTGAAATTTAAAAGAGGTCGATTCAAAACATTTTGAATGAAGAATTGGGTATAAAAGAATAGTTTCTCGTTGGATACCGCACCTGTTGACAGAACAGCAGAAAGCAGCTAGGGTGGATTAGTGTCAAAAAACTCTAGACCGCTTCAACGCCAGAAATTCTAAAAACGTGTACAACATGATCAATGATGATGAATCTTGGATTTACTCTTACGAGCCAGAAAATAAACACCAGTCGTCTGTTTGTGTGTTCCAAGGTGAAAAAGTGTCTCTAAGAAAATGGTCGCGACATTTGTATCGAAAGCAGGTCATGTAGCATCAATTACTCTACAAGATCAAAGAACTGTTATAACTGATTAGCACGCAACCATTTGTTTGGTGCAAGTCATTGCTGACCTTCGAAAAACCAACCCCGAACAATGAATCATCCTTCACCAAAGCAAAGTTCGTACATACCACGCAAGACAATTCAATTTTTAACGTAACAAAATCCCGAATTATTAGACTATTCTTCGTAGAGTCCGGACCTAAGTCGCAATGATTTCTTTACCTTTTCGAAAATCAAGAGCAGACAGTCATCAGAAGGAGCTGTTGATTGTACCAACAAACGAGTGGAATAGTGCATTAATTTTCGTGGAGAATACTTCAAAAAACAATAAAGTCTAAAGCTATCTACTGCTTTATTCCAGCTCCATATACAAAACTTAAAACACAACCCTCGTACGTCATAAATGCTATCAATGGTTTCGATAATCGATTAGGATATTGTGTCACTCAGAGAATGGGGCCCATATTTGAAAATCTATTGTATTCAAATTTAGATTTCTGATGTCTGACTTTGTTTTATGGGTTTGGCACGATATAAGTTTGACCTTTTATTAATTCTGTGCTGCATTTTAAAATAAACACTTTGATATAGCGATGTGTTATTTTTATGAAAATAATTATTCCCATGTTGCGCGATAAAATACATTTTCTGTATGATAGCTTCCTAAACAATTATTGTATGTAGTAACAACACAAGAAACAATTAGGATTAAATTACTAATTCGAAGAAAGGTCAATCCCAATTAAATTTTAGTATTTTGTAGTATAAAAAAAAGGAAAAAGAGAAATGGGAAACTGTATGAGATCTAATAAAAGTTTTAGCACTTACCGAAGCTTAGAGTGTATGTAACCATAAATCATGAAATAGTGTTAATTTTGCGACCTTTGATTATTTACATCGAAAGTATTTATTCATAAGATAGCAAATTGAGAGTACACCAATGTTGTGAAGTTATCGTGTCGATTGCATGCGTACATATACGAACATATACTGTAGATTGCAAATTCACGAAACACCAAAGAGATAGATAAATTTGATATTATACTAATAATGTATTTACTTTTCATTAAAGAGGAATAGATGCAAGCCCTCACATAATATTTGCACAAATGGCTAAAAATTAATGAAAAGCTATCTAGTTTTTAATAAAACGCAAATTAATGAATGAAGAAACATATGCCAACGTTAAACATAGTGTACATCATTAAATAAAAATATACTGAACTTGACCAAAAGGAGATTGTAGAAGTACTTCATAAGAGTGACTTGAATTGTGTGGTGGGAAGCTATTACACAATTTTGGAATATTGGTAGAAAATTACCTTTCGGAAAAAGCGTTCTTGCGTGCAGATGGTGCCATATAATAAGGAAATCTTATATATATATATAATATAAACTAATGTAAGCTTGTAGCTATTTTTAAAAAAGTAAAATTGTTAGAAAAACAAATTCGTGATTATGTCGTGTATTTCAATCTTTTACCCATATCTGTAGGGTTGTTCATTTTACTATGAAATACTCACCACTAAAACTCCCCCTTATCCTTTTCTCCAACGTAGATTCTATATATATATGTATATATATATGTATATATATATGTATATATATATGTATATATATATGTATATATATATGTATATATATATGTATATATATATATATAATCTGTTTTTCTAACAATTTTACTTTTTAAAAATACAAGTTTACGAGTTTGGCGAAATCATTAAATTTAGTTGGGATAAACAATCAAATTCTTCGAGGATTCGTTATATTGGAAAAGCATATTCTTATTATATCTATCTATCTTATAACGATCTTTGCTTATGTTACAATTTTGGGAGAATCCGAAAATATATAATTAATTTTTAGAAAAATACCTAAAATAACTATAAATAACTGTCTACAATTGCTTTTCTGATTATAACAATTAGGAATCGGGATTCAGGGATATATTCCAGGACCGAATTTATTACATATTACATGTTTAGCCCATGCTCTTTATCGAGTATCAGAGGAAGTCAAGAAATGTTACTCGATTGGAGATAAATTGATATCCTCGGTGAAGAAAGTTTTTGGTGAAGGCATCTGAACGCAAGGATTTATTTCGTAAAAAACTACCACATGCGCCACTACCACCAGAATCTGTTGTCACGCGCTGGGGCACGCGGATAGAAACAGCATCTGCTAAATCTGTGCATTAAAGCTACATCCAAACGATGCTGTTTTTATTTTTAAAGCTAAACAAGCATTCCTGGACCCTACTATTTGGGTAAATTTAGCCAATATTCATGGTCATTATTCCAAAATACAATAACTTACAATATTATATTAATTAAAGCCATGAATATTGTATATGATTTTCGTCAACTCCTTTCTCAAATATCTGGAGTACATAAATAAGTTTATCGGACAATTTCCGTACCTAAAATATGATGGTGTTAATCTGTTTAGAATGCGATATACTGTTCAGTAAATATTAGGCCTGTTTAAGATACATAGGCAGCTAACAGAAATTTAAAATAAATAGTCACAGATCCAAAGTTGAATTTGTGTGAGATTTAATTTGTATGATGACGGTTTGTAATATACTACTTAAAACAATGAAGAAGAAACGCTGCGTAAGTTTTAAACAAAATGCAATTCTGAAAGGGAAGTACCAACGTTAAGAAATTATCGACAAATTTACAGCAATTGTTTTTCTGCAGATCTGTTAGCGCAGTCGAAGGATCATTTTAGTTTATTACATTATTAGATATTGATGGTTATTCTCCTTATACAAGGTGTTCCAAAAGTCTTTTTCAATTTGTTTTGGGACGGAACGTGCATGCTGCGTGCGCAAGTTTTACAAAAACTTCTCAGAGGAGGCGTATTTTTGTCTTAATGGTAACGTAAGTAGGCAGAACGTTACTTGATGGTGCTTTGGCATTTTCGAAACTTTAGAATAAAAAGTAATCATGTCCAACATATACAGTAAAAAAAGTAACTACGATTTCCCGAATTCTCCTAAAGTTGTAGAAGCTATAAACAAAGTCATGAAATTACTAGTTTTGCGATGTAACATAATCTGAGTAAAACTTTAAAAATAATCGAAATCTTTTTTTGGTTGTTTATCGGAACTAAATAGCAATTTTGCCAAATTTAAATATGTATTCTATTTCATATAATAAATAAGTTTCCAGGGTGCCCCGTGAATTTAGAACAATTGTACGCACTACATGTAGTTGCGCGAATCACGCAATTACATAATTATATGAATCAATAACTACTATCTGAATTTTTCAATTACTTATATGTGATACTTAGCGTCATATATTTAATTAGTAGGTAAAAAGGCAACATTGAGACTTTACAGCTTCGTAGCAAATGCAATTGACTTGTGGAATAATAGCTATGATTGTAGGCATTTCAAAATTATTGGCATATCGTAGACTGTCATTTGTAGTACACAACAGTGGCTTGAACAAAAATTTCCAGAGGTACAAAGAAGAAAGTTTTTGAATCACTGGAGAAAAAATTATAAACAATTCTACAAGCACAGGTAAGGATCTCTGTTGACAACATTTCTTGTTTCTTAACTATTAAACACAAAAAAGATTTACGTATGTGGGGTAGTAAATAAAGAATACAACCAATGTTGTAGAATCAAAAGGAAGTTTAAGTTTTTAAATTTCTTAGTATCGTGCTGTAAACTTGAGTTACAGATTTGTGCTCTTTTTATGACATAGAGCAGCTATCTGTGGCAAAGAGAAAACTTTTAAGAACATATATCCTTTTTTAAGTAGTATTAAGTTCCGTGTAGTTACATGAATATTTGAAAAAAAAACGTATGGGATTTCTTTTCTGCTTCGGATTTCTATCGGATCTTATTGGAATCACTGAAGTATTTCTTGTGAGAAAAAAAACTTGTAAGTAACCAAAATCGTAGCGGATTTTTATAGGAACGTATGTTGATGATATCTGTGATCAACTTCTGTAGGATATTTCTTGTAATATTAGCCAAAGTGTACAGGTGTATGCTGGCAGTAATGACAAGAAAAAAAGTTTGGTACAGATATGTCCCAAAATAATTTCTAAAAAAGCTGTAAGCTTTTGAAATTCAAAAGGTTACTTAATCTGATAGAAACGCTTAAATAATTAAGTAGCATAAAAATATTGATAATAACAGTGGACATCATATATTTAGTAACATCAAGTCGTTGTATTGGCAATGCACATTTCTTATTTTAAAATCCTCTTTAAAATTACGTTTATTTAAGTATGTACAGTTATAACGGATTAGATGATATATTATACGGAAAAGTAAACGAACTTGAACACGTGAAGCAGTTTCCAATCGCCAATATCCCGTACTGACCGAAATTCATCGTAGAACAAGCGAAACTAATTGCTTTTCACTTCAACAGCTGCGAGCAAGTGACGCTCGAGTAAAGGTAATTCAATTGAAAGAACAAATTATTTAAGAATGAATTTTATACATTTACAGCTTCTGAAAACTTTACAGCACATCAGCACATTCTTTTTTTAAGTGGAAACCGTAGTAGGCTTTGACGTTATTCAGCGGCAAAGTTCGTTAACTTTCTAAGTGTATATTTTATATTTTAGATATTGACGAGGATATTACATTTTTTTTTATAGTTTTCTAAAAATTGGTTATGCGTTACGGATGAACTTATTAGTATCCTTGATAAAATAACATTATTCATTTAAAATTGGCCCTATTGGTTGATGAAGAGAAGTACATTAAACCGGCTTTATTACCAACATAATGAGTGTCATGTACTAATTTAGAAATAAACTAATGAAATGTAATGAGAAAATATTCGCATTCATTATCACTTTTGTTATGATTAATAAATTATTTAGATTTTCTTACAGCATTGTCAAAATATTTTCAATATTCCTTATATTTATAGTTTTTTTTTTAATAAATCGGCGATTGTAAAACATACTGGTTTATAAATATAGTTTTCGAGGATATTCCAAAGAGAAAATCTAATGATATAGGATCGGGGAAGCTTGTTATCATCATCACAGGAAGTCACACGTTTCAATGCATCGAATTAATGCTGCATGATGGCTTGCTATGACTTTGATTACCAAAAATGGTTTTAAGATCTTGATTTGTCAAAATATGCATAGAAAATTATACATCAGCCTTATTAAATTTGTTACTTTATTATATCAAGGCCCACGATGCGTTCTATTAAGAGAAGGATGTAGACAGTTGCAATTAATTCTTAAAATTCCCCATAGAAAGCCACATTAAAGGTGAATGAGCTTCTTTTTGAGGTATGAAACCATAAAAAAGACAAAGAACAGAAATTGGAAAAAATCAAGTTTTTTTATAATCTCGAAAATGGTAAGCCTGGATTTAGCTAATGAATTTACTTCGAAAGATTAGTTCTTCAAAGAAGGCATCATTCTTGCATATTTTTGCTGCGAAATCTACTACTTTATCTACTACTAATACCGAATTTGAGCCACTTGTAAAACGAGTACAAAATTGCAATGAAAATGGTAACCGTCCTAGATTACAATTTTGTTGCTAGCTCTTACAACAATGTAATTGACTATTACAGATGAACTCGTTTAATTATTTAGTTTTTCGGAATGTATAATCCCTTAAATTATTTTCTCTTATACTAAAAGTAAGAGAATATATTCTACAACGATTTTGAATAATCAGGGGTAGAAGTTCTGGAATAAGGTAATGTTTTTAACTGTTTCAGTTTGAATAGAAATTAGTGGAATACGCATGTACAGTTTGATTAATATTACAATAGATATTACTTGAGATTACATGCAAAATATTTTGGTAATTTAATATATGTATGTACCTAGTTTGTTAAAGAAAAATTAATAATCGACAGCGACAGCGAAAATTTCTAGTCATTTTGAAGGGTTTAACCCCACTTCGTCTTCTTCTTTGCTTGAAAGAACTAGAAAGTTGTGCGTTTTGTATTAGTTACTACATACCGTTAGCTTATGAAGCGTGTGTTGCTTTGGCAGGTTTGCAAGCAAGGTTGCGTCAGAAAAGGTAAAGGAAGCATACATCTAGTAGTGTTACATGTTTATTTTACTGCATTTGTTTATTTTAATTCTTGTAATCATATTCAGCGTAATTGCAAAAATTACTATATACAGGGTTATTAGTATTTAGTCAGTTGTTTCTTAGTTAGGGCATGATTTGGGTGCACAACGGGTATTTAAGTGAAGAAATTCTTAAAAACTGGGCATACTGCTATAGTTTAAGAAATTTTACAAGTACATTGGTTTAGATTAAATACAATAATTCTGCATTAGGTGTTCTTTTAATTTTTGATTGATTAATACGAAAACGTGTAATTCAAATAAACGTTTAATATAAGACTAAAAAAGGAACATGAATATACATTTTTTAAATTTACGCAGAGTTACTAACGCCATCGAGTGAAACAATATATAATATGAAAGCTGTATATCCCCTTCTACAAAACGATGCCGCGAACATTAAAAGTGAGAGTTAAGGTATAGTGCCTAAAGTGACAGTACGTTTTATCGGTTGTTACAAACATGTAACGGAACAACAAACTAATATTAAATTTTGTTTCAAGCTCAGTAAAAGTTTTACAGAAACATTTGAATTAATGAAAAAGTTTATGGTGGTGATTGTTTACCCCGTATGCATGTGTTTGAGTACTATACGTGATTTCAGGAAGGCCGTGATACTTTGGAAGACGTTCCAAGGCCAGGCAGTGCGAAAACGACTGTGAGGTGGATAACGGAGGAATTAAATATGACCCAAGACATGATTCACGAAATTTTGATGAAATATTTCTTACAAACGGAAAGTCTGTGCTCGATTTGTTCCTCTTGCCTTAACTGAGCACCAAAAAATTGTTCGTGTTGAACTTAGCAAGGATCTTATCTAAACAGCCAAACGAAATCGTACATTTCTAGAATCGATTGTAACTGGTGATGAGACTTGGTGCTTCAAGTACTATCCTTAAACAAAACGGCAAAGTGCTACGTGTCTAGACAAAATTGCGTTTCCAGAAGTCACGAAAGAAAACGATGTTGATTTGTTTTTACGACTCTGGAGGCATTCTACATCGGCTATTCGTTCCACGGGGTCAGAATATTAATATTGTTTCATTGTTATTCTTTAGTAAACCTTTTGGGAGAATCACTTCAAGTAAGCTCTAATGTACTTAATATTTTTGCAGAGTATTTGTAACCAATAATAGATTAATTGTAGAAATATAACGCGGATCTTTACGAATTGACTGCATAATTATACCATTTTGGTATCTAAATAGATTAACTTACTTCACAATATGAAATCTGGATTTGAAAAGTAAGATGGTACGAAAAATTCATTTATTATGACACTATGTGTGTATGTTCGTACGTTCGGAAATCGCAAACAGTTTTCAATCTTTGCATAAGTGAAGCTCATCATGAAACACAAAAAGCTACACAAATGGCCGAAACCTTTATAAAATGTTAAAATCATGCCAAACAAGCATAGACATCGATATAGATGTGTTCGGTATAAAGGCCTTTGTTGTATTTGATTTATTCTAGTTGGCGTCGCGTTTCCTACATCTATGGTAGCTCTACGGATTATATAATCGATGGCAAGGCCAAATTTATGTGGGGGGAAATAATTAAGATTTGCCATACTTCCACATTTCTAGAATTTCTCCTGCGACTCTCGTAAACGCTACGTGGTTTCCTTCTTTCTCTTTTGTTGTTATTGACTTTAATTTTCGTTTCCTCTATACGTGTTTTTTCTGCAATGTTTCTGTTTTCTGTAGAAATCTTCCTTGAAAAAAGATCATGCGTTAAATATACATGCACGATCAAAATATCGGAAGTTGCTATTCGTCTAATAAATTGGGCTGCACATTCCAAGTGTTTTGAGTGCGGCTCTAATTTGTAATTAAATGTGGACATATTGGTGCTATGATATATTTAAAGACATGTGAAAGCTAAACACTAGGCTCATTTAGCAAATGTTGTTTCTTTTATCTTCGAGAAACACATTGCAAATATGTATTCATACTGCAGTACACAAACGGAATAAAGGAAATTGCGATATTTTCTAATTAATACCACACCAGCGACCTAGGTACTTTTACTAGTTATTTACTTTTCCTTCACAAAAATTAGATAACATAATCTTGAGCCTTTTAATAAAATATTACAGTGTGATTATCATATCAGCTTCGATCAAAAGAGCATGGGGACAAATATATTGAAATATAAGAAATATAAGAAAAGACGTGTATGGTTTTCTGTAGATGAATTTGCTAATAGTTGTAGATATAATGTTATAAATCTTTTTATAAAGATATTGATATAACCATACATTAAAGTCATGTTTAGTATATTGTAAAAAAATACTGAAAGGCAACACTTGCACTTTTCCTATGTTTGTGTGGGGGAGTTTACAAACGTTTTCTTGTCCAACAGTTTGTCAAACGATAAACTGATGTTGATGCTTACTGATACCGCAAGTAAATTTATAACAAAAATAAGGAATATGACAACTATAGTTTTACAACCCAACAATACTTAGCAACCTCGCACGTAAGTACATAGTCGTATTCCGGTCGTAAAAGTTACTTGGAATATGCCTGTAAAATATCTTTACTGCGTTTTTCGTACGAATTAAAATTTTGATCGCCTAGGTGCAATATCTCGTAAGTCACTGGTACTTTGTATATATTGTATATTAATATTTCCGCATTCTAGTTAATATTTACCTCGTTTTTCTTATAATATATTGTAGCTTATATAGTTATAGTTATAATTAGTATGCTGAATGTAACCAACGCAGTTATCTTACTGATGTTGATAATACTATTTGACTTAAGGACAAATATACTTTATTACTAGGGTTGGCCAAATCTTCGGCGCCCGCAAGCACGACCGATAAGAAAATTGACCGGGTTCCTTGAACCAATCTGTCTTCGTTTCCCTGTTGTATATGCACGGTACATTGTTTTACGGGTTATAATGTATTTATACGTGATTATATGGAAAACCACTTTAACAGTTTATCTGCATATATTTTATCAAGAATAGTAGTATGTAAAATTAGCTAAATCTTCGGCGCGTCAGATATCTACCCAGGCCGATTTCAAGATCCTTCAATTGAAAGTGATTTAAAAACTATTTGTGATAATTACATAGGATTAGTGGATGCAATTGAGAAATTGCAAAATACAGGATGGTCGTTAGTGGAATCAGTGCAAATAGTGGACGAACTGAGTACATTACTGTACGCTATAACAGATGACAAAAGCAAGCGTGTTATAGAAAAGTTCGAAAGGGTTTTGGATAACGATTCCCATTTTATAACATTCAGACAAATTTTTGGTGCAGATCCGTTAACTAATTTCAAATATTATTTTAACTATGCCTGTGTTACATTGGTCGATGTAGAACGATTTTTCTCAAGGTACAAGACTATTTTGTGCCACTTGCTAATCAACTTCAAAATCTTACATATAAACAAAATTCTCACATTCTCACATTCTCCAGCTTAATTTGTTTTTGTCGAGCCGAAACATTTGGCTAGTCCTATTTTACAATTACATATTGCTATTTTTCATGAAATATGTACAGAAAAGCTATCTATATGTTCTTTCATGTAGTGAAATATAAATACATTATAGAGCTTAATTCTATGTACCTTACGTGCATGCACAGCAGGGAAACGGAGATATTAATACTACTGATGTCATATGGATGTGTAGTCTAACCTAGACATAATTAAAAAGGCGCCAGATTACATCCTGTGGTTCTATGTAGACAGTAGGAATTTAGAAACAAAGTATTGAAATGCTGTTTCATGACAAATTGAAATTAAATAAAAAAATAGATTGACTATACGTAGTGCTTTTGCGTATGATCTTAAATTCCATTAGCCTTAGAACAACCTATTATAAAGCAGTATACCTAATAGACAAACTCAATATGTATTATAATTTGAAATAAAAGAAATCCTTATATAACGAAGCAAAAAGGTAAGCTAACAAGATTGTTCTTGAAAATATTGTAAATGTCAATACTAATAACATTTTTGTGCGTTTATTGTAATATGGTGAAGCTCTGTGGGAAGGCTGTTTCAAGAGAACTGTCCCGTAGTAAAACACCACAAGACAGAAATCCGTGTAATATTAGTGGGCTTAAACAGGATTTCTTTCTTTTCTATTTATTCTTAAGGAACGAATGGAATAAATGTGTTCTCATGTATGGTTAGCTGTTCAAATAAAATAACTCCATCTTGATTTCAATTTTGCATATGAATGGGTTACATCTTTATCCATTGATGGCAAAATTGAAAATATTAGATGAAAGAATAAAAATACAGAAGTACTGTAAAGGCAAGTATGAAAAGGTTTCGAAATTGATATATGTATCTCTAGGTAGACTACAATTTTCAGTTAACTTCGAAGGACTTAATTTCGTTGGATTTTAGCTAATGTCGTACTAATTGAGACAAAAGTTAAAAAAATATTCATTTCATAGAAACAGGATGTGTTAATAATAAATTAAAAGTAATTAATGTAGTAGCACTGGTAACCCATGTATACTGAACATTTTTAATTGTACGCCAGCATTGACAGCAGAAAAATTGCACTAATATCTAGTTGGTTTAAATTAAATATCTGCGCGAGACTTCGCATTACATAGCATCACTATCACTTTCAAAATATAACTTGAAAAGTATTTCCCAAAAATAACTTATTGTAGAAGCATAATGGTCTCGTAATTAAATACACCTTTTACATGCAGAATTATTGCATATAATATTCTTTTGGTGTGTATGTGTATATGCATTACCAGCATTTTACAGCGCCCGTTGCCATTCTAACTAGCCCACTAAACATTTCGCCCAAACATATTTTATAAATATATCTAGATTACCTGGCTGCGACCAGACAGTAGCGACATCTAATTTAAAACTTCCCAAAAATTTGTTACCCCTGAGAATGTTCCGAGACTGCAACACCTGCCAGCCAAAGAAAAAGAAAATAGCAGAGAGATGTATTCGAGAAAATCAACAGCGTTCCGTTCACGATGCAGAAAAAATGAAAGAGTCCAGTGCAGATCAGTGGCTGTGTTGATGCTTAAACTAGAAAATTTAGCAAAACTAAATGTGAAATACGACACATGACTTAATCGTTGATGTTAATAGTTACAATTTAGGATTTCGATCTCGATGTGAGCGTATGTACCTGTATGTAAAATAATAGCAAGCTTTTCGACATGTAATTTCAATTGACCGCTTAGCATTTGCGGCCAAGTAGTAGTAATATTCATTGAACTAAAACGAGTGCCATAATATCTATCTCATAGCAATGTTAGTGATTTTGCTCAACTGTCTCAAAACTGATTTACATATTATGCAAAGTACCACCGGTGTAGCAAAAGTGTAAAAGTAAAAAATGCAAGAAGCATTTTGTTAATTGCTGGACCAGAAATCAAAATCAATTGTACTAAATGGAATTCTTTAACGATGGGCAGACAGTTCAATTAGTTAACCTGGGAGGCGCCAAACATTGAAATAATGAAAAAAGATGGCTTACAAAAAGACTGTGTTTTAATGGTAACAGCTATACATAAAACACTTGACTGCTCTGTCAAAATAATTACAAATGTTATAACATGATTAGAAAAAGTGTGAACACGAGATGAGCTAAAAAGAATGGAGATGTTGGATAGAATGAATTCTTTTATAAGTTATATGTGTAACGAGTAAAAGATGGAGGACGACGCTTTCAAGTATGATCACACACCGAAGTCATGCGCACGGATTTAAATGTGAATTTTCCAGAGCGACGAACCCAAAGTATTCCAAAAAGACATTTGCAATTACCGCTGAAAACAGGAACCCCATACATCCTTGATGAATTTTTCTTGAAAAGCAAAATAGGTTGAAGTGACATATTTATGTATTGGGGCTGGCTATTGAACAATTTATTGCACTGTTTTAACAACTGTCGGATGATATTGAGAGAATCTGTAATGCTAATTAATAGATCTATAGAGTAAACACTGATTCTAGAATTGAGTTCAATGAAGTGCGTGGAGTTTAGGGCATGCGAAAAGGTTGCAGCAACACATTCCTTGATGATCCTAGAAAAATACTTATCTAGACCATATGAGGATGAATTGATGGCACTCTACTATAGAACGAAGAGCATCTATGTGTATCTTAGGAAAACCGTACAATCGAGGCGGTTGGGAGTTTCAGGGGATGAGACAATGCTGAATTTCCAATGGCATGTTGGAAGCCTTAATTAAGGAAGTATAGTATAACAAGTATATGTACTGGATTTCATTTTAAAGAAATATATGTACCGTCCATCAACAATTTCATAATTTTAAACGTAAATTGAGCTTCATCTAAAATGATTGTAGCAGTTTACTTATTAGCGGAAACGGTTACAGAGTCGGGATCCAATTGAAAACTGGCTTTAGGGCATTAATTCACTCATGTATTAGGTTCGAATAGGGAGACTTGGCCACCATAATGCTGTTGGTAGTTTTGAAACGAACTTGGCCTACACATAGAAGACTCCATCTTAGCAATAATATTTCTAGGGGACATTGTAACATTTAGTCCTTTGGAAACTGAGTTCTCGCTATCAGACAGGTCTGGAAGATATGTGAACAATTACTTTTGGTATGAGGCAGCCTGGAGTTTACGTAGATGTGTTACTGTAATTTTTTCGCCAGTTGGGACTGAATATGGACAAGTTTTCGGAAGAAATTCCGCTGAAAGTTGCAAATTGAGCTGAGGAAGCGAGAATACTATCAAGTTGACATATATTTTGGGTTCGTTCACCAAGAAGGTGTTAAGTTGGTGCCGGGGAAGGTGTTTCGGGAAGTTTGGGATTCCCTTCCGTAGAGGTTATTGAAACGAATATGTAGGCTTTCATCGCCAGAACTAGTAATAAGTAAACTGTTTCCAGGATTGGAGCGAGCTATGAGGAAATTATAAAAAGTAACAAGTAAATCCAGTGAAATTACGAAAAAAAGGTGTGTAGAAAACTATCAAATATGCAAGAACAATGATATGCTCTCGAAAAATTGACCGTGCGTATAGACGTTTTAGCCGAGAAAAGTTATAGGTAAAAGTAACATTAAGGAATGTATGATATTTGAGTTAAACTCAATAAAATGTTCATATTTTAATAGATATGAATATGTGTTAAAGGTGTTGAATTGTCAAGGCTACATATAAATTGATGTTTTTTTATTATTCGAAGTTGTTTAATTGACAGATTTAAACAGTATAGGAATAGTATTTGCAATACGACATGAGAGAGAATAGCGATATCTCAGATCGATTCAATGAAATAAAGCAGAACCATCCTTGTTGTAATGGCAAATTCACAGAACGATAGACTATTTTTGAGAGATAAGAGTTTGTCACAGCTGTTGTTACTCATGTTACTACTTTTATTTTTCTTTAATTTAGTCCTTATCTCTCAGTTTTCCTCCTCCTTCCTTCACTTCCTAAGCACTACAAACACATCAATATAACCTAAAGTTGACACAATGCTTTATTTATTTTTACGAAACGTTACTATGAAGTCACTTTCATAATCCTCTACATTATCTGTAATGTTTTGCGAAATCAATTAAGAGGGTAGTAACTTATTACTTTGAAAAATAGACTACCTAACCGCTTTATCACTACCTTTTTAACAACATCAACAATTGTGACTAAGTCAGATACCATAGGCTACGTTGTAAAATATATAAAGAGCCACAAATCACAATGTGTATACAAAATAGAAGTTGCGAAAGGAGCAATTATTGACCTGATAGAAAAGGGAGACACTTTTAGTATAGGGAGACTTGTTGAAAAGTGAGGAAAAGTTTAGTACATAACTTTCCTAAGATAGAAAAATTCAAAAGTTTCCACTATCAATACCACCAAGGACAAGTAGCCGATGAAGATATATGAAGCAGCCCTTTTTGGGAAGTAATGAAGAAATCTTACAGAATAAGTCATTCCAAGAAAGGATAGTACCAGCTCTAAATGAAATGAATCTCAATCTTGAAAATGTCCAGTACCAGATGAATGGCGCATTAGATTATAATACTCAAAACATTTTGGAATCACGTGTTTCAGTACCGAATGATAGGGCGTAATATTAGAACACCGTAGCCATTATGGTCCTCTAATCTGTTTTAGTCGTAACGGTTGTCGGGTTCTGCCGTCTTACTTGGGTTTCCAGCTCTGACGTTTCGCGAACAACGCTCTCATTTACAAAGGTACTAGATAGTAGCTAACTGGACGACCGTTACCATTATGATAAACGACCGTAAAAGTCTGAGAGACTATTTAACGACTGTTTTCTTTTACGTCACCTAAAAATAAACGTATTTAACGAAGCTTTAAAAATTGTAAAGCAGCTGAAAATAGAATAAACAACACAGGAAATATATCCAGAATACGTCATAAACGATTTTTCTAGTCGATTACGATATTGCCTAACTGAGAATGGGGAATTTTTGAAAATGTATTATTTTAAAATTTTGATTTTTGTACTTTAATTCTATTAGTTTGGTAGGTTTCTTATGTTACGAACTTATTTTTTATGAATCGTGTATTATTGTAAATTAGCATTGATAAATTAAGTACATTACTTATCATAATCAAAATTTTTGTATGTTGCATTTTAAAAAAATTCTTCGATACATCGATGTCAGTTGCTCCTATGGAAGTCATTGTCCTTATGATAATATAAATAGCGTATATGCTAAACTGATACAGAAAATGTAACTATTTTGCATTAATTCTAGATTTCTATCCCCCATTTTTAAAATTGTTCGTAACTTTTGAGCGTTTTTATTTGATGGTGAAAGTATAGCGTTCGTTCCCTAACAAGCCTCGCCTCCCTGAAGCAAACTAGCAGAAGTAGTTTACAGACGAATTCAAAAAGTGCTCCATAATTGTAACCGAATACATTCGAATATCGAATGCAGTCAGTGTTAAATTCGTTATTCAGGTTTACATACTCGTACAACAGTTCGAACAATAAATAATATCGAGATTAATGCTGTAGTACCTATATAGCAAGCACTCGTGATTTTATAAAACAGCTTTCAGACAGTTTTCAGCAAATAATCTGCGGCACTGCTATTATGTTGCACATCAGTATTTGTATTTGTGAGTATTGTACTTAAAAATGAACGAATAAGTCACGAATGTGTACAAATTCAACTGAAACGTAAGTATGTATGTATATAAATTATTTGAGTATGTACCAGGGGCGTCATAGACTGTTTTTACGTCGATTTTGAATGTTCCAACAATGGTCCCGGATCTTAGGAGCTTCCTAGAATGTAACACCTAAAACATATTCTGTAATACATTGTTTGCAATAACATCATTAACGTTGGCGTTTGCAAAAAAAACTTATACTAATAAATACCAGAGTTTCCGGTATCTACATCGGAGTATTACTCTTATGGAGATAGCACTAGACGTTTCGTGATTTCGAGTAGAAAGTTTATTCTAAAAATTCTGCTTCAGTATTATGTTAATATAAATGCAGCGGTTGCATTGCCCAAGTAGCGGAGCTTGCTAAGTGATTAATGAGTGAGTAGTGCCCCTAATTCTGAAAAAAGGATAGTCATCCAGTCGATATCGAATCATAAGCGAAAGTTATACTCCATAAGATCTAATATTTCGATTTAGTGGTGACATAAAACTAGACCATGCCAACTTGTTTTATTCCACTCTT
Source organism: Trypoxylus dichotomus (assembly GCA_023509865.1). NCBI lineage: Eukaryota > Metazoa > Arthropoda > Insecta > Coleoptera > Scarabaeidae > Trypoxylus > Trypoxylus dichotomus. The sequence continues at coordinate 45,901,699 of CM042074.1, forward strand.
TGGGAATGTTTGTCGTTCGAATTCTATGTTTACATTACGTTTATGCGTATTTTTTAGCCAAACATTATCGAAAAATCATGTATACATGTACGCTCAGGGGAATTGGAGCGGAAAAAGTGGGAACAGTCGTAGCGGAGATTCATTGTTGATTTACATCCGATATAATTAGACTGCTAATACATGAATGTTGGTAATGGATTACATAATAATGAACGGCTATAATTATTTTAGTTCTTACTATGTGTTGTTCACGTCCTCTGTAATATGTTCAAATAGATTCTGCGACTATAGAACGAAGCATCTAATGGCAATATAGACTTTGATTTCATGTTAAAAATATAATGCAATTGCTTCTTTCTTTATATATTTGCATTTTAATTAATATTTTCACAAGTACGTCTTAGTGCGCGGACTCATTATGTACTACAATGGAGTTCACCATTACCTTCATTGTGAGGTAGGAAAGCGAAACCCATTTGGAAGTAATAAATTATACACGTAAAACCAAAGAATTAAAACTAAACAGTCGCTATTACTCATCTACCATTTAAGCAGACGTTTCTACTTCTATTATATCGCTTATATCATTTCAAACCATTGCCGTTATTTTTCCCAAGACATTAGCATATATTAATTTTCATGCGCTACATTTGTGTGAACTGTAAATTATGCTTACCAGTCAGTAAATGTTTATTTTTATAAAAATAAATAAGATTTATCCCAAGAATGAATACTTATATTACCAAAGGCGCGGAAGCAATGTGTTTGTTGTGGGTTAACTAATTTACTGAAAATTATTACTAAATAGTAAATTCAAATGTACATAAAATTGTCTTTCAAATAAGTTTTGTTTCGTGCAATTCGGATGGTTAGTATGAAAGGTACAATGATTTTAATATATCCTACGTACTCTATCTTTATGAAGGCAACTGTGGTAAGTCTTAAACTAAATTGATGTGAAATTATTTTAACTTTCCTCTCCAAATTTAATTTTTGAATATTTAACAGAAATTTTGAGTTTTCTTATTAACTGTTAGAATTGCGCCTCCTTGCGATAAAATCTGTAACTTAACAATATTTTCTATATATAAGTTACTAATCGTTCTCATAACGAAAATTTTAAAGTTCTAATAATTATGGTTTCTAATATATTGTTGGTGGCCATATTTATTAGCACACTCGGTTACACATATTTAGGAATTGTTCTTACAACCTGAACCAGATTTTCTTTAGAAGGTCGCCACGGGTGATGAGAGTTGGCTTTATGGGTATGATCCCGAATCCTTACTGACCAGCTATATCGAAATTGTTTGTACTATCCATGTCAGACCATTAGTTCAGAATTCTATCGTGACGTTTTAAGGCGGCTAAGAAAGGATATGAGAAGGAAACGTCCAGAGAAGCGATGCAAGAGCGACTGGGTTTTCCAACATGTTGTCATACTACATACCGCTTTCGTCATACAACAGCTTTTCGCTAGAAACAATATGGCCGTTGTTCCTCATCCAGCATACTCGCCCGACTTGGCTCCTTGCGACTCTTCTTTTTTCCAAAAATGAAATTAAGGAGTCTACAATATAAAGGTAAATCGTAGACGGACAAAACAGGACTTTCAGAATGTATTCTTCTCATAGTAAATGCGCTGAAATCGGTGTTTACACTCGTAAGGGGACTACCTTGAAGATAACTGAAGTCAATGAGGAGGAAAAATACTTCTACTCGATGTAGTAAGTTCCTCTTTGTGGCCACTTTAACTCTTGAATTCGACAAAATATTTTGTGATGCAACCATTATTTTTGATCCATATAATTTAATTGCCCTCTAAAAGTAAATCCCGTACACCCATGAACTTACAATCCCATATGATTTATAGCTTGAACCGATAATGCTAACGAATTCAGTCACAATTTTAATTTTGACAATGTTTTAATTTGTTATGTTTCATTACTATAAGGAATAGTTATTCTTAGAGATTTATTACGTCAATAAAGGTAATACTTCGGCTAATTACAGCACTCATAGTGATTTCAGTAGTATTATAAACTTGTTGATTACTTCTGGATTATTTTTCAGAGTTCCACAAATTACAGCTTTTAGGTTCTACCAACTTGTCCCCTTGGTTCAACGCTTGTCTCTTTCAACGTTTTGAGGACAGTATAACAAAGGTAAAAACTCAAATTTTGCTCTATCGATGCTTGAGCGCAGAAACCAAGAATTCATGTTTTCAATAGAGTGTATGGTAAATATTTTGCAATAATCTGAATACAGATTTTGCTTGCCTGATTTGATTTTAATAAATTTGTTAGTATTATATGCTTTGAATATAATGCAGATATTGCTAAGTATACCGCTAAAAATGAAATATATTGCAAAGTTTATAAATGAAAAAAGCTTTTACTACTTTATATGTTTTGTTATTAGCATACATTCTTAGCATCGATATATACAAATAATTTAAAAAGTAAATGCTATAATCTAATTGTGGCCTTACTTCCTCATCAACAATCATTAAGTTTACTGCAGGTAAATCAGTAGCTACCAGTAATTACAAGTGACATCTACGAGGGGAGGTGAAGAAGTTCGTGGAATGGAGTGGGGATAGGGGCGCTCGCTAGGTGTCATGATGATTGGCGGCGACTCATCATTAGTATATAAGTTAAGTTGCAGCCGTATAGCGTCAGTCGTTTACGAATAGTTGCCTGCTAAACAAGTCAATCCGGAAGAAAACTGAAACTATGGAGGAAAGTGAACGCCATGCTGTGATAAAGTTCCTTATAAAGCAAGGAAAGAACGCTCAAACCATATTGAATGAAATGGAAACCGTTTATGGGGAACAGTGCCCTAGTAAATCAATGATTTATAAGTGGCATGGTCTTTTTAAACATGGTCGGGAGCTGATTGAAGACGACCCCCGTTCAGGACGGCCAGTTGAGGCCACCACATCAGACATCGTCGAAAAAGTGCAAAAATTTCTGCAAGATGCCCGTTTGAAGAAAAAACAATTATGCATTAGTTGGAGTATCAGATACCACCATTTTGCGTATCTTACATGACCACCTGGGTATGACGAAAGTCAGTGCAAGATGGGTACCGAGAATGCTCACGCCGCTGCAGAAACAGCAGCGCGTCTGTGCGTCCAAACAATTTTTGGAGCTGTGTGGAGACAAAAATTTTGGAGCGGATTGTTACCGGAGATGAAACATGGGGTACATCACTTTGAGCCTGAGTCCAAACACGAGTCCATGCAATGGCATAAAAAAGGGGACACCACCGCCAAAGAAATTCAAAGTGTCAGAATCGACTGGAAAGTTGATGGTTACTGTTTTTTGGGATTGTGGGGGGATATTATTGATTGATTACAAAGTAAAAGGTAGGAGCATAACCGGAGAATATTACGCAGCGATATTAGAAAAATTAAAGGAGGCCATCAAGGAAAAACATCGAGGAAAATTGACCAAGGGTGTGTTGCTCTTGCAAGACAATGCGCCGGTTCACAAGAGCAAAGTTGCAATGGCTGCTCTGCACAAACATAGCTTTCAATCAATTGTCCATCCACCCTACAGTCCAGACCTGGCACCAAGTGATTTTTATTTGTTCCCCAATTTAAAAAAAAGACTTACGTGGAAGAAAGTTTTCCGACGACCATGAGGTAAAGGAGGCAATTTTGGCCCATTTTGAGGCGAAAGATAAAAAATATTTTTATGGTGGTTTAGAAAATTAATAAATGTATTGTGCTTAAGGGTGATTATATTGGAAAAGAAAAATAGATTTACTGTTTTATTTTATTTAAAACCCTTTCATTCCACAAACTTCTGGACCTCCCCTCATATGTAAAAGAATGCAAAGATAAGCATATGTATATGTCAACTTATAGGGAAAAACTAGTAAATTTCACAAACAGAATGAGTAAATCTGTGAGTAATGTTGGCTTATATGCATGAAGTCATCTAGAATGCTCTAAAAATATACAAATGTAATTTATCATTATCTCATAATTGTTAATTCCTTTTATACGAGGATAATTCCAAAAGTAAAGTCTACTATCTTTTTAGAAATATAAAAAAAATATATAATAAAGGTATTTTTGATAATGTTTATATCACCCTAAACATTTATCTGTTTTCTACATAATCGCCATTTCGGTCGATGCACTTTTATTGGCGTTGTGGAAAATTTTGTATGCCTACGTCATACTGGCTCGTTATCATTGAGGAAGCTGTGAACTTCAGCTTTCACTTCACCGTTGGTGCTAAAGTGAGTTCCGGCCAAATCATCTTTCAACTTAGGAAACGGCGCTAAGTCCAAACTATAGGATAGGTGGGTGACAATGTCCTATCCAAACTGTTACAAGAGCCGATAGTTCGGTGGACGACATGAGGGCGAGCGTTGGAGAATGTTTGCGCCTTTGCTCGAGATTCCTTCCCTCCGGTTGTGAATTGCCCGTCTGATTTTTTTAATAATACCTGTCAGCATTTATTGTGGTCTTAGACGTGAAATGAAACGTCTAGGATTTGTCTTCCTTAAAAATCAAATCCAAAAAATTTTGTTTGCATAGCGGCAAAGAAATTAAGGGGAGGAATCAACTCATTGCCGTTGGACTTGTAGCACAAAACAGCTGTATATTTGACTTGATATGTTTGTATATAAAGATTCCAACATTTGTTTAATGCGGTACATACATGCATACATGATTTCAGAATATAATAATATGTATTTGATAGTTAGACAGACAATAGCATTTAGTTGCATTAAGTTGTTAGTAATATAAACGATATTATCGCAGTAATAATGCAAATTGTGTTTTTGCAAGTTGCAGTCCACAAAAGCAAAGAATACTATTTGTAATATGACTTACCGATAACGTAATAATTTTATCGAAGAGCATTATGGGAGGCATATGGAAGTCGAACACAAAGTACTGAAAAAGAAGTAAACAAGTTTATAAGAGAAAATGATCTCTTGCCTAATATTTATATAAATTGTACATCTATACACATATAATTTATTACGAATTCATCACACTACCAAAATAATGACATACTCCAGTAAATATTCAAACGATGAAGCTGCAAGTAAATGTGCATAAATACACTGAAAGTCCCTTCTATCAGAAAATATCTATTTTCGGTTTATACATACAAACACATTTATAACATGCGTTCAAATAAATTTCACCTCGAAATGGCCTTTGAAATTATAATTATGTATGTCTTGCTTGAAACTCAATACGAATTTTGTTTGGTATAAGCTATTTGAATGACATGACAAATACTTTCCCAAAGTTACAAGTAATGCAACTAAAAGTATTACAAGTTACGACAAAAGGTTTTACTGGAATGGACTACTAGAGTTAAAATATATTTGAACGCTATATATATAAAGCAAAATGAAAAGATTTGAGTGTGATTACTTCCTTCCAGGAATTTTGCTCTCCTGTAAGATATACGATATATTTTCAGCATTCTGACTAAACTGAGATAAATAGATTATAGTAATGTAATATATATACATATGTTTATAATGCTACATATAATATATAATATATAATATATAATATATAATATATAATACATAATATATAATATATAATATATAATATATAATATATAATATATAATATATAATATATAATATATAATATATAATATATAATATATAATATATAATATATAATATATAATATATAATATATAATATATAATATATAATATATAATATATAATATATAATATATAATATATAATATATAATATATAATATATAATATATAATATATAATATATAATATATAATATATAATATATAATATATAATATATAATATATAATATATAATATATAATATATAATATATAATATATAATATATAATATATAATATATAATATATAATATATAATATATAATATATAATATATAATATATAATATATAATATATAATATATAATATATAATATATAATATATAATGTATAATATATAATATATAATATATAATATACAATATATAATATATATATGTGACTCTTGATGTTCTAGAGGACTGTTTCCTCGACGTTTCAACGAGATCGCAGATCATCTTTAGGAGATGGTCTGTCACTTATGAATATGTAGTAATTACAATTTTAATTATAGTATTAAGAATTGTTTTTCGAAAGAAAGTAATATATATTATTGAAACGCAGCTTACCACTCTTTCTTCGGTTATTTGTGTAGATGCCAGAATGCAATGTGAATTTTCTACACATAACTATATGTATAGAAGTTAGCATAGATTATTACTATTTATTTTTATGTAACTTTTATATAGAGCATGTAAAAATTAACCTTTCAGCGAGGAGTAAGTGCATCTACCCTACTAATCTTTCTTCAATTGAAACATTTCGCCATGACTCATAGCAATGCGCTGCTTCATTGTTTTAGTAAACGCAAATTTATTTCAATTTTAATCAGTTTGGGAAACGCTGACGTAGTTTTTTAAAAAATTGATGAGAAGGATCAATATTAATTAGTTTACAATTACATATTATGTTTAAATTGCTTTACATACCTCGTTGTAATAAGGGCAGTTTGTGCTTTCTTTGACGCTGGTGTATTTTTTCTGGTCCCCAACTTGTATGCAGACAACTGGATCCATGTTAAGTCCAGCCAGTTGTCTAGCTTCTATGATTGTTATACAGACTTGGAAATCCTGAGCTTTCAAGGCAGATTGGACGCGCGACTTTAGATCCGTCTTTATTCTGCAAGAAGTAAGCTCTATTACATTATAGTGATAGTTGGAAGGTAAGGTGATGCTATAGAATTCAGTTGTAAATTATGGTGACTTATTAATAATGATATAGTATCGGCATAACCATTTACAAATTTTTGTACTTGAATACTCATTCAGTGTTGTATTCGAATATTGAAATTATTTTCCTCAGTTCCTTTTCGTTTTGCTTTAGCGAGAGGTATAAAAACAGATTTAGGGGTAAGAGCGATAAAAAAATTGGGTAGAACGGTGTCCGAGGCCTATTTATATCAGTAAGATATTAACGGTTGGCACTGACGTGGATGCTAAGCAGTAAGTCAGTAATTAATAAAAGTGATGATGTGCTTTTATGATGATGTGTTTATATTGGCTGTATTTGGGAAACCGCCGCACTGCAGCGTTGCAAAACAGCGCTACATTGCAGCGCCACATGAAACACCGCACGTTCCCTGGACGGTCATCGGCTAAGAAAAACCGCGTATAGATCGAAATTTGAATGCACTCAGTTGTTTAATATATTTTTTTTAGTTTTCTTAGATTGAAGTTATCGTATTTTATAATTGACATTTTAATAAGAATGTATTTTGTCTTTTTATCAATTTATTTTTAAGTTTATTGCGGCAGTAACAATTTGGACACTTTACCTTTTGACTATCGGAAATCGTTAATTGGTTAAAAGTTGATGTGAAGGTGTGTATGATAACAAAGAGTCTGAAAAATTGTAAGCTTCTAATCACCAAAAACATTTCTAGAACAAATACCTATTTGAAAAGTATTTGCTATTAAGTATTTATGTAATGCTATTACTTACAATAGTAGGAGAATTACGCAGACGTTGGCTGTGCAACAGGAGAGAAATAATATTAGAAAGTATTTAGGGAAAAAACATAAAGCCAATAATTTTGCCATTATTTTATTATTTGTATAAAAATCGCATAAAAAATTATAGCTTATACGAAGGAACATGCTATAGGTTGCAATTGGAAGTATCTTTCAACAACAGTAATTTATAACACAAAGATATTTTGGTTAAAACTTAATGTAATAATGATGCTGTCATATAATAATATAATAATAACAACACAATTCTCTCTAGTAGCTTCCAACAAAGATAGGTTGCATCACTAGGTGATAAATAAAACTGATGTATTCTATTAATGTACGTTTCTCCAAATTATCCCAATTTTGGGGTGCGGGCATTTCGTTTAAAAATGATTTATAGTGTAACTTAAAACATGTAACTGTTTTCGTAATTTATTGTCATTTTCATCAATTATTTCCATGTTGCTCAGTAATTTATTGTCATTTTCATCAATTATTTCCATGTTGCTCGCTATAGACTAATGTTTTAAAAGATAATTTCTTGAAGATTCATTATCACAAACTCCACGTACTAAATTTACGCGCTTTTTGTTTTGTTTAGGTTATGAGTTAGATTACGCTTCATTGCAGCGTTGCAATCTTTCCGCTGCAAAAGATGGCTTCAAGAAAGTGCTGTAAAGCTTGGCGTTATTTTGGCATGTCCAGGCCATTCTGCTTTGCAGCGCTGCAGCGCCGCAGTGCGGCGCTTTCCTGAGTGCAAAAATTGTGCTCGCTACATCTATTTTCTACAAAAAAATTAATACAAAAAATATAAATACTTTTACTAAGGATAGTTTTTATTTGACGAATGCTGTCATCTGTACGAAATTATAAAGCTAAGGGGCATCCTATGTAACAAATTTTAAGTGCCTTTGCAAATGTATTTCAATAAAATTTTAAATTTTAGGAAATGTCAGATGGTGAAATACTTAGTTTAGTTTTTAGTATTACATGCTTGCATTTTACTTATTGTTACTTTAATGACATATTGTTACTTTGATCTATTTCTATAGTATGTTTGAAAGTTATATTCCGCATTAGAAACAAAAAAAGTCTTTTAGGAACGGTGCATTATTATAAAATGGTGACTTTCCTTTAGTAATGTTCTAACTTTTCATGTAAGCACCTTGAGTTATGCTAAAAATATACATTAATAATAGCTTGTAATAAAAAAGGAGAAAGTACCTTGTAATTATGTAAGTAAGTAATTATGAAAATGAATTTATAATGGAGCTAAAGAATATGTGAGAGAAAAAAATTATGCCAGTACTTTGATAAGTTTTAAAGAACTTAGTATGGTTGTCGTTTTTTAGTATATCCATTAAAATCTTGAAAGCAATCATGTATGTAAATCATTTAACCTCCTTGCGTCTCTGCTATTTCCTAAGCAACAATCATTTTCGCTTGAAGAGTAGAACAAAATAAAAGTACCTCCTTTTAAAAATAGTTATAATATTACTGTAGAGGCAGTGATTGAATAATATGGTGTGGATATTGTTATAATCAAATAATATAAATACATGTATATATTTTTATTCATGTTATAAATCTTAGTTCATACGTTTCAATTCTATGATCATAGCATATTAATCAAATATTATCTCAGTTTAGTCCGCTGTATATTTGTGAATAGTTTTTTTTATTATCATAAGAGTAAACATCCTCTTTCGTCTTCGACGAAAGAAATAATACCGGATAATTTAGTTTTATCCCATTCGAATTAACTACTTTCACATATATTTACCTAACCCTAATTATCCCTAATAATCTTAAATATTTAAAATTTATCTGGTTATGTTACGAGCCCTTTTGTCAATACTTTCAGGAATTATATACAAGTAATCTCTTTTTAAATCCGAAAGTAACTAACTTTAATGAGTGTAATACATCTACATATACAGGTAAAATATAATAAATAAATAAAATAAAATAAAATATATGCACTTTGCATATAATTCAGTCTCTAGTTATTACTTTACTTATGTTTCTCAAACAATTCTCAAACAATTAGAATGCTGTAAGAGTTGCAGCGCTGTAAGAAGCAAATCATAAACTTTGTACAAACATCAGTAACTTAAAATAAATTAGATATATTTACAACTTTGTGCGTGTTCTTATTATTTCGAACATAACAATATGGTCGAACACTCAACTAAAATGTACAATGTTTCTATTTTTGAAAACTGCATTTTAAAGAAGGTAGTTTGCAATCTAATTTAATTAACGAACTTACAAGGTAAGGAGTCTTTCTGGGGCACAATAATTTATGACCTAACAGGTAATGTTTGAGCATCAGACTAATGATAGTATTGCAATCATAGTTCAATTATGGATTTTTTTACGGAAATGATTATATTAGACAACAGAGCTTTTACCGATAACCAGTAATTGACAAAATTAAACTGTATATATGAAGTACATATTATTCGAAAAGTGGTAGTATTGGCTTGTAACGAAGAAAATGCAGGTTGAGAGTTGTTACAGGTGTGGTATGTATTACTGTTCCAATCTGATTGATTGATATGCTTTAGGAAGGGAATGAGCATATGTTGTGTAACGGATGCAAGCTTAATTGAAATAACACAGATCAAAACCGTTAGGGTCAGTGCGTTTTTGATAACGGAGAGGCATAAAAAGATTATTTAGCTTCTTGGATTGTGTCTACAGCAATGGAGTCTCTTAGCGAAAGAAACATGAATTACTGTTTTTGGGAACACATACGGTCAACAACACGGTCTTGTTGACTTCGGTGGCATGGGCGCTGATTTAATATACTACATTGATACTTTTTGAAGCTTTCGGAATACATTATGACTTCTTCCTGTTACATAACGGAAACCTTTACCATTCCATTCCCAATTAAAAGAATTTTACAGAAACCTGAAAATTTTATTAGAAAAGATAAAATCCGAAGACCATTCCTGGAGTATTTGCGCGGAATTTAATGTTATTACTCTTGGTTATTGTTCTTTGGGCATGCAGTCAGGTTGCACTAAATACTGTTGGTTTTTACATTATTTGGGGCAGTTGTGGGAGGGAAAATTACATCAAGCAGAGCTGGCCACTACAAAAGGGCTTTACGTCAGGAAAGACAATATATGACTCCAGTCTGTAGTAGAAAAAGAAAAGATCATACCATATCTATAAGCAACACTGTATTTTTATTAGACTTCAAATACGAGAAATGATAAGTGACACTACATTTGAAATCAAATTAGCAGTGCATGAAAAACTAGCGTCGGTGTTCAAGTTTCTACCAGTTTTTTGGGAAACAAGAGAGTAGAAAAGTACAAGGCTATAGTAACGGATAGGATTTAGGCATTTCACGCTGCTGCTTGTAATGCAGTTCCTACAGTGCACTTCCATCAACATTTTGTAATCAAAAAGTGGTATCAGGACAAATGGAATCCGGTTATTATTACTACCAGCAGATTACTGTTGGACATTAGGAAGGAAGGTTGCGAATGTTGTTTATAACCGACAATATAATGTTTGCAATTTATTTATTACATTTTTAATTGTAAGAATTTGAAATTATTATTAAAACATGTTATGAGCAGGAAATTCTTCTCATTAATATTTAAACGAAATTAGAGTTATTTTGATCGTATACATTTCTCAACATAAATGTTTCCATGTTGCCCATTAAAGTTCCTGTACATTAATTTAATGGCAAAACCAGAAATTAAAGTCGTCCAATTTATTACATCTACTAGTGTTAATTGGTGCTGGTACTTGTCAAGGAAATTTTTATTGGTTTTATATTAATTCTGTTGCATATGATTATGATAAGATTTATAGTTGAATATATGATAATAAGAGATAGGTAGTTAAGTACGGTGGATAGAGATATGATAAGCTGTAACCACTAAATATCAGTATTCAGTTCTAAATTGAAACAAACAAAACCGATATCTACCGCAAAGTACACTTCTTATCTCTCTACGTATGCAATCAACAATGATAAGTCAAATCAGTTAATAATAAATACCTCGGTACAGTATATTTAGTGTATAGTGTTGTATATTACCTACGTCGGGTTACTTGCACCACCATGTCTTTGCAAGGTACTGAAATTAAAACACTTGATGAAGAGGCGATTACTAACTTTAGGGAATATCTAAAAATACCTTCGGTGCATCCTAACGTTAATTACGACAAATGTGTGAAGTTTTTACAAAAGCAGGCGCAAGATATTGGTTTAGCTTGCCAAACTTACAGCGCAGTTGAAGGAAAACCAATAGTGATACTTACTTGGTTAGGAACTCGTTGCGAATTGCCTAGTATTTTGTTGAACAGCCACATGGATGTGGCGCCTGTGGACGAAGATAAGTGGACCTTTAAGCCGTTTGAAGGCAACATGGATGAGACAGGTAACATATATGCCCGTGGGAGTCAAGATATGAAAAGCGTTGGAATTCAGTACATTGAAGCAATAAAAAGATTGAAACGAAATGGATTGAAACTGAAGAGAACAATACATTTAACATTTGTCCCAGATGAGGAAATTGGAGGCGAGGATGGCATGAAAAATTTTGTCGAGAGTGACTGTTTTAAGGAACTTAACATTGGAGTTGCATTCGACGAAAGCATGGCAAGTTCTTCTGATGAATTCATATTATTTTTTGAAGAACGTAGTATTTGGCAGTTTCATGTTCACACTTCGGGTGTAACTGACCATACTTCGAATTTGGTGAGTAACACGGCTGGCGGGAAGATGAAATATATGCTCAATAAACTACTGAATTTTAGCGAAAAAGAACGAAGAAAACTTCTAACAGATACTCGTTTAATAATTTCAGACGTAACAAGCATCAAATTAACAGTATTAAAAGGGGCTATTCAATCGAATGTCCTTCCTTCCGAGCTTAGAGCTACATTTGATTGTCGTATACCAGTAACGGTTGACCACGATGAATGGGCAGGCACTTTGGAGAAATGGTGTAAAGAAGCAGGAGAGGGGGTTTGGATTGAATACAAATTAAAGCATAGTCGTGTTCCATTAACGAATTCAGACAACACTAATCCGTATCGGATAAGTTTGAAAGAGGCAGCGGATGAACTTAATATAAGATTAAGTGAAATGGTTTGCCCTGGGAGTTCAGATGCCAAATACATAAGAAAGGCGGGGTTACCAGTATTTGGATTTTCACCCATCAATAACACACCATTATTATCACATGGCCACGATGAATACTTAAATGTTAAGGTTTTTTTGAATGGAATTACGATTTATTGCAAAATTATCGAGAAAATTGCGAATATGGAATAATTACGATTATAAAGTTCTTTTTTCTGTACCGAAAATATCATTTACCTTTAAACTAAACATCATATTTTACTACAAATTAAAGCACAATTTACTACAAACATAATGTAAAGTATTGTTAACATAATAAGGGAGTAAATAAAGCAACTGCTATTTTATTTGATATATCTTACATTCGTTTTTTTTAAGGACCGAATAGATGTACATATTACTTATATCCAACGACTACTAGATATAACTATTCCGTATTTTCATACAAACATAATGTGCATATTACCAGCATATTTGAATTCGTTCGAAATATTATTGAAAGTGACGTAGCAAATGAGTAATGGAAGTTACAAATTCAAATATCGCTGTGTGGATATCAAATTGGGCGATTTGTTTACACATTAATGCAAATATAGCAATGGGTATGACTAGTGGGGTAGCGAAAGGCTGGTTATAGCCAGTATATCTACCTTACTAGATAGAAATATGTATTTTAAAAACAGGTGTAATATTATGCAAAAGCGTTTTTATTATTTTCTTAATTAGAAAAAAAAACAAGACTAAAGTAATGAATAGGAGGATGTGGGATTTGTATAAGTTTGAACTTTTTGACCATTTTATTAGAAACTACTAATGAGAATCAATTTACTATAATAGTGATTACAAAATTAGGAAAGAATATTTGATCTTTCTTCAATAGTTATGTTAGTATAGCATGGCAACATAGTTGCGGTTTTAGCCGATAAGTGGATATGTACACGGTGAGACTTTCAACTTATAGGGATGTTGACTTCACGTAAGTAGAGATGGTAAAGATAGAAATCGACTAGGTAAAGTTGCGCTTTTTCAAGGAGGACGCACTTTATTTAATACCAATGCGAAATTTATAACACTTACCATAAGGACACATAAAAGATTACTTGCATTTTTTAAATGGAATATAATGTTTTTCAGTAACCTATTGCAAACAGTAGGAGACCGACGCAGGTTATAAAAATTGTTACTTTTGGTAATTTTTGAGAAAACATTAAATGTTACACGTTTTAACCCATATCAAAGTATATATTTGTTACAGCTGCAGAAAGCGCCCGGTTATAACATCTTGGAGAACTGAATAATATATAAACTAACATCCATATTAATACTAATATTAATATGAATATAAATACTAAGCCACCGTTGGCATTAGTAATGATAAAATTACAATTTTCTTGCAATTTTCAACGCATTAAATTTCCGAAAAAATATCGGTCTCGGAGGGGACTTGAACCCAACATCTCTGTATTGTGACGATTTATCCTCTTTTTGGGGTACGTTGTATCACTGCTGCGGTAAGTTGTAATAGTGTAGGAAACCGATAATATGTATTTTTGTTATCAGATTAATTTAGTGATCTATATCAACTAACCTCTTTCGATTATTTTGTGTTGCAACACAAAAACGCGGAAATACATGGCGCAACGTGTATAAAGCAACATTATAAGGCGAAATTTAACACTTGTATGTAACATTTGATGAATGTAAATTTAGTTTTGTTTATGATTTGTCTAGTGCTACACGGTGGAAATTTGTTCTAGTGACTAGTAGAACATTTTCGTATATACAAGGGCGAATCAAATATGAACAGGAATTTTTCTTTTTAACGCGGTCTAGATGAAGTGAATGGCGTGACGCTTTGATATATGTGGTCAGGGGGGATGTAAGTTAGAGAGTAGTAAATCGGTTCTGTTCGCCACAGTATATGGGCTGTTGGAAGCATCATGTCTGAGCAAGAGGTGCACACGTCTGTATTATTATTAAATTTTTGGCGCAGAAGGGTGTAAAATCACTCGAAATTTTGCGTCGAGTAACTGCACAGTTCGCTGAAAAAACGCTTTCAAGGACCCAAGGCTGCGACTGTCACAAAATAGTTTCTGATGGCTGAGAGTCAGTGGAAAACGAGGGCCATGCACACCGACCGCGGACGAGCACCAGAGAGGAGAATATTGGTGCGATTCTAGAGGCATAATGCTCATTGATTTTCGCCACGAACGGCATACAGTTAATATTGCATACTATTGCCAACTGCTTGATCAAGTGAAACTGGCCTATAAACGCAAAAGGCGAGATATGCCTATTTGAATTGTGATTTTGCTCGACGACGAAGGTGTGGAAAAGTTCGTCCGCAATTGGTTATAGACGCGACCACATTCATTCTTTGATGACGGAATTAAAAAACTTGCTATACGGTGGGAAAAATGTGTAAATAAAAGAGGCGATTATATAGAAAAATAAGGTGTATTCAATTTTTTTTACTGTACCAATAAATGTTTTAAAACCAATGTCTGGATCGTATTTGATTTGTCCTCGTATATGTAACGTGTAGTGTACTATAATAAACTGGTAAAAGTATTAGTATAACAGCAAACAGTTCACTATTGGACCAAGAATGGAGCCCTAAGGTATTCTTCTTGTAACAGCGACACTAGTGGAATTAGTATTACTTATCGAAAGTGACTGAGTTCTATTAGCTAAATTATTCTCAAGAAGACCAGTAGCACTACACATCAAATAGGGCTTACTAGAGTTGAGTAATGCAAGTACAGTAAACCCTCTCCTATCCGATATCGCCAAAATGTCATCCCCTGACCAAAACGATACTAGGTTTTAGGTAAGATTAAAATTATACTGACCACCATAAATACATTTATAAAAACATATTTTGGTGAAATTTTTATGAATGTTGTGTGTATTTTGTCAAGGTGCCATTGGCAATGAATTAATTTTCTTTTTTGCTGGCATTATTTGCTTAAGTGTAACTGTAAGGTATATAGCTTTATTTAGTCTTGGTAGAGTATAAAAGGATGCCTTATATTCGAATTTTCATTAATTGTTTGAGTTTGAACGTGGCAGGATAATCGCCGTACGAGAAGTCGCCTTATCCATTCATGATGCTGTTAATCATGTAGAACGTGGTGTCGTTACAATGGATCTATGTTGGCATTTACGGTCCGGACATTCTAGATGCACCACTGTTTGTGAAGATCGCGTTCTTAGGTTTGTGACTCTTAAAGACACGTCAATAAAGAAAATTGGCGATATGTTTAATAGATTGACAAATTTCCATACAATTTCTTATATCGATTTCTAATTCGATCTTTTGTATTTAGATCAACCATTTCCTTGTTTATCTCTAACTCCACATCATGAAACTACTCGGCTGGAGTAATGCAACGAATGGTTGGCATAGAGAATTGAATTGAATCATTTTCAGTGACGAATTTTGATATTTATGGGCTTATCATGGCCGTAAAATGAAAGCGAAAAAAGCAGCTATCTGTACAGCGACGTATAGCTGTTGCTTAAGGTATGGCGACGGGAAGAAGGGACTTTGGGAACGAAGTGATAGTTATTTAAGAAACATTAAATTCGATTTGTTACGTCGTTCTTAAACCAGTGTTAATACCATTTTTTCAATATCCAATTTTTTGGTAAAATAATTCACGATCGTATAACATGGGGTACTATGGAGTTTCTGGATGATGTTTGTTGTGTACCATGGCTTTCTCGTTCATCGGACTTGTTACAAATATAATACGTGGGATATGGTAGGACAGAGGAATCATAATTTGAAATTACTCTCAAACGAAGTAGATTTTCCTCAACAAAGAAATTTGGAAGTTTGGGATGGCATATCACAGGCTATCATATATTTGTTAATTTCAATGATGCTTGATGTAGACTACCTAACTGCATAAGAAACAAATGCCTTATTAGTGTTTAAGTGAGTCATTATATTCATATTTTGTTGTAATTTTCTTCGCTTCTTGATATGAAGGAGATATATGTTTCCTGTGTGTTTCAATAAAATATACGAATGTTTGTTAATTTGTTCGTGGCAACCAGTATATTTAGATAGTCGATAATTTGAACAGCCACAAGTTTTCCACTGCTTTAGAGAGCGCAGCAAGGATGCTCACTGGACGCAGTTTACTCATTTTCGAAATCGGAATTAGTGGTGTTCCAGATACCTAGAAAAATCCCATGATTCAATAACTAGTTAATTACATGAACTATAAAAGTGAAAACGTCTGGCAGCATAGCTTAATCATTTCTGAAAGCCAACAATAACAACACCAGATACATTATTAACTGAGGGTGGATGAAAACTAATTGCATTGACTGTGTAAGCACTAGTATGGTATCTAGTGGGAATACCTAAAAACGCAAGGAGTATTTTCCTTATAAAGAAAGTTGTTAGTTATGTCTAGGTCAGCTAAGGTGTAAGTCATGCATCGCGAGCGAAACGATATGGAGAAACCCGATCTTTGCCTACATTTCTCTAACACAATAACTCCGAGTAATAAAGTGAAAGTACGCCTTCTTCCCTCTTATAGTTATATAACGACGTACAGTAATCCCAATGTCTATTGCACTGAGTTCCTCTGTATTTCGACTTGGCACTATCCCCAACATAAATAATTTGATATTGTCGGTAATTCTAGTATCAATAATTCATTCATTTAAAAATCAGAACCTTTCATTGCCTGCTATATTATATCAACAATAAACAAAGATAACTGATTTGACTCCGACATACCTCATTGTACTACGCCGAAACGTAGTCGCGTTTATTCACAGACTTGAGCATATGCTCAATAACAACATTTTTATTGACGTTGTAAACCGTTAATATTATTTTTATTTGGGTCGATTTTTTGGTAAATTTAACACTTCCATTGTCGATTTGGGGGTTTAATATCCAAATAGCCGTTTGCGTCATAAAACAAAATTGGATAAATAAAAGATCGAGAAAGATTCTTGAAAAAAATATACGCATTTTTCAATCTGAGATAAAAATGACAAAAGAAGCAAAGTTAATATTTATTATTTCGAAATATAAATAATTCATAATTAATTAACAAAACTGACGCATTTGCAATAAACGTACCAAAGCAAAGCGATACAAAGAAGCGCGGCAAATGTGAAACACGCATATGTATACTAAGATCCTGTAGATTTATAATTTTGTTTCTTACACTTCAGTGATAATTTAGTTCTAATATTTTAGTACGGAGCACAATACTGTATTTGATAGAAGTACCTGCATTTAGTATAAATTAAGAAGATAAATAAAGCAGGTTCATTTTGTCATATAAGATATCAAAAAAAATCTTATTAATTTCAATCTCACTAGTGAGGAGTGCAACATCTATACACTAGTGATGCAAATACGTTATTTCGGATAACTTCCTACTTTACAGCGATTTCTTTTCCATAACTTTATCTGTGCTAAGTTTTACTGCATTTTCTTTGTATCTCTTGTAATATTAGAATTTGTGAACTCTTTAACAATATATTTATTTTATCTTTAACGTATGTCATTATAGTACAAAAGTTTTATGATTCTATTTCACCTACCCATATAAGAAATAATTGCATATTTTTATTTAAATGTAGCGAATAGGTAGCACTACAAATTGCATTAATATATACATACATATGTTCGTCATATTACCTTATCATTTGCTCCTAATCAAATGTTTAAACATTACAATGAGACAAACCGAACTTATTCTACTTTAATCAACACGTGCGATATAATATTCAAAAGTTTAGAGTCCTTATCTTGCCTTGCCTTCTTCTCTTTGTAATATGTATAGTCTATTTCGACGTAACAAAATGTTATGGGATACAAAGAAAATATGTATCCCTAATTGGAAAAACTTGCCTTGTTTTTCTACCTTTCTCCATTCCTCCAGATGGCGCGTGAACATCGTTACCAGAACTGATTGAAGTTTGGCTACCCGCTCTCGACATTGGAGCCGATTCGGATTCAGAATGCTGAGCAGAATTAGCGGCCGAGTCGTGGATTAGGGATGCGGTATCTCCCTCGTTGTCCGATTCCTTCGGCGGTCTCTGTTTACCCAATCGCATAAGGTTCCTGACGCTTCTAAGCGCTGAACTCCGTTTTCGTTCGTATCGTTCTATTATCGGCGATTTATCCGGAACAGTTAATGAGCTTCCGCGCTTCATCGTTCGATTTTCGCGTTCCGCATGTTGCGTATCGTCACGTGTGTCTGTTGCGAGCGTTCGTTCTAGATTTGCAATATTTTGCTCAATGTCGATTAACATCTGTTGGTCATCTTCAAGAATATTGTACGCTTGACTGTCGGCAAAAGATGCGGTGGATGCATCTGGTAGCGAATATAGTACATCAAACTCAATTTTAACCTGAAACAATGAGAAAAATGTAACATTGAAAGGATATTTATCTCTTAAAGATGACATACAAATCCGAAATAAAAGTAATAATGCTTTTAATTGCTAATTAGCTTAATTAATTTTGTCAAGCATGGTGAAGAGATTAATAAACCTAAAAATTTGTAAACTTTCGGCGCCATGATAGGGACATGTATTAAAACGTTGTATTTTTGTTGAAAGGTTTGTCGCAACTGTATAGGAAATATGGTATATTTGTACGCTATAAGTGAGTCACAGTGAAAATGAAGCGGTGGTATATAATTCGGTAAGAAGTTGAATATGTTAGGTAAAATCCTTCTGGCTTATAATCATTTGGGAAGAGTAAATTAAATAAAACAAAACTAATTCGAACAGGTATTACAAATTCTAATCAGATAACATTACAGCGGTTTCATATTTTTATGATGAATAAAAATGATGCACCTATAATAATAAGGAATTAATTATTTTTGAAAGTTAAAAAAGAAACAATTAATATTTAGTTGGGTCTCCTTTAGATTTTATAATTAATTATAATCTATTTGGAACAAATTCTACTAACTTATGCGTATAATCTGGCGAAACACAGGTCCAATCATTTAACAAAGCATTTTTTAGATCATTCCTATTGGATATTCTATGCTTCTTATCACTGTACGTATCCTGAAGTTCACTTTTTCTTTACTAAACATAAGAGTAAAAACTACAAAATATAAACGTTTGCGGCGTACCTTGGGTCATTCCGTCCTTCGATTAGTTTTTGGCAACTTAATTTATACCCTACATACATGCATAGTACAGGAATTTTGATATTTGAAATGTTTCTTATATCTACTCTATATTGACAGTCTCATTATTAACAACAACAAACTAGTAACAAGCTCCTGTAAAAAATTGTTGTAATAGACGATAACGCAGGAATAAAATGGTGAGAAGAATAACACCTCCGTTAAATGCATTTATATGAGAGGCTTTTCCCTAATTCTTACATGCAAAACGTTAAAAGAAGAACTACTACTTTCATCCTTCATAATCGGACCATTGTTTATTTGTAGGAGAGGTGACATACATCTTTTTGTACATTATTCAATCGCTAACAATTGTCTAAATTGAATTGAGAATTGAACCTACATTTTCGGATGAAAAATTATTACAGCGCATATACAGTCAGTAATGTTAGTGACGCATTCCTTAATACATAGCTTTAGGAGATGTAATACTCCTTCGCAATTGTCCTTGAATATCCGTTACTGTCGCCCAGAAGCATTATTTTAACTACATAAGGAATTCCGAACTTGCGTGACAACTTTTTTTGTTACTCTTCAATATGTACAGTTAGCAATCATGTACTCTGTATTGAAATGAATACGTAGGCTTCCACGGTCGGAGTTAGTAATAAACGAACTACTTCCGGAATTGGACCGTGCCATAATAAGATATATATGTATAAAAAGAAATAAGAGTAAGACGAGAAAGAAAAATAACAAGAAAAACAGATAAGAGGGGGACGTGAAACAGAAAGAGAGGTGAAAAGAACAAGAGAAAGAAATAGGGACAGAAGAGCGTGGGGGATACGAGGGAAAAAGAAAAAAAGAAAAAAGGTGAAAGAAAGCGACCAAAAAGAGAAAGATGGAATCTCGACGTTTCACCTCCGTCGTAGGAGACTAGGAGAATAGGGGAAACCAAAGTGGCACGGTAACTCGACGTGTAAACTACGCTAGAGGCGAAACCACTTTGGCAGAAGGTTACGGTGACTCGGCGTGTTAACCGCGCTAGAGGCGAGAGCCTTCTGAGGAGAAGAAGCCTCCTACGGCGGAGGCGAAACGTCGAGATCCCACCTTTCTCTTTTGGTCTCTTTCTTTTTCCTTTTTTCTGTTTTTCTTTTTCTCTCGTATCCCCACCCTTCTGTCTCTATTTCTTTCTCCTATTCTTTTCACCTTTCCTTCTATTTCACGTCCCCCTCCCTTTCACATTTTTCGTTTTCTCTCGTATCCCGCCCCCCCCCTTCTGTCTCTATTTCTTTCTCTTATTCTTTTCACCTTTCTTTCTATTTCACGTCCCCCCTCCCTTTATCATTTTTTCTTTTTATCTCTCTTCTTATTTTTCTTTCTCCTCTTACTCTTATTTCTTTTTATATATATTTCATAATGACACGGTCCAATTCCGGAAGTAGTTCGTTTATTATGTACTCAGTATTGTTTATTTTTTATTCGCTTCTTACCGAGTTCTACTTTTCTAGGCTTGAAAGGAAATAACTTTAAAAATGCAGTAAAAGTATCTGTTACTAGACTCTGGTTCATGTAGTTTATGTGAAGTACCTTTCTCTACTTCCTTGCATTACAACTAGTATGCTACGTGCTCTTTTACAGCGTCTCTTGGAAAACCAATAATTATGTTGAATAATTCCTGTCATTTATTCATTTTCTGTGACTTTGGTGAATGATGTATATGTGGAAACTGTATAATTTATAACTTAATTACCCTATTTTTTCGAGTGTGAGAAAGGCGCGAAATGAAAGTTTGTCTAGAATCTTCGCGGTAATGCAAATTTAGTAGATGCAAATTCATCTACTAAAAATATGCTACATGATATGGAAATTATCTGCTATCAGTAATTTCAAATTGTTCAAGAAAAACCGGAAGCTGAAGAAAAACTAACGAGGTACAGGATCTCCAGTAGCAGGTTAGTTGCTGGTCTAAGGCTACCTAATGAAAGTCGTCCTTTTAATCACTTCGAATTCTATCATTTATCGCCAAATCAGCACTATCAGCTTGCAATCCGTTCGACTATATCTTGTATTACTATTTACGGCTCACCAGGGTGATATTCAGTAATGAATCTTGATTTTTCATATGGATACTTAATGGCCGCATAATGGTCAGAGGAAGATGTGCGGACCGTCGTTTTATTTAATTCTCTGTTGAAACGCATATGCATCGAGCCGTATGAGTTATGTTATAACATATGGGGGTAGGCCTTAGTTGGTGTTCAACAATGAACTGTTGCGTTGTTGAGGTAGTGGAACCCTATATTGTTCCATAACTTCAGCAATTCGAGGACCCACTTTTCTAGCAGGGTGATACTTGTTGTCACGTAGTTACGGAAGCTTCTAAATCGGTTCGAAGAGACTCACTATGCCTACCCAGATCTCCCGATTGCCCGCCATCCGAACACATGTGGGATATTATTGGAAGAAAGTTGAGGCATTTAGAGGCATTATCCTTCGTAAACACTGGCATGAAGTGCAAGTTGCTTTGGACACCTACTGGACTCAGTGATGGAGTGTGTTATTAGAGGGACCCCCTTTTGTTCTTTTTCTGTGAAATTATAATCAATTACTATCTTCAAATGGTTACACGTTGCTGGCAAGATTGATAAAACAATTCGCATTTCTTCTTGGTATTACAATTTTCATGTCATACAGGTTAACTCATTGCTACTCACGGTATCAATTTTTCCTTCGAAACATTTGAGTAGATTATTAACAATAAAATTTTTCCTTGGTGCATTACTAAATGATATAATAACAACATGAAATTAGGTAATTAAAACAGTTTTACACTTAGGTGATTGTCAAGTGAAGCTAATATGGTAGGGCATTATCGATAATGTCTTTAAAAATATTGCTATTAGCATATTTCAGAAGCATGACCCTGAGTAGACTTTCCGTAATGAAAGATATTGTTCTATGAATATTAATAATAATAGCACAATTATTCTATAACTATTTAACTTTATATCCAAAGCATAATATTTTCACATTCTTCGTTGCAGTTATACTAGTTAATAACTACAGCTATTGATGATTGAATAAAATTGGTACTGTCTGTCTTACAGTCCTTCTTAATCCACATCTTAATATCCTCTCTTTTTACGCCTGTCTTTTCTAAGCTAATCGTATGTCGGTATAGGTCGCCTCTGCTTTTATGATACTGCGACATTAAGAAATTGACAATTTCTGTTGACCATAACGCAATTATTAACAGTTTCTTTACTTCCATTAATGTTGCTCTTCAAAGTTTACATAAAGCTATTGGAGCCTATGGAAACAATTATTCACGTACCTCATTAAATCGGTTATGTTTAATCGAATGTTTTTGGGAAATGTTCTTATACATGCAGACTGTTCCAAATTGGCAGTGCACTATAAAGACTTCAATTGTTGTCAAAGATGAAGTACACATTTGAATTTGGAACAATTTTATCAAATTTAGTGTCAATAAATAAGCTAACTAAAAATGCTGGTCCATTTCTTAACTTTAAAAGAATTCGAAAATAAATTGCATTCTGTTTTGGCAACTTCTTGTATAAAATACGTTAACATTGGATATTCTCATATTTTAGATATACCAAGCACAATCAAGTATGTATTTAGATTGTTTGTTACTCTAAACCTCCTAGGTACTAACTATTTAATAGCATGTAGCGTGTGTTATACGAATCCAATAGAAACACTAAAATAGTAAATTAAAAAGCAAACCAAATAGATATCCGGATAAATAATGATTTTGATGATGATCTTGAATATTTGAAATGTTATGAGCAGTCATCGTGCCTTATTAATATTAAAATATACACATGAGTGAGTCCAAAAAATGTAAATGAAATAATTATTTACTTTTTTATAAATGGTTTTTATTATGCAGCTACTACTTTAGCGTGTGACGTAAAAATAATTTAAAATGTTGGTAGACGTATTTGTAGTTGCAAACATGTCAAAATATTAGTTTTTACTTTGCCTTATTATTCGATTAGAGGGGTTATAACTTGAAAATTTTGTTATTTTGATTACCTTACAGCCACCACTCTTCAATAAATACCAGTAAAAGCTGCCAAAACGCTAGTGTAGTAATGTAAATTTTGATTAAGCGAATTGCTCATATTAAAATTAATTGTTTATACTCCAGAGCCAGCTTCGCTATGTTCCTCCGTTCGACTAATTGTATTATCGATTTTGGAAGGTGAAAATTTAATGTATTAATTCGAGTACGGAGCATTTCTTGATAATATAATTTTGTAGTAGAGAACTATTTTTGCGGAAATGAGTTGGTGTGCGAATGATTTCAGTCTTACATCATTTTTAAATACATAGCTAGCCTTTTATCATCTCACTTATCCATATAAAAGAAATTTAGGATATATATGGAAAATATATATTTAAAATTAAATGTAGGAAAATAAAACAGTTTTCTATTTTCCTACATTTTAACATAAACTCACACCGGGCCAACAAAGTTCTTTTATATTTAAAATAGTTTCTGCCAAGTAAAAGAAAACAGTATATTAAAAATTTATCAACTTAAATTTTGTTATTCGCTACTACAGTATTTCTGAAGAGTGGTAGGGGTTTCCAAGTGAAAAAGAGGGAATGTATCCGGTACACATTCCCTTTTTGAACTAAGTATGATGTACATATGATACTGTTAGCATAAAAATAATACTTGTTTTGTGTCCTCATACAATGATTCACATTTAGGAAAGGAAGCTACCGCAAAATCCAAAATTTTTGAAAACCCGGATATGTAGCAATTCTGTTTTACCCGTCTTGTGTTCGTATTCAATAAAACATTTGTTTAATTGCATTATTTCTAAAATTAACTATTCCCATTGGAATTTTTGAAGTATTATCAAGAATTGAAAAGATCGATGTGAGGATAGAATTTTGTAGTAGTTGTTAAACAGGGATAGACAATAGCAGAGACAGAGCTAACATACTGACAAACAATGGCCTCGCAGAATAGCATGCGTACCTCTCGACTTTGTTAACTTATAGAAACTTTATTTCATCCTTCTCTTACTCACAATTACAGCTACGCCACGTCGAAATACACTTATGGTATATAAGACACAAAAACATTTAGTTTCTAAGACTTGTTGGACCTGTTTAGGAATATTAATAAAATGCTGTTATGGAAGTCAAAATTATGTCAGATATTAACGATGGCATAGAGCAAGGTCAAGCTTATTAGAAGCTAAAGTAGTTTTCCAGTAGAGTAATGCTCTACGTGAATACTGGAGTGGTAGAAGAAGACCTTCAGAATGAATAACCTTTTAGAAGTATTCGTATGAGGATGGTTGAAATCCATTTAGAAAACTATAGACGCCAAACGCACTCCGATCTATCATCGATGATTGTATTAGGAGATATGAGGAAAAAAGTAATTATTGAACAACAATGATTCTTCGGATACCAGGTTCTCTACCGTGTCGAAAATTATAAGTTGACATTTTATTATTTATTATTATGTTTATCTCTCCCTGAAGTGACTGGTTTGCTGTGAATACGGGTTTATATATGGGCATATGTTCTTTGGTAGGTAACCGTTCATATTGAAGCGTGTCTCTTGTAATCTGCTTGGATGTGAAGAATGCTTTCCAAATACTTGGTACCTGTAGTTCGTCTTCTTTGTTAACATTGCTCCGACTCTTCGCTGCTTCAATAGTTTCTCTGTACAACCTTCTCGAGTAATATAGTTCCGTTGCTAAATTCCTGCATTTGTTAAATTTGGTATCAGATGAAGAACACCTTCCAGCTGAACTCTAACATTTCGAAAACATGCACCAAAAAGATAGAAATAGACACGTTTCAACAAAGCGGAAGGATAACGCACCAAAGGATCATATACGTATATATAAACACGAGGTCACGACAAATCAATCACTTCAACTCTGAAGAAAATTATCACGAAATGATCGAAACGTCAAGTATTAGACTTGACTCTTTACGCGGCAGAGTACTCTAGAACGAGCAACAACGGCTGTGAAAGCCTAAAGACTATGAACAATGATTAGCACTATTTGAATAGGATTAGCACCAGCACGTACATAGAGAAAGATTACTTAATGCCATGACGAATTATGTAAAAAGATCATTTAAAAGTATAATTTCATAATTATAATAATACTTACCAAATGTCAAGCTGATACTATAGTTAAAAATTTCAGCTGAAAAACTGTAGTATTATGTAAGAGACTAAGTTAACATGTAAATTGTATCTGCTGCCTGCCATATTTACGACACTCATTTCCATACAACATTTTGAAATGTAATTTTGTGATGCGTAACGCAACAGGGATTAAGCTAACATTAGCATCATAGACGTCTTTAACAATTCACAGCTCGTGCGCATGTCTATGGTTGATCGTGATTACATTTATAAAAAACGTTCAAATAAACTTTACTTTTAGTAGGTCATTCCAATAAACTTGTACTATTCTCAGTCGCAGTAGTTGTCTATCTGACAGAGTATTCGTGTAGATGCATAGTTGATAGGAACTTTAAAATTGTAAAAGGTATTTTATTTATTATATAGTATAATTAAATGTAATTTAAAATTGATTAAAATTGTTTTTTACTATACAACAAAAATTATTCATGATTGAATCTGACTTTTACTTGTTTGTCACAAATAAACATATTTCATTTAGTTAAAATTTTCGTTTTATGATTTTGACATTTGTCATCTCATTAAAATAGCTTATACCAAACAAAATTTGTGTTGAGAGCTTCAGTAACAAGCTAACCTACAAAATTTATTTCAAGGAATGTTATTTTCAAGTATGGACGTACGGACTATGTGGAGCATGGTTTGCTTAAGGATCTAATTATAAGGACTTTCCGTTTGCACCTGATATTGTTTGAAATTGTTATATTTAATTTTACAAATCTGAACAAAGCATATTGTTTGAATTTCTGCAGCAATAGCAGTTCCGATTTAAACGGCATATTGCCATTCAAATTTAGTGAAAAGTTCCTTGCCTATGTTAGTCAGTGGGAACGCGAATTTTAAACCATATATTCAATTAATAACGCAGTACTACATATATTTTAAAAATTATGGGAAAAGTATGTTAGACGCAATGTTCATTAAGAATTTAAAATGTAATGGCGATGCCACGTGGTTACTTTTAATCTATATTTACTTGAAAGCACTGTACATTTCAGTATTTAATATGAAAAAGCATGTCAAACATGTAAAAAATGCCCACGGTCATGTAAATATAATTTTGATATACAAGGTGCACGCTATTTGTCGTTTCACTACCGATGTTTAAATTTACACTATGGAGGCTGTTAATGTTCATTTCGGAATGCACTAACACGTTAACTAATTCGTCAACATGTATTTCTTCGATTTCATGATTAATTATTTATACAGCGCTGAACATGTAAATTGAGTGTCAGTTTATGTGTTATCAGTGATGTTTTGCAGTGTATTGTAGAAAGATGTATCAATTTGGTAAACTTTAATTTATCGTACATATTTAGTTTGTAATTTACCGTATATACTACGTAGTCAACTTTATTAGTTGTCACTTCGTTCTCTTATAATTCTTTTGCATGTACAGAGACTATATGCACAGCAAATTAATGAAAGCTTTTGCATGATTACAATTCCCTTTAGTATAGTGTAATGTAGAAAAATATAGAATTGACAACGAGATATGTCAACTAAAATAGGCGTAAACAATTCCTGATGTGTACATTTATTTATCAATATTTTTACAATCGGCTGGTGATATATTTGCTATTATTTAATAACTGTAACTAAAAAAGGAAAATATTTTCACGATCTTTATATACAGTACTATCTGCTCGAAAAAAATATATACTAGGACAATGACTAATTCTGCCTTCTTTAAATTCTAATACTTACAACATTTTAAATAACAATTTTACAGTTATGATTTTCCTGGATAAATCTATTTTTGAAAAAGATCCTCTGAACATCCTAAAATGTACACTGTTTTGTTCAAGTTACCTTGTTCTATCCTAGCGACAAAAGGTTGCGTTAATTTGTTAAAATCGAATCTGAACTCCTATTGGATTTTCTCTCTGGCAAGCGAATGGCACTTTGCGTTACGTAAACTGATTTTCTATCCTTTTGAAGACATTTAAATAATAATTTCACAGAAACATAACGGTTCGTCTTATATATACTCTATATATATTAAATTTACGCTAAACTAGTATGTAATGTCAAGGTAGATATGGACGAAGATGCTCTTGTCATTTTATCTCCTTTGCTGTATATAAATATTTACATAGCTTGAGGTGGTAGTATGTATATGCCGAAAATGATGCAGAGAAAAAAGCGTGTGGGATAAAAATCGTTTGGGATCGAGAAGGAAGTAAAATGGTGATATTACAAGTTAAGTAGATTACCGTATTTTTATAGAAACCAGGACATAAACTAAATCTTAGTCTACAGATTAAAACCAGAAACTTTTACCGCTATTCTGACTGTTTTACTTCACAAAAGAGTGTTTATTTTGACAATGCTTGGTATTCGAGCAACAGGATTGAACTTACCATTGACAAAACTCAAAAAATTAGAAGTAAACTTGTTAATCTATTACCGGAGCAATAGAAAGCTGTCTAATAGCTGTTATGGTAAGTTTGCAGTTTAAGAGGCAACAATGGAAGTAGATTAAAGTGCTATGAGAACTAGAGTATCCAAAACAACTTTGGATATGCCAGAATAAGAACTATCGCCACAAACTCTATTTTTAACGTGGACAACGAGGTAATATCTCCTAAGGTCTCTTTAAATAAACCTTAGGGGATCTTTAAGTAAACCTTTTAAGTCATCTCTAAGCGAGTACAAATAGGGAGACGGCGAAGGAAGAAAGTGGATGGCTCAAATCCGGTTACGTATGGGTCAAAAACGACAACTAAATTTGGCGCTGGTGTATATGAATAGATTAGAGTACAAGCACTTTCTGTGCCACTGGTACGGTATACTTCCACTTTCTAAACTGCAGTTCATGCTAGACACAGACGGGCCTGTCAGAGAGTCCAGCAAGCACTACGGGGTGAATCGATTTACATTGTCTTGGATAGACGGGTCGCATAACCTCTAAATTAGTATGGAGGTGCTTTTAGGATCTAATAAATCTATCTAATACAGTGTTACACTGATGTAGTTGCTGGGTTATAGGGACATTGCAGGAAAGGACAACTATCAAGGGAAGGTACTGAAATTGCATTCAGGATAAAAAAAACACAGAAAAAACTTCCCAAAAACACAACAATGCGCTCGAGCAATTTCGTTTGCTGAAAAGTGACGAAGAAAGTTGTACAAAGATGAAACAGGGTAGGATGAAGATATAACATCACTGGGGATGGCTAAAACGAATTATGATCCGTTTGCTGGCATCGTGAACTTAAGCGCATTAATAGACTCATGGAAACGTGAACTACTAGACGAAAAATATACAGCTATTTTAGAAAACGAGACCATTGACAGCAGCGGCGTGCTTCACTGTTTACACGAGGGTTACCTACACAGAGAGATTTTTCATTTCGATCCACGACCAGGTGATGTTACAAGACCATACCGGAAGAGGTACCCCTAGATAACATCAATTGCCGCTTATGTAATAGGAAAGGTAAATAGTACAAATGTATATGTGATGATGACGATGATGACGACGATTGCGATGATAGCGTTCCTGACAAGGATGACTATGATAACAATGATGACAATGATAGGCTATGATGATGATGATGATGATGACGGTAATAAGGACGATAATAACGCAAGGTCTAATTCTACAAAAAGATACGAGAGCTCAAAGAGGGAAGGTCAAACAGTTTCAGGAAGATGCAATATCACTTATGATGGACAATTTATCGCGAAAAATATTGATGGATTTCTCTTTCTTTTGAAATAAATGGGATTTTGTAAATTCAGGTCTATTAACTGTCACCTTTTTAACGTTTTCCTCTTGATACTATCAAGTGTTAAAAAGATTTACAATGTTAAAGTACTGTAGTAACCTCGGAAGAAATGCACCTAAACTAAATCCTATTAATTAATACGACTAGAATGTGTTATTCCGCGAAGTAACCATTTTATACTATATATAACCGGAATGAAATAGTGAAATAGCCAGGTAACATAAATTTTAATGGTTACATAAACTATATATTACGCAAATTTATGCAATCCGGGTTCTTCTATTGGAAATGTTATGTTTTAAATTATATAGTTTTTAACTTAAATACATCTCGACTTTAAGAACTAACAAAGTAATATTAGAAACTTTCCACATACTTCACGAAATGAAAGGCAGCTTTACAGAGACAAAATTTCACATGTCTACTCACTACTTTGTAAACACCTATTTTCTAAGAAACGTTTGACCTACGTAATAACTTCTTTTATATCAAGTACAGAAATAGAAGCCCATTGTTAAATAAAACTTATTGCGCCAACTTTATCAGCATAAAAAAGCCCTACGTTCTACATTTGAAATAATATATAACAGTAATGTCTGCAGTTACATCGATTTTTCTATGTAATTCCGTTTTTCGCTCTTTATCTGCTAATGGCATCAGTTAATATCCCCTTAACATATTCAGGAATTGTCGTCAAACAGTACCATAACTACGCTGCTATATTTTATGAAATACGGGTTAATTTATTAATCGGACCTACAGTGTTTAGTCAAAAATGGTTATTAGGTACATTTAACTTTCTTAGCACGCTTACATGGAATATGTTATTCTAAATATAATAGCTACGTGATATATTAAAAGAAAGGAGAAGGGGAACTTTCTATTGCGAGTATTTCGGACAGAAGTGTGAGATTAAATCGCTTGGAAAAAGTAGAACACGCACGATATTATTTGCATTTTATGCATATTATTTCTTATTTTCTGTATAGATCCTCAACCCCGGTAGCAAGTGGTGCGTTGTATTTTTAATAATACCAAATGCCTTGATAATATCGTACTTCAACATAAATAAACGCGTGTGCGTTTCTCATATTTGCTATGGTAAGGGGTTTGGATTAAAATTAGATAAATATGTAACTTAGTCGAAAATATTTATTCATCCCAGACAACTAAGAGTCACTAAGTTAAATTTAAAGAAGTTAATGGAGGATTTGCCCTAATTTTTAGCGTAAATTATGAATTTTATCATTTTTGAATCGTAGATACCGTATTTTTCACCTAGCTTCACAAGAAAGGAGAACTACAAGCATAATAACTACTAGGATTGGCCAAATCCTCAGTGCGCCAGGTCCGCACTTGTCCGCACGCACGGCCGATACAAGAATTGATCGCATTCGTTGAACCAATCTGTCGCTGTTTCCCTACTGTGTATGCACGTATGGTACGTCGTATTATGCGCTATAGTATATTTATACTTCATTATATGGAAGAACATTTTATCTGTATATACATACTTCATAAAGAATAGTAATATGTAATTGTAAAATAGGGCTAGCCAAACGTTTCGGCTCGACAAAATCTAATTAAGCTGGAGATCGCGAGAACCTCTTTTTTATATGTAAAGATGTGTTTCTCTTTGCTAAAAACCTGCTGTGGAAGATGTTATACATAAATTATTTTATTAGCTAAAAATTGAAACTACCTGTAGAGGAAAAAGTTGAAATTATTTTTGTTTATGTTTATGTTTTAACACAATGGCAAATAATTTCAACTTAAACCAAAGAGAGACATTTGGAAATATTTTCTACACAACGATGTCAAAATTTAACTTTGATACTCCAGCAATAATAGTAGATTAATTTCATTGTTAGTAATGCGAGACAAGACATCTTGTGGATCGAGAAAATCTGCCTCTCATCTTTGTATTATAAGTCAAGAAACCTGTCTCTGTGCTTGATCGGAGTTTAGCATAGCTTTACTATTCTTTTTGTTAGTTTGTTTAAAGTTTCTGCGTTAATTTTAATCTATTACGAAATTTAAGCTTCTGTCATAAATGCTTTACTGAATTTTGACTCCATCTACTCCATAGTAGTTAATTCATCTTAAAATTTGTGTATAGGATTGTGGTAGCCAGACCAAATCTTTGATAAATCCCCCTTCTTTTCTTATTAAAAAGATTGCAGAGTTTCGAAGAGTATCTGGGGTCGTTATCGTGCTCCAAAATAAACTGATCTCCGACCAATGATAAAGTAGACGAAATCATATGCTGCCCCAATAGTATTTTCTCGTTCGGTGATTTTAAGATGACGTGACAACTTGTAGTAATATTTTCTTCTTAAATGTCCTTTGAACAAAAATTTGCTGTTTGTTGCCAAAAACTTCAAAGGAAATTGCCCAATCATATTAGGTCCAACTTACATGCTCTCAAATCTAGTGAAATCGCTTTTATACTCTCATTACAAAGTTATTGTTTTCTTGTGTAAACGTGACGTTTTCAAGCCCATTTCATTTAGTCGTTACTTGATAGTGGATGCTGATACAATATTTTTACGGGTTTTATTAATAGATTTCGAGTCAGACCTGCAAGAATAAAATGTCCACCTGAAGACCACGCAACTAAAAAGGTTTTATAAAATTGATTAAAAACATTTCTTCGAACCACACACAAGCAGCACACGTGTAATTCACAAAAGTGTGAAAATTTATATGTTTATATTGAAACAAAAATGGTGTATTTCTAGTTTCTGTGATAGAAATATCTTTGCATTATGTGTAAAGACTTTCGTTATGTTGCTATTTTTTAACATTTTGCTAATTTTCCATAGGATGTTTAAAATCTATGAGTGATAATGTACGATCATTTTATTAAGGTAATTGGTAATACCATTGTCCAAAATATACTTGCATATAATATAAAATGTGACGTGAGATCATACATAATATTGTTATTTGTTCACGTTTTCTATACTAAATTAAATTTACATTAGGCTGGATATTTTCGCCACTGTAATTTGCATATAAATATATATAAATACATATATATATTTATATGCTTTCTATAGCAAGTATATTGCTTATTATATGAATAATATACGCTTAACTTGAAATTTGTTCTTCCCATCCCTTTGAGTATAATGCAAGTCTTCTTGCTTAACTTATCTGTTTCAATGGTAAAACTATGTGGTAACACTAACATCCACATTAATACTAATATCAATAATAAACCACCGTTGGCATTAGTAATGATAAAATTACTATTTTCTTGCAATTTCCAACGTAATTAAATTTCCGAAAAGATCGGTCTCGGAGGGGACTCCATATCTCCGGTATAGCATACTAAATCCTTGCACCACGAGGCCATTGAATCCAAGTCACTTTAAATCCCCCTATATGTGGTAACAATAATAAATACAGGTAGGCACTAGTAACTGTAATAGTTTCGTAAATTACACAGACTGAATGGTCTCTGAAACAGACAAAATACTCCTCTCAAGGGAAATTATCAAACAAAACCTAGTAAAGTGAGATACAAAGTTCTGCGTACCTGCCGCTGTCACTGAACCCATTTAAATTTACGCAAATAGTAGCGAGCGTGTAGAACTTACAATTGGAGCAACTTGTTTGTAATCATTCCTTGAACGAAGAGAATGATATATGTGACATGATTGGGCGCATATGTACTTTTAAGATAGTTCCATCAGGGGTAGAATTTCGAAAAGCGTTTATTAAACAGATGTAGATTTTGGATTAATATGTAGTCATAATTAGTGTTCGGCTTTTATGCAAAAAACATTTCCTGTTATCAAGAATATAAATTTTAAAATAATTGGAATATAAAATAACATTGAGTACGAAAAAAATAAACATCCTGCATAAAATTAAGGTGGAGTATATATATTCAATTTTCGTGCATTTCCTTGCTTTTGCCTGTTATTTTAAACATAATCAGATCTAACATAATAATGCTGCTAAATACAGCTACTCATGGTATTGGTGAAATCATTCACGAGAAAGACAATGTGAGGAAACAAAAAACACTAACACACGGATATGTTTCTGCCTACCGGGCGTCATCAGCGTGGTTTCGAGCGATTTGTTCCTTAGCACATTGCAATTCCCTTCCTGCCACTATCATCATATCTGAACTTACACGACAAATGAGTATTCTTGGCGTTAATAAGTGCCAAAACCGTAAAACATGCGTCTGCCGGTTCAAATATAGCGAAAGCAAGCAGGTACAGTTTCGCAACCCTTCTCCAGAGCAATACATGGATTGCTAAATCAGAGAGGACACGCACCAGCAGTGTATAGGGTAACTGCACATGTAAATGATTTCTCAGGCTTACCGTTACGTATTATTATAAGTTTAGATATTGTGATAGTACTAGAGAGGGAATTGCAATGGGTTGAGCAAAAAATCGTTCGAAACTACGCTGGGTAGGCAGAGAGATATCTATGTGTTAGCATCTTTTGTCCCCTCACATTGTCTTTGTCGTGAATGATTTCACCAATACCACGAGTAGCTACATTTAATAGGATTATTATTTTAGGTAATATAGTTATAGAAACAAATACAATTAAAATAGCTTTGCAGTTGATTTCCAGTATGGATGCACAACCAAATACAAGTGCCGTTGGCCGTGTATATATTTGCTTCCTCTATAGTAGCTGTATTTAGCAGCATTAATGAGGAAGGTATTGTTTTTTAAGCACTTTGATGTGTTTTTATAAAATCATATTCCTGATACACTAAGCGAAATATACTGTTTCTATGTATTATTTATGTTCATCTTACTAATAGTTGTGCATAAATTGTAGATAAAAAGTATAGTTTCCGCGTATTTTTTGAAAAAGACTTGATATACATATTTATGCATATGGTTGCAATATGTTTGGTGCATAAAAATCGCTATCTTACTTTGCTTTTGTAACATCTCACACCTGGTAACCTTTCGAAGGGAAAAATATATTTCATATGAATTTTCGCCTTTCGTAAACTACTTTAAAGTGCAGCGCGATAAAAGTTTTCACACTTTATACAATTTTCAAATGTGTTTATTTTACAATGGGAATAGCAAAAATTTTAAAACATAGTATCATATGTGAAAATAGACACAATAAAAGAGCTCAATAAAGTACGACATATTTATTTTATTGAGGTTAAGTGCAATCTCTTCGTGATGTAGTTGAAGGGCATCTCTAAATTCAAGAATACGGGATTTATTAATTGATTTATGTACGCTTTTATAAAAGTAATTTCTCATTGTCTTCAAAATATGCTGAGGCTAAATTGTTCACTTCTTCATTGTTCTTTTTTTTTCTAAATAACTTCTTCATTTTGGAGAATAGATAATAATCGTTGACGACCAGGGCCGGACTGTAGCATAAATGATTTAAAACATCGAACCCAGCTTTGAATTCTACTCTTGCACATAAACCATCTTGTCATGCGAGAGCAAGTTAGTCAGATTAATTCTTCTCTTTTCTTTGGTGGACTTTCTTTGGCACTTTAAAATTATAGGGTAGTATTTTCGTGCTACAGAAACACTTTTGTTCTTGTATGCCAGAAAAATGCTCGCCATAAGTTTCCTAGTCCACTAAGACACTTTAAAACTGTTTGGTGGTAGCACTTTTCTATGCCACTGTTTAGAACCGCGGTTGGACTACAGTTAGTAATTAATAAAGCTAAGTTTCATCACCGATAACAATCCGACTCACTCCAATCTTGACGTCAGTGTTTATATAAGTTTAAAAACGTACCCACACATACCACGCGCTGTTGCATTTGCGGCGGTATCAGCACAATGGTGGTAGCGGTGGACTGAAATATGTTATATCTGATTAATCAACCATTTGTATAATTTATTTCATCTTTAGACATACATTCTCCAGTATTAAAACTATTTATTCTTCAAACGTGCTTATTTCAGTATTTCAAGTTTCAACTCTTTCAATGATTTCTGCTATGGTCACTGTAATGGTTCGAGGAGACCGTAAGTTGCTTTTGAGCGACTTATTACCTTGTTTATACCATTTGCATACTAGGACAAGAATTGTCGTAAACATAAGGTATTTCACTACAAATAGCTTGAGAAACTTTATAATGACGCAATACATAATTTTTTCTATTTTTAAAGCATTCTGCCGGTTTGACTTACTTAAACCACACCATCTCACACACTAATAACTTGGTAAGATTCGGTACTTATACCATTATGGTAGTGTGTCGTGCATGAGCATAGATACATACATCCACCTACGGTCAAATCCCATCTCGTACAATATAGCACGGATAGTTATAGTTTGTGTGGCAATTTTCCACGTCATTATAGTTTTTTAGTTTAGTCTTCATATTTTGATTTTTATTTTTTTTAACGTATTTATAAAAAGTTTTTTTGGAAATTCGTCTCACGATCTTAAAAATAGATAGAAGCTCATTTAGTCAATTGATATTGAATTCTAATGTTGTATACTTCAATCCAAATTTCGAAATACTATTCCTAAATTGGCCATACATTCTTTTTATTGACCCAAAGTAGAAGTTCATTCATTTTCTCGAAGCATTTCTATTAGCACATATCTGTAGAAAATTATACGAACATGATCTGCAATTTATTAAAGTTAATGGAGTAAAGAATGCGTGTTCATAAAGACGTGATATGAGCACGACTTTCGGTTTTATTGTTGTAATGTAATTTATACGAGACACAAATTCTTCTTCACATAACAGATATATTCGTTGTGTATAGTCATGTTCCTGATTAATGTTTATACTAGCACCTACATTAATATGTACAATGAAGTTATTTTGGATTCCGCCTAAGCAATTTTTCACTTTTGTAGTAAATGGTAATACACAAGCGCTTGGTGACTTGTCTTGTCTATATAGTTATAAATGAATAACTTTTTTCTAGTGAAATTCAAATTTTCGTTAACCTAATTGGAGCACATTTCCAAATTTTCAATAAAGAATTAATTATATCTCTTTTCGTGCAAATAAATGAAGTTACTAGTTACATAATACTAGAAATAAATGGAAATAGTATTCAAAAAAATATAAAGTATAGAGTATATTAAAGAATTTTATCAGTTGCCTGGGATTCGCGAATTCGTGAATTAACAAGCTTTCAACTATGATTGCTAATACAATAAAGTTCAGTTTGCAGCTATAATTTTTTCAATTATAATTTGAATTATGTACAATATGTTAAAGAGGATGTTAATAACGACATAAGCAATTTTCCGTTTTTATAATAAACTGAACTTTTATGAAGGGAATCCTTTTATAGAGCACACACAAGTGTTTAAATCATTAAAACAGTAATTCCTCTTTATGTTGTATATAATTTAGCCTGAAAGTATTAAAGGAGCTCTGAAGTAGGCCATACGAGCTGCATGTATTAATAATTTTATATTCGTACATCTAGTAAACTAGTAGTTTAAATGTAGTACAATACAAATATCTACTTTAAAGTAGGTTGTCGCTGAGAAATCTTTTCATTGTAAAAGTGCCGTAGTTTTATAGTATTTTCTTTGTGGAAGTCGTACGTATTTTCGCTGGTAAAATAGGAACACTATGCAGATTATTATTTCATGTCGAACATCCATTACCAGTACTTTTTTAAACTAATTTCCAGATTGAGTACGTTTCGCAAAGTTTGTATGCTATTCTTAATTTAATGTAGATCATTAGTTTGCTATGTTGTTAATTATAAATTTGTATCTTATATACTTGCATGTAAATCTCAGGAATTGTGTTGTTATATGTCATGCACACACTGAGTTATAGTTCATACCACAAGACACATAAACGTCAAAAGATAGAGGGAAGCTAAAGTTCTTCCCAATAGAATTATTTTACGCAAGTACTGGACAATTGTTATTGACTTGTAAGTTACTCTTGTCGGGCCATGTGCAGTCGCAGTTTTATTTGTATTATAGTGAAATTTCTCAGGGTTTGTACTGTATTACAGCGAATGGACGTATTACATAATTTAGGCTATATCACTTACATCCGATAATGCTTTCGACAAATACCTGTCGCAATCCTTAGCTAGCCAATAAACTTTTTGTTTAAAATTTGAATTAATAAATAATTTTATCAAGAATACAGTCTTCTGTTGTACTCACACACGCACTTTGGTATTCTATATCAACGAATCTTTTATTTATTATTATCTTTTATCCTCGTAATAGGATGCTGACGACGGAAGGCCCAAGGTTATTATCAGAGGCTTTCTGCTGGATCAGCGATGGTTTGCCCGGTATCCGGGCAATATACTGTGGCGACACGGTCTTCTACAACTTCTATATAAATTCTGAGGTATCTTCCTCTAAATAACTTGCGAAATTCGCATAAATAAGGGGCACCCAAACTCTATTGATGCTCTGTATTAGCTACCGACACTAACCGTAACTTGCGTGTCGCTTGCCGATCACGCTCGTAAGCCACTGCAAAATCCTGATATTAGGTGGCAAATGACAACGGTAAGGTCATCATGGCAAGGAAAACATTTCCTATGCGTTTTCAGAGATGGAGATATAGGCATTGGATGTGATCTTCGCTATTTGCCGTATGTATATGCGGGTCTTATTGTTTAAGGAACCTCGTTTTTATATTATTTATATATAATATCTTGAGGACAAAAAAAAAACTGATTACGATTAAATTAAGATATCCAATAATTTAGTTTGATATTAAGGTGCTAACCGATCTTAGAGGGAGTCCAACACTGCATTCTCCCTAACAATACAATTATACTAAAGAAAACTATAAATAAAAGAAATAAGCTCAGTGAAAGCTAAGTTTTACAAATATGGTGAAAAGATGACATGTTCTTAAGGAGAACAGAGGCCTCAAAAATCTCATTGCAGTATATCTATACTTCTCTGCGTTTTAGTTACGTGTTTACTATATGTGAGTACTACATACTGTGGTGGAAAATCTCAGGCTCGTTAATTTTTTTTTTAACTGGGTTCTTTGATTTAAAATTTTGATTAATTTGTATTTAAATTAAGAGATGATGTTTTCTAAATTAAAATACCAAATGTAAAGTTGAAAAGATTAATATATTGACAAATTAAGAAATATATACCGCTTTTTTACCAAAAAAAAAATATGTCTTTTACAGAAAACCTAAGACAATCCCTGACTAGCTAAACTTTAAATATCCTAATTAATTTACAAAATGAGAGCAGTGGATACAAGTAATTTTGAAGAACTTAAGAAGATTTGACGTCTTTAATCTTTGAAATCGTAATCACTCGCACGTGATTTCCCGCCTTTAAGATGGACTGGTCTTCGGCTTCCAAAGTATGTGTCCGGAACTTCCAGGTTTTATATGTAGTATCAGCTGATACTACATATAAATAATAAATAATAATAAGATAAAATAATAAATAATAATAAGATAAAATAATAAATAATAATAAGATAAAATAATAAATAATAATAAGATAAAATAATAAATAATAATAAGATAAAATAATAAATAATAATAAGATAAAATAATAAATAATAATAAGATAAAATAATAAATAATAATAAGATAAAATTACGGAGTTATATGAGAAAATAACTAATTATTCTTTCTCAGGAGAAACGATGCCAACATGTCTGACTTTTCACACGATCTTCATCTGTTGGTTTTGTTTTATATCCATAGCAACACATTTGTTCGCCTATATGGTAGGCTACACAGTACACACGTACCTGATCTGTGTGAGATTATAAAAGAAAATGCTGCCAGTCGTGCCATCCTTCCGTCGTACGAGAAATTTTGAAGATTATAAGTATAATTTCGGAATAATGCATATCTATACAATGTAATTGAAATATGTGTGTACAGTATATTAAACGTATTCTAAGGATGACATTTTGAAATATTTATTTATGTAAAAAATATGATTACGAAAAGCGATATATATGATAAACGATAGTAAAGTTTACGTCTCCTCTGCAAATGTTATTGAAGGGACTCTTTTTTTCTTAACAAGAAAAATTGTAAATAATAACTTATTAAAGAATAACCCAAAGTAGATATCTGTAAAACTTTCAAAAGAAACCTGTACAGATTGAATATCTGTGTTTAAAAATTCATAAAGAAGGAGTATTAACTGTACTTTGCCTCCAACTTCTAACATCAAGCAAAATAACGGGGACCAAACAGTGACGAGAAAATATCTGGAATAGGTGAACTAGTAAAATTTTAGAAAAAAAATCATTGGTAAATAAAAGACAATAATTCATATCATTACAATACTTATGAGGAAATTCCACCTCTAACTTTCGCTGCAGTGTCGCTAGTATTGCATGCACGCTGGTTGATACGGTTGTTTATTGAATGTGCTTCGTAATGAGTGTTTATAATTTTCTAGAAAAATCTTCTCGCTTGCATCTATTTTAGATTGAAAGGAACGTAAAACCTACTGAAATTTCCTGTCAAATTAACAAGGTTTATGGTGAAAATACTATGAGTGATTCTATCATGAAGAGACAATTAGATAAAGAACGTGAAAATGTGAACAATGAAGGAAGGTGTGGACATTATTACTGGTTATGACAGGTTAGTCATGTTGCGGCGTAACACAAACTGAAGTTGCAAATTGACTCGATTTCTTGGCTCGGTACAACAAGGATAGTAATGCCTTCTGAACTTGTGTACTCGGTGACGATGATGCTTAGGTTTCCAATAAAATCTCTTAGTCAAAACGCATAGAGTAGAGACATAATTCTTTGCCAGCTAAACTTTCAAATCTCTCGAAAAAAAAGACATATAGAACATGTAAACAAGGTTTTTTTTATTAGTATATTGTGTGGGGTGAAGGAAGGCACTTAACGCTAATTGAAAAAGGAGTGTTGACAATATAGTGACACCGCAGGCAGCGTAAAGAGGGGTCACGGAAAATGATGCCAATGATTGACAAGTGGTTGAATAACAATAGGAGAGAAATAGTTTAAGATATATACTAAACGATTATTTTTCTCCCAAAATATTCTCGGACTTCATTTTAATGCTACCACTCATTTCTGTAGAAGTATATGTGTTATGTACATACATAAGTATAGTATTATGTTATTAGTTGTATTCATGTTGGATTACATTTGTTCATAGCTTTAAAGGATTTACTTAACGTAGCCAATTTTTACAATACACTGCACTTTAATTTAGTGATATAACTAACGACTTAAATCATTATTGTTTCATAAAGAAATAATCCAGCAAAAGCATTAATGATGAAAGGCATCAGGAATTTACAAATAATTAATGTGTACAAATATGTCTAAATTATACACAATACAATATGTAAGAAGTTTGGAAATTAAAATAACATATCGAAATCAATAATGACAGGAGTGTTGTGATGGAAACAGCATAATAAACAACGTAGGAGTCAGCATATAAATGGTAGTGGACTGATATCCTTGTTGACTTGTAAAAAAAAATCGAAATTCGTAAACAGGTCGATACGGTAACATAACTTATTTTTTAAAGTATCATTGAATAAGAAGCGTACAAAAAACAAGCTTGATGTTGACAAGAAATGGATCACTCGAATCAGGACGAAGGGAAATTTTACAGTATTGACATAACTTTTCACATTTACACATATTAGCATACGCAAAAGGAGAATTTAACTGGAAGCAATTACTTTTCACGCAAGTTGTTGAAATAAATTAGGCGTAAATATAATGTGTACGTATAATTTCTTTAATTGGCAGTTAGTAACACTTAAACAGAAAGCAGCATATCCAACTCTTTGTATCTTGAAGATTCAGACGTGTTTAATTCCGAAATACGCAGATGTTTTGAAAGCTATTTGAAATGGTTCGAAAGTTAATGGACTAGCAAGTTAATCTAAGTGTAAGAAAATTCGTACACATGCCTAAATAAAATTTAAATGAAAAAGGGCAGTACAATAAAAGTATAAATCAAAAATTGATCAAGTCCCTGGAATTTGCAAGATCTCCTCAATTCTAGTTACAGATAATGTTAAAATATGTCACCTATTTGTGTAATCATGACTAAGTAAAACGTAGTTGGTATTGTTACAGTATAGCAAGAAATCGGGGATAATCAGCTACTACTAATCCACGAGTAATATAGGTGAACTCAGTAATTATAGGTGAAAGCAGGTATAAGATCTTATCACAGTAAAGAGGTTCGTAAAAGTTAATTTTCATTAAGGTTGTTTAAGGAGTTAAGGATTTTTTTATTATAAGCACGTTATTACGTCGACTAGAGATCTAAAGTTTATAACATGGTGCTTTTACTAGAGGAGATCTTTTTATGATGAGACACTGCAATATAATAGAAATAAGGCAATAAGAACCGGTACAATAGAAATATATAATGGAAAATGCCTTTTGTCACTCATTTTGCTATGTTAAAAGTATTTTATAGGTGATCTAAAGACTTATTGAATCACTTGCAAATATTAAATATTGTAAAAGATTGTTCATTAAATGGTTAGTTTTTCAAAAATTGAGACGTGTTTTTAAATAGATTATATAGAGTGTACCTATACTTAG
The DNA here is from genome assembly GCA_023509865.1 of Trypoxylus dichotomus. Taxonomy (NCBI): domain Eukaryota; kingdom Metazoa; phylum Arthropoda; class Insecta; order Coleoptera; family Scarabaeidae; genus Trypoxylus; species Trypoxylus dichotomus. The sequence continues at coordinate 45,944,008 of CM042074.1, forward strand.
TATGCGTCGTGGCACTTCGGGATGCTGTGGAGAGTAAACAATGTAGTAATAATTCGCGACGAACTGATAAAGTTTGAGAACTACTGCCGTAGAATGTAACACTAAACACCCATAACTATTATTATAGTTACTGCCGAATGGTAAAATATCTTGAGGAGTGCAATGTTAGCTATTCTGAAATGAAATTTAATCCTGCATAAGATATTAATGCTCTGTTATAATTATTATTTATTTATTTTTATTATAGAATAATAGAAATATAATAATAATAATTATTATTATATTTCTATTTTGTTTCCTTGTGAAATTTCATTGCATTCTTTGTATTATTGTAAAAGTAAATTATAGAAGGTAATTGAGATATACACTTCCGTTCAAAAGTATTTGGGTACCCATAGACCTAGAACAAAATTTTAAAAGCACCTAGTGCTAGACTGAGCATATATTTGTTATTTACATATACATCGCTAATTATGTATCTGGCAATAGTATTATATATTATATCGAAAGTTGTGATTTGTCTATGTGACCTTTGTTTTCGATAACCACAGCACACAATCGCGGCATTTTTTGCAATTAGTTTTGTCAAGATATTTGGTGTTATCCGGATTTATGCTTCTGGCAGCTTCTTCCGCAAATCAGCCGCCAATGTTGCTACTGCTTTCCGGAATTCCCGATCAAGTACCTGCCACAATAACTCTATGGGGTTTAGATCGGGCCTTTAGGGAGGCCACTTCATAACTTCAATAGATCCGTCTAATTCCAAGCCTTGCAAATAGGCTTTGCACAGTTTAGATGCATATTTCGGGTCATTATCTCGTTGGAATACAATATTCGTATCCAGAAGTCTTAATCCAGAAGGAAAAGCATTGTTCTCTGAAATGTTTCGATGTTGTCCTTCTTTAACATTCCCTCGATATTTACATCCATGACAGTAACATCGCCACGTTTAACCGTAGGAACAATACAGTGTTCTCTCGCACGTTCAGCTGTAGATCTCCGAACGAAATAGCGTCTTCTTGAACCGAAAATCCCAAACGTTTACTCGGTCCAAAAGACTTTACTCCGTTGTTCAACTGTCCAATCCTGGTATTCACGAGCCCAGTTTAAACATTTCCGTTTATTTTGTTTGGGCAATAGCGGTTCTTTCATGTCAATTCGTCCGTACAAACCTGCTTTGTACAAGTGACGTTTAACTGTAGTTACACTTATCGAACTTTAATGGCCTGCATTGATTTCAGCAGCGATTTATTGAGAAAACTGCCATTTTCTCGGTATTTCTTGCCGGTGGAGTCTGCGGTGGTATTATTTAATTGTATTGTTTCGCAATCTGCCGGTTGCTTTTGCCAGCTTGATGGGTCGCAATTATAAGAGCACGCGTTTTCACTATTTAACTCTCTTAGTTTCGGCATGTTTCACAGTCTTAGCAACAGTAGTCGCAAAGTAATATCTCACAACGAATCTAGAAACGTAACTGAGGGAAGTTTTGATAATCCACCCTGAAACTTGTCCGAGGTCATTAAAGTATCATTACTGAAAGTATTCTTAGCAGAAAGACATTTACGAGAACTTTGAGAAACTTTTATTGTACTAATCTCCATGTAGTGGCAATAACCAATTTTGGTAACAAAGTAATTTACATAATATTACTTATGCAGCATTTCTGTAAATTTAATGCTTTCCCTATAATTTTTAATTTTGCAAGAATGAATTTTCTAAAAGCTATGTTATTTATACAGCACAGCTTTATAAAATGTGGGTGCCCAAATACTTTTGAACGGTAGTGTATATAGGATAGGTCAGTTAAAATGTATGTATATAGCCGTCAAATATGGCCAAGTAGTAGGAATTAGTAGTAGCCATATATTATAAAGAGAAGCTAGAAATAATTTTTTACTGTCATACTGTAAGAGGATGCTATTTTCAAGGCAATATAACAGTTCAAATATAACAGCAAACAGTTTTTTCAATAATACTTACCAAAATTTGTATGTTTAGACCGTTTAATCAGCTTGTTACTTAGTGGGTCATATATGTTAAATATGTAATATACATCAACGTTAGCAACATTTTCTTTGAAAAAACTATTACTTTAGTAATAAAAAAAGTGATTAATATTATACACCTTTTGGATAATATTATACTTTTTTATGCCGCATAAAACTATCCGTTCAATTATATCAATGTAAACGATCAGAAGTTTTCGCTTTTAGAATGTATAATATACTCTGTATGAAAGTATACATTTTCTACTCTAATGTTTTAGTAGGATAAGGCGGTCTAAGTGCGGAACATAATCTTCAAACGCAGAAGGAATAAAATGATTTAGCCTTAGCAGCGATAGCTATTTAAAATGCCGCAGGCATGGGGGCTCAGATGTATGTAAAACAAATTTATTTCTTTATCCTTGTTTGTGTTACAAAACTGTATATTTCTATTTGCAGAAGCAGCTACGAGGAAATATTAGTTTTACTATATATATTTTCAAAAACATAGAGATGTGAAACTAATTTAGGAACTGAGTGGATTAGTTAACGGGAAAGAGACTTTACGCTTTAGTGAAGATTTAGTACAACTAATTTATATTTATTCGAACGCGTAGGGAGTTAGTAAACAGGTAGTATAAAACAAGCGAATTGACTAAATTAGGGCCAGATAACAACCGCGGTTTACCAGTCCGAGAAGCCCTCTACATAATTGTCATTTTGTGGCACATTTATCCTACAAAATATAGGGTATGGATGTTACAAAGAACTGTCTTCGAAACTTTTGATGTGATATTATTGTTTAGGTTTTGAATTCAAGGTAAAAATTAGTATGTAACTGGTTTTTAAAACGCACAAATTTATCTATCAGAGTGTAGCAATGGAAAAATTGTTTTCTTGGTGCAACAGCTTTATAAAAACTTTAGTGGAACATGGTTTTGAGAAGAGGTTAGACAATCACGAACTTCTTTCAAAAATATAAACATTCAAACGTAGTATATGTGCGTCCATTAAAAAAGTTTTGTGTATAAGGAATTGTAAACAGAATTTTGCAACAGTTAGATAGACTTAGATAAATTGGCCTAAAATTGTAGGCTGTGTATATATCAGTATCAATTGTGTATATAGCTTTGTGTATAAATCATGTACTGCGTATAAAATATACACTTAGATAACATTGTACATATACTATATCTGATTTACGACAAATATTCAACTTCCAAATACGAACCATTCTCGTTATACATACGTAGTGTGTTATACTATTTAGGCCACAATAGATACATTGAACGCATCCTGAAAAGATGGAATGGGTGGTAAGATTTGCAGCAAGTGTAGTCATTTTTTACGTGGACGGTCTTATCAATTAGAAATATTTAATTCAAAGCAAAACGCTATATTAGCCCGAAATGTGATATTTCGTAAATATTTTGTATTTTATATTATCATTCTTCTGTCACATCACGACCATATTCTTATCATCTCCTGTATTTTACCGGAGCAATTGTCAACGACAGATATTGTAGTATTTAACCAGAATACACGCAATATAGTATTATAATATAGCCATCAAAATAATACTATTACAGTTCTTACAGTATATTATACAAAGATAATAGCTTATTCCTTACAGTCAGATAATCTAAATCCTATACCTAGAAAAAAGTTCTTTGTCTTTAAAACTGTTAAATTTATTATCTACTATCAAAAACTGACAGCTTCAAATTAGCGTTAAATTGCACAAACAGTTACATAATTCGCAAACAGGTTTATTGCATTTACAAAACGGTTTAATAAAGAACCAAAACAGACAGTAAATGTGTGACTAGTATTGTAACTGCGACACATTACTGTGCTCAGAATGAAGTGCGGATTCATTCTCAGTCAAAAAAGTCTTGTGATCAGTTTAAAGAAAAAAAATGATGATAGTAATGGTAAAAAAGTATTGCCATCAAACCAACGCACATGTGCACAGATTTAGAATTATCTTAAAACCACATTAATTCAATTATGATCTTTTTTCAAATATCGTTGGATTTGGCCTAATATAATTTCGTTATATTCACATTAATTAATTAAATTCGTTGGAAAAAGGTACAATAAATTGATGCATTATGGCCAAAAATAATTGATGGATTATTTCATTTTTTAATAAAAAATTGTCTTTTACACCTTCGGGTCGCGGTTTCAATTTTCCGCATTAAATGAATCGTGAATAGAATACTTCTTCTAGTGGGTTTTGTGGTTGTATGACCTTGTGTTTTCCATTCGGCTGTAGTAATATATTTAAACGTACAAAGTTGACGTGTATAAAAAGCTTTTCGCTGAAACTAGACTTTTATCTTTAGCGTAATATAATCTAGAATAGATCCATTATTTTTGTAAGCGTAATTCTGTGTTGTATTTTTGCCCTTTACTGATATAGTTTGATACATACGATGTCTTATTCAGATTAATACTCTCTGCATTTTATGTTATTATTGCCTCTGTTCTATATTACTTCAAACACCTCATTTCCACCTTTAATGTAGTATTTGTTGCTATTATTGAGAAATGTTAAATAATCAATAAAATGTTATCAAAACTTATTTCTGCGTATCATTTTAATATTGATTTAGTAAGCAGATATTGCCGAAGTTCAACATTTTTTTGATGTAATATTTTTAAGAAGATTTAAATTTCGCCCCTCGGATTGGTTGTCTCACTCTACGAATACCTATACCGACATTCTCTGTTAGAATCTCTGCTTTGGGATCCTTCTTTGCATGTATATTTAATCTAAAGGCAACTTTCTGAGCTTTACAATGAAGTTTCGCGGTGATTTTATATGAAGTAATTTTCTTTGTGGCCTATATTTGGAGTCAGGAGCCACCTGTGCGGTTATTATATATGGTTTTAGTTCTGGGATCGTACAACGGTTTACACAGTATATCTACCACAGGACAGTTAATGTGTATTTTTATAACTATTCGGAGTAAGTATGGCTCCGATGGCTAAGTTACTTTGAAAATAAACAGGTTGAAATTTTTAAACAGATAATAGATATAGTTAAGTATAGAAAGTTATATGATATAATGGCTAGGTAACTGTAATAGAGCTTCAAAATTTTCTGAAATTCTATACCTAAGATTAGATTATAGAGCTGCCGAATACACGGCTTTGCTGGGATTTGTTCTGCAGTATCATGCAATCCTTGTATTTTCTTCTAGAAGTGATACGAGCTTGTCTCCTTGGATGGCACCTTATTTTAGAGTTAAATATGTTACATCTTGTAAGATTACTTCTGAACTAGTTATAACATAATTTTCATTAGAACAAAATTCTGGCAACTTCTTTATGCCTTTAGAACACCCTAGGTTTGCCGGTGCTCTTTAACTTACATACTTAAGCATAAAGATCTTAACCAACAAGATTTTTCGAACCATTTGGTCATATTGTATAGAAACCGCTACAAAACAGTAATTATTGATGCCAAATAATTTTATTGTTCCAATTATAAGTGATTTATTAATGATTCTATACATTTTGGGTACTAAACAATATATTGTCACTGGCAAACATATATCAGTTTTTAAAACAATAAATTATTTTAATAATGAACTGTTGTTAGTCTCGGTTACTTCCCAGGTTCGAAATGCTTCAACAAATTTATTTAGCAATTCACAATACAATTTCAACCGCTTGCACTAATAATCAATGTATATATTTATAAAGGCCGACTATTAAAATAAATCCGTAGCCCATAATAAAGATTCGAGATGTGTAACTCGGAAAATAACACAGAGAAAATTGTTTCTTGTATTTCCTCCAAGTTTTGCAAACACACTTTGCCTTAATAAAAATATATTAGTTGGAGTAATGGCATAATTCTAGTAGTTTCTTATGAACGAAAATAATAGTGATTTGCTTTAAAAGCAATGTAGGCTTATAAGATATTGTTCCGTAGGTACATATATGTAGTAGCTGACAGAACCCGAAATTGAAGTATAGTTAATGAAAAATCGAAAATGGCAATTTTGGACTTAAGGAAGCTCTGTGCTAAGATATCGAAATTCTAAAATTGTTTATATTGTCGACATATAAAATATTTAATGGGTTTATATCTTGCTAAGTGCCACTGTTTAATTCAATCTAAACTATACAGTTCATTCATATGAATGTATTTACAATACAAATTTGACGCCTGATTAGAGTATTTAGATTTTGTAATTCAATTTTCATTTTACAATAATTTGAAACTGATTAAAAGTCATTAAAGACTTGCTCAAGAATCACATTCATTAAGATCGGAGGCTAATCATGTGAAATGAGTAAACGAATATGGATTGCATTTCAAGGAACATGAAATACGCATACAAATTATTTAGAAAAAAATCGGTATAACAGAATTGCATTCAAATATATAGCCTGTTCAGTTTCCACTATACATAATAAAAGCTTGTCTTTTTTTAACGGAATGCTAGATATTCTTTTCGAAAGTGATAGAGAAATTCACCTGGAAACTGTGTTATTTTTTTTCTCTTTCAAGCATAGGGTGCTGCCATGGTGAACTTTTATTTCTTTAAAGATATTCATCGAAATATCTTAAATTTAAGGATGCAAGATCTGCTTTGACCATTATTTTCTTGGAAACAAACTTTAATAATGTTTCTTGTATTTTGTTTAATGTTTGCTAATATTTCAGGAGCAATGCTTGAGATGTGTGTTGCTTAATATCGTAACTCCCTGCATACGCGATTTTTGACTTATTGTAGGCAAATAATTCGAAAACTGCGATTCCTGGTTTATTTTTATTTTGTATTTGATTACAAATACGAGGTAACAAAATAAGCAAACACAGTTTTGGCGACGGTGGAGCATAAGAATTAATTAAGCTTATTTAAGGCATGGCATACTAAATTTCTCCAACGCTAAGGATTACAAGGTGTATGCATAAGTTTTCTTCGGTTTAACTAAGTGATTGCACCAGCGGAAAGTGCGCAGCGTATTAATTTGACAAGTACGTCATTTTGTCCTTCTGACATTTAAAGTTGCACAACTTGAGTTCGCCAAAAACTAGCGTCTTTGCTTTATCGTTCAGTGATCATGTCGAGTTTTGTGCCTGAAATTTGCGGCACGCATTAATTTTCTTATTTAATCAAGAAGGCTGTTGAAAGTGCTGGCAGAAACGTATGGTGAAGACGCTCCATCGATTAGACATGGTTTCGACAATTGAATAGTGATGATTTCAATGTGAAAGACAGTGAATGCTTTGGCAGCACAAAAATGCGAAGACAGGCATTTTGCAGGAGTTATTGAATGATGATCCAACTGAAACTGAAGGGAAATTAGCAGAAGCATTACATGTGTCACAAGAAACAATCAGCAGGTGTTTACGAGCAGTGAGGTCAAATAGAAAATCGGAAAGGTCACCTATGAAATGCTGCTTTAACGTCACGAAAGGAAATCATTTTTGTATCGAATTTTGACGGGTGACGAAAAGTGGATTTATTTTGAAAACACGAGGCGGAAATAATCGTGGCTTTCACCTGGCGAAGACGGTCCTTCAACACCAAGGCCAAATCGCTTCGGCAAGAAGACCATGCTCCGTGTCTGGTGGGACCAGAGCGCTGCTCTCGCTAACAAATGATTAATTTAAACCATGCATTAATTGAAAGACGACCGGAATGGGACAGAAGACACGGCAAAGTGATTTTATTACACGACAATGCGCCATCTCACACAGCAAAACCAATGAAAAAAAAAATGGGGCACGCGCCCGCGGAGCAGCACTTCAGTTGCAGCACTTCAAGTTGGAAAATAGCTCGGAGATTGGTTTGCCGCAAAAGGCAAGCAGTTTTTTTGACATACTATCCATAAATTACCTGAAAGATGGGTAAAATGTGTAGAGGCTGATCGCCAATATCTTGACTAAAAAATAATTTCCCTTGAAAATTACATGTTTCTTTTAGCAAAAAAATGGAAAAGAACTAATGCATACACCTGGTATATTGTATATTTCACTGTGAGTATTTAAAAATGATTTGTATCAAGCGTAAGTATCTCACTTAAACAACATACAATAAAATGCATTAAATTTTACGATTTCCGCAGCTATCCTCCAAGATTTAATGGATATGTGAAACTGTCGGTGTATTATTGAAAACCCTAATAATTTTTTAAACATTTTAGTCTCACTACATCTTATAGCAATTGCAGACCACCTAATTCGATTTACGTCAACTACTTCACCTTTTTTAATTCTGGTTCACAAGAGAACAGATATATCAAAGAGTTCTCTAAAATATTTTACGACTGTGTCTATGTGTATTATTATCTCAACATCAAAGTTGCTAAATTTATTGACTGAAAATTATGCGTCAGGTGCTTTAACGATTCCAATTATGATCATTTTCCTCAAGATTTATGTAATTATATGGTATTTTATATATGAAGTACAAAAGTCTGCTTTTTTAATGGTAAACTGTGGGCATATGACAAACATGCCTCTACGGAATATACTTCGCTATCTAAACTTGCAGCGCCGTGACATAATTATAATGATGATAACATCAAGGGACAAAACCTTATAACGCTCTCGCCGCACAGTGGAACGGAATGGCATTTCCCTGGCAAAACCTAATTTTCTGAAATTGTTCATATGATTTTATGTATTCTAATATATATCCAGTTTAAGCATTTGTAAATTGTGTTCAATGATGAATGTGTGGATTGGAATAGAATTTAAAATTTTAGGGATGGTATAATAAAGGTAACCTATTGGTTTTCTAGATTCCCTGTCTTTTTTTAAGTATTCGTGTATAGCAGTAGAGTTGTAAATAGAACACAAAATGATTAACTAATAATTAACAAAATTAACTGTGAGTTATAAAAAAACAGTTATAAATATTTGCATGTTTCCAAGTCCTGTGCAGAACAGAAAACATTATATTTGGCGCATGCGCTGCAAATATTTTTATACATAAATGCGACATGGTGCAATCGTCATATTAGTAGTATATCAGTTCTATAGTGTTTTATTTATGTTCTGAAGATAGTGTAAAAATGTCGCAGTTTGTCATAAGAATAAGGGATCTACACATGGATTGCATTTACTATATTTATAGTTATATTGAAAAAAATTAACTTCTTTGAAGAGGATACTAACTGCGTTATTACAAATATATAGAAAAGGTAATTTCCGAAATTAAAAATTGTATAAGGGCTAAAACCCACAAGACGAAAGATCGATTTTTAAGTGAAAATTCGCAATGGTTCGAGGACCATTGTATTGTGGGCATGAGAGACTTAAATTCATTGTCTATAGTGAGTGTATTGGGAGATCGAAAACAACCAAGAGAAGACTGCAAGTTGTTCCACAGATGGCTTTGAGAAATGTTGCCATGTTTTTTTTTTGCAAGGATGATTACGAATAGACTAGCTAAAGTAGCGGGAGACTTGATGAAAATGTCAAAGCAACATCATGAATTTGTTAATCGTGTATTATTTGAAATTGAAGTTGTGGCAACTTCCTTGACTAAAGGAACATCATTGGTCTTAATAGCTAATTTAGGTTCGTCGAAGTTTGATTATAAAATACATTTTCTCGTTATAAGGAAAGTGTGAGTTATTTCCTTCAACAGAAGTAATACAAGAGTTTCAAGGAAACAACCTTATATTGATAAGTACATGAGGCTATAATCGATTGCCTGGACAGAGGCAGTGCAAACAAGTTCAGCTAGAGGTAAGTGAATAACTCCTGTGTCATTACGTTTACCAGGAGTAAACTCCAGAACACTACTGTAGAAAAATTCTACATCACTTACAACATGGTTCTACAAACCAATACCGACTCAATTTACAAAAGAAGCTCCAGAAAAACTAGGTGTGTTTAAATATTCAGTCTCAGATGAATAATTTAATATTGTTTCGGTTCAATATTCACGGCAATGGATTTTATGTAAAATATGAATTGTTTTCTATAATGATTAATGGTAAAGTACGAGCCTTGTCTGGAAATCAAGTACCGTTACGTTCTACCGTGATTGTTATACTTCTGCGCATGCACATGTATCTCTCTGGTTGACAGTCTTTCCCTTGGCGCAATAGCAGCCGAATTATGTTGTGTCTACATTGGTAGTAAACGTTCAAAATGCCTAAGACAATTTCGAAGCCCGCCTACTGTGAAGTGCATTCTGCAATACGGTTTTTGAACGCAAAGAATATTAATCCAGTCGAAATTTATCGTTCATATGTAGAGATTTATGGCGAAAATGTAATGATGGTATGGTGAGAAAATGGGTTAAACAATTCAATGGTAGATGAACCAATGTTCATGACGAAACACGAAGTAGGCTGCCTTCTGTTGTCCATGACGATTTGGTTGAAAAAGTTAATGAGAAAATTCGTAAAAATAGACGGTTCAGAATAAGAACTCGTACTGATCAGTTTCCACACATTTCAAAAATTGTTTTCAATGAGGTAGTCACAAATCGTTACTGGCGGCATCTTTCTATGAAGAGGGTATAGAAGAATTTTTTTCCGCTGTGATGTGTCTGAGCAATGGTGGCAACTATATAGAAAAATAGTTTAAGAAATATTCTTCCATGTAGCAATAAATTTTGTTGTAAGTACAATGATTTTATGAGCTTTTTTCTAAAACGGTACTTACTTTCCGAACAAGCCTCGTACGTAATACATCGACGGATACTCTATCTACATCCACTTGTATCGTGTCTTAAACTCAAAGAAACCAATGATTTGAAAGCAGTCACTGCCAACTAGAGAAAAAAAACTACAAATTTATTCTTTCGTCCATATATGCTTTGACATGTTTTATCTAGTTCGTACTTTATATATCGTATAATATATGGTTTACAAAATGGGTTTTTGCAACTGTCAAACAAAAATAAGCAAAAAAGAAGTATCTTTAAAAACCTTTTAAGATGGTAATTAGTGTAACGCTTGATAAATTATAACAAGGACACAGAGACAGTAATGATGGTAACACTGCTGCAAGGTTTTCTTTAAACCATTTTTGAATACCTAATACTACCAGCTGCTGATGAAGAGGTAATTAAAAGATTTTTCAAATATTAGCAATTGAAAAATACGTTGAAGCCAATGAATTTGGAAAATATAAAGCAAAATTACGCAATATATGTGGAGGAATTTACTTGGTATTAAAACAGGATACAATATTAACTATATAGCTTTATTGATCGCTTGTTAATCAGAGTAGGCGGAAGATCCTAGAAGTAAAGACAATTTCTAAATATAAGGAAACTTTTTTAAAATAAGCTTCTTATACAATATCACGGACGTTCTCAATAACAACGCTCTGCGTAGTATACATTTAATACGTCTTCCAAGAACATACGATCGAAACTTCGTCTACTTTTTTACTGTTGAATTGTAAGATATCTTTGATTTTGTTTTTCTGGTAATCATACTAAGTTCCTTCCCACCAACGCACAACGTCTTTAACATGCCGCAAATTATGTTTTATTTCGTGTTCTTATTTATGCCTTTGCTTGCTAGTAGCAAGTTATGGCATTGAATACTTACTAATGCAAATATATGTACGCACACTATTGTGCTACATGCTGTTATTATTACTATATATTTTCGTATTTAATTTAAAGGATGAACGTCTTCTGTAATTACAGGTTTAGGTGATTCACACTTTTTTGCAAAACAATCTCAGGCAGTCAAGATACCATTTGTAAATTTGTTGTTGTATTGTTTTGGCGATAACTGCTTATATTGCTGTTACAACTACTTAGTCGAAAGAGAATTAGCATTTTGCTGAAATCTCAAATAATATTAGTTATCTCTAAAGTTGTGTATTATGTTCAATTTATTAAAAAGCAAAATTGTTTTATGTACAGCGAGAATTAAAAATGCTGTTTAACTGTATGCAATTTTATGTTATGCAAGACTAAATAATTTCAGTTAGAAACTTTTTTTGTAAATTGCCGAGGGAAGGGTTACCTTCCACCACGTAGTGGGTGAACATGCTTTTTAGTAGATACACATCATTGACATCAATGACTGAAATGTCGAACATTTTGCAAAAATTGAAGTTGGAATTGGAAACATTGCAAGTTAAAAGTTTATTAACTGACATTTTTATTTTATAATGTTTACAATTTCAGCTTTAAATTTTGCAAAATGGTAAAGAAAAACTCATTTCACACGAATCCCCGTAAAAATTGGTAAAATAAGACATCATAAAGAAGACCATTTTAAAACAATCGGAACCGATATAAAAGCTCCTCGACGCGGAAATTGACTTAACTAAAGTTTTAAATCTTACGTATGTGAAGTTAATTTCTTCTTGTTATTTAAGTGGATCGCAATTAAATAATAAATAAATGTCAGAGATTCTTAAATTGTGATTCCACCTGCAAGAAAGAATGTTTAAGTGGTCATGCAGGTAGCGCGTGGACATCGTTTTCTGCTGGCAACACTTAAGCAACGCTGTTCTCATCGTTCACACACTTCGATTTAGAGATTTCAGTTTACTTGATTTAATTCTTGAACGGAAATAGACAGAACACAAATGTAGTACCTTATCGAAAGCGCTGTATTTAAGCGCCACCCTCTTATGCTAGAGATGATCATAGTAATATAGAAAAGAAATTAAGGCAAGTTGTTAATCTTTAACACCTTTTATTGATTTTAAAGCATTTTCAATTAATATAGGATGTTCCAAAAAGAGCAAAGAATACCTTAAGCTACTACACCGAAACCATCTATATATTGCATATATACATCTTCTATTAAGAAAAACCATCATTAATTAGCAAAATTGCATCAGTTATTATGGCCAAATGTTCATAATTCATACAAATGTAAACACGGGATTACACGTGATAACAAATCCTTAGTATTAATAATAATGAATACAGTATTTCCTTTATTGCGTATTTAAATTATGTACTTATGATTTGGTATGGTAATGAAGTTGTCAAAAAATGCTTAAAGTATAAAATGCTTTCGCATAGGACTGCGTTAGATGCACTTGTAATACCTCCTTGATATACGATTTCTGCTTGTCTTTGAATTCGTCGAGTAAGTATACGAATGTTGTATTATGAAACCATAACGTTATCTCTATTATATATTTGTTTTTCTATACCTTAAAAAAACAATTTTGTGGTATATTATCAAAATATCTAGTATCGGACAAATCAAAATATGTATATCCTTAAAATTGGTACTAAACGACAATAATACCTTAACTATGTATGAGTTTTCGAATAAATGTGACTTGTAAATAGTTCGTTTTAAAAGAATGTGACATTTTTGAATACTTACGATAGCAAACAATCACACATACAATGCGTCAATTTTGTTGGATTTTATTTATATCTACTTAAACTAACAACAACTGCTGATACCATAACAATTGGCGATTGCAGTTATGTGCTGCAACAACTTAATGCGAAGCAAATTGCACTACCTAAACTCTGTGATATGGGATTATACAGAGTTACTATTTCCGTTTCCTGATGTATGTATATGTAGTACGTGCGTAGCGTAAGATATAAGTTTTTATGTTAATATCACCTTTCGAACCTTCTGTATAGTTGAAAATGCTTTAAAATCAGTAAAGAATGTTAAAAATGTACGTTAATTGCTTTACCAGATTACTATAATCAGCTTTAGCATAAGAGGGTGGCGTTTAAATGCAACATCGTGTATATACCACTTTCACGTGTTCTTAAAGATCTTTTGATAAGGTACAACATTTGCATTTAAATCTTTGTTCTATCTATTTCTGTTCAAGAAATCAAGAAAACTGAAAATTTGTGAATCTTCGCAGAGGTTTGTTAAATTGTAATAAAATTAGCTAAGCATTTTTACTGTACATAATCTTTTTGATGTTATATATCCAGCGGACTGTCGAATTTGTTATAAATGTTATATAATTTTCATATATGATCTTGACAAAAACTGAAATAGCTTAACAACAATATATACTAAAAGTATTACTTACAGGCAATGGTTTATTATTAGGGTCAACAAGATCGTCGCTAACTGATAGCCTTCCATCTCGAATAACGCTTTGCAGTACTAGACCGTAAGTACCCAGTAATTTATCAGCGAACAATCTACTACGTACGTGTAACTCTATTATTAGTACTTCTGTGTCTTCTACAGGTCGTGCTACAGGCCAGTCGAACCTCTGGAACAAATAATAACATTAGAAGATAAAAATATTACTGAAAACATACAATGTATTTCTAGACATGTTTTATACAGTTTAATAACTACGAAATGATTATTTATTATAACTAATTAATTGTGAACAATAATTATACGCCAAATACAAGCTCATAATTAACTAAGTAGTAATTAAAGTAAATTAATTAACGTTGAAAATTTTATACGGATAAGGGGCGATGTGCGGCAATATCTTCTCAGGAGATGTTCAGGCGTTGCTTTACTAAGCTTAAATATTGTGTCGAAGTGTAGATACGATTTTTATTCTTAATACAGCTTAAACATCACAACATAATTTATAAGTAAAATAATCGCAGTACACGCGTACGATGATAAAAAGAAGGCAGATGTAAGTTTCGAACTTTCGAAACATTTTTAATGATTTATTTGTTAGTCCCTAGCAGCAACATTTTGTCAATCAGTTCCAGCAAGTGAAGACATCAATTCTTGACTGCTTGGAAGTCAATAAGAGAATTTCTAAACTATGAAGGAGTTTGAATACTCTAGTAAAGCGAACAATACAGCAATAGGATGCCATAAGTCCTTTTAATGCATGCCTCAAATGGCCTGAAGAAAACAATGTGAAAACTGGTTATATATGTATAACGAAATAATTGAAAGAAAAGGCGGTAAAACAGTCACCAGCAATTAAAAAACAGAAGAAAAATGATACTCTTCTTTTACACAAAAAGTTGATATACTGTATGTATATAGGTGCTAGCTACTGTTATGATCTGCCTGTTTTCTTATAATAAATATAGTAAAATAATATATGAATCTTTTTATCCCTAACCCTCAATTGTTTTTATCAGTATAAGTATATGCATCGGTTTGTGAACGCTATTGTATATGAATGAGCATTCTCATATATCTACCGTTTTTATCTGGTAATTGTATGCTTTTGTTACTTCGGCAGTGATATGGTCCCATATGTAACGGATTAGCAAAATTGCTGTAAAAGTAAAAGTATTTCAATAATTGGTTCTTCATGGTAGAAGAACTAGTAGGAGAAGAACAAATGGGGTTTAGAAAAGGCGGATCAACCACAGATGGAAAATTCACTAAACAACAAATTATAGAAAAGCATAGGGAACACAACAGAGAAACACACATGGGGTTTATAAACTTCAAGAAAACTATCGATAATGTAAGCACATGTAAATTATGGGATACCATGAAGGAAAAGAAAGATCCACATCATTTAGTAAGAGCTATACAGTGTTTATACACAGACACCAGAATTATGGTAGATATAGAGGAAAGATTAACTAAGGGGGTACCAACAAACCAAGGGTGCTAGATGAGCCTGTTGTGTGTCGCCAACATTGTTTAACATATATATTGATGCCATTATAAAAGAATGGAAAACGAAACGCCCTAAAGGAATACGTTCACATCATAACACCACCCTAAGCTCTATCTTATATGTTACTGACTTATTGTTAGTACTCCTACCAGAAACAGAGGATGATCTACAGAGAGGAATGTAAACCTTATAAAAAATCTGATGTGTCTTATAATCGAAGCAAAGATATAGAAGAAAAACTGAATAAATTCACCCATATCTGGAGAACAATCAGTAAAACGTTAAAAAATGAAACAAGAAAGGATATACAAATAAAATTGTACAGGACGATAGCAGTGTTGACCCACTTATAGGGTAGTGAAGCATGGACAAAACGAAAAAACAAAAAAAGCAGGATACAGGCACAAGAAAAGAGTGAAAGATTGCAAGATCTGTTAGAATGAGAAATGGAGAGATAAGAACAGAAGTAAAGATCTTTGACATAAATGAGGGAATAAAGGAAAACAAAAATAAGTGGAAGAAACACATAAAATGGATGTAAGTGACGAAGTTGCCAGCCAGGGCGATATTTTATAGATGTTCAGGAAGGAGAAGTGTAGAACGACCAAATAAAAAAATGGTATTCTAACAGGCAAAGTGGCTAAAACCTGAAGTGAAAAAGAAGAAGACTAAAAATTGGTACTATTTTAGGAAAAAGAAAAGCAATATGTATGTTTTCCTACAACGCGCAAAGCGAAACGTGAAGTAAAAGAAGTTTCGTAGATCTACAATTTCTTTGCTACTGTATTTTGAGGTATTAAGATGAAATAATTACTGTGTATAATTTATGCATCGTATACTCCTTAGCATCAGTTATTTTATGCCATTCTTTCATTGTGCCTTTCTTTATCTCTCCAGCCTTTCTTTCATTCTTTCCCTTCATCTGAATTCATCACATTTCATTCGTAATTTCACCTTGATCTTTAAGATATAATAATCATATTAAACATTTTAACCCTTTTTCATATCATTTCTCCTAAGTGTTTCATTTGTTTGTTTAATTTCGATTTCTCGACCCATTTTAATCCTAAATTAGGATATATCTGATTTTATATTAGTTTACATAATTCTAGACGCCGTCGGAACTGACGATTTAATGGTGGAGGCGCCGGTTAGGAAAACATATATAATTATAAGTGAATTAGTGCAAACATAGTTGACTCTCGTAAAATTGTTTTAAAGATAGACTTGGCAGTCGTTTTGTACATGTTTGTGTGAATTCAATCATACTTTAGTAATATTAGTTGTACGTAAGCAGACACTCCAAGTTTGAATATTTAATCACATGAAATTTTTAATCCATCTTAAAAATAATTTTTTTAATAAAATAAGTAATGAATAATTTTTTAATTGTTTTCGGATGAATTAACTATTTTTTATAATATTTTTTAAAATTTAATGTATGGTCAACTTAAAAATGTAAGTGTACAAACAATGAGCGAAACTGGGAGGATATAAAGAGTTCTGGGATATAAGTACTTCTGAGATTGGAAATATGTAAATAGAATAATATTAAGAATATAAGGTAAGGCTAGATTATAAAAAAGGTGGTACCACTCGGGAGAAAGTTTATCCGTAGAAGGATTAACAACGGGAAGGTTTTTAACTCTGAGTGGCATAAGAAGATAGTGAGTATACTACAGAAGATGGATGAGTTAATTGAGATAATAGAGGGAATGAAACTAAATGAAATAGAAGTGTTCAGTGAGAATAAGACAGACAACCAAGGAAAATCAAACATGACAAACAACAAAATCAAACACTCAAGCAGATCCCACTGAATGTCTTGGGCTCCGGAATTAATACCCAAAGTTTCCTTTTATGGTTAAAGTATAAGATGTGTAAAAATTATGCTCAAAACATATATCACCTGAAATTAAGGATTGCGAACAATAGTCAAACATGAGTTACAGTTTAACACTTAGAGACAGACAGACCTGTGTGTACTAAAAGTTTTGAATTATAAACCATTGCAGCTATCATATATTATTAGTTTGCCTCATCTTACTAATTGATCCTATATGTGCATATCAAAGACAATCGAATTTATTTGATTGCTTGTTCTCATTAAATAAAAGGTAATATGTATAGTAAACATTTCTAGTAAATAGAAATCATGACGGCATAGGCGGAAATGCTTTATCTACACTTTATCAATACCTTTTGTTAAGATAAAAGTAGTATATTAACAAAGGTGTTAGACAAACTTATCTATGAGCGTTAGTTTTTTATTTGAGACTCTTAAAGGTAATGCATATTCAAATAATAACCACAAATATATCAATAAGTCTATTAGAACCTCAAATCACCATTACATCATAACTCTACCAGTTTATTGAAGGATCTGATAGGTACAACATATTAAATCTGACAATGGAGTTAGTTGAAGCAGTTGGCGTAGGAATCATAATTGGCCTTCAAATTTTCTGATATGTTAGTATGAACTTCCAAATATTTACAATCTCTTAAATTATTAATTGCGTAATTTTCGAAACGCTATAAGTACTGATAACTGCAACCAACTAAAATTATTACGGTTTTATACCCACTCTAGGTTACTCTAATTGGCCTCACAAACACCACAAAATATCAAGTCAGCATAAAATCGCGAATTACATTCCTAAGTAATTCATCTATAAACTGTTTCCATTTCTTATACGTTGGTGTATTAATTGTTATTCTAGCGTTAAAATTCAGACTATTAACTAATGACGTACGTCACGAGAACAAAAAATTCTTTTCATATACGAAGCTGGGTTTAATATATCAAGGCATTAGCATACAGAATTATATATTCGGAAGAAATGTGACCTGCTTTTATTAGAACTTTTCAAATGTTATTCAGAGAGAATAGTTAGCAGTATTGAAAATTGGAACAACGTAAAGGTGTACGTTTTTGCAAGTAGGTTAATAAGACCGCATATCATTCTTAATCACTTAGTGTTTTTATGTGGACATGCAAAAGTGTAATTTGGTTGATAATATTTGTAAACTAAATTATTTATTAAGCTAGTGAGAATTACTAAAGGTCTGAAGTTCTTTACTTGAATTTTAAAATTTCCGAATAAGAAATGTTGCTTTATTACATCGTAAAGCCTTTCAGTTTATCACAATCTTTGTAAAACCTACATCATTATCAATAAAACGATAACAAAAGGTTCAGAAGAAAAATAGTTAGACGATCATTCTTAAATGTTTTTTGTAAGCAACTCTATATTCTGTGTGAAACACAAAATTAGCAACAGAGGATTTCGTAACTTTTCTACGGTAGTTGTTACTACGTATTATGGAATTTATATTGGAATATAGTACTAAGGATGTTAATTTTGTGAAAATTTTTAGTATAATAACTAGCCACTTGTAACGACATCCCCAACTACGTAAGAATCTGTTGAGGAAATTCTTGAATGTCAGAATAGTTTTTGTGAAATTCTGTTTTCGTTTGGGAAATTTCAGAAAGATTTTTTTTAGTCTTTATTATTAAATCATCTATAACTAATAATTTTTGTAAACAGTTTCTGGGACCAGCGTAATGCATATTGCAGATACATAAACAGTAAATTGGAAAACCAGTTTTTCAGATAACGTCCCGCATAAAGTATCAACGAGCTGGCATAACTAACAAACGCTAATACTCGATTAAAGTTAGGTGTAATTTTCCTGGACCCCAGAAACGTTTGCAACATTGTTGATGTGGATGCTTGATTGTATGTTGTAGAAATCGAATGGTATATGTTAAGACTTACAATAGCTTGTTCCAAGGGAAGTTAATGTCAGATTAGCGTAATTTTGAGTCCAATACTATTTAACTTACATACTACAGATTATCACAAACTGCTTAGTGTAGATAAAACAATACTATATGCTGATGATAAATCTTTCATTTTGTCATTTCTGGAAAACCTTTTATGGAACTTTTAGGAGAAAATGAGAAAGTAAGTGGCACTTATCTTATGAGTTTCATCTTATTCATCTCTCTAAATTTTGTCCATGTTAACATAGTAACTTTAGAGTTTCACTTTACGTTGGCCCTACTATTACTAGATTAAAATTCGGACGTAGTTGCTTGCCTTCTGATTTACATAAGATAAAGAACTATCCAGCTTGCACATGTGGTTAGGGGGTGGACAACTTTCACCACCTTACCAGACGAACTTTCTTCGAAAATGTAATAGTACTTAAGGTAGCATTACTCATTTCTGTGATATAACTATTAAGGTACAATAATATAGAAACTTATAGAGTTATTATTAAGTTTCTCGTTCATTGTCGTTGTAGTTTCGCCTTTTCTTATTTCGTGATGAGAATGTGGCAAATGAGCCTTCCATAATGCAAAAAAATTTTTTGTAACAAATTCTCTTAAAAAACTTATAACGAAATTAATGAAACGTGATTATAAATAATAAAATAGTATTATCCAGCATATACCAAAATAGTACTTTGGTTTTGATTATTTATTTATGACAAAATCCAAATGAGTTTGAGAGCAATACTTCCGTTGTTTGACAGTTAATAAAAGTAGACACTGGGTTGCCCTGTAAGAGCAATGTCATAAAATACTGCAGATGCTTCCCAGGTCGTTGCATTAATTAGGAATAGTACTATATGATCAAATAAATTTACCTCCTAGCAAGCCGTGAAACTATTTCTACAAAATATCCTATTTCATGCTTCAGAAATGGCAAATTTGAAAATGAAGAATGGTCGCGCTCTTTGCAATCATGTATAAATGAATTTCGAGCAGAATTTCCAAATTTTTCAGTAATGTATGACAGTTTGCGGTAACTTATTGAAGTATTAGTGGCAAAATTTCGTAAACCACGGTCTGTGTTCCGAAAATCAGGTAGTGGTAGACCATCAAACCGGTGAGCTGAAAATGTAGCAGATGTTGAGGAACGAATAACTCATCTTCTAAGAAATCTATTCGTAGCAGAGCTTTCGTATGGGACATGCCAGGTAATCCTTAAAAAAGATCTATAAAAATTTCCGTACAAGTTTCATTGCTCGTAGGAGTTTTTACTTATTGATCACGCAACCCGGCTTAATTATTGTCAATGGTTTTTAGGTACGATTAATAATGATGATGTTCTTGACAAATCCTTCTTCTCGGATGAAGCATGGTATCACTTATCAGGATATATAAATAAACAAACAATACCCATCTAGTCTAGTGAAAATCCACATTCTCAAAAGATAGGGATTTGGTTTGCTGTTTCTCGTAGACTCATTATTATTTAATGATACCATAAATGCGGAACGATATCGTAACAATTTATTACAATCATTTTTAAATCAATTACATGACGACGATATCTGCCACAGATATTTCCAGCAAGATAATGCAATATCTCATACAACAAGGGGAACCATGGAAGTATTGCAACAATTCTTGACAGTCGGATAATAGACTTCTCACTGCGATTTCCCGATTTGACATTTAACGTAACCATTCTTTATTATTATTTTCAAATGTTTTGTTCTTCCAACTGAAACGTTTGTGTGCAGTTATTTCTCAAAATGTCAAAACCTAATCTGACAATCGCATGTGGTCAGTTTAACATAAACTGAACTACCTACGCTTAAGCTCTGTCGCTAACGCCACAGAATAAATCAATTTACACGTTTTTAAAGTTATTCTACCAAGTTTATAGAAGAAAAATTTCATGGCCTGCTAGAGGATACATTTAATCGATCATATGGTGCTTAGAATACTTGCAGTAGATTATGACTTTCAGTCATAACAATTTAATTAAAAAAATATTGAATTTCCAAAAATAAATATACAAGATAAAAAGTTATAATATAATAACTGCGTGAAATTTACACTCGAAGAAAAGAAAGGTGTTGGAAGTGTTAATTAATTTAAAAATAAAGAAAAAGGTAAATTGATTAATAAACTACTCTACTTAGTTGATGTTTTAATAATGTTTGTTAAAAGAAATTTATAAATCGACAAAGAAACATTAATACAGAAGCAAGCTAAATAGAAATAAATGTGTAGATATTATTTAAAACAAATGTAAGATCTTTTAATATAACTGAGAGGTAGTATAATTCCGAATATGCTGATGACGATCTGTTACATTTCATAACTTTTTTACCAATTCGGTAATACATAAAGTACATGACATGCTGAGCAAATTAGATGTGCGTCTTTCAAATCAAATAAATTTCACTTTTTTCACATTCGTAATACTGTCAAAATACGTATATAATGCCTTGCCTGACTACTTAAAACTTGGCCTGGCTCTCCCATTCAAGCCACGTCTAAAAGTTTTCTTCGGAACAAGAACTTTTTTATTGGATAAGTTTTGTAAAGTAGTGACGTGGGGAGTAAGCTGTTACAAAAGTTTATACCTTTATAAACAAATATTACGTTTAAGAACACACCATAAAATGCCTAGAAAACGATATCTAATATAATAATGTTGTTTAATATAATTAATACTCATGGTGTTGGTTGACGGAAAAGTCAACGTAAGGAGAGAAAAAGCGCTAACACACGGACATGTTTCTGCCTACTCGGCGTAGTTTCGAGCGATTTCTCTACTCAACACATTGCAATTACCTGTCGGCTACTATCACCGTATCTAAATTAACAGCCTAAGCGAGCATTCTTGGCGCTACCTAGCGCCACAAGAATAACACATTCGTCTGCAGGTTTAAAGCGAAAGCAGCGGGTGCAATTTTCCAAACCCAAAACAAATGGCTACATAATTCTCCCGTTGATCTGAAAAATATTTGTAATCGTCCCGTAGAGATTTACAGACAATATCCACTGTAAAGGATCTTTAATTTATACAGATTGATCACAATTGATCTATGGGACTACTGCTGTCTATTGCTTAATATTTTTACACTATCGTCATGACCATGTCTGTCCTTTTAACAAAATCAAATCCACGAATATGAATCGTCGTATTTGAGATAGTGCGATCTAGTCAAGTCTAGGTAACGGAGACAATCTCAACATGTGTACTAGATCGTTTTAATTCTGGGAGCAGTGCCTTAAGACTGAGGCGTGCAATGTTTATTAAGTTCTATTTTGTCTAAAATAGAATCCTAGATGCCATATAAAATTATATTTAACGTGAAGTTTATGCAAAAAATCATACATACCTGATCTACAACTATTACATCTAAACCGCTGTCTTCCAAATGCAAGGTATGCGCAACACCTGAAACAAAATAGAATATCTAATTTACCTTTATAAAATATTGCAAATTTAAAAAGAAAATATTTAGAAATTGAATGAACTAGTACTGGGTAGTTGTTACCTGAAAGGAAATTGAAAGCAACGCTAGTATACATGAATTTAAAAGACTATACAAATGTAAACACTTACATGTTTGCAGTCAAATATTCAAATAGCGATATATGTATGTACACATGTCGGCAAAGCACATACGCCCGCAGTCAACTTACATAGTAGTAGCTTGTATAATACAAGTGCTCCCACAATGAAACATTCGTGTACATGTTATTAACATTGGAATTCGAAAGCAGTTCGCAAGTATTTACGTACATATGCCCATTCTATTTGCACAATTACTAATTGCATCAATCATAATAAAAAATATAGATCAAGTAGAATAGAACTACTGGTTTCCGAGATTTTCAAAGCTTTGAATATAACGTTATATTGGAGAACGTGCTTTCGCGATGTTCAAACTTCACGGAACTAATTAAAGGCAACGATGTTTAATGTGTTTCAGAAGTTATACGCGGTAGCTGATTGCCTCGTCGTAACGAAAATGATGTTAAATTTATGACTATATAAGTGCGATGGCAATAAATATATAAATTGAACGTGATACATTTTGTAGAGATTGCGAATTTATGTACTGGAAAATATGCGTGTGGTTGTACAGAGTACAGATACTAATTATTATAAAATCCAGTCCACTCCCATTCGCGAAAATTAATTGATTACTATTTTGAAGTTTTCGTTTCAAATGTACATATGTATATTTACAACTAGGAGTAGTACTAGCAGTAATAGCACTATATTGATCATACTTCCAGAGCTATTTAATTCTGTATCTAAATAATGACGTACATATTTAGAGAAAGTTTACATTTTAGTTGGTGGAAATAGGAATTGGTCCTTTTTTCGGAAAATTACTGCTTTACTTACTTGTATACTAACGAAGCAATTAGGAAGATCACCATTAACACACGGTAGCAAAATTTATAGATGCAGTATATACAACCACTAGAAAAAACCCTTTTTAATGTGTAGTTCTTACAATAACAATAGTACATGTCTTCTCAACAAAGAAAACCGCTTATAAATATAACTTCTTACTACTAACTATAGTGACCTACTTTCTCTTTAGTGTTCCTTGATTAAATTTGATCTACATGACCACACTGTACCAAAATTTAGAAAGGTAGGTTGCTGTAGTACATTGAAGCACCAGAAGAAAACCTTTTTCCATAGTTCTTACAATAACAATAATTCTAGTTACATGTCTTCCTTACAAAGAAAACCGCATGTAAATATAGCTTCTTACTACTAACTATGGTGATCTACCTTCTCTTTAGTATTTCTTGATTAAATTTTATTTGATACCATTTCTAGGCCATGTCACGCCAATGAGAAACTTTTACAAAATACGCTGCTGTATATTGGAGATAGTGAATGCTGACAATAAAATAACAATTTTTTTTTTGATATGTTTATTTAAATATTTATTTCTTGAACCATACAAATCTTTTTTCAACTCAATTCTATAAAAATAATTAGTAACTTAACGCTAGTATTTTGGTTGTATGGTTATATCCAGAACGGGCGATAAATTATGCGGGAGATAATAGTGAATACGATTTTGAATTTGTTACTAAATTTATTACGAATATCTGTAACGGCTTATCGCTCACCATAACTATCCTACGAATTTTAGAATTGATAATAGATCGCAAATAAATGCAGATCAGTCAACTAATCTATTGTTCGGATCCCATAGATTAAGGAAAATCTCTGTATTGATTGGTATTTATGCGAGAAATGATCTTACCATTACGCAGCGTAATCACATCAAACGTGTAAAGAATGAGTAGGGTGAGCGTCAGAAATCCGAAGAACGTAACCTACTACTGAAATATATTATTGGCATCCCTCGAATTATCAACTCAAAAAGTGAATTCCTAACAGTCACTAGATGCTGTAGCAAATCATTATGTAACTAGCATAAGCATGTATTATCAAAACTGTTCTAAGATAACTGAGTCTTTTAATATTTATATGTGATTATGATTTGGTGATCATAACCAAGATATGATTGAGCGATGAAGTCTATAAGAATGAACTATTTCCTGACTACTACATAGGTTACATTAAGGATAGAACTTTCTTCAGGAGAACGAAATTTATTCTCGAGAGATAGATTTACTCTCACCTTCATTTCAAGTTGATGTACTAACAATTAATTTGAAATTACATTTTGAACATTGTAATATTGCTATTTACATCAGTCAAGTGTAGTAAGACACACGCCGTTATGTCACTGCTTCAATGCTTTATCACTTTAATATGTTTTGATTATACGCTACTGGAATCGGTGACAACCTAGCATATTGGCTAGAGTCCTTGCCTCACACAGTATCAACTGTGGAGTGGATCAATATTAGATTTTGTTAGATTTTAACTTAGATTTTAGTAAAACCAAGTTGCCAACTTTGTGTGTGCTTATTGCTAACACTGTTTGGAACAAATTCGTGATTTGTTTATTCCAGCCCTTTGACAGTGATAAACGCATATTTACTTACGTGAGATAAAGCAAAATTTTCCTATTTGGTTCTCTCCGACTACATAACATTAGACGTAAGTAGAATTACTTAAAGATGAAAGGATAACTATTAAACGCTAAGTTACACATTACATCCGGGCTACTATAAGACTTCCATTAGCGCTAACCCTAAAATATTTTGATCATTTATTAACGACAAGAGGAAAACGATAAGAATTCCTTAGGGGACGATACTAAATGCTGCATCACTCACTGACCCATCACACATTGTTAGTCGATTTGCTGCATGTTTTAGCTTAACTAAGAATAACAATGTTACTTCATTCGCTTCCAAACAGAATGAAGTTGTTAATCGCAATATCCTGCATATTAAGGAAATGCCTAAGATTGATGTTATAAACGCCGTAAAAGGAAAGGTAAGGTAATTAGGTCCGGATGGAATACCCTCATTTTTAACGAAGTTGTTTGTCTTCTTGTGCCACTCATATATTTTTAACGGTATTTTGCATTTGAAAGTTGCTCCTATATATTCTAATTTTATTTCTGTTTATTATTAAATTTGAAAATAGATAAAAGTTTTCTTACTTAAAATAATTTAAAATAGTTAAAAGTTTTAAACATTTATATTCAAAGAGTGGAAAGAAACTTGATCCCAAAGTACCGCCTCATGCCTATACAATTATGGGCAACGATTTACTGCCACAGTTAGGCTGAAGATATGAGCATCATATTGAAGATGGAAAAAATACAGAATGATTAATGTTTAATAGATCAGATCAGAATTTATAATTTATGTTATGTTAATGCATCTGAGCAATTCGAACTTATTTTTGAGTGGTTATATTTAGATAATTATATATTTAAAAGAATAACCAATTGGTTAATTTATACTTTAATAAATAGTATGCAGTAAGGATGTAAGGTATTCCTCCATGATTTTGGCAATAGCTGGAAAGCTTTTATTGACGATTGAATTCCATTTTTGATGTCACCGGAAGGATATTACCCTTCTTATCTTAAACGAATAATTACTCTCTATCACATTATACTCTAAATTAAAACAAAAACGAGATATGGTGTAATAACAATCTTGACAATATGATCCTATATTTAAGTGCAGCTGGGAAAAACGTGAAATTGTGTTCTGTGACGTGATGTTCATTAAACAGTTGCCTGGTAGGCAATGTAATTACAATTGTCATTCTGTCAATAACTTTTAGTCTTATTCCTAGTAAATCATTCCTGTTTTGCTTTGTTATAAATTTGGTGGGAGGTTAAATACGGTAATACCGGCTAATAGGTCTAGTAGGATGATGTGCATTATTTTATTCCGTTATTTGGTCTTATCTTATTGATTGTTATTATTCGTTTACTTTACTGAACTTTATTTCACTAAAATTTTCATGTTGGGTGAATCTGGCACAAATTACCAGGAAACTAAAGGATTATTTAACGAACGTTACCCATCAATAATATTTAAGACCCACAGAGCAATCCGGACAAAGACAACAAAGTTCAAATCGTTGGAGAATTAGTAGTGGCATAAAACGCTTTATGTCATTAGCAATAAAACAACAAAAATTCCATCCATAAGAAATTAAGTTCAATAAAGTAAACAAGTAATAATAATTAACAAAACAAGAATAAAATGGGATACCATGTAAATCAAAACTACAAAAGAATAGTGGTTAAAAACAATAAATGACAAAAATCCGACGTATCAATAACTTTGCGATTTTTCTTATCAACTTTGCATAATTTCCAAAACCGTTATTCCATCATGTCGTATTTTATGATTTAAGGTCTAACATATGTAGTTTATTAGATTCGTGATTCCACTAACTTCCAAAAACCATAAAATTATACAGTGTTTCATTTAAGATAAGAAAGTTGGCATCACTATCAGTGTCATTAGAGTTAGAATTAAATTGTCGATAATACTAAAAGTTAGTTTGCAGAAAATAAAGCTACATATATTTTTTCTAATAACACCAGCTCGCTGCATAAAACTATTTCCAATAGATATGCACTATTATACGTAGGTATCTACATTTTAAAGAAGCTATTCCTCTAAGGACATTACGTATCTGTATATACCGTAGGATGGTACAACGGAAAGATGGATATTTTTTAATATTTATTCCACACATTAATTAAGCTCGTGAACTCGTGGCTTGGTTTATTCTTTTTCCTGTACATGTGAAAGAGAACAAATGAGAATCGTTAAAATGAAAAATGAACAACTTTCAATTGGAAATTCGCATTTAGTAGTGATTTAAATTTTCCATTTGAACTGGTTACCTTTAGGCTGTGGAAGCTGTAACGAAGAAAACTATATATACCGTCGCCTCTGCTGAGTATAAATTGAATTTGTACTTTACGCTGGCGAATTTAAAAAGTGCAAGATAACTAAAATGAATATTAATTGGTCGCAGAACTGCACTCTTCACTACAAACGTTTTTAAAATTAGGAAGGAATTACGAAGAAAGGACCTATAGTTTCTTATCGATTGGTAGTAATTATGGAGTCTTACCACACTTAATATATATATTTCTTCTCCAACTGGTTCTTTTCCTATTCCTTTGGTTATTATTTTTTGGGACCTTAGGTCATATAATAAGAATCCCTTTTCTTTACAGTTCTTTTTTATCTCTCGTTACGTTTGATTACTTCTTTTTCAAAGCCCCTTCGTAATTTTCTTTATAGAAATTGTTGGTTCGGAGAACTGAAATAAGAATATGCGTGTAACCGCTGAAAAGAAGCAAAAAAAGATGGAAGAAGGAAAATGAGAAAAAACAAAGAAATGCTCATCATTCATGAATGACCTAAAGTTTCAAGAAATGCACAAAGAAATAGCAAAGAGGTGGTTAAAGAAATAAACAGATGAAGCTGTATTTGTGATATGAAACAAAGCAGCAGCTGGAGGTTTTAGGTTTTTAATCCCTAGCTATTCGGGCCATTATTGATATTCAGTTGTACGTGAAGGACTACCAAAATTAGTTTATAAATTAAATAAAATAATGTGTGGTTAAAATGACTTCTATAAATCATACATGAGGCTTTCACGACCAAAGTCTGAGTTAGTACTGGCAGTACGGATGTCCGGGCTTGTAGGTCATGGTCTTAAGTTGGTACATGTCGATATTTCGCTAAACGCTGGGACATCTTGAGGACGATGTTGACGGTACGCTGATCATCTGACTAATGGTCCGTTATTCAGATCAGACGTAAGTATTTTACGGATACTATTTTTAAGGATAAAAGTACATCCTTTTTTATTTGTGTATAGAAATATCACTGAAACATTACTAAAGCAGGCTCCTACGAATTTTTAACTTTTCAATTTCTTGGCTAAATAATGCACATGATTCAACATTGCCTCTTGTAGTGGTTTTTTATGGCAATGTCCATGCATTCGAAAAATAAGATTGGCGTTTTTTGATAAAACAGTTTTGGTGAGCAAAGACAAGAAGAAAATGAAATTAATATTGTTATGAAACTCTCGTTGGTGTTAGTAAAGGTAAAATTATTACTTCCTTACATTTTACCCACGTTTTTAAATTCTTGAAAAACTAACTATTAATACCAACGAGAATTTCATATTAATATTAATATTAATATTAATATTAATTTAATCTAATTATTTTTAATATTGTACTCAGTTAGGATATTACGATATATCTACAGACACTGTGACATCTAGCTATTAAAAGCGACTTGAACTCAGTCTCGTGATGTAGCTGGTTAGCACGTTGCGTCGCTAACGCAGAGGTCATGGGTTCAAATCCTACTGTGATTGATATATTTTCAGTAATTTAATAACGTTGGTAAAATGCAAGGAAATCGTGATTTCATCATTACTAATACCAACGAGAGTTTCATATTAATATTAATTCAATTAGTAGAAACTTGCCCTTAATAATATTGTATCTACTGATTTTATAACAAATTCATCAATATATTGAAAGGATTCGAATACTTACATTCTCGAACAACTCATTCGATTCTATAGTAGACATCTAATATAAATGAACCAGACTGGGAAAACGTTAACAGGATTAATGAATGTTTGTAACAGTAACGAAGTGCATGTTGCCAGTCGAACAAGAGCATTAAAGGTGAAAGTGATATATTGAATATATTAGTGCAAATAGAATAGTACAATGTTTACTTGGGAAAGTTAGGAAAATACCGAAGCTAATAAGGAGATAACCTTATTTGGAAAGAGTTTCATATTTTGTGTTAAGTGTTCAAAAAATATTATGTAGGCATAAGCAGCGCTGTAAAATTCTTCCCGCTGTTTAGTGCTACTAAAATCAAATACTTGGGCATATCTTGTTAAATTTCATACCTGAGCAAAGAGTCATCCAACATCTAAAGAAAAATATTTTAACAAACTCCCGGGGCTACTTAAATAGAATTTTCTACGGAAAAATCTTTTTTACATAAAATCAATAATAAGGGTTCCCTTTTTTTTGCAAAACAAATTGTGGTCAACTTGTATCGTATAATCTGTGTTGTAGTAGACAATATTAACTTGATTTGAAAAGTTTATGCAAGTGTTTTCCTTGAAGAATTGAAAACAACCAATGTAGTTTTCTACATAAGATAAATTCATCCGTTCAGCTTATGAATAATGTACACTAAAACTCAAGCGGAATTTGCGGTGGCATATTAGTAAATTGTTGTAGTAAGGTCATGCGTTGTCCTTTTATCTCATGTTTCATCTCTCTTAGAATGGAATGTGAACTCAGAAATATGCGAACCTTTCAGAAGGGCATGCATAAGGGTAAGCTATATGCAAACAATCTCTGCCCTAGTGGCCGCGCTCCGGGTCTGACGCAAGCCACTAATATTTAATGAAAATATGTACGGTCCGTGAAAATGGTAAACGTATTGCCCAAGCAGCAAATACTAAACCTTTCTATGACTCGCACATTGTGAGAATGAGTTGATATAAATGCATATCGCGATCGTTGCTGTTCCAACAGAAAATTTTTGGTTCTTTGTCAAACATTCCTACGCATTTCGTGGCGCCTCTCAAGGAAGATAGCTGAAATACTGTTCACAGGAATTTAGAAGGGAATTTAATCTATAATGATAGTGTTTTATATATACCGTGGTGAAAAATGAAAATGGATTCCTTTATTTATTTTTTTTTCTTTTAAATTCGAATATAATGTTTAATAATTGAAGCAACCAAATGCAAAATTGTAAAAAATAAATATATTGACAAATCAAAAAATGCATATCGCCTTTTAACAATTTTTCTTTTTACAAAAAAGACCTAAATCAGCTGTCTAGCTAACTTTATAAATTCTAAATGATATACAAAATCAAATGAGAGCAAAAGAACAGCAAATTTTGAAAATTTATTATAATTTGAAATCTTTAATTTTGTAGTCGTACTCACAAACACACGTAATGTCTCGTATTTTAGGTATCCTGGTCTTCGGCTTCCACCAATCTCCAACATTCTAACACTTTTTGACTTTAAATAAATTCGAAGAATTGCAAATACTGTAGAACCCGGTTATAACAACTTGTAACGACACTCCTTTTTTAGCGTCAAATTTTAAACGGTCCCGTACTTTACTATTCAAACGTACAGGGGAAACCCGGTTTTAGCGTCAATAACCCCTGATATAACGACAAATATTTTCCACTTGAGGTATCCATTTATATTACCATTTATGGCTCAATTCCCGGTAATATTACCGTTCGTTGAATTAAGATTTCTTGCAATTTGCTTACCCTGCAACGTTCGACCGTTCGGGGTTTCCAAGAATATTATCGTTTCTTGCAATGCGCCAGGTAAAGTTCATAAGAAATTTTCTCAGTCGGCATTTGAATCGTGTGAGTGAAACATCGAGATTTCTGTATCGAAAATGTCAGGTTTAAAGCGAGGAAATTTAAGCGTGAACGACAAAGTCGCGATAATCAAAGCAGTCGAAAATGGAAAGAAAAAAGCGAGAAAGCACCTTATTTGGGTTAGTTAATTCTACGATTTGTAAAATTGTGAAAAATAAGAATAAAATCATGAATACCTTTGTGAAAGGGAAAGAAATGTCAAAAAAAATTCGATTGTGCGAAAAGGTTGAAGTCGATGAAGCTCTTATTACGTGGTTTAAGCAATGTAGAAGTGCAAATTTACCTGTTAATGGACCACTGCTTATGCAAAAGGCCGAAGAATTTGGAAGTTTATTTGGAGACACAAATTTTAAGTGCAGCAATGGGTGGCTGGAGCGTTTCAAACGGAGACATTCAATAACGTTCGGAAAAGTGAGTGGTGAAGCGAAAAGTGTTAATATGACAGAAGCAGAGACGTGGCTAAATGAAGTGTGGCCTAAATTAAGACAAGGTTATGGAGACAATGAAATTTACAATGGCGACGAAACGGGAATTTTTTATAAACTACTTCCAGATAAGACACTGAGGTTTAAAGGCGAAAAATGTGTTGGTGGTAAACTAGCCAAAGAACGGTTAACTGCATTTGCGTGTGCTAATATGACCTTCAACCAATGGACCAAGGCGTAATAAGAAGCTTAAAATGTTTTTACAGAAAATTTCTTCTGCGGAAAATTATTACGGGTATGGACAAGAACGCACCATGTGCAGTTTCACTTCTCGACGCGTTGGACTTTTTAGAGAAGGCTTGGCATAATATAACCTCTGAGACTATAGCAAACTGTTTTAGTCATTCAAGATTAAGGAATAATCCAGTTTGTGACAACTTAAATGAAGATGACGTTCCGTTATGTGAACTTATTAAAAAGTGGCAGCAAAATCAGAGTGACGAATACCAGTTTTGTTTCGACGACTTTGCATCCGTGGACAGTTGCCTTATTACGTTGTGAATACGTTCAGATTCTGATATCGTGGAGGACATAAAACAGCGGGATAACGAAAACGATAATTAAATCGAAGAGGAAGAAGATTCATGCGACGAAGCAGAACACGTACCGACAAACGAAGGAGCCCTAAGTGCCATAACACTTTTAAAAACTTATTATAGACAGCGAGAAACGTCACCTCAAATTATTAATAAAGTGAGAGAATTTGAAATAGATATAGAAAAACAGTTTTGGTGTGCGAAAACTGTGCAACGGAAAATTACAGATTTCTTTCATTAGACAAACAAGTTAGTATGTACCTATATGTGTAAGGTTATATGGTTAAGTACATTAAATTAATTAAATTCACATATGTATCTGGTTACCACCCGTAATATTGTTTCCCATCAATTCTTGTATGTAAACATGGAACTTGTAAAAACTCCGCCTATAGCGTCACCTTGTTATAGCGTCAAAAAATTCGCAGTCACTCGACTGTCGTTATAACCGGGTTCTACTGTATTACTATTAATTTGAAAAATATTAAATTTTTCTCTGGAGAGACGACTTCGATGTGTGTGACTTTGGCACAATTCTTATTTATATTCCGATTGGTATCGCGGATGCGCGCATTATATATAACTTGTTTGTCTATGTTAGGCCACAGAGTGAACACACTCTTGATGGAATCCGACGTACGAGAAATTTTGAAGACGGTGTGATATAATTTCGGGATGATACATATTTTAATAATATGATAAAAATGTGTGAGTACAGTACATTAAACGTCTTTCAGAAATGAATTTCGAAGTTATTATTGCATACAAAAATATATTTACGAAAAGTGATATATATGGTAAGCGATAGTGAAGTTTACGTCTCATTGCACATGTTGTTGAAACGACTTTTTTGTTAACATTATAATTGTAAACTAAACTAAAGTAGATACCCGTAAAATTTAATATACGGTAAGAAAACTACGGAATAAATATGTGAAACAAATTCAATGAAGAGGCAGTCCTAACGGTACTTTGCCTCCAACAACAACATGAACAATAACAAAAATAAGGGCGTGAACCATACACTGACGAGAAAATATCTAAAGTAGATAAATAAGAAAAATTTAGAAAAACATTGATATAAAAAATTTAAAACACAATAATTCATATCATAGTAATACGAATATTTAAAATCTCTAAAATGTGTGCAAAAATCAATTATAATTAATCACTCTTATACCAAATTCAACTCAAAATTCTCCGTTTATAAAAGGATATTTCTAGTTTGACCGTCGAGGCAATAAAATCGGAGATAATAAAGACTTACCTTGTATTAAAACGACAATACAACAAAAACAATCGTATTTATCTTACAGTACAGACTATACAGTGTAATCGATATTCGAGAAAAGCGAGTACCTTATTCGAGATTGTAATATTTTTTTGTGAAAAGTGAAATCAACCTCACACACTGGCTGAATATTGAAAGTTTGAAATTTTATGTATGTAAAGTTACTTTTTAACATTATGAGATGATTGTGTAGTTTGATATATATAATTTATTTCCAATTAGACGCTATTTAGTAGTATTTAGAAGTACTATTGAACGTATAGAGTTCATGTGAAGGTAATCGTTGTTTGAAGTGTCGTGCAATACATATCCATGCTATAAAACATTGGTCTACTTTACCAATTTCGTAATTATTTAGTTCTTTTTTTCCTTTTTGCTTCAAATACATATTCTTATATTTATTTATTATAATGTTATTGCGTTGGAAGTTGTATATGAGTATTGTCGTAAGGAATTACCTTAAGTTTGTTAGATTTAGGTAAAGACGTCTCTATATTAAATATGTAATAGACGTCATAAACCTCTTATATTTTCATCATTCACCTTCCTAGTTCCCACAGACTTACAATCCGTGATTTGATACACAGAAGACCTTTATCACGCAATTTACTTCTAACAACGACGTAAGTAGACGTTTTCATTATTAGCTTACCACCAAGTGCGAACTATGTTACTGCGTAACTTTTGCCACCGCTAGGTGAAAATTCTTGTCACTTAGGAATACCGAGCCGTAACAGTAATTAACTTTTCCATATATTATGCGTATCTACCTCATTTACAATTCCCACGATGACTCCAATAAATAATAATCTTTGTTAGTCATAAGTTCAGAAATCCGATAAATCTAGTTTTAAATAACTGCACTAGGCAACTTGCGCACACGAAGGCAGTACTTCTGAAGTCCCTAAAACGATTTCATGAACTGTGTCCCAAAATGCCCGAACCACCAGAGTCGATTACTACGCGCTGGGTAACATGGTTAAAGGCTACGTTTTACTACTGCAAACATTTTAATGATGTAAAGAAAGTAGTTTTGCAATTCGATCCGAGAAGTGCCAAAGCTATCAAGGAAAGCCAGAAAATATTTCAAAATAGCCAGGTAAAATGTGAAAGTATTCGCAAGAACTACTATACAATATCGGAGGGAA
The DNA here is from genome assembly GCA_023509865.1 of Trypoxylus dichotomus. Lineage (NCBI taxonomy): Eukaryota > Metazoa > Arthropoda > Insecta > Coleoptera > Scarabaeidae > Trypoxylus > Trypoxylus dichotomus. The sequence continues at coordinate 45,978,633 of CM042074.1, forward strand.
TTGAAAAATTACAAAGTGATTCGATATTGTTTGTGGATTCTGTTCAAATTGTGGATGATGTTCACTCACAAATATGTACAGCGGAAGACGAAAAAAATGAAAGTGCAATACGAAAATTTGAAAATGTTATTGACAAGGATTCAGATTTTCTCATACTGAGACAAATGCGAGAATATGCGTTGAAAGATCCATTAAATTGTCATAAGGATTACTTTAAATTTGCAAATATAACATCACAGTAAGTGTTTCAGCACGTTATATACGAAAGGAGGTCCAGAAGTTCGTGGAATGAAAGGGTTTTAAATAAAATAAAACAATAAATTTATTTTTCCTTTTCAATATAATCACCCTTAAGCACAATACATTTATTAGATCTATGAATTAATTTTTCCCCTCTTTCACCTCATTGTCGTCGGAAAACTTTCTTACACGTAAGTCTTTTTTTAAATTGGGGAACAAATAAAAATCACTAGGTGCCAGGTCTGGACTGTAGGGTGGATGAACTATTGATTGTGCAGAGCAGCCATGCTCGTGCAGAGCAGCCATTACAACTTTGCTATTGTGAACCGGCGCATTGTCTTGCATTGTCTCCGGTAACAATCCGCTCCAAAATCTGTGCAGGTTTATCTCCACACAACTCCAAAAATTGTTTGGACGCACAGACGCGCTGCTGTTTCTGCAGCGGCATGAGCATTCTCGGTACCCATCTTGCACTGACTTTTGTCATACCCAGGTGGTCATGTAGGATACGCAAAATGGTGGTATCTGATACTCCAACTAATGCAGATCATTGTTTTTTCTTCAAACGGGCATCTTGTAGTACAAATTTTTGCACTTTTTCGACGATGTCTGATGTGGTGGCCTCAACTGGCCGTCCTGAGCGGGGGTCGTTTTCAATCAACTCCCGACCATGTTTAAAAAGACCATGCCACTTATAAATCATTGATTTACTAGGGCACTGTTCCCCATAAACGGTTTCCATTTCATTCAATATGGTTTGAGCGTTCTTTCCTTGCTTTGTAAGGAGCTTTATCACAGCACGGTGTTCAATTTCCTCTATAGTTTCAGTTTTCTTCCGGATTGACTTGTTTAGTAGGCAACTATTCGTAAGCGACTGACGCTATAGGGCTGCAACTTAACTTATATACTAATGATGAGTCGCTAGTCAGAATGACACCTAGCGAACGCTCCTATCCGCACTCCATCCCCTCCATTCCACGCATTTCTGGACCTCCCCTCGTAATATATTTTTTATCAGTATTGTATGGATAACCATTCCTGCGTCCGCAACGCCTATGCTCACTCTTGTAGGTCACGTTCATAAACGATACTAGTATGTAAACGTTGCTGTAGTATTTTGATAAGAATTTATTATAATATTGTTAGAATAATTGAAACCAAAATTATATTGGATATTGTGCTGGACCAAAAAATGTTGACAGTACTCAAAGTGTGCAAATTTACATAGAAATGTTACTAAAGACGTAGAAGAGGATTTCAAATAAAGTTGAAAGCGAGGTGGACCTAACTAACTCGCAGAATCATCAACTTATTATCTCCCTCACCTTAGTTACTCATTGGGTTAACTACGCTCATCTCTTGCCGACGTAGGTTTGTTGTCTCTGAATCTTTTAGCTTGAATTGTTGGTCCGTCTACTAGTTTGAGCCAATTTATATCTTCAGCTCCTGATAAGTTCCACTTATCGCGAAACACACGTCTGCAGTTACTCTGTTAGTATTGTGATGTTTATTTCATTCTATTGTAGTCTTTATTTCTTTCGTTTTGATTCCTTTGTCTCTTTATTTCCTTTGTCATTGTTTGCTTTATGTATTATCAACTGAGAAATATAAGTTTTCACAAATAATTTATTTGTGAAAACGTATATCTACCGAGGAAACGATGTGGTAGGTTTGTAATTCCACGTTGAAGCAGCAACCATAACTCTAGCAAAGTATCACGTTACATCGATTATAATGCTAGGCATATGTTAGTAGTATAATCCACTGGAAAACTGCACGTTTTCACAGCACTTTTCTTCATAAGAATTAGTGGTGAAGCACTTTCCGCAAATGCTGCTTTTTTGGAACAAATTCCGACATTTTCTATGCAATATGAATACTTGCTGTTTGCACTCACAGCTTACAAACACACCTTTTGAATCCATCCATCGAAAGGCTAGAAAAGATGCGAACGATACTATTAATGCCATCTCTGTGAAAACAATTAAAACTTATTCCCATAAGATTATTATTATTATAATAGCTCTGGTATTAATAAATATCTTTCCTCTTCCTCTACCACTTTAGAGTGCTCTTTCTTTCTACGGTCATTACTAATGAGTCATTAGTATTAATTTAATTTTATTCCGATTATTATAGAAGTCTTAGTTTTTCTCAGTGTATTTTTGTTAAGAATTAATCATATATCAATAATATAATAAAACTGACTATGTATTCTATTATGTGTTTCTATCAATCAACTTTCTGAAACTATGAAGAATGACAACATTATTTAGATTGATTCGATTGAGCGACTCTATGATTCATTGGTAGGCTACATTGGCTATATCTGAATTGGCAACTAAGATGTCGTAAATTCTAAACCCGCATGTATCTGTAGTGGCAATACATTTTCGGCCGGATTCGGTATACTCTTCAGTTATTATTGCTCGGTTGGAAAATAAATTAACACGCTTGACACTTTACGATGAGGGTTGTAGTAAAAGGGCTATGGAATAGTTTACACACACTATTTCTATATATTAAGGCTCCTGCGAATATGACGAGCTAAAGTAGTTTAGAAGCCCGTTCACCCACTCATATGCATACGTATGCAACATCTTCTTGTATTATTCTGTTAATGCTTTAGTTATTGTAGACGGAGGGAGCATGACAAAATTTTATGCATAATATCGCCTCAATTTCAACTTTTTATTTCCATTAGTTTCAGATTGTATACGTGGAGAAACAGATGCGGTGTACATCTCTACAAATGCATAAAAGATAAATAGCAATCTAAGAAAAGTTACCGTTACCGCGTTTTACAAATTAATATTCTTGCAAAATCTGTGTTGCTTTGTAATTTTGCGTTGGTTACGAATATAAGTGTCAGATCCCTAAAGAATGATGGAAATAATATATATTTTCCAGGAAATTCGTTCTGAATGGAATGTGTGTGACCGTTTCCACTTAGCATACATTTTGCGTCGTCGTTTGTGCGTCACTGAAGGTTTCCGAAGGGAAGTGCGTATATTCCCAAAGTGAAAATTTTTTTCAATACAAAACAAATTCTTTCTACTTTTGGCAGTCGTTCAATTTAACAGATGCTTTTTCAGTGCCAAAGAATGGCGTAAGTCGTTCCTGTGAAATCCTCTCTTATGAAATTACGTTTATTGAAAGGAATATTTGAAGCGTAGATGGAAGAGAAGATATATACATATACATATATCTATAAATATATATAAAATAGTAGAATTTATAAATGAATCGCATAGGCGCGACATTAATTATCTAATGAATCTTTATACATATGTATGCACTTGTATTATATAGACGTATTTTGGATATATTACATACACATAAGCAAATTTATATAGAATTACCCAGTGTTTTCGATGGTATCGCGTATTTTTGACATTTTTCTAATAAAAACTGAAAAGGATTGTATAATAAATGTCCAATGATTAACAATCAAAGAAAATTAATAATCATTCCTTAGCGTTAATAGAAACAATAATAAAAGATGCAAAGTAAAGATTTGGGATGATTGCTTAAGCAACACCTAGACACTTGTTTTTCACTGTAATGCTCAGTGTTGCCACGTTCAGTCCTACTACAAGCCTTAATCCAAGACAGGAATGCTTCTATTCAATGTGTCAACTTGTTCTTAAGATACATTTGCCTAGTTCTCTTCAGCGGCCTGAATGAGCAGGTCCACATCGCTTCGAGACCTAATCCTTCTTTTTGCATAGTTCTACACGTGTTCGTGGTTCAATGAGATTATGTTGGATGAAGAGCCTGTATACCTCGGAGCAGTGATAGCCTTTGTTTCCAGAAAGACAAAATTATTTCCCATTACACCTCTCCATAGTTATCTATGGGTTCTAACACCAAATAAACTTATCTACCACTTGTTACACTCTTACGCATTAGAGTTTAAGGAGTTTTGTCTCCTATAATAGTCTCCTTTAATTGGCGAAAGTTTAGGGCTGTTACATCGATGCATATATCCTTAATTAGAGCTGATATGACCCCCTCTGTGGATGGTTCCAAAATACACACCGCAATCGGAGTAGGAATCTATTGCCGTAAACCTTTAATCGAACAGACTTGCAGACTGGATAGATTTGTTACAGTTTTCTAAACAGAAAGTTTCGCCATCGACATAGGTGCTGGAGTATCCTTTCCAATAGAGTGAAGCGCTGATTGTTAAGGATATAGCATTGTTTGTTTGTTTTTCTGCAATAATTTTACTTTTGTGAGAAAATTTATTTTATTTTATGCATTTATGCAACCATTCGAAATACTCAAACTACAAGTGCCTAAAATTAGACCCATGATAATATAACTTCGTCGTATGAATATCGGGAGTTTTCAACGTTTTCAAGTACGGGTAGTCGGTTCCCATTTGACGGTCGAGGTAATCGCGACCGTTTATTCTAGGCCTTTTTCATACCTCGTAGGATCTCATATAGTGACAATCTTTCTTATAGCTTCGTTGGAACTTATATAGCAACAGGTTTAACAAGTACGATTTCTCGTCTTACTATTAACAGTCGTCTACGCTATAGCGTCTGCTGTCATTTGTATGTACATTTGGTCTCCTGTTGATGTTTTAGCGACAATCTGTTATAGTTTCGTCAGAGCTCATACAGCATAGCCTTTAAAAATACAATCTCTCCACTTCTAGTTGATGGTTGCTAAGGCCGCAGCGTCAGTTGTTATCTGCGCGTATGTTCGATCTTCCGTTATAAAGGGACTTAGATAATTTTTCATCCCTCGATGGGCCGACTTCAACTCTGACATTTTCCTTCTTCACACTTCGCACAATTGTTCGTTGTTGGTGTTTTCCTTTCTATAAAGAAGTAATAGCAAAGAGCTAGAGAAATATTAGCATAGCGTATTATTTCTGTTACAAGAACGCCTAGGCAGCTGTGACATTACATACTCCTGTTTTGAGATTGGCTTATTGCTACTTTCGCCCTCAACCAAGCGTTCAGGCTCTAAGAGATAGGATTGGGTTCCCCTATAAATATACAAATAATGAAAGTGTTTGACTCCGCTACAAACTCAAACCAAAGAAAAACGGCCAAGTACCTTAGACAAAATCAAGACAAAGAAGTAAGATTTGGCTTCCACAAAGAGAGATATAATAGACACAGCACTGAGGTGTGCTCATCAAAGAAACAATAAAATAGGATTGACTTCCCTATAGAAAGATAGTGGCGCATGCATATATATATATAGAGATTACATGCCTTTAACAAAGCCTCTGCAGAAGCCTTAAGGGTACCCCATATAGCAAAAAATAAAGGTGACTGCATATACACATGCTAATATACTATATATCTATGCATCTATGTATAAGAGTCTGAATATATATAATATTACATATCTTACATACATAGTAACTGTATGTAGGTTAGAGTGGAAACCGAGAATAAATTTAATTTTAATAAACCTACCAAATAAGGGAGCATTTTCTGCAAGTAAGTATTGGTCAGGAAATTTACAAGCAGGCTACAGCGGTCACTGTTCTTCAAAACAGGAGAACGTAACATAGAAAGATACAAATTCTTTCTGATCGTCAAGCTCCGTGACAGGCATGGGGCAGATAGGATTACATACATACTTATAGGTGACGCAAGAAACAGTTTTAACACATAGCAAAGTCACTTTCGTTTGGATATCAGGACATACTAAAATTGAAGGTATCGGGGCGGTCGATACCATTATAATACTACAAGTTGCGTATTACCCGATGGAGCGAACAGCAAGTTTCCGCGGACATGGGATGAATCTGTACGCCTGTACCATGCAAAGACATTTATATCGCTTAACTGAGATAGAGCTAAGAAATTAATAGAACCCAACAAGAAGTTCGTCAAGGCTCTAACTGCGATCTTTATATTCCATACCCAGGTAAAGAATATTTGTATAGAATATCTCCCACTTGGGAGAATGAGTATTGTCTGTGCTTGGAGAAGGAAGAAAGAGTCGAATATTCTTTCTGTCGTTTGCAGAATCAGATTCTCTATGTTTGGCAGTGTTTTTTTGACATCGGACGAACTGAGCAAAACTCCTTAGAGTAAATGTTTGACGTTTGCTGGAAGAATAGATATGTTCAAGAATCTTTAGTATTATTTGGCAGACTACAATAACCACCCATTCGGTTTACTATTAATATAAATTTAAACAAGGATGTGTTCAATGTAACCTGTGAACTTAGACGAATAGAATTAACGGCCTCTTATTGGCAACTTAATACATTTTCAAAAAGGTCTTCAATCAAACCTACCAGTTCTAAGGTATGGTGCGGAAACCCTAACATTAACGAAGAAAACAGTGAACAAAATTAGAGTCGCACAGAAAGCAATGGTAAAGTCAATGTTGGAACTATCTTTGAGAGACAAGGTGCGGAATACCGAAGTACGAAGCAGAGCAAAACTCACGGATGCCATAGAAAAAATAAGTAGTTTGAAATGGAATTGCGCGGGGCGTATTGCAAAGCTGAACGATGATTGATGGACTAGAAAAATTATAGAATGGAGACCAGGGCAAGATGCATTCAGGCGCAGAGGCCGTCTTACAACCAGATGGCATTATGATTTAACGAGTATCCACAGTAAGTGGAAGCAATTTGCTCAAGATAGGGAGTTAAAATAAGCAAAGGAGGCCTACGTTCAGCAGTGGACTTTAGAGGCCGGTTGATAATTGATGATACTAATAGAAGATCCGAGAATGTAAAACAAGCTCGCTTTGTACTCAAAATGATTTAATTTATACTGCCATTTATGCTTGCTTAATGTAATTAAATATATTGGATTAGAAATGAAGACCTAAATTACCATTGTTAATAAAAACAGGATTATTCAACGAGGAAATTACGTTATTTAATAATATTATTAATAATATATAAATTTATAATTCGTTTACGAATGCTTATAACTGAATGTCCGAACAAATTTCCATTATGCTTTTGTATTTCAACAGTAGCTAACGGATTTACTTGACTTGTAAGAAAAATGTATATAACTAAGAGAACCGATGGTTTTCACGATAAATAAGCAGGAATAAAAAAACTGTCTAATATATTACTGTGAGTTATAGCTTGGTCTCTACTCTTACGAAGAAACACACGCGTTGATTGGTTGACACGTTTTAGAGAAGGGATTAGCAAACACATGCTACATTGCGCTACTTGTTTTATTTTTCCTTCTGTTACTTTTGACATCTTTTCCAGAAGATATTGAAAATTGTTAACTTTTACCGTTAATACAGTTTTTTATAGGCTTCAGTTTTACGTGTAGAGGCGATATTAATTATTAAAACCCAAACGAAGTTAGAGCTAACTTTATCGTCTATCTCTTATCGACATAAATCTTTCTATGCTATTAAAATTACTGTACTCATTTCATGGAAAAACCAAAAGTTCAAATTTGTTGTCCAGTGTTAATTATTTAAACGGAAGTTTTATTTTTTTCTAATTTTAAGTTTCAGATTATTACTGCCCAACACCATAGTTGCTAGCTTCTATATGAGACTTGTTTTTTATTAATTTGAGAGTGCTCAATCCAAAAGTCATATTAGTTTTTGTTTTTATACTCATTAGAACATTCCAATAGCACTTGTAGGAATACAAACAATAATCAGGGAATAAATTGTCGTTTGCTGCACTCTCTGCTGCGTTTTGGTTTGGTAGTCCCTTTGAACACTCCAAGGTTAATCGCTTATAGCACTTAAATTTTCGAGAAATCTAGCAACATGACTATGAAGGAAATAAAGCTTTATGCTAAAAAAATTGGTTGGAATTATTTAGGAATTGGTACATAGATTATTACATCAATAATAGGACATTGTCAATTCTGCTATGAAAACCGTATCTGATAACGTTGAGTTGTTGAATTATATTTAGACAATCCCATTTTACACATTTATAGATGCGTATAAGAAAAACATGCCGTAATATCATAAAGATTCTGCATGTAATACAGAAAATAAAATTATAATACTTTTATGTGTTTCAATATGCTAAGTATACTACACTTTTAATGGTGGTTATAACAAATCGAATAAGTAAAATACTTGTACCTACTATAAGTTTGCTTTGGTTTAATAAAAGTACTTAACTCAATTTACAGGAGTTGAGAAACCGCTCTTAACCCTTATTTGTTTCTCTTAATCTAATTTATGATCGGTTGCAAACCTTAGGGATTTGCCGTTTTGTCGAAGTAAGCGTGCAGTTAAGTTACAATTGGAATTGGACGTTGTGAAGTTCTGCATTTTTAAATCTGTACTTTATGTTACCGTTGGATATTGATTTAATTTAAAACGAGATTTTCTGGGATTTTCTTGGGGTTTTGCTACTACGTTGCCCCTTATCTTCGACATTTTTTAAGAACTCTCCACTAAAATATGTTTCTAAAGTATAGAATTAATTCTGAAGACGACAAATATTTTGAATGCAAAGTCGACTATACTATGCTGCAAATTATTGCGTTTGTTATTCAGCCTTTCGCTAAATAAGTATTAGTTCTGTTGCTGAAAAAGTTTTCGTGAAACTTTGTTAAAATTTATAAGCATCGTTTATTGAAACCAAAGAATTTGTAAGCTAACCCCTCTCTTATTGAATTATGGTATAAACCTGTTATTCGTTTATTTTGTTTTGAGTGCATTTTGAGCAGATTAAGCGTATTTAGAAAACCTTTATAGTTTTGATTATTAAAGAGCCCTAATCAGTACCTAATCAATTTTATTACAATTTTCCCTACTGTCTCGAATGCTAATAGTAAAGGGCATTTATTATCTGAAATAGTTAAATATACTTAAACAAACATCTATTAACTAGTGTTGTTTACTACTGTTTACTTCTGCAAGGCAAGTTAGTATATGTCAAATATTCTAAGCAACCGTCTTAATTCACACGCTATTAACCTTTCAAATCTTTGTTTAAATATGAGAGAACCCGTTTTTACCTAGGGGTCTGATGACATACTTTAATTTATAGTTGCGTTCTTTCAGGCTAAGAATTACTCGAAATTTTCGAGATGAAGTTACTCAACGTGAGCGAGAACTTCCACACTTATCTGTAAGGTGCAACGATAAAAACGACATAAAACGGTATATAACAAGAAAGCTTGCATGCATCTGTCCTTAGAAATTGGGTGACTTATACGCGAAAAGAAAGTTGAATAAACCTTTTAAGAGCCATCTGGTTTTAATGCTGATGCGGATACGGAGAAAAAAGACTGTTGGTAGCACTTTATTTGCCTTTCTTCTATCTTGAGGTCATTTTTTTACTCTGTTTTGGTGCGAATTTTTTTTAAAGGATGAAATATATAGTGTATAAAACAAAGAATGCATTATTACAACAGAATGGAATACAGTCTCTATCTGAACGACGTGATGAACATGGTGTTAAATTTTTATACAGCACATATTTCACAACAAAATAGACCGTGAGTTTCTACTATTTCGAGTGCCATTTAATGTACCACGTCCTCCATCTAGATTTATTTCAAATTTTCTAATTCGTACAGCTCGCACGAATAGGCTATTACAGGTATCAGTTATTGCAGGTTTGTTTTATTGTTATTTATATATACTCGTATATATATATACATGCATACTTATTGTGTTTTAATAGTAAGTGAAGATAATTTGATTTTTACTACAGACATAATGTCCTATTGTTGGGCAAATAAACGGACAGTAGTATTATTAAGGCAGCGGCATCAAATATATGCGAACACTTGTTCTCTTCTCTCTCTCTATATATATATATCTATATATAAATATATATAGAGAGAGGGAGGGAGAGAGGAGAGAGAGAGAGAGGTAGGGGGTGATAGGGAGAGAGAGGGAGACAGAAAAGGGGAGAGAGGGAGAGAGAGAGAGAGAGGGACGGAGAGTGGGCGAGAGAGAGAGATATATACATATATATATATCTGTGTCCCACTGTGTAGTTAAGTCGGTTATGTCTATCGTCTTCTAAAATGTCTGTCTCTATTGCATTAGCACAATTTTCTTAGGCAACCCTTCCTCTAAAGCATAACATATCTCTGACATGCAACCAAAAGGAATTTTGGTCAATAACCAAGGCAATTTCCACACTACTTTCTTTATAAAAAAATATGTGCAACAACACATTTACTGTTTGGTAACTAGTTGAAGGAAACGCACTCTGATTACTGCCGTAAAACAACAGATTCTTAATTTCAATAAATACCAAAACAACTACAGCTGTAATATGATCATTATCATGTACAAATAAATTCTTTCTTATCATTAATTTAACTTCAAACACATCTAAGAATAGCTAGAGAATAATACCAGATATACAAACGCTGTTAAATACAGTAAATGTACCCACTTCTTTTCGCTGTGTCTGATTTTGCAGACAAGTGTTTTGTTCTTTTGGCACTAGTTAGCGCCAAGAATAATCACATGAACTGTAGGGTTAGATATGGTGATAGTAGCAGAGAGGGAATTGCAATGTGTTGAGCAAAAACCGCTCGGAATCAGGCTGATGACGCCGGCTAGGCATGTCCGTGTGTTAGCGTGTTTTGTCTCTTCACAATGTCTCTCTTCTCAGTGATTTTGCCAATACCACGAAAAAATCTGTATTTAACAGCGTTTTTATCTTTGGTGTTCACTTCAAACCTTGTTCACGTGAGAGTTAGGTTAAACAACCTGAAACGGAAAACTAACGGTGTTTTTGTTGCACAAATTTTGTATCTGTTTTGCTAATCCTATGTATATACGTAACCCATTATACACAATCTTTACAGCGACAAAAGTAGAAAGCTATGAAAACATTAGAATATCTGTGGTTTAAATGTCTAATCAGAGGTCAGAAAAGGTCTAAGAAAACATTAATGTTTGAATTGTTTTCATATGGTACAACAAAGTTACCGTTTCACTGATTGTAGTAAGAATAATGGAGATAACAATGGTAACTATTTAATTTGAATGAGACTGTATGTGCTAGAACCAATTTGTAAAGTATATCCTTTTCCTCAAGAATAATTAAAGGTAACATTGTATACGATAAATTTTACACAATTATATTAACTTAACATATGGATTACTGCAGGTCGTTAACATTCACAATGACAAAGGTAGCGTGGCTCGACATTTTTGTCAGATCGCACGTTTCTCGCTAATTCAGGTATTACAGCGTAAATCTAAATTTTCCGATAATACAACGCTTCATTCAACTATACTAATCTACCTGACCTTTATAAAATATAAACTAGAAGCGCGTTGATAATACTCGATGTCACAATTACGTGCAGTTAGGCGTATGCTGGATCGTATGTAATGTTACCTATAGGTAAGTGAAAACTATACATTTGCAGTACTTTTAAATGCTCTACTTTTGGAAATGATGTTTTCAAAAGCACAGACATATCACACATTAATACAAATAATATCCCAGCTTGTATCATTGCGCACGTGGATTCTTGAAAGAAATATTCCTATATTTCGAACAAGATTTATGGTTAAAGGGAGGTGATGCCAATTTAGTATTAGTACTGGACTCTGTTACTAGCCGAAGCAGACAAAAGTGTGTAGGGTGGCATAATTTGGACGACCGCAAATTTTGGGGAATACAAAAAGGAAGAACTATTAACAAAATGTTCTAATTTAAGATTATCTTTTAAATTTATCGCCATTTATGTCTTTTGTACTTGGAAGAATACCACATGTTATTTGGGATATAACAAGTAGAATTTGCGGTTGATAAATATGAAAACTTATACGATTAAACAAACTTGGTAAAAGTTATGCGAGAAAATACCATAGAAAATTTGGAGAAGAAAATTGTTTACCACATGTGATAATTGGAAAAGTTTTTACAAAATTTGTGGAACGGAGAAAAAAAGCAAAAGTGGTCGTCTAGAAGGAAATACTGCAGTTATAAGCACTAGTGTTATTGATAATCCAAAAACATCAATTCGTCGTTATTCTCAGCAATTAAGGTGTCAATAAAAAACGTCCTTATCTAGAATTTTGTACAAAAATCTTCATTATTACAACATGCGGATAACTCAGGGAATAAAATTAGCGGATTTTAGATTACACCAATTCGTAAATTGGCCCATATAACAAAATTGGAAAAATGGTTGGACGTTAACGTTTTTATTAAAATCATCTTTAGTGACAAGGCACATTTCCAAAATTGCCAAATTTGAGACAAGATATACTGGAAAAACCGTTGCATTTACAAAAATTAATTGCTGGGTGTAGTTTTTGGGGTGGTGAAATGATCGGGTCTATAAAATACATAAATGTCCTAGAATCTGCATTATTGCCCGTTTTTACATAACTTTTTCCTGGACCAGCCTGCCTAATCACCGAACCGGCGCCACCCGATTACTTCAAAAGAAGGATTCAAGTATCGTCAGCGCCTAGAGTGGAACGCTATAAGTCCCGAATACTAAAAAGGTTATGGTCTCTTTACCAAAAAGAATTACTACTGTAATTAAGGCAAAAGGTGATCCTACCAAATATTGATTTTTTAAATAATAAACATTATAAATCTATAGAAGTTGTTTCAATTTATTTCAATTTGATATTCTTCAAAAACCTCTAAATTAACCTCGGTGGTCAATGCTTATGGTCATGGCTGTATTTATTCCATACAGCAGTACATCACCAAGAAATCACACGCAACCTTCAGTATACTGAATTGAATAATCCATGATTTCTTGAAATGTGTCGGGACCGCAAGCTACATCGTAAGGTAGTTTTTAGCATTGAAAACGAAGCTCATGCGTGTTGTGAGAATAGGTTCTTCATCCGAACATATTTGAGCTCATGCCTGTGAGAAATCTATCTTAGAAAAAAATATCTGTAACCTTGAAAAAAGGTAATCAATTCTTAGAATTGAAAATCAATTCCTGATAAGACATATTAATAACCGAAACTATCGACGTTTCTCAAGCAGAATAATCTACTGGTTTAATAATATCTAATTTAAGCAAATTCTGTTTCAACTTTTTCTTGAATACTACATGGTATACACATTTTCAGCATGTACTATGTGTTGCCATCACGGACGCTAATATGAGGGCGCTTCTTTGGAATCTTTTTTACATTTTTTTATTAATATACAGTTATCATTTGTTACTAACATTACCGGTTTCTCTACACTTTTTTATAATACTACTATACTATACTGTAGCTCTGTTTTTTCTTAGTTTTAACGATTTCACCGTAGACTTTCCACCTCCTGGAGTTCAACAATTAAGTTTAGTATTTCAACAGCTGTTTCTCTTCTTTTATTATTCATAATCAACAGAAATTAAAACAGAATAATAGTTTCACCTACTTCATTAGCTCAGGAGTCTGCAACAACACTGAAAACAATTGTCACATATGTCAATTAATCGAATCTTTAACACGCGCCTACTCTGATTAATACCTGAAAATATATGAAGACTTTTGTGAACCGCATTCTTTAATAGTTATTTGTCTGCGTAGATAAGTTAACATTTATTAATAAATCTTTTATGAAAGTTGAAAAGTAATTAGTGTCTGTATTGTTTATTTCATTAATTTATATTATTTATTGTCAGTTGGCTGTAGGATGTAGTCTGTACGAATATTGTTGTGGGTTAGAGTATATTGTTTGCGTTTTTTAACGTCATACGGGGACATGTATTTCTTTTTAACATTAAGTATTAATGTAGAAACCAACAAGGAAGTTAGTAATACCCGCCACGTGGAAGCAATTTAACATTTTCTCTACTCCAGTACATTCCTTATTCATTTCCTTTTTACGATCTTTCTAGTTTTCTCTCTAAAGTATTATTTTTACAAGCAAACCAATTCTTTTACTTTTTGTTATAGAAAGTTATATACATACATACATAGTACGTAATATTCTACTTAGATTTTACAAACCTGCACTGGCTAAAATATCCTTTTATCTGCCCAAAATTGCACTTTCAGTATTTATATACAATTATAATTTTATAAAAATTACAGTGGACCATTTTGAAATCCTTATTAAAGTCGCCATATACCTGTACTATAGTTTTGGCTTTACTTTAGCAACACAAATGCAATAATGTGCGTGCAATATTAAATTTCATCACAGACGACAAGCGAGATCGTTAAAGCTTTTGAAATTTCCTCGACTGTGGAAGGTAACGCGCATGTTTGAAGTACTCTAACTTGAAGAGATACCATCACAAATGATTAAATTTATTAGTGTGTAGTAATTAAGTGTAATGTCACCGAGAATTTAATTAAACTTAATTACATCTGCCTTCAATTTCAATTAAAACTAATTTAAGTTGCCATATGCTGAATTAGAAGAAATTTAAATACACTGCCCGATATTTCACAGATACTTTTACTGAATATTCTTTTCAGATTTCAAATTAAATGCTAACAAAAGCACATTTTTGTTATTTTGTTCGTATAAAAAGGAATTCGTGTTGAATTCCTTTTTATTATTTTTGAATACTTCAATACCTTCATTTATAACTTAAAAAATTTTAGAAGGTAATCGATAAGCGATATGTAAGCAGCAGTCAAAAACCTTATTCACGAATGAAAGGTAGATAAATCGAACCAATATTGTTCTGACATATTAAACCTCTTCGTAATTTCCGATGAATTCATTTCTCTCGGCCAGTACCATGCATTTCACATTTACAAGGTGCATTAGCGTCTGATAGGACATTGTTTGCACTTTCCTCCATTATCGTCAAAAGTAGTCCAAATCTTATTTCTATTTCAACTTCATTAATTTCCAATTTAGACGGCACCAGTTTATCGATTTATTTATTGAATATTGAATTCGTTTTCTCTAGACTTCTTCATAAACACAAACTTTATTGGTAAGGGAAAGTCTTGAATTAAATTCTTTACATTTCTTCACAACTTTTTTCCACTCATAATGTCCACTACTTTAAAGGGCACGAAAGCAATAAAAATGAAAATTAATCAATAGTTCCGACTGCGTAGTCTAAACATGTTCCTGGCAGAATAAACGCAAAATTTCCAGATATTATTTTTAATATTTCAATATTTACTTCATTTTCTATCGTGCAATACAAATAAAACAGATTATTATAAACGAGCAGCCATCTAAGTGCTTGCTTTTGTTCCTGAGAGAGAAGAGGAAGACGGCAACCATTTTCGTAAATATACAAACTCGAAAGGCTGCCTTAAGCGAGGATTTCTTTTCGGGATAGTATCCAGACATTAGGACGAAATTGCATTTCGTCACAAGTATGGAATGTATGATTTCTGGAGGATAGATAATGCTGGCAACCCGAGAGTAGACGTTACTGTCTTATAAACGAAAGAGGTAGTTGCACTGGTCTCTGAAATAGATTTTCGCTAAGAGCGGTTAAAATGTAAATTATTAGTGTTTAAACGTAAACAATGTCATTACGAACAATTTATCGACAAATAGTATGATTTGATCTTTATTCACATCGTCTAAATCGTCGCCTTTCCCTAAGTGCGGCACATAATGCAGCTAAACTCCTATAGTGCAAGGAATGGTTGTATTGGTGGGATGAATTGATCATTGTTCTATTTAGAAATAAATTCAAATATTGTTTATGTAGAAGCGACTATAGATTCAGAAGGATAAGATACCGCAGTGAGAAACGAATTTGGACTTGAGGTCACACAGTCGTAGAAAAATTATGAGATATTCGTTTAATTTTATGGTCACGATATTTCGTTTTCGAAATAAAAATTTTTGGTGTACAAGCATAGAAGTTATGTTAATGTTTGATCTCAGATTACCTTTTTTAAATGCGTCATGATAATAACTATTTTGATAATTCAATTTCCTTGTTATTACCAATATTAAATTTAATTGACTTATTTTTTGTAAAATTTTTAATCAATAAAAATTTCACGGTTCGCGGTAGGATTTAAGCCTATAGCTAGACCAACTAATCTAATTAAATTTAACGCTGGTAATCACAAGAAAATTGAGTTATTGAAAAACCAACTGTTATTCTAAATAATTTAATATCTATTTTGTTTGTGGTACTTCTACAAAAACATAGATGTCCCAAAAAGCATACTCAGTTATTGGTTACTTATTACTATTATTTATTGCTATTAAAAATATAATGAACGGATTGCAGATTTCCGTACATGGTAACTGAAAGGGTTAAGCCCGATTAATTGCTACATTAAAGAGATTCTGAGAGCAACGGTGTTCCATTTATAAATATCCTCTTTCTAGTTTTATTCTCCAGCAAGGAAACATGATTGTATTTCCTGTTCTTTCCTTTGTATATTTGGCGCTGTTCCACAGAACAATTTTGACGTTACAAGAAAAAGTATAGACATACTTCTGTGCGAATATGTGCAAGAAATATGTTTCTAATTGCCAAAGTAACCGCTACAAAATAATTCTCGTTCTTACAGATGTTTTATGATACGGTTCCATCATATGAAAATAATAAGTCACTTAAGATGAAAGGCTTCGAACCAAAGCTATGTAATGATAAAAGACAACAAGGTTAAACAATATGTGCTCGTTCCAATATCAAGATATGTATATTCGTTGTAAATGCAGATCAATCTTGTTAATCTACGTACACTACTTGTGTATTTCAATTCTAAAACAGCAAACAACCTATCGAAGAAATTTTATAATCATGTATTATAAAATATAAATTATGTATTATAAAATTACATCTTATATGAGTTAATCATAAATTTGTTTCTTCCTGTTTTATAAATGACATATCAAAATATTTATTTCATAGCTTGTTGCAACTCCATACATTTAGGTACTATTATACTACTCATACTCACATTTCATTCATTTACAATAATTCGTTAATAACATATATTGACAGCGCATAGGGAATGTTATAATTGTAAAGCTTCTTACTGATGTATTTTTACAAATTCTTTTTCTAAGTGTTTCTACTACACGTATTTTCTTATACCTTAGTATATGGGTTCAATTTGCATCAGAAATAACATTTCCATTTTAGTATAGTCAAAGTTCGCATATCTTACCGGTAATATCCGTTTCCTTAGCACGAGGGTTGTCTTTTAAGTTTTTCACATAGAGCTTAAATAAAACAGTAGATAGTTTCTAAAGACTTTATTGTTTTTCGAAATATTATTCTCCACGAAAATTAACACTCCTTTGTATGCACTCGAACCAACTGAATGGAGTTACTCCATTCGTCTGTTGGTACAGCCAAAACTGCGTTTTTAAAAGCATCAACTGCTCCTTCTGACGACTGGTACTTTAACCACACTGTTCGTTCTTGATTTTCGGAAAGGTAGAAAAATCGTTGGGACTTAGATCCGGACTATATGGAGGTTGGTTTAACAAATCGACGTTTTGTTCGATTAAAAATTTAATTGTCTTGCGTGCTGTATGCAAATTTGCACTGTCTTGGTGGAGGATGATTCGTCGTTTGGGGTTGGTTTTTCAAAGCTCAGCGATGACTTGCGGCAAACAAATGCCAATCGACAGTAACGCTTTTTTGGTCTTGTAGAGGAATTGCTACTGCATAACCTGCTTTCAAGACAAATGTCGCGATCAACCACCCTATTTACATTCCGTTCTTCGGTCAACAGATACGGTATCCAACGGGAAACAATTTTACTATAATTTTTTACGCACATCATTTATGTAAGATATTTTGAATTATGGTCTTTGAAATCCAAAATTACGCCCCAATCTCACAAAATGTCACATGTCGATCTCCGTTAATGATCTTGGGCATAGCATCGACGTTTTCCTAAGTTTTTAGCGTACCTGCTCTTGTATCGTCGCTAAGATAAATTCATCCTCGTTTAAATTCTCCATACCGACGAGAAATTGTTGACTGATGTAGTGCTTCATTGCCGAAAATAGAAACCAACTCTTTAAGGTATTCTTGTTGATATAATTGTCTTTGAAATTTATATTAAATATTGCGTGAAAATGTTCTCGGTTTAATTCTATTCTCCAACTAAGTTGACAAGTTTAACAGTTCGCTGCAACTACAACACTATGTATCGCACTAAAACTTTGGATTTACATAGGTTCACTAAAGGCGGAGGTTTAGTGCTGGCATTTGATTAGTGGCGCCTTCTATGCCCCAGTATGCAAAAATTAAAAGACATTATGTTATACATGGTGTGTATTTATTAACGAAGTTTTGCTCAGAATGATATAGTCCTAATATTTAGTATACGTTATTATTTAACAAGAGCAATTTCAGGTTTTACCTGTGTGTTATCTTATTTTTTTAAATCGACATCTTGTTAGTCATACTCGTATCGTCTCCAAAATTTTCCTGTGGACAGAAAGGCAATATATAAGAAAATGCCACTACGAATAATGTAAATAAATGTCGATCGAAAACAATGACACAGGGCAAAACTCGATATAAATTCTATTAGTGGATGTGAATGTTTAATATTTGTATTTACTTTATATATAAGTACATATACACCCTAATTTTGTTTTACTCCTTTTATCATACAATCTTTTTCGCGTTCCGGCTGTGTCCCTGTTGCGAAGATGATGGATAAAGAAGAATCTACTATATTAAGTATTGTATATATTAGCTAATGAGCTGTATCTAAAATGTGAATAAACTGGGCTGTGCTACCGATTGCATAAAATTAGGACATAGAAATAAGATAAATAAAAATGAAGTTATCCTTTTTGAAATACTGGACCCGGCGTAAGATTACTTTCGATCTAAGGGACGCAGAGGGCGTAATTTATTTTTTATATATTTTCAGTAGGGCTCATCCTGCGCTAGGACGGAAAATCGGACGACGACCCACATAAGGATCGATAAGTTAAGTGTTTTTTATATTTTTGAATTGTATAAACGAGCCACAGTGCGCGAATGGGGAGAGTATGCGTGTTAAGAATTTTAAATTCGTTGTTACTAGACACTGCCGGTTTTCCTTTCTATTGTTTTGAGAGAACCACCGGGGTGATAATCGAATCCAAAGGGAGTGGCTTTCTATCCAGGAAGAAAGAGAGAGGATATCCCGGACAATCACCAGGACCGCCTAAAGCCTTTTCAAGCCAAAAAGATTACTGTGTGCACCAAGTAATCAGGAGGAAGAAGACATGGAGCGGGAAGCTAATGTCTGTTGGAGCAACCGAGGTGACGATCTGCGGCAGGAGAACCGACACCCCATTCTAGAAGAGAAGAAAGACCACCTGTTTGTGTGTGCGGAGCTAAATCAAGGATGTATGGACTGTGTCGAACTGGTTGCTCCAACAATAGTTTCCTTTAATGAGTATATTTCGAAGGACCAGAGAAATACACAAATAATTCAATTGCATCGTTTTAACACTTTTTATTATTTTTCTCAATGAATTTATTCGCAAAGACTACACGAAGCGACTTAATTTACGCGTAAAAGCTCAACTCAACTCAAACTGTCATTTTCACTGATTGTCTGTCACTATATCGTATGGAAGAACTAACTTTGAGAAAGAAGAAGCGAAGACTATACTTTTTTTGTAATTGTAACTCAAAACTATGTAAAGAATAAAACATTTACACGTTAGGGAGCGGACTATTTCCGCAGGGTTAGGAGATTAAATCTAGTTATAGTTTGGCAGGGAAGCCGATTACTCCCCTGCTAGATTAATATAGGCTAGTTAGAGTAGTTTTTAAATACCTAGATTTGCGTGACATTGCTTTGTAAGTCGAGGACATGCGGTGTAGTGCTACTGACAAAGCACCGGAGCTAGGACATTTATTGTTAATTATCTTAAATTAAGATATAAGAGGTATAAGATTACTATATGTTTGATAAGCCAATTAATTATATTCTTTTATATAATAAAGGTACAAAGAATCAAATAAGCAGACATCCTGCCTTTAATAAATATTTGTAATCAGCAAAAAACAAAACTAAGCTGAGTAATTTTGTTAGATTCCTTGAAAACAAAAACTAAACTAATTTCAAGCTTAATCGGAAGACTGAAAATAGCTTACCGGTAGGTTAACCTTCCAGCATTAACTTTAAGAAATATGAGGCGGAATCGTGTTTCATGATTTTCTGATTTTCGAAGTAGAATGTTTAAAACAATAAGTATGATATTTCCGAGTCTCAACCTCATTTTTAATCGAATATAACAGATAAAACGTAACATGTAGAATATAAAGAAAAGTAGCAATGGATAGTATACTACTTGTGTGAATGCATTAGAGTAATTATAAGTGGGGCATTCCGTCAGAGAAAGAAGTCATCTAAAATATGAGACAGGGAACTTATTTTACGGCAATTTATTTAAAAAACATGATGAAATCCGTTTTGCGGTTATACGGTAATGCTGATATATTTAGCAGGATTATTAGGGCAAGTTAAAGTTCCATTTTCTTGTTCTATCCAAACTTGGTCTAACGCTTTGGTACTTATGTTGCACATTATCAAGCTTCTTACTGGTGATTAAGTAACTTCCAAAGTGTAATTAATCCTAAATACAGCACCACGAATAAATTTCAATAGTATAATCACGAATAACGAACGTTTAATGTCTCAGATAGACTGTCTATGCAAACGTAACGTAGTATTCTATAAAGTTTATAGGTACTTTTGCTTACGGATATACATATGCACATATATGTAGATTAGAAATATAACTATATCTGATACAGTGAAATTCCCCTTCGCAGACACCCCTCTTACACGGACACCTCCCTTAAACGGATAGTGTCTCATGACCCCGACTGGCTCTCATATAATTTCCATTGTATTAATTCTTTCTTTGGACGGACATTCTCTTGAACGGACGCGGACACAAGAAAATGTACTCCTAACCGGACAAAAAATAAAATAAAAAGAAACACCTTCTCTTATTTTTATATCGAGAGTATTGCTATTGCATTTCTCAATCGCGCCGCGCGCCAATTTCGCTGGGACTTCCCCGAGTAAACCGAGATTTACCGACTTTAACCTTTCGGTACAAACGCAGCCTATATCGTGCATTTCTGCCTGGCGTGAATTAGGGACTTACCCTAGTTGGTCGGGGATTTACCGTTCTTATTCTTTGAGTGTACGCTTTCGATTGAATCTGCTTTCAATATTAGTCTGATGTCTATGTGGAAACGACACAGTGGGCGACACATTCATTGTAGAAATGGGCCCAAATAGAAAAATTCTCACGCTTAAACAAAAAATTGAGATTGTTGAAGTTTACAATAAAGAGAAATTAAGTGTAAAGAAGTTATCCAAGTGTTTTAATTTTGAAAAACACAAGCTGCAGATATAATTAAACATAAAGAAATCCTTCTAAACAAATGGATGTCGAACAGCAATTCGAATGACAAAAGAAGCTTTTTGACGGGTGAAGGTACTAAAATTGACAAATTGTGTTATGACTGGTTTACAGCAGCTCGGCACAAGGGGATTCCTTTAACAGGTATGCATATGTTTTTTTTAGATAAGGTGTTCTTGTATTAATGCGTTGATTTTCTTTTCATATTAAATTCCAAAATAGATAAAAAAAGTGAGATTACCAATAGGTTTGTTGTGACAAAAACGCAAAAAACTTATTTTTTTTTAGGTCCGCTAAGACGATGTAAAGCAAGAGAAATAGCCGCTTCTTTTGGACATTCTACATTCAGTGCTTCTCCTGGTTGGCTCAATAAATTTAGAATTCGCCACAATATAAGTTTTAAAGCGATTTCGGGAGAAGGATCTTCGGCGAAGCTGTTTCATCGTTTTTAAAAAAATGTCC
This sequence comes from Trypoxylus dichotomus, assembly GCA_023509865.1. Taxonomy (NCBI): domain Eukaryota; kingdom Metazoa; phylum Arthropoda; class Insecta; order Coleoptera; family Scarabaeidae; genus Trypoxylus; species Trypoxylus dichotomus. Next base: position 46,000,564 of record CM042074.1, read on the forward strand.
TTCTTTGATTAGAGGATATTCACCGAGAGACATCTATAATGCCGATGAGACAGGCCTGAATTTTAGGGCTCTACCCGACAAAACGCTCACATTAAAGAAGGAAAAATGTGTTGGGGGTAAGTACCCCAAAGAGAGGTTTACAATTTTGCATTGTGCAAATATGGCGGGTGAAAAAGGAAAACTCCTAGTCATTGGTAGGGCAGCTAAACCCAGAGCTTTTAATATAAATAACCTGCCTGTAACTTGGAAATACAATAAGAAAGCTTGGATGACAGGACAAATTATGACAGGGTGGTTGCAAGACCTAGATTGGAAAATGGCTAAAGAAAAAAGAAACATTTTGTTATTTTTAGATAAAGCCCGCATTATTTTTAGATAATGCGGGCTCTCATCCGAAAGACGTTCGCTTAAATAATATAAAAATATTATTTTTACCCCCTAATTGTACATCAGCTTGTCAACCGCTTGACCAGGGGATTATAAAGAATTTTAAAATTTATTACCGAAGTCTAATACTCAAACATCTGCTAGTAAACATTGAAACTGCTGGTACAGCTTTTGAGTTAATAAAGAAAATTACACCACTGGATACAGTTTATTTGGCAAAAACCGCTTGGGACCAAGTAACCAAGGAGACAGTTCAAAATTGCTTCCGCAAAGCAGGATTTGATCATGTAAATATGCAAAGTGAAGATCAGTTAACTGAGACTGATACATCTAACCTAGAAGATGATTTGTCTCTTAGTGTACTTTCAGATATCCTCAAAAATAAGAATTTATTGAAATTGACGGATAATGAAAACCTTAATCATTTTTTGAACGTAGATGAAGATTTGTATGTTGAAGATCCAGATTCAGAACAAGAAATTGCAAATCCAGTTGAAATACAAGAACTTTCGGAAGATTCTGATGTCGATGAGGTTCCAGTGCCAACAGAAGCTATCCCAAATTATGGTAAAGCTATTACCTTGACCAAGCAGCTCAAAAGTTTTGTCGAAAATCACGGAGATATATCTTTGGAGCTTCTTCCTAAATTAAAAATACGATTTGAAGACGCCATTTTAAAGAAAAGAAAAGACGAAGAATAATATATGAATTTTTGCGTCCTTAAAGTGACTATTCATTTCATTGTTTTGTACTACATACTACATCTATGTACATATATTATACTTTGTATAATATAGATATTCATAATAGCTATATGATGACCAAAAATTGAAATCGTGAGTTTAGATAAAACGATAGAATGATAAAACAGCAATAATACTATTATCATAATTCTCTTGTAAAACAATTGAAAAGTGAACGTAGCGACATTTAACACGTATTGAACATTACAAATTAGAATAACATGGTATTCTGGCCAATTAAAGAACCAAAAAATACTTTTATTTAACAATTGACACAAGCGGAAAGGCAGCGGGAAGGGAGTTGGCTTTTGAGCATCGGCATACAACGAACACATTCTTAATACGTTTTTTCTCTCATTGACACTTAAGTTTATTTTAATAGTATTATTTATAATAGTTATGTGATCGAATAAGGTTGCAATAAATCCAATGTCTATCAATAAAACGAGGATTTTATTTAACACCCGATCAATTTCCGCAATTCCATTGCAGCAGCTATTTCAATGCGGTGCTGAGAATCTTGTATATTTCTTTCCGTTGTAAACTAAATAGATACAAAAACATCTTCAAAGAATTGGGTGTTAATATGTCAAGTAAATAACAACCTAAAAAACACAAAGAAATAAGTAACCTCAAAAACAGAAAGATACAAACACTAGAATACTAGTAACCTCAAAAAACAGAAAGAAAGAAACACTAGAATACTAAAAGAATAACAAGTAATTATGATAAATGGCTGAAACAATAAAACCTAGAGCAGTGAAAGTAGAAAAATAGGGTGTTCACATCCTACTTATTGATAACGCGGAAATAGTCGACTTTTGCGCTAAGCAGAATCAGTAGGCCGGGAACAAGTACAACTGCAATTCTCATTCTCAAAATGCAGATTTTGTAGAAAATATTCAACTATCGAAATATATTTTTTCTAAAAATAATTTTCATTTGGTGAAGTGTTATTAGTACAGAATCAAAGAAGTATAGTTTGAGAAAGATCCTGTGTAATTAAGTTCATAATAAGACGAGAGCTTTCAATGCATCATTTCACATTATGTTAATTTTAAACCAGTCAAAACGCTGTTAGAAGGTGCAAATAACTTTTAATTCAATCATTTTACTAAAGGGCAAACAAGTCTGCAAATTTATCAAATGTATTTGCTAATACTACAAAATCTCTTATTCTACTAAAAAATAATCTTTCTCTTTTTCCATTTGCTACGTTGTCAAGTTTAAAGCATTAAAGGTTCAAATCCATTGACAAAGTCCTCTCCTGGACAGGACCATCCCTTCAATACCAGAAAGTAGCCATTTGTACCCTAGTAATGTTATTATAACCGTAATGGAAGTTAATTCCTAACTACTTAATTAAAATGTAATTATTCCAATCCCCTTGGACTGCAGAAGCATCCGGTAAAACTTGAGTATATTAATTACGCGGTAACGGTCTGCACACATAGTTGAAATCGATATGCTCGCTTGGACGTAAAATATGTCCGTCGAATGATGCCGTTTGTATACTTGAGAAACAACCAGCGGCCAGTTATAAGCGTGTACGTTACTACTTGTAATTTCAGGACCGTATTTACTTTTTAATACGTATCCGAGGTGTATATTTGGAAGCATTTACTGTGCATTGCTTTTTGTTTGATAACTTCTTAAGCCTGTAATGCGCTTAATAAAAATAATTAATTATTTTTCGAAATATCTTCTGTGTGGGAGACTTTAAAGAAAAGTAGCAAAGAGTGATGAAATGTATAAGAATATTATACAGAGATAATCTGAACAAAGTCAACGGTTGTAATACGCCTGCATACCTCCCGTTATTCTTTCTCACTGCAGTATTCCCCTACAATCAGTTTATCAATCATTCGCCGTAAGCAGTACTTCGCTGTTGCCTTTCTAGACCATGGTTGTAGATATAGTGCGGGAATGGACTGTACATATCTCCTAGTCGTTGACTTTGCTCAGATTATATCTGTATATGCGAAGCATAAAGTGGCAGAAACAGAGGCATGGGTACACAAATGCTCTTATAATACGAAGTTAAGGCCATCTGAAGAACATTAGATCACATAAAAAGAATATACTAACTTTGCCTTCAATGTTAACATAGAACAAAAATGTTCACCTATATAATTATTAACACAGACTAATTCCATATCTAATGTAATTGCGTGATAATTCTCCTCATAGCAATATACCCTTAAAATCAAGAAAACATTGATATCGAAGTAACAACAATTTAAAATCAACATTATTGGAAAAGCTAGCACCAGAGTCACAGGGTAGCCACGGCGCAGACAATACAGTGACTGCATAATACAATTGAAATGAATTTCTTAGTCATCGAAATTGATCTATGAAAATTGTTAGGTGCATAAGTTATCGTCAGCTAAATGAAAACTAAATATAATTTAAAGTTTATTACTTTCATTACATACGCAGTTTCGGATTTGTAGAATTTCCATTTTCCTTTCAAATGTGTTGAATTCTTAAATATTTAGATATCTATTTATATATTCTCTTTTTATATAGCCTTACTTTAATATTATTGCACGGCTAAAATCGTGTTATACGGAAACTACCATGACTTCTACACTATGAAAACATGCTACACTTAAATACGAAGTAAACTAAAATCCAGCATAACCTTTTTATTGTAGACGATGCTTTCTAAATTTCGATATCATAAATTCAATGATCTCCCAACATTTTTAAATATGTGTAAAATATTTTATAAAAATGTAATTATAATTCAATTTTCACCAGCGTTATACAATTGTTGTTTCGCTAGTTGTATCTTATTCATCACACCTGCTGATTTAGCCTGCAATGTTCTATTGATAATAACGAAAGTAGCAAGGATGGCTTACTTAATCTGAATGAACTTGTTTGTATGCATGATGATTTAGGACGACTGACTGACATTATTAATTATCCCTAAGTTAAAGAATCATTAATGGACAAATTTGGTGGGCGTTATTATTGATAGTAATCTATTTTCTAATAGATTTGTAATTTAATAGCACACTTGATTAAAGCGGAAGCCCATGGTCTTCCGTATTTTAAATAAAACATTTGTGCATGTGGATTTCCCGAACAGGCATTTTTAATCTAAGTTCAACGATGTCGCATACCATGAGCCTTAGGCATATCAACTTCTGAAAAATCGAACGTTTTCTGAAAATTTTGGCGGCTAGAAGATTCAAATAAAGGTCCATTATAGGTTACTATGTATTCGGCATTATGTCCTGTTCATCTATCCATAAATATTATCAACGCGGTGTTTATATAGTCTAGACGGCAACACCTGCTTAAGATAAGCTCTATTAGGTGGTTAAAAACAACTTACTGTATAGAGATCATATATGTCAACCAGTTTGTTATTAAAAACTATTTAAAGGCATGTAAGGGAGTAACTATTTTTAGTCGAGTATCAAAAATATCACACTAATAGCGCCGCTAACTGCATTACAGTAATAAAAACCCTAACGGTAATATTTATACTACGAGTATTATTTGCACTTTAACCTTTATATTTGAGTAAGCCGATGTATTCTGTGTCATACTTTGTGATTAATTAAGACCAATTAACATTAGAGGATGTCAGAGATGAAAAGAATAATTAGTTTTTTACTAGACTCCGATTCTGGAAAAATATTCTGTCAACTGTGATCATATTCATTTATTTCAAAATGATTAAGGAATTTCTTTTAGGCTTTTGTTTATTTAACGATTCTGTTTTGTTATTGTTGGAGATAAAATGCAGCTAGGATTCCCTCGAATGTTTTTTATGATATATGTCTATTTAATTTTGTAGAATTTTCCATGACCATTTGGCTATAAATAAAATTAGTTCAAGATAGACACAGCGACTTCTTTCTGCTGTCCAGTGTGAACGTGGAGTCGAACGTGCGCGATCGTTTTTAAACATGTGTGGAGACGACCCAAAACCGGTTTTGGAGTCCATTGTCGCGACCTGATGAACCTTGTCCTAGAAAGGCGAAAGTCGTTCAATCAATGAATAGGTGATGGCCATAATATTCTAGGATTGTGAGGGCATTTTGCTAATTGACTTTAAGGAGCGCAATACTTTATAATTTAAGGGACAGTATTCGTGCAAAATGTCGTGGAAAATTGACACAACGTGTGCGATTATTGCACGACAATGCTCCCGTCCATACTGCCGCCGTTTCACAAGCTGCCATCCGCGAATGTGGCTTTCAAGAAATCGAACATCCACCGTATAGTCACTGCCATTTTTATTTGTTTCCTAATTTAAAAAAGACCTTAAGGGACATCGGGCTGTTATAGAACATTTTGACAGAAAAACTTGAGATTATTTTTACAAGGGTATCGAATTATTAATTAATCGTTATAATAAATGTATAGAAGTTAGGTGAGATTCCTTTGAAAAATAAAATTTCTTATATTGTTCCAAGTTTCTTTTTTCTATATCAGCCCGAGAATTGATGGCACCTACCTCGTAGATTTGGACGATATCTAGAATCCAGCAACGAAGAAAACGTATGAATTATTATGTTCAAGGACTCAAACAGCACGCTATCTCATGTGAATGATACATTTTAATTCGTGTTACTTCTAGTGACATGTCACCCCTGTTTACGTACTATTTGTTTTTAAGTATCGGTCCCTACTTCGTACTGACAATACTATTGTTTACTGACATTATCAAGTACGCAAATAATTCAACAGTTGCATGTGCAAATATGTCGATTGTTTCATACATTTTAACTAAAGAATGAAAATTAAATGAGTACCAGAAAGGACAGTTGTATCAATAGATCAATTAGTGATTTTCCACAGGCCTTTAAACCTAAATAATTTTGTAAAGAAAAACAGAAATTGAATTGCGCAGATTAATGGATTCTTTTAAGCAAAAAAAGTATTTCAACTTGTTACCAGGTACTCCCCATAGCACTATTATAAAAGTGAAAGAAAACAGTAGTGTAAATTCTACGTGCACTAGTCTGGCATACATGTTTATCTAAGCAAAAGCGTTCTAGCCGAATTTGGAATCAATGCAACGATAATTGATTGATAATTTAAAGAATTCTCTTTTTAAACACATCGCATCATCAAATGCATAGAAAACAATATCTTAACATAACTCTGCTAAATAGTCATGGTATCAGTTCAGATCAATTCATAGGAAGAACAGGCAAATTTGTAGGGAAACTGAGGAGAGAGTGGACGCCACTCGCGGACATGTTCCTGCCACTCCGGAGTCATCAGCACGTTACGGGCATCTTTCTCTGTTAATATTTGCAAATCCTCTCGGATACTATCACCGTAACTAACCGTCTAGTCTAAGTGAGTATTCTTGGCGCTACCTAGTGCCACAAGAATACCACTCGCTTGTGGTTCAAACTCAAAGAGGGCGCACAGTGGTAGTGCATATGGTAAAATTGCACATATGAATGATCCCTCAGGTTTACCATGATGTATATACACATCGAAACATGATTAGAAAACAGTACCTTAAGATAATGGTGATAGTTGTCGAGAGGAAATTGCAACGTTAGCAGAGAAAGATGTTTGAAACCGCGCTGATAACACCGGGTAGGCAGAAACATGTTCGCGGGTTAGCGACTTTTCTCTCCTCACATTTTCTTTCTCGTGAATAATCCCACAGTATACTGTATTATTATACTATATATTATGATTATTATACTATATATTATGATTATTATACTATATATTATGATTATTATACTATATATTATGATTATTATATTGTACATTATTATTATATTATATTTAACAACGTTATGTTAAGGAATCTCTTTGAGCTTGCAGAATTCTTCACTACACGACTGGTATTATAATTTTCTGTATTTATTAACATTTACCTACACACCGGCTTCTTTTTTTAATACACAAACATTTTCCTATGTGTAACTTCCAAAAGAATATTGTCCATGTATTAGCGGTATAATAGGCAATCAGTTATACGTTTACGATTTAATAAGCGTAAAACCTTAAGCTTTTAACAAAACTCGGCGTTGCCGGAGTTATTACGTTTGTAACAAATTTATTTTAATGCATATAAAATGACTACTCTGCAAATCTGCCACTTTTAGTTTAAGGAATTTAATTTTTTTATACCGAAAAATTAAACTTTCTAGAATTTCAGTTTTGGATAAAGAACTTTTTTTCTAAATGATTAATATGCAAAACAACATAACTAAAGTGCAGTTTTCAAAGTGTTCTCCTTGTCTTTCGTCACATGCAGTACATATACAGTCATTCAGCTTTTCCAATTACGTTATTATAAATTTTACTTCTCAGGTAACCCCAAGAAAAGTTTGTAGAAAAATTACCTGATCTTGGAGGTTACGGTATGGGCTCACACGTGCCAATGCAGCATCTTTTTTTATTTTGGTCGTGCGCGGACCAACGCGGCTACAGGCCATTTTAAATTGTTATAACCTTAGGAGCTGTAAGGCGTAGAAAAATGTGTGTAGCGTTCCCATGGCCTTGTTATTACATCGTCTCGCTGTAACGATTTCTTGGAGGAACTTAATTCAAAGTTTCAAGCTAATAAATTTATTTTAGGAATGGAAAGAAATGACGGAGCTTTATAAGTTAAAGAAATATTTTGTTTAGCAAATACCAAGCACTAGACTATTGCTTAATTTAGCAAAATTTTATTTGGACATTATTTGATGATGTCTATGCTAATCACAATTTTACTTTTGAGTCAGACGACCAAACAACAATATACACTGTTATAAGAAGCGCTAGCTGCGTTTCGTTTGAACATGCTAATTATTAGCATAATCATGATAAGAGTGCGTTGCCCAATTCACCTACCATACCTGGGACGCATTACTAATTCTTGCACTTACGATTCGATTTTTCCAGACTCCTGCAAGCTTGCAGTACTGTGCCTTCTTCCTAAAAATAGTCATCTTGTGCAGATGAGGGACTTAAGACCTATTCATTTTTATGCAAGTGATGTAGAGGATCTTTGAAGGGATACTTAAATCTCAGCTAATGTAGTTTCTTGTCAGCTTCAAACTATATCTGACTTTTGCAAGAATTACGCTTGTCAGACTACACAGCTATCTGGAGCTGATGATTTTATTCTGTCTGAGCACCGAGGGCTTGTCTCGTGCCTCATACTCTCAGATTATTCCAAGATCTTTGACACCATGAATCATGACATCGTTGCTTTTATGTTGAGACACGCATACCTGAGATAATGTGGTCTCACTTTTGAAGAACTACGTGATTAAGAGAAAGCAAGTTATTAAGTGTAATTATGACATTTCTAGTTATTTATATCTGGGAATAGCACAAGGATCAATCTTAGGGTTTATTCTGCATTCAATTTATTGCTATCAACGATCAAGTTAACACTTCCAATTTATGTATTGCCAATAGCATTTTCTTAGATAATACTTTTCGCTGTCGTCATTAGATTTGTAAGTATGTTAAAGCTGCATGTATAAATGTCAAATTGCTATATCCACATGAATCAGCATTGACTTGTTTAAGAGGAATTTATGCGGTACCTTCGTACTAGCATATTTTAATTATTGTTCGTCAGTGTATCACAATGTCTTAGACAATTTTACTGCGGCCAGGGTTCAAAGAGTTCAGAATACGTGCTTACATTATATTTCGAATTTCATTATGTCTTCCAAAAATTTCGAAAAGTTGCTTGGTTGAACATGAATTACCGCAGAGAACATTGGATGTTATTTTTCCTCCATAAAATTGTATTGTTTAAAGCAACTCATACCTTTATTATAAAATGAGGTTTAAATATGGCACGCACAACCTCACCACTCGATTTCGTGATTTTATATCTCCACAGTCTTGCAATCTGCGCTTTGTTTGGTTATTTCATTTACGTAAATTATAAGCATGTTCCGTTGGATTTAAAATTGTCATTTTCCGCGTCCAAACGTATCGCAGTAGGTTAGGCACGATTAATGTTTATTTCTCTCCTTTTATTTAAGAAATGTTATTAAAGCAGTTCTTTTACTAAAATTCATTTTCAGATTGCATGTACCCCTTATTACATTTGTATTAACGTTTTCTCTTTTTTTTATAAACTGAGTTGCAATAAAGTTGTCTACTACAAAAAGGATATTTTAAGGTATGTATATAAGCACTTTTACAAATATTCGGTATTTTATAAGTGAAACAAATTAGCTAATATTGCGTTTAGTATCAATTGTAGACACTGACGTGATGATTTTAAAGCTCGAAATGTATAAATTTATATTGTATGAAAATTTATGGTATGAAAGTTTTTATACTTAGATAAATATTGAACCTCTATGCATATAATTAAACTGCTCATTCAAAACCTATATTAAAATTATATTACTTACAACTAATACGAAGGCAGCTCCCACTTTTCTTTAAATCGAATAAATTCAAATTGTTACACTGCAGTTCAAGTTTATTTTGTGTTATGAAGGGTGTTCGATAGCGAAGCATTTTTTATTGTAACTAGTACAAAATTTTAAGTTGTGTTATGCACGGGAAACCAAAATAGTTTAGAAATTTTCTTATTCAGGCAAATGAGTACAACCCAAGGCTGTTTTGAACTATCCAAAATGTTTAACAATAAATATAAAGACGTCACATGGAATACCACAATAGCTCCCAATTTTTTATTCATATGAAAGTATATTTAGTTAAAATTGCTTTGCAGCATAGAAATTCTTTAATAAAGAAGACATAGAAAAAGTGCAATAGTTTTTTAGAACACGTGAACTCCGAATAATATTGAAACTCCGTCCGCATAACTCAATGTTACTCCATATTACGTTGGCGTTCACTAAATTTGGCAGTTATATTATTTGATAATTAGTGGACACAATTTACCAAACAATTTTGCAATACTTACCATTTGCATAAAAATATATCAAAGAAGGGGGATGGATCCGTATTATCGAATAACGAATTCGGATCTGAGATTTTCGATAAAGGATCCGAATTCGAGATTTTCGATTGCGGTTTCAGATTAGAGGTCTCAAACAATGAATCTACATCAAAAGTGCGAATAACAACTCGGGATTCGAGCTATCAGATAAGAGATCCGGATAATAACACCAAAATCCGGATATCTCGATAGTAAATTTGTCAAAAGAAACTCTTGTTTTTAATATAATATTCGATAGGCATTAGTATTTTAATAATCCTCAAGGCTTTCTTTGTCAATATTTGTTTTATTTCAGTAATTTTACTATCTTAGCTGTTAAGGATATAACACGTTCAGAAAATGTTTACATTTATCGGTGTCCTTTACAATTCCTGCAGAAGTAGTGTTACGTTAGTTTCTTAGAGTTTGTGGGGTATTGAGTGGGTCGTGAAGCCGTATCACTGCACTGTATTAATCTGAATAGAGTTTTGCAGTTTGTCTTCAATGTAGTATTCTTTTACATATTTGTCATTTCTCGCAGTTACATAGTTTGTCAAATAACCAATGTGTGGACTAGATGCAGTTCGACTTCAATAATATAGCTAAATTAGATTTCTGAGTTGAAACCGCGTCGTAATTGCAGAGTCTACCGACGTTCCGCTCTTAGTTACATGCAGCAGCCCAGAAGAAGTACCATGCAATTGAGAGCTAAACGTCGATAGATTCATGTAATTACGACGCGATTTCAACTCGAAAGCCTAATTTCTTTAACTTCTTTTACAGATGCTTAAGAAATACTACAGATTGGAAAGACAGGTCATGCTGGAGCATGTCGCTACAAGCGGTTTTTATTATTTTATATTCATTTACAAAATAATGTCCTTAATACAAGGTATCCCAAAAGTCCTTTTCCAAATAGAAAAACAACAATAAAATAATAACCTAGTTCATTTTCTATTAAAATACAAGCTTTGGGAATTTATTTCTTAAAAATTGTCTTCTAAATGTGTTCCGTTATTTTGGCGTTCTTCTGATTGTGGGACAAAATTTTTGAGAGGTATTCGGTACATATTCTCATTGATAGTCGCCATTTCTCTTCAAATGCTGTCTTTCAATTCATTGAGAGACTGAAGCGTGCTGCTGTATACCTTTGATTCAAGGAAAAGAATCCGCTGGTATCAAGTCAGAGCTGCGTCACCGAGTCTGGATATCAATTTTCCAGACATAATTTCATGCGCAGGTGAGGACACGTATTCTGATTAAAACCATTAAGATCTTGTGATGCTATTGTAAAAACGTTGAAAAACATCTCCACATATCGCTCAGGATTTACATTTACTGTACGATCTCTGTCATCTTTAAGAATGTATGGTCCGATAATTGCTTGCAACAACATTGCAGCCCAAACAATGACTTTTGGTGAGTAAAGTAGCTCCTCATGCTTCTGTTTTGTATTTGTTGAACTCTAATAACGGCAGTTGTGTCTGTTTACATGGCCATTAACGTGAAAATGCGCTTCATCTGAGAAGCTTTTGTAAAACTCACACATGTATCACGCGCCCTCCGCGCCCGTAAAACGCTCCACAGTGACTAAATACCCAAGAATGGGGCTAGCGATTGACATACCTCCCACTCCGCACTCGACATTTGTATTTGTGCAATGAACAAAACAAATTGAAAAAAACTTTTAGACACTCAGTACCACAATTCTACCTTAAAACTGCTCAAGTTCAAACGGATTTACAAACTATTTATATAAATTATAATAGTAGCTACTATTTTAGAAAAGTTACAAAATCCTCACTACGATTGCAAGGACTGTGTGGTTGTATAATTCACCGGTATATCCATAAATTCCACTCCATATAAATTAATAATTATTCGGGACGCAGCGTTTAGAGCGCACGTCGCCTCCCCTTGTCAACCGTATTACCGAGTTACCGACGGTTGACAATGGGAGTCCACGTGCTGTCGAAACGCTGCGTTCCGAATAATTATTAATTTGTGTGGAGTGGAGTTTACTTATATACCTGTGTACAAAATCCCCCATTAGCATTAGTTACTAAGAACAATTAAAAAAATAGTAGATAAAGTGTAAACAGTGCTATGCACTTTAAATGATGAGAAAAATGTTCGTCTATTACCAAAGTATCGCAGTGCATTAAGCAAAACTTTACCAAGTTATTATAAGCTTACAGTAATAGTTTTTCTACAGTTAACTTAGCCTAAAGACCATTTTAATTACATACTGAATAGTGAACGGTTATTCTCTTAATACAAGAACATTTTCACATTGGGACGAATATCATTTTCCGAAAGGAGAGTCCTAGCAATGATGCAAATATTTAGTCTAGTTAATTGAGATTGTCTCGTGGGTAAGTGTTTAATAACATTTACATAAATAAAGTGGAACACTTGTATATTCCTACAACATATGTTATGGTTTATTCTCTCCAGTTATGTATGTATGTTAACAAATTATGCAATACTTGGCTATAAAAATTAGATAACATAAAAATAATTACTTACATATTCTTGAAAACAACAAGAGGGCATCATTTTGCCTGTCACAGTTTTGAGTATGATAACTTCAAAATGTTGTGTTTTGAACAGAATTATCAAAAGCGATTGTACCTAGAGATGCAATGAGGACGTAAATAAATTATCTAACTCAGTTAACTTTAGAAGTAACTTTAGAAGTAGTACATGTAATTATTCTTCCTCGAAGCAGGTAAACAATAATAATAATAATAAAAGTTTTGTAAATTCTTAAACACTAGAAAACAGTGTATCCCATGAAAACTGTTTATATGTATTATTCAAATTTCTTATTATCTATTCCTCACCGACGATACCCTTAAAGAAGTAAATCTTAACAACTTTGTAATATTTTTACTTAACCTGTGTGATTTTGATGAAGCGATGAATAAACTGTGCAAGCTTGACCAACTGTATATTCTCTTTCTTGGTTTACTAAACATATGTATTATGTTGCTTCATCGCGTACAAATATTCTTTCTTGGTTTCTTTTATTACAGACTGTAGAATATTATAGGCAATTAGTCAAACAGTAGTCATATCTTCGATTATTGCTTATAAGGCTGTAGTAGTAAGCACTATCCTCGACTTCTCTAAGGAAGATCTTTTTAATTTAATTATTATTTATGGTAAATACAAAAATCATCAGAAGATCTCTTCAAATTCGGCAGACCGACTAGTTAAGAACTTTACTCTGTACAAATACAAATGCACAAACGTATTTGCTGAAATTGTAAAAGATCATTATCATACATACCATTATTGTGGGTATTTTCATAATTAACAGAGACTATTGATTCACTTGTACAAATAAATGTACAAATAATAAGCAAAATAATTATCGTTGCTTAACCAGCAAATGGTGGATACCATAATTAACTGCATCCAGTTAATTAATGTTTTAAATCAATTTCATTGAATATGATAAAATCTACGCCAAATGAACGAAAAAGCGAAACAAACTCGACAGAACAGGGGTTGGGGGAATCGCCCTAGCACATTACTTTCTCGTGAAATTTGGTACAGATCAAATATTTATTTTGGGAGCGCTTTCATCTTGGTTAATTCTGTTGATTTATGTGAAGTCGCTCCCAACATTTTATAATTCCACGTACTTAAATGTTATCTTACCCGTTAAAGTTGTAGGTTGCTCATTGTTAACGAATAAGTTAATATTGCTTTTGATATTAGAAGCTAAATTATTCCTAAATTTTCTTAAATAACGCTAGATGAGTTTGTTAGGCGTCTTCTACATTTAAAAGTATTTTACCACTAAATGAAACTTTGAATTCTTATTTTATTTTCACTTAAAAAGTTAATCAACTTAATCTGAATGTTACTGTCGCTGATGCATGGAAGGAACAGAAACATGAAAGAGACTTGTGAGAGGAATTAAATCGGAAAGAGCTATTCATCTGTTCTTAAGAGTAAAAACCATCTTGAGAGAACCAAAAACTGGACTATATGGAATGTATCAATATGAGTTTTTTTTTTAGAAGAATATAGAAAAATAATAAGAGTTGCGCTTTAAAATTTTACAGGTGGCAATCTCAGGAGTTTTCAATTTGAAATGCTTTCAGAAGTCTTCTACCTCTGATTATATTGGAAGCACCCAAGACTACTACTTGTCGAATTTCAAAATGCAACCAAAAAGTTAACCTGCATACACAATGATAAACCCAGAACACCAGTTATGGTTAATCAGCAAAACAATCGGAATAATTTGAAATTTAGGAAAGGAACATTTTAGGAACCATTTTTGGTGACACAAAAATAATGGAAAGAAAATCTATTCACTGAGCAAAGAAAGTTAGGAAATATTCAAGAGAAGGAGAAAGGGCTAATCAAGAAGAAGATTACTATTAATATACGTAAGACAGATTTATTGTATTTATATACAATAAATCTTGTTATAATATCTATGTTGATTATAATTTTTCTTGAGGATTTGCTATATTTTCTTTTTGCTGCTCTTTTACCGATCAATTTGTTTTACGACTAAGTTATGGGAATGGAAATCCCTAAACAGTGCACCTATGGTTTATTGTGCATAAATTTTCGAATATGCTCGTTAAGGGAAGTAGGTATGCCTCCATCACATTTTATTATACATAGTTCTTATTTGCCTAGACATGTACGTAGTAAGTGCTTATGAGGGTGAGGTGTTGGATTAATTCCCACAAATTGCAATTTTCCTTATTGCGTTTATCTGTGGTTTGATTACATTCATCGGTGTATTTATTTTGTTTTAGATACCAGTTTCTTCCTTATTTTACGATTGTTTCTTTCGTATAATTTTACTAGTTTCATATTTCATATTTCATCATGCATATTCTGCCTTTTCAACATTTTGGCCACATATTTGGAGTAGTTATCGTCCTGAAAAATAAAGTGGTCCGCGATGACAAACTAGACGAAATTTCATACTGCTTCAACATTTCTTTATACTGTCTTTTCTCAATATTTCTTCAGTTCTCACCACATTTTCCATTCCATTCACAGAAAAGCATCTCAATACCATACCCCTTGTGCTTCAGATGTTCTTTTTAGATGTCTTTAGAATAAAGATTAGCTGTTTGCTACCAAAAATTTTGAATTTGAATTCATTGTTCCAAAGAATATTTGTTTCCGTTTCCCTGCTGACTATGCACGTATGGTACATCGTATTAGGCGTTCCAATGTATTTATATTTCATTATGTGAAGAACATTTTAACAGTTTACCTGTATATATTTCATGAAAAATAGTAACATGTAATTGTAAAATAATTAACCTGGAGAATACGTGATCCTTTTTTAGATGAAAAGGGACCAATTGTTTTTCTCTTTGTTAAAAACTTAACTGTGGAAGATGTTATATATAAAACAGAAATTTGTCCCTTTTGTTTTGCAAATTAATTTGTTAAAATCAATATTTTAACGTAATATTAATGTATGATTTCTGTTTTAGTACGTATAAAACATAACGACCTACCTTTTCTATAGTTGGTGGTGAGTTCAGCAAACCGAATTATTCTCTTGCTTGCTAATAAAATTGCAAACGTCAGTGTGAAAGGTTCGCACTATAACATCTACAATATTTATTTTACGATCTGTAGTCCCATTTACACATAACCACATCTGATTATCTTGTAATTCACCTTTGATTCTGTTTTCGACGTTTTTGTGTATAATTGGTAGATATCTACGTAATGTTGTCTCAGACGATAGCTTCCACTTGCGGTTGTATGTATGCCAGAAGTGTTGAAACTGTTGTTTGTCAAGTTAAGGGAGAAAGCACAAGTAATAAACATCAAAAGTAAATCTAATACAAACATGCTGTTTTTTTATTGTGTGAGCTGTATTACGTACATGTTTCTCGCAATCGCTTTTATACCAGCACATTAAAGAGATTTCGTAAATATTACGCCATATTTTACAATCATTGAACTTTAAATCAGAATATTTTATTATAAACTTGTTTATTTGAGCAGCCAGTGGTCGCTTCTTCCCCTCACGTGTGTTCGACGTCCTTAATTAATTGTTATTACGGATAATAGGACGTACGAATTCTATCAGTGTCAAATATAGATTGTGTGACGGTCGAGTCACGTGGGGAATGCGGTTGGTTTCCACATCGGCCTGGGTTGGGATCTGGCGCACTGAAGATTTGGCTAAGTTTAGATATTACTATATATACAGATACACTATTAAAATGTTCTTCCATATGATGAAGTATAAATACATTATAACGCGCCATATTCGACAAAAAAATCGACTCCGTGTATTTTAAAATAACAAACGGAATGTGGCCGTTTGCAAAGCTCCCCGCGAAATCATAGAATGATACGTTTACATATTTCGTTCCGTAAAAAGTTCTTCCACATATGTATGTACAAATGTTTCTTTATACCTTAGCTAATAACTGTATCTGTTTCTTTATTGACAATTGCTGGTGTGCTGATAAAGATATTTTTTTCTAGGCACAACCTAGTATTATAGCTATATCTAGTGGTGTATGTATACTCTATTCGCAATATTTTCCCCAAATATAACGGAATTAAACTATGTTATGTTATTTAAACTATTGTACTACTAACAATATAAATAACGTGAATATAAAATACCAGGAGGATATAGAAGTGATTGTTAATGAGATATTTCATACTTTTTATTTTGTTGTTTGAAATAAGAAATATAGTACTCGCCTTAAGTGAGTACTTTCTCAGATGACTTTTATTAAAGAAATACACTACTCAAAACAATTAACGGATATTCCACATAATTACTAAAAGTAGTGTCAGTTAATATGACACCTACACTTATTTCTACAAACCCATGTCAACTTTTTTAACAGCAAACCGAATACACGCAAGTGTTTTGACATATTGGTTCAAACGTAAGCCTCAGCCCGCTCTTCGGCCAATACTGAAAGCTTACCGCTGTCATTAGTAGTGTAGATTTGCAATTTTGAGTATCAGTCGGAATGAAAAGGTGCCACCATCTAGCAGAAATACGGGCTTGGAGGGTTATAAGTCAATTGATAAATGGAAGAACCCCACGAAGTGTGAATAGCCAACGTGTAATTTATAAAACATGAAATTAGATTTTGGAAATACTAGACAAAAACGAACCAAAATCGGCCAGCATTGACAATATTAAGAGACGATAGCAACTGGCACGTAATAATCGCACTCTTAATTCAACCCAGCTTCGAGAAGCCACAGTTTATTTGCATCTCATTCACTGCAGACCATAAAGGTCTATAAGCTAATGAGGATGTCAGTAGAAGTCATAGTAAATACAATCGAACTATTCAATGGCGAATCTATGCAACTGTTTGGTACAGGGCTAAGATAAGGTGTAAAAATTCATAAAATCCATATTTTCATGCGAGTTCACCTTCTCCAGATAAAAAATGTATACAATTTACTTGATAACTATACTTCATCAAGAATTTGTGGTCCTCCGTTAAAACGGTATTTCTAAGTTACGAGCTTCGGAAGTAGTTTCACACACGCTTAAAATTAATATCAAAGAGATTATATTACACATACATATATTCTGATGCTCTTACACGTGTAGAGATTCAAACATGTGTACTAAGCTGGTTAAACAACTGCGGTTATCGAACAACTAATACCTCGACGAAGTAACTATATATTCAATTTCAAGTTTAAAATCTTCATCTTGGAATTAACTAAATCTATCAAGAAGTTTCTAATAGTAATATATAGATATTCACAATCACCAGTTTCCGGATTATTAGAATTTAATACAGATGTAAAATATGATTAATATTTACTGATATGATGTTATCAATGAATTTTAGCTATAGAAATTTTAAAGTATCTTAAAAAAGAGGAACATGGGTCATTTCGAAAATGCTAATAATATTAACAGGAAATACGTAAATGTCTCCATAATATTCCTTCCAAGTACCCAAAAACTGGAATATACTGGCTACGCTGGTAAAAAGAGTCAATATTCTTACTTCTTTTGTAAACATATTAAAGAAATTATATACTTTGGGAAATGCATTAAATTATTACTTAATTATGTCAAGACGTACTACGGTTTCCATAAAAAAATATGACATAATTACTCAACTTCTGGAAGCTGTTTAGTGTGATAATATATTTTTGCAATCTAAAATGGTATTCTGAGTTTTAAACTGTGAGAAAGTTATAGCGTAGAAGAGAAATTGAAAAAATCAACCTTTACGAGAATTTCCAAAAACGATACGATAAAGCCAAAATTAGATTTAATAAATGATTTAACTTCTAAACATCAGTCTTGGAAGCCCTAAATAATTTTAGTTTCATATTCTTGGTAATGTAACTTAGGGTATTAGAAAGAGAACATAAAAGACACTCAATTTTATAATTTATTTAGAATTGCAGAATAGATAAATAGTAATTCTATTGGTTTTCGCCACCAGAAAATACATGACAGCATTCGTAGTTGAAATTAGACTTACTTACATCATCAAGACTTTAGAGATCGTTTTACGGGCGAGAGAATGGAATTTTGCTAGGAAGGCGCTGCGGAAAACCACTTTATTTCATCTAAACTTGACTCCGATATTTGACAAATTAATCCGTGTTAAAGTTTTCTATAATGAAATTTATCAAGCTTGGCTTGGTAATATGCAATTTTTCATTGAATAGGATATTAGTTTTATGTTTACGTACTACCGTTACAATTTTGCTATGAGTTAAAATACATTGTAAACTACCAGACCTCCAATTGATAGAATTATAGTCAATTTAATATTGAATGTAAAATGTGTATGTTGATTGGTTTTGTAATTGGCTACTCTAGCATTATCATTAATATTTAATTTAAAGCTTTTGGTCAGAAGGAGAACAATAGTTATGCCTATCAGTTAGACCATGTCAAACATGTCGATAAATATTAAACGCAAACAAAATTGAAGTATAAAAAATTATTGCACACAATGAAAATATTAGAATTGTTCAAAGTAAGTTTCCAGTTTGTAATAGCCGTAACTGTAAAATTTTTAGAATCTGAAAAAAATAAAACGCTAGATCCATCGCAAAGAAATCCGATTGTTTTAAAACGAAAAACTAAAACTTAAATGTGGCCATCAATATGATGTCCAATTATAAATAGTCGCTCTTGTATATTATGAACAGGATTAGGAAGAGTATTCTCAGGAATGGTTGCGCTAACATTGTTTCAGTGTCTCACGAGCAGTAGGTCTACTAAGAAATATCCTTTCTTTATTGTAACCCC
Organism: Trypoxylus dichotomus; assembly: GCA_023509865.1. Taxonomy (NCBI): domain Eukaryota; kingdom Metazoa; phylum Arthropoda; class Insecta; order Coleoptera; family Scarabaeidae; genus Trypoxylus; species Trypoxylus dichotomus. The sequence continues at coordinate 46,019,870 of CM042074.1, forward strand.
ATAACCAATGAGCAACCAGATTCAAATCTGATACCCTGCAAGACTAACTGTTTGGAAAAAACATGCTAAATCCATGGTCGCCAAATATATTGACTAGTATTGTCTTATTATATATATTATTGTCTATGTGAAATGGAGTACCGTCTTGCATAAAATCAACATGTAATGTTGGCAGTACAAAGCCTTGTAACATTCGAAAATTTCACTGCCTACTTATCGTTTGTCTATGTTTCGTTTTCTCTAAAACATTTAATGTAAAGTGACACCAACAATAAAATTGACATCGTGTAATCCTTGCTAAACAATTAGTTTATTTTCTGGCCATACCTTGCAGTTATGTGTATTAAACACATTTAATTCAAAATGTACCTCATCTATGCAAAAGATTTTGTCTAGCCATTTAGAGTTATTCTGTACTTCCACTAAAATTTTCGCAGTAAAAGTATCGTTTTCTATCGCTAATTGCACCGGTTTACTTAAATTTTTAGGTATGCTTCCGAAACGATATCGTCTTAACTGTTTTAGCCTGAAGCAGCAAAATCATTTTAACACGTTTGGATTGAAATTTGTTGTATGTAGTCAAAACCCCAGTATGATACTTACATCGAAATTAGAAAAAAAGTCAGCAGAGTTACAAAAAAGTAAACTACTGCATATAGATTTAAAATAATGAAATTCGCTCTGTATTTCACAAAATATTTATTACTGTAAATGCACATTTCGTACGCGCAGATACATTATCAATAGATATACTAGATTTATAGAGAAAAAATTATCTTCCTCTAAAGCATAATGAGAAATCAAACTGTTAATATGTGAAAGAAATAGAGTTTTTTAAACTTGAAACTTGCCTTTGAGTAACCATTTATGTTGGCTACATCTTAACATATTTTTAAATATTTATCATGATCTGTATACGCTTCAACAAGTATAGATCTCGTAAATTGTATAGTAACAAGTAGTACCCTTTAAAACGAATATAATCTCATTATTTTTTCGTCTGCTATTATTTATTTATTTTAATTTAATTTGACGGGATATTTTAACCAATAGTTTTGTTTCGCTGAATGGGAATCTTTCGGGCATGTGGCAGGATGCAATGTTGCTTTTAGACGTGTCTTTCCCCTAGTTATATAGCAACGCCCATTTCCCTTACAATGACAACCGCTCTGCGAATTTGATTACTGTAAGTGAGTTTAGCATATTTGCATGTTAATTCCCTAGAAATTAATTGCCTTTGCTAACAAAAGGTATTCGTTTATATCTAGAGAGAATACAAATTATTTCGCTTTACAACGCAACGCATGTATTCAGCGATACTTTGATATTCTCTGCCAATTGGTGTGCAAAAGTTATCGATTACTGTGGCTGACAAATTTATGAACAACGTTCGGAAATAACAAATAAATCAAAAAAAAGATATAAAATACATGTGTGCGCGATCAGAATATCTTTTTCATATTCTTCTATCCTTGAAGATAGAATACAATCTGTAACATATGATTAAATTAAATTCAATCCCGACTGTGGTACAAGGAAAGGTCTACCGTATATAAATTTCTCTGTTATCCAAATAGCGAGAGAGTCCGCGAATAAATTTTCTAACCAAACTGGACATTTTTTTTCGAATTTACACAGAATATATGAGCTAACACATTTTATTCGAAAAGTGAATACATGCGATATGCTTTATTGTGTGGCTACGATTTTCTATTTACAGCAAATCTATAAGAGTTATTACTTTTAAAGTGAAAGTCTAGCAGTGCTAGTATTTGATATATGGAAAATAGTAAAACGTAACGTAATTCGAAATAAACCTATTAATTACGACTGTAGTTACATTGTATAGAAATCAAAGATAATATACAAGAAATACAACAGAATTATCTGCACATTGAAAAAGGTTGGATAATAGTAATGTTAACCTCATCATGACACGGTCCAATTCCGGAAGTAGTTCGTTTATGAATGATAACCTTTATTATCTAATAAACCGAGGTCCTTACTTACTAATTAATAATATAAATATAAACATCTAAGCATTACAATAAGTGCACGTGTACATACATTTAAGTGACTATTCGTAATTTAGAGAGATACAGAAACATATATATATATATATATATATACACATTCTTTGTGTGAATACAATCTCCATGCCGATGTCCAGGTCACTGCTCAACGTTACGAACATCTAAAGTGATCTAGAGGGATGCTAATTTGAGGAAGTACATAGTGTTTGTTCCTGCCAATGGAACCAAAAAGGAAAAATTGCACCCGGAACTTATGTGCGGAACCAACAAGTACATACGGGCTAGTAAAGAAGGACAATCGATGATACTGGTTATAAGTTTGTACACAAATCTCATGCAGATTGTTTTTCTTCTTTCGCTTAAAGGCGCTATTTCGTAACGCAGTAACATAAAATCCTGCGAGATACCTCTTTCTGGATAGACACCATCGCTTTTAAAAGAAATAAACTTCAAGAATTTACGCTGGGTATGTTCAATGGCTAACATGTCCATGATGTACACGGGATACCAAATTAGTGAGGCATATTCAATTTTGCTTACCATGTAAGTAAAGTATAGTGTCCTTAACAGAAATATGTCGTTGAAATATTTTGAGATTCATATTATAAAACCTAACATTTTGTAAGCGTAAGTGCATACTCCAGAAATATGAGGCTTGAATGTAACACCCAAGTCAAACAGTACTCCCAGATCTCTAAATTCGGTCTTAAGGCTTAAGACTTACCATTGACGTAATACGAGAAGGTGCAAGGTGAGTGAAAACAGGTATAAATAACTACACAACATTTCCTAACGTTAAATTTTAGTTTAAACTGTTTGCACCATTCTGCAAATACATCTAAATTCCGCTGAAGGTTCTAGGAATTACTAATGTTAGATATTTCATTATATATTTTTATGTCGTCAGCGTACGCAAGAATAGGACAACCCACTTGAAGAAGTAAATCATTGATATACAACGCAAACAGGAGCGGGCCCAAGTTAGAACTTTGTGGTACATCTGCAGTTAAGTTGAATTCCCTCGACATATATCCATTGTAGCCTACGTAACCCTTCCTCTGATTTGGATAAGATTGCATGAGCTTTAGAACAGATGGAACAAAACCGAAGTCATCTAGCTTGTACAGAAGTATTTTATGACACCTGACTGCGCCTATCCAATACCTCACTAATATATTGAGGTACTACTAAGATTTGTAACCGGCGACGAAGCCATGTTAGTTGTAACAAATACGGGAACGAATACCATTATAAATTTAGGAATACAGAATCTTCTCGTATATCTTAGCGAAATTAGAAGGTATGGATATCGCTCTATGATTTCAAAGGGATATACTATCACCTTTTTTGTGTATCGGTATGACATTAACATGCATTGCAGAAAAACTGTACATGTAATGTGTTTATACCATAGAATTGTGACTTTGAAGTAACCTGCAGATATTCACAATTTAAATTTATGGTTTAGACACCTTTTGCTATCATCTCTTCATCACTCTGAACTTTTTAAAAGTTCCTTTGCATATGAAATATTTTCCGTATACGATTCCCTACCGAAATATTTAAACCTGCTGTCTCTAATATTTTTAAAACTAAGCTGTATGCGTATCAGGTTGCTATAATCTGAAGATGACTCGATAACTTGAGTATGAAACACAAATTTACTATTTTTTTTTATACGTGTGCATGCTGCTTAGTGTTCTTGATGTTATTATAATTTTTATTAATAGTAATAATAATAATAATGGTATACATAATATCTACAAACTATTGCAAATTACTCTTTACTATAAGCAGTAAAGTATAAGCTTAAGATTGATAAAACTATTAGAGATTCTTACGCGTAGTAAGTATAGCATTTAAGTAAATTGGAAACGCACACAATATTCTAAATTCTCGTATACGTGGATAGGATGGTACGACTGGTAGTTCTATTTATATTTCTTTAATCCATCAAGTGTTTGTTCTGCAACCTAACAATCTGGCAAACATGTTTAATTTACGTTATAATACAATGAGTATAGCGAACAAAATGTCTTCATGGATTAAACCTTATTCTGAACTAGTAAATTATGGCAACAAAATATTTGCAGCAAATCGGTAACTTAATATTAATTTATTAATTTTACTAAAAGCTTTACATCTTTTTACATTCTTTAACTTTTGATATAAAACGGCAATTGTTGTTGTAGTTGTCTTTTGAGATATAAATACCTTATTGATCAACTCTAAAAAACTAGAGCGATGCGCCTGCAGCAATCTATACGTCAATATATAGCATAAAATTCACAGAAAGGCGTTAGAACAAAAGGCATTAATCTCGTCATGCCATTAACAAAATTAAGTAACGTTAATTTGAAATTGTTTCTAAAAAACATTGCAAACGTAATGTATCTGACGAAAGTACCTCACAAAAAAAATATGTTACGTGTTATTGCCTGCAAACAATGAAGTTCTACAAAATAATTGATAGGGAATAATTTTATTTATTTAATTTTAGATGAAACTAAGGGTAAGCGTGGCCGTTATATTACCCACTTGTTAATATGTTTACCAAATCATATTTAATTTTTTGCAAACAATTACCCAATTCGTTCAAGAAGATTTATTAATTTTGTTTTCAGCTGAAAGTGTACCTTGTAAAAATATATTATCAAGGTTGTCCGACGCTGCAACACACATGTTAAATTTTTTGTAGTAACATGATTTATACTACTTGTTCAGCTCGTGGGTTCAATCATGTAGTAGAAGATATTAGGAATCATTTCCCTTTGATTAATGATTTCATTATCAGTCTGAAAAAATAGTTTTGAAAAGCACCTTTGCGGATCCAATTTTATAAGGAGCGGCTTCCTGGTGTTAAGTTGCACTCTGAACCGATTATTACGAGATAGACTATGGTGAGAGGGGGTAATTTTTTACGCCGATAATTTTGAACGAATATAAAATGTAATTCTTGAAATCACTGGTTGCTATATTTCTCTAGGAAATTGTAGAAAGATAATAGCATTGCAAAGATCTTATCAAAATAGCTAAACACAAGTTAAACAACAAGTACGATCCTCAAACAAAACCCCAAAGTGCTACGTGAAAGTCCCCAAGCTCCAGTTGCATTTCCAGAAGTGACGAGAGAAGATATGTTATAGATTATTTCTAAATTAGAGGGAAATCGTGCTACAATTATGTGTTTGTGCTCTGAGAATATTGTTTTGTCGTATAAGAAATGTATTTTGAGATAATACTAGTAGTAACATTTGTGATGTCATGATATGCTCAATTTTCTACACTGTAATTAAATAGTCTTTAGTTTCAGTGTCATTAATTACTAATTAATATTACATTAGCTGTATAATAATCGCTTCCAATGTCAAGAATAATTAGAGCGCTTTCAATATAGAGGGTGTGCTTGATATGCCTGGATTAAAGGAAAGTATTTTTATAAATTATTGTTTTCTCCTTGCTACTTTTTTTTAACAATGTATTAAGCTGCGAGCTTATAATTAAAGTACCACTCCTACAATTCTACAACATAAATGACTTACTATGTATTATTGTGATGAGCAATTATTTCTATATTACTACCGTCCATATTAGTTCGGACACCCAGGAAAATATTGTAAAATCCACTAAAAGATTAATATAATTGCTTTTATATATATGTAACATTTATATTAGGTCTCTTACGAAGTTTATTGTTTATTAATTATACAGGTAAACTTCCAACAATATCGATTAGAGAATGATGAAAAACCTATTATATTTTATGACCCAATATAGTAATTTTCAGAATAATCCTGATCGCCACAAATAGGATTATCTTTGGCACTATATTGCAGGTAATAAATTTAAAATACTCTTTGGAGTGAGAGCAGGCCGCCAGAAAGTGTATCGTGTATTGATAAATGCTCTAGTTTCTAAATAAACCTGCTTGTGCGTGCGTTAGTGTTAAGAGCGTATCTTTTTGGGTGAATCTAATTAAAGTTATTAAAATGCCGACAGGAAAAGCGACAAGTTTAGAAAAACGCTCTGTAATTGTTTTCGTCAAGAAGGTTATTCAGTGCGTCAAATTTCTAAAAAAGTACATGTTAGTGATATCATTGGGAAACATCAACGCACAAGCAGTTTAAGAGATCGGGTACGTTCAGGTGGTAAAAGAATAACAATTCCCGTCGACGATGAGCCTATAAAATTGCTGAACAACCCAAATAGGAGACTGATAGCACTAGAAATCACCGCCGAAATGAATCGTGACCGCGCAAGAAAAATTTCTGTTACTACAGTGAAAAGAAGATTAGAAGGTACAAATCTTCACGGCCGCATTGCAACAAAGAAAATCCTACTTCGATGGGAAAACAGGGAAAAATGGCTACAGTGGGCAGCAGCACATAGAAATTGGTTGATTAGAAAAGAGTGCTATGGACCGATGAGTCACAGTTTAAAATATTCGGACAATAAAGGCGAGTTTTTATAAGAAGAGCGCAAGGCCAAAGAATGTTGCAGAATTGTGTAGTGCTAACTGTCAAGCAAGGAAGAAGTTCTGTACTGGTTTGCGGTTGTTCTTCCCACGCCGGTACACGAGAATTGAAGCGAATCGAACGTATTTTGCGAAAAGAGTGTATTTAGAAATACTGCAAGAAAATGCAATTCCATTAGGACAACGTCTAATCGGCAAAAATTTTGTATTTATGCGGGACGGGTTTAAGAAGTTTTAGTTTATTTTTCGTTAGAATTACTTTTATTTGCTTTTATACTTTAATTTTAATCGCTATTAATAAAAAGCAATAAAAAATTTAAGTTTTGGAAAAATATCTTCTCGTTTTTTTAAATGTATTTGCGTGTCCTAACTAATATGGACGGTAGTGTACATTCGGTTGCGTATATGCATGCGGCTCCGCAAACTGCAACATCTGAGAGTATGTGATTGATTCTGTGTTAGTTATAAGTTATAGTTGTTATAAGTTATACAATTTATAGGAATAAATAGTTGTGGCATTTAATTAGAAATTATCATACTATTATGCAAATTTAGCGATTAAAGTTAACGCATTCAACATATGCTTTGCGAATATACCTCTACACCACTGACTAAGTTTGTATACAATACCCTTTCATGAGATTGTTATTAACATAGAATGGACAATATATAACAAGTTTAATAGTAAGCATAAACTAAATCTCGATCTACTTATTGTATTAGTCAATCCTTTATGATTTGCGAAATCAAAAGAACAAAACCGTTCAGCACTTGCGTTACAGAAGTACAAAACATGTTTCTGTAAACCGGGTTGAATTTACAACGTATAATACGGCTTACAAGGGAACACCAACAATCCGAAAATTCATATTTGCATGAAACTTTATAGAGTACCTTCCTATACATTGCAACAAATGGATGGAAATTTACATTGATAAAGTACGGAACATTACAGAGATAATCATTGCAAAATCAATATGAATGTATATTTACAGTGGCACTTAACGTAGCTACATATGATAATTTAATTTCCTGGGCATTACCAACGTTAAATTTTAATGCAATAAGCTTCTGAATTTAAAATGTTCACGGTTCTGGTAGGATTTGAATCTTCAACTGCTGTTCGTTAGACAAGTTACATTAAAAATAACTTAATACGAAGCTAGCTGTAAAATAATATAGACAATCAGTATTACTACGATGAATATTTTTTGAATGTTAATGTAATAACCGTATATAGATACACAATTCTGGAATGTAAAATTTCATTTTATTTGCGAATTTTCCCTAGCATTCTGTAGATTTATATTAAATATCTGAAAAATACAATATTCAGGAATAAGAATAACAATGGGTATGTGCAATCGAAATCAGTATTCATTACCGTTTCTTAATGACATTTTGTGTCACTAATATCCTGATATAACAAAAAAACCGTGTACATTTGTACAAATGAGATATAAAACTATAAAAAGGCATCAAAAACTGAAGCGGTAACAAAGAGTCCCCAATACATTAGGAGACATTCAGATGAGCGTATTAACGAACACTGTCTTGTGAAAACAGTAAAACATAACACTAGATTCAGGGTTACTGTATTTTATACATTTTTATAGATATTGAATCAAAACAATACAATTTTTCCAAATAATAAAATTTATACCGAATTAGGATTGTTATTAAAAACAGCGGAGGCCCAATTAAATATTGTAGGTTTATTATGTTACTAGAAATAAATCATATTTCAAGTATTAAGTGATATTTTTGTTTTATCAGAAACTAAATTTTTACACGTGTTAACTAAAATAGCGGTGATATGAAGCTCTTAATTATATTCTAAAAGGGGTTCACCCGCTCGCGTGTGTTACTATTATAGTTGGCACTCCGAATGTTGGGTCAGTAACGCATGCTTCAAATATAAAAATATTTAGTCTTCACTGCAAACACGGTTACCTGATGCTATACATGTGTATTTGATCGATCTTATCCACTTTCTGTTTTTGCATATTGAAATTGCTTCTAATAAGAGTGTTTACTTATATTTATTATCTACTCAACACCTTATACGTTTTCTAAGCGTACGCTACTGACTGAACGTCAAATGCTAACAGTAATTATCACTTAATTAATTACTTGATATTAAAACGATGTCCTGTGATGTCCCATTGTGTGGAGCTATTACTGATTTTTCAAACTTGTGGTTTTTTAAATATGATACATGTTTTGAGAACCTAATTTTCGCATTTTCTTTTGCTTATATTGATATAGGATTTTGGATATAAACTACATTATATTTTATATATTGCTGGACTTTTATATTACGAATTAGCTTTTTGCTACCTCCTTATCGTATTTGCAAGATGAAGAGGTCAGTTAGATTAGCTCAACTCACTTTTGGGGGTTCGATATTTACAAAAGTATGATTGAAAAATCGTACAAAACTGGTTGTTTACTAACATTGGTAGAGCTAATTTCGCTAAAATATTTTCATATGTCGCAGTGCTTATATATATACCAAATAGAGCAATTACCAGTGTGCACTGCACTTATACGATGTGTATTTCTTATCAATTGAAAACAAAAAAATAATAAAATTTAAGCGGAAGATAATCATAAAAATGTGCGAGTGTAATGTGAAATGCGTATGTTAAGAATTTGCTGCTGGTATTTTGAAATAATTAGCTGGTTTACAATCGCCGTCGTATGTACATGTTAGTCTTTTACAGTTATTTTTATGTACATAGTGCAAGACATACCACTGAAAATATTTCGATAACACTTAAAATTAAGACACAACAGAAGAATTAGCTCCGCAATGATTACAAGGGCTGTGTGGTTGTATAAATGTTTCGATACCGCTTACAATCAGGTCACAACAGAAGAATTAGTTTCACAACGATTGCAAGGACTGTGTGGTTGTATAATTCACAGGTATCGCAGCACACAAATTAATAATTTATTCGAAATGCAGCGTTCCAAAAGCGCGTGGAAGGGGCACTGACTACCTACGTGAAACTTTCAAAAATTAGCCAGCGAGAATATTATATCAAAAATAACCACCAGAATTGAAGATAAGGTAAGCCTCATCTCATAACAAACATTTTGATAATACTTGGATGTAGGTAAAACGGGGTGCTACGATTTTGGAAAACAAGCTATTATACTTGGAAATTTCAAAATAAAATTTTACAAAAGTCATCTGCAATACTTTTATGAAACATGAAACAATAATTGCCAAACGCCACGGTCATGTTACATTGGTTTTCGTTAACAAAACAACGGACATCTTTCTGCCCACCCGCCGTTATTAGCGTGGTTTCGAGCGATTTTTTACTCAACACATTGCAGTTTTCTCTCGGTTACTATCACCATATTTAACCTAACAGCTTAAGCGCGCATTCTAGGCACTATCTAGTGCCACAAAAATAACACACTCGTCAGCCAGTTCAAACACAGGGAAACAAACGGGCATAGTTTCCCAGCCCTTTTCTCAAACAGCTAACTAAACCAGCGAGAGCACGCACCAACAGTGCATAGGGTAACTGTACATGTGAATAGTTCCTCAGGTTTACCATGATGTTTTAAAAACACATCGAAAAATGTAGAAAACAGTACTTAACATAATAATGCTGCTAAATACTGCTACTCATAATATTGGTGGAATCATTCACGGGAAAGACAATGTGAGCAAAGAAAAAATGCCAACACACAGATATGTTCTTGCTTGTCCGGCGTCATCAGACTGCTTGGGGAAGGCTTGAGAAGCTGTAACCGCTTGTTTTCGCTATGTTTGTATCAGCAGACGGGTGTTTTATTCTTTTGGCACCAATTAGCGCCAAGAATACTCATCTGAGTTGTAAGTTTAGGTATGGTGGTAGTAGCAGAGAGGGAATTGCAATGTGTTGAGCAAAGAATCGCTCGAAACCACTCTGATGGCACCAAGTAGTCAGAAAGACATTCGTTTGTAAGTGTTGTTTGTGTCCTCACATTGCCTTTCTTGTGAATGATTCCGCCACGCTAGCTGTATTTACACGATTATTATGTTAGGTACTATAGGTATAGAAACAAATATAATTAAAATAGCTCTATAGTTGACTTCCAGTATGGATGCACAACCAAGTACAACTACTATATACCATATACATGTTTACTTCCCCCAAAGAAGCTGGGGAAATTAATTCATTTGTGCAATGCTGAAAAGCAATATCAAGAAACTTGATATGATAAAATAAATTTCAGAAGTAGTAGGCAAGTAAGCTCGCTTTATTATATATTATTTATATTTTGCAAAGTATATATACAATATGTAATGGATAACACATCGTATCATAGATAAAAACTTGAAAAGTCATAATCATCATCATAGAAAAAGATGGATACTTAAAATAAGCCGACAAGCAAAGAAATATAACGAAGATGTAGTGAAATCTGAACTGTTGTGTTTACTTAAAATTTATAAGAATAACTTCTATGTCATTGTGGAATTGGTGAAATATAACCGCTACTACTTGACAAAAATGTATAAGCCATATTATTAGAATAGAAGAATTTCGCATGATAGATCTGGATATAATTATTGACGATGTGGTACACCGATACTAAAAATTCTGATTATGCAATTTTATTGGGTCGGAATAATGTATAAGTTTAAAATAAATGTTTCTACCACAAGTGCATTTCTGCAAAATAAATCTATTGATGGAGATGGAGACTGGTGAAGAACTTGTTTTTGGCTAAGTATTTCTCTAATTATTTTTATAATGTCATTTTGTGACCTACTTACTGACTTTCGCTACTATCTAGCGGTGGCAATGCTCCCCAACTTTCTGCCATTGTACAAGTATTGCAAATTTGATGTTAGTTTATTTTGATGGGATAGCTTCAGTAAGTTTCTAGGTTCAGATACTTACAAGTTTTTGCTTCGTTGATAACGATCAGTATGTGATATATTGTAGAGTAATAATGTGGGCAACTCTGAATAATAACGGAGCGTGTAAATAAATCTGTTGCACAATTCCTAGACCTAAAGTAGATTGATTAGCGTGTGATACATCATTTGTATGTCTAAAAGCGACTGTTTTAAGCAACAATCGAAAACAGAGATTTAATTTGTATATGAACGGCTTACATATAAGATAGTGAAGAGGCAAAATATAATCCTGATTACCTCCTATTACCAAGCTAATCAACGCTAAGCAATGATTTCCCATTTGTGTATGAAAAAACCCGGAAACAATACCAAAGCTGCCTTAAAACTGTAGCTAAAGTGTGATGAGACTACTCCATCTCCATTTTGATTAACAAGTAAAAGATTAAGGTGTGTCGAAGCTATGTGTACGAAGTATACTAAAGACATTTCAATTGATAGCAAACCAAGCAGTGGTCTCAGCTTGTTGATACATTGTGAGGGCAGTTACCTTAAAGATGAAATGTTCCAGTTTACTGTATGTAACGCGTTTGTTACATGCATTACATACGTTTGCTCATAAAAACTATTCGGAAAAATCACTATTTTAATAGTTTAGTATGAGATGCTAAAGAACACTCTCAAAACGGATACTGGAATTTCACAAACATCGTCTCTGCATTCGAACACCTTCTCGACCATTTTTGGACGTTAACTTTCACAAAATAAAATACTTAGTATTACATTTCATTCCTAAAGAATAATCAGCTAAAATTGACCGGATAAAAAGGGAATTTGAAAGTGCTGAAGTTTGCAAACTCTACATACGAATTACGCAGTAGTAGCGACTACCATGGAAAAGTTACAAAATCCATCATGAGCATTAGCGGTGCAATTAAATCTAGTAGATGAAGTGTGAACGGTGATATGTACTTTAAATGTCTGTATTAGAAAATTATCGTAGTGTATTAAACAAAAATTTAAATGTTGCCGTATTGAAACAAATTTACAGTAGTAGTTCTCCTACAGATCGACTAATTCAATTCGAAGACCATCTAACTACGTAAATATTACATCACCAGATACCCAACGGTCATTCTATTTATATAAGAGCATTTTTATACCGCCACGAACATCATTTTCCCAAAGAATTGTCGGGACCTACACAGTGTTGCATGTGTTTAGTCTAGCTAATTCAAATTTTTAATCCTTGTCTCGCGGGTAAGTGTTTGATAATAATTATACAAAATATATTGCTTATTAGTAATTATTTTCTATTTATTACGGTACTTATTGTACTTCTATAGCATATGGCACTGTTTGTTCGTTGTAGTTATTACATTGTATGTATTATATATATGTAGATATACATATACATTGTGTTACATATAATTATAGCAGATGATGATGATTCACTACTGGTTGTAATTTTTAAATATTAAAAGCATAACACAAGTTTCGCTGTTAAAAGTATTATAATAACCAAAACTATGCGTAAATCGTTATGGATTATAGATCCCACCAAAAAATTGATTTTTAGTCATCAAGAAATAAAGTTTAACGATCTAGCATAGATCGTATATGTAGATACTAAACTCAGAACTAGAGAGAGTGCTTATATACGTTGATGGGCATATTTACGGAAGATATAAAAAGAACAGAATACGATAATATAGGTGGATTTGTGAACGATTGCATGTACCGTGAACAGACATTTGTTTGGATGGTCACAGTTATTGAAATGATGTCACAACAATATACAACAAAAAAGTATGTGGTGCACAATTACGTATAAATTAAACTCGTAAACAGGAATGAGAAATTAATCGCTGATGCTACGCTTACATCGAAATACGTAGCCTATCGCCCTTTTCTCCATATCCTTTCTTACTAACTTCTTCCTCGGAAAAAACGACCAAGACCTACTATAGAGTTAGGCATTTGTACTTATGTAATCTGTGAATCTGATGTCTTATCTTTTTAATTTTGTGTTGTATACAAATCTATGTAGTTATAAAAGCTATCAGATTCGTTATGCGTTATTTGATAACTAGAATCGGAAGGGAAACTTCCGTAAACAAGAGAAGAAAATGTATTTTTAAAGTATGTATTTATGCGATAACATATTTTCCTGTCCAAAGATAAGAAAATCGACACTGGCTGCTTACAACAGCAATTTATTTTTTTTACATACGTTCATTACGTTCATTACGCTTTTTAAAGTACATTCCTAAATAGGTCAAAATTATTTTCGACAAACAAATATTCCTCTGTACTTGTGATATTGAGCGCCTTTCATTATCGAATAATAACGGCCTTTTCTAATTTTAATCTTATTTTTCTTAACCGCCTCAGTTTTACATTATTTTTAGAGTTTGACATTACATTTGTATGAACTACATAATAATATATTTGAAAACATCACTGAACATTATTTCATTGAACTTACAAGGGAACACCGGCGGGTGTCCCCCTCCCATTTCGATGAAATTTAACATATCGAAAAAGTAAAATAAGAGACAGGTATTTTTTTTATCGGCGTATCGCACGATTTTGGGGTACAGCACCTTCAAAGTTTGGACGATTTTTCAATTTTTGCAAATATTTCGTAAATTATAACAGATATTAAAATTTCTTCTAAACATAATTTGCAGCATATTGTATACCCCTAAAGGTGGCGTCATCTGTATTCACAAAAAGTTAATAACCATTCTTTTTACATTTCTTCCTTTTCTTATTCATCAAAAGAAGACACCGATTTTACATAGAATACGATGGTGTATAACAAGTTTAGAAAACTAATAATTGTAAAAATAGAAAAATAATAATAAATCTTCAAAATTAATTAACTTGTCTATTAATATAAATCAAATGAACTATAACAGAAATAAGTTTTTATCCTTAACATAATTTCCAGCATAATACATGGTCTCAAGGCAGATATCTTCACAAAAAACCAATAACGGGGGACGGGGTACCCCATACCCCCGCATTTTTTTAATAATAAGTTTATTCATTATTCATCAAAAAAAGATCGCTTTTACATAGAAAACGGTGATGTATAATAAATTTATAAAATTAATAATAGTAATAATAATTCACAATGGCGGTCGTAAATATAGCAAATGTGTTGAACACGTTACTTGGAACGTTTCAAGTTACTAACATCGCAACAATTCCTTTGACACCGCAAGAAAATGAGTTGCATGATGCTCTCAAAATTATAATTGTATCTGCTCAACAAGACGCCATGTTTTCCTTTCAAGATGTAACGGTATTAGAGTTCAAAGAATTTGCAGAACCACACGAAGCGTAATTTGTGGAAGAAACGGCAGAAGACGAAGAAGACAACCTAGATTACCTAGATTACAAAACTAGAGCTGTCGACTACTGGAAAAGTGGCAAATCCAAGCCACGTACTTTGGCAGGTGTCATCCAAAAATTCAAAAAAGTAAAATCGCTACGACAGTTGCGCAGATGGAAAGAAAGTGTTAATAGAGGCGGCACCCACACGAATAAATTACGGTTTATTACTGAATACGTTCTTACAAATTTTGAAAATAGCATTTTGGATGGAAAAGTAATTCATGATATGGATCTTCGACGGTGGGCTTTAGAAGCTAAAGAAGAAATTGGACACGAATCGTTTAAAGCAGGACATTGGTGGATATGGCACTTCAAGAAGGTACTTAAAATAGTATCACGTAAGATAACAAAATTTATTACTCGTCCTACGCGTACTGATATGGGAAACCTAAGGTTAGTAAGCGATACTTTTATTAATGAAGTCAAACCTTATATCACTGACATCGGCAGAAGCAACGTATACAACGCTGATGAGAGCGGATTTAATCTAGAAGTACATTCCGGTCGTACTTTAGCTGTGAAGGGTGAAAAAACCGTGGAAGGTATTGTGCAATCCTTGCACTCTGCAACACATAGTTACACAATTTTGCCAACCATTTCTGCAGACGGACGCTTACTTTCACTACTATTTTTAGTATTAAAGGAGTCTACGAATACGTTTGGACCTCGAGTTGCGCAATCATTGTTTCGACCTGTAAATGTGTATATTTCTTCTTCCGTATCTGGTAAGCTCACTTCAAATCATTTCAAACCTGGCTAAGGGATGTTTTTCTCTCGAATACCGGGCCAAAGAGTGTTCTTTTGATTGATTCTTGGAGTGGGCATTGTGTTGCCGAACTTCAGCAAATAGTGCCAAAAGACAAAACTTTGAACATTTTAAATATACCAAAAAAAAAACGACAGCGATGGTACGACCTCTAAATGTATATGGTTTTAGACTGTGGAAAAATTTTACTAGAACATTTTTGGATATAGTGATTCTTATGAACTATGACATAGATTTACATCAGAGAAATAATATTATTAAGTTGCAATCTCTAACCCATAATCAGTTTCCTTCCCCAAGATTTTTGGACGTATTCAAGTACTCGTGGTATAAGAGTGGATACGTTGAGGAAAGACCTGGACCCTTTAAAAATCCTGTAGAGTTTTGTTTTAACAAAGATGCGTAGTCTACACCCTCGTGTAGTATTTGCAATAAACCAGCTATTGTGCGGTGTTCATGGTGCACACAAAATCTGTGTTTTAAATACTTTTACACAGACTATCACTACTGTAATACTTACATAGCTTAACTACTATATGTATATTAATCTTGTTCGCTATTGCAATATATGTATATAAGCCAATAATCGCATTACAGGATGTCATGTATTTAAACATTTATAAGCATTATAATGTTTTTCTAATTCTGTCCTATTGTTTCCGAAATGTTATAATCGTTACAAACACATTTGCTATATTTACGACGGCCATTGTGCCAAACTATAGGTACTGACCGACACTGCACGAAGAACGACTTCTAATGTTCTCATTTGGAATACTCGTCTGAATAATTAATAAAACTCACGTATGCGAAGATAAATGCATATCAAATTCATGACAATAGACACGTACATATATTTATTTTGAGTTATTATTACTATTATTAATTTTCTAAATTTATTATACATCACCGTTTTCTATGTAAAAGCGATCTTTTTTGATGAATAATGAATAAACTTATTATTAAAAAAATGCGGGGGTACGGGGTACCCCGTCCCCCGTTATTAGCTTTTTGTGAAGATATCTACCTTGAGACCATGTATTATACTGGAAATTATGTTAAGAATAAAAACTTACTTCTGTTACAGTTCATTTGATTTATATCAATAGACAAGTATATTAATTTTGAAGCTTTATTATTACTTTTCTATCTTTACAATTCTGTTAAGTTTCATCGAAATCGGAGGGGGTGCTCCCTTGTTAGTAAAGTTAGCAATAAGCCTGCAGAAACGAGTGCGGCCTCATTGGCGACGATGATATATTTGGAATGCAGTCGGACACGTCTGAAGTCGGGATTTATACGTATATGGTTAGTATGTATACGAATGCCGGATTAGGTTGATGATCGATGGCGAATCGGCGGCGTTCTTTGTTATGTTTGACGAATGAGAATACACTGGCACTATTACTAAACGTATTATTTGCAATATCAACATTTTACCATACAGTATTCTTGCATATTAATAGCAAACGACACCATTTACATGCGCAACGTGATGTACATTATTATAAAGTTCTATATGATTTTATTTATATGTTAAGTGTGTGCAACATTCCACAAAATCTTATCTTTTCGTCGGGTGAAAAACACGATTACAGATCAAATAAAGTCAGTTAAAAGATCAAAAAATATGGCTGACGGTAGATGAAACAACGGACGCAAGAAGGAATTATATTTTAAATGAGCTTTTAAAAGCAGTGCGGCATTCTTGCCTCTTCTTTTACGTAGTAGAATATTACAAAATACAAACGTAGAAAGGATAGTAAAAACTACAGAATATACCTTCAGAAAGCTCAATATATCGGGAACCCAACTTGTAATGTTGTTTACAATCGGGAGTTCGAATATTAAAGCTGGAAAGTTACTATGTTATCCCCAATTGCTCATGTTATCTGTGTACTCAAAAGTAGATCAATTTATAGTTTCTACCAAAAAAGTTTTTATTAAATCTGCAAAACGCATTCATGAATTTAAGCTTTGAAGGCTTGTCCGACCATTCGTCAGCCACCACAGTCAGTACTGACGAGATGGAGAACGTAACTTAAAGTTGTTTTCCGTTATGAGAAATTTTTAGACATTATTAAACTTTGTATCTTAAATTTGAATCCACAAGAAGCCCAAGCAATTGTAGTAAGCCAGTGGCTGGTTTCAGATCCGAAATCCATGCTCAAATACAGAAAATTTCTGAAAATTATTCAATTCTTTTAGATCATATTTCCGAATTAGAGAACACCCATGACGCGCTAAATATAGTAGATTCCCCCAAAGCCTCGTTACGAAATCTAATAGATAGTATAGGAAGATTAATAACCGATAAATTGTGTGCGGTTATAAATAAGAATCCGGATTTTCAAACTATAGCGCGTATAGACAACAGTTTAATTAAAAACAAATAGCGCGAATATGATTCGAACGACTTTTTTCAATTTTTCAATTACAATCAAACTAAAATAACAGGTAATTACATTAATTACTTTTAATATTTATAGTAACCGAGCTATACGCTACTGTGAAAGCACTCATTTCTATAGCCTTAGTTATAAATAATTGACAAACAAACCGATTTTGAAATAATTTAAAATAAAAAAATTGAATCATTTCATAAACTGAATGAAGACGTCGCCAATCCTAGAAATAAATTTTATAAAAAATAAGAAGAATCAGCACAACAGTGCAGTTCGTTTGACGAGTACAAGAATATTTGACTTTTTTACGAATTCATTTAAAAAGCAAAGCCTGTATTACCAAAGTAATTGTACTGCGTTTTGGTACTTTATAGTGGTCAGACTGAGTACAAACTTTTCCGATTGTTTCTACGAAACTTTCGCCTTTGTTATAGTGATTTTAACAGTCTCTATGGTTTGTACAACTGCGTATCGTTCCATTTCCGCAAACTTCCTTATTTTTGCCATCTGTCAAATACAGACGTTCAAACTTTTACTCTTTAGAAACGTTTTGATATTTATCTTTGGGAAACCAGTTACTTATAGTTTTTTAGGGTTCAGGGTTTTTTGGGAATTTAGTAAGCTTTATATAATTTTCAAAGAGTAAGGAGTAGGTTTTTAGTGAGAACAGACGAAATCAATCCCTTATCGCAAACTACTCTTAAACTTTAACGTAGGGAATAAAGCAAAAGGTTAGAGTACAACAAATATTAAAAAATACAGATTGAAGTTATATTAAGTGCGAGTAGTCCAAACTTTATATTCTAGTGAACTATTGCGACAGTAAATGCTTTTCCATATTTGGAAAAGATTGGTTGGAGTTTTTAATCTTCCTTTTTTGATTTGCAAAAGTTACAAAATTGTCGTAAGCATAGAAGATAGTAACAAAATGCGCAGTTGAATATAGACTTTTATTTCAATTTCACCAAAACTTTTGTAGCACTGATTATTCAAAGCATCAATTTTTATTTACAAGAATTAAAACCCACACCAACATCCGATGCTGTAAGATACGAATTCTTTACTTATAAAATATATACTTACATATTCTGAAAAGAAATAAATACCGGAAGTATGTGGTTATTGCCCGTCCTTGACATAGAAACATATTTAACAATGAAAAGTTGTTGATATGTTTTCTATAAAATTTGTGATACTGGTAGCTATTTGAAACGTATAGTGTAAATTACTTATACTGAATCTGAAATTAAATTCAAAATTTGAAGCGTATATTTCAAAGTTTTGAACTGTATCATAAGTGAAACAAAAAGCGCAGTTCCTTAAACTAATTTTCAACTCAAACAATGTTGGCACGATTACATTGAAAGTTTCTTCGAATCAAAGATATACTGATTACTGCATTCAAAAGCTGGAGAAACAGCATAAATAAGAAACACATTAACATACAACAATATGAACCGCAAAATATAATAAATACAAAATATATCTCAACTTACCTCTAAACTCAATTTTCGCGATCTTCTCGCCCTTGCATTTCGGCAATTGGAATTGTTTAAGTCGAACCGAGAGAGACATGTTAGTAGGTTTATTTCGATCGCGCGAAGAGCGCAAACAACCGGGCCGAGCGCTGCAGGACTTGTTGATCGAGCGCGTTGCTATCCTGCGACTGGTCTCAGGATTGTTGGGGGGAAGCGCAGGATCGGGTCACGACGTCATGCGTACGCTCCGGTTTACCTTTACTTATGCGAGCGACAGAGAATAGGGATACTTACCCAGAAAGTCCGGTGCACCAATTTACGCACGTATACACTGTATACGCCGTGTACACGCGATCCTAATGCTCAAATATCGAGACAAATTGGCGAACCGTGATCGGTGGCTGGTTTCCATTAATCGTTAGTTAAGCGAAAAACGTTTGAAAGTATAATTAATAGAGTGGCATCCGTTGAAAGCCATCAATTAGTGAATTACGATATTGCCTACTTTTTGATAAGTACGTTGGTTAGTGCAAGTGAAGTTAAAAATGACTAAATTTTTACAAAGGATCAAATAAACCCCAATTAATCTTTTCCTAATTTGGTTGAAGATCAACAAACATTGTTAAACTGCTAAAACCGAAAAGTCAAATTTGTTTATAACCTTACATAGATTAAAAAAAAGGAAATCTGTTGTAGCACAGGAGTTTATTAGAGGCCCAATTAAATTACAAAAACTCTTTACTACCATTAGAACGGTTTCTAGGTGTTACTGAATTTAGAAAAATTTATGTACATACGAGGGTAGATTTCTGTGCTGTACCCCTGATCCCCTTACAGTAAAACTACAGTGGCATTATATTTTTTATTTTTCGACATAGTCTCCCTCTAATCTATCAGTGCTCCAACATCTCAACAGCCACCTGGAAAAATTTTTGTCCGACCTCTGCAAATCATCTGTCTACATAATTACTGGAAAATTTTGCTCCACGCAAGATTTCTTTTAATTTAGGGAACAGGCTGTAATCACTCCTGTAATGCTTTGTCCCTTTTGCAAATAGTCAATCAGGATGATTTCTTGAGCATCCCAGAACAGAGATAGCAAAAACTTTCCAGCAAACGGCCGCAAATTTACATGAAGGAGGACCGCCATGTTTCCACTCTCTACTTTGCATTTTGGTCTGGGGATCATAGTAGTGCGCCCATGACTCTTCCAGGGTCACACGCCGACTAAGGGAGTTCTCCTTGTTTGCTTGGTACCTTTCCAGTAGACACTTACAAATCAACACCCGATCTTACACTCACCTTTTTCATATTTATCTCTTTAGTCAGTATGTTGTGCACAATATGATATGATAAACCAGTATCTTCGACAATGTCTCTGATGCGTACTCGTCGATCTTGTGATACCACATCGTGTACTTTTTTAATGTTTTCGTCTGGTACCCTTATGGGAGGACTACTGGGACGTTGGTTTTTCCAAGATTTTCTTCCGCATTTAAAATCTCGACACCAGTGTTTGACTATGTCATAGAAAACTACAGACTCACCAATAGTTACCATAATGTCTTTATGAATTTGAGTTGGAGTGATGCCCTTTTTCTGGAGGTATTTTGTTGCGACTCTTTGTTCTACAGGATCCATTTTTATGAACAATCGCGACACACAATTCAGGAATTAGCCACAGCCCGGCAACACCTTGAGATAGAAACTTGATATTATGTAGATATGAACTACAAATGTGAGTTAACTAAATGTCAAACAACCAATTAGATGTAGGTGAGGGGTGGGCCATGAGGATCTGTCTTCGTATACAATTCAAGAACTATTCCTTCCATAATAGATACACCACAGCAGTCAACAATTTCTCATGGGTATGGAGAATTCAAACGTAGACAGATTAGTTTAAGCGACGGTGGAAGAGCAGGTGCACCAAAAACGGCAGTCACTCAGGAAAATGTCGACGATGTGTGCAGAGCAAGATCATCAACAAAGATCGACTTGTGATATCGCGTGATTGAGGCATTATTGGGGTTCCGAAGACTTCAATCCAGAAAATTTTGCAGAATTGTGTGTAAAAAAATTAGTTTTGCATTGGATGCCGCATCTGTTGACCGAAGAACAGAAAGCAGGTAGAGTAAATTGGCGTCGAAAAACTGTAGACCGCTTCAACGCCGAAAACTCTAAAAACGTGTACAACATCATACTCATACGAGCCAGAAAATAAATGCCAGTCGTCTGTTTTGGGTGTTCCAAGCTGAAACAAAGCCGACATCTGTTCTCGAAGGGTCTCTAAAATGGTGGCCGCGAAAGTAGAACATGTAACAATTCCTCTATAAGAGCAAAGAACTGTTACTGCCGATTGGTATACAATCACTTGTTTGCCGCAAGTCATCGCTGGTCTTCGAAAAACCAAGCCCGAACGACGCCAACAGACTACTTGGCTTTTGATACGGTAGCCTTAAAGTTTTAAACAAAGTGGGACTGAATACCAGGTACGTCATAATCGAAATAGGCGTAAACAAATCAAAACCATTCCCCATAAATAAGGAGTTGAAACAAGGATACAGTCTTTCCCCTACATTATTTAAAATTTATATTTAACAAATTTTATGCAATTGGAGAAAAAACAGAAAGAATGGGAATTAAGATGGAAGATCACTGTCACACGAGTCTTTCGCAGACGATCAACTAATTATAGCTTATGATGAAGCGGATATAGACTACATGTTTATAAAACTGAGACAAGAATATGAACATTGTGGACTAACAATAAACATGACAAAGATTGAATATATAAAAGTAGGCCGTAACGACGAAGAAGATCACCAGGACTTGCAAATTAGAGAAATAAGAAAAACAAACCACTACAAATATCTAGGACACATACTTAGTGATGAAAGGTACATCGAAAATAAGAATACAAAATAAAACACAAGAGGGGAAAAAAGCAACCCAGGCCTTAAATTTCTTGTTGTGGTCTAAAGCATATGTGGTCAACAACTGGCCCGCGAGATATTTTGAAAAACCCAATTAAAAAAAATTCACGATTTAATCATAATGTTGTACCTATTTTTTTTCATTTCATTTTCTTATTTTAATAAATTGCATTATAATAACAATGTCGTATTATTTCATGTCTGATATCTACTTTGAAATGCACAGCTTTTAAACGTGGCCCCCGAAGGTACTTGCACACTAAAGTTTGGCCCACAACATGTCAAACGTTGCCCATACTTGATCTAAAGGATTATGACTGGAAACGAAGATAAAAATATATAAAGCCGTCCTGGAGCCCATTTTAACATACGGTGCAAAGAGCTGGCAGATGACATAGGGCAATAAAGAGAATGTAGACGCCATCAAAATTGACTTCCTGGGAAGAGCCTGTGGAGTATCAAAATCGGAACATGTCTAAAAGGAAGAGATACGGCGAAGAACAGGAGGAGTTGTTACTAGTGTGGATCGAATCGAAACAAGAGAGCTTACATGGTACGGACATGTACAATGAATGTAGTGAAGATGGGCAAAGAGGACACTAAATTATACACCGCAAAATAGAAGAAGAGGAAGGCCAGCGCAATAAAAGAAGAAGTTTGGAACAGAGACGAGTGGAGATCGAAATGTGAGATGCGGCAAAGGTTGTAGGATCCTCGCTATAATAATAATAAATCAACACCGTGGCAATATAACTACGATTTTAACATATGGTACAAATGCACTACTCGCCGATGTGAACTTTCTTTTTTGTTTTAAGGCATCTCATTGCCTAAATTCAAGTCAACATTAACATGTGCACGTGCACATCTGCTTGCATGCGGTTCGAGGAAATATTTTCATCAATTTTAGAAAATCTTTTCAGATGCGTGGTTTCTAGGTGGTAATTTAGTCTGACTGCTTCTTAACCATTATCACTTGCAATTTATTTCCATATTATGGACAAGTATAAAATTGAACATTAGAAAACACGCAGCAAGAATTAGTCTTCATATTGAAGGTAGAATATACCTGTTCATTCTAGAATTGGAAGAAATCAGAAAACAGGAAGGAATTTTGGTCACTCCCTATCGATTGTTCTTTTTTTGTAATCTTTATTGTGGAAGTTTAATATTCTATTTTTTACTGTTCAACTGATGATACTTTATATTTCGTGCGTTTTCTGTGCTCAATATTTTTACGAAAAATCCTCCACAGAAGATATTTGCATAGATATTTGTAATTATTCACGTAATGAGAATGCTTTGGCACGAGAGCGTGTTAAAGGATTCTAATTAAATATTTGGTGACACATGTCGAAATTTATCTCCATCAATTTGTCTGTAAAAAGGCTATTAGACAGACCGAGGTAACCTACATTTCAAGATGTGACTCGAAATCGCTATACAAAATGTACGCACGTACTCAACAATGTACTTTTCAGTGTTCATGTAATAGTCAATCAAATTTTCGCTGATAAAAACGAGTAAAATAAGATCACTAAATTTTAGTTAATTACGAATGACACTGATTTCCATGTTTATTAATTTAGACGTTGTACTCCAGTTCTTGTATTTTCTTTTTTGTGTTCATGTATCAGTCAATAAGATTTTTGTTGATAAAAACAGGCAACATAAGATCATTAAAATTTAGTTAATTAGTAATGACACTGATTTCCACGTTTATTAATTTAGACGTACTTCAGTTCTCATTTTTCCTTTTTTATAATAAATGCCGTTATTTTCCGAAATATAGAAAATTCAATTTACTGTAATATACCTGCATGTGCAAAAAGAAAACGGAGTTTGAAAATATAAATATAGAGATATTCGTGTTGTATAACATACGTGCACACATAAATTCGTTTCGAATGGCAGGCACTTGTTCGCAAGGCAGAGTACTAAGGATTACAAATAGTGAGTAGTATAAAACCAGAGGAATACTTAAAGGCAGCGATGGATAAAATAGGGTCTAAAGTAGTCTCGGCAAAGAGGGAGAAGTTTCAGTGAGAAGAACGTGGAGAGGTGAAGCGCGCGGCACGGAGAATCAAATACTCCTATCAAACCTCGCCTGGTCGTTGTTAGTGCTTGCCGAAGGCGATAGAAGTAAATGCGCAAAGTACAACTATTTAACGTGTACTAGCAGGTAGAAGTGTGAAGGCCACCTAAGAAGTATAAAATACTGTTCTGCAATCCGTGGCAAACGATACACCGAACAATTAATATTTGACATAGGTGTTTGTTTTATTCTATGTAATGTACCGTTCACTTTACCAGACCAACAAGCATTTGTCTCCTCTTGGAGCAAGTATTCGGATTATACATCACTATGTCGGACATGTTTAAGAAACTTTATGTCATCTGTTCGTGACTGTGTGAAAAGGAGAATTAAAACAGAGTTGAAAGATAAAAAATTGTGATTATGTGTGGACGAAACAACCGATCCAAGACACGCCAAAGCTACTAAGAAAAGCCAAGAAGCCAGAAAATGTTTCAAGATAATCAGGTAAAATGTGATTTAGAGAGTATTCGCAAGAACTACTATGGACTAGCGGAGGGAATTGAAAAATTAGAAAATGATTCGATATCGTTTGTGGATTCTGTTCAAATTGTGGACGATGTTCGGTCACAGCGATGTACAACGGAAGGCGAAAAAAAAGAAAATGAAAGTGTAATATGAAAATTTGAAAGTGTTATTGACAAGAATACAGATTTTCTCATACTAACAATAAGACAAATTTGTGAAGGTGTGTCGAAGTATCCATTAGGTTGTCACAAGCATTACTTTAAATTTGCAAATATCATCAGTCGCTTTCATCATTAAAAAAATATTTATTCCGAACGCCGTTCTAATTTGACTGAAATAAGTGTGGGAACATATTTCATGATTCTAATATTTAATAGATGCCTCCCAGTTTGTGATTTCGTGAAAACTTCATAAAACAGTAAGTGTTTCAGCACGTTATATAATACATTCATTATTTTATGTGAAAACAAACTTGCGTCCGCATCGCCTATGCCCACTCATGAAGGTCACTATCATAAATGATGCGAGTACGTAAACGTTACTGAACACTCGCCTTGATACGGCCGCTCGGCTCCTCCACGTTGTTCTCCACACTGCAGTGTAATTTGCCCCACTTTGCTGAGACTAGTCCAAAGCATTACTACATATCAGAAGTTCCCTAAGTGTGCGCCGCGGCGAATACCGCGATGTACTCCTGTGAACGCGAACAGACATAGCGGTCTGGAATATTCTAGAATTAACATTTCAAGACGGCTTCGATGCTAATTGAACTTTTCAGAACATCTAGACTAGATCATCTCCGTAGCTTGTAGAAAGAACTTTTTAGAAATATAAGGAATATTCTCGAAGTACGTATATTATAACATACTATAGGAGATTATCTAAGTTTCGCGAAAGTTCTAACTGGGTGAAGCGGGAGTTCGATTCTTAAATAACAATTGAAAAGTGAACATGTTCTAAGAAGAAAAGTAAACGGTTTTAAGATGCTCGCTACAAGAGAAGCGGCCGCTTTGTTTCAGTATGTCGCTTTGTGTTTTCGTAGTATTAGATAAGCAAATTAACAGTTCAAGTGAGAATGATCAAGTATCGACAAGAGGTCATACCATCGCAGAAGAGGTTATTCTACCCGTCGCTCTTGATGTGGTTAATATTATCCTGGGAGAATCGGCGGGAAAACGAATTCCAAAGATATCTTTGTCCAACAACACTATTAGTTGGAGGATCGATCATATAGGTCGGGATCCCAATGATCAATTAATACAGAAAATGAAAAGCAGCGAATTTGGTCTGCAACTTGATACAGACAGTAACAAAGACGCACACTTGATTTTTTATATAGGCTTTCTGGACGATAATATCAACGTGGAAGAGTTATTGTTCTGCAGAGGTAAAGCGTCATTGAAAACGCAAAGCCTCAATTTGAATGAAACTCGATCATTGTCTGGTCCCTATGTAGGATTGCAGTTATGGATAAGAAAAATCAAGGAGGATGGCGACCAATGTTTCTTTTCTGGATTACACAAATATGTGGTTCATAATAAAGTTGCTATTTCACAAGATTTGCTCTGCCTTTTCAAGGAACATCCCCCAAAACTCGTTGACTGGTTTGCGTAGATCCAGGATTCTTTCCGTGTTCAAACTCCGCCAGAATTCATTTCGCAGGAAGAAGAGAGTCTCGTTGAACTTTTTTATGACAACAGCCTAACAATTTGTTTTCTTCCAATTTAGTGGAGTTTTGAATATCAATCAAAAATCAATTATCTACTCTTCAAAAGCTGTGAGAATCCCCATTTTCTTTGCAATAACTTATTTTTGCGAAACCGGATTTTCAGCTGTAGCTGTAAGAAAAAGCAAATATCGCTGAAGAATCGATATGGGATGAGAAATGAGAGTCAAAAGTTATTCCGCGTTTTGAGAAATATGTATGGCGAGCAGCAAGTTCACCCGTCACATAAAATTGTCGTTGAAGATTTTCACCATTTACTTCATATGTTTTGCATTTTCATGGTTTAGTTTAATGGTTCTGTGGTTCTTGTAATTCAATAAATGTGGGCTTTTGAAAGTTTACCTTAGGAGTTGTTTCCATTTAGGCGCAAACCTGTAGTGCGCCGCAGACTAATAAAGTTTGGGAACCCCTGGTATATATAACGATGAGTTATGTGACTGTTATTCTGTAGAATGCTTTCTAATGTTATTAGCATTTAAACTCTTAACACTAACAATGCATGGTACGCGTCGGCCCTCGTAATTACCAGCTGAAATAAATTAGATTCTAGTTTTTTATATTCTGTAAAACATGTAGTTTCAACTTTTTGTAGAATTAAGAATAATGAAAGCAGTTATTGGCAAATATAAAAGAAATATAGTACAGAATGTTACTTCGTCATTTATTTTTTAATCTACGTTTTCTTTCAAATAGTGCAAGCTAGACAATCGATTATTATCCTACGCTTTTATACCATATGATCGATTAAATTTACCCTTTAATTAGCAAACCATGAATTTTTCTTCTTTAAACATAAGTTGGTAGAATAACTTTAAAAACGTGTAAATTGACTTATTCTGTAGTGTTAGTAACAGCGCTTAAACATAGGTAATTCAGTTTATGTTACACTGTTGACGTGTGGTTGTCAGATTAGGTTTTGAAGTTTTGACGAGTAACTATACAAATGTTTCAGTTGGAAAAATGAAAAGTTTGACAAAAAATGGTTACACTAAACGTTCAAAGTGAGCTCTATTATTTTCTATACATAATTATACTTCTGCTTCAGTAAGTTCGTCAATTATATTAGGACGATTTGTATATATTCTATTTTTTTAGGTGTGGATATGTGTAACAATCAATAATTGTCGGGGGATCGCGCTGGAAAGTCTACTATTTGATTATCAAAGAATTGATGCAATAATTCCATCGTTTCCCTTATCGTATGGGGTATTATCTTCCTGGAAATATCCCACGTAGAGTTATGGTATCATTAAAGAATAAGCATTGGAGTAATAATCCGTCTACGAAAAGAGCAAGCCAAACCCCTATTTTTTTTAATACAAGGATATCAAGATTTTCATGTTAATTTTCACTAGACCAGACGGGCATTTTTTCTTTATTTATATATCCTGATAAGTGAAACAGTGGTTCATCCGAGATGAAGGAGTTGTCAAGAATATTATCAATATTCATCATACCTAAAAACCATTGACAATAATTAACCCGGGTTGCGTAATCAATGAGTAAAAGCTCCTACACGCAATGAAACTTCTATGGACACTTTTGTAGATCTTCTTTAAACTTCCGTTGGTTTTTCCAATCGTATAAACCGTTATCAAGCAATTTTCATTTTATATCTGTGCAGAATTAACACGGAGCATTTTAGTGTTCATATCTGCATATTGCACAAACTACCTTATTTTAGTCTAGAATATTTTTTCCTCTAGTAATAACCAAAATCCGTGTAATGTTGAAACGAAACTTGAAGAGAATGTAAAACTTCTTCAATTTCCTTCTCTCTCTCCAACATGTTCCAAAATGTGTTTACTGTAGCAGGTCACTAACACAAACTACCACACTGGCATGTTTAAAATTCTTATGACTATATTTACAAAAAATAATCGATGAAATATTTAAAACGACATGGTAAATGGCGCATTAACTAAACAAATGCACATAAATCAATAAAACAAACATTGCTACGCGCTACCATTCATGAACAAGGTGAGAACAGTAATACGAATGCAATTGAATTGGTAACACAACATTGGAATATGTGCATAGCGATAGATATGTAAGTAGCTTTTGAAGATTTACAATATCTATGAAATATTCGTAGATCTGTATCTATTAAAATTTTTGTGAAGTATGTATCTTTCCCAACATTACTTCAAAAATGATAGCGTTGTGTCAATTAAAAAGGGAAACCATAATATTGGCACAAATTATTGTAGATTTACATTTACATTAGTGGGTAGCCAAGTAATGTATGTGATTTTATTCACAATGTTGCATCGTCAGGTATACACTACAAACACATTTTTAACATATATACAGAGACAAGAAGATTCCATTAAAATATACTTTGCACTAAAGAAATCAAAAACTAATTTAATTTGATTTTGAAGACACACTTTCCACTTAAAAGTTATATTAAATAAATAATTTTATTAAGGTTTAAGAGGTACTAGTTCATCGAAGGAATGCGGATAGTTTAAAGCTGGGATATTTAAGATAGTACCAATATATTTGTTCATTTTGGGAACCAATATTTTTCCACGTAAATGTAAACCTCTTACAAATGCAATAAACTTTGTATGGAGTTGATTCTGATGCATGACTCAAAAGCTTTTAAAACTGTACATCAGTGGCGGCTTTCTTGATAAATCAAATGAAGCACTGATTCCCCTTAAATTTCTGTTCAATTAGTGAATATTTTATTCAAAGTTAAAAAAAAATCGCTCCGAAAATAAGTTGAAACTAATTTCTTTCGTATAAGTGAAACAGTATTATTTATACTAATAATATAATATTACAATAGAAAACTATTATTAAATATGTTCATATTGCAATATTTTCATATTTTAAACGAGAGTGGAACGCTTCTCCTTCAACCAAAACGACAAACTCAACAAACATTTCACAATTCGCCAAAACTTAATTCCCCTGTTTATACGGTTGCTATGGCAACTACACAAAAATACAAAGTTTTGCACTTCGAAATATTAGATATAATTATAATGCAAATTAATATCCGTTTTGAAGATATAAATAAAATTAAATTTGTTAAATTAATGGATGTTTCAAAATTTGAAAACCTTTCCAAAAAGTTTCTGATTGATACTTTAAAGGATTTAAAAGAATGCTACCCTACTATTTTTAATGATCTGCAACAATATCGAGAAGGTGAACTCTTTTTTTTTTCGGAGCTGTTGGTGGTTAGTGACATTTTTAAAGAGGTATACAGACTTTTCTCTTTAATATCGACTATTCCCTCTACCAGTGCTAGAGATACGGATATGAACGGTAACCACGTCTTACAAGAAAACGACGTAAAAGCATGTGTAGTCTCATTTTTAAACATTTCTAAAGGGGCATATAGACTTTTTTCTTTAATGTCGACTATTTCCTCCACCAGTGATAGAGATTCTAACATGGACGTTAACCGCATCTTACAAGAAGACGACGTATTAGCATGTGTAGTCTCATGTTCTCAAACAACGCGATCTAAGATATTAGAGACATGGTTCCCAGGATCCAGAGCTCCATTAGTTAGTGCGATACATGCAATAAGGCTTTCCAGGCGATGTAAGTAGTATGCCAGATGCACTAAAGTATTAATTTGTTAAGAGATTGCATTACGACGGTGTGGTATTTAAGTTAATTCAAATTTTAAAGTAATCAGTCCCAAAACATAAATAAAAAGGACAATTACCAATATTCATACAGATTAGCTGGTTGGTCGTTTTATGAGGACCTAATTATCCACGTGAGATTGAGATGCTTAAGCCGACACCAACCAATACGAGATTCATAAGCAAAAAAATGGGAATATTACACCATCAATAAAAGCTCTACCACTAACACATTTGTGAAGCACGGAGATATGCGATTATAACTAGAACATAAAGAGTGGATAAGGGATGGCATTTTCGATAATACCACTAAGCTAAGGTAACTCATTGTAGAAACTTCAAACGGAAGATATAGAACGAATACTACTCACCTCCACAAAACAAAAGCTACCGATATTGGAGGGAAAACCGAAAACTCCCATACAGTCCGACTGGCATCTAACCTGTGCCATCACAAATGGCTATCAACTTTATAACTGAAGAAGGCTGCAAGCCCATAACTGCAGAATATTGCCAAGCTGTCCAAGAGGATGAATCTATAACCATTTGTTTAAAAGAAGGAAATGTAACGTAAGTGGAGCTCATCTAGGTTGACGTCCCTGTGGGGGGGAACTTAACAAAACTGATTGACAGTTGATGAATATACATTTATGAAAGCAAGTGCTGTACTAATAAAATAATAGATATTGTTATTACTGCAATAACATTGTTATGGGAGTTAGCACTGTGAACTTTCGATCAGTAGCGCGTGTCTCGAAAAAGTGGAACCGGATTAACACAGATATTAAACAGTAGTAACATATCTAAAAACATACCTGCTGCTGCAAATATTTAACCAATCTTAACTATCTATATACTGAAGTGAATGCAGTAAAAAGGGCAAGCGTTTCTTTACATTTATTACTCATGGAACGTTTTCTAAACGCGCGCTACTGACCAAACGTTGGCAATGCAAACACTATTACGATACATTGCAGTTATTTACAGGCTATGCATTATTATTTTCGAAATGCATTTATAGGAATGACTGACACTAGCTACATAGAAACCTGTATTTGGCGAAAATTGACCAATGGTGTTTTAATGTTCTGATGTTATTAATGTTTCAATTTTGTTTAATAGTGTATTTTGTGATAGGTTCAGCTTAAAAAGTTATTTGCTTGTTATAATGTTTTTCTATTTATTTTTGATACATATTAGGTACGGGGTGACATTTTCATTATACGATGCTGTTCTTATCTCTTTTAGTTTCTTCCACGATGATAGATGACAGTATAGCTTAAATTTAAAGAGTTCGCTTCTATACCTTATTGCCTGAAAAAATATTTTATACGTTATATAATAATAAAATAATTCGCTAATTATAATTTTGAAACGCAAAGTGCACGTAACAGCAAAATTTTATCTAATATTATAATAAAAATTTTACTGTATTACATATAGTTTGCTATATATATATATGCCTTATCCGCTCGGGTTTTATATATATATATATATATATATACCAATGTATTAATGCTATTATTATTAGTTTCTTCCAAGCGGCACAGGTGGCGCCAAACGTGGAACCGTTAGTAACCGGGAATTGTCTTATCTCTTGTTTCTGATTTGGATTGAAGCATTATACGATTACCATTACAGATTCCTATTATAATAGGAACGGTCCTTAAATGAGATGCTATTATCTCCACATTTTATCGGTATTCTGAGAAAGATGGCAGCACACATCCAAGATTATACAATATCTTTGCATTATTCTTGATAACAGCGATAAAAATATTTTTAAAGTTCCTAAATCAGCATCTAATTTATATCGTGCAAAAGCTGGCACAATCATAGCAAAAGTGATAAATTTACAATCTGCACGTGAATGTTCATAGATTGAGATAAGAGAGAGATTACTGATGTTAGCAGCACATTTAGAATATATTACTTAGTTTCACTAAATATAAGATTAATAGTGAAACAAAGTGAGTTTGCTGGTGTAATTAGAAGATTGCGATGCTAAAATTGTCCGAGGTCAGTAACAACTCAACAACGAAAGTAAATAGAATAGCTTAGATGCGTTATATTTATGTTAGAAGAAAATATGAAATGAATGATTGCTGAAAATAGTTTTATAGCACAAATCAATGAAACATACATAATTTTACTATAATAATGGTATAATAATAAAAAAGTTGACAAGAAAATGTGAAGCTGCCATTTAAAAGAATTGAAAAATATCATATATGTGTGTTAACTTTAGTCGTGCACTTCGTAATGTTTCAATTCTTGTCCGAAAAAAAAAAAGGTCGTTGAGCTCGATTCTTGCTCCGAGAGTGATAATAAAAAGTCTGTGAAATGCCTACGTTTTTATTTGAGCAAAAATATACATAGATGTATCAGATCTGCTACATTGTAGAGTTATATTCATGATAAAATGTTATTTTTATTTATACATAAATGTAAACCACGTTTGGAGCAATAAATAAAAATTGCTTACAACCTGAAGGTTTGCATCGTAGCTATGTTTTGTCGTGAATTAGTCAATAGCTATACGAGTCTCGATCCACAACTTTAGATTGTTTCTTTTTTATCTAAATGCCTTACTGAATTTCACTTGCTGCTCCCATTTTCGATGTTGATGAATTTTCTTGAATGAACATTCAAATTAAACCTTTACCAAAAATAAATGTTTCTCCCCGATTAGTATTGAGCCTAACTAGGAATTTATAATAATCACGTTAACTAAATGACAGAACAATTTTAAATATGTTATTTTAATACATATTTTTATTTCGTATGTATCTCCTCCTGTTATACTCCTTTACCGATTGTGGCAAGTGACAACTACTTCATGTGTAAAAGTGGCAATTTTCTACTGTAGGAAAAAGTAAAGGTTACTAAAGAAAACTGTTACTAGTTTAACTCCTTCAATGTTGGTCACAAAGTTTTAAGAATATTCGCGTTTCGCTTTTGACATTTCTCTTTCACTTGGGACCTTGTAGCTGTTTTCCTTAAAATGTTCCATATTTTGCTAAATGAATCGCTGGTTCTGATTATGCAGAATACATTTGGGGCTATTTTGAAATTAATACGTAAGCTTCCATGGCCAGTCAGTAATAAATGAACTGTTTTCGGAATTGGATCATTTCATGATAAGGTATAAGAGGAGAAAAATAAAATAAAATAAGTGCAAAACAAAGGAAAACTAAAAAGGCGAAAGGAAAGGAAAGAAAAAGAGCAAAAGAAAAAGAAACAAATAAAAGAAGGTGGGATCTCGACGTTTTGCCTCCGTCGTAGGAGGCTTCTTCAAGAGAAAAAGTAGGGAATCCAAATAAGCTCAGTAACTTGACGTGTAAACTATGCTAGTGGCGAAATCACTTTGGAAGACGGTCACGGTAACTCGACGTGTTAGTCACGCTAGAGGCAAAAACCTTTTCATGTGTACCGTAGAGTACAGAGTTTATATAGTTCGGCAGCGTTACGCGTAAATGGTTGCTTGAGTGGAGGGGTGTGGGACTTGTAGGAGCGGTTTCCATATCGCGGACATCCGTCATCGCTATTAATATTATCCGGTTGTTTGTCAGTCTCCACTGCCTCCTTGATTTTTCTCCCATAGAAATTAGAATTCTTCGCGATGACCAAACTTTCTTCAAACAGAATATTGTGACCCATTTCAAAATGGTGTTCGACTACCGCAGATGATGGTACGTGCCCGGACTTAAGATAACGCTTGTACCTATGTATACTAAACCACAAGAGCAGAGAATTTTGTAGATACTTTTAGAGGATAGTGTCTAAACTTGATCATTAGGAGAAGAGAAAATGTGGGCAATTTTCAAAAGAGACATAAATACTACCTTGTTTTGTTTTCGAAGAATTCTGCCGGTACGTTCGGTAACACCGTGGATGAAAGGAAGATATGCCGTATCTTCAGAGTTTTTGGAATTTTGGGACCTATTTGCGTGGGAGAAATGCAAATGTTTATTGATGACCTTTTGCATATTCCGATATTTGCATCCATTATTTTGCAGTGAAGACTCAATGTGCTGTAGTTGTTTCGACAAGTGGACTGGTTTCGAAACAGAAGGAACACGACGCACCAAGGAATTTACAACACTTGAGTTTTTCGCCGGATGATGGTAGAAATCGGCATGTAGATATCGATCGGTGTGCATGGGTTTCTGATAAACTGAATGATGTAAACCGCTCTTGTGTATACGTGTTACGAAAACATCGAGGAAAGGAATTACACCGTTCTTTTCACGCACCAGACCCTTCATTTTAGGAACTTAGGCGTCGGCTGAGGATTATCTTCTGTTGGTTGACAACCACGTTTGAATTATGTACACTTTTCGCAACCTTACGTACGCCAAAGTTAGAACGTTTTTGTGAAAGTTCTCTCCATTATCAACCAAAATATTACGTAACTTCATTGTTTCCGAAAATCGCAAATTGTAATAATCGTCACAAACGACGAAACATCTTACACTCAAATAAAAACTACTAGAAAGTTAGACGGAATGTTAAGGATCTGAAAATATGTGATTTTGTGGGAGACACTCTGTTATAAAACGCACGTCACTAATCTCTCTGCTGACGCGTAATATAATACCGGGAGGAAGCTGCGAGGTGTTAATTGCATTCTGGGCGACTGGAAAATGAATCGAACACCGGCTTCACTTGAAACGAATAACATCTCTTGCGATATACTTCCCTCATCTCGCAGTAATACAGACTGAGGACTTCATTGAATCGATTCAAATTAATAGGATTTTGTAGTAGTAATTAAACAAGGATAGAGAATACCGCTAGACAGAGCTAGCATACTGAAACACAATCGCCCTGCAGAATGTCGTATGTATATCCCTCGATCCATGCGTATCCCTCGACTTTGTCAACTTATAAAAATCTTATTTCATCCTCCTCTTACTCACAATAGCGACCATCGACACGTCGAAAGTGTGCTCATGGCATAAAATATTTTGTTACTATCTGAGCAATCCTGATTTAACAATTCACTGAAGTAAAATTTTCTCATATTCTGCTATGGGCGCATTTTTCAAAACACCAACTTCCCCTCGAAAATAGCTTAACGGTCTTTATAATCTGGAGAAGTTCTTACGGCTTCATTCTAACAGGTATCACAAGTTTCACAATTTTCTAATACACACGTATTCATAAGTTTTTACATCACATTTCCATTATTTTTGATGTTATATTAGAAAATTACACATTTTGTTTAGATTGTATGCTTATAAGGTTTTTATATTAGTTTGTTGTTATACACACATGTTTAAGGCAACGGATTGCATAAGCTTGGCAGATATAGAAGTGCGATTGCAGTAAAAAGAAATATTACCCGTCTTAGGATTAAATTTTCAAAAATGTTCTAATTTAAACAAACCATCTGTTATAAATCCTAAAATAGTATTCATGGCAATCGAAGACTCGGGTTCTACATGATAAGATTCAAACAAGAAAATCTAAGTCCATTGCCGAAATAAACAAAAGTTATACAAACCCGAAAATATTTTAAATAAATTAGACATACAGTACAAAAACATATATTTGTATGTTAAATGGTTCTCCGTATAAACATTATGAACACCGTATTTAGTATAAAATAAGCGTCTTTCTTTCAACCAGATGTGCATGTATTTATATTTAATGGACTAGATTCAAAAATTCTGTAAATATAATAAATAAGATAGCAAGCGTCTTCTGATTTAAAAGAACAAGGGGATAATAATACTAATTCCTTCCGGAACTATTACACAATTAATTAAAAATTGACATCGTGAATAATATACACAGAGATATGTTCGCCTGTTATCTACCTTCATTATCACTAGTTGATAAAACCTGCTGTCTCCGCATCCAATTTGTGAATATTCTTGCCTTGTACGACACTAGAATAGAAACTTATGTCGGGTTAGTAAAATGTTGCTATTAAATCTGAATGAATATACCGGTATTATGGTGAGGTAAGGTGCTCAGACTTTTATCGTGTTTATTTCGTACTAAAGTTAACTGACGATTGATATGAACGTGTATAAATCGAGGAATTATTAATTCCAACCTTTTTTTTTCAATACAAAGTCAATAAAGTGTTAACGAAATAGCACTGCCTTGGAGGTGGTATTCTTAAAAGGTAGGCATTTGAATTTACTTTCTCTATAATAATAAAATTTTCCGGGTTTTCGTAATGGTCTTCCCTAGATCATGAAGTACTTCACATTTTCCGCAATTCTAAATTATTTCGCAAAAAATACGTATATAAGAAATTATATGGTTATACAATAAAGTCATAAAGTATTTTCCCTCCTTTCTCAGTTTTGAACGGCAAAAACTAATTCATCACCTTTGAATATTTGAAGGTGATGAGTTAACATCATCTTATACATATAGATAATGGTTTATGTTGAATTAAGTCCAATAATATCAACAAATCAGGATCTTAATGAATATCATTACTCTTAAGCCGTTGTTGAATTGCAGACATATTTAGGATTTTTCGTTCTAATTGCGCTATGCTATTGTACTTTGTAACAGTCAAATACTTACCCCAAGTAGTTAATTTTTAAATCAACCATTGAAGATATAATTAAAAATATATTTTTGCGAAGGTCTTCTAATAGTTGCATCCTAAAAGATTTATTATTTTTTTTATTATTTTTATTGCAAAAAAAATAGTATGTTTGAATACCATTTACTTTTCAAACAGATGGATCTCAACCATAATAAAGGTCTTTTTATTTAAAAACTGTTCAATTATATCAATATAACATGTTTTTCTATAAATATTATGTACTTAACAAGCAGTTTATACCTGTTGTTTCATACGTGCCATAAACTATACGGAACGCTATTCAAAAGTGAGGGTTGATAATGGAAGCAATTGGAGAAATGACAAATGTATTAATGGTTTCAAATATTTACATAATTATTTAATTTTTCTGTATAACCACAATACCATTCTAAACACTTTTAACATTGTGAAACAAGCTTCTTCAAACTTTCTGCACAAAATTCTGGCCTGGGATTTTAGCCAGTTTTACATTAAGATTTGTAATTCTTGACTTTCCACAAAACATTTAGATGCAAGCTAGTTTTTGAGGTGGTAGTCACTGGACGCGAGACGTACAATAATTTCAGTAATAATGTTCTACATAATTGACAGCGAATTTCAGCAGCATTATGTCCTCTTGTGCTTACAAATCTAATCACTGATCGAATTTCAAAACTGGTGGAATTTATTATCACGACATTAAATTTAACACACTGGCACACAAAGGCAGACAACAATGAGCGGACGGCAACATGGAAGCTACATTTCCAATAGACCAGTTGTGCTACAACGCATGCACGAACCAATTTAAACATTAACTTTATTGTACAAAATTTTTTACAACATATTTCTAAACCAATTTATTTATTAAATGTTGTTCAAAATTGTGTAAAATAAAGTTTTGTTTTCTATCAGAATACATATGTTCCGAAATAGAAAAGCTTCTTTCAACATTCACAGATGTAATTGGTGCATTTTTTAACTTTGTAATACATTCTAAACTAAAATTAAAGTCGAGATCGTTTACTGTTTCACCTTCCAAAATTTTCTTAACTTTCTTCAATTTCAAATACCGTATATAGAATTACCTATTGTACCCTTAACCTTCTTACATACCACATCAAATTCGTCTACTATTTCGACTGATTCCGAAAGCGACATCCCTTGCGTTTCTAGTTTACGAATGGAACTTGAAACAAAGCAAACAAATAATTTGACTTAATATAGAAAAGGTTTTGTAGCAATTCTGTTGATGTTATTATCTTTTTACAGTTTTCTACAGCAATGCAGTCAGCAGTGATTTCAAGAATTACATTTTTTATTCCTTTAAAATTATCGGCGTAAAAAATTGCAGCGTCTAAGCATGTACCTCGTAATAATCGGTTCAGGAGGCAACTTAACACCGGCAAGTAGCTCCTTATAAAATTGGATTCGTAAAGGTGCTTTTAAAAATACTTTTTTGACACTGCTAATTAAATCGTTAATCAAAGGAAATTGATTCCTAATGTCTTCGGCTATACGATTGAGCCCATGAGCTAAACAAGTGCTATGAATAACGTTACTATAATTTTTTTTTTAATTTTCCGCGGCTTTTATCATGTTTGGTGCAGCGTCGGACAACATTAGTAAAATTGTTTCACAAGATACCTTCTTATTTGCTATGATGTGCGCAGGTGTAAAAAGGCCTGTTTGAATTGTAGACACCCAACCATTTTCTTCTTATTCTTGCAACTATTAGACGTAGACTTCGGTTTTTCAAACGCTTCCCAAGTAATACCCGAGTATTATCCCAAATGTAAGTTAGAAAGTTTACCTATAAGGTAGTGACAGTTGAAAGTATATTATGCTTAAAACCTATAGAAACAATACTTTATCATCTGCCCTTAATATCTTAATATAAATAATTGTCATATTAAGGCCATATTGAACCTAATCTTAATGTTTTTCAACGATCAATAATCTCAAGATTTTAGTATATAATGTGTTCATTTAAAAAGTTCCCATCCTAAATATCTGGAAATGAATGAAAAATTTTCTAAAACACGTGAGAAGTATTATTGTCCCCCGGAAGCAACTCCCTTGAAAATCTTAAATAGATAGTATCGAGTAATATCTTATTTTAGTGGTCTTTTGACATTTAGTTTTTTGAAATGATCGATTTGTTGCGGAGTTTTTTGTTTTTATTTTGTTTTTTTTTTTTTTCACAATGTTTTATTTTTGTTTTGAAAGTTATTTAAGAATTCAAAAAAAAATGAATCCAACAATTGTTCAAAATGTTATCCATTGCTCGCTAAATAATGGTGCATTCGTTGTTCAAAATTAAAGATTTCTTTGAATTCCACAACGGGTTTCAGTAATTCTCTGCCGAAATTCTTCAAAATAATTTAATGCTTCTTACTGTATCATGTAATAAGGTGCCAGTTCTTACAATCACAGCTAACGTTTGTTGTATTATTATCTACTTTTATACTTGTAATAAACTGTAAAAGATCAATTGTATTTGCTTAATTGCATTAGATTTTGACTTTGAATTATGCAAAGCCAGTGTAAAAGAACCGAACTGTATTGTTATCAAAAAAAGGAACTCAAGACGTGCTTAGACAAGAATTGCGATTTTTAGTGCCAACAGGCTTTTGTAATCTACCAAAACAAGTTGCATTGCTTGCAATGAACAATGTTTGCGACGAGCACTCAATTAGTCGCCCAAAACCCAACCCTTTTTCTCTACAGCTCAGAAAAATTAATTTTAATACAGTAGCCTGTTTTATTCTTCCTTACGTTATAAAAGAAAGAAATTATTTTGCAATAGCACGTAAACTTTATGAAAAAAAGAATCGTACCCATAAGAGAGTAAAACGAACATCCATTACCCCTTCCCAATAAACCTAGCAAGTTGAAACCTGCGCAAATTATTGTTTACAGTAATTTAGGGGCTCTCATAAACATTCATCTATGTAGTTTAATGGAGCATACAGAATTTTTAGCGCAAAACTTGAAAAGTATCCGGGTACCTTTTTGCATACGTAACTGTTAACGAGCACTTTCCATACATATTCGTATTTTTGGAAAGATACAAATCTAAAGAGGGATGAAACAGTTTTCAAATTAAATAGAAGTGACAAATGTAAAATTATTAGTTTCCAATTAGAGGATGAATCTTATACATACTGCAACTTAATTTTACTTGGTTTTAATAATCAACAATAAAAACAAATACACTTAGTACATGTAAAAATCATTCTTATTTTTATTAATCTTATTATTATCTATACCTATTCTTCTCTCAACCTGTACAATACTAAAGTTACTACTTCAAATACGCTTCATGTAAAACAAGTTGCATAACCTCAAGATAAGATATAGAATTCCTTGTTTATAATATAAGAAGTATCTTATTTATGTTAACACAGAAAAAATAGGGAGATCACTATTAAGCAAATAAAGAAATACTCTTTCACATGGGCTAATGTTTTAGCAAAGATATGTATTGTTGCAAACATCTTTTATTTACAGGTAGGCAATGATTTAAATTCACTGTTTATTCTCTAGACAAGCAAAGCCACTCGATCAGAGAAAATACAGGCAACCTTCCGCGCACATACGTAGTACATGCAAACGATTCAACTTGAAGCAAGTATGAACAACCTTTGATATGTTGTGGGCCAAACTTTAGTGTGCAAGTACGTTCGTATTTATAGGTACTGCCAAACGCACAAATCAATCCTCAATCAATTTTCTAAGCTTCGCAAAATGGTCTTCTTCCAGGTATTTTTTGTAGAAATCGCACAACTCTACGTCTTCAAATTTAGATTTTAGGAGTGTTTTCTTGAAGCTCGATAAAATGTTTACTTTTACTATACCCAGTATTTCAAAAAAGTATATTTATAAAAAAGTAAATATATTTCAAGCTTGGATACGTATAATTGGTAATCAATAATTTTAGCACTACAATTTGATATTCCGCAAAAGATTTATTCTATTTTACGAATAGATTTATAATATCCTCCAATGCAATTATCAAATTAAAAGTACAGTAGACGCTCGATAATGTGAACACCGGGTAATGGAAATTCGGGAACATTGAACACCGTATAACGTGAATGCTCACATTCTCTAACGTTACACATGTGGTTCATGCGGCGGGAATTCCCTGGATGGACAGGTACCTAATTACGCGCCGTATGTTTTGATACTACTACACTTCTCCAGGTTATATGATACGTGGTGTAGATTAAATATAATATGATTTGTCTTATAGCAACTTTATAATAGCAAATACCCTTATCTATCTGTAAAATCATTACCACTAATTAAAAACAAAAAAGCGATAAATACATATTATTTTACATTTATTTTCAGATTTTCAGTGGCATCGTCAAATTGATACCTTTCATGTTCGCAACAACAATATATTTTGCTGATATTGTTCCACCTCATACCGAAGCAACACACGCTTTTATAAAATGTTTACCGATTGTATGTCTCATTATATTTATCGGATTGTGCTCTATGGATATGGCTGAGGGGTAAAAGATGACGATTGTGTCGTATAACATTAAGATAAATACTAGTATTTCAGAGTAAGTTGGTATGCGAAAGTAATAATAGTAGGACTCATCTTTTGCGGAATTGGAGACGTACTTTTAGTGTGGCCAGATTTATTCGAATTAGGCGTTTTGGCTTTCGCAATGGGACATGTTTGCTATATAGTTGCATTTGGATTTCAACCACTTGCTTGGAAGTTAGGATCAATAATGGGTGCCTGTTTTACTGGAGGTATGTATGTGTTTATAAAAATTCTTTTTACAGTTGTGCGCAGACACAGGCATTTGCATTGTACGCAAGTGTACTTAGATCATATATGTATGCACATTACATGGATAGTGATATGATATATATTGAGAAGGATGTTTTCACGGCCGCCGTATGTGAAATAATATTCTTGTGTTTGTCATCGCGTATGTTGTTCGGAAACTGTTTCTACTATGTAGACGTTTCGATGAAATCTCGCTTGTTCGGCCAGAGAATATCGGTTCACCTCTGATCGCTTCTATATTGTACTTCCTCGCTCTAACTGTAGTCCGTGATAGGCATTTGGTTTGACAAGAGGTATCCTTACTATATCCTTGGCAATTTCATCAACACCGAACAGAAATATCTATACCTGCATGTCAATTTAGGCTCCCTCATCTCAATTCTTATTCTGTTTTTCAAAATTATGTGACTCTTACAGTACATGGATTGTACAAAAGAACTGTCCATACGGTACGCTCTTGTATAGTACATTTGCTTGAGAGGAAATAAGGATAATATAGTGGAATTATATTTTCCCAAACTTTTAACGATTGCACTTCCACTTGTATATCCAGGTTACTTAACATTTCCTTACCATTAATAGAATATTCTATATCTCTCTTTTGACACAGCATGACGTATAATAAATTCAAGCTGCTTGAAGTAGCCTAGAACGATATCATACAACTCCACCTTATCTGCAAAGCATTTCCCTGACAAACATTTCTTTAAATGTCGTAATAAATGAAACTCCGAGGCTAAATCTGAACTATATGGAGAATATGCAGGATCTCCTAATTTCGCTGTACCAATCACAGGTTGGTTTGGTTTGATGTGCGAGGTCTTACAACATCGCGCAATGCGTAATCGTCTCGGTCTTTTCCTTTTGTTGGTTGTATGAAGAGCTTCGCAGTATCTCTTGCTGTTAATTGTATGCAGGGTTTGAAGAGTTCATATAGCAGCAGGACTTCACTACCCCAGAACACGGTGGTCACGATTTTGCGAGCAAATGGCTGGGTTTTGATTTTTTTCGTAACAGGGGAGCTGGAAATTTCCATATCATAAACTTCAAGTTTTCTGTTTGGGAAGTTTAGGTCATTATATTTTTCAAGCATGTTTGTATTTTTTGTTTTCTCCTTTTCTGGTCAATGGGTACTATGCTTGTTAAAATAACATATAAAACTTAGTTGATCTCCAGAAACAGACGAAGTTCTCATCGAAACGCCGACGAACAACGACGCATTTCAATGGTGACCACCATCATATGCGAGACAACACCTAACAATCTAAAACAATAGTATACAAAATAATATACAACAAGTAACGTAAAATAAGACAACCATACGGGAATTTGCTTTTGTTTGTCTTAATTTCCCAAACAGAAAACTCGAAGTTAAGAATAAAATTGGAAGGTCAAAGTAATGATGATTTCAATGAAAGATTTCCTTTCTTGGTAGTATCAGAGATGTCGAACTGAAGTACCCATTCAATTGGTTTTTTATTTATTGGCGATCATTTTCTGGCATCCAGTGAGCCGAAACTTTGCGGAAGTTTGCGTCACATATGATTTCATGAATGCAACTTTTAGAAATGCTTAGACAGAGTGGTTGTCGGGTTTCGCCTTGTCGCTAGGTTTTTTGTCCCTGACGTTTCGCAAACAACTGTGGTTCGCATTTTAAAGGTACTGGCTTCTTGTAGTGTGCCTATTAGCGGCACTTTTGTGAACAGCAATACTACATCAAAACTCAGTAGCATATTATATGGGTTGAATTGTATCTTCCGGAGTTTTTCCACGAAGTTCGCTGAATCACGAATATCATTAGATTTTTCACCTATATAGGGCTGCAGTAGTGTAGTTACGTGTTTTGCTAACAGGTACGTCGGTGCACCTATAGCGCTCACTATAGGTCTAAGTGGTACATCCCGCTTGTGGATTTTGGGTAAGCCATATAACCTCGGCGGTGGCGCTTCTGTTACTGTGACTTATTTCTTCACGTCCTCTGGAAGTGATGATACTTTAATTAATCTCTTTGTTACCCTTACCACTGACGACGTGGGCTCTCGTTGACGTGTTACGTATGTTGGCGGTTCCAGTAACATCTTGATCTTTGTGCTCCTCAGTATTTATTATAACCGTGGTGTTGCCTCTGTCCGCTTGTATGATCGTTAGTGATTCATTCTGTTTCATTTGTTTTAAAGCTTTCCATTCAGGGTTTTATCACTAAGATTCACTACCGCTGTAGTTGGATCTAATTTATATTGTTTCGTGTTGTCAATTCGCTGGAATTTTGCGGTTTGTTTCTCGCCGAGGTGCGGGGTAACGTACGAACGTCGAAACTTCTTCCCCGTAGAGGTTGGTTAAGCAGTGTCTCAGACTGCAATTTGTCATAATCGTAAAGGTTGTCGGATTCCTCTGTGTCATTAGGTCACTAGGCGCTCGCCGCAACGGTTCAGCCAAGCAGAGCGAAGGAGCATACTTAGGGCAGTAACAACGTGCAGCTCTTTGAAAATGCGAACCGCAATTGTTCGTGAAACGTTAGGGATAAAAAACCTAGTGACACGCCGGAACCCGATAACCGTTACGACTATGACAAGCGGCCGTGAAAGCCTGAGATACTATTTAGAAATGCCTATTATTTCAGCAATTTCACGAAATTTAATGCGACGACCTTCCCTAATAAAACGTTCGACAATTCTGCAGTTGTCATTTGTGTAGAAAGGACCTCGGTCTATTTCTTTTTGTTTTAAAATGTTCGGGCCATAATTTCGCTCTGATTTATTTTTTTTCTTGTAAAAATCTCCACATACCTTGCATTTCTGCTGCGATTGTATGTTTGTTTGCTTCCCGGAAGCTAAATTAAATCTTCAACAACACGATGCTCTAGATTCTATTAGTATATGGAGCTAATATTATGCATGGGTAATTTGAGTTACAGTGATCTGTACCTTTAATGTTGTATCACCTTCGTATATGAAGAGTGCTTTATAACAGATCGTTTTCATTGTCGTTGCGTTTATTGATGTTGGTAATGTTTAGCAACCTTGTCTAGGAGTGTAACCTGGAAATAGTTCTAAAA
Organism: Trypoxylus dichotomus; assembly: GCA_023509865.1. Taxonomy (NCBI): domain Eukaryota; kingdom Metazoa; phylum Arthropoda; class Insecta; order Coleoptera; family Scarabaeidae; genus Trypoxylus; species Trypoxylus dichotomus. Next base: position 46,064,564 of record CM042074.1, read on the forward strand.
GGACAAAACCTGTATATAATGCAGGTATAACATTGTAATAACACATGCATGCATTATAATATTGTGACTTTCAGTAATGCCTATTCTCACCTAAAAAAATAGAATATTGTTTTGGATAACTTACTGCCTACATTGGCGCTGAAAACTGGGATATTGTAGTAAATTGTATAGAATATTGTATAGAAGAATCTTAAATTTAATTCCAGATTCTTGTTAGTGTTTTGTATTGTTATAAAACGTTGCATATTTTTAGGTTTAGTCTACATAAGCCACAATATAGAAGAAACATTACAACTTATTGGTGTCATACTTTACACTTATATAATACTTACTATGGTATGGAGAGCTTGGGCCAGGTTGACGACGAAAGTAAGTGTAGCGTAATTTCTGTAAATAGTGTAATATTTAAAGATTATTTCTAGGAAAACTGGTCGTGGAGTAAATTATTAACGGCACTCGGAGCGACAATTTTCGCAATATCTGACTTACTATTAGCATTAAATAAATTTATAGTGGATATAACCTACAGTCGTGTATGTATCTAACAACAAATGCATAACAACAATTTAACATAACTCATAAAATTCCAGGAACTGGTTATGTCCACATATTATTTCGCTCAACTTTTGATAGCGTTAAGTGTTTTAGAACCGCGTTCTCCTACAAAGCAAATTATCGTTTGCTGTTGGAAGGTTTGGTTTATTTACTTTTGAAGTGTAAATATTAGGTATTTTTATTGAATGTAGCTAAAGTGTTTTTTATTGGTAATATTTACTATTGATGTTGTTTTGTTTTCTTTGTTCGTTTTAATTCTCTAATTTTTGTAATGTAGTGAGAATTCCTTATTAAAATTCTTAAAGGTTAGGTAATGTTACTAGCAATGGGGTGATTCAAAATCGAACAGCACCAATCTGTTTGAACAACATGATATCAGAGTTTAGAAAACAGGTTGTTATACAACTGGATGTAAACATTATTATTTGTTATATAGAATGGATTTTCGATAATTCTTATGGACACCAGAAAAAGGTGTTTCTAGTCTTTCGGTTACATTTACATTTACTTAGAAGGTTAAAACATACAATTCAACATTACAAATAATTTGGGATTTCGCTTCAAGTGCCATATAACTGAATATTCGTATTTAGCATACATTTGACCTGTCAATACTAATAAAGCTAACATGCATTATGAATATGTCAATTCTTTACTCAATTACAGAATCACTTTGTACTAATACACAAGATTTCAGTGCATTATATTCAATGAAGAAAGTACAGTATTACAAAAAGCTTTTAGCGAAGTTACTACGCATACATTTTGTGTAACTTTAGAAAGAGAATTGTCAGTGCATTAGAGGCATGATAGGCAACCAGTTATACATCGCGAAGGATATACTTATAGCTTAATGATTAAATTAGGTTGCCTTGGAGACAATTATTTCTGACTTTTCATTCATACATGAATCAGAAATTAAATACATTTTATTGGAAGGTAGATAACTATAATGAATAAGTACAACAAAGATGAAAAGTTGGCAATAATAATATATATAATGTGGTACCAGAAAAATAATAGTTTACGGACAGTTAAAGATATGTTTTCAATTAATTATCTTGACAGGCCTCTACCTTATGCAAAAATAATTCTAAACATTTTTAACAAATTCAATGAAGATGGTTGTCTACCAAATTTCCACAATAAATATAAATAAAACTAATCACGTTTTAACATGAGACATGAAGATGAATATCCTGTGTTATGTAAAGGAACAGCCTGTAGGATCGCCTGTAGACGTAGCTAGGCATTTTGGAGTATCCTACAAACGGTGTACAAAATAATTTAATTATAAACCATTCAAGTTGTCAAGCCAGAAAGAGCATTTTGAAGACGACAAAGTAAAGTAAGAACTGATTTTTGTGAAATAATGTTTAATATGTTAAATAAAATAATTTTTACTGATGGTTCTGATGATTCCACAACAGCTCCGCTGTCAGAAATTATTTGCAGATGACTTCCGGCATTACATTTTTTGTAGGTCTAGTTAATAACTTTAAAAATACACCGTGATGGAATTCAATAAAGAACGCTTACTATTCAAAATTTGATTAATTAGTAATCATGGACTTCTTTGGAATACATTATTCGGAACAGTCGTTTATAGAATGATTAATTTTAGGCTTTAAAATTTGTTTGTTGAATAAAACACAAAATATTTGAAAAAACCGAATTTTATTCCTATCGGTTTAAAGTATATGTTTAGCAATTGTGTACATAATATTATTTCAGTCAAATGCTCTTCACAACTGCGCTGACACGATACCACTCTTTTAGCGAAGTTTTTGCATATATGCAGCTGTTTTAGCAGCTGTTCTGTTTTACTTCTGGCATCGTGGCAGGCTTGTTTGCATATACTCTTTCCTTCAAGAGGATCCAAAGAAAATATCTAATGGCAAGACTGGTGACCAATCCATATATCGCTTCGAGAGATAACGCGAGTAGTAAATTTGGTTTGGAGTGGAATCAAATTTGTATGTTCTGTGCCACATATTGTCCTGTTCAACTGAAGGTCAAATCGCTGCTTTTACTCTATTGCTTCACATCATTGCGACCAAAAATGTTCCCAGTTTCCTTTTCGTAATCGTAATGAACCTCTGATTTGCATAATGAACTTGTATGAGTTTTATCGATCGCTGCACAGTATATGGCGTCATGGTGAATTTGACAAACGTTTCGATACTAACAGTAAAAATGCATACTTCTAGTATTCGCAGAATGCAAGTAGCATCCAATTCAAATCCTAAATCTCAATTTAGATCACCCTTTATGATCTATTATAAGATATATCAATTATTACTCATAGTAATAGATATACGCTCTAAACACGTTGTTACACATATTCTATTCAACAAAGGCTGTGCAGTGACTCGGAAACTAAATATATACATATATATATATATCGTCTATAAGTATATGACCATCTACATTTTCTCTTGTATACAAAGAACCCTTATGCATATATACACAATAAAAAATCATTTTAGCTCTAACGGTACCGACCCAGTTAATGAATTTTTCTTGGAATTTTGCTGCAATATAGTTAATTGCTTTATTGTATTTTATGATTCGAAGTCTCTCCACATCATTGGAGCTTATATTAGATCGCAATTTACTGTTGTTGAGATCACACACAAGCGAATTGTTACCTGCTAGATTTGATACTTCTTAGTTATTTGTGTTATAATGGCGGAAACTAAAGAGTTGTCCGTACAGATGCGTGCTTTAATTGTTAGTTACCGGGTAAAAGCAATCGACAAATTTCACACGAATTGAACATTAGTAGGCAAACAGTGAACAAATTTGCAAGTAGTTAAGGATTAGTATCGTAAAGAAAAGGGACGAAAAAAATCACGCCAGAAATCGCGGCTAAAGTGAACAGGGGATGAAAGAAACCGATTAGTGTGTCTACAATGGTCATGTTGGACTTCGCGGACGAGTAGCAGTAAGAAAACCCTATAAAAAAGCGGAAGTGGTGCGCGTAGGCACAAATACACAAGAATTGGACATCGAAGACTGGGAAAAGGTGTTATGGAATGACTGGTGGAAGTTCGAAGTTTACGGTTCAGGCACACGTGATTAGTTCGAACGTCGGCAGGAGAACGAATGTCGGACCAATGCATTGTTTATACCGTTCGTCAAACATGGAAAAAGTTCGGTGATGGTTTGTGTGTGTTTTGCGGCCACTTCTGTCCTGAATTTACTGAAAATTAACGGTATTCTACGAAAAGAATGGCACAGAAATATTTTAGAAAATAATGTGGTGTCATCGGGGCTACGACTGGTCGCTAAAAACTTCACGTTTCAGCATGACAATGACCCGAAATATATAGCTAAGATGCGCCCCGATTACTTGCAAAAAAGAAAACAAGAGAAGAGCAGCCATATTGTTATGTCCCCTCAATCTCTCGATCTTAATTCCATGTGATAAATTAGATTGAAAAGTAAAAAAGATGGACCCTTCTCCAGGAGAATGAAATACGATATCAGAAGGAACTCCAATAAAATTAGTTGGTAGAATGCCTCGATTATGCGCGGCAGTTATAAGAAATAGAGGAGGCTATATTGACAAAAGTAAAATTTGATTTGATTTTTGTATATATACTTGTGTGTGTTTGTATCGTATTGTCTTATGTAAATGTAAATATTAAATAATAATATCCACGATTCAAATGCGATTTTATTTCGAAATTTAAAAAAGAACATAGGTGGCTAAATACTTATGGACGGTACTGTATATATGTTTTGCTTTGGCTGCAATACTAATAGATCACAGTAGTAACAAAATCTAACTTACGTAACTTTTAGTTTTCTTTTATACTGGATACGAAAACAAAGTGGAAACAACCTATAGCAACTTTGCCGAAGAATGAGTTCTATGGGTTATAGTATAAAGAATTGGCAATAAGAAATTCTTTTTTATAGTATTATAGCTTCATAAAAAATAGATCTGTCTACTTATTGGGAAATGTGCCATGAAAAATAAATATTTGAATATTTTCAAAAGTAAAATTAGTTTAATTATTTGTTTCCCGTACAATTACCATGCATGTTCCTCGTTCTTATCTGTATTTGATTGGATTTACTTATTGTATTTACAATACATTTGCACCCAATATATAGTACGATAGACCTTATCACCGATATAAAATTTCACAATGTAGGTGTAATAAGACCGGAGAAATAAATGCTTGTCTTACTTCTTTTTGAAACAATGCATGTTAATAATGTTATCAATACGCTTGTACTTACTAAGCGTGTAAAGTGTCATAATGGAAACACATTCAGAAGTTAATACTTATTATATTGTAATTAATTTTATAAGTTATATTTACATGATTACAGGTGCGTTCTAATTCCGTCAAATTAATTCCTTTCTTTCTATCTATAGTCGTGCACTTCTTCGGATTTATACCGCATAATGACAAACTATTATTGGCTTTTACGGAATGTCTACCTTTAGCATGTCTTCTTTTCTTCGTTAGTCTGTACGCACTGGATATTAAAGGAGAAGTATGCATTGATGTGGAGAACCCATGTTTACAATACATCGTAAAAAATAAGTACTATTGTTATAGTTACAAGGCGTACTGCAGGATGATAGCTTTAGGACTGTTTTGCTTCGGAATTGGTGACGCGTTGTCTATTTGGCCGTTAACGTATGAGTATTCGTTAGTAGCCTACATCGCCGGACATATACATTACATCTTGGGTTTTGGCTTTTTACCGCGTGCTTGGTTGATGGGACTATTTTTCTACATAGTTTGTCTTTCAGGTAAGATGCAAACGATAATATATATATTATCGTATATATATATATATATATATATATTATGAATGTTAAATAGTATCCCGAGAGAAAACAATAGGTTTATTTTACAAAAAACAAGCAGTATGTCAAAAAGTTTAGTTAAATATTTAATGTAAAATACAGTGTCTCAAAAAGTCAGGGCTTCCAATTAAACTTTTCTATTGCTGTTCACTTTTTAAAATAAATTTTAGTTTTATATTGTCTACTCTATACTATAAATTCCTAATTAGATGGCGAGCAGTGAGGATGGGCCGTAGTAGTCTTTCAAAACACGCACACCCACTTACTGAAGTAAAGTCAGACTATATTTGTCATTGGCGGATCATAATGTTTTTGATAGGGGATCATAAAGTGATACACGTTCAAACGTGAGAAGTAGTGTTTAATATTTACAATTATTTTTATAATCATAAAAATACATCAGCGCCATTAAGTGAAATAAAAGAATGCGTTTATGAAGCAACGGATATGTTGGTGCAAACAATAGAAGGGATTATTGAAGAGGAAAATACAGGATGCAATAACGATGAAAAAAAAATAGAAATTCTGGTAAGAAGAGACAAAGGGCAAAAAGTGTCAGCAGTTTGCCGGAGTATCAAATATGAATAGTGCGAGATATGATCTCTGATTTTCTTAGAACAGACGAGCAACGAGTTACGGTTTCAGCTCTACGCCGAAAGAGGAATCGAAATGGAAAGTATCAAACATATTATTAAGAAGATTTAGCATTCAATTTTCGATGTACACAGAATAATAGGAAAATATTGATAGAGCGATTAGATATACAAGCATTAAGAATTGATTACTTGTTGATTAAACATTTTCGTGAGGCAAATGGACACATTGTATATATAGATGAGACATTCACAGTAGTCATACGTCTTCCAAGATGTGGAGTGATGAAAGTACAAAAGGTCTTTTCAGGAACATATCTAAAGGAACAAGACTAATAATGCACGCAGGCGGCAACATCGACTTTATTCCTAACGCCCTGTTGACTTTTCAAGTCTGGCGTAAAAACTGGTGAGTACCATTCGGATATGAAGGCAGATGGATAGAACAGAAGCTTCCAAATTTGCTGACAAACTCCGTTGTTGTAATTGATAATGCGGATGCAATGATTGCCTGGTTAGCGTTAAAAAAATATTCCTTTTGACACTAGGATGTTAGACATAAGTATACCAGCTAATCGAACGCTATATGGGTCAATATATAACATATAAACTCGACGAAATTTTACAACGCAATGGACTCAGTTTTGAGACATCCACCGTATCACCCCAATCTAAATCCAATTGAATTGATCTGGGCTACAGTCAAAAACAATTTCGCTGCAAGAAATGTAAAAAACACAATCCGGCTGTAATGGCGTCAGCGCTAAATATTGTGAACCAGAGGAATAAGTGTGGGTGCGCTGAACTACGACAATAGCGCTCCGGTGGCGGTAGAACGAAACGGTACTTAGTTTCCGGACTTGTGTATTAATATTTTCGCTGGTTTTTATAATGATAAATTATAATTTTTCTTGCAATTACCGACGTTAAATTTAATTTAATTAGGTTTTGAAATACGTTTAACACAACGGTCTAGCTAACAGGATCTGCAAGTCCAAGTCCTACATGATACTGTGCAATTTTTAGTTAATTTCCCAAACTAATTAAATTAAATTTAACATTGGCAACACCGAGGAAATTGAATTATCATTTCACCTTTTAAAACAATCTTAAACAATATATCTTATATTTCTTATTTTGCAATATATTAACGGGACTTGTACGTTAGTTTGAAAGGAAATAAATATTAGTAAGATATTTAGAAAACTCCCAACAATCGTCCATCAATCAATCGATGAGATGATTATTTCCTTATGATAAAATGAATTACATACATTTTTAGTATATCAAATTTGTGAAAAACATTCTCGTTTCAATACGTAACAACGTGCGATGCCATGGTTATTGCTAAAAATAAATGTGTGAAAAAAGATGTATATTCTGAATCGAATATCTATTACGTGACTATACTTTTCTTTCCAGGTACAGCCTTCTTTGTAATAAATTTACCAGCATGGGACATGATAATGGTTTCAATATACGCATTTTTTTTAACGACGTTACTTTGGCGCACATGGGCACCGTTGGAAGATAAAGTAAGTATTTGGTCAGATCAAATTCACCAATTAAAGTGGTATTGATCGTAGAAAAATTGGACTCGAGGAAAAATTGCAACAATAGTAGGTGTAATGATGTTTGTCTTATCGGACATTATTCTAGCCATTGTCAAATATAAAGTCAATATACAGCAGTACGTCAAGGTATGGACATATTTTGCACAAACTACACGTAAAACATATTATATTTCAGGAGGCTACAACAATAATGTATTATCTGGGACAACTGCTGATAACTTTAAGTATTATTGAACCGCATTTTCCTCCCTTAGACATGGATTCAAAATTTGTGTAGGTGTTTTTTATGTATGTTATCATAACAATTTTGACAGTTTTATGTTAAATATATATTACCTTTGGTATATATTGATTTAAATGTCTCTTGATGTTTGTATCTAAAATGGAAAAATATGAACCTCGAACGTAAGATCTCATCCTTTAAATAGTTACTGTATCAGTGACAATTCAAATGTCCCGTAGGGGTGAATAACTGGCAATTCAAGTCGAAATTCTAAAAATCTAGCTAACTAAGGAAAGAGACCTATCAGAATAGTGGCAGCGCTGTAGTAGCACTGAGATGGAGACACTTTTTTCGATGCATCAGTTATTATATGTACACTATTGTTCGTAAGTTTGATCGCACTACACAAAAAAAAAACAAAATAAACTAGACAGATAACGCTTACGAAAAATTTATTGAAGAAACAAACATTACTCATAGACTTACAATGTTTTAAAATGAATACGTCGGCTTCCACGGCCAGAGTCAGTTATAACCGAACTGTTTCTGGAATTGGACCGTGGAGTGGACCTTTCCAGTGTTCCATTCATTTGTCTTGAAAATAAGCTATAACCATCTTTGGTCCCCAATTAATTCACATATGTTGTTGACATAATTTTAAGGTTACTCTGCTACTTGGATGGAAAGAGGAATTAAAATTAAACAGTGAAAATATAAACTGTGTTATTTATTGCAAGCAAGGCATAAAGCTCAAAATAGTTTGTATACTTGTAGAAGATACATAATCATCTTATCAAATACAAAATGTAAGTAATATGAAATATAATAACATAAATTGGTTCAACACAAAAAAGGATACGATCACAATGCAACAACTTACTAATTAAGACAATAATATTTTTTTCTACCAGAGCACCATTCTATTCGATTCTCAATTTATTTTTTTTTTAATAATTAAATATGTACATTGTCTTCAACTCTGTTTGAGTGATGCTGTAGTTCCAATAATGAATTATTTTCTTTCGATATCTATACAACTACAACTCATAATTAAATACTTGGTAGGAAGATGTATTAACTTAAAATTATAAATAATACATTAGTCTATTAAAAATATTGAGAAATGCACATAACTATAACAGCCAATCTGCTTTTTCTCCTGGTTGCGCACCATCTTAACCATTTCACAAAATGGTAAGAGATGACCCCAGTTCTTTACTTAAAGCGGCCAACAATCTACCAGTATAAGCTTTAACAAGTAGATATTTGCGAGGTACACCCTACAATTTAGTGACGCAAAAATATTTGTTAAGAAATATTCTATGTAATGTAAAAAAAATATTATTAGAAAATGTATAGTATATTAATATTTACAATTAACCGGATAAAAATGTACAACTGCTATTCTTTTATACTATTTAAATATATTTTAATTTATTAATTCGTAGAAGGCTACATATTTACTTATATCACAATCATGATTTAAATATTTATCAATCAAATTAAAGAATAAAAGTTGTACGTTCTTTAAAACAACACAAAAAGTATATCATGAATATTACGCCTAACAAATATTTTAGATAGTCACCTTTTGTTTCACACTAAGTACCATTTTACATATTATTATAGTAATAGTAGAAAAATAGAGAACTATCTTACATTATCTAATATCTCTGGGATTGCACTGGTTTTCTTATTTCCAATTACTCCAGAGAAAATTCATATGAAAGGAATCGTCAATGGACTAGGCTCGTTCAATAAAACTCGAACGATAAAGATGATTTGCAACTTCTCAAAATACGACATTTGATATTGAAATCAGGATTATCAGTCGGTGACGATTAAGGTCTCTTTCAGAGCCATCAGTTGCTCTTCTCCCAGTTTTATCTTGTCCGCAATTTCTTTCGAATCCATAATTAATTTCGCTTTCATATTTATGAAATGGTCATAATCCGCATATTCTTCGGATGAAAGATATTTATATAGGATATTGGACACACTCACACTGCGTCGGTCTATGCTTTCCTTCAATTTCTTCGCTTCGTCTAATTGCTCCAGGAGTTTATCCCGCTTGCTTTCCAGAATTCTCTGTAAAGAAGAAAATTATGAATTTTTATATCCAAATTAGTACGTTCTAAATGCTTCAACATACAAAGACTCGTTTTTTTTTTAAATAATGCAACATTGAGGATAAAGTTGTTAACGTATACATACACTACCACCTATAAGATTGGAAGCAAAATGAAAATCCTTATAATCCTAAATAATATAGCGAAATCGTTAATCCCTATTATAAATTATTGTATGCAAATATAAAATTGTTACGAATAATCCGTAAAATCCTAACATTTAGGCAAAAATTTCACCTGAATACATTTTATTGCTCTTCTCCAAGAATATAACTATTCTTTGACGGAGATGGGATAGGATACTTGCAGTAATTACTTTCGGTAAAACGGTTTAGTACTACTTCGGTAATCGTTTAGTGCATGTGTGTTTCTTGTGCGCAACTGTAACAATTTGGTGCAGTACTGAGCGTAAAAATGCCAAAACGCAGACGGTTGACTGCAGAACAACGTAGTAATATTTGTACTTATCACGACGAAGGATATACCGAGAGAAAAATTGCTCTACGGTTAGGAATTTCACCGAAACGTATGTATTACGCATTGGTCTGGAGAAGAGAGACAAGACAAATCTTGATAAAAAACAGAGTGGGCTGCCATGGCTGACTTCTGGAGTTGAAGATAGATTTATAGTAACGACTTCGAAACAAAATCGAGGTTTAACGGCACCGGATATCGCAACGCGCGTTAATACCCAACGACCCAAATGTTTCTGTTACCAACGTCAAGAGGCGATTATTGGCAGCAAGTTTTTAAATTGCGTGCATAAAGTGAAACGGTTTACATATTTGAGGAGTCACTTATGTTGCATAAATTCATTAATAATCACCATAACATTTTACTGTAGCTGTGACTTTTTGTAAAATCCGTTGCTGCTTCCAAACTTTGGAACGGTGGTGTATATGAAGAAACTGAGAAATTGGGTAAAACTCTCCAAATAAGAATCACCTTAATATTACAGACAGCCGAGCTGACTGGTCGCAGTTACAGTCTACGCCCAAACGTTTGAACACATTTTTCAAATCTAATAATTTGTTCTACATGGATTTTTGTAAACATATATTTCGATAAAAAGATTCGATAGAAAAAAGGGTAATTTGCCATGTTTTACCTAGGTATTTTATTTCAATTCTGTGAAGGAAATTTATGCAAAGTGCTTAGTTTTTATATTTTCATTTTTTTTAACATAGACAAAAAGTTTCAATAGAGGACTTACACCAATTCAGTAGCTTTTTCGGTACAATAATGTTTTATATGGAAAACCTATGGAAGGGTAGATGCTATTTTCTTTAAATTATAAGTATTTAAAAAAACACCTCTGCACATTTTCAGTGGCATTTTTGTGTACATCGTAATATGGACACCATACAATTGTAGCGTATTAAAGAAACACAGTAAACATTCTGATGTTGGGCAGTATAAAACCCATGGTCTTTGTAGCAATCGTGCAATTTCTGCAACATGGTCAATGATATCAAATCGAGCATATCGTTGATGAATAAGAGAAACATTACTGTACAAGGGTCCAGATTGGAACACTGCGGCACACTCGATGAAAGGATCACGAAAGTCTCACAAGTCGAATTGATGAGCGCTTTCCCCGACGGCAGGTTTAAAAAGTAAACTGCTAAGTAATCAACTCGAAACAGCAATGTCAATACTTTTGCTTTATCCGTTAGGAAAAGACTAAAAAAATTGAAACGTAGAAGACCTGCTGCTGCACCTCTGGTTGCCGCAGATCATACGTCAAGCAGATTAATGCGTAGATTTCATGCACAGTGGATTACCCATGATTGAAAGAGAGTTTTCTTCACACGTGAAACTAGAATGAGCCTTAACTCTCCAGGTGGTTATGAATATGGTGGAGACGATGAAGATTTTGAGAACCGATTGAGGGTTGATCAAAAGTATTCTGAGGTGTTTCTTTTGACGTAACCAGTCTCATCCGTGGCCCTTGATGCAGAATTCCAATTGGAGAACATTACTCAAGATCATGTTATGCGGCCTGCGCTATTTGTAGGAGATATTTTCGTCTACACGTAGGATACCGCAAAACCTGTGTTAAATTATCTAAATAAATTCAATATTTCAATCATAGAGTGGCTAGTTCGCAGTCCAGGCTTATATCCAAACGAATATGTTTGAGGAGTTCTGAAGAAATCGGTTAAGGGTCATGTACCTGCCCCAATAAGCCTGCAAGAATCGAAGCATACTGTTCTTTTAGCATAAGAAAACATTTTCTAAAAAACCGTCCAAAACTTGGCTTATCCTGATGTATGGAAGCGCTCATATTAGCTCGAGAAGCTACCACGAGTTATTAGAGTTCGTCAAGTTTTATTTAACTTTGAGTTTTCGTTTTCTCTTGTAAAGACGAGTAGGTCTGTATAATTTTTATTTCCAATAACAAAACCATAATAATAATATTTCTATCTACTGGTACGTTAATTTTGAACAGGTTTTCTTGTAAAAATATGTTTAACGCCTGCACAAAGTTTAGATTGTAGCTCTGGCGATCATCTTAATTATCTGGTATGGTACATATTCCGTCTTTAGAGAATATTACGGATAATTTGGAAGAAACTGGCGACTAGAATTTAAAATAAATTACAGCTTCCGGGATCTTTTGGCATGAACGATTAACGTATTTCCAATTTGCGATCGAGATTCATTTGCGCAAATAATAAGAAATTTAAATTACTTATTAGCAGCGTTTAGATCGAAGGACACATTAAATCACCAAATAAATTTAGTTATTTCCGTAATAATTTAGAAGGAACTGAGAGTCTTATTTTCTACCACAGACAAGTGCAGAAATATATTTCAAATAGTTACCTAGTATGTACTATGTAAAGTAAATCTATTTTAAATTTCATATAGCGGTTTTTTTCCTAGCATCTATAAATCCACTCACCCTTTCTGGATGATCTTCAGCCATACCCATTAAAGCATTTTCAACTCTTGCCAATCGTCCAGATAAACTTAATAGAAGACTAGTTATTTTTCCTATTTCCTCGATGTGCAATCGGAATTTAGACGTTTCGTGCGGTCTAGCAACGTGAGCAAGATGACTCTCCACGTTTTGACCTAATTCGTTGTTTATCCGACATTCTTCCGAAACAACAAGCTGTTCACTTCGAAGTACTTCTAATTTTCGGTCTAATCGATTAACCAGTTCATCCTAAATAGAAGTCGCGTACATTATTCATCGCAATACCTCGAAAGAAGCTGCGGTACTTACCTTCTTCTGATTTAGATCTTTGGTATTTTTAATTGTATACTGGTTCATATCTTGGCTATATCTAGTCAGAAATTTTGCTTTCGGTTCGGACGTGGTGAAGTATGGGGATGTTGCTGACAGAGGGCTTGTTGGTTCTATAGACTGTACCACTGAGGTGAGGTCACTATTTACAAAAGAATTTACAAATTACAAATCAGATAAGTTTATTCTTTTAAGATTACCTTGATTTCGTTGTTATGTACGTAGTTGAATTAGTACTGTGTACGGGTGGTGGTGAGCTGCTAGGTGTATTATTTCTACTTCTGAAAGGAGAATTGGCAGGTCTGGGTTTCATCGTAACGTCTACTCGAAACAGGCCAGTTACATAATCGGTAAGCTTCTTGTGTTCAGGACCTGGAACTATAGTATAAAATTAGTTTGTAGTTCATTTTCATTACCGATAGGAAATATTGCGCAAATGCGTTCAATTGTTTCGATTACCAAAATATTTCGATTATTCTGAAAAATAATACAGATTGTAATCATTAAAAATTATTCATTCAGAAACTATAAAATGAATATAGGTGTTTATGAAACAATTAAAACTAAAATAGGCTAATTCATAATTGAAAATAATAATCATAGGAAGGTATTCTTCGATCTTCTTTATCATTTAACGTAGACGATTTGAGACAGAAGTTCGGTAAGCAAAGAAGATTTATTATTTGCATTTAAATAAAGAATACAAATGTCACAAAATGCATATGCTAGTATGTATGTAAGTATTTGTAGCACAAAAAATTATAATGCAAATTGTTGGACAATAGTTTTATGGTATCACACATGATACTTGAAGAACCGTTTTTAAACAACTGGGTACGTTACTACTTCCGTGTTTATACATTTTTTGGAGCAACTTGTACTTATTTTTAAATAAGCTCACATTTAGAGATTACAAGAATTAAATGGACACCTTAACAAACATTTACAGAGTTGTCACCTCTTGCAAACGTTTGAAGTTACTCAAAATCTCGTCAAATATAAATCTCGTAACAGATGAATCTGTTTCTGCTGAGTTTCAAGGGTTAAACCAAGAAATGTGTTTAAAATACTGAATCCAATGGAGTATGAGCTACATACTTTTTCCAGATGTATACTGTATATTTACTGGCAATGGGAATGAAAGGATTATACATATCCGATACATTGGGTATTTTATTCGAATGGCTGTGATTATTTTCATTAGATTGTAAAATTCATTCATTACTAGAATAATGGGCGGTGCTTAATATAATCAGTTTAGGATTCAGCTGATTTGATGACAATAAGCGACTGATTATATAAAAAAATGAAATAAATTACGACATTCATTTTCAAATTCCATGGCATGCTTTTATCAATATAATTTCTGCTCTCTCGGTATCATAACGGATATAATTACTTATCTATTACTATCACTTCAAGAAGAGCCGACTATTTACAAATGGGCTTATTTATTTTCATTTATTCTAATTACTACTCGGTGGTTTGAGGTTTTGGACTTAAATTTCCGCCTTATATGATGCGGCCATTTTCAAAATAACTGCTGTGTACGAATGGATTACCTACCCACTGATGAGTTTAGTGGGAGATGTTTGGATGTTCTACTCCTAAAACCGCTGAGCACTAATTACAATAGGTTAACGTAACGTAATTTTTGCACATATGCTCAAGGGTAAAGAAAAATATATCTCTTTCTCACATATAGTTTGGATTGTTAGAAGATTTTGTGCGTTACGTTATGCATTTAATTCACAGAAACAGATGAAGATGTTCATTAAAATAATTATGAAACGGGAAAACCACCGTCAAATGCAGAAATGAGATAGTACGTCTCGGAGTACAAAATTTGATAGTTGGTAGTATAATTATTGAAATATTCAATAACACATATCAAGTGACGAAAATTACATTGAGAAAATGCGTCCAAAACTCAATCCATGGTCTTAAAATTTCGTACAGCAGAATTAAAATATTTTTAGATAACTTTGAGATAGATAGGCATAATAAATACCTTTCAAATCCGATCATCATCTTGAAGTCTTGTAAAAAGTAGTGAGTGAATTTGTTTGTAAAACTTTCCAAAAAAAAAGAGAATGAAAAAACTGTCACTTGTAGAAATACGTTAAAAATAACGTTTGATAAATTTTCTGAATAAACAATATATTTTACATTGTAAACAGTTACAATAGGAAAACTGAAAGTATTTAAAATACATTTTCAAATTACTATCCATTTACTTCCTAACATTAATACGAGCGTTACCGTATTCGATTTTTCAAATCTTCGAAATTTGTTAGTCAATTTTCGTAAACACGATTTTTTAAATAATACCATAAGAAAAGACTATTGACGGAAGGTCAGGTAACCTAGCTGGTCATTCGATAAATTCTGTCTTCTTTATTCCCCTTTGGGAAGAATACTTAAAAATCTTCGGACCGCTTGAATAATGACGGAGTACACAAGACGGTTGCAATCAGTCGCTTATCATCAAATCAGCTGAGTCTCAAACCGATTATATTAAGCACCGCCCATTATTCTAGTAATTGAATGAATTATACAATCGAATGAAAATAACCATTAACGTCATTCGAGTAAAATACCCAATATTATACATCGGAAATGCACATTCTTTCATTCCAATTGCTAGTAAATATTCAGTATAGATATGGGCAAAAGAACATAGCCCACTCCCCATTGATTTCAGTATATTAAACACAAACTTTTTGATTTAAGCGTTGAAACTGGTCGGAAAGGGATTCATTTGTTCCAAGATTTGTATTTGATGAGATTCAAAGTGACTTGAAACGTGGTGTTAGAAATGTTTTTCATGAGGCGACAAAACTTTGTAAATGTTTGTTAAGGTGAATGATGATAACATCCGTTATTATACCGAGAGAGTAAAAATTATATTGATAAAAGTGTGCTATGGAATTTGACAATGTATGTCGTAGGCTATTTCATTTGTTTATATAATTTTGCATAAAATACAATATTCGCAGTTATGTCAGTGTGACGCTTAACCTGTGTGAATTAAATAAAAAAAATGAAATAAGCTACGACATACATTTTCAAATTCCATGGCATACTTTTATCAATATAATTTTTGCTGTGTCGGTATTAAACAATTGTAACGATTGTACTTACTAAAATTTTCAGTTTCGCCCATCTCTAATTTCTGTTTATATTTAATTCTATTTTTAATTCTACTAATTAAAATAATACTACTCCATTCTTACCTAGTAAGCCTTTCAATCTATCGGCTGCTGGTAACTGCTTAACAAAGTCCTCCGATAATTTTTCACACTCTATTTCTTCCTGGAGTTTTCGTCTTGTTGGTAGAGGTGTAGGTGGCAGTTCCTCCTTATCCGTCTGAGAGGATGCATCACTTGTTGTAGCATTCACTCTCAAAATAACTTCAGTCCTCTGTATCATCTGCAACCCTTCGATAACCTTAGGATGTTCCGGTTCTTTGGGACTTTGCGGTGGTGAGATCGTATGCATTAACGATATAACTTTAGGAGAAGATGGTGGAGACGATTCTGGTGTTGTACGCAATGGTGTATTGGCTGATGTCGAGGATGGTGACTGAGATTTAATAGGTGTAGTTTTATTAGATAGACTAGGTGATAGAGTTAGTTTAATTTCTGGAGACTGTTGTAATTGTGGAGGATTAAAAGAAAACGTATTCTTAATAGGAGGTGATGATTTTGGTAGTGGAGGTGGTGATGATTCTTCAGGTGACTGTATTGGCGATTCTTTAATGGAAAATGAAGTAGGTGAACTTCTAGGTGATGGTGGAGTAGATCTCTGAGGAGAAGGTACGGAAGGTTTACTTTCAGTCGAGGAACTTCGTTGTAAAGGTAAGGTTGTTGGTCTTAATTCAAATCCTGGCACTTTTGATGCTGGTGATGATGGTGAAGCGATTTTTTGAGATGGAAACGGTCGTATGGGGGATGAAATTGTCATTGGAGCACTAATGAACTGCGGAGAACTGGGAATTATCGTTTGTGGGGACAATCTCAGTGAAGGAGTTCTCATTGGGGAGCTAGAAAGATTTGTACTACGTAGAGGTGTGTAAGGTGAATTTCGGGACGGACTTTTAGGTGGCGAAGATGGCGGAGATTTAGGAGGACTCTTTGGCGTTATAAAATCGTCTAGGTGTGTGGGTAAAGTTAAATTAGAAGGTCGGTTAGGATATTGAGATCTAGGCGCGAGTTTAGCGTTAATTGGCAGAACATCAGGTAGAATCACCTGATTCTTCTTCATATCCTCCTTCATTTCTTGGCTTTGAATAGTTGCATTTTTGTTTTGATCACACACAGATGTTCGGCGCAGAGTACTGCTGTTATTATTGTTGTTGTTATTAATGACAACTTCTTTATTAGATTTTATCGCCCATATTGCATCTTTTGGGGTCAATTTGGGCGGTTCTTGTGGTACTACATCTGTAGATATAAGGTGGCCGTTTGGGCTTAACGTTCTCTTGTAGCTGCCGGTGTCTGAATCGGGCACGATTCTATTTCTATCTCGACGCGACGCCAAATAGGATGCCTTAGATTGGCTCCTGCAACAAATAAACTTAGCTAAGTATTTTCACAAATAACCGCACTTCTAATCTAAACAATTTGTAGGTTATATGCTATTTTCTGTATCTATTCTGTTTAAAATCAAGATAACTATTCAAACTCAAAATATTTAATCCAATTAATCCACGGTATTTCGTACTTTGGCGCGAAACCGATATCGGTTGATGGTGTATATTGGTACATCGCAGTACGTATGGACTTGAAGATTCCAGATACAATTAAGGCAATTGACGGGCGCCAACTTAAAAATTGATGGAATTAATTACACCAATCGCTGTCATTATCATTCTCGACAATTTTATTTGTTCGATGTTATTAAATAATTAACGAAATGGAATTTCTCGCATTGTTTCGTCTAATTAACTTGAATAGTTTTTAATCTACCGATTATCTATTTACTGCGTGTATTGTCCTTTATTTATGACGTTTGTTTACCACTACAGTATTTTGAAAATTATTTTGTTTATAGTACAGTATATGTACGCTTTAATTTGTTTTGGCTATACAGGTTATTCTGGATAGCATTTTCAGTGCGAGGATTTAATATAAAAATTGAAAGTTTGGTTATACTGAATGAATTATCTTTATTGCGATTCCATAAGAAAAATTGAATTATAGCATCCAATCGTAAAAAACGAAAAATCAAAAAAAAAATCCAATCAAAATTATGTGTCGATTATCACGAAGGACTTTTATGCAAAAAAAAAATTTGACAATAAAGTTTTCTAAATCTAACAAACAGCTAAAACACATTTATCTAATTTAACCGAATTTATTTTATAATAAGCAAGTTTGCGATTTTGAAAACGTTATCTAGGATACCTCTTGTACCTCACTGATTTACATAAAATTTATTTTCATGGTATATTAAGAAGGTTAATACTTATACAATTCATAATAAGCAACACCGTCTTTGGTCTGTATACTATGTAATAAAATTTACTTTCTAGTTCCAATTATATGAAATGATAATGGTGTTTCAAACATTTGAGATAACGGAACTATAGCGTTAGCAAAATTTCTATAGGTCCATTAACACAAAATTAATAAATAAAATAAATATACAAAAACTTTATAATTCTTTCTAAACTTAGTAGTGAGTGTTAGATCCTCTATTCAAAATAACTTCAAACATCTAAGCCTTCATACTGTCTACTGTCGGTTAATGTTGGAATAGGGATATCATTCTAACACCTTTTTATCGCAGATTTTAGTTCTGTAACGCCATCGCATTGTTTATTATTGACATACACCTCTCTTGCCAATATTCTCCAAAGATTTTCGATAGGATTCAGATCAGGCGAGCTAGTAGGTCATTGTAATAGCTTAATTTCCTTTTAATTAAACCACTGGAACTATGGATGGCTGCATTGTGTTGGTGAAATATCTAGTCTTGCGTTGGTAATTGTGCACGAACTCTATAAAAACCATTTTCAGATGTTAAATGTAAGAATCATAATTCATTTGCGGGCAAAAGCTGTCTAAACTATTACACTACCGCCACCAAAATTTCGCCTCATCGCAGCTTTAGTGTTCTTGCGCAAATCGTGCCAAAGAATTATTTCACTCATGATCGCATCTCATATGATCTTTCGCAAATTTCAGTCTTGCCTTGAAACCTTTTCTAGGCACCGAAAACGTTTACTGCCTGATAAAATTTATTGCACACATCTGTTTCTTACTGACAAATTTAAATTGCATTTTATTTGTTGGGCGATTACATGACCCGAAGAGAGTAACCGAAATATCGATGAGCGCTGCCTTCGAGTTAGTTTTTGACTACTACCTTTAGCGCGATTTTTCCGTAGGAATTTACCAACTTTAAAAAATTGTCGATGAAGTGATGGGATCGTTTCATTTTCTTAGCTTCTTTTCTCTCTATCTTGTTACTGAACTAGCTCGTTCGTTGGTTTGCCATCATAAAAAGTGAAATGGTTTACCATCATATAAAGTGAAATTTCTTTTTCTTTTGACGACTAAAGTCCTGGTCTATACCATTAAATAAAAATATCTATGTATAAATAGCCAGCAATCCGTTTAACCCGATATCGGGTGTATTATAACTTTTCCGTTCTGCAAACCTATATTCTTATTTTCAGTTTCAGAATGTGATATTTGCCCCTATTTAAAAAAATAAGTATAACAAAGTTAAAAAATATAACCAATAAACACCTCTGGAAACCTGCCAAACATCAACTAAATATGACATTGATATTAGTGCAGGGCCGCAATCACGATTCTTCGTTTTTGCACTTATACATATTCAAATCACCAATTCAATTATTGAGTAATAAAATATTTTCTAAAACCATTGATTAAAATGTTTACATTTCACTAATTTTAGTTGCGTTTATGTAAATACTAATTAACAGTCTATTTAGGGTAATATGACCTTGACCAAATACTTAGTTCTTTTGGTTAATGTATTTTGCAAATGCTACTAAATGAAATTAAAAGGTGATAATTTAGTTCCAATCTGAAATTGAAGTTACGCGACTAGTTTTTGAATTGAAAAGCTGAAATATCCATTAGGTATAGCAAAACTATAGCTTGTAACAAGGACGTCTGTAACTATTACTCGAATCTATTTATTCTCGGGAAATAACAGAACACATGCAATATTATAGGCGTTATTAACATCGCAAACATGCATACGTGTTTTAACTAGATATATGTATCACAGAAATTGTTTATCGTTGATTGAATAATTTATTCGAAGAGGTTAGCAACAAAAAAAAACTAATGCAATATCTATGTAGCTAAAATCTTTATTAAATAAATAGATGACAAAGAGAAAGTCAAGCATTGTCGAGATGATATGGTAATGAAAGTAAAATTCTTATAAAGAGTGAAAGCCTATAGAATTAAGAAAAATAACCAGCAAACATTTGACGGCAATTATTACTTCGCGAAAGAATACTTAGTATGCGATTGCTCTTCAGGCAGTTTTGCCGAATATTGATTAAATTAATAACATTATTTTATACTTGTGGACGGGTGCATTATGTACTGTTTGAAGTTTTTAAGCCATCGTATTATTTCTTTTTTACATATTATATATTACTTAAATGTTATTATTAGCAATTTTCTAATAACTAGGATACTATTTTCAGGATATGAACGAATTGTTATTTCAATTATGACATTGTTCCAGAGAGGGTTCCTGCTCTAGTAGTAAAACAAAATAATCGTTTAACTTGTATGAAACATAAGGAATATTAGTAGATAGTGATACATGTGGATAATTATTTATTGCTTCATATTTCTTTATTTTTACGTATGCCCTATTGTTATAGAATTACTAGGATCGTTTCCTAAACATCTCATATTTATCTAAAAAGAAAAGTGCCAAGATTAAAAAAATATTTCCATGTAGCATACGTAGAAAAAGCTATTTATAAACAGTACGGAAAGTGCTATTATAACGCAGAAACGTGCTACCATGTGCAAAGTATTACATGTGTTTTTTTTTATATGGTTTGTTTATCCTTATGACATCAATGCAGTAAGTGCACGTAGATCGAATACAAAAAGTCTAAAATAAATCCAGTACTCTAAATACCGAATGCGTATTGTGTTTGTAATAGTTAGCTACTGTAATGAAGGTATACCATATTTCTAATATCTTCTACAATATCAACTACTGTTTATGTAAACTGCAAAAACACAATATATATAAGTAAACGTTGCAACAGTGTATAATTCTTATAATTATATTCCTATAATTATATCAAATGAAAGACGCCGCAATGTAGCTCTTAGTAGATAATAAGCACAAAAGTTTTCGGGCTCACAAACTAATTACATTTATCATACGGTTGCTACAATTGGGATATACCACACAAGTTTAGTTCTGTTGCCAAGTTTGATTACATGGTACATGTGACTACAGCATTGCAGCAGTTGTATCACAACTTTCTTCGAAGCAGTTAATTTTATTGGAATGCCGAGATATAAAATGGATGGTCTGAAAATATTTATGTACATACGTGCGCTGGTCTGTAAATATGCGAACAAGTTAAATACTGGCAACTAGAAATCTAGTATTCGTAGCAATAAGCAATACGTACGTGTATTTTATGTGTCGCATTCGTACTTTTTCGAAATTTACGATCTTTCGATAAGAAACTAAAGTATGATGCACAAAGATAAAGTCACTGTAGCTTTGCAATCTTTTCTTATAACATTTGTAAGGTGCGATTAGAGATTAGTTAGATATTTAAATAAATATATATGTATATATGTGTGCAAATATGTACAGATTGACATCAAGTTCAGTCAGATTATATCACAAAATTAAACAATAAAATAATTTCCGGATGTTTATCTACATTTACTTTCTGGTTAAAAAAATAAAGAATATACTGTTGTTTGTTGCCTGCCAAGCTAAATTTTGCTCACGATTAATTTGTTACGAAGAGAATTCAATACATACATAATTCATATCTATTATTTCCGGAATTTGCTATTGTTTTTTACATTCGTTTGTTACAACAGCTAAAATAGATTTCATATAAGAAAGTAAATGTATTGTAAATAGTAAAAACAACGACCCAACAACCAAATTAATACCTAACTAACAGCTTTAATTTAATTTTTCGCAAACAATTACTTAGAAGAATATAAAAAAGTCGCCAATCATTATGCTAATAAGTTGAAGAACAGTTAATAGTCGTAATGCATCGTATTTTCATGATTTGCATAAACCGTTTCAGGTCCAATTTTGCCGAGTGTATTGCTACTGGCATTAGCAATATTATTAGTCAATATAAAATTATAAAATAGACTGCAGCACATTTACGTCTACATTACTGCTTAAAACTAATATCACTTCTATCTATAAATAAGAAATTTAAGAACAATATACAGTTTTCATGAAAAAATAACACTGTTATTATTCTGGCCGTAACTGTACATTTGTACATAGTTATAAGGAGTCTACAAGGAGATCGTTTTTCTGATACCAATTACGACGCATCAGGGATAATCTCACTTTGGTTAGAATTCACAATCTCCACTTCAAATTTCCATTTGTACCGGAAAAACTTGTTGAAAACGTACGAAATTATGGTGCGTATTTGCGTAAAATATGGGAAAATAATAATAAAAACAACTTTATCGATTCAATAGTAGTGAACACAATAACATTAGCGCTCAGGATGAGTTTTAGAAATATTCTACTTCCACAGTCTAAAACAAATAGTGTATTCATCATATGCCTCACCCAATTTACAAACAAAATGCGGACGTTAAAAAATGTACCGTATAAGGTGGTGATATTTATAAAGATACTGTTTGTATGCACACAATCCGTTACGATAGTATAACCCAACTCTACAAAATGAGGGGAAGAGTGAATACGATCTTTCTAAAATCTTACAAAAAACTTCTAAGTGAGCATTCGTTTATGGTATTTGATCTAATTAGGTTTGCCTGAGATGTCTATGATATATGATCACTGTATGATTGAATAAAATTATGGAACAAAAATATTAGAATTTGAAATTCGATGCAATAGTTTATTTACCGTAACCGTTATTAAAGTAACATTGTTGCTGTAATGAAGTTTTAGCGTTACACTATTAATAAAAATAAGGTGCATTACAAGATACCTATCTGTGAAAATAAAAACGCAGGAAAGAGTACAATCGAATTATCATTTGCTCTACGAATCGGTGCTGTTGCCTTAAATGTGCCATTGTTTTATAACAATAGACTGACACCGCTTCTATTCAAGGACGCTGAGGGATGTCCGTGGCTTTCTACGATGGTCGCCCTGTTACCGCAATATTTTTATCTCTCCTGCGTTTGCATCCCGTCTATCGACATTAACAAATCCTTTCACTCAACAGACTGTTCTACCTTAATAATAATCCCAAGCTTAGATATATTATCAAGTTAGAGCACGACATTTTAAGTTTTTTGTTGTTCATCATAAACTAGCGTATACTGAAAAACTTTTTAAGATATTCAAGTTATTAATATATATAGAGCAGTGCTTGGTTTACATATATAGTTTGCAGTAATGCAAAGTATGGAATAAAATTTATAATCGTTCTTTATAGTCTATTCAAGGAAACTGCAGACACATTAATTCTATCTAAATCCAAGCTTCTGATGCGAAATATTGTTTGTATTGATGACATCATATTTTCTTAAATGGGTAATTTTCGATAGATTCTCACTGCATAAGCGATAATAACATCCTACGAAATAATGTTCTGTAAACAATTTACCTATAACAGAAAGTTATGAAATCCGATAAATGGCTGTGTGAGACAAATTCAATTCTTCCGCGTTGCAGTTGAGCCCGTTTACTGAGAAGTTTATCTTCAATCGAGTCTTGAATTGAGTCTGAGAAAGCCACCTGAAAACTTAGGTCTTTTTGTTGCTCTAATTTATTGTCACTAATTTTTAGAACGTACAAAAATCTTATTACTTTATTTGCGCACCTCGCATATTTCCCATTATTATTACTTTATTTCATGACAATTCTGGAAATGTAATAAATATGCTTTACTGACATGCACATACTTATGCGAATCTATAGAGCCTTAGCCTCCTGGTACGGACAGTTTTATTATTCAAAAAAGAAAGAAAACTAAAGGTAATTAGTGGCGATATCACCAGTTGTATCAACATATGCATGGATGACGCAAGGGACATTTGCTTGACATAAACATATGAATAGTTGAACAAATATGAAATATTGCCTAAGTATATACAATTATATTTGAATTCAAACTCATTAGATCTATTTACGGTTTCATTCAAATAACGGAGTAATTGTATAAAATGACCATTTTGCTTATTAAACCTACACTAAGCTGGTCAAAGCTAATATATTCCCTAGTAACTTATTGCCACAGGAACTATGCTAGTATATACATATATATACTGTTGTATAGCGAAAAGCTTAAGGACGTGGTTAATTCTTTTTGAGGCATGCAATAGTTAGCGAGGTGTGTATGGTAATATACGAGTGCATTATTAAAGAAAACTCCATCTGATACAGGAAGTCACCATTTCTAATATGACAAATATCCTCCATAAGAATTACTTTTACTACCAATTTAGCTTTTTTGTGGCATTACTAAAAAATAATACACATTTCATTTTCTGTTAGGAGAGGTTTGTTAAAATTCCAACTTAATAGACGCAAGAGTCACCTTGAAATACAGTTTCAGTTAGAAAAATCGGCAAGAAATAAAAAAATACGGAATGCGAAGAATGTAAAGTCATCTATTAACGTTATGATAACGTCTTCCGTTTACCGTTGGTAAAATGTTCCTTTACGATGGACACGCTTTGTTTTCTTATTTCAGTAGTGCTTTCGCCAATGGAAGATTTTAAGCAGTTATTGAACGTTGTCGTTTGTGTAACAAACCAGCAAAGCCAGTATTGCATGGAATTTCTCAGGTGTTTGTTAAGTAGAATGACCTTTGCAAAACGAGACAATATGATGAGCGAAATTTTACAGCTAACAGTAACGAATGGGCAGTTCGCTGATAACTGTTATTTGCATTGGACTGCACTATGTGTTAACCTGTTCTGGTTACTTAAATGTGTAATTTAATATCCATTATATAGTAGAAGGCGAATCTTGAGATATGGTTCAAAATAACGTTTTTCAAGTGAAGAGACAGTAGCAGTCATACTGAAAAGAAGTGACATTCTAAGTGTGCGCCAGCAGACGTTGACCTTAAGTATAACGTTTTAATTAATGTTTTAAATTGTTAGTTAGTATGTCACAAACAACTTTGAATGTAGCCGACAAATGGTAGGTCCTATTTCGTCAGTTCACTTCCAGTTTTAGATTTTGTAAAGTTCGAAACATATTGGAACCAAAAGTAATAAACACATTTTAACCCTTCGAGTCCAAACTTTTTCAAAATAGACATCTTTTTATGGATGTTGTAGTAAAAAATCTTAGACAAAATTGATGGTACCAGTGTGAAACCACTGCACAAGAAATTAAGAAACAAGTGATCAGTAAGCGATTTCTTTTATGTTGATACCAGTATCCGGTGACTTAATTGAAGATATTGTCCCAATGCCTGCTGCATAAAAGTGTTTGGGTCACCGCCTGAAACACGTGCGTACCTCTTGTTAAACATCGCTATCAGTCCCAAAATGTTTCTCACTAAGATGCTTTTTCAGTGGACCAAACAGATGACTGGGGCTAGGTCAGGAATGTAAGCCGGATGTTCAAGAAGTTCCCACCCTAATTCTGCAATTCCTGCCTGGGTCTCGTCAGTTGGCCTAGGCGTTTTTATTGAATTGCATCCCGAAGCAACAACAAAACTCTACAGTATGATTCAGCAGTCACATTCCCACTTCTATTCTGGAAATGGGCTAGGAGCACCTCTTGGGAATTCTAGAACGCGATAAGCATACGTTCATAGGTGTATTTCATTGTACAAGTTTCATTGTTTTAAATTATTATTTTCGACAAAAAATGCTCATAAATGGGCATGGCAATTTTTCAATGTTATGTTTGTATGCATAAGTTGCAGAGAAGAAAAACAAATGTTGTATTCCACAGTTTATGAGGAACTATAGATTTTATGTTAAGTATATTCAAGGAAAGTATTGAGGTTTGCAAGAGTTTCTTTATTAAAAGTTGTAATTATTTTCGAATATTTGCTCTAAAGTAAGAGTTAATATGAAAACGAAACATATTAATTGGAATTTAACAAGCGTTTCATTGTTTGTTCTTCACCAACATAAACAATTATGACCACATCAATTATAGACTGATTTTTTGAAAAACATAAATATATAGGGTTAAAAGAGAAAAGGTTTTGAAGATGCACTTATAATTGAAATCAATTTTGCATTTATAATAAATGAAGCGTATGAAAAGAACGCAGTTATCTAACTAGATAATGTAATATATTCGTGCGCGTAATCAGTTATACAGGTAGTGGCAGACGTCCTTGTTCGTAGCCTTCTACTTTTTACCGTTCGAAAGTTATTTGTTACTGTTAGACTTCTAAACAAGACATAATCATATACATTTAACACAATAATTACTCTTAAAATTTGCCGAGTTTTAATTACAAGAGAAGTGTGTGTTGTCTTGATGGATAATAGAACTAACAGATTTTCCTTTAGTATTCAATGATTAGGTGTTATGGCACGTAAACCTATATGCAAAGTATGAAGGAATGTTTTGCATATGTACATTGACGTAAATCTTATTATGTATGAATTACTATATTTACTTTGTGCAGCTAACATATGTTTATAAATCGTTACATACATGAATTTATTTGCCACATCAGTCGTTAACGGTGTAATACTGCTGTTATTTCTCAATTAACACATGTATTAATACACCGATTTTCCATATACTCCCAACTTTTACTAAGTGCGAGTCTTTATCTGCAGTATATAGTTCTGTTGTATTTAGTTTCGTTACTCTACAATAGTTATGTTTCCCAACTATTTCTCAAAACATATGCGCATAGATTATAAATTTGTTTAAATATAATAAAAATATGACAACTTCAAATGCTTTTTTGTTGTTTAAACTATCGTCCGGGTACTTAAACGTCAGTAACGACTCAAGTCTAGTAAATGCACCACATCAGGGGGTGATCACCTTTAAGAGGTTTTCGCTGAATTATGGTCTAATCAAAACAACAATAAAAATTACAATATATGTATTACGCTCACTTGTAACAGCCTCATATACCTAAGATAAAAAAAGGTACAGTTATCTGAAATAATCCACACTTGATGTCTGTTTTGTGATTATCCGATTCCCATTTTACTGTAAGTTGGTAAGTTAGTAGCCATTTCAATATTATTAAAATATTCACCTTCGTTGCAAATTATTTGGAGATTTCCTTCAAACTGTGTAAATACATTTTTGAAGATTTGGTTAATATCGTATTGCGGTAGAATTGATGCAAATAATATCAACGCTAATAATAAATAGTATTTTATTCTACAACGAAAATCGTCTACAAGGTAAATATTACTTAGTTTAATTTCTACTTGTGGAATTAGCTAATAAACACGCAAGTACAATGTAATTTAAGTAAATTCAAACATAAAGAATCGTATTTAGAGAAAGCTCCCATTACCAATTGATTACGTTATTGGAGTGTTTTAAGTATATATTATTATAAACATATGTTGCTCCGCAGATGGATTACCAATATTCATTTCCTCTATGAGCAAATGGCCTATTCATTTAAAACGTGTTATATTTTTACATTCACATTTTAATATATACATATATGTATTTCTTCCATATCTTGCAACTAATGTAGAATCTGTAACATGAGCGTGTAGGCGTTTACTTAAAAAAATGTGTAATAGAAGCAAACGAAAATATTGATTAGATTAGAATAGAGATTGGAATGACGTAGCTTTTATGAATGAATCAACAATTAGGACCTGGGTTTCCCGAGGGTAGGGATGGACATTATGTGGATCTACAATGCTGCAAAGGACTACTAAACATCCCTAAATTGTCATATATGGGGTTGCACTTAGGGTTTTGTATTATTACACTTGTTTACAGAAAACGTAAATGGACAAGATAAGGCGGAAATTTATAGAAAATGTTTATTAAAATCTGCTGGAAGTTGGTTTAGGGATTCGACAGCGAATTGGACGAGAAAATAACGATCGTAAACGCCTGTGAACGACAAGGAAAACAGAAAATAACATCACTGCACTAGAGTGGCGATCACTGGTTGACAGCGATTAACCCAGTCGAGAACGGATGGATCTAGATGAAGAAGAAGTTTAAACAAAAGCTTTTGCACACTGTCAAACAATTATATTTCCAGATTCGGACAATTTGGCGCTTTCTAAGTCGATAGTATGCTCAAAAGTTGGTGGAAAATGAGAGAAAAACATCTCAATTTATACTTGATAATGAAGGCCATTACACATCTTACCAGGTAAGTGCATGGCAGTACTTACGATGGACTTCTAAAGACATACATAAAAAAGATATATAAAGAAATTAAAGAAAAATTATTTTTGGTGCATTCACTACCAAAAATCAGCCACAGACTGTGTTACAGACTGTAAGTACTTATTGATGACATGGTAAAAGTTAAAATGTTTTATTAATTCTATGTATAATCATGTATTGTTGCAAGATAATTGTACCTAGACACCTTAATGTATAGTATATACTGTGTGACATATTAACATAATTAATGTGTAAAACACTGATCTAAATACAGAGAAAATGTTACTGTAAATAGTCGCACAAATCTATATGAGTAGACATAGTGACAATGCTTCATATATGTACATGTCACGATCTCGAGGCAGAAAAATAATCATCTAGGAACTCCTTATAATTGTATAACTATACAATTACGTAGAGAAGTTACTGGTAGATAAAAGAGTGGTGCACGGATTAAAATAGTAAACATGTTTATCTTAATTTGATACTAGATCTGTAGAAGGTTTCGCGTGTAGTTAACTAAAAAAGTTGAACTTATATAATCGCTAGGTAACGATTTTTTTCTTCAACGTATATATACGAAGATGAATTATAAATATCGGGATTTGCCGTGCCAAGTCATATAATTGCTCATGAAATTGTAGCAGGTGATAAATTCGAGTGGTTCTATTACCTATCTTTATATTTCAAGTTGTATAGAATGCCAATTTTAAGGCGTCGGGGTATAACATTTGGTTGTTAATGCAATCATCTTCACCTTGGCATACAAAGTAAGCCGTAGCACTTGTATAATAGGCAGTAAAGATCGTTTGTTGATGCAGGAACGATAAAAACCGTTCGAAATTCGAAAGCGTAATTATATACTGCAAGTCGTTTTATTCAACTGTCAGAGGGATATAAAGGAACCGATATTTGTCGATAATAAAAAGGTGATAGTTGTAGGATAACGTTGAGTGCTGTATTTAATATTTATTCGCACATAACTTCGGTACCTCTACATATATCAAAAACTTTAACTATAAAAGAATAGATCTGAAGTTATACAAAGCTTTTTCACCATATATATGAGCAAGCTCTATCGAAGACTTTTTATTTCTATTGTGACACTTATATGTACTGTTCACTAATTTCTTAATTTAGTTTATATGAATTAGGGATGGAAGAAATTTGAAATAAAGCCCACTCTAAGTTCGAAGTTTTTATGTTTATTTTCATAAAAAAGATTACTTTTCGTACATCTTTTTCTGTCTATGAATAATATTTTTTATTTATTAGGCTATTTCAATACCCATACCTTCACTAATGTCGTACTCTGTTTTAAATACTTATTGTTAATTTTGGGATTTCAATTTACGTAAATTACAGACACTTCAAAGCAAATAAGTGTAACGGTAAAAGGTATTTCCACATTGTCTTCACACTAAGCAGCTTACAATGCGAATGTATGCTGCTATTTATATTCTCTTAAATACATCCAATAGGTAGAGCCGACCAGATATTACCCGTTTTAGTTGCATATTAAATATTGTTTCTTTTCGTGTAGTTTTTAATCCGCCAAATACAGCGCCGATATTTACTAAATACCAACCAGACAGTTGCACCCCCCCAAGATATGTATACTGCGTCACTATTACCTAATTAAAAAAAACTATAACATTCGCATACCAAGTATATTTACAAATAGAAATAATTTGGACAAACATACAAATTTACGTTTACTAGCAGTTACTATTTGTACGTGTGAGCTTTTATCATTGGCAATTTCTTTTTGATTTTTCCACATTGTGGAGATCGTCTTCGTAACAGCAATGTTTTACTTCTTCAATATATTCCGTGGATGCTTGTTGGATTATTAAATTTAAATGCTTTTGTAATTGTAGTTTTAATTTAAAATAAATTTTCCGTATCGAAGAAAGAAAGTCAAATATCGAACCATTGTTTACATCATTTTTGTGTCTACGTAGCGAGATATAGTAACACAGCACTGGATTGGTAAGACAGGTTTATCATATACCAATTATCAAATTTATATAAATATGTGTAATTTTGACAATAGAGTACAAGTAAAATTATTCAGTCGTATATCACCCGGCTGTGTTATTGTTAGTGCTATACTATACTTATTTGACTAAATTTATTTTTTTTAATTGTTTATATGTAGGTAATACTTTATGACGAATGAATAGTTAGCAACACTGAAAAATCTTCCGTATCCTTACAGGTTTACGACAACTTAAGGCAAGATATTACAATTAAAATTTGATTATTAATTAGTCCGAGCCGCTTCTTTTTGCAATTTATCCTGCAGTATTCTGAAATTTTTTTACGCAAACGAAGTGGGTTGCATTTACGTATATATTTTGAAATGTTTTCTTCATTCGAGTTTTACACTTAATCTAACCGACATACATTAAATCTTTTAGAATTTAACAATAGTTTTAACATGTCTCGTTCTTGTCGCCTACTTCCTTTTAACACTCGAGAATATACGATTGAGCAATAGTTGTTGGGTTCTTTCCTAAGATGCTTCCAGTACGATGTACTAGTTTATTTTTTCTTCATTGTAATAATTGCTAATTGCAAGTATCCTATCACAACGATTGCCAGGATTGTCCGGTTGTATAATTCAGAAGTATTGCAGTAAACTCCACCCTACGCAAATTAATAACTTATTCAGAACGCAGCATTTCCAGAGCATGTAAACTGCGTCGGTAACGCGGTTGACAATAAGAGTTCACGTGTTCTTGAAACGCTGCGTTCCGAATAAATTATTAATTTGTGTGGGGTGGAGTTTACTGCGATACCTGTGTCCTATTGTTAAATATTTTATATACGAACAGGTCTGATGAAAGAATAAATAGAAATTTTTGAGAAAAGTGGCTGAAGCATCCAAAACAAAATAAAACCTAAATTAACCTAGTTTTCTCTTTTAAACATATATATATGCGTATATAAATATTATGTAACAAATTATTATTTTGATCTAATTTCACTGGCTACCTATTAGGGAGTTCCCACGCCTGCAAGGTGTAACCGCTCGATACAACCAACATACATAAGAATTGCATCGTCACACAAGAAAAGGTGGCAGCTACAGCTTTCTAATTCAATGGACGCATTAAAACGGACGTCCTGCATAAAATTAGGTGTTGACGTACGTACCTATAGTCGATGGATAAATTCGACCGTAAAAAAGGGGCCACAGGAAAAAAAAAACAATCACCTGCGTTCTAAGACAATGGCAGCTGGAAGTAAATTATAAAGTTGGCAAGTGTTACGTGAAGATCACTTTATGGCGATTTATAATATGATGCGTATTTAATGTTACATAATATATAATTCAGATTAACTGTATTTAAGTAATGATGATAATAATCAGTAATAACCTAGTAGCTGTGACGAAAATACTTTGGCATGTTGTGTTATTGTATGTTATGTAATGAAAACTTTCTAAGGTACATTATTTTTTTACATTGAACTAGATATTGCAAAAGTGATAGGGTACTGTGAACCGATTAATTCATATAGGTACGACTTAGCCGACAAAGTGATCTATGTATTTAGAAGAAGTAGTCCAAGATCATATCTGGAAAATATGCTTTTTTTTCTATCTGTTTATAATAGCAATCCCCATGTACACATATACAAGGGTAGATCTCCACGCTGTACTCATGACCCTCTTACAGCAAAACTATATTTCCATTCTATTTTGTATTTTTCGACACTTGTAAGTAGTAAACAAGGAAGTAGAAGAGTGCACCTTTTATATTACAGCCACAAATCTTTATTATAAATTCCCGGGTTAAATAGTCTATTGAAAGTTCGCGAAATCAATACCCAGAAAACGATACAAAATAGTAGCAAAATGCAGAACGTTTTTTAATAATAGTGCACAATTTTTATGCTTTTATGTTATAGAGCTGAAATTTTAACACGCTATTACTTACCAAAATTATTAATATTTAAAGCAATACAGAATTATTAGAATTGATTCATATGTAAGTATTGTTATAATTCAAAATTCAAAAAAAAAGTGGTAAATATGTTGTACTGCCTTGCACATGTGTGCATATCTGTGAATGTACCACGAAGAGTTAAAATAAATTTAAATAACATAAACCGTTAACGACGTACCGTCTCTAAATGCGCCAGTGCAAGCAAATATATTTCTGTGTATGTCGCAAGAAACTATGGGTCTGTTGAAAAAAGTTCTTTTTTACGTACAACCAGCTGCAATAAAATATATTAATTCTTCTTTACGAAATGAGCGAAAAGTCTGTTGTAAACAACAAGGTCTTTTTTATATCTTCGTTACTGACAATGAGATAATTCGAACTTCAAAAGTATATTATACCGAAATTAGTAGTTCACTTTGAGAGTCCATTTTACTTAAAGTTCTCTAAGAAAGGGTACTATAAAATACAGCAGCCCCCGGTTAGGTTTAAGGGTCAATAAAAATAATTCGTATAATTAAGGTTCGTTTTAAGTGATAAGTAGCGAAAACTATCAGAGTTTGATTTAAATTATTTATTTTATTATTTGCATTAAGAAAACATTTAATAAAGAAAACTTGGTACTCATAATACTTCCATAAACACGGACGTATTGATTAAAATCATCGTTACCTAAAGTAAATGTAGCTCAGTCTTTGCCGATGTGCTGTTTACGATTATCGTTAATACAATCTGTCCATGGTAAATTGTTTTCTGGATGAATTTCACCTTTAGCTCGGCGTGCCGAAAACAATCGAAAATTATTTCGTTTTGTTACCACTTTCTGCAATGCCATACGAATAAAGCTTGTTGCATTCACTGATGTCACCATTGGGAGAATGTAGTTATTATTTTTGTGAGCAAGAGTTGTCAGCAGTTGCTTTTTAATTAATGTAAAGTATCTTGATTTAAGAGTTACAATTTTGAATAGGTGTTAGGTAAGATAAGAGTCGATTTCATATAATCCAAACCTTCATCAATCAAGATGACAATATTCCGGAAGAATTTTATCGTTAGCTCTTGCAGATCTGCATTAATTGTATACATACTCTATAACCACGGATCGACAGTATTTTGCAACTATAAGTTGTATCAGGAAACCTTTAGAATTATGTGTGCAAAAACAATTCGATCTGTCAGACAAGGTTCGCTCTAAGTAAACACTACTATATACACTACCGGTCAAAACGTTTGCCCACTTAAAGAAATGATTGCAAAGATTTTAATAAAACACTACTAAAATAAAGAAAATGAAAAAGTCTTTATTCGACAGAATAATTTATTTGACAAAAAAAATTAAACCCTTGATTCGTCGATATGTTTATCCCGACATTTAATAATTGCGGCATACACTCAAAAGCATTTTCTCCAGCAATTTCGTCAGAGCAACGCGTTCCATTTCAAGCAAAGCTCCTTGTAGTTGTTTACACGATTCCTTGGGAGTTAGAGGATTTATTTTCAGCTGCTTATCGAGTTCTTCCAACGAAAGCTCTATGGGATTAGCATCTGGGCTTTAAGGAGAATGTTTCATGACTTTGGGGCATTATTCCGTTAAACACCGATTATTGATTATTACGCCTGGTATACCAAATGCTATGGCATTTGTTTCCAAAATTTCGCATTAGTTCTCTTCCCTTAGAATTTTCTCTATCTTAATCAAGTCTCCTACGAATGCTAAGACAATCTCAAACCATTACCGATTCTCCCCCAAGCTAAACTGTAGACACTGCACATGATTCAGGTTCTCCTTTCGACCTTCGAACGAACGTTCTTTGCTTGGAATTGATAAATTAAAATTTGGACTCATAGGCACACAAAACATATTTTCGCTTATCAACTGTCCAATGTTGATGCTCTCCAGGTCATTGCAGCCGTTTTATTTTATTTCGCTTGCGTAAAAGTGATATACGCAACATTATTCGGCCAGATAATCGTCTTCTGTCACTCATTTTCACAGTGGTCTCGCTAACTCGTTTCTTGCGCTAAATATTTATTTCAGCCGTATTTTCAGGTACAGTTTTGCGTCTATTCTATTTATGCGCCTCGTTCCGTCCTGTTCATTTTCTCTTTAATAATGTGCCAGCCTCTTGATATTTCTTAATGTTGTAGTTAACAGTTCGGCAACTTAGTTTCAATTTTCCTGCAATATCTGTATTACTTCGGCCAAGATTAACAATCATTACGGATTTCTAATGGAAACTCTCTTGCTTTTTAATATTAATTTTAAATAATTTTATTAATAAGATTTACTGATTGATATTTCATTCTATCATCATGGCAGGATCTACGAGAAATTTGACAAACACATGCATAAATTTATGTCTACGTTTCTATGGTTTTATTACTTGATTTAAGACAATTCTTTTTATAACTAGTTAAAAGAATTGATCAACATGATTCACAGTAGAAGTATAAAAAAAAATTAATAGTTATTAAACGAGCATCGTAAACATAGCAGAAAAAATTGCCCATTAGAAAATCAGTTCAAATTTCGGTATACATTGGAAAATTCTTTTCATGTTGTAGAATTTTTAATTCTGGTCTTTCTCCTTCATTGCCAGTGCACCTATCTTCTGAAGGTGTTGCTTTTCTCTTAAATAAAATGCTATTTCAAAGCAACTTATTACAATTTCCTACTTAGCTGCATTACTAACATGCAAAATATTCCTGCCAGTTTTAACCCTAATTCTAAGAAGCAGGGATTGGCGAGTTGTATTTCAAGTACTACAACATTTATTTTAAACAGAATATAATCACAATAACAACTTTTATCTCTTAATAAGCGGAAATCCAAGATAAGCTAATCCATCACGTCAAACGTGATTATATATTTCAATTTGAATTAAATTTTTTAAATAGATACAACATTACGTGTACGTGCACGTGTTTATTATCCAATACAATTTTAAATAAAATATCAGAAAAATCATTGTAAAGAATAATTCACTGAAAGTGTTTTGTGAATTTGTTTGCTTTCCTACATGGAAAGATACTAGGAATTTAAAATTTAATAAAACTTGGGTGATTTATAGACCCTACAAGACCGACTTCTGTTTCTGCCACAACTGGTTTAGGGGGTGAAATCGAAATCTGAAAATCGGGACTCCCTCAGTTTCTCGTTAATTATATCTTATTGGATGTGTACAAAAATTATCGAAATTTAACATCTTTAAAGAGCTATCGCAATGCGGTAAAGTTGATGCAACACCTAAGGACGTAACCCCCAACGCTCACACACCCATGTATAAAGAGTTGATTGTTAAATTGAAAAATAAGTTTCATATAGAAGTCAGCAAAAATTGTGTTGGGCAGTGTAACAGTTGATAAATTTGCAAAATTGCATTAATTAAAAGAAATGAAAATACTCTCTGCGATAAGAAGATATGCACAGGTACTGGATGATTGATACCTGAAATTGTTGAAGAAATTATAATAATTAAGATGCAAAGAAATAGGTAGTTGTTGATATGAGGGTAACTGCCTTGACTTAAAAGGTGAAGTAACGCGCCATAAATATATTGTTGGAAATTATAATTTGATTAAATTTTGTTTCTACTCCTTCATTAATATCTATTTAATATTTCAATACAAGAGTAAAAAAATGTAATTAAGAAATTACTTACTCTATAGTGATCTTGCTTTCATAAGTACCAACTCGCACACAGTAAAAAATATATGGCTTAGTTTAACCACCAACAAACACACAAAAAAAAAATTAAACCGCCTAGTGAAATTGGCGTAAGTAATTCGTCGATTACAACTTTCCACATAAACTCCGCATAGACTCTAATTCAACATGATCTGATATAGAAGTCATTACGTGTTACATAAGCAGTAATAAATTTAACAACTTAGCTACTACACGTTTCAAACTCAGATTCGACAAGGAAAATGAAAGGAAATGTCTTAGTTGCAATGGGATTAAATCAGCGTGTGCCACTTACGTGGTTGTAACAAGATTATACGAATAGTATTAGTTACTACCGACACTCGTATGTACCCATGCTGTATAGTGACGAGCAAAGATACATATGTACGTGTAGAATATTCGAAGTGAAATTAATTTGTTCTATTACTAAGAGATAAGGTGCAAACTTAATATAACTTTGTAACACTTCGTTGTAATTAATTACATCTACTGGCAATACTGGTCGAATCTTTATTATCTCGTTGAGAAATAGTTAAACTTTCGAGTAGAAAAGAAGATAGAAAGTGTTCTTGTTTTGATCAGATCGTTGTTTTTGTTAACCATAGTTAACCGTTTACGGCCGTTAACGGGTTATAACCGTCAACAGATTTGGCACTGCAGATGTTCAAAAAGTACTTCAAAAAAGTGGTGTAGCTGATATTATATTAAGGAGACCTTCAGTCAGCTATCGTTCATTTAACAGAGCATATACCTAGTTTGTATGAATGTGTTTATTGTATTAGGAGTTTTGTAAGCTTTAGTTTAATCATGTTACAGTAACGAACGTCGGAAAAACGACCTTGGATTTACGGAGTGTAGAAGTTTATCGGCGACTTTCCAGATTTAATACGTGATGTTTTAAACGCAATCAAAAATTAGTCAACTATAATTATACATGATTTTCTCTTTACAACTAACAGTTACTGTTTTGAAAAGATTTCCTTATTCACGACCAGGCTTATTTCTTCTGACAACAATGTTAATATCGTATAAGTTGCTCATGCACGTCGGTCATTCGGAGTGTAAAAGAGTGTATTAATATCGAATTTGAGCAAAAATTGTGAGGACAAAAATTGCGCTGAAATAAAGAAATCTGGCTATCCTCAAGCTCGAAAGTAAGGTAAATATGACGAACTTTACAAGTAAAGTTGAATTTTTCGCTTACTACCCGCAAAATCGCAGCTGCAGCAGAAATAACAACTAATGTCCAGCGCTTACTATTAGAAGAGAAGGCATGGTACTCTCTCAAATGAAATGCATCCAGCAAATCGCTCACATTTCGCTAAACATATAACATAGGATCGGGAGTGAAAACGTAATTTGTTCAGACTAAAAAAGATTTGATTTAGACTGTCCAGATGGCTTTTCATATTGCCATAAAGATTTATGGAAAGATGAACGCGACTAAAGTAAATTCTCTTGTTCGGGCCTAGGGGCCATCACATTTTCCAACAGGATTTATAAATACTTACAAACACCCCGAAATGAAGCAATAGTTTTTGAGCTGCAATATTCAAGTTTTTAATTGACCAGCGATATCCTTGGACCTGAATATAATTGAAACTGCGTGGCAATACCTACTATGGCAAGTGTACCAGAATTGCGATACTCTAAAGAACAACTCCACAAAGCAATAATTGATTCTAGCAACATATCTTAATGTAATCTTAAAGTTGCACAGTAACATATATACGAGGGTGGATCTTTATGCTGTACCTCTGACCCCCTTACAGTAAAACTGCAGCGGGATTATATTTTTTAATTTTCGACATAGTCTCTCTCTACTTTAATGAACTTGGTCCATCGGTGCTCTAATATAACAACAGTCTCCTGGAAAAAATTTTGTCTGACGTCTGCAAAGCACCTGTCTACAGGTTGCATCATTTCATAATTACTGGAAAATTTTGCCCCACGTAAGATTTCTTTTAATTTTGGGAACAGCCTGTAATCACTAGGGGTCAGATCCGGCGAATATGTATGTTGTACATCACATGATATAAGCCAGTATCTTCCCCAATGTTCCTGATGCGCACTCGTCGGTTTTGCAGTACGATATTGTGTCTTTTTAATGCTTTTGTCTGTTGTTACCGTTATGGTTTTCACTGGATGTTCTTCGGCATTTAAAATCTCGACACCAGCGTTTGACTATATCATAAGAAAGTGCAGACTCACCAATACTTGCCATAATGTCTTCATGAATTTGAGTTGGCGTTATGCCTTTTTTCTGGAGTTATTTTATTACGGTTCTTTGTTCCACAGGATCTGTTTTTATGAACAATCACGATACACAATTCAAGGATTAGCCACAGCACAACAACATTTTGAGATATACATTTGATATTATGTGAGTAAGATCTACAAATGTCAGTTAACTAAATGTCCAAAGCATTAATTAAACAACCAATTAGAAGTAGATGAGGGGTGGTGGGCATGAGGATCTGCCCCGTACTTTCAATTCCTACATCATTAAATTCTTTTTTTGTTCAAAGTTATATTTTATTTTACCTTTAATAGTATGCGGATTCATATTTTACTCGCAAAAGTTAGTTATGTCATCGTGTATCTCAGTTGTACGACCTTAGAAGCTTTAGGTATCCTATTATTTTAAATATAATAAATTCACATGTCAAGCAGTGTTTTGATTGCTTAACACAATAAAATTAATGCACCTAATGCTTTTGTTTTATATTCATGCACTTCCAAATTGACAGCTTTCTTACAATTACTGAGCTGTAGTAGTAATTGTAACATTTAGAACGGCATAAATCTAAATCCTGTTTAGTTTAATTATCCTTTTACTACAACAAAATGCAACCATTCTACCGTAAGGCCCAAATGGAAAGCGGTATTGTCTCACGCATCTTTTATCAAAGTAAATTTACGTGCAATATATTTCAAATTGGTTCTCAAATCATAAAAACTATTCTTGATTAGTATGGAAATAGTTATAACTCCGGTCTTCTATACCTTCTATACCTAGTAATTAATGATACGGAACGGAGATGCAGTTTAGCTATCTAGCCAAGATTCTTGCCACTTTTTCCATATCCTTTCTCACAATTTGCACATAAATTCCGTCTTGCTTTGAAAACGTAGCTTATTATTTTACGTCCGAGTAATTTAACACTTCCTCTAAAATAGCTCCCAGGTTTCGAGTGGCAGAACATAGTGACCTTGAACCGTGAAGGAATAATTGTTCATTCGTCTTTTTCAGTCGTTTCCCTTCGGTTTTCGCTAATGATTACTTACGTTTCGGAGAATATTCGCGTGCAGCGGTAAATCGACTTTACATTTGTATAACACGTCGGAATATGTAACATCTGAAATTTGTCTCACAGTGGCACGAAATTTATACTAGCCTTTGCAACTGTCTGCTTAAACTAGTTTCATTTATCCTTACGGCAGTGTGCAGTTGCAGATTCTAATGAATCTTCTATAATAAATGTGAAGTCGAAGTCACATGAATAGGTACGATATATTTAACGGACTTATTCACGACTTTGTGTTTGTTTTATTTTGTTCTACCCGTCTGTTACGGAATGGAAGCACATTCTTAAAATATTATCAGCTATACCTTATGCAAGTTCCGCATAGACATACTTCTACACGAAGGCATTTTAAAATTATATGCATGCTAACAACGTAGCAACCGAAGTAAAATTAGGACCATAAGGAACTTATGATAATTCTTTATATATGATAACCACAACAGGATTTGTTCTGTTTTATTCTATAAACTGCTATTAAGTAGTATTTTTTTTATTTGGATAGCATATCCATTGATTTCTGTATTACCAATTTTATAACTTTTTAATATTTTTCATTTATATTTACTGGAATATTTCCCCAAGAATACATTCTTTATTAAAACACTGAACATGTTTTCTATTAAATTTACGTTCAGGAAATTTCTGGACCAACAAAATAAAGCAACCCTAGACCTTATGTTGTAATACAAAACTAAATTATTGCAAAATGTGGATGTTTTACTGTTTTCACTAGTGTAGTATTTTAATATTAATAAATTATACCAAGTGAAAAGGTGCGAACTGTTGATTGCATTCTGGGTGACTGGAAACTGAATCGAACACCGAGTTCACTTGAAACAAATGAGGCATGTCTAGCGATATACTGCCTCATCTCGCAATAATACGGAATGAGGGCTTCATTGAATCGATTCAAATTGAAAAGATCAATGGGAGGATGGGTGTTTAGTAGTAGTTAAACAAGGATAGAGAATACCGTTGGATGGAGTTAGCATACTGACACACAATCGCCCTGTAGAGTAACATACATATGTATCTGTCGACTTTATTGACTTATAGAAATCTTATTTCATCCTCTTCTTACTCACAATCGACACGACGAAAGTGCGCTCGTGGTATACTTAATGAACTACTTTGTTACTGTTATGATCTTTGATTACTAAACACAATTTGGAGAAAATAAACAAAAATCCGAAATTTTCAAAAATTACGGTTGTGAAGTTACTTAAAGTACCTTTGTCTAGTCGTCAACGGTAAGATTCTCGTGGTCTTTATTACAAAGGTTGTATTCTGTATTCTACTTCTTTGTATTCTGTTTTTTTTTTTACACTTAACCTGTCTGTATGTAGACGGATTCATTTGGTGAATAGGTACGCAGGATAGTTGTGTTGCTATTTTTATAATTTCACCATCATCTCGAACTGTTATCTTTCCTTCTTGCCGTAATATTGCTACGAAGTACTCATTCAGAAACTATTTCCTTTAACTATTTTGGCAATTGTTACTACAGTTTGATGGGAAACGCCTCCTCTTCGTGCTATTTCACGCTTAAACTGTATCTCCGATTGCCATGTTACTAAGTTTCAGCCGCTGTATAAAAACGATAACGTATTTCGATTAAATCTTTGGAAAACAGGTTTAAATGTGGTCAAGAAGATGAAGACATATTAAGACGTATTCTTAGGTGCGGTGAGTTTACCATATGTTTATCAGAAGTGGTGTATTTAATATTTTCACCATTAGGCACAGGAGAATCCGCATAAATTTCCGGAGTATGCTCACTGAACAAAGTTTTCCGTTAACGTTTGATTGGACAGAATAAATTAGAAGGTCTTTGGTCTAATTTATCTACCAAATCGTCTTAATACCAATTGGCGCTTCATGGCACAAGTTATTGGAGAGATGTCGTCGAATATACGCCATAATATGACTCACATACATAATGGAGCTTATGATCACTTTGCTCGTAATGTAAGAAATAGATTAGGTGAATACTTTTCAAATAGATGGACTGGATCAGAGCCTGTATGATCTCCCGATCTCAATCCTTTGGATTTTTTTTGTATGGGGTTTCATTAAATTCGTCAAGACGTTGACAAAGTTACAGACAACATCAATGAAACTATATTTCAAATTACATACGAAACATCGAACAAGAACCTCTTAAAGTGCGACTGAGCTTAGAAACAAATGGATTTCAATTCGAACAATTACCTAGATAATAATGCGACTGATTGACAATTAGAAACCTAAATACTCAAGAATGATCCTGTAAAATGTTTTCGAAAATTGAATTCAGGAAGTATAATGGCATCTACTATTATAGCAGTATGTTGGTTCAATGTTGCCAAGTGTATGTTTTTTCAAATGA
Source organism: Trypoxylus dichotomus (assembly GCA_023509865.1). NCBI lineage: Eukaryota > Metazoa > Arthropoda > Insecta > Coleoptera > Scarabaeidae > Trypoxylus > Trypoxylus dichotomus. The sequence goes on from CM042074.1 coordinate 46,106,570, forward strand.
TTTCTAAAAATGTACGAAGTATGACACAACACTTTAATATATTGATTTCCGATTCAGAATTGAACGAAGAATGTCGTTGAGTGTAGCTGTTGTACACTTTGTACATAGTAGAAGTCAAAAACTTCAAAACATCAAACGCGTTTATTTTTCAGTTAAATAAAAAGTAGGAGAATCGCTACCAACGGTCATCCGAAACTCCTTATCAGATATACTAAGTACGAGGGGAGGTCCAGTAGTTCGTGGAATGAAAGGGTTTTAAATAAAATAAAACAATAAATCTATTTTCCATTTCCATCTTTCGTCTAAAAATGGACCAAAATTGCCTGCTTTACCTCATTGTCGTCGGAAAACTTTCTTCCACGTAAGTCTTTTTTTAAATTGGGGAACAAATAAAAATCACTAGGTGCCAGGTCTGGACTGTAGGGTGGATGGACTATTGATTGAAAGCCATGCTTGTGCAAAGCAGCCATTGCAACTTGCAAGAGCAACACACCCTTGGTCAATTTTCCTCGACGTTTTTCCTTGATGGCCTCCTTTAATTTTTCTAATATCGCTGCGTAATACTCTCTGGTTATGCTCCTGCCTTTTTCTTTGTAATCAATAAATAATATCCCCTAACAATCCCAAAAAACCGTAGTCATCAACTTTCCAGCCGATTCTGACACTTTGAATTTCTTCGGCGGTGGTGTCTCCTTTTTATGCCATTGCATGGACTCCTGTTTGGACTCAGGCTCAAAGTGATGAATCCATGTTTCATCTCCGGTAACAATCCGCTCCAAAATCTGTACAGGTTTGTCTCCACACAGCTCCAAAAATTGTTTGGACGGACAGATGCGTTGCTGTTTCTGCAGCGGCGTGAGCATTCTCGGTACCCATCTTGCACTGACTTTTGTCATACCCAGGTGGTCATATAGGATACGCAAAATGGTGGTATCTGATACTCCAACTAATGCACAATTGTTTTTTCTTCAAACGGGCATCTTGCAGTAGACATTTTTGCAGTTTTTCGACGATATCTGATGTGGTGGCCCCAACTGGCCGTCCTGAGCGGGGGTCGTCTTCAATCGACTCCCGACCATGTTTAAAAGGACCATGCCACTTATAAATCATTGATTTCCTAGGGCACTGTTCCCCATAAACGGTTTCCATCTCATTCAATATGGTTTGAGCGTTCTTTCCTTGCTTAGTAAGGAACTTTATCACAGCACGTGTTCATTTTCCTCCATAGTTTCAGTTTTCTTCCGGATTGACGTGTTTAGCAGGCAATTCGGAAACGACTGACGCTATAGGGCTGCAACTTAACTTATATACTAATGATGAGTCCCCAATCAGAATGACACCCAGCGAGCGTCCCTATCCCCACTCCATCCCCTCCATTCCACGAACTTCTGGACCTCCCCTCGTAACTTTTATTTACTTAGAAATTATCAAAACCGAAATAAACAAGATTTAAACTTTTCTGCGGTTCTCACTGCACTGCAAGTGCTGGAAGCAAATATCTTAAAACGTGGTTGACCGATGCCCGCTGCAATTGGCGAAAGCTGTTGGAAGGTACAAAGGCATGAATTACTGTTATTACTTATACGGTGTTATTAAAAAAATCTTATTCTAGCGGTAGTCTTTCAAATAATGTTAAAAGTCTCAACATTATTTTTTCAAAGGGAATTTTATAATCTAAAATACAATTTCCAAAAGTTAATAACTAAATTTATATTAATTTATTACATCATTGTCTCGTTTATTATTAGAATTCTGATATGCACTTTTTGTATCAAACAATTTTCAACCATAATTAATTTTAAGCAGTTTTAATTCACCTCTATTAGTGAAATATTTTCAACTCTTATACAATTTCCTAAATAAGCAGGTTTTTCTTTACTTATTCCATATAAACCATAAACCAGCTTTTCCCTAAAGCAATTATCTGCGGGAAAGATGCCTTTAAGAGTTTGGATAAAGTTTTTAATAGCACCGTACTGCATGATTGAGTCAATTAAAAGAATCGTAGGTTTTACTGATTGTCTTGTGTTTATTATTAATAATTATGTAAAATAATTTTACTTCGTTTTTGTTTATTTGGTTTGATGAATTTATTTATAGGTAAGATTTGCATTAAAATCAGCTGAAAATCGTTGTACAACATAATTGATGGAATACATAAAAGATACGTGAAACAAAAGAAAATACATTTGATATTAAACAAGTTGAATCAAATTCGCCATTTGCATACATTTATTATAAGTTCGCTTTTGGTCGAAGTATATTAAAATTGATACTAACGCGATTTCTGACTAATTTTCAGTAATTTCAACTAAAGTAATAAAATTTAATTGATAAGATTATTATTTACTCCTACTAAACATGTACACAATCTTATCAAACGCAAACATTACCCGTAGAAAAATACAAATAGTTTCATTAGATAGAAACACTCTACTACTTAATTAGGAAATGTTCGTATTCGTAATTCAGGGACTTTTCGGAAAGATTATGCTATTTACAGTGTTATAAATAGAATTATTGATTTAGTGCTCATTTTCGTAAAGTATGTGTACACATTTCTCTGAAATTATTTCATAAATCTATATCTATAAATTCTCTAATTTTCTCGAGTTCTTATTTACTTCAGTAATTAGCCTTAATGTTTAAATATTATTTTTTTTTACTTTTAAATGCAGGCAAATCTTTTGCAAATCTAGTGAAAACAGCTCGTCTTCACCGAACAAGAGCGTTCAGAAGAAGATATTGACGGAGTTGAAATTAATTCAAATCTTTCGTTACTACGGAAATTAAGGTGTTTCAAATATAACTGGAAAGTGGTATGCTAAAGGTGATAAATGAACCTATGTATGGTACAAACCTTAGTATAATTCTTTTGATATTTAAAACATATTTAATATTTTTAACGAAAAATTGAATTTAAATGAATAGTGATTCGATGTGCACCAAAACTGTTATCAATGAATAAATAGCACAAAGCCTTTGAAAAATACATAATAACGCTGCTAAAATACAGCGACTCATGGTATTGGTAGAATCATTCACGGGAGAGACCATGTGAGGAGATGGGATCATTCATATGTGCAGTTACCCTATGCACTGTTGGTGCGCGCCTTTTCTGGTTTAGCAGTCCATGTGCTGTTCAAGAGAAGGGTTGGGAAACTGTACTCGCTTCTTTACAAGGTTATTCAAAAGCGATGTCATCCTGTTTTTTTTTTTTTCTTAATATATTGATACAATGCAGGCATCTAACTACTTCATAGAAGCAATGAATAAAGCGTTCGTAAAGTTATTTTGATCTCCCTATTAGCAGACGAGTATATTTCATAAAAAAAAATATGTAAAAATCTCAATACATAAATACTTATACTAGCTACCAAATGTTTTTGTTTTATAATTATCGTATTATATCTATTTAAGAAGATCGATATCATACCGTTCTTAAAAAAAACTACATACATTGGATTTTGTACGTTTCTGTATTCTTGCATAATGGTGAAGGATTGGAAAGTGTGGGATTTCGTGGAACAACTATTATACGTTCGTATGCTGTAAAACAGTATTAAGTAAGCAACTGTCCGAAAAACATAAGAAACAAAAGTGAAGTTATTAATTATAGTACGCAGCTAGTGGCAGATAAGCCAAGAGAAGGTATCCGAGCTGGCAATCTGCGGATGCCAAATATAGAAAATGAAATTGTTCCGTATAACCGTGTACAAAGAAGGATTGTATGTCAACGTAATCGATATTTTATTTGATAATAATACGCGTTCGATAAACATATACGCAGTATATTATAGAGACAAAGCAAATTACTTTTTTCCCATCGCCCCAACACTGCCTTCTAAACTCATTATAATTCAGGAGCTACTACTCGGTTAGTCATTTTTTCGCTAACGTTTGCTCACTGAATTACAATTAATAGATGATTCGTGTCCGTGCCTGGTATAGTATGTAGCATATATTTTTTGTATTTAATAAAATGGATGCGTTTGCCCGCAATACTTTATGTGTTAAAGGAATACATACCTGATGGTATGTACAAAATAACCGACAATAGGTTGAACAATAGCTTTACTTCCGAATTAAATTTTAGTGGAGCTATTAGGTTGACTTTTGAAGATATATCTGAATCTCTAATGCGATACTGGTTGCGATAACAATAGAGCAGCAGTAGCAATGTATAACAACAAAAATATAAAAGTATAACAGGAATAGTAATAATAATATTAGTATTTCCAATGTTATGATTTAAAATTTCTTAAAACGACCTAAAATTGTTTATTATAGTTTGTTTGTTTTACACACTACACAACACAGCGACATTTATAACATACATAATGCATAATGTTCTAAAAATAAACATAGCGGAGAATATTAACACTTCCGTGTTTATTTCTTGCTTTATTTTTTGTTAATACTAGAAAACTACCTGTTCATATTTAAATTTTGCTGATTTTTATTCGGTGTACACATTTTATAGGATTAAAATAGAACTACTTTTACAGAGACTTTATATATAGTTATCTTTTCGTCATCACTATTCTCAAGTTTCTAACGCCGATTGTATAACTTTTCTAGATCTTACGAAGAATGCTTGACTCTTGCTCGTTATGCGCTACATTAAAAATTGCATTAAACTTTACTCTTTGCCAACAAGTAAAAATTATTTTCTTTAATCGATTCTTTCAGATATCAACGGCATATCTACATGGTATAAACATAATATTTATTTAAACCGTTAAATGCAAAACTATTTTCTTCCTAAAAAAATATAATATTAATTATTATTCTGATTCACAATAATTCCCCTTTTGTTGATGCATTATACTGATTATTCCTATTATCAATGGTGCTGTACTTGGTTGCGTACAACCGATTAGTAAATCTGCAGAAACGAATGCGCACTCATTGCCGGCAGTGAAATCGAAAGCGATCGGTCATATCCGAAGTCGGGATTCATACGCTCACGGTTAGTATGTGTATGAATGTTAGATTGATGATGGCGAATCGACGGCGTTCTTTGTTATGTTCGACGACGTGTTAATGGATTTCTTAACCGATTTCCGACATTAGAATACACTGGCACCAGTATTAAATGTATTGTTTGCAATATCAACATTTTACCGTATAGTAGTTTTGTGTATAAAAGATATGCCAATAGCAAACAACACCTGTTAGATGCGCAACGTGATGTACCATACTATAAATTTCTATATACCTTTATTGATATGTTAAGTGTGTTCAACATTCTAAAAAACATTGTAGATAATGAATTTTGAAAGTTTTGGAGGAAATATGTTTCGGAATAGAGATTGCCAACAAGAGGTCACTTACAGTATAATTTTCATCGGCAGACTGAAAACACTTAAAAAATGAAAAAAATATGGCTGACGGTAGATAAAACAACGGATGCAAGAAAAAAATGTATTTTAAATGTGTTAATGAACTTTAAAAAGCGGTAAGGCCTCTTCTTTTACTAAACTCCAACTATAGAAAATATCTTTGGCAATTTCTTGCTCCAGCATTGCTCAGCCACCACAGCTGGTATTAACGAGATGGGGAACGTAGCGTAAAGCTGTTTCACATTATGAGAAATTCTTACACATTATTAAACCTTGTATCATAAATTTAAATCCGCAAGAAGCCTAAGCAATTTCAGTAAGCCAGCAGCTGGTTTCAGACACCGAAATCCATACTCAAATAGAGCAAATTTCCGAAAACTATTCAATTCTTTTAGATACTATTTCCAAATTAGAGAATACCAAGCTGTTATTACATGAGGCGCTAAATATAGTAGGTTACCTTATATCCTCGTTAAGAAATCTAGCTGGTAGTATAGCAAGATGAGCAACCGATAGATTAGCAGTTATAATGCAAAGAATCCCGATTTTCAAACTATAGTGCGTACAGACAAGAGTTTAACTGAAAATCAAGAATGCGAGTGTGATACGAACGACGTTTTTGAATTCGCGAACACCATATCATTAGACGTAGAACACTTCTTTTCCAAATATACCAACATATTTTCACCTTTGCCGTAGAAGTATGAGAGAGTCCGCACTGGAGGCCATGATAATGACACAATACTAAACTAAACTAATACAGTAAGTAATTACATTCATTACTTTTAATATTGCTAATAATGGAACCGTACGCTACTGCGAGAGCACTCGTTTCTGCAGCCTTACTTTTTAGTGATTTGAGCGTTCTGTATGACGCCTCTTTCAAATTTTACTTTCTAGACGATATTATCTGCACAGATAACTAGTTTTGTGAATTTATTAAACAGAAAATCTACAGTTTTACAAATGTGATTGCCATTATTACTCTTCTCCAAACACACCGAGAAAATTACTGTGTTTAATTGAGAATAACTAAACTCCGTCTTTTGCGGAAGTACAATATAATCAAATCATAAATTTTGGATATGTGAAGTCTTATTTTGCTTATTAATTTAAGCAGCCCTCAATAAACACTTGAACTTGGTGCCATCTGTAAGATGAAAGTTTAACTGGTCGTATGGATATCGCTTTATATATTGACGTTATTTCAACATTTTTGAGATGAAAGTAGTTTAATACAATCTCCGATCCCTGCATGAACTGAAAAATATATGTGTTACACATTCTTTCAAATACGTTCATTTAGCGAATTAATTACCGTCAATCGGGATGCATTAATATTTTATTCGAGAAACTGGTCGTCTGTCTAGTCATCAATGACGATATCCGTAACAGTATTAAATAAACATATGTAGAATAAAGATGGTAGGAATACCTTTGTCGGACACTATCAGTAACCAAACAGAATTTTCGGTTAAGTTAAATTACGTCAGTCTATCTATCCGTGACCTACACTACCGTTCCTAAGTTTGCTCGCACTATATAAAATAACAAAATAAACTAGACGGATGATTGCGAGAAATTTATTAAAGAAACAAACTTTACTCAATAACTTAGAATGTTTTATTGATTAATCAGTACAGTCTAATAAAATCATACTGTTACAATGTTTCTTCAAAGTAACCCCATTTTGCTTTAATAATTGTCTGATAGATGCACGGCATTCTTAGAACTAATTGCTCCAAATATGATTTGCATATAGCATACAACACTTAATTCAAAGCATTTCAAAATGCAGCTTTGCCAATCGGAGATTCTTTCCAGACTTCACGATCCATGTGATCCAACAAGAGTTTAATAGGGTTGCAATCAGAACTCTGTGGCGGTCACTCCAGTAAGGATGGGATTCCTTCAGAAGATTTGTTTTGAAAATAAGCTGTAATTACCTCTGTGGTGTGTTTGGGGTCGTTATCTTGGTGATAAATGGACCCCTCTTTAATTAGTTCACATCCAGTTGGTATCGCATCGTTTTCTAGGTTTCTCAAATACACATCTTTTATCATTCCTTCATATATTTCAACTAATTCTCCAATCCTTCCGCCTCCAAGGTAACCCCATTCCACGATGTTTCCTTCTCCATGTTCGACTGTTTCTGAAATACGCTTGCCTAACATTCTTTCTCCAGGGCGGTGACGAAAAAGCATGCGACCATTACTTCCGAATAATGCAAACGTCAACCGGTCCATAACAAATTTTTTCAATCACTTACACACCAGTTCGTGTGAGCTTTTGCCCAATTTAGTCTTTTCCGTTTGTGTGTAGAACTTAACAGTGATTTTCCTACTGCCGTACGACCTCTCAGACTGGGTTTTATTAGTCTACGTTCTACTGTCAACATGCTGAGGGCGTTGTGACGCGACGATTTCTTAGGTAAATCACTCGGATGTATTTCCCGTCTCGTTCCGTCGTTTATCCAAGCCTTCCACTTCGCCTTTTGCTCTGAAGCCTGCCAGTCTCTCTCAGAAATATTTAATTATCCAGCAGTTTCTCTATTTGTTTCGTGTAAAACGCATATTCTAGCGCACGCTTCAATATTGAATTCTCTTCTTTTTGGCATATCTTCGTTCAAACACGTCTCTAGTATCTCGACAATATAATGGCTGCATACTGAATGTACCGTCTATTATAAGGCAGATGGATGATTCAATAGCCCTCTTTCTGCAAATTCCATTTCATAACGCATTCATTCCCAATTTCCTACTGCTAACGCATTATTGCTTTATTGCCATCATATAATTTTATACAGGAATACATTCTATTCGTGTTTGAATGGATTTGGTAAATAGGTCTTCTTGTTATGAGTTATACGATCAACATTAGATTGTCAATGCCGTTCTAGGAAGACTTATATAAATTTCCCTAGGTGTTTTTGAAATAGTTCTAAGTCTAATACAATATATTAGGTGCGATCTAGCTTATTAAAATGGAAGGTAGCGTATATCCAGAAATTACCTATTCTCTATGCTCATAATAAGTAACATATAATATCATATTTTATACCATAAAAACCATTATACACAACACCAAGTACTCTACCTAGCAGCACTTACTGAATATTTGTATCAAGTATATAAACCTTTATCTTTAGAAATTCTATTTTGAAGCTAATTGAATTTTAAGAAAATTATTTACAAACTGTAAGATATCCTACTGACTTATAGTTAGTATAATTTCCTTTAATAAGATAGATTTATCGCTCTAGGCCTTGGAAACTACCAGGCTACTACACAGATAAAATCGAGAGAGTCTAGTGCAAGTTCATCAAATACATGTTATTTGAACTTAAGGGAGACATGGGTTCATACACTTATCCTTAACGATTAACTTTGCTTAACCTTCCATCTCTGTCAGAACGTCTCAAAGTTGTTGCTCTTTTGAAATTTAGCTTTAAGTGCCTATGCAGCAAATTCGAAAGTCCTGATTTGTTATGCCAGTTTCTTTTCGCATTTCTAAAATAAATACTCGGAATGAAAATTTGTTTGTCTCAACGTACCACGAAACGCCTTTTGGTTACAATTGTCCCTTCAATCTGGTTGCAAAGAAATTAAATTTACCGGTACATCATAGATATTCTCAACGTGTACTTTTGTAAATTTTTTGCGCAAATTCAATGGGTTAGCTAGAATTATTTATTATTTCATTGTTTTCTCATTAATCGTATTCGCAAAGATGCTTATTTATACCTTGACCGACCTTTTTGAAAATTCCCTCTGTAATTATTTAAACAAATAAACATGAATCCAGAACACAATTTTCACTCTACCGAATCTTAATTTCATCAACTACTCTGAAATTTTTAATAAAATTCAAGTCGCATAGATCGCCGGATCGCGTTCAATATTCTGACTATCGTGAGACTGCATTAAGAAAAACTTGTGCGTCTACGTTTGCGGTTTTTTCATTGCTTATCCGTGCAGTACGTCTTTTGTGTTAGTATCATGATTATAATTGCCTTTATTTATATTCAACGCTTTCGCTTATTGTTTTCGTACCATATTTGTATTGTCGTTTTAAAGAAAGGCAAAATAAGGAAAATGTGTATTGAAGGTTTTTCCGTTATGTAAGTACTGTTCGTGGAATTATTAATATCTTTTGTAGCCGTTAAATAAAGTTTATTGTTTTTCGCTATCTAACTTGGGTACTGAAGAAAATTACGATCGAATATTCGACAGGTTGGGAAGTAACAAAGCTAAGAATATAAACTAAGCTATAAACAGTTTTTACGCAAGTCAAATTTAGACGCATGACTAAAATTCTAGAATTCTCGAATTAAATTAAATATACACACTATAAACGTCACGTATTCTTTCACTTTATTGTAAACTTGACATTAATAGTAGAATATGGCATTGAGCCAACCCTTCTACAAAAATACTTTCAGAATTATTTCGGAGTTTTAAATTTGGTAGATGTAATGGGCAACAAAGCGAACAAATTTGAAGCTTCATCGCTAAAAATAAACTACTAATTTGGGAAACTAGGAAATTTTTCCTGTTTTAGCAATTATAAAGAAAATTGTCTTTATAAATTGATCATTTTTTAAGAAAAACAGACATTTGACTGTTTCTAGAAGAGGCATACCATCAACGTTTTCTTTTTCCTTTCATTTAACTGTTAAAGTGGACTACTCTATAGTACCGCATATATATTGAAGCTGTAAATAGTTTTTTTGCAGTTAATACCATGTGAATTCAAAGGCAACGTAAATCGATTGAGAACTTTCTTCTAGATGTTTTGGCGTTGTGAAGAAGTAGGTAATAATTAAATTAATTTTCCTATATTCTAATTTATTAGCCATCAATGAAGCGGAAATTATTACGTGTATGCGCGCAATTATGTTAAATAAGTTACAAAGTGCGCAAAACGATGAAAAACCTTTACGGAAGAAAAATAAAAAAGCGTAAATCCGCGTGTTAACTAACATCGTACATATTAAATTGGGCATTATTATAACATCAGTACTTGCCAACATTTGCAATTAAAGCAGAAAACGAGCAAGTCCATCTCATCTAGAATGGTGGCCATTACGACAGTTAGTCGAACTGCAGCCTCTCTGTTAATCACCAACTCTATGCATCGTGGCTATCGCGGTGAAAAAGTCGACTCTCTGTTATTACGGTACCACACATTGAACGAATGTCGTAATCACACTGCTGTACGCGCGCTACAGAAAAATTACTATAAAATCCACACTCGCCCGAATAAATGAGTTGACAATTGGATGGAATGGATCGCTCCACACAGTAAGCCAGTATACACAGGCCTAAAATACATATTTTTAATCACAGTTTCACATTTGCATATATAAAGTGTCTCAAAAGAAATGCAGTCTATTCCTTGAAATTAGTAGAATATAAATATAAATCTAAAAAAAAATTAAAAATTTGTGTCTTGTCCAAACACAAAATCAATTTAGTGTACGCTATCTACAAAAAAAATAATTTGCAGTGTGATACATTAAAACCTATTCTATATAAAGAAAGGCAACTCCACAGGTACTTTAGAAATATAGGAATTTTTCTGAGGCACTAATGCTCTTCATCCAAGTCCATAATTTTATGTTTAATGGGACGTCAGTTTATTTCATAATTTTAAACAATAGCACAGGATAATTGAGCAGTTAATCTAACGAATTAAATTAGTTGTTAGTAGTTATAACGGTTTAAATTTACGGTTAAAAGCTAAAGGATGACATTGTGGAAGAGATGGGCCATCAAATAAAGAAAAATTATATATGCAAGCATACACCTAATTAATATTACAATTAATTAAAGAAAATACAATTCTAAACTCTGAGGTCAGTGTAATAATGAATTAACAAGAAACTAACTGCTATGTAATGCAGTAATAAACGAACTATTTCCGAAATTGGACCGTGTCATGATGAGACATATAGAAATGAAATAAGAGTTAGAAGAGAAAGAAATAAAAAGAAGAAAAGGAGGGCGGGGGATGAATAGAAAGAATTCTTCTCTTTCCTTTATTTTTCTTTCTTTCTTTCCCCCCTTTTTCTGTCTCTCTTTCTTTCTCTTACCCTTTTCACCTTTTCTTTCTATTTCATGCTCCCCCCTTTATCAGTCTTCTTTTCTTTTTGATCTCCTTTTATTTTTATTTCCATCTCCTCTTACTCTTATTTCATTTCTATATCTCATCATGACACGGTCCAATTCCGGAAGTAGTTCGTTTATTACTGACCTTAGCCGTGGAAACCTACGTATTCATTTCATGTAATACAGCTTTTAGATAAAAGATTGTAAATGGCATGAACAGCTTTGCAGTTTACACAGTTATATTGTGAAGATGTAGATGGCAATAATTTGTTATAGGTACAATGTTGTACTTATTATATGATTTAAGGGAATAAATAATACGTCCTTCCGAAATTCTGAAGGGGTAAATATCCATTAACTTCTTGCAATACAAATTCAAGTATTACCTAATTTTCGCGCTTTGTGTAGTTTAAATATACAAAACGACAAGGTTTGCAATTAAAATTAGTGGTTTGGTGTTTAGGATAAATGCCGGCACTCACAAACGTACAAATTCACACGTTCTGCTTGTTTACTCTTGCAATATATGCGGCGTACAATTAAACAATGTGTAGGCTTTAACCGTTCTTCAATGCTAGTTCATTCAGCACACTTATTTTCATTTTAACATGTATACCGTGGAATCAAGAACATACGATTCTCGTATTTAATACATAATATAAGCTAGAAATGCTTGTGATGGAATATTATGTGACATCGCTAGTAACCTCTTTTAAATTGAAGAGATACTTATCATTAGGTAATACAGTAAAGATTAATTTATAATTTCAATTTTTTTCATTATTGTTTGATATTGCTCAGTATCAAATACAGCTACTGGAGCTGTGGTATGGCTTTCTCCCAATTTATGTGACTTATTTCTCCCGATAACAAATGTTTCTAATCTTTATTCTATCTTCAATAATTAGCTTATAAGTAATGTTATAACGTTTTTAACAACATGTTTACTAATCCTCTGAACGTACAAAATTTCTAGCCAAATATTGGCTGGAAAATTGTTCATTAAACTACAATTTTGTTTATTGTTATTCTCTTGAACGAAGAGAGTGGAATTACTGCGCAATCCATTGAAGAAATGAAACATGAATTGCCGTTCTTCTTCACCATTAACTAAACAGTCTAGAGTCTTCTGGTGAAGTGTTAGGACGCAGGCAAACGAAATTAGCACCCAGTTAGTGAAACTGAAAAAACTATCGCACGGAAAGCCGATAAATGTCGAGAAAGCTATTTTATGTGGCAAACTAGTAAAAAAGTCAAAATCCAGCGTCAATAATGCCATACGTCGATTTCCACAAACAGGGAGTTTAAAAGACGACAATCGACAAAAATATTAACGAACATATTTCAAGCAGATCATCACACGTAATCGAGAATTAACGGCTTCAGAAATACCCAGTTAATTCAATTACATAAAATTTCGGTGAGTACCCTACAACGCTGACCGCAAGAAACAGGATTACACGACCGAGTTTCCATAGCAAAATTGCTTTTACGGCTAAGTAATGGAGCAAATACCTTACAACGGAGACATACGCGTCGGGAATAGGCAATAGAGAAGTGGAAGAAAAAGCACCTTCTTCCACTAGTTCGAAATGTCGGACAAAAAAAAGAACTTTTGTGAGAAGGTCTAAGCACGCAAAAATGGTGCACAGCAATAATAACATTGGTCCCTGAAAATCCTGATCTCGACCCCATAGGAGCTTTTGTGAAATGAATTTGACAGGCAAATAAGAAAACCTCACACATTCAAACAACATCTATGCGATATTCCACAAAGAGAATGGAGAAGTATTGGTAATGCAAGGATTATGAAATTAATTGCTAGAGTGCCATCTATTCTACGATTGGTATTAGCTGCTAAAAGTGGTTATTTCGACCAGGAGAAAGTTTAATTGTTATTTGATTGTAATATTATTTTTTTTTGTTTTTTGTCGAGCGAATAAATTTTGTTCCGACGCTTGAACATCTTCAGTTAGCAAACATATACATCCATTTTTCGTAAGGAATGAATTACCAACCCCACCCAGTGATGAGTCCGAATTGTCAACATAAAAAATATATATTTGAAGCAACTGGGACATCGTTGTATAATTGTAGCTATTTTTTGAAAAAAATTAAACCATCCCATATAAGTCTACTTTATTCAGAAGCATTTTTGAATAAAATTGTTTCTTTTTTTTTGGTTAGATTAAATAAATAAACATAAATCTATGTTTGGCTGTAGTTCCGTATAAGGGGCATCGAGTTAGCGATTTTAATGGATTCTAACGTAAAGCTCACGTTTTGATGTGTTTAAAATGGCTCTTCTTTTTTTAGGAGTTTAGTTTAAGGTAACTAAAAATCGATTTAAAAAGGGCTATTTCTAGGTTATGTTTAGTGGTATATGAGTCATAGTTTACGAAATTTAAATTGGTACTTATTGTGTTTGCCCTAAAAATTACCAAAATGAATAGTAAACACTGATGAGCGGTAAAATTTCGTTTGAATATTGGGGAATAATCTGTTGTATAATATTTACTATTCCATACTTTTTATTTTTGAATACAATATAAGTAGATAGACCATTATTGATTTGAAACTGTATTAACATTATTGTGAAATTCTTAGAGTCGTTTTTCTATGGTTCTCGTTATAGAAAACAACAGGAAAAAAAAGGACAAAAACAAATAAAAACATAGTGAATGTTATTATTTATTAGAGCATGCGAAATGCATGAAAGTTACAATAAATAAATAAATTAGTTTGGTTTTGAATAGAATTAACTAATTATTACTTCGAAGATTGCACAAAGAGTGTACCGAACTGGTAGTAAATTACATATATACAGCAGCTGATATTCACACCTAGAAGATTGAGTGTTGCTGGAGATCCACCAAGGCTTGGTTTCCTACCAAACGTTTTGCACGACAGATTTTTGCAAACCACCCTGTGGAATGGCTATGGTATAGGGATGCACATACGTAAAAGAGGTATTGACCTGTACAGGGAACTGTTAGCCACTATTAGACAGCAGTATCCAGTGCAAATTTCAGGTCTCCTTTTTTCTTATTATTTCGTATTAGGGCAGTATGCATATTCAAATGAAATTTTACCGCTCACAGTGTTTATTATTTATTTTGGTAATTTTTAGGGCAAACACAATAAGTACTAACTTAAATTTCGTAAACTATGACTCAATACCACTAAAGATAACCTAGAAATAGCCCCTTTTAAATCAATTTTTAGGTACCTTAAACTAAACTAAAAAAAGGAAGGGCCGTTTTAAACACAGCAACGCGTGAGATTTCCGTTAGAATCTATTAAAGTCTTTAACTCGATGCCCCTTATACGGAACTCTTACCCTATGTTTGTATATTTTTCCTCAACATTTTACTAAAATATTTGTCAATAGAATTTAGAACTACTTTCAAAGTGCTTATAACTGGTATTTTATTTTCAAATCACGCGCTATTATTTAAACGAATTAAGTCTTAGCAGTGTAATACGGACGCCGATGGCAGCGCTATCTACTATATTCTTAACGGACTATAAATACCTCAGCAGCAATTTATTTATACAAATACAGGTGGCTTTATAAGAAAATTTCAATTTAGAATAATTATTGTGTGCTGTCGGGACAATTGCAAGGTAATACATAGAAACTCGCTTATGGAAAGTTAAATAACCACTTAAAGATATCCGGATAAGGACCAAGTAATATAAGCATACAAACGAGGTAACATTATTCACAATAGGTTTAAAAAGGAACACAAATAATTTATAATCATACTATTAAAATGTGTAATTCATTTGTATTCATAACGCCAATTTGCTTGAACGTTTAACAGGCTTGACGCTATCGCGTGAAGTTTATCGGCAAAGAGGTCTTGCTATTGGTAAAACGTCTATACCGTTTATCAAATGATCAATATATTTAATAAACGTGATTTATTCTGTTACTAAATGTTTACCACTCGATATTTTCAAAACATACCGCCCAAATATACATATAATCAAGTAGGTACTATTTATGCATTCGAATGGTGTAAACATAACCTACCGCAGCAAATAATGCTGTATTTGGAATCCATATAAACCGTGAGATACTCAAATACGTTCACAACGCATTTAAATAAAGGCTTGGATAGATACTTTAAATCTTATGCACGTGTATCTACATAGTACAAATACTAAATAGGAAGTTGTGTTTTTTATTTTTAATCTAACGAATATTTTTAAAAGCTGTTTCAGTTCAGCAAACAAAATTGCTTTAATATCGTTTTAAGAATGTTTTCAACTTTCATATCTTTAAGATGTAATAAAACACAAAATAACAAAATTTTGACTGGTTTGGTAATTTGTCTACAACGAGCAAAGCAACAAAAATTTATTTACTTCAAACTAACCGAGGCTATCTTCTACATTCAATCATGCGGCATTTGGTACTGACGTAGGAAACTATTTTTCTACTTACTACTGTTTGTTATTTAATAATTAAGTACCTGCATAGTAACTCCTATAACAATTTTGTAATTCTAAAGTTTTATATGTTCGTATACGTTAAAGGAACATTGTTATGCAGCAAACAAACATTTGCATTAGATATTGCTCTCGGAAAGAAACTCTTCCCTTGAAGAGCTAATTAGTATAGATGTTTAAATTGCATCACAGATAATAACTTTCAAACTAGAAAGCGATATGTAAATTTCCTTATTTTTGTGCGTATGTATATTTTTCGTTTTCCTGCGGGGAGGGAATATAAAAACACGATACGCTCATTAAAAGGCGGTGCAAGATTCGCTAATATTATAACAATCGTTTCCGTTCGAGCTTTTTGTTTGCAATTAAAATTTACTCTGTAATTAACTTTTGCCTTTATTCAATTAGTCGTTGCTATTTATTTAAGATATGCTTCTTTTATGGAGAAAGATCGGTTCAATGCACTAAGTGTCCTATACGCTATAAAAACGTATACATATCCAAATTATACACGTGCTGATAATTGATAATATATGTTCCGCGCAACATGTTCTAATCATGTACGTGGCATTTGTAGTTGCTATATAAACACAGCAGTGTGTTGGAATTGTTATTTTCAAAAATAAGAGGCAGGTATAAAAAGATGTACTGAACATGGTGATTTTTTAAGATCCGGTGCAATTGTACGTTACTGATAACTAGAGACCGGATTATATGCAAAGTGCATATATTTTGTTTTATTTATTTTGTATATTTTACGTCTATATGTAGATGTATTACACTGATTAAAGTTAATTAGAGTTAATTAACTTTAATCAGTGTAAGACATCTACAAATAGACGTAAAATATAATAAATAGATAAAATAAAATATATGCTCTTTGCATATAATCCGATCTCTACTGATAACAATAAGTAGAATATTGTAAAGTGCCACTTGAATATGACCAAACTACAAAGTAAAGGATTCCTTTGGAATAACGAAATACTTTATTGGCCAATGATGAGTACTTTTGTCATTGTTTTTGAATTATACAGGGTTCTTAAGTAGTCATCGGAAATCTCCGCCCAACTTCGTTTAAGCATCTGCTATAGTACGTCAGCGTAAATGAATTGTTTAGCATTGGAATACAATTTACGCGACAAATACTTCTAAACATTTTCTATAATCTTCAGATCGGGGGAGGGCGATGGTCAATCGAGAATTTCCATGTCCCTATCCTGAAATCAGCGTCGAATAACGCGGGTGGTGTGAACACCGGGATTGTTTTGTTAAAAAATAAACACCCCTTCTAGAAGATGAATATACTTTTCTGAATTCTGTCTGCACTTCATTGTTACTAAATCAATATATCCGCTATAGGAAATAGCTCCCCATTCGGCGGCTGAATCAGCATCGGCACACCGTTTTGACAGAATCACTTCCTCTTTACATAAATCGTGGTAATAATAGTAAACTGTTACTATAAGTACTTATGAAACTTTAAAAATGTATAGCGCCTACATAAATATAAAAGGTAATGACATTAGTGTGTGTGAAAAATTTCTCTACGGGATTCATACGGTCGCAAATTAAATAATATTACTCATTCTTGTAAAACTATAAGGAAAAGAAGAAGATGGGGAAGGAGAAGAAGAGCAACAAGAGGGAGAAAGGAAGAAGAGGAAGAAGAATATTAAAAAGAAGATTTCACTGGAGCAACTTTTAATTTCCAGGTGCTTCAAAGAATAGATTTATTATATTAAATATATATTGATTAGTTTGGAGATTTACTAATAATTTAAATATATTCCTACAGTGATATAAATATTAGATATACAGTATAAATAGTATTATAAATTAACCAATTTTAGTAGACAAATTTTTAAAATCCGCCATGAAAGGTCGTGAAATGGATGGATATGGTAATGGAGTAACAATGGAAGAATGCTAAAAGTTTCTACTTGATCAATATTCGATATATTGAAGTCAGTCAAAAAATCCAAAACAAGTTTAATACGACATCCATATAATCTGTCACTGACATTGTAATCAACGTAGTCTTTGCTGCCGTACGAATTATCATATTGAAACGATATCAGAGTAGGCAAATACGTGTCCAAATTTAGCGCGTTCGATACGTTGAACACCTTTGCACGTTATAAATTATTCATGTGAAACAATACGCACTAAATAATACACGGTCGACGGGTTCAAGCTGACGCATGTACAAGTATTATTATTACTATACCTTCTAATCCGCATGGCAGCCATATGTACGATTAAGCATACTGACAATTGGAATGGACGAAGCATTGAACTTAACCTCAATATTGGCGACGGAACGGCGAAGGCCTTTAGCGAAGAAACAGACATGGTGCCTACATACATATGTACATGTATTTATATATGCACGCGAATGCAAAAAAAATGAAAAGATAAATAAGCCGATAAGAAAAAAAATATCAATCGTGCTCTCCTGCTGCGTCTTATATTGTTATAGATCTATACGTGTTAGTTATAAAGGCAGCAATTAATGATACAAACAAGTTTGCTACCGGCAACTAACTACATCATCTCATTTTTTTACTTAAACACGGCTGTGGTTATTATAGTTGTTGTAGGCACTAAAATATTAAAATAAAAACCGAGATTTTAGTCGATTTGCAATGTAGAATTAACCAACTGATGACGCGAGGGTTGTGGTATACAAGGAAATTGCTGCAAAAACTGAAATTGGATTTTTACTTTAGTTGATGATCGTTGAGAGAAATCGAATGTTATGTAAGACGTATGCCCTCTATTCTGTGATATGCAGATCAATGAGATCTTAAGTAATATTGACATTGTAACAGAATAGGTAACTGTCAAAAATATCCACTTAAGGCTTGCTGAAAGCAACAGCTCCGACCAGTTCTGATTAGTCTTGAAACCGATACGCGTGTGAAATGGTTATCTTACGTCTTAAGTCTTAAATAGCATCTACACATAAGCATTACATTTATTCTGATCTCTATTAGTAATTAAAGTTCCTTAAATATAGTTTCAATTGGGCATCCCCCCTCACTATTTACAATGATTATTTCGTTACCTTAGCCAACTTAAAGTTCTAGTGACTTTCATAATGCTTATTCTAACAACGCGTTCTGAATTTCAAATCCTATGAGCAATTAGTTCGTGATTACAGGAAAGCATGAGTTTCCTGTAATACAACATTCAACTAATTCCCGGTTATGTTTAAATATGTAGGTGCATGTACACAATGATACTCTTATTTACCACAGAATTTCCGCGGAAGGTATGGCTCGCCCAAGTGACAGAAAACTGGAAAACACTGCGAAATCCCTCTAACACTAAAAGAAAAACCGCAAAAGTAATTTATTACTCAAGTACAACTGGAGAAACATTGAACAAAAGAAGATCAAACAAGCTTCTGCCACAAAAAAAATTATAATAATCTTACCTAGCGACAGATAATGATATTGCCTATGTTGTTACTGGTATTAAATTTAAATCGAACGGATTGGATAAATCTGGACGTGATTATATGTTGTTATCAATTCATCCTTTCATGCCTTTTATTACACATGGTTAATTTTTCTATTAACAAATGCGTTTTGTGTGAAGCGCGAGCTTCTCCATTACCAAAAGTTGATAAACCTACTAAAATTAATCATTTAAGGTCAATTTTGATACTTATACGTCTACTTACAAAAAGGCATATACTATTTTCATGTAGATATATCCTTAACATTCATACTAAATTGCTTTTATGTAACACTCTAACATTATCAAAGCTTAAATAATGTGATTATATAGACTGTGTATCAACAGTATCAATATCAAGCAAGTCCAGAAAGTGTAAAACTTCTGATTACATCTTGTTTTGTATATTTCTAAATTGCACATATCTTATTGGTTGAAAATGGAGAAGCCAAGATATCTGCATATTGCATTCTTCTCGTGAATAAAATTTAATTGATAAAAAGCCATGTTATTTGGCTAGAAAGACAGACATAGGAATGATAAGCATAGTGTGAAACTACAATTTCTGAACATTCCTCTTCCTTTAATATCACTACAGTAATCAATGGCTTATGTTCACGTTTCAGATCAATGTCATAGCAGTAATTTGAATTACTATCTTCTTTGAAGATATGCGCAGATATCTTTTCAGTATCCAGTTACAGATTTTAACTGCATGAGTCAATGCTTAAATATTCTTGTCACACTGATTTTTTTTACATTTAATTCTGCGGTATTTTGGCTTAGGAAGAATAATAGACAATTGTCTAAAACCTACATGTCTTGTCCATTTAAGAGGTCAATAAAGTTATATAATTCATATAATGTAATTTTATATATAGATGATGAAGAGAAGAAAAACATTAAAAGAACCTCCCAAATTCTATTAGTATTGCTCCTGTGGCTTAAAATATCAAACAACATTATAGGTTTCTTTTTATATAAAATAGAAAAACTATGTATGTATGTATGTCCAGTTCTCTAATACTACAGAAATCGCACGTTTCGCTTTGTCAACCACTAATTATTGTGTAAATATCATTAAGTATTTTACATTACAGCTGATGTTTCGTATCGCACATACACCCAACCAGAATGATTCGCATATTTCTCTATAAATAGCAGAACGTGTAATGTTCTGCGACTATTAACGTACTCAGGTTAATTGAATGTACTTTGCTTATATATGAACGCACAGAATATACATTAAAGTTCTCTGAAATTCTTCCTAGTTAGTTTGATAGCAGCGCTCTAAGATACCATAAAATTGGACGGTACTGGTCTATTTAACGATATCGTTATGTCACTGCATTGCTTATATACGACCACGTAAAGATATAGCACATTCGATGCTGGTACGTATCAAGTGAGTGTAATGTTTCGACATTAAAGCACGAAATTTGACACGCAAATATCCCGTCGTTCTTGCTGCTAATTTACTAGCTAGGTACGGTACAAGTAGTTGTCCTTAACGGATGAAACAAAATAATATATACGTACACAAAACATGTTTTCATATTTAGAAACATTGTAAAAAAGTATAAAAGTAGAAACCCTAAGAGCAATTTGGAGAACAATATCGTAACGAGTGCTATAATTATATACACACATATTTTTACGTTTTACCCAACTTCCAGAGAAACCGTAAACACGGAACAATATTTGATAGCCACTCTCGCTTTTATGTGTTTCAGGCAAGAAGTACCTATAACTTTAGTCTTTAAAGGCATTTAAGGGTTTCCAAGGAAACAACTTTGCTATTAATACAGCGTGATAGCGAACGTTTATGAATGCTTTAAAATGATAATTTAATGGCTCTATAAAGCTAACGTGCGCATATCTAGAAGTGTATAAAAGTCCTTAACATGTCTTGGTTAGGCATAATACAAGCCAAAAACACGATTAATGAAATATTATACTACTTAATAATTAACACGAGGAAGAATCTAGATAAGCAACATCAATTCGCTAGTATTGGTATTAATTATAATATTTCAAATGCGAGGAAGAGCTAAAGTACCAACAAATAAGATCGGGAATGCAATGCTGTATTAGTAACAAATCTACTTCTTATTTTGACTTAAATCAATGTTTGGAATATTATGCCTTTGACAAAGTCAATTACTCAATTACTAGATGTTTTATAGTATCCTTATCTTAATAACTTTCGCTTAATAGATAACTAATTTTTATTGTTTGTAAAGTTGTTTTTAAACCCAAAATATGCAATTGATGGAAATATTTTGGGCATGCACTGCACGTTAATGGCTTGGAATCACTTTCGCTACACCATTATTTTTAACAGCATCGACAAAATAGCAACCACGCCATATGGGCATGGAAGTGAAAAACTTCCATTACCATTTTTTTGCAGGAAAGATCTTAACTGCTAAATTATTATTATTGTTGTAAACGGTTTTAAACAAAAAATTATATCTTAACTTCCAAGAGAAAACCCTTGTGAAGAAAATCGTTCCAAGAAATATTGTATAAAATTTCATTTTATCGATTACCTACCTTAATGATAACGATCATTATGAGTATCAATTTTCGTATTGAGGATAAAAATGTGAACATGTAATTTAAACTTTCTTGTAGGACTAATTTATGTGGTAACCTTTTGGCTGGAATATAAGAAACTATCTTGCATACGTTTTCAAAAATAATTACTGATTAAAAATCTTCGCGGTGCACCGATTTGTACTCCAGTGATCGACCGATTTACTGTAATTTACCTTTCAAGTTTATTCGTACCACAGTATCTATTATTCAAAAAGATAACGCTATTCTTGTCAACTTATTCGTAGATACGCCGTGTAGCACTACCACTTCTTTCAAAAGCATCGCTAATTCTTGCATCGGTGCACCATGAGTATGTTTGCCTGAGTAACTGGTTGTGACTTGGAGATGCAACACGAATTGAGAACTTCACAAGAGTGTTGCGTTTTGCTCTATAATGACATTTCGAAAAATTGCGTTTGTGCTAAATATGCGGATAAGAGGACAGCAGACGGCGTTGTATGTAGTTGATGGGTATGTAACGTCGTGTAAAAGGTGAATGACTTACTTGCATATGTTTTAAACATGTGTATACATCTAGTCGTACGCAAATAACAACTATGCGATTTTATGCGTTATCAGTTACTCTGACCATAGTGTAAAATATATGTACATGTACACTGATCGAATTATATTCACTCTGATTGACATCGCAAGTATACGCCACTTACGGTGAATTTAATTTAATATGTGTCGTAGTTCAGTGACCAGAGAATAAAGAAGGGGAATAAATGATATTAGCATACGTTTCTAAAATTTTGTGTATGATGTGAGGACCAAGTTAATATTGTAAAGTAGGGATATTTCAGGAAACCTGCTGAAAATATCTAATCTTGTCATAAGTAGTAAATATAAAATAGCTCACATGACTCCAGAAATACAGCGGGATAAAAGACTTAATATCGACTTGGACCAATAAATAAGACGTTTCCTTTCTAATCATTTGCATAATTATGTCATCTCCGAGTCATAGTATCTGACGCACGTAAGTGTATACATACAAACATGTATACAAAAACATGCGCGGGTAAAGTTATAACCTCTTTACTCATAAAAAATACCGTCACGTCCAAAGTGAAGGAAATACAAGAAATTCGGTAGCGCGTAACCAGTTTATACGGCTGGAATATCTTTGGACTGAAATGCGGAAATCGTTGAAACTTTACTACGCTAAAATATGCGTTATTAGATCTTTCTTTTTGTATTCTCTTCAAATAGACTATTACAAGGCTACTGCTTTATAGGTATATGATGTTTTTGAAATCGTTTTGATTAAACAAAGATGCAACAGAAATACAGTCTGATAAAAAATGACCTGTAGGTTGCATCTTTATGTAGGATAAAATTCGCATACAATACAACCCATGGAAGTATATATAATGCTTGACATTTAAACTTTGTTAAAAATAGAATATCTTTTTCCGTATAGAGCATCAATTAATTATTAAATTATTTTTAGACTTAATTATTTTTTTATAAATGTAAGCGGATTTTATATTTGGTTATTTATATATTTTTATTTATTTATAAAACTTAAAACTTGTAAGGTTTTTATTAAGTGTTACATGAGAAAAGACTTTTCTTACTGCACTAATGTTAAATTTTATCATACTGAATTCATGGCAAATATACATTACTTTGCCAATATTTACATGAATTAAGTAAACATAATACTGCAAATAATAAACATACAACAAAACAAATATATTTTTTTGACAAGAGAACAAATAATTGACATTTTTCAAATTCATATGGTTTTCTCGTGAAGCTGATAAAAATGTTTCTTTGAGTAAACGTAATGTTTGCACTAAAAAATTGATTCTATTCAGTAGAATAAAAAAGTGTTCTTTATACATAAATAAATTTTTCTCTCTTTTAGACTAAAAACTATTTGAATTAGAGACAAATTTCATTTGTTTTGTATATATGTATGTAATATTTGTCTATATAGAAATAACTGTATTAAAGCAAGCGAGATCTTATTTCAACGAAACCAAGGGAATATTCTACTTGAAACTTGTTTCCTGGTGAAAGATACTACACTTTCTTTGGAACCTTTACAGCAATCGCACGATTCAAATATAATACTAAATGCTAGTTGTTAGATATTGTACGTAGTTGCTAGATATTGTACGTACTTCTTAGATATTGTAAATTGATCAATATTAAAGAATTTCAAAGATAATTTAAGTAATTGACTTTTTCCTTAGAGGTATAGATAGATGTTATACCACGTGTTCAAATTTATGGCCATTTGGTGGTATCAATCTAAATGCAGAAAGACGCATAGGTTCATTTGGAATGGTTGCGCAGTGAATATAAACACCATAACAGATATAAAGAGGAGTGGGAGAGGAGGTAGAGATGAATGACACGCTCCTCAAGGAAACTAAGATCCTATACATACCGACAGTTAATAGGTAATAATTAACAAAAAATGAGAAAGCCTTAATTATCAAATACCGATTTTATCCTCTAAAACCGTTTTTAATAGAAAAAGAAGCCGATATCTTACACAGTCCCAAAACGTCTGCAAACTACCCAAGTTTTATTAAGTTGTGAATTTCCTGATTGGATAAAGTAAAACCTACTTCATTCAATTCATACAATAAATGATATGTCAGAAATATTTAGGAAGATATGGAAGGAAGAAGAGGTACCCGACGACTGGAAAAAGGCACTAATTGTGCCAATATATAAGAACAAGAGCAATAAGAGATTGCAATAGTTATAGAGGAATATTTTTATTAAGATCAGCCATGAAAATACTAGAACAGACAATAGACAAAAGAATAAGATCATCATTAGAAAACACGTACCAAAAATCTTAGAGCGCATTCATAAAGCGAAAAACCACGCCAGACAACGTTTTCTCAATAAAGCAGATAATACAAAAAGATTCGCAAGAAAAGAAAAAAATATTCCTGGGATTTATAAATTTAGAGAAAGTTTTGGATAAAATCCCAAAAAAAAAGGCCGATACAAATGATAATATAATAGCAACACAAATGCTGTCATCGCAGAATAACTCAGAATCAGAAACATTTAGAATATCAGAAGGATTGAGACAAGGAGGAAGCCTAAGCCCTGTATTGTTCATTACATGGACAAAATAATCAAGAAATTTTCAGAGATAATGTGTTTGCAGACGATGTGGTGGTTGTGCCAAAAGGATTTACAAAAAAAAATAGAAATATGGAACTCCACCTTAAGGAAGAGTGGAATGAAGGTGAACAAAAATAAAACTAAAGTAATGACAATAAGAGAAGAATCAGTACAAATGCGAATTCAAATAGAGGGGGCGGAAATCGAACAAGTGAAAGCGTTCAAATACCTAGAGTTATATTCCATGAGAGTGGGACGCAAGAAGCATGCATCAATAAAAGAATTGAGAAAACAACGAAATTATACTACCCTATGAATGGTAAATTTATAAACAAAGTATATAAGTCTATTTATCGACCTATATTAAGGCGTTGCTGTCAATAGAGGATACTAAACCAAAAACAAAGAAGTAAGGTACAAGCAATAGGTCACGAAATACGATAGAATAAAAAATGTCCATATAAGGGAAGATTTAGAAATTAATTCAGTACTGGAATTTATGGAGCAGAGACAACTGGAATGGTGGGAGCATCTGCAAAGAATGGATAATGAGAGACAACCTAGAAGAATATGGAAAGCAAATATTGCGACAAAATAAGAGAAGAGGAATGCCAAGACAGATTTAGGACAATGTCATAGCGAAAATTTTGGAAAAAAGGGGTAAAACATGGACTGAAGCAGCGAAGTTGGCAAAGGATAGGAAGCAGTGGAGAATGTTTGTAAAGCTCTAAAAGAAACAACTCCTTACACTATTTATATGGTACATGGTATGTTTTGTTGTATATTATATACAAATACTTTAGCTTGCAATGATCAAATCTACATTTCTTGAGACATCTTTAACATCTGTATCGTAAATCTGTGTTACAGTATCTTTACATTTTATTGTAGTATTGATCTTATAGCAAATTCTACTACATTTTATAGAGATTATGCATTAATTTTATGTACATTTAAATATACGAGTTTCACTTTAATGGAGTATATAAAGTTCTGTAGATGATTACTACTATAAATAGTAATAAGTGTACATAGTTATGAAAAACAAGCATTAAAGTTGCGTTGCAACGTGTTAACAAAATGATGGGAGTATTGGTTAGACAACGTACCAAGAATTATTACAACTTTCGTATGTAATTTTTTGGGAAAAGCTGTTATAATTTTTAGCCTATTGTGCTATAAATTATATCATAGGTATTACAATTGTGTCAGATAGTAATATAGCCTTTTTTTCGGGGTGACATAATATTCTTGTTATTTTGGCGGGAAGGTGTTCATTCAAAAAGTACATTAGTTTTTTTAAATATACAGCTGTATACATACGTATTATGCACTCGCTAATTTTCTATAAAAATACGTAATATGCAACAGTAATAGGTTGTTACGCACATACCTATGTAACAAATACAGTTTTTTATCAATAAATTTAATATTTTATAGATCTACTACGTATTTTATGAAACAACTTTGGTCCGTTTAGCCAATATCGCTAGCAAATCGTAACAGAACTCAGATAAAATCGAGGTTCACGGCTCTATGATTTTCATATTCAGCTGATTTTTGTATTACATTTTAAAACGTAATATAAATGCTTTAATGGGTGACAAATCTAATCGTCAGATTAGAAGACGTATGTCGTTTTCGATAAACTAAATAACTCTTAAAAAAATGGATACTAGTATAATCTGTTAGGTGTAATTGGAATCGCAAGAAATTTACTTTCTATCTTACATGGATTACCCTTGACGTTCCATTTAAAACACGAGTTTCTTAAGAAACACTGTCAAAGTGAACTTTCTACCATCATAAGTACAAAAACAAAATTTTCATATTTTTTACCATTACTTAGGCTAGTGAAAACCTTCTTAACATATTCCCTTTAAAATGAAAAATAAAAATTCAATTTTTGGGTAAATATGTACAATAAGCGAAATTAACGCAAAACAACTATGTAAAGTTCAAAAATGTCAAAATATGTAGGATGTTCCGCTTATAATATTAAACTTGGTGGTACTTTTGGCAAAACCGGAAGCGATAAACAGCTGCTAAATGGCTAAAAGAATTGCAAATACAATCTAAATCATATTCCATTAGTAAAATAAATAACAAAAATAATAGGTTGATAGCGTAGCACGCCCGGTATACTTGATCTACTGGAACACTGAAATAACCACAATTACAGCACTATTACTACAGATTATTAAGTTAAAATCAGGTTGCCTCGTATGCTACAGATGTTGCCACAAGTAGCTATGAATAATAATAATAATAATAAACAATGCCTTCGCATCCCCCAACAGCTTTCGCCAATGGCAGGGAGCACCAGCCGGCTATGAGTTATTATTACGCCTACATCTATGATGCCGCGTAACAATCTCCGTGGAATGAGGAAACCCACAGAAAACCCCAATCTTGAGAAACAGCTCCGGAGTTGAAATCCACAGAACAATAAGACTGATAGCCAAGCGCGCAAGACACTGAGCCATTAGTCCAGAATAAGAAGTTAGCACACAACTTATTTTCGTAATACAAATTTCTAGAACAATATTGTAATAGTTTAGTATAATGACACACGAATTAACAGAGTAGCATTGTAGAAAAAAAGTAGCGTGATTGTAATACAAAATGCAACAATGTTTTTATAGAACGCTGTTATAATGTCTCCCACCCATTTTTTTTTCTATCTAAGATTTGCATGGAATGTATTTAAAATTCTCAGATCTAAAGCCTGCATTCTAAAATGTTTTGGATCTACATCTACTTAAATTATATTTTCTCCATAATCTTAATAAGATAACAAATGTAATTTAGACAATAGACAAATATTGACAAGTATAATTCAGGGATTTGCCCATAGATTAGGATCCTATCAAGAAGTATACATTTTGATGAAATTATCATGTTGTTTTTTGTTTTTTTTTGCGTAATATATTATAAAAAATGGAAAACATGCGTCGTCTATTATCAGAAAATATTATCTGCGATTGAATGCTGTTGGATATAAAAAATGCTCGTCGTGTGCGTCGTATGCTTTTACATCTACATACGAAATTTCATGAATATCATTATTTCCACTTCAAAGAAATTTTCAAGGTTCCAGACTTTATCTTCACTCTGTATATAATAACATTCTTGCAAGATCTGAAATCGAATGAACACTTCGGCACAGTTAAGTGTTTGATATCTAAAGAGCATAGTCAACTATGAGATTATGAGACTGATATACATTTCAAACATCATTGGTCGTAGCATAATTGTATGGGTCTCTAGCAGTTCCGTACAAAAACACTTTTGTGGCAAAAAAGAGCTATCCGTGCAATGGCGGAGATTTTGCAGTAAACGTCGTGTCATTATAACAATCTACATATTAGGGACCGCACTATACACAGTCTGACAATTAAATAAGGGGAACTTTATTTTAAATCATAGAACACTTAGAGCCATTATTATTAAATTCCAATAGGATTAGAAACACACAAGTTTCCTCTTTTAAACGCAATGAAGTTCGAGCGAATCGGATGATAGCTTATAAAGTAGCGCCCATTTTAGTGATTGTAGGATAGTTGCTCATGTCGTGAAATCACAATGGAACAAAGACCAAATACTAAATTTTGTTTTAGAATGGGAAAAGAAAATTGCTGAGAAGTACGAACTGTTGAAAAAAGTGTATGGTGATGAGTGCATGTCCCGTACAAAAGTTTATGAGCGGAATACGCGATTTTAAAACGGCGGTGAAGATTTAAGACGATGATGCAAGACCTGGACGACTATAAACTGAAAATCGCGCTGAATTGCTGCAAAGAAACTTGAGAAACCGTTGCTATCTATTACGATGGGAATTTCGCTATGAAAATATAGGCTGAGGAATTAAATACCAATAGAGAAACTGTTCGACAAATTTTGACGATCGATTTGGGTAAAAGAAAGGCGTGTGCACGTTTTGTTCCACATCACTTGAATTAATTAAAAAAATCGCTCGTGTAGCGCATCATTCAAGATGCTGAAAACGACCCAGATTTTGTAGATTGTATCATAACGTGATGAGAGATGGTGCTTTAAATATGATCCTGAAACTAAGCGCCAATCTGCACAATGGAAGTCCAAAGGCGAGTCATAACCACAAAAACTGCGCTTTCAGTTAAGAATCAAGACAATGCCGATTACTTTTTATGATTTGAATGGTATTGCCACAACGAATTTGTTCTGGAAGGTGAAATTGTTAATGGAGAATACTACTTACAAGTTTTACATTGTTCAAGTTTGGTCTGAATATTCGAATGAAAGCTATGAAAGTTCGTGGGTTTTTGACTAGAAAACAAATTTGCCTCATCGCCCACCTACCGTATTCGTCTGATCTATCACGCGTGCGATTATTTTGTGTACCCGAAACTAAAAACTGCAAAGAAAGCACACTTTCATGATAAGGTATTATTCTTTCAAAAAATCTTTGAAAGAGCATTAAGTAGACCATGCTATAATTTACATGAATTTCTGAATGATATGAAAGTGTAGACTATTTAGATTTAAGTTATTATTATCATTATTTTTACTATTATATTTAATTTGTGATGATGATTATGTTCACTTTTGGACTAACGACAAATAGAGATTATTATCACTATTATTATTACCTTACTGTTTACAATTAGCTTCCGATATGAACATCGATTACCAATGGAATGCTATTCCATTGGTTAAATTATGCTTACGAGTTATTTAACACATTGAGATTTAGTTTGCGATATTTCAACATACAATTACAAAGATACATGTAAAGTATCGCTTTTATTAAATTTCTTGTTTCTCTCGGGTAAGCAGTACTTATGCGTGGGGATCGTATACTAATTTTAACAATTTCATAGTCACGCAATCAACGTAGACCAATTATTAGTATTTCTACGTGTGCTTATAAATCAATAGTTACTGCGTTAATTAAATCGATTTCATAGCCGACCAAGAACGGTATCGCAACTGCAATAACAGTTAGAAAATTAGAATGAAATCGTTTCGAAGGATTCCATATGTTCTGATTGTAAGGGTGCTCATTTAAAATTTAGACAATAATATTTATAGCAACCAGTTTCGTAATTGATCCATTTCGAATACATAAACAGGTCTTTCGCTTGTCAGTCTTTGTCTCATTTAGCTTGTGCGCCGAGTTGCATTCTATTAGTCAATAAAAATCCGTGAAATATAGTGCCATTCATTTTATATGGATCCACATTAATGAGGCAAGCACGAAAGTTATATGATTAGATATTAGAAACTGCATATTACCATCAGATCAGAGCGAAAAGACACTTATACTAAAAGCACCTACAGAAGTATAAAATTGAACGCACAATTAGAAAACTATTGCTTTAAGCCTACGCATTCTTATACACGTACGAAGAAAGTAGGGCGTTACCGTCAAAATTCGTGATTATTCACTCGCAATTTTAATGCGGTTATCGTCACACGTTTATAGTATAATAATTATAAAATATAGTAAAATTGTCCAATTTAAATCAACATGATGAAATTCACACATGATAAGATATTGACCGATATCAAGAATATTTTTTTATGTAACACCTAGGTAACTTATACATAAATTAAATTGCAATAATGCCATGGCCAAGTACTGTTTTTTTATGAGAAATTGTACAACGTTAAAGGAGAAATAGGTCCACGCATTTAAATTAGCATTTCTTACCGGCTGATTCATAAATAGCATATATGGGGTCATTTCAAAGTTGCAATGCAACTATTTCTAGTTTCGTTAAGCGTCGGGTTTTCGAAATACTTTCTATTAAAACTTAATATAATTAAATTTAATGTTCCCCATGATTTATGACAGAAAGCGAAGTTATAAGCTAATTGTAAATTAGAATCACTCCAAAAGTATTTCGAGAACATTTCAAATGCAATTTGTCTTGTAGGTAGAAATATTTTTCACTTCTTAAAAATTGAGGAAATAACAGAAATGCTAAAGGAAGTTCCCTTTACCCTAGTAACTGATAAAGCAATAATATCGTAAATTTGAAAACCGGAGACAAAGTAGACATTATTCATGATCTCGTTTTGAATCAAACTTCTAAAAAAGAAAGAAAACAAATAACAAATATTATGTTTCCAGTATCCACACTACTTTTAGATATAGAAAAAATAGACTAAAATTTTCAATCATAAAGGCACAAATCTGCAGAGATAAAAATAGCACTAAACTTGAGAGGACGATTTAATTAGTAAATCAAAAGATAAAAATGGTTTAAAATTGCGCTCTAAATAAAGTAAAGATCTGCATTATAAGATGTAAATCACTTTGATCCATCATTAATAACGATCTCGTAAAATGCTTACTACACGAGCCTAATTAATGTAAACTCAGGAATTTCTTGTACTGTCAAAGTGTAAATGCACAGTTACTACTAAGACAAAACGAAAACTCGTCGAAAGATGAGCAATGCAGGCTTTATCTATTTGTTTTGGCAGAAGCTACAGATTCTACGTCGTTTAAACAGATGCAAATGTGTATGCAAGTTTCTAGACTTTCTAACGCTCTCAGTATGCATTGAAATCTATTTTACTGCCCTCTAGCGAGAAACGGACAGATCAATCTTTCGTGAAATTGAAAAAAATATATTAATGATAGCCACATAAGGTATGAAGGTAAATAATTTATGGAATAAACCATACAAATGTGGAGAGAAACCTTCAGTAATATGCATTGCATTAATCGCAGTCCATTATATGTAGACAGGGCATTTTTGGTGTGTTACAGAAATAATTAGATCAATAGTAGTTTTTTCTTCGGTTTACTAGCGAAATCTGAGATACATATCATATGAAAATATATTAGACGATGCATTACATATCACAGGCAATCTACCGTATGTATGTGTATGGAATTGGTAATAAATTAGGAACAATTATTTATGGGTATGATTTCTGGACGTGATTCCATAGATTAAGAAATTCGATATATAATTAAATACATACATCTAACCATCTAACCATAATCAAAAATTTTGAAAATATTCTGTGGTGATTATAAAGTAAATTCTTGCTTCAATTCATAAAAAAACAAAATCAAAAAAATTCTCGTAAATGGAAAATAGTTTGTTAGCTTTCTATTTACCTCACTGTGGATATTCATGCTAAATTAAATAATTTCATTAAACAACATTTTGAAGATAAACTATGATTATCTAAGTACATAATCTAATTTTTCCAAGCAAATATATTAAAAAATCGGATTTGGGCAGAAGATCCTAGATGCCCTTTAATGTACAACAGCTGAAGAAACAGAATCGGAGTAAATTTAGCTGCTAAGTTACTCAACGTATTCTCAAGGACACTGCAGCATCAGATGTAGAATAACAACTTGCATAAAAAAACCTTGGCGCCAACTGGAACTTTAAAAAGTATCAGTGTGAAGTTAGCCCACATTGAAAATTGTAGGCTATGGAATTTGTTCTGTCTCCAGGGTCCATACGATTGTTGAATTTCTGGTTGGAGTCTTAATAGCTCAAGCTGAAGGCCTGTACAGAGAGAAATTTATTCACTACTTTCAATTCTATTTAAAATATGCATAAGTCGAGATCAAGAGATATGTCCACAATTACAGTAAAACCAAGATTTGACCGAATCAAGACTATGCGATTAATGAAGTGAT
Source organism: Trypoxylus dichotomus (assembly GCA_023509865.1). NCBI lineage: Eukaryota > Metazoa > Arthropoda > Insecta > Coleoptera > Scarabaeidae > Trypoxylus > Trypoxylus dichotomus. Next base: position 46,139,308 of record CM042074.1, read on the forward strand.
GGGGAAATGTAATGTTTTAAAGGAGTATGAATGTCTTGAGAATTGCTCCACCACAATCTATTCAGTTTAGCGATCTTATTTATTCTCGGCACGTTGGCTCTTACAAACTTTTTTTATTGCAACAGAAGTTGTTGTTCAATTATTTTTATCGGTAAAATATAAATACATAAGCACCTAAATTCTTATGGGTATGGTAGCAATAGACTGAAAATTGTAATTATTGCATTACAATGCAATCTCATAGTTAGAGGTACTACAAGTAAACAAATTATACAATTATCTATTCGTCATATGAAGAATAAACTACCTGAAATGTTGTGCAAATGTGTAAATGGAACATTAGTTATTATTAGCAAATGACATATCTACCAACTGTTATTTATGGTTGTATTAATTTACTGGCATATTAAAGAAACCCAGTTAGAACAATAGAAGTAAGTACTAACCGTCCACAAAATGTGTAAAGAAGAAATATTTACGTACAGTAAACGAAGATTAACAGAGTAATATTTTTACCGTGAGAACTTTTAATAAAAAAAAGATGTCAGTTGAAATAATAAGTCTGGATTAATCACAGGGAAAATAGCACCTTCCTCACTAGTAGCAAGCTATAATTCTCGCGTATCCAGGAGATCATCTAAAATAATTACGGATGCTACTGTGATAAATCGACTCTGCATATTGTTATAATGGTAGGTAATAACTAGCAAGTAAGTATTCGTTAGCTAATAAGCTTCATTGACACAAATATATGCTTAAGGTTGGTAAAGATCAACTAGTAACTTGGACGATGTAATAAATTATTATTGAAAATTATTTTCTTATTTAATTAACTAAATTACATGAACATTTGTTAGTCATTATTAATAAGAAGCACCAAATGAAATTACTATTACACTTAAAAAAAACAAAAACTTAAATCGTAAATTATAAATGAGGTCTTAAAAGCATCGAATAACATTAAGCACAAGCACTGCATACAGAATGAAAAAACGAAAGAGTATTGAAAACCTATTTAGCATGCGAAATAATAATTCTCTAGATTAACACAGGAAGCGTATGCAAGTACTTGAATTTACTCCCGTTTTGTTCCTGACAACCGAAAATAATACAAATCCTGCAAATTAGAAAGTATCATTTTTAGGAAAGAATAAGTGTTTGAAGCAGTTATTATATATCCCCCCACGCACTTCGAAAATTTAAATGAACATGTGTTTGTATTTTAGTAGCAATCGACATTGAGACAGCAACCAGAAGTTTACATTAAACATTATACAACGTATCCTTAACAATAACATTTGAATAAGATTTCTTAGTACAGCGTCTTCCACATGCAAGCATGGATTCTAAAACAACAAACGCTCTTTTTCAATTATAATAGAAAGCATTTTATTAATACAGCGTTATGTTAACACAGCAAATTTATACTAAAAATTCCGAAGATGAATCTAAGACAATATTTCGTTAATGGGTATTTTGTAAATTATAGCGTTAGGAGGTAAAGGTATCGATATAAACTTCCTTTATTCAAGTGTATCAATGTATTGTCAGTTAGTAATTTTTAAGAAAGGTCCATTATGACATTATGAACAATGATGACAAGTACTCATCCGATACCACTGCAAAAGTGAGTAACAGATGTTATTACTTCAATTGATTGGTCACCATTCTATTGTAGAGTACAAGTGGATATAGCAGTGAAATTACTTTAGGCATTCAGAAAATTTTACGTCTTTGACCTCTATATTTTAAAAAGACGTACGGCGTGTGAAAACAGCTCAATTGAAAATTGGTCACAGCTTCGATGCTGATTTTTTCTTGAATGGTCAATCTGGTTTTCGTGAATTTGTAATTTAACTTGATAATAGCAATACTGCGGTTCAATTTCCAGTTAATATTTTAGTTTTTGGCATATACAGAACATACGTACAAAAGTAAGATTTTTTCACAAAATTTGTCTCAAGTAATCGAGATGTTTTGCACATGACAACGTGCACGTTTTAAACAATCAACCCTCTTCGAACGCAGGCGGTTTATTGGGCTACATGAAGGCGAAATTAGTCGGGAAGTTAACCGTAATTATTCCACTACATTACCTGAACCGCTTGGGCCCGATATTGGTTTGAGTCTATACTGTTTAGTGACTTGGAGGAAGGGCCAATCAAGAGTGCACTTTTTGGCAGCATAGGAGTTATGACACAATGGTTTGGGACACTATCGATGTTGTTTTCAGGCCCACCTTTGGTACTAATTCATGGTATCGAAACGGCTGCCAATTAAATCCTGTTAGTCTTGGAATTCTTTGTGCAGACCATTGCGATTATTCGACCTCCTACAACGTAGCGAACTATGAATTCCTTCACCAAAAGTAACGTAACTTCCATTGTTCACGAGATCGCCAGATCTGGCACGTATAGAACGCATATGGGATACTATCGAACAGCGGCTGCTGTAAAATCCAATTCACTCCATCAATAGAAATGAATTGTCACACCAATTCATTGCAGCGTGGTAAAACATACCCTAAGAAACAATATCTTGTATAATTAATTCAATACCCGACCTCATGATTGAATGCATTCAGAGCAGACGTAATCACACTATTAAATACACACATCTATTTACTTATTTTGTTCCTGACGTGCGTCAGTTGCATTTTTATGTATAGACATTTTTGGTATTAACAAACATTATTTTCCAAAAATTTCATAGTAGTGCGTTTTCAATTGTAGACACTGTATTTTTTTGTCAAACAGCCCCTACATATACAAAAAAAATATGCCGAGAACGTTGTTCACTTGGTGTTTGTTTTTATAGGTCATGGGATACAATAATCCTTCCAAATTACATTACCTTTGGTAACTTATAATTATTGGGTTTAATTAAGTCGGAAGTTACTACCATTGTGCATGACTAAGAAAACATTTTCGGTGTTATGTTTATTTGAGGATGACCACAAGTACGTTCACTTTCGTTCATGTTAGTGATAATCATATATAATTAAAATAAATAATTATGTACTCTGGGAGGCGGAGATTGCAAAAGAAAAACATATATGTATATATATATGTATATAAGTAAGTAAGCATTAATTAAAAGTAGTAAACCTGTACAGACAAAAATATGTTTTCATTGATGGCTCGACTTAGAATAGATACAGAAAAACTAAAAAACATTATGTCTAAAAAGTTCTCTTAAAGAAATGCCTTACTGACTATAAGTTAATAGGATGTCGTACAGTTAGTAAATGACATTCTTATAATTATATTTGTTTCAAGAATGAATTTTTATAGACAAGAATTTATCCGCTTGACGCAGACATCCAATAGATGCTACAGATGACGTTTCTGGAATTGTTGCTTTTATGTATACAGCGCTTACTACACGTTACTGTATTAGACTTAATTATTCCAATATCTATAAATCTTAACCTCATCGGGAGACAAATGCAACTAAGTGTCTTCCAAAGTATTTCCACGCCCTTTTCTTTGGAAAAGCACTCATTAATTGCTTGTATAAGGTAATCAAAATGTCATTCTTACTTAAACACAACAATTTATATTAGGTGCGTAATTGGTTAATTTCTATGTTAGACTCGTACTTCAAAAGTACTTTATGTTTGCTCCAATCGTCCACTTAAGCAACATCTCGATATTTAATTCAGTTTTGCTAAATATAATACATTATTTTTGTATTTGTACTTTATAAGATAACACTTTAAACGAATAAAGTAGGTTTCACCGTGATCCAAATGATGAGAGATTGGAAGGCCTTCGAAGGCAAATAATAAATGACGTGACAGATGCAAAAGTTGCAGGTTGTAGGCGCGCCTTCATATACATACATATATAGAGTGGAACAAAACGAACTCGATTAGAAGTTTGAAAGGTCGTCCAACATTTAACTCGTAATAAAATATCAAAGAACAAATAAGTCGCAATCGTAAAAAATACAGGATTTAAAAGGAAATATTCATTACTAATTGGAAACTGCACATTTCTTTATACAATTTTTCAAATTCACCGAAACCTATTTTTATTTACGAATATTGTACCTTTAATACACTTCTTGGTACTTGCTTCGCACGCTTGAACATTTTGAGTTCATGAAATTTTATGGAATATCTTTCTTTACGCAAATTTCAAAATTGTTTTACTCACACACGTGAGAGAAGGTTTTACTTTAAGATATATATTTTAAAATGGACGCTTTTGCAAATAAATAAACAAATCAGTAGTAGTATTATACGCTTTAAAAGATGTCTGCGGAAGTCTCGTTTCGTGTATTTATGTTCCACCAGTTCACTTTTAGTACATTTCTATGCAAACTTAGAGGAAATTAGTGTTTGTGTTTTAGATGAAATATACTAGCGTTAGTTAAGAAATAGATAATGACTGACGCTGCATTATAGATTTTTAGTGCATCCGTGTTTGTCTAGAAACTTATTTCTGTATTATTTCCGTTTAAGCAGGAAGTACGCATTACAAGATATTTATTTTTGTATTGAGAAAATATATATTATCTTTGAATAAATGAAATACGGTACGATTACGCAACAATATATGAAAGTTGAATAAACAGATTTGTATACTTAATACCAATCTTAAATAAAAGGAATGTTTGCATAATACTTCGGTGGAAATATGCACAACAGATGTAGTTAGTATATATGTATATACTTATGCGTATTTATGCATATGTCTCATAAAATTGATATTCTACTCCAATATATATAACAACTGCAACACCATTATATTAATTCATTGATACATCTAATGGAGCACACTCATTTCTTGTACTATAAGGAATTGTATTTCTCGAATACATTCTTTTTTTATTTAATTTTTTTGTACTAATTCTTAGTGTTATTCGGAGCTTAATTTCATTTGCATTATCAGCAGAAGTAATACCAACATAAACAAAATATTAAATAGAATACCTTGCATCACTTTTTACACTTTTTGAAAAAGGAAATCAAAAAATTCCACCCGGTCAACTTAAATGACAAGAAAAATATGGCTATATGCAGCAATAATGGTTTTAATAATAATAATAATACTTTATTGACTAACGGATCAAATAGTTATCCAATTATAAAGCAAATGTAATAAAATAAATGTACACATGTAAAACTAGTTACCTAGGAGTAAATACAAAACTAACCAATGGAAAAAAGGCTGATCAAATTACATACTGTAAGTATCCCCATCCACACTCAAAGTGGTTAATGTAACTGAAGAAATTTCACTAGTTGTTAAAAAGGAAATATGGTAAGAACAATGAAAAAGAATTCCTGCTCGGTATAATGTATACTAGGTTTATATAATGCCAAAAGAGATGGCAAGCAGCAGGTATATATTATTATGCCATTACATATTTTATATATCGGGGACCTGATGGTAATGTCCGTTTTAGGTGCCTGACAATAAAATACATTTGTTCGCCTGGATGCCAGATGAGACACAATAAAATTAATTCGACTTAACAATCTAGAGATATCAAGGCCATTGTTAAGTAAACTAAATAAGAATTTCCACTCAACTTGTTTTCTACGTAGTTCTAAGGAAAACATTTCCAGTAGAGTTTTGTGACTAAATCCTTATATCGGGTAAGTATCAATTTTTTTAAAGTTAAGAACTTTAAACATCTTTGAATCTGTCCCAGAAGATGTATCTGATAGATACATATATATAGGTACAAACCAAGGATGAACACTCCAATGTAGACCAAACAAAAGCAAGATAAGTATGAAAAATGGCTGTTATAGCAGAAAAAGATCGTGCAAGACGTATAATTAAAAAAAAACATACTCAGCGCCGATGCACAAGTACTAGATTTTAACAATATGAACATTTATTTTTGCAAGGTTTGCTAGAAGAAAAGCACCAAATTGCCTCCCAAAACGTCAGGTTCATGTAAAGAACTCGTTTTTGATACAACGTAATTGTAACATTCGCCAATCTGTCAATATTATTTAAATCTCAATTTAAATTAAAAGCGTACATTAATCCTGTTATTTATTATTACTTGTTCTTACATATTTCCGTTTTTTGTTCTCGTTCCCTTGTTTTCTTATTATTCGTTTACCTTAATGAATTTTAATTTCGTGTGAATGGAATTTTATTTTCTTTCAAACCTTTTTTTATTCTTAGTGAAATGAGACCTTGTTTACAATGGTTCTACTAAATTATTCAACTTCTTTCAAAACAAAGTGACTCTGTAGACTTTATCCTATTTACCCTACCAGTCCCTAATGCAAAATTACCTTAAATATTACACGCTTACAGATTTACCGTAGTACTGTTCACCAAACAATCTTTGGGCTTCCTGATTATTCCCACCAGATTCACCGAATATTAATATTGCTTTTAATTTATCCTGCATGATTCATAAAAGCAACAAAAGAAAGTCAGAGAATAAGCAGACTACCTACTAATTTAAAGAAGTTTACCATAATAAATAATTGCAGTAAAGTAAATAACAAAATTAACAGAATAGAAATAATAATAAAAAAAGAAATAAAGAACCCAATAGATCTATTAGCCTGAAATATTTCAAATAACTCCGTATTAAATTGACGAGTAATACAGTAAAACAGATACGATAAAATCTACATAGCGAAAGTACTTGTACAAAAGGTAACAAGATTCAAAATGGTGGGAGACTATCGCAAAACTGTCATAAATAATGTCTTATATCAGCAACAGTAAAGAATTAAAAAAAAATCAAAATACCATACTTACAAAACTAAATAAAGGAATAATGCTGACAATCAACATAACAGGAACAAAAGGAATGAAAAATTAGTAAAAAGAACAATTAAGGCTTCAAGAAAGAAGATTAGCAGATTGAGATTGTTATGATTACGTTCCCTAGCAGCAACTCCCTTAGATGCCTTTTTGGCTGCATATCTGCAAGTCTACATATTGTTCTAATTTAAAGTTTAACGTGTGTGGTACCGCTGAATTCGTGATTCCATTATCATTCAAAAAAAAAACATGTAAGAACCGCTTCCAGTATCATCGAAAATGGAATTGAACTGCCGATAACACTACAAGCTAGCATATAAAAAATTTAAATCCATGCATTTTTTTCTAATAACACTAGCTGTTGTCCTTCAAAAGTTAGTCCGAATCAAGGAGTACTGTATTAATGAATTTTATTAGCAAAATAAAGTTATATAACGTAAACTGTTTCAGTGTAAATACCCCAGTCAAGTTCTCAAGTAATGTGTGAGGTCAAGAACGTGGGAGATCATTTAGAAATTCTTTTAGAATCAAATTTGAACAGTTCGTAAGGTAAATATACATGTTCAAAAATATTACGATGAATATAGAGAAAAAGCCTTCCACATCTTAATTAGTTTTCAGTTTAAACAAGTTCTCCTGGTACTTCTACTTGTTTGAATTCCAAGTTTTAGACATTTCATGAATTAAAATAAACTTAGAATGTATATATATATATATTGAAATTCAAATTTAATGTTCTAACTATTAATTTTAAACGACTCCGCAGCCTCGCAGTGTATTTCTTATTCAAGATTTATTTGAAATTCTAATAGATTCAGGTGCCGCATACTGTTTTCACATACTGCATTATGCTACTTACATTAAATAATGTTTTATGTTTTAGAAACATTCAAGTATGTTAATTAAGTAATATAATTATGCTTAGTAAAAGATAGTAAATAAACTAACTTCCATGTATACAAAGTAGTGACGAATTAGTGCACAGGGTTCGTAATAGATATCGTTTACGCAAAGCGTACTTAACAGAAGTTGTTTGCCAATTTCTTTCCTATTTCATTCGTGATTTAGTTACAATTACCTTTATCCGTTATTATTTTGTTGCAAGGATAACCAACTTGTTTTCCTATCAACGTCCTACCTTTCCTTTTACATTTTAAAAAGTGCAACATCTTAGTGGAAATTTGCTCTATTTAAACATAAATACGTAAAGGCATTGATAGCTAATTTAATTGTACGAAGATATGAAAATGGGGTCACTCCTTTTGTCGATCAAACTGTGTAGGAATAGTTGATGTGATAGGTGCAGTAATGGCTGCGCCCTGTTAAAACAAGACACATTGTTCTATTCCATTGCTTTTATCTGAAAGACATCGTTATACAATAATTTGGAAAAAAAATAAAAGATAAATTGAGTTGAGGCATAAAAGGAACAATTTGTTAACATGCGGTTTTTTCGTTACGAAGTTGCCATGGGTATTTACTTCATGAAGTAGACTTCACCCAAAAATTCTGCGAATGTGATAGCAAAAATATATATAATTGTAGTGAGGGATAAATGGCATTTCAAAGAACCCCAAGTAAGATATTAAAAGAAAGTTGAAGGACAGGATAATTGTTGCTAAGAGATTTTTATGCGAAATGCTTTTTTCTTTTGACTGTTTATTAGTCTGTGTATAATGGAGCTTAGCAATTATTTATCATGCCATATAATCTTTATTAAACCTCTCTCAATAGTATGGGACAATTTATATTAGAGAAAAAGCAAAAGAAAATAGAAAGAAATCCAACCCATAATAATATTACAGGCATTATCATAGGCATCTCTGGAATTCCGCCACTCTATAAAAGGAGCTACTAATTAGCAATGTTTTTAACCTTTTCTAAAAAATAGTCCAAGTCAACATTTTCCTTCGAAAGCTGGTTGAAAAATAAGGCGCTAGTAAGGAGATTTTAGGTAAAAAGGGTGTCTCGTTTATTGGCATGAGCAAGAAATTGATATTTATTTTGTAAATAAATACTAATAGTTTGTATAGTAAAAAACAGGGAAAGGTGGAAATACAATTTGACACAAATATGTCCCTGAAGAATGAGTGAATTGATAGATAGAAACTAATCTAATGATACGTTTCTGTAAAAGGAAAATGCGATTTCATCTTTAGTTTTGCCCCAGACTACATTATAAAATAAGTTTTTTTTTCTGATGGTGAGCATCCCAATGGGATTATAAGCTGCCATAGCTTGTCATAACCTCAGGAGGGCTAAGATGTAGGAAAATATGTGTAAACTTTTTCATGACCTTGTTACAACACCCTTACGCTGTAAAGGGCGAAGCGCCGTTATTTATCACTAGTCAACAAATATTTTTTTTTCTGCTGAATAAGATCTGACACTTGTTTTCAACTAATATAGATACGCTACTGCCAAATATTAAACCCATTTTCCTTATGACGTTACTTTTTTTCTAAGACAAAAATTGCCGAAATTGGGTCTTATGAAGCAATACATTAAAGCTCCAGATTTACAAAGGGACTGTTTCAAGTACGTATATCAAAAGTTTCTACGACTAATGTGATGGACCTCAAACTAAAACTTTAATGACAGATCCAAATTTCATCAACTCTATGAACGAAGCTGAGAAAGAATCCTGGACCTTCTTCACTATGGTCGCGTACAATTTTCTTGAAAGCAAAACAGCCTCCAATTACAAAGATCTACTGAAATCAATGCCTCAAAATTTTCACCGCCTAGGTTGTTACATGCGCATGGAGCTTCATTTCTTGCATAGTTATCTTGATAGGTTTCCCGAAAATTTAGGTTCTGTAAACGATGAACAAGGCGAGAGATTTCATCAAGATTTAAAAAGCATCGAAACTCGGTGCCAAGGAAAATGGGATCCGCATATAATGACCGACTTCTGTTGTAGTGTTCAAAGGGATTGCCAGACCAAAATACACAGCATAAAGTGCAGCAAACGAAAATTTATTCTCCGATTGTTGTTTGCGCTTTTACTTTTGTAATTTATTAATGATTATTACAATAAATACTTGAACTATACTCGTAATTAATATTGTATTTAAATGAACAAATGAATTATTAAAATTTTATACTTGGTTTATATCTTATCAGTTCTTAAGTAACAACTTAGCTATTAGTGATTTTTCAAAGGTGGCATAAAGTTAAATTTTGAAGTGATACGCAAAACTTAATATGATTTTCAGATTTGGCACACACAAAAACAAGTGCAGATCCTCTCACCACTGGACTACCGAGCCTTGTTCAGGTATAAAGCATGAAGTACGCTTTTTGAAGTTTAGTGCAAGCATATTCGACTTGTGTTTCCCACGAAGCACTACGACTGATAATGGTACCTAGTAAATTACAGACTTTGGCAGCAGATGAATCAGGACAACCATAAGAAATAATAGTTTAAGCTGATTGTCTATATTTATTATATTCTGTAATAACAGTACTATTGTTATTGATTGTCCACCTTTCATTAAATGCTTCAATGATCGTTCCAATTTTACGTATCAAATGTAAATTCTCAGTATTAGAAACCCCCATATACGAATAACTAGAAATACTGTAGACATTAATGTTAAAAAATGAATAACAATTATTTATGGACATCGCTGTTTTAGTCACTTTTTTTTAACAGAACATCATTTCTAAACGCATTTTAAAAATCTCTCTGTCTGATAGACTTAAATACCAATTCATTCTATTTATAGATGGGGTGTAGGAGAATCCCGTAATGATAAGTTTCACTGACGTCACTGCGCTTATAAAATATACCTGAACAACGTTAGTACCAACGAATCCATTTCAAAAAATAAACACCATGACTAAAATTATTTTAATCGTTATACATGCTTGGCAGCTGAAGGCGTTGCAACAACTTTCTTTTTAGATTCGTTTATTGGAATGAGCAGATACGTGCACTGTAAAATGCACGAATATAAGACGAAAAATAACTTATTGTGATTTGAATTCTTTTACCACTAATAAAAAGCATGCTAAAATATCGCGCATATATTATATCAAGTATTTATATATCAATTATGGGAGTGACCTTCACCTGAACAAAACGTTATTATAAAAACGGTTTGAAGAGTTTCAACGAACAAAACTTCAATTCAAACAAGATAGAAGAACCTGTACGGCAAGAAGTCATACAAAAGCTTAATTAAATTATTTAGGAAGACGCGTGGTAAATAATATGTATATGCAACGGTTACAGGCATTTAATAGGAAAAAAATAAGTTCCTTTTTTCATTACACAAAGTATTTCCCTTTTTAGTAATCAGTATTCTTCTGCTTTCAGCTACCTACATAAAATCGTTTGTAATAAGCAGACAAGATCGTACAAATCTTATTTCTCACTAACTTCAAAAACAAGTACGTATTGCAAAAGGACACGCATTTGTTGGTTATAACACTTTAAGTTTCTATACGACTGGCACATTTGAAGCTATAAATAATGCAATTTTAGTAGAAATTGAAACCACAGTCGATTAACCGAGTTACTTCCAACAGTTAAAACACCACAACGAACCAACTTAATTGCAGAATAAAATGATATATTTTAAGACATGTAATCGTATAGAAAGCGAAGTAACCTGCAAACTAAACCGATAATCGAAATGAAGACATAAAAGCGATTACGGTACGGCTTCTTAGTTTTTTAACAGTGATCTGAAAGTATTATTATCGATACAATAAGTAGTAATATTTGTCAGAAGTCATTTATGCTTTATATATTCTTATATATATTACCCTAAAAATCTTACGTAGTTTATTACTGAAATTCACCTTACTTCTAAAAGTATTGTCATTACAGAGTGAAATTAAATATAATTTTTTTAAAATTGGATTATTTGAGTTTTCCTGAGTTAATTTTTAATAATCGAAAAGGTATAAAAATAAAGATCTCAGAAATTATATTTACCATTTCTATGTATACATTTCTCTGCTTCAGATAATCGTTTAGGTAATACATATGTGTAAATGACTAAGCAGTTGAAAGTATATCAAGTGAAATATAAAGATCTATTACAATATTTCTCAGTTCAACTTTTCTTAAGTTGTGCTCTTAAGCAAATCTGCAATAGTGGTGTATGGTACAAATAATACAGAAAGTAATAAACTTTATAAATATTACCTAACGTTACACAAAAATATGACAACGCAAAAGTGCACTTAAATAAAACTAGCGCAGTTTATGTTGTCATACTTGAAAATGATGAGGATGGGTTGCGTTGCATCCTAATATTTTCATTTATGTTAGTATGTTAAATAAAAGAATTTACTTTCTATTTGTACATATACACGTATTATTATTTCCACTTGATAAATATTTTTCGTTCACGAAGTAATAAAACTCCCACAGATATTTAAAAAATTAGGCAAAATAGGAATAAACTATTTCTTTGTTCTGTAAACTATTGCATGTGCGCTGTATTTGCTATTTAACGAAAAGAGCGGCAAAATATTTTGTTTCCTTAAATCATCAACTAAATCTCTAATTAAATTTTCTTAACCACATAACATTTTTCAACTAACATATAGGCAAAGCGTAGAAATTTATCAATATGTCTACAATTCGTGTGTTTTTTGTAGAAGTGGATTTGTGAAGCTTTGTAAGGCAGATAAATAGGATTACACTAACTACCCTAGAATTTTTCTCAACTTAAGGCAACCATACCCTTTGATTCTAAGAACCGAGTAAGTATCTTTAATACCTTTTAGTTCACCTATGTCGATGAAATTAATGGAAATGGAAAAGTATAATCCCTGCTCAATAACATAAAATGTGACTATACCTTTTACATTGTTTTATTCTATCGTAACATTAGCATATCCCGCAGGTACTATTTCTTCCCTGTATTTATAAAAGTATTTAATGTTTTCTTTAGTTTAAGCTTTGACAAATATTTATTATAAAAATTAATATCGACAGTTGATATAACTGAACCTGTATCGTTCTGTCTTTTTTTTAGTTCGCGTACTTATGTAAATTAAAAAAAAAGGCCATGAAACGCACCAAAAAATAATTATTTCGGACACGAACTTTAATAAAAATTGCAATGTTAATACCTTCGTATCCTAAACTTATTGCCACTGCCGAAAACCATGATTCCAATCTTTTGCTATCGCGAAAGCAATTAGAACAAACTCAACAAGGAACAGTTTCACATTCAATAATTAACTGTATAAACATGTACAAATATACAGATGTGAAAAACGAACACTAGTATAATAGATAAAACAAATAAATCCCATTTCACTGCAGCACATCCGAATATAACCGACACTAACTGTCAACTAGCATGTTGAAACACTGTAAACTTTACCTGTGCGAGTTGTCCGCCCCCTCTCTAGACAGAAGCAGACGTAACCGCATATCGATCGGCGAGAAAGAGACGACAAATATGCCGCGAGATATAAGTGAAAGGGAAGAACAACGGCTATCGGTGAATACGCTCCTTGTTTTTAAAATATAAACTAGTTGAATCTCCGCATATAGATGACTGCGATATTAAAAGGATTATTAATCTATCAGCACCACCAACTTTTAATAACCGGGTACCAACGGCAGTGTCCAAGATGCAATCGGATTCGCGAAGGTTATAGATTAGAATAATTGTATGCATGTGGAAAACTGCAGGTAAGTTTGTTCATTTTTATCGCCTGCAAAACGCTAATGTTAGGTTGTTATTATTAAGTTGGTAATAAGGGTGTATGATTTTTCATTGTAGCTATGTAATTATTGCGGGTATGACTGTCTACTACAATCTTCTCTTACACTTTTTAATAGCTCCAGAATGTGCTGGTCATATCTTGAAAAATAATTTTGCTTTACAAAAAGGTTAGGACGATAATGACGATGTAGTTGCATCATGAAAGGACATCCTCAATAATTCTAAACAGATTTTCCGTGTACGTACTCTGACTGAACAAACAATCCCAGAAATTTAGAAGAAAATCCCTTATTGAACAGTCTTCATCTATTTCAATTAGGTTATAAGCTTTATCTGAGGCTAGATTAACTAGCAATTTCATCTTAGTCATTTCTTTGTCACGAAAATGTATAAATGTTGAAAGTACGAAGCATAAATTGACTCTCTGTAAATTGAATGATTGACGCTCGTAGTATATTCTTGGTGTAGAGGTATCCCCTATAGTACTAATAGTCGGTTTCAGAAAGATACAAAACTAAATGAATCTTATACTTGAGAAATGTACTTTATGGTACTTTCCAATTATGCCTTCGCATCACCCAACAGCTTTGACAATTTAGTGGACTTCGGCCAGCTATGAGTTATTATTACGACTACGCCTTTCAGATTTGTTGTAACTGGAGATAAAATATTGTTATGATTCCCTCTAATAAACATCTTTTTAAAGTTACAATCATATCTACATATATTTGTACATATAGGAAACTGTAACATAAATCATCGAGTAAAGAATCTTAGAAAATGAAAATAAAGTGTCTGTTATCTAAGAAGCCATAGATATGTGTGTTGAAACCTCGAAGAAAAAATCAATCGGGATAATATCAAATTCAAATAGCTAGGGGGCGAAAAAATATCGTTTTATCTAGTTATGAAACATGCTATGAATGTTTTGCGATATTTTGAAAAGGCAATCGTGATTGGTGTTCTGTAGCAGGTCAAATCAAAAGGTGGCGTTCTTCACATTGTTTTATTTTATTCAAGTTCAAGCATATCTGTTTAAGCGGATATAAGTCATACTTTCCGAAATTTGTTTATATCTTGAAATGCTTTTTTGAGTAATAGAAAAATATACGTAAATATAAACCTAGTAAAATTATAAAAATAAAACAATCGCAAATGTAGCAGAACTAAAGAGGTTTCAATCTTCAACCAACTGGTGAATTAAAAAGTCGCAAAGATTAATGTAGACAATTCTAAATATTGTACCAAATCACGTACTAGAATACTGCTGGACTAAGACACTGAAATGCTTCTGTGTTGAGATGAATGTCATTGCTGAAGATGATAGATTTCGAAACCTGTGTCCAGTGTTGGTGAAATGTTGCGGTAAGGATAATCGTAAAGTGTTTCAGTCTAGGTAGATTGTCCCCTGAATATTCAAATTGATACAGATAGAAAACAGTCTCATAATTCTTGATCTTGAAGAAGAGAAAGCTATTATTACAAGTACTGATAAATATTTTTGGGACATTACATTCCTAACCTAGTGTTAAGTACCGTATTATCAAATGATACAACAAAAAATATATGCTCGAGGATTAAATTATGTAAATTAAAGATATAGTGTAGAAATATCATTAGTAGCAAAATACTTCTACTGGTATGTAGTGTTACTTCATGCTATAGTGGAATGGATGTCCTTATTAAAAATTGGTAAAAGTGAAGTAACACCAATCTACCAAAAGTAATTATCAGTTCGGAGTGTTCTGTAACCCATCGTGTAGAGCTTATATACGAGTGAAAGAATGACTAGCATACGCATTCAGAAGTTCAACGTTCATAAATAAAATAAGATCGTGCTTGTATATTATATATCCGCTGGAATTTAGTAACAGGTGGTTATCACATTCCAGGTCGTACAATACATAATATTTACTGCTATATTTATGTCATATGTTATAGGCAATTGATGGATATTAGACAGATGCACGTTACATACACGAACGCATGGTATAGATATAGAATATTCGTCCCTTTACAAGCGTATAACTTTTATTATTTATTGTGAAAAAACATCTATATCAGGAAATAAGTCAATAAAGAGACTAATACGGTGTTCACTTTCCATCTAAACATGTCTGCGCTATACGATTTCCTACTTTTAATGCAGTACTTTAAATCTTATCGATGTATTTGTAATAGGTCTGAATCTATTAAAGTAACTGGAATTTGTTGTCTGTTTATACAGGTGTGTTTGGTATTCACATATTTTAGGAAAAGTTAATACGTGTGTGCATTTAAAAACTCAGTTATAGCACCCCACTACAACTAATTAACCTCAGCCCATAATTTTTTATATTTTTAAACAATAGGCCTTCTTTGGAAAATAATATAATTACTATGTATCAGCAAGTGGAAAAGCATGAAAATTTGTCTAATAGCAAAAAATTTGGGATGGAGAAAAGTTTCTAGAATATTAGATCTATGTACATAGTAGCTAATTGATCTTAGTACCAAAAGAAGCGATACAAAGAGATTGTTTTGAGAAAGATAAGTTATAATAAATCTACTAAATGGATGGAATTTTTTATACAATTTTATAAGTAGCATTTTATGTATAAACAATATAAGTATTATTGTTCTCGTCTAGAATCCATGCGGTTTTGGGTGCACCGGTATTTATAACATTGGCATTTCCTTGAATCTGAAAAGTAACCGGTCATGGAATCAAAATATCGGACCAGACCAGGGACCCTTAGTGTATATCAAAATCTAAATATATAATAAATTTCGTTATGTTGTAGTATTGTGTTAAAGATCCGGTATTGTACATATTAAGCTATCTACAGCAGACTTTGTTATGTAGAATTTATTATGCTATGAAGTAACAGCAAAATATCGCGGAGAATCCTGCGCACTGCAAGCGCCATCCGAAGTGAATCTGACTTGCATTTGCTGGGTCATGGTTCGCAGTTAGAAAACCATGTGAATATCAGAAATGTTTCTTTATGCTAATTGCCTTATTCCACATATTGTTTTGAGTTAGATTTTATACTTCGTCATCGAAAAGAATTTAGGATATCTGTATTTTTAGTAAACAAAAAGTATTTTTTAAACATATCTGCAATTACTTTGTAATCCCATTAGCAACTCTATCTTACGCTGCGACGAAAGCAACATAAGGTATCTGCGTAGTATTATAAATTATTTCTTCACAATTTAAAAAGTATCAATTGAAAAGTTTTAAATGTTTTTACCATTAATAAAATGTGTAAAAAGATCACAATATTGAAGATGCTTTATTTAATTTGACAGATGAGGCACTGTTCTAAACCTCGGCATCTCCCCGTTGCTCCGCCTATCCGTAGATTTAGATTAGGGAAAGTGCAATGGTATTTTGTATTCGACGTATTCTTCTTCAAATTCGCAATTTGTACAGATATTATGTGAAATTTAATATATTTGTATTATGTCTTTGTTATTGAAGACCTTTAAAAAGAGGCGGGCACATTCTTAGGAAATTAGCTCTTTATAGTGTCGTTACGAAAATAACCGATTCCACAAAACGCAAGGATAATTGAGGTTGGTGCCTTTCAAGATATAAAAGGCGCACCAATAACGCTCAACTACATCAGTACTGGATGGAGGCGTAAAACCTACTACTGTGAAATGGATCCGTAATACCTTAGGTACTACATTATCATCAGGTCACCACGTAAAAATATCATACGCTGTTCTGTTCGATCATGCTAAATTATATTAAACATACTACTACATGGTTATTTTAATTAGAAGCACGAACGCAAGGGAATTTAAAACCATACAGGAAGTGCTTAATATAATCCAAGACTAGTGTAAAGGGGAGGTTTTGATAATCAATTCATACAAAACACCGATTGGTCCATTGGCAAGAAGAAAGGAGCTGAAGGGTATGGTTCCTTTAACCCTCTTCAATGAAAGTTTACATCAAGTAATATTATCTGAAAAGGCACTTTTTTGAACTCCACATCTGGACAGATGATTCACAAGACCAAAATGGACTTGTTGCAAACGTTGCAAGAAGACTTGGAAATTATCTCTCAAGAAGACGTATTAGCTGTGTATGACTGTCATAAGACCTGGGATCACATACTGCGCTGTTGCCTAATGGAAGAAAGCTCAATAGATAGCGCCAAGCGCAAAATTCTTTGCATGCCAAAGCATTGCCAGCCTGGATACAATTAGTGCTTTTTACACCATAGCGGAACTGCCTCTTAAAATAGTCGTGGCTCTTACCATGCTTTACACACTGGTGATTAGGGAGGCCATGATAGTTGTTTACAGATACTGGCATTGCGCGATACAACCACGAGGCAAGATATTCCTCACTTTATAAAAGCTTCAGCAGTCGTCAAGTATCTAGTATTAACACATTCCTATTTTATGGGAAGAAAGATCCAAAATATAGAAGATACTAATTTATTTCATTAAAATGCCGATATTCCATCCTCACCACGCTAACAATGCAAATTGTCAAAGCTAATTGCATTATTTACCGTTAAAGCTAAAATATTGGTATTAAGTAAGAAAGTGATATAGAAATACAGACAAGTTGTGTAAACCACTGACAGACTATAAATAGAAAAAGATCTAGTAAGCTTTAATGAGAATTTTCCTCATTCATTACTTTATTTTCCGTATAAAACAGAACTTTAATTATATTTAATATTAATTATTAACGTCTCTATTATATATTATATATATATATATATATATATATATATATTGTAATGATATAAATCGTTGTCCTTTATTTATCAATGAATTTCTTCTATAATTTTAATAGTTCACCTATTGCAGATATATTTTTCGTCACTGTTTGGCGCACGCCGTTATTTTTTATTTCGGTTGATATTGGAAGTTGGAGGCGAAGTACCGTCAGTACTCCCTCATTATGAAATTTTAAACACAGATACTCAATCTGTGCAGGTTTCTTTTAAAAGTTTTACAGATATCTATTTTGGGTATCCTTTAATAACTAATTATTCACAATTTTTCTTATTAAAAAAAAAAAAGAAACAAAAAGAGTCCCTTCAACACACCTGCAGAGGAGATGTAAACTTTACTATCGTTTATCTTATATATCGCTTTTCGTAAAAATATTTCTTATATAAATAAATATTTCAAAATTTCATCTTTAAAAGACGTTTAATATACAGTACTCACAGATTTCAATTACATTGTATGAATATGCATTATTCCGAAATTGTACTCATAATCTTAGAAATTCCTCGTACGACGAAAGGATGGCACGGCTAGCAGCAATTTCCTTTATCATGTCACACATATCGAGTATGGGTTTTTGTACTGAGTGGCTTACTATACAGGCGAACAAATGCGTTACCATAGATATAAAACAAAAGAAGAACAAACAGATGAAGATCGTGTCCAAAGTGAGACATGTTGGCATCTTTTCTTCTGAGAAAGAATAAGTCGTTATTTTTCTCATATAACTCCGTAAATTTATAAATATCTTCGTATTATATCCAATAATAAAATGTATCACCTGATACTACATACAAAATTTGGAAGTTCCGGACACTTACGTTGGAAGCCGATTGCGATTTCAAAGGTTATAGACGTCGAATCTTCTTAATTTCTTCAAAATTAATTCTATCTTTCGATCTCATATTTAGTTTCGTAAATTAATTAGAATATTTCAAGTTTAGCTAGTCAGGAATTGCCTTAGATTTTCTTTAAAAACATTTTCTTTTGTAAAAAAGCGGTATATATAGATATATATGTTTTTTTATTTGTCAATATATTTGTTTTTTTTAACTTTACATTTGGTATTTTAATTTAGAAAACATTTTCACTTAATGTAAAACAAATAAATCAAAATTTTAATTCAAAGAGCCCAGTTAAAAATTTTAACGAGCCTGAGATTTTCCACCACAATATATATTTTCCATTACACGATCAATATTCATTGTAATTTTCAGCCAATAAAAAATGCGTCACATTATGGGAAAATTTCTATTTGGTAAAACCACTATATTGTACACAAACTAGATTAGTAATGAATGAATGTTGAGGTATTATATTAATAGAAAGATACATAATAACAACATATTGGGAGGGTAAGTACGATTTATGTACAAAATTATTTTTAATTTTAGTAGCTTTAGCCGTGCTGTAGGTAAATACATGTTGTATTAAGTGTGTCATTTAATTGATGGAACTCAAATTGTAATACTATGTGTAATATTCAGCTAACCTTTACATGCATTAATTTTAAAAATTATAAAGCTTATAAATAATACAGGGCATTAACAGAGAATAGTAAATAAAAAAAAAATTATTCTGTTTTAAATAGATTCTGCGTGCTTCTCTTTTTGACGTATATAACAATAAAGGCACCGTAACAATAAATTGACAAACACCGTGCCCCTTTGTTATCGCGTCCTTCAAAAATATTCAAGCTTTTTCATCTGTGATGGCATTGTGCATTGACAATGGCTCTTCGGTAGCACGCACTGCGCTAAAAGAGACTCCAAGAGCAATAACAAAATTTGGGTCAACGTAGTGTGCGTAGCTTTCCAATGAAGGAGACCTCGGTGTTAATCGCACAGCAGATGTTCATCGAGCTTCAGCTGTCTTTATGTTCGAAGATCACTACAATTGATTAAGAACACATAATTACAATTGTAACATTGGGTATTTGCTTTGTGTACAGTATAGTTGGCATATTTGTTTCTGTGTATAACAGGAAACTAACATTTATGCTATAGAAAAGGTACCTCTAGTATAACGGAATAATATATTTCTGCTAGTATCTTTGTGTAATATAGTATACTACGAGCTCTCGCATCTAACGCTTTGTATATAAATATTTTTGTTACAGTCATGTACGAGGCATATTTTTTAAGTAAGTACCGTTTTGACATATGGCTGCTGCAGTGCTGCGGTCGCCGTTCCGCGCATGCACGCCAAATATCTTCACTTTTGGTTAGGCACAGGCGCTAGTACAGAAGGATTCGTTCACGTTGACGTTTTTATCTATGCGTGTTTGAAGCGCCTCAGACAATTAAAGATCACAGCGATTATGAAACACGCGCTGTCATTCACGTTTTAAATGCAAGAGATGCGAAAGCGACCGAAATTAATTGATTGTTATCCGTTTCCGAATTTTTAACAAGCCGGGTATATACAAAAATTGTAAACACGAAATTACGTTTTTTGGACAATGTTAATATTTATGGAGGTAACTAAAACCTTTCGCTTGCTCTTCAAAACCAAACTTAGGTATTTAAATTTGATCTTTATATTTTACAAGCCAAACCCTCATTATACTCCACGAATTTGAAACAGCCTATCTTTGACTAATAATAAAACTACAAAAAAGTCGTTATTTATTCGTAAGCATGAACATAATAATATCAAATATTGGTAAGATAAATATATGAGGATGTGGCGCAATAATGATTTTGAAAATACGACCTTATTTGTATCCAAAGCTACTTAGAAAAAAGTGCTGTGTTTGATGTCAAACTAATATAAAAGGTAATTACAAAAACTGTCAATTTCTTTGTTGATTATTTTGAAATCCTAGGAGAATACCAAAGTCTAGGAGAATACATCATTTAGATTGAATCGGCCGGTACTTGTTGGAAATCCATATTGGATGGGCGAAGATGTAAAACCATTTTTACAAAAATTTCAAATATATTTAACATAGCTTAATATGACATGTTTCGCTATCACCGTGGCTTCATCAGAAGGGAATACATAATTTTTGTTATTTAATTATTTTGAACTACTGCGTTTTCATATTATTATTCGTTCTGCTTATTTGTTTTGGTTTTGTTGAATATTATTACTTATTTACTTTATTGAACTTAACCTTATATAGATGGAATTCTTTTTCCGTTAGAGACACCAAACGTCTCGCTTGAGTCCGTGCAAATAACGTCTACTTGTAGATTCTTGTCTATTCAGATGAACTGAATAATGTTTGCTACGTTTCTTACTGTTGACCAGTTACTGCAAAATTCATGTTGGTAAAAAGGGATAAATGGTTTAACTTTTCAAAAGACTTTACGATGTTATATATTATTGTAATTGGTTTATAATTTTCAGGTACAGTGGCAGTACCTTTTCGGGCGGCTTCGATATACTCCCGAATCACCATTCATCGTTAGGAAAATAACCAACAGTCCTTCACCCTTTACAGTGAGAGGGTGGAACGTCATGGAACACTTTACTCACACTCTCCTACAACTTAAACGTGCTGTTATGACAAGCTAAGAGAGGTTATAACCTCGTTGGGCCGTTCATCACCAGAAAAAGTAATGTTTAGTCATCCTTCTTATACGCTGGCACCAAACGATTTTCCAGAAATCAAGAAAGATAACGGTATCTATAGATAAATTAAATACATAGCGCAATTGAGAGGATAATACTTGGCCACACTCTTTTAAAATAAAGGCAGGTATTTCGTCATTATTCACAATCCTGTCATCCCTTAACGATGTTGTAGTTCTAAAAACTTCATTAAGTTATGCGAAATTGCTGCGGTGAAATAGTTAACAAAATCCAACGTAGGTCAATAAACATATTCAAAATAAGCTTTGAAACTGATTATAATTGACAAGGGATCGCTGGAAAAACTTTCCGAAGTATAGATTGAGTTGGGAATACCAGCATTGTTTTTTTTCTAAGGTTAACGTAACGTCAAAACATGTTGCGGTATACATGATTATAATATAAAGTTGTTAAACGAAACTTTGGAAGCAGCTTTAAAATTATTCAAGTCCTGTACGAGATTAAACCTCTTATATTTTAGGCGACAGTGTTCCTTTAATTTTAAGTTATTCATTAGCACCAAGAGTATGTAACCTTTTTGGTGGTTCTTAATGGAACATGTTGTTGTATAGTAATATAAAGAATGCTTAAAAAGGTATTGCATGTTTTTTTTATGTTTGTGATTGTAAGTAAGTACGACCAATCACTGTTAAGAAGAGCTGTATAAAGCTATAGAGCTTTCGCAAGGAAAAGAAATTCGCAAGCCAAATGATTATAATTTTTCTCAAGAACAGGAGCATATGCCTTTTCGGCAAATACAGTCGTATTATTAAGTATTAAATCCAGTAAGCATCCACACGTATTTAGTATTATATTAAATTCCGTTAACCTAAGAATGTCTACGTAGAACAGCGCTTAATATCATTTATAGAAAGATTACTGAAAATGTGTAACATTGATATCGTTCTACAGAACAATATTTCGACCAATATTACTGTCAAATTCTTCAAACCCAGAGAAGCTTTCAAAACAGTGGTAAGAAATGTCGAAATATATATACTTTGCATAGCCAAATAAATAGATTTTTGATTAATACATATATGGTATTGTGAGATTTCCATTAACATTGAAGATAACGTGAAAACACAAGATGTTCTGCCTAAAATATCAAAATTGATATTATTTCTGGTGACATCGGTAGTGGAATTAACCAGATAATACTGAAAGTTAGATCACAAAAAATAATCCATGTTTTTTTCTAATGTGTCGTTGTCGTTCAAAGGTTGAATGCTTTGTAACCTTTCTGAATATCGAATTACATAGGTTACGTAACTTCTTTGGCATAGTACTGAAAATAAGATGTTAGCTTAAGTTCAAAAAATACATTGTTAATTATTTTTCATATGCTACGGGTATAAGGTTGTTTCTTACATGGTAAGTTACGCAGATAAAGATAGTAGCTGTTTGCGTTGATGCTGCATTCTTCTGAATAAAATATCTTATACTACGGTTGTGCTGCTGCAATGTATAATCTGTTAGACTATGTTGAAGATCGTAAAAATTAAAATATACTTGATAATATGTATATTTTCGTGTTTATTGTAACACTGCACTCTTGGAGCGACTACAGTGGTTTAATTTACTTGCATCGATGTGACATGTAATCCGCCGATTGCCTTGTAGGAGAAATAGATCCATTAAAATCCGGTTTGAACTTTCATTATTGTCAACCTATACAAGTATTATACATAGATCGAGATCTTTTTAAGTCTTTCTAGGACAAAAATATTCAGAAGCTTTACTTGCAAATGCAAGAAAACTGGTTTAATGCCTAATTCCTACAGTTAGATCGAGTATGTGGTTACTTGGCATAGACCGACATTAACTATTGCGGACTTGTTTGGAAAGACTGATGAATATTGTGAAGTTGTCCTTGATTTGTCGTAAATATAAATGAAGGGTAATTAATATACTAAAATTGTTACAAGTGGCGGTTAATATGCATATGAGATCACCTAATCTGAGTCACACGTTTA
The DNA here is from genome assembly GCA_023509865.1 of Trypoxylus dichotomus. Classification (NCBI taxonomy): domain Eukaryota; kingdom Metazoa; phylum Arthropoda; class Insecta; order Coleoptera; family Scarabaeidae; genus Trypoxylus; species Trypoxylus dichotomus. The sequence continues at coordinate 46,163,056 of CM042074.1, forward strand.
ATCTGTATTTAAAAAGAAATACGTTTCTTTTGTGTTGTTATATTATAAAGTGACATTAGTTCTATAATAATTTAATATGGAACTAGGAACCAAAGAAAATCTGCGAATAATATAATTAATTAGAGATGTTAAATCTAAAGTATGCTGGAGGTTAGTGACTATATTAACATCTTTCTCAGACTGATCTCACTACATTTTTACAAATTTTACCTTTTCTAAAACGCGAAAAAGGATGGTAATTAGCTAAAGCTAAGCATTGTCTCAACTTTAAATTGCACCGTGGCTCAAGATGTTTACATATCTTAAACTATCATTTCAATAAATTAAAATAACTCCTGATTGAATCAGTAAATAATTAACCATTCTCCACCAACTCTTATTATTGTACAATTTATGCGCAGCTTCTCCATTAAAATATATTGTTGAGACATGTTTTATTTATTGACTTGTTTTTTTTTTGTTTTGTTTCAGCTATAGAGAATCTTTTTGAAATTGATTTAGAATATTCTACTTCTCACGTTCAACACAACCGTTATTATATTGATCACATAAAGAATTATCACACTTTTAATCTACATTTTAACGACGTTACAAACATATACAAGGACATGGTTGGAGGCGAAAACCTAAAAGTGCTGATAATATATTATTGGAGTGTAGGTGCGACGCGAAACTTGCCCAAAATTGGTAGTAAAGTAAGGAAATTCCTATGGAGAAAACAATGTCAATATTTTCGTTAGGTTACTTTAAGGAATACACTATTTTGCTTCCAGTCCAAGAATCAGATAAGAATTAATAGTAAGTATGCTTCGAATTAAAGGGAATATAGCCTTAGCTAAGTAAGCTTTCGGTGCAAGAAACATGTGCGGCCTGAAATATTCGGTTGCTATATCAAATCTGGATTGGTTGTAGTACATTTTGAGTAGAAGTAAAATGTGTTGCAAAATATATAGATATTATGCACAAGAGGCGTACAACCTTTTTTTTGAGAAGGGAGATAATAACAGAAGGAACAGTTGTAAGAGAATGAAGAGTCCGAACCAAATTTCTTATTTATAAATGTTACTCAAATGCAAATTTTTATTTCTTTCTGAGCTTTTTTGAATTTATTATATTACAGTGAATTCAGTTTTCAAATTTGAATTTTTGCTTTGATTAGAAGAGAACAAAAACATTTTACTATGTATCTTCTACAAAGGAAAAGATTATTACTTTACATGGTAAATTTAGACAATTATCCAGATCAATCCCTAATCTAGTTAAAATAACTTTACAAACAGTAAAGAAGGTTTATTCTACTCGTACATACAACTTTATAGGTTTGCAACTGTTCTTGATAATCCAAATATTGCCAAATGTGCGCTCGAGCCTGCGACGTAAGCACTCTCACAAGAGGACAAATGGAAATTCTGAGTTTTCTGGTTCTGTCCATAAAAGTGGCTATACAAAAATATGTATCTCCTAATTTTAAACACATAAAAATTAACATTGTAATGCAAATACTTTTTAATACATACAGTAAAGTTCAACGAATTTCTAAATGTGGAATGTTCGGTCGAGAAAAAAATGATACATAACCATATGCTTGTTGTAATAATAATATATGTGTAATTAAATTGTACAAGTACGTACCGACATTTAATCTTTTTCTTTTTTTGTAGCTGATAATGCGCTTGCGTAGAACATAATTTTAAAAATACATTGTAGTTCAATGGTCCAATATTCCCTTTTTTCTCGGCGTGAAATAAATTCATCTTTATCAAAAATGAAGTAATAAAACAAAGACGAATATTCTTAAATAGATGCAATACAAGCGAAATATTCTTCTACGGGGAAGAAATTTGTTCTCTAGGAATAAAATTACTTACTCCGATTATTTATTGCTATAAGTGAATGAAGAAATTTCATTTTCTCGATATAAATACTTGTTTCAAGTATTTGGTTTTTGGGCAAAGAAAAATGGTGTAAACCGAGAAAGTTTACCTTCTTTGGCATAATTTGGTATTCTGGATTATTTTTCTACATAAAAATAATTAAGCTGCGTATTTATTAAGTTGATAACACTTCTTAAAGAAAAAGAATATGTTACGGAATGGAATAAAACTACAAAAAACTGTGGTTTCACAAAATAAGTATCATGTTATATTATTCGCTTGACAGATAAATTAATTTGAAACACCATTTTTAATGAAAATCTGTATCCACACGGAGTAAACACTGTCTTGTAACGAGAACCAAGTAACGTTGAATAATCGTATAAATGTCAAGACAAAGTAAAAAATAACTTCTTGTACAATGTTGTACAGTCGTTCAAAATCAACGCGAAAGCAGCGCCACCTTTAAATATAATTTTAATTCATTTAGTTTGAATAGACGTACGTATACGTTGCAAAAAGTAGGAAGAAAGTAACGCCTCGCACAATGTTGGGAAATTGTTTAGAATCAATGCAAAAAGAACATTATTTTTAAATGTATTATACATTTAATGTCATCCGTAAAACATCGAAAACCGTTTAGAATCAACATGAAAGCAACGTTATATAGAAATATAACTTTCCTGTTTGCTAACGTTATATAAATATACAAATATCGCACAAAAATTGGCAAATAACGTCCCACATAATGTTGAAGTATCAATGCGGCACATGTTTTGTCGACATAGACGTCAGTAAAATATTAAAATTTAGATATATAAAGACAATTCTTCTTATTGTAATTTAAGTGGGCCATAAAATAATAGAGATTTAATTCGCGTCAACATGTGAGATTCTTAAACTGTGGTGCCGTCTGTTTTTGAGACAAAAATTTAATCATGATACAATGTAAAGATACGAAGTGAATATAAAATATAAATCTCAGTTCCTTAATAAATGTAAGGTAAAAAAAGATTAAATTTGGTATCGGTTTACTGCGACGTTGACTTCACTATATTTTATTTCGGTTACTATGAACTACCTAACAACTATTTTGCTTTTTGGGATAATTTACATCATTAGTTTAAAGTATTTTTTAGTTCAACATTAAATAAACGTTTCTTTAAAACGTCGTAGCATTGGCCTAAAATAACACTGCATTTAGACATTATATACACCAATCGTTAAATATACCGTTCAATTCAACATGAATAATTGAACTTTCGCATAACGATGATGTACATGTTTAAAACAAAGTTGCTGTTTATCAACACGTTGATCATGTTCGAAATGCTATTTAATTCAATGTACACTAAACGTCTTTCTATGACGTTATTGTGACTACGCAAAGTAAAGCTACTTTAGGCATTGCGTAAACTAGCACTTAAAAATACAGTTTCGTTTAATGTTAACTTGTAAAGTGTATACGAGGCTAAAGTATGAATGTATTATAACGTTATTGTTCAATATCATTTCAAACATTGTTTTGAAATGCCATTTAATTCAACACTGCTACAACGTTCTTTTACAAAGTTAAAATATCGATAGAAAACAACGCCCTTTTCTAAGGTAACCATTGGTTACCATTATACGTGTATATGACGTTTTTTCAGCGTTTGGTAGATATATGATTATAAAATTAACATTGTTTTTGTAACGAGTAGTATGTATTCAACCATCGCAATGTTATAGTAATGTTAATTCAATAAATGTGGGTGTGCTCCATTCTCATACATGGCTGAACATGGCTATACCTCCATTACACCTAATGTTCTGTTAAAACTGAGTAAGAATTTAGAAAGAAATGTGAGAGATAAGTCCATAGATTATCAAGAATTTTTTGACTGCAGAATAAGAACGAAGAGCAAAGATTTGCTTTCCAATTAAAACCTTTCAGTAATTTTGTGACAGTATGAAATGTTTTTGCGCTTCCGTTTTATTTTGCTCAAGTATTTGTTTTATTCAGATATGCGATTTTTTCAGAATAATAATTAACAGCAGATATCATGTACGTTATAACATCATACGGTGGTAAAATAGTGCTGTATTTTATATTACTCTAAGTGTGAGTAACCAAAAATCAAAGTTTCTCGGTTTCTTTTAATTCGCATACCAAGTAAATAAACTCAATAAACTAATTCCTTCATTGGTACTTACAGTTAGACATGATATGATTCAACGCTTAGCGTTATATTGCAGAAAAATTGTCTATGCAGTAGCGGTATCTTCTATAGTTTGCGGGCTTGCGCAACCACCAAAAATAATAATAGAAGAATATTTAATTTATAAAATGAAAAAAGAGTAATTTTACACTTTATTAATTTGAAATTTATACTATCACACAGAATAAATTAACTATTTATAATGTAAATAAAGTCTTCTATATATTATCATCTTTTAGTTTTCAAATATATAACTTCATATTTGGTTCGATACGTTAACTAATGTTGGAAAACAAGTGGAATCGATGTATACGGTTAACTTTGTCGAAAGTCTTTCGGCGTCAGTGCAGGCTAAGCGGTCGTTGTTTATATGTGTAGCAAGACTGGAGAAACGGGTGCTGCTAGAAATGCGTGCAGCTCGCTTACTATCAATATTAAAAACAATCAATGTTATTACCTATTTTAGTGTAATTGTGTTGCTGATCTAGACTTTACATCAACAAAGCCTGCATCAACAACACAATCAAAAAGTAAAGTACTAAGTAATTACATTAATTATTTTTAATATTGATAGTAACCGAGCAACATGCATCTCTGAAATTATCCATTTCTGCAGCCTTAATCTTTCGTAATATAATTTCAGGAGATTGCGTTATGTTATGCAAGCTCATAAGAACAGATTTGTTTCTTGAAGGTGTCTCTGTTCTTTTAATTTTGAATAATAATGAATTCAATACAGAGTTTAACAGCGGAAAAAATTGCTACATAAAGCAGCTTGGCAGACATATTCGGGATTTAAATCTGTAACAACCGAGTAACCCAGTAAAACGCCTACTTTGTATGGATTATTTAATCCGGATATTTGTAATGAACATTTGTGGATTTGTAGTTGTAATATAAAAATGCACGATTCTGGTTTCCTTGTTTACTATTTAAAAGTGAAGAATTATGGATGAAAAGAGGTTTAAGTGATTTAAAGCACTAAAGCGATCGAAACACTGTGCATCACAAAGGCTTTTTTTTTTGGAAATGTTAATATTACTGCTCAGATGGATAGTGTAGACCGAAGAACAAGAAAGTGTCGCAAAATTGATATGTATTGGACATTGTAATTAATTGGGTCCGTTTCTGGGAAGTATTCGAACTTGCGTTCAGAGGACACAATGAATCACTTTTGTCCTCTAACTGAGGTTTGATAAATTTTGGTGCTGAATTGGACGTTTAATAAAATTTCACAAACAATGTTCAGTGTGGGAAGAAATCTCGAAAGAAATAAAGGAAGCTTATTATTCATCTCTAATAGTTGACGAAACTACTGACGTATTAAATTGATATCAAATGGCCGTGGTATCTTGGTATATACCTAAAGGCAAGCCTATTGAACGTTGAATGATTTTGAGATTTTTTAGCGCCGCCAGATCATAATGCGAAAACGTTATCTACAATCATTCTGGCACATAAAAATTGATTGCTCAGACATATCATGAGGCAGCCGTCATGAGCGTAATGGGATACAGGCATTTACTAAAAAAAAAGTTACAAATGCGCTACTTACGTGCACTGCTATGCACATCAGTTAAATTTACTTAAGTTGAATGCTGCCTTTGATAACACTAACGTCCGTATATTCTCTGCAAATTTACAAAGGAATTTGTACCTTTTTTTCAAACAGTTCTCAAAGAATTGGAATATCGGATTAAATAGTTGAAAAGCGGTTGATTCGTTCAGTCTTAACAAGATATAATTTCGATTCCGGAATTGTCGGTGCTGTATTTGAACGCAGGGAAGAAATTATACAAACAATGCGAAGAATTCAGAATAAAAGTAAAACTGTAAGCATCATTACTATCAATCAAGCTTCAGGTTATATTACGCTTCTTATTAATAAGAGTTTTATTTTCTGGCTAAATCTATTTACAAGATAATACCTTAAGTAGATATATTATATGCAAAATTTCAAACTAGGGAAATTGATCTCCTTATTGCCAATAAATCTTTGTCACAATTAAGTTACCTCAAATCAGAAGTAATATCGCGAACACTTAATTGCAACTTCTCTATTTTATACTGATAAATTTTATCAATACGGCCCCTATTTTCCTGAGAATGTCTTTCAGGAAACAAGTCTTACCCATACTTTGATGAATGGAAATTTCGTACTGAACTAAGCGTAATTTATGAAACCGAAAATTTTAAATCAATCTCGAGTGTGCTTCCACTTAATGACATCATTTCACAGAACAGTGAACTAAGTGTCACTTTTAGTGTAACTATAAAACTTTTAAAAATTGTAATTACAACTCCAACATCAGCCGAAGCACAACGGTGTTTGGAAAAGAAGACTTTCTTAAAAAAAACGGCATGGCACAAGAAAGACTTCCTGTATTGGCGACGCTCTCTCAAGAAAAGAACTTTATTGAAAGTATTCCAGATTTTCATCAAAGAGTTATAGATAAATCTGCTCCTACCAAAGATCGTCACATGGATTTTCTATTTCAATAAAATCAGAATATTAGTGAGTTTTAAAAGTCTTTTTCTTATTGTTTTATAAGTACTCTAGTAAAAATAATTTTTAATAGAGCATACGTTACCACCTACTATAAAAGGTATTAGTATTCACAAAATTTGCAACCCCCACATTTGTTAAGCAGGAGCAGCCACTATATCAATGTATATCAGTCGCGCACAGACATACATATAATCTAACTGATATCGACATATCGATTGAAATATCAAACGTAAAAATCAGAAGATTAATATTACTTAGGAAATCATAATGGTTTACTCAAGCGTTGACCTACCGAATAGTTCTCCGGTTATTAACCGCAATCAATAATTTATCGATTGTTATTGTTGGATAGAAACAAAGGTGGAAGAACCTACCAGGTCGGTATGCGTGAATCATAGAACAGATTTTCTAATATTAACCAAGCCGTTTATTTATTAAAGTTTAATGAGTACTTCTGGTTTAAATATAGACTTACTACCGGTATTTGCAGTTTCGTGCTACACTTCACCAGCCGTTTAGAATTACAAACGGCTAGGGAGAGAAATATTCCACGTACACATAAAACACGATTCCGTCTATTATTAATTGCAATCCTCCAACAATCATAATACACATTAATTACATATATATGTATATATGTAATTGCTTAAAATTAAAATTAAAATGAATTTCTCTACTTTTTTAAGAAATAGCCAAGTTTTACCTTTTTTCGATTTCAGATGTTTCTCTGTTTCATATATTGTAGCTGATTCACTATTAACTATTGACAACCCGAACCTAATCGCTTACATGGCAAAAGGACAGACATCAATAGTATTTGAAGTAGGTGATAAAGAAGAACAAAAATACATAATGAAATGTCAAAATAAATTTAAAAATTGTTTATCACATATTTAACACGCATATTAAAATAGGTGTCAAGAGATATTGAGTTCTGTCATACTTTAACACAAAAATTTGTGTCAAGAATGTATTTCTTTTTGCACAAGTTGATGATTTTGCAGTTGTTTTTGTTTGACAAATTTGAATGTGTGGAATAGGTATTATTATTCTTTATCTAATCTTCTATTATTTATATACCAATGAATTTTTTCAAAAATTTTTCTAGTTCACCTATTCCAGATATTTTCTCGTCACTGTCTGCTGCATGCATAATGGTTGATGTTAGGAGTTGGAGGCAAAGTAGAGAGTCCCTTCAACACACTTACAGAGGAGACGTAAACGTCACTATCGTTTATTATATATATCGCTTTTTGTAAACATATTTCTTTATATAAATAAATATTTCAAAATTTCATTCTTAAAAGACATTGAATATACTGCACTCACATATTTCAATTACATTGTATGTATATGCATTATTCCGAAATTGTACTTATAATCTTCGAAATTTCTCGTACGACGAAAGGATGGCATGACTGGAAGCATTTAACTTTATAATCTCACACGGATCAAGTACGTGTGTACTGTATGGCCTACAATATAGGCGAACAAATGCGTTGCTATGGATATAAAACAAAATCAACAGATGAAGATCTTGTCAAAAGTCAGACATGTTGGCATTGTTTCTTCTGAGAAAGAATAATTAGCTATTTTCTCATATAACTCCGTAAATTTATAAATATCTTCGTTTATATCCAACAATAAAGCTGATACTATATATAAAATCTGGAAGCTCCGGACGCATATTTTTGAAGCCAAAGACCAGTCCATCCTAAAGTGAGTATGATTTCAAAGATTAAAGACGTCGAATCTTCTTAAGTTCTTCAAAATTATTTGTATCACTGCTCTCATTTTGTTTCGTAAATTGATTAGGATATTAAAAGTTTAGCTAGTCAGGGATTGCCTTAGGTTCTCTGTAAAAAACATATTTTTTTTGTGTAAAAAAGCGATATATATTTTTTGGCTAGTTAATATATTTGTCTTTTCAACTTTACATTTGGTATTTTACTTTAGAAAACATTATCACTTAATTTCAAAACAAATAAATCAAAATTTTAAATCGAAGAACCCAGTTAAAAAAATTAACGAGCCTGAGATTCTTTCACCACAATATATATATAATTAACAAATGGGCTGAAAAGTCCCGGGCCTAACACATAGATGACGCTAGTTTTATTGCAGTCACCTTTCTCTCAGTTAGTACTAACCTTCAAAAGACAGCTGTTAAAATTTCATGATATTCTATTCATTAGTTTGTGAGTTATTGTGCTGACACTCACGCTAGTTTCGTTATTTTCAAAACAATGGATCAAAAACAATTTCGTGTTTTAATTTTACACCGCTTCTTGATGGAAAAAAATACTGTTCAAGCGAAGCAATGGCTTGAAAAGTGTTATGGGGACTCCGCTCCATCAGAAACAACAATAAAAGGTTGGTTTGCTGACTTCAAACGTGGTCGTAGAGACACCGATGATGCTGAACGCAGTGGACGTCCAAATGAGGCGGTAACACCAGAAAACATAAAAAAAATCCACAAAATCGTTTTGTATGATCGAAAAGTAAAGTTGCGTGAGTTAGCTGACATCGTAAAGATATCAAAAGAACGTATTGGCTTTATATTGTATGAGCATTTGACTATGAGAAAGCTCTGTTCAAACTGGGTGCCGCGTTTGCTCACTGTTGACCAAAAACAAGAACGTGTTGATGATTCTGAGCAGTGTTTGGCCATATTTAAACGTAACAAACCGGAATTTTTGCGTCGATATGTGACAATGGATGAAACATGGATCCATCACTTCTCTCCGGAATCAAAACGATCGTCATCTGAGTGGACAGCAACTGGTGAACCTCGTCCAAAGCGCCCGAAAGCACAACAATCGGCTGGAAAGGTTATGGCCTCCGTATTTTGGGATGTGCGTGGTATAATATTCATCAACTATCTTGAGAAAGGAAATACCATTAACAGTGAATATTATATATCGTTATTGGAGCGTTTGAAGGCCGAAATTGCAAAGAAACGACCGCATATGACAAAGAAAAAAAATGTTGTTTCATCAAGACAACGCATCACAAGTCAATCAAAACAATGACAAAACTATATGAATTGAACTTCGAATTGCTCTCACATCCACCGTATTCGCCAGATTTGGCTCCCAGCGACTACTGGCTGTTCGCAGACCTCAAAAAAAAGCTCGCCGGTAAGAAATTTCGCACGAATGAAGAGGTTATCGCTGAAACTGAGGCCTATTTTGAGGCAAAAGATAAATCGTTCTACAAAAGTGGTATTGAAATGTTAGAGCGGCGCTGGAATGATTGCGTTGCTCTTGATGGAAATTACGTTGATGAATAAAGCCAATTTTGAACCAAAATGACCGTGTTTTCTTTGTTAGGCCCGGGACTTTTCAGTCCATGTGTTACTTCAATATAATACCTATTCCACACATTCAAATTTATCAAACAAAAACAACTGCAAAATCATCAACTTGTGCAAAAAGTTCCTGTCACAAACGTTTATGTTAAAGTATGACAGAAGTCAATATCTCTTGATACCCATTTTAATATGCGTGTTAAATATGTGATAAACAATTTTTAAATTTATTTTGACGTTTCATTATGTATTTTTATTTACTTCAAATACTATTGATGTCTGTCCTTTTGCCATGTAAGCGATTAGGTTCGGGTTGTCAATAGTTAATAGTGAATCAGCTACAATATATGAAACAGAGAAACAACTGAAATCGGAAAAAGGTAAAACTTAGCTATTTCTTAAAAAAGTAGAGAAATTCACTTTAATTTTAATTATTATAAAATGAGGTTCCAAGAAGACTCTAAAGTTTATAGTTCTGTTTTATATGTATTTTATGTAAACAACTGAAGATGTCTTAAGAATCTTGTTTGTGCTTCCATAGTGGTACAAATACAAGCTGTCACTGTCAGTAAAATTACGTAATAATGTATTCTAGCGCCAATATGTCAATTACATGACGGGATAATAATGTGACAGCAACAACAAGTCGTTGTAATTATGAAATTGTAGTAAATCCCCACTGCAGTCGCTCCATCAACTTTGTTACAAATGCAGCAGACTGAAAAAACTTAACAATTGTGCGGTTCACTTAAAATTTAGCAGCTTAGTGAATTTAGTAACACAATGTGCTTTAATATAATATAATGATGATGTATCTTTAAACCCAAAATATGTTAATGTAGGAACTTACTTTAGTGTATGGAATAACCTGCACTACTCTCAATGAAATTTAATATAGCTGAAACGTTTTAACATTGCGTTGAAAGCATTGCCCGACAGGTAACTATCGCGCTGTTATTGAAAATAATACATCAACAAATATTGAATATTACAGCGTATTCAGTGTATTCCACTTACGTATGTACGCGCAAATAAATAATTATTTGTACTAAAATATAAATAAAAGAGTATTTTATCACTGCATTTAGATACATACATGTAATAGATGCTTTCTGAAACATTTTACCGTATTAATTCCATGATTCCATTTTCACGTACATTCACCTAATTTTAGTGTTGATGGATGCTATCAAATAAATAATAAACTATCGGTAAATAGCTCAATTAGTAAATCCAATTGCCAAGACATTAAAATTTCTTTTACGAAAAATACATTCGAATTTTGTCACTGCACAAATAAAAGTATGGTGTAATGTATGATCGTCTTTTCCATATACGAAAGTCGTAGAGCTAATGTAGTATTATTTTGCAGCTAGAAAAGAATCTAATATTTATTACAATTTTATATTTCTCTAGGATTGCAATCTTATATCCTGGGTTTGCAGTTTATATAGAGTGAGGTAGTTTCTGCAAAATGAAAATTCACCAATTGTAAACTGCTTATTTCAACATAATGGCCATGTTACAAGCTCATATTTTTGTTACTATCAACTGTTTTAGAGTACACCAGACACTAAAGTAATTACAAGGCCTGCTTGCAATTATGTTCGCAGCATTTCTGTCTGTGTTTTCCGAAATTTATTTATAACCAGGGTTTAGAGAATTACCTCTCAAAAGGATTCTGGACTTTGTTGATCAGGTACAACCCGATCGAATGAATTAAAATAACATGGGTGCACAATAGGCGAGCTATTGGCCGAGTTGGTCCTCCTCCGCCCATGGAAGAAAATTTGTATTGTGAACCGTCTGTTTTCACGATGTTTTTCATTAACTTTTTTAACCAAACCATCATTGGCAACAGAAGGCAGCCCACTCCGTAAACTGTCGAACCCACACTCTCATCATTTCATCTGTTATTACATTTTTACCATAAATCTCTACAAGTTGACGATGAGTTTTGGTTGGTTTAATATTCCTTGCGTTCAAAAACCGTATTACTGCATTGTCGGCGGGCTCAGAAATTGTCTTAAACATTTTGAACCATCACTAACAAATGTAAACACAAGACACTTTGGTTGTAATGGCGTCGGCGAAAAGACAATGGACCAGAGAGGTACGTGTGCGGAAGAGCGCCGCGGTGACGATAGAACGAAACGGTACCCCGGACAAGCTTCGTACTAACTAAGTAACTTAGTTTTTAGGCGTTCACGGCCATCCCTGCTGTTTGTTCTTCGGTTTTTGGGTTATTTGTGTAATGTAATCCTTAGACTAATCCCAGACATCGATCGCAGATACGATCATCTAGTTATTCAGTTAGCAAAATACATGTCTCAAGTAAATGCTGTTGCACTTACTCCATCATGCTTCCGTTAATTTTGAAATTACGAAGCTATGCTGATTAGAAAATGAAATTTTCTGGAATAAACTTTATTACACTTTCATAAATTGAAAATTATACTGCTTATACAAGTTGCAAATTAAACATCACAGGATATTTCATTTAGGCTAATTATATGTGTCAGGATCGAATTCTACATGCATATCTTGAATGAAAATTAAATGTTATTTGGCGAATAACTATTACGCGCTGCAGGTTATAAAATCGTCTTTTAGAAAGTCGCTGTAAACGAAATACATAAACTGTTATTATTAACTCTACTGTAGAGTACAATTTAAACAATTATATGCAATAGTCAATTCTTATTATACGTGCTACTGTTTCTATTTTTCAAATTATTACGAATGAAATAAATACAGGACATAGAAAACTTAATACTTGGATTTAAACACATGATAAAGAGAACTTAATGGTCATCGTAGATATTTCAGACCGTGCACATTTTGCATTTACGACATTTAGAGCAATCTATAGTGTAATTTTCACTTAATTGGAAAGCTGGAGGCGACATATTCTAACGTTATAATGGTATACAACAATTTTGCTTACAGAATACGACGCTGTATATGTATATCTATGTTTATATGCCTTTACGTATATCGTGTAAATTATCTATCTAAATTTTAATAAGATATGCAATTTTATGGATAGGAAAGTGTCATAAATTTCAACTGAACATAAATTCAGTGATACGCCTACATACATGTATACATATATGTGTGTAATGTGTCTCACAATATTCGCTGTAAACATTTAACGCTGTGAAGCCGGAAATAACTACTCAAACACTTAATTTCATTGTAAGAAGGTGCAATAAATTTCAATTAAAGCTCATATATTCTGCGATTATAGAAATCCAATTTTTAATAGTAGGCATTATTTTTAACCGAGTTTATTTTCATAAACTCACCGTAGTCATGGGCTAATAAGCAGCTGCAGATAAAATTTGTGATGATATATGGCAATAAAAACAAAGAATGTTCAATACTTTCATGAACAGGACATTGCTTTATGCTTTTTATTATCTATTACATATGATAATACTGTAATAAAATGCATAAGATTTTATAAATTCATAAATCTTAAAAGAATCTAGTAAACGGACATACATTTCATCTGATAGATTTTGTAGATACTGCGGGTATTAGCTTCCCGATGGATACCGCATCTGTTGACCGTAGAAAAGAAAGCAGCTAAGGTGAACTGGTATCAAAAAACTCTAGACCGCGTGGTCAATGATAATGAATCTTGGATTTATTAAATAAACGCCAGTCGTTTGGGTGTTAAAAAGTGTTTCCAAAAGAGTGGCCGCGACATTTGTCTCGAAAACAAATTATGTGCTAACATTTCTCTACAAGAGCAAATAACTGTTACTGTCGATTGGTATACAACCATTTGTTTACTGCAAGTTGTCGATGATTCCAAACGACAAATCATCCTCTACCAAGATAATGCAAGTTCACACAGAGTACGCAAAATAATTGATATCTTAATGCAACAAAACGTGGAATTGTTAGACCATCTTCCGTACAGTCTGGGCCTAGGTCCTACCGATTGCTTTACCTTTGCGAAAATCAAGAACGCACTACGTGGTCAAAGCTTTCAGTCGTCAGAAGTAGCCATCGATGCCTTCAAAAGCGCAATCTTGACTGCACCAACAAACGAGTGGTATAACTGCTGCCAGAGTTGGTTCAAGCGGATTAGAGTACATTAATCTTCGTAGAGAATACAAAACAATAAGGTATTTAAAAGCTATCTGCTGTTTTATTCCAGCTATGCATCCAAAACATAAAAGCCAAACCTCGTATCCTTGCAAGACATTTTCTTTTATGTAAGTACCTGTTCAAGCTTAGGCGTTTTAGACAAAATTTGCCATATCAGTGACTATCAGTTTCATTTAAAATTCTATTAAAAAAAACACAAGTAATACTATTAATCGGTTAGTATTTTCAAATTATATTACACGATGCCGGCTGTACTGTTTTATTTTCATCGTTTTTAGTAACTAAGCTATAAATTTTAATACAAACGGTTGCTATTAAAAGCTATAAAGCGAACCTATCACACTTACGTTATTAATATCCAGTTGATACGACTGTAAAATCAATTAGGAAGCCAATGCGGAAATTCAATTCATCCGCGAATAATTTGTGGCATTTTAATGAGTTCTCGTCTCAAAATAAATATTTATGGAGGAATATCAGCTAAATCGCATTTGGCAGCGTGTTAAGGTTATTTATTTTGCATGTTAACCAGACTTATTAGCGTATGATCTGCGACCTGGAACATATGCATGTATAATGGATACACGCATGTGTTATGCACGTGCAGATATTGTAATATAATCCGTTTAGGGTAGGATAAGATATGGGAAATCGATATTATGTAGATACATATGTATGTGTGCCTATCTAAGATGAACTCGAATAAATATTGCAGGTAAAAATATATGCGTATATTATTCATGCAATAATATGCTACCACATTTTTAACAACAATACGAACGGATGTATATGTTATGGTTTAGATATTTCCTTAAAAAACACAGAAACACATTTTTAATATAAACAAGTACAATAGGTAATTCGTAACAATGTAGTACGAAAAGTCAATGCAAATCGGCAAAAGAGCTATTAAGACATTACAATTGCTGGACATTTCACGCAAATGTTGTGAAGCGAATATTTGATTGGAATAGGAGATTCAAAGATGTGGCAATGGTCTTTGAAACAGACAGTCAGAAACAATGTTGACGGACGTGCAGTACATATATATAGTTGGACTAATTTTCAGTGAAGAATTGGGTATGAGAAGGATATCTGCAAAGATTGTGCCTTGTAACCGATGAGCAGAAGCAGCGTAGACTTGATATTGTGATTGATTTTCCGCCAAATTCGTACCTGCTTTCGAGAGTTATTGGGGGTGATGGCAGCTGGTGCTTTCAGTATGGCACAGAAGCAGCACGTCAGAGCAAACAGTAGAAATATTCGGCTTCACCACCTCCTAAAAACACGTATGTTACGCTCAAGACCACTTTGATCACAAGGGAATAGTCCACAAAACTTTATTCAACAGAGAGTCAATCAACAATGGTACGTAGAAGTACTGAGGGCATTGCAAGATTCTGTTTGAAGAAAAAGACCAGAAAATGGATCATTCATCATAACAATTTCCCAAGCCACACTCCGAGAGACTTTCTATCCAAGAAAGTGATTACTGAATTAGTTCATCCTGACTAATTCATCCAACTTGGCTCCGTGCGATTTTTGGCAATTGCTAAAATTAAAAACTACTGAAAGAATGAAGTTTTTTTTAAGTATAACTGATGTCGAACAAAATGTAAGCAGCCTGTTCAACGGTATGACGGAAAATGAATTTCAGTCTTGGTTCTAAAAGCAAAAACTCCTTTTAAATCATTGCGTAGATGCACAACAGGAATACTTTGAAGGTAGCAATAGCCGCTAGTCTACAATGCCAGGTGTATATTGAAATGCGCATAGCAGACGTGCAGTAGAATGCTATTTCAATTTCTTGCATATAAAAATAACATTGTCATTACATGTCATGAGTCTAAGTTTTCAGGTAGTTTAAGGCATTCTCAGAAGGCTGGAACTTGACTGAAGATAAACCTCGCAACAGAATGTTGCGACTTTTAATTGCATACCCTGAAGTGATGAAAATGTCCACAGAACAAAGAATGTTGTGTATTCTGATAAGCGAAGTGTCAACAGATTTTTACCAATGAATTGGGAACGAAGAAAATCTGCTCGAAATGGTTCAACTTCTCATATGTTTCATTACTGGTACGCAATCTTGGATTGTCAAATACGACACGGAGACAATGCACCAGAGTTAGGAAAGCACATTCTAATTTCACCAATGAGTTAATTAAACATGAAAAGTATCTACACCTCCTTTTTTGATCGTCCATAAGGAATTTGTGGTTCAATGACGAAGTATAAACTAGCATTTTATCCGAGAGATTCGAAAAAGAATAATGCGCCTTGCCAGACCGCGATTTCAATTAACGAGTTTTTGGCAAGTGAAAATATCTTTGCGGCTCCGGAGCCTTCTCATTCGCTAAACCTGTTACCTTTTCTATTTTCCAAGATTTTGGGGACATTTGAGAATATTGAAAAGACCATAACTGATCAGCTAAAAGCGATTCCAGAATCTGAATTCGAGCACTGCTATGAAGAGTGTGAATTCCCAATGAAAGAATTTTGAAGGAGATAATGCAGAATTGTAATATCATTTGAATAAAAAAAATAGTCTTTATTTACACATTTCGTATATATTAATATGCAATTGTGAATTCATTTAGTTTAAGTAGTGCATACGAATGTGAGTTCTGTGTTATCTTTTTTCAGTGCAAAAAATTATTAGCATTATTTACTGTTATGTTGCTTGACTGATTGAAAATAGCACTTTTAATGATCACTAAATATTTGGCTTTATCGCAAAATAGTTTAATACGTTGCATGCTTAAACAGGGTTCTTCAGCTCTTCGAATGATGTTCCACTATATTTATTGCAATAGTACGTGTTATTATAAAAATAGGTAGTACGAAGCAGAAAAAGGAAACATATTGCAAGCACCGTATCATAAACTTACTTACTCCAATATGCAAACATGTATCACGTAAATTAAATTTTGTTATGCAAGTGAACTTTTATTCTTTTTTACTCAATCGCCCATGTGTCACACCACACCATTACGATTTTAACCAATCTCTCTGATTTATTGCTCATTGCTCTGTTCAAACGGACCTTAAAAATGGCATGTGTGTAACGTACCATATTGAAATGCATATCGTATTTTCTAAAACAATGTCTAATTCTAAAAAAAGTAATATATACCGTTTTTGTACACAAACGTTACGTAACAGGTTCTGAATGTTTAAATTTCAATTGTTCTTCATTCAATAGATCAAGTATTGACGGCAGCAACAGCATTTTTAAGTATAGAATGTACTTGAATACCAACCAAAATTCTTTCGTTGTAACTTGATTGAATGTTAAACGTTTCGCAGTTTTCATTATACTTATGTGCTCTTATACTCATTTGCCGGAAATTTATATTAACTTTCATGAGAAAATTTAGTAAGTTAGTTTAGTAAGTTACTTATAGCCAATTGAAGATGAGATACTGGTTGAAGCAGATTACCGACAATGTTTACATAAATACAAGGCTTTCTCTCTATTACTGAACCAATATGTTATTTATTCCCCTAAAGAGTATTACAAAGGGTCAAGTCACTTAACTTAATTGAAGACTACAAATTGAGGGCATTCTAACTCCTTGTGAAAAAATTAAATAAGACTGGATATATATATGTATATACATATGTATATACATATGTATATACATATGTATATACATATGTATGTAGTCACGTTAGATGACAATTCAAATAATTGTCAATTATGTCCACTTTAATTAAGCAATAGATCTTAAACTCTGTTTCAGACTTCCTTCCCTATTTCCATTAAAAATAGATGCACAAATGTAGGTCGGGCTTTAAATATATACCTTAACAAATAAAATTTCATACAAAAACTGTAGATACCTTCATCAGTACTACAATTTAAAATTGAAAGTAGATCAAGAAAAGTTATAGGTCAAAGTTATATTTTAAGCTAAATTTAAATTGCCTTATAAATAGACTTCCATTTATGAAAAGGGGATCCCTTGATCATACATCATCGTCCGATGACCTACAAAAAAATATTTTCGGGTGATATTTTCATTCTTACTTTTAATGATACATCATGTGTATCTATCTTGTATTCAAGTTATTGATGACATGCTGTGTCTATTGTATAAGGTGTTTCTTATACTTAATCCTAGATTTTGAATTTTTTTTACCCGAACTACTATTTACTTTTTAGTCTTAGGCTTTAATGTTAATCTTACTTTATGCTGCGTTAAATGTTATTTTATGCTGTATTAGTAATGTTAAACAGCTAATAAATTTACGTATTTATTTTTATTTAAATCACTTCCATCACTTTACTGTTCAATAAACACTACAGCATTAAGTAAAGTATCTAAGGCATTAAGTATCTAAGGGTCTAATAAAGTATGGAATAAAGGAAGTATCTCTGAAAAGAAAATAATAAATACGGGGTATGTAATAAACATATTTTTATTTCCACTAAACTTCCGGTTAGACCGAAAACGTCATCAACTTTTTTATTCTAAAGAGGACACCATGTATATTTTTACATACTTAATGGACCTTCTTAATGTATCCCTCAATATCTTACCTGCTACGTTTATCTCCAATAGAAGAATAAAAGCCACTATTTTTTTGTTGTAGAAAATATTCCTTTTTATAATTGACTATTGTACTAATGGAAGTTCTATCAGCTCATTTTTATGGATACTTATCAGTGGTAATACATACACCAAAAATGCTGAATACGAATGGGTTGAAATAGTTTAATGATGATTGGTTTTGGTAATCGTACTAGAACTCAACCAGAAGTGTTTTACTTATTTAATGGTTTACTCCTATAACGCGTTTGGTTGTTACTAAAACACTTGAGCGCTTTAGTTTGTATAGGACAGTAAAAGGTATCAAAAAAAATGGAAGACCGAAATCAGCAACTAATTGGAAGAGTTGCCTTAAACTCCTACTACTTCTCTTGCGTTATACCGTGATGTAAGTTGTAACTCCGAAGCGAAATTGTTGAAACCCTTACAAAGTCCAGCTATTCCAACAACTATCAGAAAATGATTACTACTGACGAGTCAAATTTTGCGAGAGAATGATGGAAACCTCTAACGGCAGCGGTGATTTTGAAATTAATATTGCATCTTCTGACGAGGCAAGTGTTTCGTGCCATATCCTACGATATTGGTCGATTAACAATCATTTAGCGCCTACTCCACACCCAGAAAAATTGAATGTATTACCCAAAATAGTAACAAGTAGCGCTATTGGGCTATTTTTATAGATGGCGTTAGCCGAAGCCAAGCGTTTAGATCTTTTAAACCAACAAGTTATTCGTGTTCTTCAAGAAAATGAACAATTACCATAGGCAGATTCGAAATATTTTGCATGAAATTTTTCCAAATCCATGGATGTAGAGGGTTAATTAAATGTTCCGCTCGTTCTGTTGGTTTTAGCTGTATCGAATTCTTTCTATGGAAACACTTAAAAGCCTTTATAATATGTAAAAATATATAGGTATTGTTTTTAATAAATACGAGGGTGACCTGAAGTGTTTCCGGAATCGGCGCACAAAGGTTGAAGTGGTCGGCAAGGGCAACCATTTTTATGGCAACTATCAAAATTTCAGACGTCTATTGTCAATAGTTGTTGCTTAAGAGTGTGTTTTGTGTAGCAAGTCAGGCGGTTTCGTAAAAATTGATAAAATCAAACTTTGTGCGGTGAAAAACACTTCTGGTTGACTGGGAAAACGGCCACGGAAATTCTAAATATTTTGCTGGGGGTTCATGGCGGATGTACTCCATCATTTTCGACCATCAGCTTTTGGGTGAGCGAGTTCAAACGTGACCGAACAAGCACAAATAACGAACCGCGTAGTGGATGCCCAAAAACCGCTACCAACCGTGAAATGGTCGACAGGATTCATGATGTCGTGTTAGCCGATCACCGATTGAAGCTGAAAGAGATAACAAAGACAACAGGCATCTCAGAAGAACGCGCTGGCTATATCCTATATGAAATTTTGAGTATGAAATAGCTTTCGCCGCAATGGGTATTGCGGTTACTCACACAGGAGCAGAAACGAAATCGGGTAACCGTTTCGGAGGAATGTCTGGCCAGGATGGAACGCTATCCAAGAGATTTTTTCATGCATTTCGAAACCGTGGATGACCACTACATACCGAAGACCAAGGAACTGGACTTTTCCGGGCGAATCGGCTCCGAAGAAAGCAAAGACCGTTCCATCGGCCGGAAAGGTCCTGGCGACTATTTCTTGGAATTCCCAAGGTGTAATCACACCTAGCTCATTGACTATCTGCAGAAGGGAATGCCGATCACGGGGCAATACTACAGCGATTTATTGACCCGATTCGATCCAGTATTGAAGCAGCGAAAAAAGATGGTTTTCCACCACGACAATGCACCGGGGCATTCATCCCGCATCGTCCTGTACAAATTGACTGAGTTGCGCTACGAATTAGTCTCTCAACCTCCAGACATAGGCCCCAGCGACTTTTTCCTTTTTCCAACCCTGAAAAATCACTAGGAGGAAAGAGATTTGCCTAAAATGAGGAGGTCATCCTACTTCTCCGACAGCTTGAAGAGACTGGAACATCGTTTGAAGAAGTGTATTGATCTTCGATGGGACTACATCGAAAAATAAAAATAAAAAACCATACCAATACCGTGCTTTTCTTGTCGATTCCGACTAGGTCGTCGTAATAGTTGATGATGTTTCCGGTTTAATTGAAAGCTTAATGGAAATAAAATATATGCTCATCACGGAATTTCATTGAAATCATAGTTTTCGTTTCAGGTATTTTCATGGTTTCATACTTTATTATGCTTACGTCCATAAGAACGCCGTCCAATACTTTTTCCCATGATGCCCAAAATTAATTATCTAGTTAACTAAGAGGGTAATGTAGAAGGTAATTATTGTTGATATGAAGATTGTTTTTGTTCACACTACATCTGCTAAAACAGGTTTAAATTAACAGCACTGCGGATATCTATGATTTATTCATTACCAATAATAAAGGTGTTATTCAAAATCTTCATCCTATGTTTCAGCATTTTTGCTCTTGTTATTTAGAAATTATTTATTACGGTTTTGGAATTCATTAGCTACTTCAAGTAAATTGTATCTTTAATTTTATGGTGGGTTACTGTTTGAAATGTAATAAGCGAAGTAGTTGAAGAACAGCTACACCAAGTACAGAAAATATAATCTAACCATCCTGGATATTACAATAATCTGCACAGAATGGAGAGTAAAAACTAATACTCATCAGTTATTGAATCTGTAGATAATTATACATGTGGTTGTATATAGGTTTTTCTTCGTCGTATTTTCCTATCGTAGAGCGGCTCTAATCCAGATCGAGG
Source organism: Trypoxylus dichotomus (assembly GCA_023509865.1). Classification (NCBI taxonomy): domain Eukaryota; kingdom Metazoa; phylum Arthropoda; class Insecta; order Coleoptera; family Scarabaeidae; genus Trypoxylus; species Trypoxylus dichotomus. Next base: position 46,184,416 of record CM042074.1, read on the forward strand.
AAAGTTGTTCCGAGGCAACTTATCAAGCCGGTATATTCACGACATACTTCACGTAATTTTATCTGAAGAGTGCTATTTTCGCTTTCTAACCCGCCTTCCTTATCATTAATTCACACGCTGCGTTGTATGTGTATGGAATCGCGCTTCGAGGGCCCCTAATTATAATAAACGTAGTATAGACACTTCAGACGATGCACAGAATAGATAGCGAGCGACGATTATGGCAACAGCGAGGTTGGAATTTGAAAAAGCGCGAGATTTATGCGTTGCGATTTCATACGACGCCCAACAGGCACATAGACGTCTACGCATTTATATCTTTTGCAATTTATATTAATCGTCAGGATAGCAAGACGTAGCTTCTGACTAATATATTGATAAATTTACAATACATTAAGGTAGATCCAAATTCAACAATAATGTTGTAGTATTTACGAAACATGATGGTTAATTTTTCTAACATAACTACATACGTACTTATCAACTTGTTAACAAAAATAATCATAAATTAACTTAAATTTCGCTTTCATTACTGCCACACACAATGTTGGCCTTCTCTCTAGCAGCTTTGTCAGTGCTAGCAGCTCTATTTTCCTCCACGTATCCTATCGTTGCGTCCAAAGTACTGTTGTCTGACTTTTGCTGATGTTATTTTTAGTCATCCGGATTGTATATTGGAAACACTGGCACTTGTTTGATACTTTTTAACATTATAATCCACAGTTCTACGGCTTAATTTCAGTAATTTAGCAATTTCATGGTTATCTTAATCTAAGTGATGGTCTTCAAAAGCGCTTGGTTTTTGAGACCTATTACTCGTTGTTCCAAGGCACACTCGGTAACATACGCAATGTAATCTATTTCCCTTTTTTTTCTTCCAAATTACGTCTTTTTACATACTTTTATAGTAACGATGCAAGTAACTTTCTGTTTAAAGAGTAAATGGTTAATCTGGTAATTTAAGTTAATTCAAAATAATGTTTGAAAATTTATCAGATACATCAATGAACATTAAATGTAATTTCAATTTTCAAACTTGTCAATAAATTCCAAACTTAATTTGACGTTAGAATGCCCGATTTTAAAAATTTAAAGAAAACAGCCTTCTCGATTATATGATCATAAACGTATTGTGATCGTATTATACAACAATGGATAATTTAGGCAGACTGATTTATAAAATGAATTGTGGAACATTTCTGTCAGAATTAGATAAAAAAATAGCTATTCGTAGTACATGCTACAATTTCTTTCTCATTAAGTGTTGCGTTATATTAAGTATCATTTTAAAATTGCGTACTTGATTTCTGTATCAATAACAAGAACTAGTAGTGGAACAATATGTTCATATAATAATTTATAAGCTTCCCCTTCTTTGCAGTGTTTAATGTACGAGAAATAATAATTATTTTGGAATTTTCCTAATTCATACAAAAATACTTCCTTGTAGCAATTCGGATACGCTCAGCTCGGTTTAATGTGAACGAACTGTTCGCTGAATGGCTTATTTTAACACATCTACCGGTGAAATTTACGGAATTCCTGCGAGAGGCTTTATAGTGAGTAAGGAAGGAAAGACGTTTACTTTGTCGTTGATGACAGAATAAAACGGTGCATCTCCCAATGACGGTTAAAGTAGCTTGCGTGACAAACGAATTTCTATAGTTGTTTCAGGAACGGTACAAAAAAAATTAACTGACGTTTATATTTTTTTCGGTTAATAATTATTTTCGCATATCTTCGCCGTTAGTTTCCTTGAACCTAACCAGTAATTATAAAGTACGCGTTGCGTGAAAGAGTTAACCAATGTAGGGCAATGGATTAGATGCAGATAATTTCTTTGTTTAATAGTTCAGGTACCCCTGGGAAATGTTGGAGTTTTCGTTATGTTGTTACGTTAAAACCTTGGAAGACTAAGTACATAAATTCTAAGAATTTTGCAATTGAAGTAAAAACAACTTGCTAGAAAATTAAGGTATTTACAGCAATTTTATGTAATTTTTTGACCACTGAAAATACGATCGGATTTTACGTATCCTTCGTATAACCCCTGTTAAGAATATAGTAAGAAACATGTAAACCAAGTAAAGTAAAGGATGCACCAATACAAATTATTCGCATAATAATCCTTTTTGAAGCGTCTCATACGATTACAACATCTGTTATGTAGCATTTACGAAATTGTTGTTAAAACGTTTCTTAAGGCGCGCCCTGTATACACTTTAATATAAATTTATTACCATGGTATCTTTTCTAATAGTTATTCCTCAATAATCAGTGAATATAAAATTGATACTAAAGGAATGTTTTTATTGACTTGGTAATTCTTAAGCGCGTGCAGTCTTCCGAAAGATATACAGTGATTACAAGGACTATATAGTCATATAATTCACAGGTGTCGCAGTAAACTTTACACCACACAAATTAATAATGTATTCGGTCCGAATAAATAAATATCCGTGAATTCCGAAAGACAGTGGTTATTGTTTACATGTTTAAATATTTCGTCAAACTGTGTACAACACACACCAAAACAAACTACTTCAGCAACATCGTATTTTGGATCTGAGAATTATTCAGAACTATTTATCATTACTCCATTTCACTCGCGGCATATGTAACATATATAATATATAATTTAATCTAATTTTGTACGTTCTAATTATTACTCACTTAGTATCACAAAATATCGACATTGTCTTTGATTAAGTTTCTTGCCCAACATAATACCAATCACAAGAAAAAACGATAATAAAAGGCCATACGTACATTATGAAAATATATTTAACTATAAGAATTGAAGAAAATGAAGACCTAAAACTAAAATACGTAAAGAATAACTGGAAATAAGGGATGCACAAACAAACTTGAATTAGAAAAAAGTTACATGGATTCAAAGCAAATCTCAGTGTGATACTTACTTGCTAAATTACACATATTATATTAGCATTATGCGAAATATTAGTTTTAGGAATAGGTAGTGCAAAGGTAGTACAAAATCAAGATAAAAAACATCCATTCCCTAATTTTCAGACAAATTCACAGCAATAAATCCCTTTATGTCCTTTAAGGAAATGCATACTGTGGTGATTGGGTAAGGAATGGTAGTCAAACTCTCTAGGTGGGTACTGACCATCAAGTTTGTATGAAATAAATTTAAGGGGACGACGCTAAACTCGTTCTAATGTAAGCATTAGCTTTTAGCCATTAGGCAAGTATAATAATAAATAGACGCATAATGCAGACAACTCATTACAAAGGCAAAATACAAAAGCTTTAGCACACTTATGTCATTAAAGTAACTGGTAATCCACACCAAGAAGCCGAACCCTTTAGAGCAAGTTAAGGTAAGGTCTTCAATGTGTTGAAGTTAAGCGGCTATCAAAAATAACTCCAAGATCCTTAAATGATTCAACTTTAAATATAACCTCACTTTTTATTGCATAAAACGAAGTTATAGGATTTGTTTTATGTGCGAAAGTGATATGCCATTAATCGTAAGAATTTAGTATAGAGAGTGAAAATGCTCGAAAAAATGTCGCGTAAAAAACCGGTAAGTGTTGATAAATAACCGTCAATCTTTATCCTACATGAAGAAAGTTATTACATTAGGCAAATTATTTAGAAAACTGTAATTAATCCACCCTCAATAATGTCATATGCCGATTTCGTCAAACAAAGAATTTAGAAGACCGCAATATCTCAGGACCGTCAAGGTGCTCATCCCATGTGGCTGATTTAAGATTCGAACTCGTAAACTAGTAAATGTAATCCAAGATTAACGGTACCAGAAATAGCCACTGTGCTCAAACGCAGACCGAATAAATTATCAATTTGTGTAGTGTGGAGTTTACTGCGAAAGCTGCAAATTGCGAAAGATAGTTGAATGATAACTTACAGAAAAGAACAGCTTTTTATGTACTAACAAAATAAGTCGAAAATTAATGTATTTGGCTTTTTTCTGGCAATAAATAATGTATAATATATACGTATACTAACAGGTTTAAGCGTTGTGGTCAGTAATATAAATTTGTTTTTATCTCTGCAAAACACGTCGGCAATATATTCTTGTAATGGAGGAGTAAGATGTTTGTGAAAACTTTACTGATCAAAATAACATCCTTCACTGCAAATTCCCAACATATACAGACACACCGTCGTAGTAAAACTATTTTACTTGATTGTAAAGATATATGCACGTAAAGAAGCAATACACACGCCATGGATGTGGGAGATGTTTATGTACACCGCCGCTCACGAATGTTTGGATTTATTACATTTAACTTTAATATTGAACTTTAAAATATTCCATAGGTGTTGTTTGGACATGAGCTTCTTTCTTATTCTCCTGTTCAGTTTATGCTACAAGAGCTGTCTAGAGTTCAAATCAGGGCTTTAAGCGAGCTACGTCATTATTGTTAAGTCCATTGTCGAGTTTTTATGGAGGTGTTTTGGATCATTAATCGTGCATAAATGTCAAATTTTCTCTTAATAACTTTGTCCCGTGTTATTTTAAAGTATTTCGTTATTGCGCTTTTCCTAAAATTCGATTAATTTCTATATATTCCCTCGCATATACAAATCTGAATACAATCACTGCCGTGGTTAATTGTTGGTGTAACCACATCGAGCACATTCTTAATGCTTCGAATTTCTCAGCGAAATTCTTTGTTGAGTGCTTGAAACTTGTCCCACTGCAAACGGTTTGCTCTGTTACCTTACCGTAGAAACTCCAAATCGGTTATGTAATCCCTTTTCTTTGAAGTTTCATTTGACACTACTCACTAAAATCTAATTTGCGCATCCACGTTTGAGTTCAGTGTCTATTTCTAGTACCGTCGATCATCATCGATTATGTTTGCTAATGAGTTTAAATGTTAAACCAGCCGCTTGGGATGTGCTCCTTGAGAATCCTAAGCTGTTGCGCGGTCTTATAAATTCCATGTTTGATGAAATCGGCATTTGGCATTATTGGATTATATTATTACAACCTTCTAAGTAATTTGCTTAATAAAGTACCTTCTTAGAATAATAATTGAGGATTGTTTATCAACATTTATCGGTTTTATAGGCGGCATTTTTCGCCCTGTGGGCTATATTTTTATGATCAAAGCAATATGTCAATAAATGCCGGCATATCATCTTCACATGTAAAACAAATCCTATCGTTTTATACAATAAGAGGTGAAATTATAGGTAGGGTTTAATCATTTAGGAATCTTGGGGGTATTTTTGATAGTCGCTTAAGTTCTCTTCAATACATTGAAGAACTCTCCTTAACTTGTTCTAAAAGCTTCTTGATGCAGAGCACCAGATAATTTAATGACACAAGTATGCTGATGGTTTTGTATTTTGCCTTTGTAGTGAGTTGTCTGGAATATGCAATTATTATTTGATCACCTTATTATACTTGCCATTAGCTTACATTAAAACCAGCTCAGCGTCGCTTCCTTAAATTTATTTCGTACAAACTTAATGGTCAATAACTACCTAGAGGAGTACCTTAACTTGCTCTAAAAGTTTTGGCTTCTTGGTGTGGACTACCAGTTAATTTAATGACATAAGTATGCTCAAGCTTTTGTATTTTGCCTTTGTAGTAAGTTGTCTGCATTTTGCGTCTATTTATTATTATACTTGCCATTAGCTTACATTAGAACGAGTTTAGCGTTGTCCCCTTAAATTTATTTCATACAAACTTCATGGTCAATACCCACTTAGAGAGTTTGACTACCATTCTTTGCTTAAGAGCGACAGTATACGTTTCTTTAAAGAACGCAGAAACCTATTGCTGTTATAAGTATCATACTAACTTTTTCTTGGAATCCAAGTAACTTTTCCATAATTTAATCTTGTTTGGAATAATTGTTAATCATTACGTTCTTTATTTTCTTATGCAGTTCAGTATATTTTCACATTGAACGTATGGCTTTTTACTATGTAACTGGTATTATGATGATTAACAAACCTAATCAAAGAAGATGCAGATACTTTATGATATTAAGTGGGTAATAATTAAGCAGCAGAAGTTTAAAATAGCTTCCATACGTCCCGAATGGGATGGTCGAATAGTAGTACGCCGATAACGTATTTCATACTGCATTAGAGTGTAATTGTATGTGCAAAACGGAATAATAATGAATAGTTCTCAATAATTGCTGAACGCAAAGTACGATGGCGCTCAAGTAATTTGTTTAGTGTAACGTATACAGTTTGTCGAAATATAAGGAATTGCTTTAAACGTGCAAGCAGTAAAAAATTCTTTTATTAATTTGTATGTTGCGGATAATGTAACACTTAAGATACTGAAGCAGGATGTGTTCCGTAAGCTTTGGACAAAGTATAATTCAACCATCAGAAAAAAGTTCCATTAGCATTAGTGGAACAACTAAAAACAGTGGATGAAGCTATGTACTTTAAATGACCACAAACTTGTTGGGGTATTAGAAAGAAATCATGGTATACTAAGCAAAAGTTCAGATTTAGCCAGGTTATGAAAAAAATAGAGTAGTAGTTTTTCTACAGACTGGTTCACGCAGTTCAAAGAACATGTCAATTGTCTAAATACCACTAATCACTGAACAGTCATGCTCTTTGTACAAGATCCCTCTTACACAGACAATTTTCTGAGAAGACTTGCGTAGTGTTGCAAAAGTTCAGTCCAGTTAATTCAGATTGTTGGAGCTTGTCTCGTGGACAAGTGTTTAACAACAATTATAGCATAAAATATATTACTAATTATTAACTACTTATTGCGGCATTTTTTGTATGTCTACGGCTTGTATGCTCAAGCTATAAACGTGTTTTACAAAAATTTAAGTGACCGATCTTTCATGAGAGGAAGTGTATATATAGAGCCATTCACGTTGACCATCTGCTACTCGTATCTCCTAAAGTAATGAACACTTTACTTTGAAATTTTGGTTAGTGAAATTGTAATTAAAGATATATTTATAACATAATACATAGCTTACCAATCTTTGCCATAATAACATTATGCCATTCTAATATTTCGAAAATGGAATACACAAAACATGGATGCTACTACGTATGTATTTTTCACCATCTTATCATCTAACTTTCTAATTTCTCGCTACAAATATATATACCGTTTTAATAGTGTACACACTCACTTAAATATGACGCGCTAAATTCCCTGAAACAATACTACAACACCTGGGGCATAGCCCGTCTCTTCAACAACAAAATAACCTTGACATTACTCTCTGTAAACAAATTGACGAGTACAATAACCTAGCGTTACGAAGAGAGAGACAGTGAAATAGAAGGAAATATTAAAATGATCGTCGTTTTTGTTCTTGCGTTGTACAACGTTACCGTTCGTTATACAAGTACTATTCCGGTTGTCGAACGACCGGAAATGCAGGTGGAGCGAGACCAAAGGCCATTTCGTTGAATTTTATAGACCATTTCGGATTGTCTACTGTGTGCACCAAAACAGAACACTGAAGGCGAAAAACAGAAACGCTTTGTTAGATAGGCATATTGTTTCTTCCGCGGATAAATGAAGACAAATTTGAGAAAGTTTCGTTATGCAAGAAAGAATTCTACCGTTTGTGAATATTAACACAAAACTAGCAACTAATTTACCTTATAGATTTAAAATTCACAGGGGTCAAGAGGTACAATACAATCCAAACTTCTAAAACAGTATTGTGTTATTTCATATCATATTTTAATACAGAATTTTCCTTTATTGAGTAGACAATGAAAAGAGAAAATGTTTTCACCCTTCTTAAAAAGAGATAACTGAAACTGCATGCGTTCGTGAAACTGTTGAGTTTAATTGTATTAAGATGATTCGTGCGCAATATGTACCTTTCTCGAAGCTTGGTAAATTGTTCTGCTGGATAACACTATTAGCTAAACAGAAATTCTTTTTCAAGAAAATAGTTACACAGAGTTTGTAATAAGCGGGAAATTGTATGTGTTTGCTATATTCAAGCAATTCATAGAGCTAGAATGTTAGTTTTCTGCCCATTCAATTGCCCAAACAGTTTCATATTGTTTATCTATGCATATTAATGCAACTTAACAATTTTTATACGAAAAAACAGGTATATATATATTGCAAAATTTCAATTGAAAGTGATTTCTCGTCAATATGCCCACCTCGAGGTTGAATTACGGGGGCACATATTGTTGGTACTTACACAGTATCTCATTTATTTTTATCAAATCGCCTACAGCTATACCAACAAAAAAATCTCAAATCATCACAGTACTTCCACCATGTTTCACAGTAGGAAATTGGTCACCTAATACCTTCTCCAGTCTACCGCCTCACAAATGATAGACATTTTGAACCAAAGGTTTAGAATTTAGATTCGTCTATCCATAATACTTTATACCATTGCTCAAAGGTACAGTGTCTTTTGCTTATTTTGTTCTTTTGGCAATGGACTTTTCGCGGCTATTCCTCTCCTCTTGTGCGAAAAAATAATTGTTCTTTTTGAAGTATTGAGTTGTCAAGTGATCTTTGGCGCAGTAAGAAGCCTATTTAGTTTCGAAGACACTATAATAAACAGATCCTCAGCGGCTGTAGTTGGCCGTTTTTGCCCTGGACGTTTTTATGACTATGTGAACCTGTTTCCGCCATTCTCTGAGGAATCATAAGTATTTCGTTTTTTTTTTAACCCTAACTTTTCTGGCAATTTGTGGTATTGAATACCCTTCACCATGTAATGTTATAATGAATAAATGTTTATCAATTGATATTTGTTGTCGTTTCGGTATTGTAAGCTATGATCTTACACGCACGATAACAAATTTGAATCTGACACTTTATTCAAAATACTTGCATACATTTTTATAATTTATTTGTGGGAACAATTTCGTCTTACATTATAAACAATTCTTTCCAAGAATTTATCTGAATTTGATTATAGTAGGGATTAATGCATTTCCTACTGTCGTTAAAAAAATTGAAATGTATAGTACAGGATGTTAAGATTTCTATACTTTTTATAGTGGTTGTCATGCATTTGAACGATAGTGTATATATACACAGTGAAATCTCCCTAGAACAGAGTCGTTTGGGATTCAAAAATACGTTGGCTTTAGATATGATTCCGTTTCATATAGTATGCCGTACATAACGAAAACAACAACGGAGCCACCAAGAAAGTTGTAGTGCATAGCATTTCGTATTTTATACCAATAGTATATAGATCGCTATATCATTATGATATTTTCTAGTAGAATGTATATACGTACAGATACAAATTGGACATTTCATTAAAAAAAAAATATGTGTTTGGAAGGCGCAATACCTTGGAACTTTTAACTTTCTGATAAATTAGAACGTTTTCTAATTAGGAAGGATACATTAGTTTATAACAGCGGAAATATAGTTGTTTTTAATGTTAATTAGTACTGCGGTTGGCTACTCTAATTTCACAGCTGATTGATAATTTATACAAAAGTAGAACATAATAATTCTATCGCTAATTATTAATCTTTAAACAATAATTAATTTATCGTGTTTTGTAATATCGCGCTCTTCGAAATAATAAGTGTGGGAACGTTTATGTGCTCTTCTAGCACCAGTAATGTCATTGCTCGGTTACGGAAAAGCTCTCGAAGATCTTGCTATGATGTCATTATTTCATTTTTTGATTAGACCTGCTAGAGAATTTAAAGTGCATTTGAATGGTTTAGCCTTAAGTTCATTCTTTTTCTAACTTCTTTTTGTCATGTCCGTGAATAATTCTGAATTGAGTTTAAAGACTTTTTGCTGCGAGAACTGCAGAATGGCAAGAAAGGATCAAATTTTAGTTTCGATTTTGGATGGTTTATTTCTTACGATCATGCCATATTGCGCCTCTTATATAATTATTAAAAAAAAATGAGAATGAAGTTATCTCATTTTAATGTCAATTATATTAAAAGTAATTTTGCCTTAATATTCCCAAACCCATTACTAAACGAAAATTAAAATTAAACCATGAGTGATTTTATATTCTCTTTGTTTTTCGTATTATCTGGTCACCGTGAATTTTATCTTAAAGGAAACTGATATATTTCTTTTCGTTTATGTCATGACATGTACAGAAATACACAGAAATATAAATACTAATATCTTAACATCTTGGATTACGCATTTCAATTGTATTTTAATAGATTTATAGCCTACTTTATACAAATAATACCCTAATATACTATACTTAAAAAACTAATTTGCATTTTACGACACCTGCCTTATTGCTGACACAACAAAATAAGAGAAAGATACTGGTCGGTCATTGAACACAAGGATTGAATCCTTGTGCAATGGTATAAAGTATTATTTATTGACAAATAAATCCATCTTCCAAACCTTTGATTCAAAACATCGATCATTTGTGAAGCGGCAGGCCAGAGAAACAGCCGGTGACCAATGTGTGGTTACCACAGTGAAATATGGTGGAAATAGTGTGATGGTTTTGTGTTGTTTTAGTGCTACAGCTATAGGCGATTTGATAAAACTAGATGGAATCCTGCGAAAGGAGGGTTATATAAGAATCTTACATAAAAATGCTGCGCCAGGAGTGGAAAATTATGTAGCCAGAACTTTATCTTCCAATCATTTATTTTGTTTATGTAGAACTTATTTGTTACTCGACTCCAAAAGAGGAGTTAGCATCTTTAGCAGAAGCTCCAGGTAGCATGGACTAAAATTATAGGCGATTATCTGGAATCTAGTATTAGACGAATGCCAAGAATATATGCCGCGGCAATTCAATGCCAGATATGCACATTGTGTACATATATAAATTCGTAAAGTCCTACCTAAAAAACTATGAATATAGAAACAAGTGTTATTACAAATAAACTCAGTTTGTTCACTATTAATCAAAAAGTCCACTAATTGGACTAAAGAAAGCCACCGAGAAAAAAGGGTCCATGAGCAATTTTGTTAATTGATTTTATTAGTAATGTAAATGAATGAGTTGATATGTACATATACAGAATTAGAGAATAAAAAAGAATTTGTAATATGATTACCATAACTACATAATCAACTATTCCTAAGACTAATATAATTTTCTGTTTAGTTCAATGTCTTGTACGTAGTACACATGTTAGCTAATTAGAATACACTTGCATAATGCAGAGGAAGAGCTAAATTTATACGCTCCAGCAGCAATTAGATTCCGCCAATGTAATTGTTATAATTAATTTTAATTGTTCAAGTGACGGTGACTTAATGAGTATTTACGATCTGTTCCTTTTAATAACTTTATCTGCATTAGGATATATTGAACCTGCGGAAAAAAATAAGTACTTATACAAATAGCGCAACACAGGCGTAGGTTGGGTTGCCTGCTCTAGACATCTATAGCTTCAATACGAAGTGAATATCCTTGACATTTTAAACTTGTAACAACCACACACACTACATTTACAAAAGCTCTGGCATTAGTAATTGGCGATTACTAATTACTAGAAAGCGTATGAATCATCTTAATATTTATGTTTATAACATCTCTCGCATGAATTTAAACGTAGTTAATTGTAGAAGTTCATATATAAAACAATAGTTCAAAGAAGTAAGTAAATCAAGCAGAATTAGATGATCTAATGTTTACAATTCCTAAAGGAGTAAATCTACTAATTTCTGCGAGAAAGAATGATCAATTATAGTAAGATATATTAAATTTACTATGCAAACCCATTCAATTACTTAGCAATGGAATGTTTTGGGAGTCTGCTTCGTCGACAAAAGCATGTGCATTACAATATGTAGTACGTTTACGTTGGAGTAATTTCTTTTCTTGACGTAAAATGTTAAAGTATTAGCGTTACTTTGTATAGTTACCTTAAATATATTGAACTAAAGTATAGCGTCTCAAAATAGCTTACTACGTGTAGCTTCTTCAACTTTTTATAGAAAGGACATAAAAACCATGTATCCATACTAACATCTATTTATTAAATTATTAAACAATAAGGAGCAGCAATCATATTCTTATATGGTAACCCAGGGATAGTACAGCTCATCTATTCACTTTATAAAAAGGTGTTCCAAGCAGAAGTTATTCCGAATGGAGTGGTCTCCACTGTGAATATATTTTTGATGTATACAGTATACTGGTGTATTATTTAACATTGTTCTTATCAATGGAACGCCCTATTATTGGGTTATTGAATATGATTGTATTTTTCCGTGCAGTATAAAGCAAATTAATGGGCGAACACTGTTCTACGAATAAGCGAATTTTGGGATATTCACCTTAAAAAAACTGTATTTACATAATGTTCTTGAAAAATCAGTCAGCTTTACTAGCAATTACTTTGCAATCATCTTTTGTGTGGTCGTGATCATGCTTCAAATTGACCAACTCGCACTAGACATCTGCACTATTTTCAAAATGCAAATGAATACCTATATGTATTTATTGAATAAGCAGCTGAATATGTTTTTTTCCCATTTATTACTAAAATTGCAACACAAAGCTTGCTATTCGTATTTATAATATATTCACTTAAAACTTCCAAACAAAATCATTGTAACATATGCTAGTGTCAACAAACACAATACACATAATACGCCCTGTAGTAAATTATTATTTTTTTTCTTTACTTACAGTCAATATTTTCCTTATTTCTAAGAAGGTGTCAATTATCAAGTGCTTATTATTGTTACTGCTTGCATATTATTTGTTTGATGTTTTTGGTTTTGTTATGATCTGTAGTCTGTAGTTTTACTAAGGTCTATATATTACGGTTAAAAATAGGTAATTGTTTATTACATTGTACCTAATTTTTCGATATAAAACCACAGATTAAAAGAAAGCACTTGTTCAATAAACATGGCACTTCTTATACAAAATAAATTATAACTAAAATACACTTTGGCTACAAACTACAGATGAGCTGTAGCAAACAATAGCAAATGATTGAAGTACGCGGAATGCACATAAAATAGATTCAGTTCCTGCTCAATAAAGCAAGATCTTCAAAAGTAAACATCGGATACAGTAAGTGATTTTATAAGGGTAATTATATTAAAAAATACAAATTTATGTGTTCCTCATGCTTCTGACGCAGTTATGTATCTTGTTTTTCTATTTAAACAAGCGCCTGGGCTAGTCAATTATAATTACACTAAATTGTAATTAATTCCATAGACTCATGTAGAACGGCAAGAAGTACTAGTATAAATGAAGCTAATTCTTTAATTGCCCATTTTATTTTGAGTTAATACATATATGTAAAATGTAAAAACTACATTATTTCAACAATTACTGTGTTACAATCATAGAGTCATATTATTTTGGTTAATTAATATAAAAGGGTGCAATGCCTCTTTATAAAGGGTAAATAGGAACTTGAAAGGATTTGGCTTCCTATAGAGTACGGTCTTTAGTTAGGATCTAAAAAAATTAGGCTGTAAAACTCGTAAAGCTGTTTCCAAATTTGGGAAAGATTCCATACGTGTTTACAAGATATTGAGTGTCTTACATTTAAAGTGATGGAATATTTTATTAAAAGAATTATAATACTGTATTTGAGGTTGCTATTTATTAGTGCACTGATGAGGTATGTCAGCACTGCATAAAATGCGCGTTTGAAAAAGACTTATTAATAACACATTGAAGTAAGGTTTGATCTGGTAAAATGTAGTTATTTTCTTACCACTTATTGAAATCGCACACTATACATGGATAGAATGGTAATAAACTACTTATGTTTATAAGTAATAGTTCTGAAGCTATATGTAATTCGTAATGCGGCAATGTACCTACAATATGCAGAATAGAAAATCGATAATGTTTGTCAGCATTTCGAACGTTTACTATGTTTACAACGTATTTAAATTTTCTTATATCGTTAGCAGCAAACACTGCCACTTATTTAACAGTTATTGAAAGTATCCACCGTTATTAATAATAATAACAAATAATTAAAATTCGATCTAAAATTTGCACAGAAATATTTCTAGAGAAAAACAACAAAGCTAGAAATAGACATATTATATATATTCTCTGTACTGCATTTGAAATATATTACATAAAAACATTATTAGAAAAACGTGGCAGACCTTTTTGTACCAAAGTGTAGAATGGAAGTTATTAAAGTCATATGCGCGTTGCAAAACACTAAATACTTTGCAAATGGCATAAATCGAGGAGATAGCTTTTCTTTTATTTTTCCATTGATTGTTACCTTCCAATTGCTAGTTCATTTTAAACTATTTGAACTATTATGTGTTTTCCATTACATTATATGAGTACTATGTTCTAGATTTTAACTAACCATAAGTACGGTACAGTTCCAACAGTTCAAATCTCACTAATTCGAAGTTCTGTATAGTTCATGCCATCTTTCAATTTCAAACCGATATATATATTTATATCATCAACGTTTAAATATGTTTATCCAACATGTTGGGATAAGAAACTAGAATGTGTAAGTAATTAAATGTATATTTTTGCAAATACACATTATTGTTGTTCTGTTTAGTGACCTTCCGCATACTTGGAGCTTTTGATAGTTCAAGGTGATCCCGGTTCCATTCAGTTCACACTATTAAGACTCGTACTTCGTGAATTTAGGTTTCTAATATACAATAAACAAATAATTCATTTACTTACATCGTATAGTTTGGTTGTCTTGAACTTTTACCATCCCTTGGTGGTGATATTCTTGACACAACTCCGCCTGGTCTACTTTCAGGTATTCTAGCTCTCATGCTTTGATTGATCCGCATTTGCCGTGGCTGAAGTGGCGGTGGTATATCCCTAGGAGAACCTTCAGCTATAGAAGCTCTTTGACTACCTCTCATTGAAGAAATTGTTTGTAGTTTGTCGTCATCCTTAAGTGGAGTCGTTCGCAACGGCTCAGCTCGATACTGATCACAAACACCGTTCACAATTTTCTGACTAACAGCAATGTTACCATTCAAGATTAGCTTGTGCATCGAGGGATAACGTGTGCTGGATCGTTCAGCATAGTTCCTTTGACTAGGAAAACCAAATACTTGCTGCTCTTTCGTCGGAGATCTATATCGGTCAGCATTGTCACTAGTAAAACCCCGGTTGTCACTAGAAAAACGGATATCACTCGGACGTTTTTTATTACAATCGCTTTGCGAATGTCTATTTTCATTCTGAGCAAGTCTATCTGTCGAGTGCCGATGTTTATCTTCGATCAATCTACTTTCACCTGGTACGTGTCTATTATCACTACTTTTACTTTCATTGGCGCTATGTCTATTCTCACCAGAACTATGTCTATCTTCATTAAGCATTAATTTATGTTCACTTGGAACATGCCTAACGGAAGAATACCTAACACTACCTCGTTCAGGAATCCCTAACACAGGCTTTTTAGGAAGCTCCAAGCATAGTTCTTTCGATATGAAAGACTCTTCAACAGTTTTGTGGCTTGTTTCGACTTGTGGTGCGGCAAATTGACGAGCAGTTGTATTTCCTTTTAATCTTTCATCAAATTCTGTTTGCCAGTCAGAGTTTTCTAGTTCGACCGGTGGTGGAGGAAGTGGTTCGTCACTGTTAATCACTTCATCTTCAAGAACAGTTGGAGGAGAAGGAGGTGGGAGGTCAGGACTTGGCACACGTTGATCCTGAAATAAATCAGGATAGGCAATTCTTAGATGAGGATTTTTAGGTGGTCTTTCAGGTGGCTTCTCAGGAATCCAGTCGTCTAGGGAAATTGATGGTCCGACAATAACAGGTCCTAACAAGTCAGTCGAAAGACTTCCGCAAGAGTTGCTATGCTGATGCCTCGGAGTTATCTTTCCGCTATCTTTGTTCTCTCGCGAAGAAGCAAAGCTGCTTCTTTTTGAGTTATTATTTGAGGCATAATCTGAAGCGCACGATGCTCTTCTAGATGGTGTTTGTGTTTTTATTCGTGGTGGCGGTTGAGGTATTTGAACTAACGCTTGTTGAGATTGAGCTAATTGCGGTTCTGATCTCCAAGCGTTGCTTTTATTGGTAGGACTGGAATTGTTGTTGCCATTATTGTGATGGCGTTCGTAAAATGAAAGAAGTGCTTTCTTCTGGATAGCTTTTAAAGTTGGATCAGGAACTTTGTGTTTCTTATCGGGATCAAGATACGAATACTTCTGTTGTTTTTCCAGTTCATTAATTCGGTCGGCCACCGATAAAGGAGGTTGAGAAATTCTACAAAAGAAAGTACTAATATTATTTATACTATAAAATCGGAATATTATGATTTTTTAAAAATTAATAAAGTTTTATTTTTAATATTTACTTTCTAAAACGCTTTTTCAGAGAATTTATAGTATAAATGAACTTCGGCAATAATCATAAATTGATTTGAGTATCCAATATATTTTACCATACACACAAACCCTGAACGGGCGCAAATAATTTATTGTTTGTTAAAATTAGATTCCTTAATTTCTTGACAATATTTGATATTTTGTTTGCCCAATAGGTTACTATAAATCTAACAAGCTTTTAATTTAAAATTTAGTAGCAGTAGTTTTAAACAGTAACGTCAAAGTGATTTATCTGATTTATTTAGTAGATATGTAGTAGTTCTTAAGAAACGAAACAGGTTGTCTCACGAAAAACTAGTTTAGAATAACGATTAATAGAGAGAGAGAGATCAAGCGTTTCTTATTTTTAAACACTGATTTAAATGTCAATGTACGTTCACTTTTTATAAATGATATTGAATGGAGTAAGCATATGGTAGTGTACTAGCATAAATTTTTATCATTTTCTGTGAGCGATATTGGGTTGGTAATATTATTTAATTACATATCAACAATTAAATGAACAAAACCGGGAAAGAGGCTATTGTGTAATAAAATAATGGTGTTACACAGTCAGTTATCTTTAAATTTCGCGGACGATTTTGTAGGACAACAAATGCAAATACGATCTTTATTGCCGGAACTGCCAACTTAAACCGCTTGTGAAATTTGAAAATGTTTGAATAGATACAACTGCGAGCAATAGGCAGGATTTTTTAGCGTTACGATAAGACGAGAATCTCAAAACCAAAAAAAAAACACATAATTCAGTTTATAAGGCGCTTTTATTAAATAAATCAGTATTTAATGCTGCCTCCTCTAGCCTTTATTGCAGCTTTAATTCTTTTAGGCATAGTAGATACCAGTTTGTAACATGTTTCTGGGGAAATAGACGCTCATTCCATAAACACTGTTTGCTTTAGGTCTTCTTTAGAGGCATGGTTGTATTTACGAACGCTGTCCTTCAATATATGCCATAGATTTTCAATAGGCGAGAGGTCAGGCGACTGTGGGGGCTAGTACAAAATCTTCATTTGGTAAAGTAAAGTAAACCATTTCATTACAGGTCGAGCCTTGTGGCAAGGGGCATTTTCTTGCTGAAAGTAATACTCCTCTGAGACCATATCATAAAATCTGACAATTGATGGTTCGAGAACCTCTTCCGACATCCCGATGTAGCGTGCCCCATTCATGCGGCCCTCGCACACATGGTCTTTCCCTACACATTGTGCACACATATTCCCCCAAATCATAATGCATCCACCGCCGTGTTTAACAGTAGGCAAAATACACTTTGGGGAAAATGGTTCGCCGGACCTCCTCCGAACATAACTTGCTCCGGAAACGCTGTGCACCTGCACAGAATAAACGAAGAACATTAACTTTTTGAATATTCCTATTTTGGTGAGAAATGTAGGGGCGCTGAGTTCAATTATGTATATTGCAAGGATTATGAAATATTTTTAAGCACTTACGTCTATATTAGATTCATCGGACCAAAGTATTTTGGCCCAGTCATCTACAGCCCAATGTCGGTACTTCTTTGCTCACGTAAAGCGTTGCTTGCGGTGTAGCTCGGTCAACAAAGGCTTGTGTCGCGGTTTCCGGACACGTAAATTCGCCAAGTTAACGTTATTCTTACCGTATGCACGGAGATTGATGCGTCTCGTTGAGCGCAGAGCTCTGCAGAAATCGCTATCGCGGATTTGTGCCTATCCGGAAGCGCGATACACTCTATCAATCGTTCTTCTCGCACAGTCGTTACACGTGTTCTACCGCTCTTGGGTAGATTATGATACTCTCCAGTCCTTTGGTAGAAGCTAATTGTGTTTTGCACTGCACAACGCGAACATTTTATTGTCTTAGCAATTTTTATTTATGACAATCTTTGTTTGTGCAATAAAATTATTTGGCCTCGTAAAGCCTCAAATATTTGGGGCTTTTTTGGCATATTGTGTATACACAAACTTACAAAAGAAGGTCCGCACTCTAAATGAACTTTTCAAACCGACAAACGACGTTTCTTTCTCTACGCACAATATATTACTCAACCTAAAAATTTTAATTTCTGTCTTATATAGCTCCGTAATTTATATTTTGTAGGAATTTCTACTTTAGACAACGACCAGGTATAGGTTCGCAGTACCCTTGTTCTAAGAAGCGCTACCTGCTGCGCGAAACACATGTTTGATAGTGTGCCTATAACATTTGCTCGCAGCTGTAGATGCTGTTACAGTTATTATTCAAACTTACGTGCATATTTGTGATTTCATGGTTTAAGTATGGTTAAAATATATAAATATTATATTAGTTTTATATACTCTTAATACCATAGAAAAGGATCCTAAGATTAGAATCTAAAATAATCAATTACTTGCAGATTTTGTAAGATTTTACAGACTATAAAGACGCTTTAAGAAACTCTACAATAAACACTACATTACCATTGTTCAAACTGTCACAAATTTTCACACTAAAGTGGCATAGTTTGTACTTTAATGATATAATCAATAATTAAATGATTAATTGTCAAATGCACTCAATCACTATTTTTAATTTTCGTTTCATTTCCTTGTAGTTATAATAATATTATTATGCTCAATAGTGAAAATTATTTTTAAAAGTAAGATGTATATATTTTATAATCGATTTAATTTGATAGATTCTAGATTCAGAATCTGGCGTGTCATCAATTTTATGAATCAAAAAAATATATATTATAAACACTTGCCCTGTAACTTCAGGTCTTTCAGTAACATGAATACTTTAGCAAATGGTTTTGAAGGAAACCTGTTTTTTTCTGATGGACTACAAAAGTTTATTTTGTTTTTCAGTTAGAATAATAGTTCTTCGGTGCCATCTTTCATGAAAAATGATGGTTTTCCGAAAAACTTAAACGTAAACTTTCAAATTTAATCAAATGTGTTTTTTAACCAGCAAATATAAAAATAATATAATATGTCTCCAAGTATGTAAATTTCGCTTGAGGACAGTAATTACTACACATCACTTTTTTATAAGTTTGTTTTTATGCTAACCGTCAAATACAACGATTTTGAATTTTATACGTTAACTACGTCATAAATGCGTCACTTGTGTGGATATCCGCTAAAGTAGAACATTTCAAAACGATTTTATACAATTATATATAAATAATAAAATAATAAAAATATATCTAATTGTATATATACATACTTTTGCAGGATGAAAACTGATGAATGGAATCAAGAGTACTTAAGGAATGAAGGGGAAATCAGCTACATCGTTGGATAGAAGGGAATACAAGAACAAGAGGAGAACTACTACTTTGCGTCAAATGTGAAATTAATTATCAAATCATCATACCATTGCTTCATTGCCACAAGCTACCTTTATAGGATCAATCAGAAGAAAACTGAGATAATCTGCTATTAGTATAAACCGAAAATTAACATTCAAAATTAAGTTAAAGTTCTTCCCAATTCTTTATATTTTACGGTTCTAGTCGTTTTCCGATTTCATTTTGAAGATGGTTGAACCAGCAAAGTGTACAACATTGAGCACAAAAACAAAATATTTGAAAATCGTATTGATTGTGTTAACACAAAAACACTGTTGTAACTTGAACTACGCCGCCGATTTTTGTCCGTATCAATCATATTAATAATTTTTCAAATCAAACATATTAACAAAAAATAATGAAAAAATAACAAAAATAAAATAGAAATAAATAAATATATTGTACGAAGCATTTTTTGTATAATTTATTATTGTTCTACAGCCCCAATTTTTAAAATATAAATTTAGTTCAATGTGTGTACAAAATTTAGTGAACGACAAGCAAGCTGCAAATCTGTCATAATGTTTAGGTAGTGGTACATATGTAGGAAGTATTATTTAATTATTGAAATTTAAAGGCAAGTAAAACAGAATTGCAATATACTCGCAGCTTTACCGTGAAAATAAAAAAAAAACATCTAAATGGCGCTTCTATGTATCTTAATTGGTTCTAAAACCGGTAAATTTATTTAATTTATTCATCTTAAAAAATTATATTTTCAAATAAAATGCGTAGTATAATCCTGGAATGAATATTTATTTCTTGTGAAATACTAAAGTAAAGCAAACTAAGCAAAGTCGTATCATTAACATACTTGCTTTTTATCCAAAGTACTTCATTCTAATATTTCAACAAAACAAAAAATTATTGAACAACGGATTAGGGTAGCTTCCTTAACTTATCCTTGTCTATTAGCTAATGGATAGCTCCTTTGTGTGTTTTTTATCTATGCAACAAACGTAAATTTTTGTTTTACGGTACGGAAGAATACACTCATACTCAGGGTAGCACTATATATTCTATTTATAAAGCAACACATAATTGACGTGCTATTTAAGATAATTGTTGACTGTAATAACAATAATCAATAGATTCAAGATGCAAATTCTACGTATATATAGTCATTAGAAATAGGAAACCTTTTAATTGGAGAGTACTCTAATGAATATGAAAATCATGTTACGTTCCGATGTTATAGAAACAGACGTTCAATCTTTCGACAATTTTAAATCCATATCGGTTCGATATCTATTCCGTCTGAAAGTCTACGTAATAAATTGGATAACTCAATCATGTATAATTTTAAGACGAATTTAAAATGAAATAAGCTTGTTTTTGGTAGAGCCTATAAATCTCTCGAATACTATCCATTCAAGCCTTAAGAGTAAACTATATTCAGTTCATTAATATTCTTCCAATACTAATAGAAGAATTTAGCATAAAATATATTGCCAAAGGCAAGGCAAAACTTTTTTGTGGAAATGAATAATGGTTAGTGTAGAATTTAATGGTTACATTTATGTTATGTCATCCGTTATAAAAGCTGTAGAAGCAATAATATATTTAAAGGAATTGCAGAATATTTTTTGTTTCGCTTTAACTTATACTTATGTCAAAGTACATAAATGATTACCTGTTAGGGGAATGTTGCGGTTGTGTTGGTGCTTGTTGTGGGCTCTTAGGTTCTTCACCTTGTACTGTATAAGTATTGACTGCGAATAGTTTTAACTTGTTGGTGTTGTTATTTCTATTCTCCCTCTCTTTCCAATTTTCTTGGTTTTCGTTGCTCATATAAAGTACACTTTCTGAATGATGCCTTTGCGGCGTTTGTACTCTGGCACTATGTGCAATGAGTTGTTGCCTTTGCACTGAGGAATTAGAGGAATTAGCCATATGTGAACTACTTGCAACAGAGACATCGCTCATTGAACCGTGCCATTTTAATGTTTCGCTAGATGACGCACTTCCGGAACTTGTAGTTACCACACTGTCCCTACCTTCTCTTCTAGGATTCGTAGGTTCGGGTTCAGTAATATCATCCCACGAAGCTGACTGCCTGGCAGGGACGGCTTCGCTGTCCCTCCTCAGTCTATCGAGAAATGGTGTAGAAGTTGAGTCAGTACTTGAAACGTAACTATGGTACCCCTCTGATTGAGCGTACGAGAGTTGCTTCTGATGCAGATGCGTAAGGACCGTTTCATCGTGCTTCTGGTTTATGTGGTACTCTTCGTAGCTTCTTGCGTATTCGATGAAGTTTTCTAAACCTTTCATGTCTTGATTATAATGGCCGTACTTTTCTATGGCATTTTCTCGATAGGAACGAGCGTATTCTTCCAGTTCTTCTTGCGTCAACTGAGGTTTATTAATATCCCTTTCGGGAGGAGATGGCACATTGTATTCCATATCACCCAGAGCTTTACCGTCACGGTCAACGTGAGGTAGATAAAGACGATCGTTGATTTTATCGAAACGTGACTCGTATGTTTCAGGCGGAATCTTCTCACATTTTTCCATCACAGTTTTTAGTTTCTGGAAAAGGAAGAGGTCATATAGTTTTGAGGTAACGTTTACTACACAAAAATGTATCATAAGATACAAAAATCGAACAACTAACGCGAATAACTAAAACACCTGTCAAGATATTATAAGGTTTGCCTTTCTGTAGTCAAAGTAGTAACTGTAGTCGTCTATCATCAAGGTGCAGGTATGTGAATGATTTCCGTACCAGCTTATGTAAGAATAAAATGCTTGGTAATATTTTTTCTGCCGTGTAGTCGTTTTATTGTTATTTTAATATGACCTTCGCATTTTTAAAAGAGCACTAAGTGGAAATGATATAAAGCACGTTATGTATCGTTATAATATACTTTCACTGCTCAGATTGCCGCAACACACATTTGTAGATATGTATTCACGACCATTTAAAATTCAAACTTACCGGCAACAATTTAACATATACAGTGAGTTTGTAAGCCTTTTTAAAATACAATGGATATTCTAAATGAAAATAGAACGTAAATGATGAATATACAGGCAATGTAATAGCATTTATTAATTACCTTTACGGCTAAATACGGCTGCATACGGTTGGAATTATAAATATTTGAAATTTTCGCGTTAGCATTTTGGCTGTCGACCATAATCCTATGAAGATAAGGGACATTTTGTGATCTCGACAATTCTCAAGTTTTTCGTATCCAAATATGTTGTTTTATAATTTTTTTAATTTCAGCTTTGGCATGTGCAATGCAAAATTATTTTTTTCTATATTTACTTGTAACTATTACTTGAAGATATTTGAAAATTTATTGGGTCATTAGTGTCACCTGTGTTAATTCGACTAAAATATTTTGATCTGGTTTTCACTTCTAGTTATACCAGAAGTCAATACCAACTTGCTTGTTTTAAATGGAACCTGTGTACTATTACACCTTTATTACATTACTTTACTTTACTACAGAATGCAGTGACTTTCTGTCACATTTACCAGATCTAAGGCAACAAGCATTTTCAAGTTATTCACGGAAATTTTCATTTTTATAATAATAAAGTCGGCCAAGTTCACGAAATAGAACAGATAACTCCATAACGGAAGCTGTTATCTCCCATTCATATAAAACGCCATTTAATACATGAAATAATGTATTGTTCAATTAATAAGGAAAATTATTTTTAATTTCTTAGAAACTAATTCTTCCAGAAAAATTAAACTACGCCAATCATTTTTTCTATGTTATAGTATAACTGATATATGAAGTAGATTCTTCGGTTTCACACTATAGCTAAGAAATCAAAGCAGCTATTAACATTTTGGGTCTATCACTTTTCATTTTCCAAGAAATCAACTAAGCGATACGTAAATTGCGAACCTGAATGTACATTAATAGCATAAATACGGCAAATAGGACTAAAATATGATACACTGTGCACACGCTATCTCAAGAATGCGGGCAGGGAGAACACATCCGAAAGATGCATAAACCCGCAGCATACTAAGGTTCAAACCCTTGGTTTCAGGTAGCAGTGACGAGACCCTAAAGCAAGAATCTTATTAAGTAGGCAGTGTATTAAGCCTTGGTAAAATCAGAGGTAGTACATGTATATAACGTACACTTTGGAAGAGTAAGATGTTGTGTTCACGTCAAGAAGGAACATAAACCATTAACACTGCTTAACTTCTGTTCTATAGTATTAGGAGTTATAATATCAGCGTATTCTAAAAATAAAACTAGCAAGGGACCAACTTTCGTTATGGCATACCAAATCTGATACCACCAGAGAAAGTGAAAAGATTAAGAAGATATTGTTAGGGCTCTCCTCCAGATCTTATTTCAGTGGATGCCAACATTAATTATACTACATACGGGAGTACCACTTCCAATAGTAGAAGTGAGTCACTGTTATAGTTTGTAGTCTCTAGAGGGCTAGTGATTTTAAACAGGAGTATTTAAGTAATAAGGAGAAGGAGAGAGGCACTCAACATACCTCTTGACTCCTATATACAGGTATACCGATCACTAAATAGAACATATCTGAAAGACCTTCTCATACACAGCACAGGTATATCTTCTGGGAAATTATTGAGGTCGATAAAATGATAGAGGTATACAGGAGCTCACGAAAGGTCTACTAGCCGAGGTACAAAGAGGAACTGATTAACAATATCAAACAGGTCAAACCAGATATTAAAAACTAACTTAATGTCAAAGCGGCCTCAGGAGAACCACAAGACGACATAGCAATCTCAAACAACGTGAACCAGTCTGTAGTGAAGTGAAACTCTTTGACAGGAGTTAGCTGATGGAATAAGGAACTCTCACAATTGTGGCAGCAAACACGCAAAGCATATTTAATACAGTGAAAAAGGCAGAACATAAGAAAGCCCTAAAAGGGGTAAAAGGGACTTATGAAAACAGTTCTCTGACAAGACTTCAGAGACTGCTGTCCAATTCAATAAATACTCTGGAACTATTAGAAAACTATCCGGGAAATTTAAGAATATGGGTAGGAACATTGGAAGTTTTAATGAAAACCCATATTCTAGAATCGAGAGAAATAATCCTGCAGAGCACAGTGCGCCATCAATATTTCAACTGGTTCAGGGTGAAAGGGTCTGACCGGTGGTTGGTTAACGTATGACAGCATTATTTGGACAGAATTGCAGCAAACGCATAATGGGGAAGCTATCCCAACATTGAGCATATTAGATAACCATTGGAGGAAGGTTATTAAGTTAAATTCCTAGTTAAAGAAACTAACCTGTTTTAGTAAAACGGCAATAATACAATAGTTCTTATTAATCAAGTTAATATGTAGCTTCCGTTGGTTTTTAATGATAAATTATAACTTCTTTGTAATTACCAACGTTTTTAATTTTTGTTCCGAAAGAATGTCGGTCTCGGTACAATTTGAACCTACGCCATCTCGTTTTTACCATCTAGACCATGGCGATTTCAAAAGCGTTAGTAATTACAAGGAAATTATAATTAGTTTCGGCAAAGAGGGGCAAGTTTCAATGCCGTACGGGGAACAACGTGGACGGGTGAAGCGTGCGACACGGAGAATCGAGTACCCGTATCAAAGCAGACTTGTTCAGTATTATTCGGCTGGTTGCCGTGAGTGGTTGTCAGTGCACACATACTTAGAAAAGGTTGCATTTAAATGTTTTGGAAACGGCGTATTTCCAATAAACCAGAAAGCGTAATGGCGAGTATGCCGGATTTACAATACGAAGGCGATGGAATTAAATGTGTTAAAGTGTAAGTGCGTGCACCAGCAGGTGTAAGTGTGAACACCACCTAAAAACACAGTTTTGCAATCCGTGGCGAACGATACAGCGAACAATTAATACTTGATATAGATGTTTGTTTTATTCTATGTACTGTACCGTTCACTTTACTATACCAACAAGCATTTGTCTCTTTCTGGAGCAAGTATTTGGATTATACATTACCAAGCCGGACATCGTTAAGAAACTTTATGCCATCTGTTCGTGACTATGTTGAGAGAAGCATTAAATCAGAATTAAAAAATAAAAAATTGTGGCTATGTGTAGACGAAACTACCGACATATCACTCGATCTTCCTCATTTGGAGTATGAGCATGAGTAAATAGAGTAATTTTTTTTTAATTGGGTTTATCAAAATGTCTCGCGGTCCGGATCAAATCTTACAGCGGGCCGGTTGTTGCCCACATATGCTTTAAACCTTGTGCCGCAATTGATCCCTAAATGTTATCCACGAGTAAATGCCTTAATAGCTCATACGCAGGCAGTGCTTCTAAAGCCCCCCAAAACGTACAAAAAATTTCGCGAACTGTGTCCTAAAGTGCCTGAACCGCCATAGCTGATTGCTACGCGTTAGGTAACGTGGTTAAAGGCTGCGTTTTACTGCTGCGAAGACTTTCATGATGTAAAGAAGGTAGTTTTGCAATTCGACCCGAGACACGCCAAAGCTATCAAGAAAAGCCAGAAAATGATTCAAGATAGTCATGTAAAATGTGGTTTAAGAAGTATTCACAAGAACTACTATGGACTAGCGGAGGAAATTGAAAAATTACAAAGTGATTCGATGTCGTTTGTAGATTCTGTTCAAATTGTGGATGATGTTCACTCACACCTATGTACGGTGGAAGGCGAAAGAAATGAAAGTGTAATAAAAAATATAGAAGTGTTATTGACCCCGAGATTTTCTCATACTAAAATAGATTTGTGAACATCACTCGATGTGAAACGGTCGTTTTCATCATTAAAAAATATTTGTTCCGCACGCCGTACTCATTTGACTGAATCAAGTGTAGAAACATATTTAATGGTTGCCACCCACTTTGTGATTTCGTGGAATCTTTTTAAAACAGTAACTGTTTCAGCACGTTATATAATATATTTTTACTATTATTTTTTGTGTAAACATTCCTGAGTCCGCATCGGCTATGCTCACTCATGAAGGTCACGATCATAAATGATGCAAGTACGTAAATGTTACTCAACACTCGCCTCGATACGGCCGCTTGGCCCCCCCTCCACGTTGTTCTCCACACTGCACTGTAGCTTGTCCCACTTTGCCAAGACTAATTATAATTTTTCACTACAATAGATCTCTTGATCGTAGCTTTTGGGATATGATAATATCGGAATCCCTATTAGGAAGTAATTATAATAATAAACAACATATAGCGTAATATGTATAAAATTATAAAAATTGTAAATATGCGGGTGATGCCATTTATACTTAATGAAAGTGATTAAATTCTTAGCCCTGCAAATTTATCGACGTACCTGACTTTCTATTTGCAAAATTCCATATATAGGTTTTCATTTGAAACGAATGCCGAGGGTGGACCTTTTCTTTAGGAAAAGATTACTGAGATTATTGATTATATAATACTTTACCATCCCTAAAAGTTACTAGTATTTTTTTTGATGGGTTCTGTATATATGGAAAATAATTTTAGGATTTTTAAAAATGAAAATTGAATAAGATTATGTATATGCGTTGCTGTGTTTACGCCGATCCGACAAAAGTAGTATAAGAAAATTTACATTTAAAACATCCATATTAACACAATGATCACGTTACTAAATTAGGCGCTATAAATAGCAAGGCCAACATTCCAGAGGAGGTGAACTCTGCGTAGCGGCATATGGTTTCGAAGTTGTATGTGTATATTATAATGTCACCATGAAATTGTAAAATACTCGTTCATAGGAAGAAAATCACGAAATGTCTTTTTACCACAACTAATATGATATGATCTTTACAAGTTTCTCCTAAAATCGCTGGTTCCAATTTATAGATATGAGGGCCATTCGGAAAGTAAAGAAGGTTTTTGCTACAAATACTTTTTATTAGATATAATTAAACGAAGCTGTTTTACATAAAGTTAGATACCTAAGCTACCTTTCTACGTAGTTACCGCTTAAATTTAGGCAGTTGTCCTGCAGTTTTATCAGCTTTTCTATGCCTTCTGGCATACTCAGTTGCCGCCAAGTGGTTGAACCATTCATCATCATCATCCGTAGCGTTAACCACTCAGAAAATCTTTCGATTTTGGGAATAAGTGAAAATCACTTGGGACTAAATCCACCATACAGATGCTGAAAATGTTCGTACCAAAACTGGGAGCCAAATCCTGTGTCGCTGCCGCTGCGTGCGGACGTACATTATCGTAAAAGAGGATGACTCCACCGCTTAGCATTCCGCGCCGCTTGTTTTGAATAGCGCGGCGAAGTCGTTGAAGCATTTGATAGTAGGATACTGCATTTATGGTCTCACCTCTAGGCATGTAGTTGATGAGTATCACACGCTTATGACACCAAAACACCGCAACCATAATCTTTTTGGTGCTCAACATTTGTTTTGCTTTTTTCGGTTTCGTTTGGGGATTGCGGATGATGCCATTCCATTGATTAACGCTTTATCCAAGTCTCATTACCAGTGACAGTGTTATTCAAAACAACACCACCATCCTTTTCATAATGACTGAGAAATGTCAATGAAGCTGCAATTCATTTGGTTTTGTATTCGTCTAACAAAAAAAATGTCTTGGATTTTTGTTTCAATTCTACCTTTGAGTCCGTCAGTCACCACTGAGGGCCGGTCCGAACGATCTTCATCGTGAACATTCTTCCGTCCACTATTATACATGATACATCACTCCCAAACTGACGCTTCGCTCATCATATTACCGTAACCCTCAGGTATCTGTCTATAAATTTCGGTGGGTTGACTCGCACCTGATACCTGGCGGGATCGTTAATTTTGTCGCACATTTTAAATTCGCACAGTTAAGCGGTAATGAAGTGCATTGGATCATGGCTGCCGCCAGATTAAAGCGGAGGAGTACCAAGGTCAGTAGTGGGTCGGCATGTGCATATCTTGGTACATTTCCGTCAAGTTTCATTAAAATCTGAATTTGACATCTTACTTGAAAGTAACACGTATAATTCTTGCAGCCAGCACCTTAACTAATGTGTAATAGAGTTGAATGATTACAAGTTAGTACACGAAGTAATTTCAATATCACGAAACCATAGGATGTACGTGTAACATAAATAGAAGTTTACGTTTTCATTTCTCGAAGAAATGATTATAATACCAAATGAAAAGAATTCAATACGTCAGTGCAATGCAGAAAATTGGATACTTCTCTCTTCAATTTCTATTACCGTTATATGCTAAAATGCCAAACATTTAAGTAATGGGATTTATTAAACGATATTCAATACGGTTTTAAATTTATCCTTTTTTTATGCTAAGCGTATTAAGAACTGTTAATGTCTTCCATCAACACATTCACATGTACGATTTTCCTATTTCGCCGCAATATAATTGAAAACTTTAACTATCAATTTAGCACGTTGTGTATAAGCATACACACATAACAACAACGTAAAAAAGAACTTGGCCATGGGAAAGAATTCCGAACCACATGCATTTAAGAAAAAAAGTCAAGCAGTGGTAGTAGCAGCGCAACAATTACTTGTTCTATACACTTCGCTATAACGAAGTGTGGGAAATATAACACCGAGAAAAGTTGATAATAGTTTCACACGTTATTCAAGGCGGTTCATCACCACCATGTTAATTGAAAGCGAATAATGGGGAAGGAAAATCTAGGTATGTTAGTAGCGGTGAATGTCAAAAATAGGGTATTCCCGGTCTATTTTGTATTTATCTGCTAAACAGTGTCAATTGTAAATAGAAAATAGGAGGTCCCATTAAAATAGTTATCTTATGTAAAGTTAGTAGTTACTGTCATCCACGCATAATGTCTACTACTTTGCCCTTGCGAGCAACTTGAATTAATCAATTCACGATGCAGTGATTAACTAAAATTATTCTGTCTTACTGCAAGAAAATCATATCAATATATTTTCTGAAAAAAATAATTCTGTTGGGTATATATTTTGCGTTAAAACAATTATTTGCTTTATACAAAGCAATATTTTAAATCACAATTCAATGCAAATTGTGTTAAATGAAAACACTTTCAAGAAATAAAAATATGAAAGAAAGTAAACCCTTAGCCATAGATATTAGTAAGTTACAATTACGCTCCAAAACCTTGCAACTTTAGCACCATCTACCCTCAAAGTATCATGCAAATCAGGTTATAGCTGGAATACTATTTATTCTATTTGGGTGGACGGCTTAACTCTCACTATAAGTTCACTACTTCTATGTATATGTATCATTTGTGACATTTTCATCAATAAGTAGTTTGTAGTATGTACTACTTGTTTTGTAGTGTCGTGTTGCTTTTCTTTTATTGTTTTTTTTTTAATACACAACACCAAACTCAATAAGGGTATACACACTCAAGATCTTCTTAATTGTGTTGTAGTTATTGAAGATTTTTTTTTGGATCAAGCCAAATTTACTTAGAACAAACAGTACATTGAGCTCATTGCATATATGTATATATACGATGGCATAGGGAAACGGGATATTTTGAACGAACCCTTACTGAAATAAAATCAATGAATTTACAAGTTTGATTGTTACAGAAAAAAAGGAAATTGTGTGCCATTGAATGTCCTACCACAAAAATTCCAATTTTTAAAAAGAATGTCCATAAGATGATAGCCTCTTGAACATATGCATTTTTGGAAGCGAACGCTGAGATTTTGCACACCACGCAGAAACATTTCCATGGATATTGCAGTAATTTCCTTTCGACTCCTCGCTTTCAACTCAGCGATTGTCGTTGGGTGAGTGGAGTACACTTTGCTTTTGAGGTGGCCCCACAAGAAAAAATTGCACATCGGCAAATCTGGTGATCTCGACGGTCAATGAATGTCATCAAACCACCAAATTACGTGGTTACCAAAAAGCTGTAAAACAGCTGCTATTGACGTCCGGGCAGTGTGGGTCTTGCCTCCACTTTGTTGAAACTGAAGATTATAAAGACCGAGAAATCTTTGAAGTTGTTTGGGAACGAAATTTTCATGCATATTAACATATTCAGACATTACTGCATCTCTCTGTCATCCATGAATAAATAAAGACCAAGCACACCTTGCACACCCCGCTGAAATTGATGATACAATTGATGAGGGTTGTCAGTTGCCCAATATGTGCAATTCTGTTTGTTGATATATCAGTTCAGATGAAAGTGAGCCCCGACCGATATGTCAAGGTCGTTACTGCAATTAGGGTTATCATTAATGTTTTCATTCATTAACTTACGGAAGTGTTGTCGCGCCTCGTAGTCTAATGGTTGTAGTTCCTCTATAACTTGAATTTTGTAAGGATGAAACTTGAAATCACTGTGCAGTATTCAACGAACGAATGTTCAGTTTAGATCTAATGCTGTTGAGTATTTCCGGTCGCACAGGGTTCCGTGCTACTGACGCTCGAATAGTTTCAATGTTTTCTGGGCTTTGTTGAGCTTTTTCCCACACCATCAATTCCTAGTCCACGAATTGATGGCGTGGCAAGATGGTATACGAGCATGGCGTCCTACATTGTAAAGACGTCGGAGTGCCCATTGAACAGCTGTTACACTGTCACCATTTTTGCAAAATGTCTCACAACAAATACACTTCTACTTTTCTACCAATTCCACAGGATTATATCACCACCACATTCAACATTTCCCATTTTCTAGTGCAACCCTGTATCTGTACACATATTTCGCGGTCAAGAATTCAATATTGCATATATGTATAAAGTTCTACTATTTGTATTATTACTATATAAAGTAGAGCATGCAGTCCAGTTTTTTTGTCCATACCATGGTCCACGAAGTCGAGACAAAGATCCTACAGAACTCTGCATAAATTTGAAAAATGGTAATACTTTACCACATATGGTTACGAATAGATTATCCATCAAGTAAAGGCTAACTTAGTTTAATTTTTAAAAAAGAATAGACTACCCCTGCAACACATTTCGGTTCCTATTTCTGTTGTATGTAATTGTTTTCTTAAGAGTTATAACGTTGATTCGATTTTTCTGAAAATTGACTAAGTAGTCGCTCTAGTATTTCAATAATTTACACCATCAGAGAAATACATCACATGGAACCCACTGCCAAACTGAAATTCCTTCTTGTTAATATGAAGAGTTTATGGCCATACGTTTCGCATGCTATTGAATGTAATAATCACAAATTGCTGTATATTTGGAATCAGAAAATAATTATACATTGATACCTCTATTATTTTCGCGTCAAATTCGAAGATTAAAAGAAGAATGCAAATACTGTGCTACATAATTTAAAATCTTCTATAGAACTGTATAAACAGAACTAGACTATTAGTTAAAATAAAAGAACACATGTCCTAAAGAAACAGTAACTACATTTATAAATATAATAGCGCATTACCAACAGTAACTCTTAGTTACAACATTCGCGTTTGTCTCAGAAGTAAATGCTTAATGTTATGAGCCAAGACATGCCCTTAAAATGTTGGCAATGAGTGCTTCATTAAATTTTTAATAGGAAATGCAGCGCAAGAATTTATGTACTTTTAAATAGACTGAGCAATAGTTCACATATAAAAAACTTGAGTAACTAGAAGACAATAATAAAGCAATGATTAATTCAGGCAAAAGTACTGCAGAGTTGCCGTTGTTGATTTGGAGTTGTAACATTTTGAAGTTAAAGGAGGAATGCAATATGATAAGTATAATTAGGAGCTGCTTTTGATCTTGATAAAGGCGATAGGTTGCATGAAAGTGAAGCAGTCATCCAAAAATGTTTTGAGCTTCATGGAACTATACACATCTGTTGATGAGTCACAATTGGGCTGCAATAAATGGAGAAGGAATGCATTAGACCTATATCTAATGTAGTACCCAAATGAAAGTTTGCAACCGCATACATAAACGATTCAAGTTTACCAAAGTATTGAATGGTATATGCTTAACATGCTTGTGTTTCTGAAGTAAGTCTTAGATAGTATATTCATACTTTTAAAATATTCTTCCAACTGTATACATTTGTTATGACTGTATCGAATGTGACTGTTTAAAAGACACAAATATCTCGGTAGGCTCCACACCACAAAAATTAATCAGTTATTCAAAACAATCCAATTGAAAATTCGCACCTAGTTATTTTGTATTTAATCACTATGAACATCTTACTCAAATAGGTCTACAGCCGGTGTACAAATATTTGTTCAAGTTTTTTCAAACATTTTCTTTATTTCCTAATATTGAAATGTTAATAAGCATTCTTTATGAATATCGATTAAATATATAAATGTTTCTTAAACATAAATAAATTAGGGCTCCGAAACAAGCGTTCATTCTATTGAGACTATAAAATACAAGACAAATATACCTACTTCGATAAGTCTAAATATTAAAAAATATTCGTTCTAGTACCTAACGCATTAAATATTTTATCAAGATCAATGGTCGCAATCATTTAGGTAAAAATCATCCCGTTGGGAAAGTAGTTAACATGTTTATATTTGTTTAAATAAAATTCGCTTACCTGTTGGATATGCGAAGAATTTTGTCGCTTCATGTAAGGTCTCGTATAAGTCACCACCTTCTCCTTAGGGTAGTTAGTATGATCGGTCCACGATTTGGAACGATGTGATCCTCCGCTTGGAGGTACGCGAAGTGCTTGCGGTGCTTCTGCGGCTGTTGGTACTGGCCAAGACGGGAACTTCTCGTGTCCAGGTCCATACTTGACCGACTTGAGACTGGACGAATCGCGCACTGGAGGTGCTGGTGGCGGCGATTCCTCATCTCTTGTCGGCGACGTCGAAATGGGTGCGAAATTCAGGCCGGATTGATTGTGCAGATAAGAATAAATGGACGGCGCGTGGTTGTTCTTCGTGTCACGTGTCGTCTGCTGCTGTAGATTGGGCGTAGAACGAGATGGCATCATTGTGTGAGGAGGTGTCGCCGATTCTCGCGGCTCGACAAAAACTTGGAAGCCATTAGCTCAAGTTCTGAAACAAATGAAGAGGAAATCTGGTTAGTTATTTCATCGCATGTACATGTGTGGTGGTGGAGGTTATCGGGCAGCATAGTCGTGATAGTCTAAAATTTTAATTGTTTAGAATGATTTGAACGGCAGTGGAGTTAAACATTCTACATACGCTGAAGAGAATGCTAGAAAACAAAAATTATTACAAGTGTAGTAAAGACGGGTATAAAGACTGGAGAAACTGGTATCAAACTAATAAGGTTCCCAAATCGAAGATTAAAACAATTGAAATTTTGTGGATGAGTAGTCCACCATTAAGTATGCGCACTTTTTATAGTCAGAAAAAATGTTTTAAAGAGAAGCGCCTTTCAAACAGAGTGACTTTCAAATTTTAACGTATGTATATCGGAAGGAATACAGAAAAAATATTAGTATTTAATGGTGATCATCAGAGTTAGCACCAAATAAAAAAGATTGTTGTTTTAGATTCAAATAAAAAACACGTGAACAATTAGTGATTAAATAAAATTCTAAAAGTCCTGTTCGAAATGTACTGAGCATATACATAGTACTTTGTGTAATTTTGGAGGTTTGTAAGTGCTTTATGAGAGAATAACATGTACAAAGTCAAAGAACTACATACTTAAATTATATTTGCTCTTTTCCAAATTCAAACGAAGTCAACTCACCAAGTACACTTTTGGATTAACCAACTCGACAATGGATTACTAGCCGCGACATTTATATCGGTGCTGTAAAGAATAGCATAACCGGAGATATTAACTGACAAACTATTAATAAAAGTGACAAATAACAGGGGTCCCAGAATGAAGCCCTAATGAACGCCGGCTCTATTTACCGCAAATTGGAACAATAAAAATTTCACCCCTAGAATTTCATACCAAGTCACCTTCTCATTTCTTAAACGTTGTACATGTTATAGTGAAGTTCCCCATAGTTTGTATACAGAGGTGTGTATAATAGAATAGATTAATTCTAGTATAACAAATTAATTATGATATTGGTTACCAATGTTATTTTTACTTCAAAAAATGGTAAAAATAAAAATTGGTGTGTTCTAGCAATCCATATGTATACACACATGTATGAATTCTTGAATTTAAAGTTTTGCTTTACATGATTATTATTTTTCATGACTAGAAAAGATTAAACAACTCATAAGGGAAGATGTTTGGCAGTTATTTAAAACAGTTCCTGATTTAGCTAGAAGCCTTGAACTTTATAAATAGTATAAAGATACGTCGATTATATGCTTCCGGGTACAGTACGAGGGCTCCTTAGAAGTTCGAATATTCTACTCGACTTCAGGGTGTTTATAAATTATAAACAAAGAATGAAGAATTTTCAACGTTAAAATATAATGTTTAAGCAACGGAAATTTCATATTGATTTAAGATTGAAGAATTTCGAAAATTGTAAGTTAGATTTCGTTTAATTTAGAATTTCAATGAATTATTATTTTCCTAAGTTGTGTTCAAAATTGATTTCATAATAAACAATCAAAGCCAACTCTCTATTTGCTTAGCATGCATACTGCTACTTTTTGAACTTATAAATTGCTGCAAAAAAATACAATAAGTTACGTCGTAGAAATTTATGGCTTCTCCTCCCCTACTAATGAACTAACTCATTTTAAGAACAAGAAATAATAAATTTTGACATTATTTTGAAAATGTATCCAATACTAAAATTATTTAAAGGAGACTGTAATCTACACCAAATAGGGAAAACTACTGAAGGTCTTGGTAAAAAGCTAACAAAACGATATCAAAACGATTAATCCAACGATTTTTCTGTTTAACAACTTAATTGAGAGAAAATTCATTCCAAAATGAACAAAAATTAAAAGTAAGTGAATACATTTGAAAAAGGAACAAAGAAAACGGAGACATTTTTTTTTTAATAGAGGTAGGTTTAATTTTTATGTAATTACTAGATTTTAGATTTTTTATTAAATTAGAAACAGCAAAGTTTCTACTAGAAGCTTTCTGAAAAATATGAGTAATAAAATATAACTATTATTTATCATCTCCATTTTAATCTGCAAAAACCGGGGAAGAGGACAACATAATTACTTAAACAGTTAATGTGCAACTGCATAAGAGACAACAGTACACTGTAGTACATTTTGACTAATTTGCTATTGTGTAGCATGTCAGCCAACGAGCCGCTACTGTATCGATACCTACGCGATCAATTTTATTAGTTCGCAACACCAAACGCGGGTGTTCAATCCACCCGCGCGACAAATCACGTAAC
The DNA here is from genome assembly GCA_023509865.1 of Trypoxylus dichotomus. Classification (NCBI taxonomy): domain Eukaryota; kingdom Metazoa; phylum Arthropoda; class Insecta; order Coleoptera; family Scarabaeidae; genus Trypoxylus; species Trypoxylus dichotomus. The sequence goes on from CM042074.1 coordinate 46,220,155, forward strand.
GAACAAGAAATGGCTGTATATTACTACAACGGTATCATAGGAATATACGTGCATGTGGATTACAGATCCAGATCGTATCAAGAATTAAATTAGATCGCTTGTCCGCCGACGAACCTTCGGTAACAATAGCTCTCGTTGAAACGAGGAAACTGTTAAGGTCTGCTGTTTACTTATTGTTACTCTTAAAAAACACGCTGAACTATTCTATCCGGTAAACAAATCTACTTCAACCGCTTGGATAAGTGTTCTAACATAAGCCGATCGTGCATAGAGTAATAGTGGAAAATGTCATTTATTAGTGTGGCATGTTATTGTAATAGCAAACATCGCAACATTCCGAATTTTTAATTGACGCCGATCGGTTAGAGGATTTATTTATTTAGAGATAACAATAGTACGTAGAAGTACAGTGCACGAATCAATCTGTATGTGAAACCCACAACTGATAGATTTTATTACGTATATAACGCCTTACGTAGGAGTTCTCCTAGATCATTTATCTAAATAGTGCTATAAGACTTTTAATGTGACGAGAAACTTTAACGAGATAATGTCAGGATACTCTCGATAGTTTTATACGATTATACATCACCGCCCATAATAGAATGGTTACTTTAAATTTTAACAAAATATTTTAAGAAGAAGTATTTTTATTCATGTAATAATTCTATAAGTATGTACACAATTTGCTAATTAAAGAACTAAGTTGATAGATAACGAAACTGGAATATTATTTTCTAAAATCGTGAAATAATTAACAATACCAGATACAGACACAAATAATATACGGGGAGAAATTACATGACACTATAAATGAAACCCGAATTCTAAGAATTGACTAAGTTCCTGCTGAGATGGTATTTACCCCATAAAGTATGCCCAAATTACATTAACAGTGAGTTTATTTCATCATTAGATATCGTTACGTGCAGCTCGATACTGTTATTTCTTTGTGCAAGTAAATACTTTAATTCCTGTGTAAAAATACTTCCCAGAAAACCGCTTAATGTTGAAACACGATCAGCAATAGTAACGCTACATCAAGAAGGATTCTCGGTACAGAATATTTCCGGGCGACTTAATGTAAAAAAATCCACAGTCAATTTAACCGTTCGCTGCTTCGAACAAAGTAGTACATTTGCTAGCAAAAAATCGTTCTGGACGTCCTCGAGCATCATACCAGGGGCGACGATGAACGCACAAAATTGCTTAGTAAGGGAAATAGACAATTAACCGCCCCTGAAGTGACAGCAAAAATGATTCGGGCTAGAAATATGGAATTCGTTAGCACAGTGAAATGTCGTTTAAAAGAAGCAAACCTCCACGGTGTTGTTGTTATACGAAAACTGTTGCTACGTCGTGGGAATAAATAAAAATATACTGCGGACTAATGATTCCAAATGTGAAGTATTTAATCAAAACCGCAGAACCTTTGTCAGGCGCTCAAAAGACAAGAAAGTGCTTCCCGAGTGCACTACGCCAACAATAAAGAAATGTGGTGGTTTCATTCTTGTATGGGGTTGTTTTTTATTGAGTAGAACAGGGAACTTTGCAAAAATTGAAGGAAGAATGAGAAAGTAGAATTATCGCCCGAGATTAGAGGAAAATGCTCTATTATCCGGATTGCGCTTAATAGGCAACAATTTTGAATTGATGCACGACAACCATTCAAGGCATAGGTATTACGCAAAAAAAACCTTGCTGATGCAATGAATGAAGAAATATTAAAAATAATGACTTGACCAGACCGGATCTTAATTCGATAGAGCTTGTGTGGGACGAACTGGGCAGACGAATTAGAAGAGAATGTCCAACGTCCAAAACCCATTTCCCGACGGTACTGCAGAGGGAGTGGAACAATATTCCTCAAGATATACTGAGGAAATTGGTAGAAAGAATGCCAGGATTTTTCGGAAAGGAGAGTATAACTTACTTTATGTTTTCTTATGTTTATTACCTTTTCTTTTGTGTACAGATGTGCAGTCAGTCGTAGATGAATAAATGTTTTTCTTATAATTGGTTTGTTTAAAATGTTGAAGCAAGCATAAAATTTTGCATGAAATAGGAAACGTCCATACTATTATGAGAAGCAGTGCATGTGACTCACTAGTGGCATACACTGCTGATTTTGGATTTCGTGTTTAAAATTAGATGTGAGAATGAAACCTCGCATCAAACAGTCGTTAGTTTATGCGTTATACTTTTGTTAGTTAATTGTTATAGCAACATTTCGATATTGGGTTGCATCTAGCATTTGAAATTGTTCATATGTCATAGTGGTTCTTAGAGGTTTATATACTAAAACTGGAACACGTGATAAGATTTTCTGATAGATATATTTCCTTGGAATTTTCCTTGTATAAATGAACTAAGCAGGGTAAAGGGAAGATATACGATCGAATTTTTCACTAACGCCCAAGGGAGATATCGTAGAGGTAAGGGAAGTGAATAAAATGCTGCCATTTTATGTATAGCTACATTTCGGGAATTCTTGTGTACCACCTGCCAATCTTACCAAGTGATAGAGAAGGAAATGGTTGCAGTATATATAACGATAATAAAGTAATCAGGTATTAATTCTTAGATTTATTAACTACTGTTGGCAGTATATTGACATAATTTATTCTTCTGTTCTTAAGTAATGTAAAACTGCGTGACATATGTATAAACGACAAGTCAAAATTGTTTTTAATTGGTAGCAGTGGCTGGGAGACAATTGGCATTAAGACAATTATTAATATTCAACTCCATCATGTTTTTAAATTGTTCCTAACGCTATTCAGCAAACGGTATCCATTGTAAATTTGTAGCGCTCATTATACAACAGCGATTTGCAATTAGCTTCTGTAAGGAAATACATGCAAAACGTTTTAGAATTCAATACCAACGCATAGACGTTGGTGGAAATACAGGCGCACATATGTTATGTTTGGTTTTCTTGTTATTAGTTTGGGAAAGTACTAGAAAATATCCGCGTACGTATATTAAAATCAATTTGATGCTATTACGCTAAAATGCTCGTACAGATTTTTAAAAGCTCCCAGTTCTTAGTTTAGTTTTGCTTATTAATTTCAAAAGCATAAATTTCTAACAGTAAAATGTTTGTGCAATAATTTTTCTGTTGTTTACCTGATCTATTTTAATTACTTAAGGTATAACTATTTCAAGAGCAATATGACTGGTTTTACACAGTTCCTTTATTTATCAATGTACATAAATACTTGTTTCTAAAGTAATCATGAATGGTATAATAACATACTCGACGTACCCGAATTTCATTAAAAACTGTTGCCAATAACTGCCGAGAAAAGGAAGTTATTACCTATGTGAGGTGAAACAATCAACCTCAGCACCGTCAAGTATTTGAGTATGGGATGTCAGTAGAATGCGCAAAATTAAGGCAATTTTCATAGACGCACAGTGAAACAATCGAACAGAAGCAGAGACATATAGCGACAGCGATATTCTTCCAACTCCCTAACACGACAGCAAAGGTTTCATTCGATGCGATGACTTCAGTGAGTTTGTAAAATAGGTTTACATTCGCATTTTTGTTGCATGGATAGTGATCTGTATTTGATGTTGCATTATAGAGAAATTAAGTGTGCAAAATAGAATAATAAGTTTGCTCTTCGTGGAGCGTGTAAATAAATTTATTCGACAATTCCCGGAGTTAAAATACGATGGTCTTAAAGTAGTTTGCTTAATGTAGTACACAGTTCGACTGTCGAACAAAGAGAACTGTTTCAAATAAATAGAGAGTAAACAACACATATATTAAAAATGCGGTCACAGGTTTAAGGATGAATATGTATAAGATTCAATCAGAACTAAGTTGATAAATAACGAAACTGGAATATTACTTTTCAAAGTCGTGAAATAATTAGGTACAGTACAAAAAATACCAGGTACAGATATTTATACGAAGTAATACACGGGCAGAAATTTTATGATACTATAAATTAAACCCGAAATTTAAGAATTAATTGAGATCTCGCAGATATGATATTTATTCCATAAAGTATACATAAATTACATTAACATTGAGTTTAGTTTATCATTAGATACCGTTACGTGCGACTTGATATTGCAATTTCTTTGTGCGAGTAAATAATTTAATTTCTCTGTAAAAATGCAATCAGCAATATTAACGTTATATCAATAAGAATATTTTATACGTTTGACGCATCGACCAAGCTGGTACACTCGCTAGTAAAAATCGTCCAGGACGTCTTCGAGCAACATCCAGGGGCAAAGACGAACGCATGAAATCGCCTAATAAGAGACACAGACGATTAACCGTTACTGAAATTACGGCGGAAATGAATGGGGCTAGGAAAAGGTTGATATCCGTTAGTATAGTGAAAAATGGTTTAAAAAGAAGCAAAGCTCCACGGCCGTATTGCTACACGAAAACCGTTGCTACATCGTGGGAATAAACAAAAGCGTCTCCAATGGGCTAACACTCAGAAAGACTGAACAATGGAGCAATGCGGAAACGTACTACGGACTGAAGAGTCCAAATATAAAGTGCTTTGTCAAAACTCCTCCTGAGTGCATTACATCAACAATAAAGAAAGATCGTGGTTGCATTCTTATATGTGGTTGCTCTTTTTAATAAGTTTACCAGGGGCTCTTGTGAAAATTGGTGGAGTAATGAGGAAGACGAATTATCGCGAGAGATTAGAAGAAAATGCTCTGCCATCCGGAAAGCGTTTAATAGACAATAATTTTGAGTTGATGTATAATAACCATCCGAAGCATCCGTCGTTATTGTGCTAAAACTACCTCACTGATGCAGAGAATGAAGGAATATTAAAAACGAACTGGACAGGCGAATTAGGTCCAAAACCCATTCTCAAGATATACTGAGGAAATTGGTATAAACAATGCCACGAATTGTGCTAACAGTTATTAAATCTTTTCGCAGTGTCTGACTTTACAGACAAGTGTTTCATTCTTTTGGCACTAGTTAACGTCAAGAATAATCACTTGTATTGTACGGTTAGATATTATGATAGTAGCAAAGAGGGAATTACAATGTGTCAAGCATAAAACCGCTGGAAACCACGCTGATGACGCCGGGTAGGCAGAAACATGTCCGTGTGTTAACGTTTGACATCCCTTCACATTGTCTTTCTCGTGAATGATTTTACCAATACCATGAGAAAAGCTGTATTTAACAGCATTTTTATCTTTGGTGTTATTTTCTAGGCATCCCTTTAGATGTGATTTAGTAAGATTTTAGAAAAAGTAATTGAATTCAAGATAACATCATTACAATACGGTCAGTCAATTGTATAGATCATATCAAGCCATTTTTTTATACAAATCTCTGTTAATACTCCTGTGACTGTGGAAATATTTGAAAGTGCCTTTTTTCTAATTGTTGCAAAATGCCTTTACACTTAAATTTAAATCATCTGAAAATTCGTAAACAGATTGTAAAATTTCAGCCTGCTATTGTTTGGTAAAACAAACTGGACTTTCATGAAAACATGATTCAATGATTATGCTTTTGTAAATACCATACCCGATAGTGTATCCATTGTAATTCTTCAGGTTTTTCATTTGATAAGGTAGCTTGGAAACACAATGATCATCCGAAAAATATTTGCATAACTTAATTTGCCATTGCGACACCAATAAAATCATTAAGTGTACAAATAAAAATCTGAATTTAAATTTAACAAAGTTAACTCTGTGACAGTATATTATGTATATGTATACCTGTTTAAGGAGAATATATCAGAATCGGTAGTAATATATTATATTTTTAAGAAAAAGACGTTCTAGAACATTTACTAAGGATTTGTTTATTTTTTAATTAACTAAAGCACTTAAGGATATTGTATATACGTACATAAGTATGTTTGCATTTATGTACATATTTACATGCGACATTATGTTACATACTTTCTACATAACCACCACCAACGGCCCTGAAAATTATTCTAAGTAGCTCATAACAGGTTCAATTTTTGTGAAGTACCATTACCGGTTCTCTTTTAATGATACCATGCCAATATATAAATATTAACATTTATAGCTATGCGCATATCCCTTTTTGTTTCAAAAATAACACAAAAATGTTTCCGATTTAGTTCTTCTCGATTTGTAGAACCTGTTCTACGAGCTCTTGTTATGTAAAAAGTATATTATCGATCCTTTTACGTAGCCTATAGTGTATAAACATTGTTTCCTACTACTTATTATATAAACGATTCACAATTACGCTAACGTGAAGGCACAAAACAACCATTTCAGGTTAAAGCTAACGCACAGGTATGTAGAGCAATTGCACGCTACGTATTAATCTTTGCTTTTATCTTTTGAAATGTATATTATATCCAGTTAAATATGCGTTTCACCGTGTTTCAATGAATGTTTTTTATAATTTTAATTAAATTGCGTAATGATTTTAACATTGAGTTATGTTTTAGATTTACGTTGTGTAACTTGTAGAACTTCTAGATACGTACTTAGACTATCTAGATATACACTACCAGCCACAAGTATTTACCCATCCCTAAAATATTACAAAACCCAATCAAAAACTAATAATAATATAAACCTTTCTTCTGTACTTATACAAAGATCTGTAACAGTTATACCATATGCGTATCAATTTGCTAACAAAGATAATGATAAATTAAGTTAAATTTGCTATCTGTTCACCTTTCGCTTTCATTACTGCTGCACACAACCCCGACATTCTGTGTAGCATCTTTGACAGAGTTAGCGGCTCTACTGTCCATGTGTGCTATAGTTGCGCCCAAAGTACTGTTGTCGAATTTGAGGAGATTTTTGAATCTGTCAGTCGAATTCCTTCCACAAAACCTCGATCGAATCGAGACCTGAATTTTGGGGCGACCATTTCATAACAACAATTTTCTCTCTGTGTTCCAGTTGTTCTAAATACTTACAGCATATCTTTGCAGTGTTGGCTCATTATCGTACTGGAACGCGAAATTTTCACCGATTAATCATGTTTCAGATGAGTTGGCACTCCTGTCCAAAATTTACCTCTAACCCTTTTTTCTAAGGATACTATCTATTTTGACCAAATCGCCCACAGAGGTTCCGCGAAAACTACCTTCAAATCATTACTGATTCTCTTCCATGTTTTATTGTTGGTGTAATACAGGATTCAAGTGTTCGTTCCCCTTTCGATCTTCGGACAAATGCTCTTCTGTTTGAACCAAAGGTGAGATAATTAGATTCGTCGGTCCAAAGGACTTTCTTCCAATCTTCCAACGTCCAGTCTTTGCATTCTGTCGCCCATGATAACCGGTTAGCTTTGTGTAACAACAGTTTCCGCATAGTATTCCACGCAAACCAGCTTAGTGCAAATGCCTTTTTACTATGGTGACGCTAATTGGCTTTTGCCGCGAAATATTCACTTCGATAGCTAGTTCTGGCGCTGTTTTTTGTCTATTTCGTTTACACGTGATTACAGTTGTGCGAGCTTCTGCTGATGTTATTTTTGGCCGTCCGGGTGTTTATTGGATACAACACCTTTTCGATACTTTAACATTATAGTCTGCGGTTCTACGGTTTAATTTTAGTAATTTTGTAATTACTCTGTTATTTTTACCGATGTTGTGATATGCCACATTTGAACACCTGTTTCTGTAGATCTTTTTTCTTTCTTTCTTTTAGGAAAGCTGAATGCAAATTTACATTTTTCATTATATTAGAATACCCGTCTCATCTATTTTAATATTTTATGGCGGCCGTGATAAACGATTTCTGAAAAAATCTCCTTTATCTAATCAGTCTACCTGAACGCGCCTGATCCACAAAGAGGATTATTTTCAATGTCTTAATGCCGGTCGGTTCATTAGGTACATGCCAAACATTACTGAGGAATTATAAATTATCTCGTACTTACAGTGTAATAAGACACATATTTTGATAGGGATAAAAATAGTTTCTTTGAATAATCTCCAATTATGAAAGTGAGTGAACAGTTATGATAGTGTATACATGTATGTGTATAAGGTGTAGTATAAAATCTTCCAGTTTGATTAAGTATTCACTACAAAAATTGTATGTTCTAATACAGAATGTTATTACTTAAATATGCTAAATTAATTAATTACAGGTAAAGGTTTTTTTTTTGGCTAACGTAAATGTGAATGAATGTGTGCTTCTTTGAAAGTATTTGTTGGAAAATGTTAATAAATGCACTAAACGGAAGCAATAATGTTATTTTGACAAGAGAAAAAGCAGATTCTTGAGATTCTACTTATATCAAAAAGAATTTAATTATATTGTTTTCTCGAATTAATACTAATAATTAAGTTTTTTCTCCAAGGAAGTATTGAATTTTCAAATGAAATTTGTGATATAATAGTTTGGGATGCATGTCTTACAGTTAGTTGTTTATGTAGTTCTGATATATTAATGTTGTACCTACGTTGCTCGTTTTTCTTGGGGTTGAATATCCTTCTACGACGTGGTCGATAGTTTGTCTTTGTTTCTTATATTTCCTGTACTTGTCTATTGTTGTGTTGCTTTCCTCGAATTGATATATGTTGTGGGTAATTTTGGGTTTTAATTGCTTAATTTCATCAATTCAACTCTCAATTTCATAGTTCAACAACAATGAACCTTATCGTTTCCGCAAATTTATTTTCTCTCGTAAACCATGTGTTGAATTCTGCTGTACTACTTTGTTTTTGTGTGACGTGGTATATTTATTATCATTATCATCGTCATCACTTACAGTACCTTTATCACAGAATCATGATAGTAAAGCAGGAACATACAAAAATTTAATTATTTCTTTGACGTTTATGCGAGGGCGCTGAATTTGATGGTATTTTGTCTCTTATTTACTGCCATTTAGCTAACATGGAGCAGTGACCATGTGTTCATTGTGCTTTCTGTGTACGTTCATTTTCAGAAAAGGTGACCTTGCCACATCCGTATGAAGGTTATTTCGCAATAATCTCAATATTCTGAATCATGGCCGGGTACCGTCTGTTAATTTAATTGATTTGCAGGTTACTAGCACCGCAAACTAGGAAGAAACTAGATCTACATTAAATTTAAAAGATAAAGGAATAACAAAGAGTGTTAGAACGCTAAAAAACATCGATCCAGTTTGAATTGCCATAACACGCAAGTAAAAAACTGTAGCACTGAGTATCAGTGAACCGACTCGAGAAAACTTACATAAGAATTTAAGTTTTCACTTCTACAAACTGTTCCGGAACTAAAACATGCTGATTTGGTTGCCCGCATGAATTTTTCAGTTTAGAACTCGATGGAAACTTGATCCCCTATATGTTTACGTCGGATGAGACCTATTTGCACCTGAATGAGAACTTAAATAAGCAAAATAGTCGTTATTGAACAGCTGAAAGTCCACTCGAATTACTTGAGAAGTCATTGCATATTTCAAATGTTACAGCGTTGTGTAGTGTTTCATCATCTGGCATTCCTGGATCATTTCTTTTTCACGACAATCGAGGGAATTCTACAACCGTTATCGCACCACGGTATACAAATACGGTCGAATATTTTTGAAACAAGATTTGCTACGATTTTTAGAAATTAAGTGGCTCCATCATTCTATTATTGTTCTAAGGATACTTTTTTCCGAACACTATCATATCCAAAAATGAAGACGTTGTTTGGCTGGCTAGATCTCGGGATTCAAACTCGTGCGATTCCGTTCATTGAGATTTGCTCAAAAGTAGGGTGTGTAGTTGAAATTTACGAAATCGTTTCAAAACATTTGCAATTTGTAAACTAGCGTTAAAATCCTCTCCAATAAAATTAAGAATGAAACAGCAGCTTCTTAAACTATATCTTCCACATAGCTATGGACATTCAAGGCACCACTTTCTACAAATATAAGGTCCGTGCTCCCGTGGAAATACCTGCAGAAACTCCACGAAAAGATACGCTCTCAGAGATAGCACAATCCATTAGACGAATGTAGACAAAAATACCACACATCACAGTTGGCTCCATTGCTGAATAGTCCAATTCATATGTAAATGGACAAACCGAGGACGTGCTCCTCAATGATGAAGTTACAATTGTGTCCCAGTGGCGGGTCTTCACGATTAGTCAAGCTGTTGTTGAGATAATTTTTGATATTTAACGTTAAAATTGTGTTATTTTGGATCGTAGTATTTAGTATTTAGAGCATTGATGATAAAAATGTTAGCCGAACTGCGCATTTATAAATAAAATATGCAGATGGAGGAATCTTGCGAAATATTTCAAGATGGCTGGTTTCTTTGGTCCTTCTATTTCTATTTTTTATTCGTTAATGTACCCACGGTGTATGTTATGAAATTCTGGTGTAATAACTATTTGACACTCTTTAGATAAATGCTAATTCATTTTTTCTGAATCTAAATTCGACGACTACAAATGCTGGCGAAATTAAAATTAAAAAATCTGAATGAAGTTGCGGATACGTTACAGCGAGTAATGAAAAATCTTTCCTTAAATTTTCCAGTGCATAGATCATAATGGTACTCACTTACCAAGTGCTACCTTCCAAAAAGTAAAACTGCATGTTTGGTTTAACAAAAGGCCGCAATAATGCTTATATATGTGAAGGAACTTGATTTAAATATAGAAATATTACATTTTCCTGCTTCAGTGACAGAGTCTATATATTTTTTGACAGTTTGATTATTGATTTTATTGACGAGAGGTACAATAACCCAAAATTATGAGATTCTGCTTGATGAGTCGTGTTAAAAGCCACACACGACTTTATAGAATTATAGTAAACATCGTACGAATTTTATTGACACAAATTCATTTCCACTTCTCTGCTTTAAATGAGCGATAAAACATATCGAAATTGTTTCTTCTGTCATTTCCTGGAATGAATGTATATTTTATGTATCTAAAATGTATATCTTCTGGCCATGTAGTATCCAAAACCTTCAATATATACGTGTATTATATAGTGAATCAACGAATGTTAATTTTGGTTTTAAATAAATATTATGCATAAATGTACTACGTCTATGCACAATAATCTAATAATAACGTCCAGTCATGTTTCCTCCTTTAGCTTAGGTCAATTCACTTCTCTTGAAGATAGAGTTAAGAGTATGTGTATAATATAACGAGGAACATATTTAAGCTATTACCAATCACTTTACCGTTATCAAAAGTCTATAACAGTATGACAAACACTAGCGGTTTGGAGTTTATTTACGATGCTTTTTATCTGTGTGGATATAGTTAAGTTAATTTATCTATTGTACATGTGTGTATGAGTTAGTTAATTTACATACATGTATACATATATGTGTGTATATATACTGTGTGTTTTATTCTTAATTATACGAAATTAACGGTGCGCAGGTTTTTCCGGTCGCACGACTAAAAGTAATTGTTCATTATGGAGCATATTGTTGTCAGTTACAGCGTCCGACAAAAGTTGTAATCATATATTAATTGTGATAAAAGCTGGTATAGAATGTTTTATTACATCACGCACGTTAACTATGCTACATTGTTCCTGCTTTTTTGCGGAAAAACGTTCTAACGCGGTTATATTATCTTTTTAGATTTATTATATAAGTTTGTTTAATAATGCGCGTATTGATACCGCAAGAGTAGAATATGATATTGATTATAAATTATTTAGTTTTCGCTAGAAATAAATAACATGAGGCTTTCACGGCCGAAGTCAATTCGAGACCAAGGCCTACAAGCCCGGAAATACGTGCCAGTATAAATTTGGCTAGAAACCTTTTTTTTTTTTTTTTTTTCTAGCAACACAGAAAGAATCAGAATTAAAAGAAAAATCTTATTTTATTTCAACGCAAGGGCTATTTACAAAATGCTTAAAAAACAATACCTAACCGTAATAATGCTACAGTTCTTCATGGTATTGGTGAAATTATTCACGGGAAATACAATGTGAAGATAGAAAAACGCTAACACGCGGATATGTTCCTGCCTACCCCGCATCATTAGCGTGTTTTCGAGAGATTCTTAACTCAATATATTGCAATTCCCTCTCGACTGTTAATACCATATCTGCTAATAGCTTTTGTGAGCATTATTAACGCTATCTAATGCCACAAGAAAAATACACACGTCTGCCGGTTCAAACACAGCGAAAAAACCGGGTACAGTTCGTAGCCCTTCCCCCCGAGCAACTCATGGACTGCTAACTTTTTGTAGAATGTTCACTTAAACTATTAGTCTAGATATGGTGGTAGTAACCGAGAGGGAATTGCGTGAGGTAACCAGAATATTCTAGAAAAAATAGTGAGGGAGGGTAACAGAATGGGACTGAAAATAAATCCAGAAAGAATAAAAATGATGAAACTAAATGGAAAACAGAAACATGGGAGTGACAGAGTTGAAATAGGAAATTATACTTTTGAAGTGGTGAATACATATAAATACCTATGGGTAACTATTACAAGCGAAAACAGTAGGGATGCAGAGATAAGGAAAGGAGTAAGAAATAGAAACAAAACCTACCAGGCAAATAAACGACTTTTAAAAAGTAAAACGTTGGGGAAAAGCAGAAATGAGAATTTACAAAGCAATAATACAACTAATAATCTTGTACGAGGCAGAAACAATGACAGAGACAAAGAGGCAAGAGGAAGATCTGAGAATACAAGAACGAAGAATATTAAGAACAATACTAGGCCCGATAAAGACTTACAACGAATACAGGCGTAGAACTAATTGTGAGGTAGCAAATGAGTTGGGAGACTAGGACGTGGTTAGAAGAATAAAGCAACAGCGATTGAGATGGTTAGGACATGCGTGGAGAGCTGGGAATAAAACTACAATCTACAATATCCTGGAGTGGCAACGGCGGGGAAGAAAGACGAGGGCGACCCAGAACTGCTTGGTTGCAGGAGGTCAAGATGAACCTTGGTAGGGCTGACGTCTATAGATGGCAGGAGAAAACCAAAAATAGAAACAAATGGAGAGACATATGCGAGAAGATGTAAACCGAAGACATTTATTTTGCGAATATACACACAATTATCTATTTTTCTGTATCACTTCCTTCCCAATTAAAATATTTATCGTTATCAATAATGGGTTTTTTGATATCCTTCCCATAGCATTCTGTTTCTATAATGATAGTCATTTTGCATGGTCGTTTTCACTTTATCATTCGTCTGTAAGCAGTTCGGGAAGGTCTTCAGGTGTCGGAAAACGCGTCACTAGGCGTAAGATGTGGACTGTACGGCTGATGATCCAATTGCTTCCATGATGATCACATTACGAGTTGGAACAGCAGTATATGGTCGTGCATTATCATAAAGTAGTACGACAGTAGCTGACAGTATTCTACGCCGTTCGTTCTTGAGGGTTCGACATAGTTTTTTTAGAGTCTTACAGTATGAAGCGGAGTTAATTGCTGTTCCTTGCGACATAAAGTTTACTAAGAATATGTCATAATCTTGCGCTTTGAAAGTGACGTATACTATTATATCATTAGTCGTTGTTTTGACTTAGAAGTCATGTGGGTTAACCACATCTCATCTCCTATGATGGTGTGACTCAATAAATCACCTTACTCCTTCCAAGATATTCCATAGCAGTCTACAAACCCATTGAGAATACAATTTTTTCCACTTTAAGATCTTAGAGACAATTGTATACAAAACTTACCTGAAATATTTGGAAATTCCAAAGACAATTTGAAAATTGCGAATCTCCTGCTTTCAAGAATTTTGGTATAGACTGCCTGCACTAAATCGTCGTTGATCACGGATAATCGACCGTGGATGGATTCGCCAATTTTTTCACTATCATTCATTGCATTGTCACTATATATTTCACATATCTGGCGATGAATATTCGCAGCTTTTATGCTTCTAGCTGCTAAGAACTGGATGATTGACCGTATTTCAGAGTTCACGGTAAAAAGTATATGGTGAAAATCATAAATTGTGAATAGTTAACAACATGATCAATTTTTTCTTTAATATTCATTTCATACTCGTGATCTGTCACACTGCATGTGTCGTACATTAATAATAATATGGTGGACGTTCAAGATATTATTGAAAACCCTTCTACGTGCATTTTATATGCGAAGTGTTCGATTTTCTGTAGAGATTCTAAGTATATTAGTATCAGATGATAATTACTATAAAATAAATTAATTAAAGAATACATGGCCATTTCATTCCTGGCATAACTAAATTTAGAAAATTGTGTATTATCTATTCCTAAGGAAGTACCAACCTTATACTCATTTATATATATTTATATATACGTAATAAAATTAAGTACATATATATATATATATATATATATATACTTAGAAATTAATATATATATATATATTAATAATTACATATATATATATATATATATATATATATATATATATATATATATATATATATAATTTAGAAAATTGTGTATTATCTATTCCTAAGGAAGTACCAACCTTAACCAACCTTATACTCATTTTTGTAGTGTTTGATTATTATATATATATATAATATATATATATAATATATATATATATATATATATATATATTAATTTTATTACGTATAGGTTTATATCCCATTACATTATTTTATATGATGTTGTATACTATAACAAAATCTCTTTGTGGTTAATAGCACACGAAACACAAATTTAGTATGCTTTGTTTGTTCGATACAACTCTTTCGCCAACTTCCAGTAAACCATCGAAATTATACGTTTTGAATAAATATTTAAAAGAAGATGGTTTTATGTTTGTAACCTGTTCACAATTCCTTTGTGCTTACGTAAGTCAGGTGTGCCAGCCAAATCGTACACGAAAGGATGCTCGTAGAGAATTGGATGTTTGATATGCATATTTATTCGTACAGTGTTGATTCCATCAAATAGCTATGTATATTACATATATATATGTATGTATCGAAATAAACTACAGTTTCTACCTTTATTGTAATTCAGGATAGTCGAATGAATTTAGGTTGATAACAATTTCTTATTTATTCGTCAACCATTAAGCATTACTCTAGTTTAGTGCCTTCATCAGTGTAATGGCGAAAAAATCAGCTTCGCAAAATGCATACATTAGCTATTTATACTGTATACGCAACGTGTGAGGTTAAATAATCTGAAAACAGCCTTAACTGTAAAACTAACACAATTTTAAAACCTATTGCACCTGCCGACATCACACTTTGATCAGGCATAGTATGACTGTTCTATGGAAGTAAATGTTTTATGGTGTTTCATGAATTTTTATAAGGTGATTCATTATATTAAATTTTCACCGTGTTTTTTTGTTCATCCAAATTCCAGCGCTGGTAATACGAGCGCAAATCAAATATGAACAGACTTTGGTTTTAAAGCATTTACTGGTGCAGTAAAGAGTAATTGAATACACCTTGTTTTTCTATATAGTTTCCCTTTTGATTCATACATTTTTGCCACCGTATCGGAAATTTTTTAATGTTGTCATGAAAGAATTACGTCTGTAACCAATTGCGGGCGAACATTTCCACACCTTCGTTGTCGTCAAAGTGGTGACCTCCCAGTTCTTTTTCGAGTGGCCGAAACATGTGGTAGTCTCATGGTAACAGATTGGGACTGTAGGGCTGATGTTCCAGTGTTTCCCAATGAATTTTGTCCAACTTATTTTGGGTCAATGTAGCTGTGTGTGGCCGAACATTGTCATAGAGCAGAATCGCACTTCGACTAGGCATGTCTCGCTTTTTACGATAGATAGTTTCATTTCGTGGAGAATATCAATGAACAGTATGCTTCTAGAATCCCAAAAAAAAAACCATTGCAAGAACTTTTCCAGCAGAACGACGGGTTTTGACTGACTCCGGGCTGTAGGGAAAATTTTTTTGCCAGTCGCAGACTTGAGTCTTTGAAAGCGTTTTTCCAGCGAACTGTGCAGTTAGTCGACGCAAAATTTTGTGTTAATGGAGCTACAGAAATTTCGCTGTTTTACCTATATTGTAGATATTCTCTGTATAAAATGTAAATTTTTTTAATGTTATTTTCTCTTCGATTTGTGTTTCTTTGTCGTTCAGTATTAACTCCAATGCATTCAAAAGTTCATAATTTCAATTTCGCCAAATGTATATGTTACAGTTTATGTGCTCTACTTGTTAACGCATCTCATTATTTTCAGTACCTTGCTGGAGGATATTTCAGCTTGTACCGGATGATGTAAATGCTGTTGGTGCATTTACTTACTTAGGTTAGTAATGTATTATGAAGGTCTTATTCTTCTTGCTTGAGGTATTCAAATAAGAATATTGCTTTGCAAATACTCGGAAATAATAGAATCAACCTCACAGCTTCAATTATAACAAAGTTAGGAATAGTAAATAAGTAACTGAACTGTATAGGAACACATGTTTTCTAAGTATATATATCTAGTATTATATTTTAATCCATAAAGGAGTGACAATTTTATTACAAATATATGCATGCAAGTACATACGCATATAATGTAATAAGTGATAATTAAAGAAATACACATGAGTACGGACACTCAGCGTGTACTACTTTATAACGTAATAGTTATTGTCGGTCTATTGATAAAGGCGGCATAGGATAACTGATGGTTAGTTGGTCGCAATTTTACCTTTTGTAACACAACAATGGTTTCGAACTTCATTTAGTACGCATGCATATAATGAAAAAACAATGCAGAGGTACGTCTCCACAGTCAATATTGTTCCATTTTTCAGACATTGAATACATCTAAAGAAATATTTATTAAGTTTCTGTCGGATGAAGTCACTGCAAAACGAGGTTTCATGGTTACAATATAAATGAAGTATGGCACAGCGTGGGGTATGACAGCATTTTTTGGATAGTCACATACAAGGCATGTGATGTACGTGGTAGTTGTTCCAAAAGTTTCAGCATATGATAGATAATCCTAGTATATGCGCTATGGTCGTTGTTGGAATTATGTTTCTTTCAACTATTATTGACGGCATTTCCATATGATCATTATAACTTATGCCCAATTACAATTTAGTAATGACCAAGTCAAGCAGTTGAAAACAAGTACAAAGTATTGTGAAAACTGAAACATGAAAGTAAGTGACGCATTTACTAAATTAAATAATATTTTAGCAAATTCAATATATATGAAATTCGAAGTAAATGGATGCAATTTCAAAAGTTGATGTAGCACTCAATCTGTGTCACAGGGTGAAATGCAAAATCTAAGCATGTTTGCAAAAAACAGTGTGTACTGTTGCATTTAAGATTCGTTCTTCTTACAAGTTGCGACGATAAAATAACATTTTTAAGGTTAAAATATGTTTTAATTTGAAAGAGATATTAGAACATTGACCCTTAGAAATAGATAATGCCTTCCTCCTGTTTCCAACAATAGAAAGATTTGAAGAGAGAATTTTTCAGATTCCACAGATTTATTATTATATGTACATCTCAATTCACAACTACTGTGCAAATTTATTTTGAAATAGTTTTATTAAAACTCAATTCTTAAACTGTGTACGTCAAATCCAATATCTTTTTGTTTATTGTGCGTCGATATTGACATGCTAGCGACTAGTAGTCTCTTATGTTCGTGTCAGATTCTAATTATATGTATTGGGTTAAAAGGATTTATAGTTAATAATTTTCTCATTTAAAGAACTTAACTATCTCAAAACCGCGTCGTAACTGCATAGAGCTTCTTCTGGACGTCTGCGTGTCGCAACACTTGTATGAGTTAAAGCTTGAAGAATAGGTAGTAAAAATGCATCTTAATGTTAACACGTAATTTGGTTAATATTATATTTCTTTGACAAAATCATGTTAGCAACATTTTGCTTATGACTATATTTGATGTATCGTACACTCGATGATGTAAAAGATGTTCTTCATCGTATTAACAAAAGCGAGTAAAGCAGGTAAGGATGGAAGATAACCGCGTAATTTGACAATTGTGTTGAGTCTTCTTCACTGGGGCAGTCTTTGCATTTGTAATAATTACGACAAAAAATGTTCTGTTCTCTATTCTAAAAATATGCGAATATGTTAATAAAATTTAGGAACAATTTATAAAGGAGCGCTACTCAATATAATTGACAGAGCTTCTGCGTACATAAACTGTGTTTTGAAGGGTATTAACTCAATTACACCATCAAGTTAATTTCTAATAAATAGAACACCAAAATCTCTAAAGATCTTACAATAGTCAATGAGTACCGCTTTCATGCTGTGTGGAAATGTAATAACGTTGTGTCCCCTAGTGAAGGTTATCATTTTACATTTTCTCACATGTAATCGCAAAAAAGAATGCTTCATTTCACTTACAAATAGTTCTGATATCACTCCATGAAGCTTTGTAATCCATCGACATATCTGAACATTTGTAATTTTCATCAGCTTCAGCGCATAACAAAGAATTTGATGCTGATATGACATTTGTAATGTCATCGACGAATATAAGAAATAATAGAGGCTCTAAAACAAATATTTGTGGTACACCGGATATCGATTGATAAGAATGAGAAACCAGCAGCCAAAATATTCCAAAATACTTCTGTAGTTAGTGCGTCCATCCAAATAAGATCGCAATAGCATGATCAGATCATTATTAATTTTAAAATTGTGCAGTTTGTTCAAATTCAGTTCATAATGAACTAAGTCAAAAATCCAGGTACATCATATTTATTTAGGTACTGATGGATAAATGCATACAGGCTAGCAGCTGTATACCTACTTGTAATAAATCCATAGTGTGCAGTGAAGAGCTTATTAATGGCGTATGTATACATTGACTCAGGCAACACCACCTCAAAAACTTTGCAAAATTGCATATTGTAGATACCGTATGATAATTACCTACACTGGAAAATATTATCGTAAAACCCTTCATTACCTTATAGTTCAAATGTACTCACATTAAAATGCTATGATGCACCGATATTTCAACGTTTCTGAAATAGGAAGCTGTATAAATTACAGTAAGTTTACGCACACATTGTGTAAACACAGTGACAAAAGAGTTAGAAAATTTCCTGTAAGCTGTAGTTGTCATCATATTCTCCACCAACGATAGCAAAATTTTTTGCAAATGTAGCAAACATTTCTCTATAAAGAAAATGACGTTTGTGCTACCTTTGTTCTTCAAATGTAATACAACTGAATGAAATTTGGATTAACTCCTTTTATTCTTTTTTACGTTGAAATTTTATTGTATTTTGGGTATCGTGTTAGGATTATTAACCTGCATAATACAAACATATAAATGAATAGTTTAGATAGTACCTTTTTCAATCAAATACAAAATTGCAGTCACTTACTACAACAAAAAAACTGAAGTTAAGCTTTACGTGTTATAATAAGTTACGTTAAAAATTACAAAATCGATGTTTCAATATTACGATGCGAGGTTCGTAGTCTAACGGCACGTTAATATCTCCAGTCAATCTCCACATATAACTGTGCACAGTGTATAAATTAACTATTTTCCAAACCTTTTCACTCACGTCTAATACCGAATAAACTGTAGAGAATCGCAAACAAAACACTCCCATTTTCCATTGAACTTGGACATTTGAAATGTACTTCTGGCTGTTTCAATCATCAATCCTACGTTATTTGTGTTTAAACAAAGAACGTTTGATTGGATTCCGAGAACGATGAGTCTTCGAGAGCCGTGAAAATCACCTATTCGTGCATAAAGAAATGATGTCGAGCCTCGCCTAAATTGTGTGAAGTTCGAGGATGCGGTTCGAAACGAAATTAACTCGCCAGTGTTATGCGTTGGTAAAATACACAACACGAATCTTTCCACATGTGTACATATTTTCTCTTACGCAACGCCTATACTGACGTTTAACACTTAATTAATTTCTTTATTTAACTGTAATCTGTCGGCTGTTAATACGAGGAAGTGACTAAACGGTTTTATTTTTAGCGTATTCTGTCGAGGTTCGATGTTGCGTTTTGGTTTTTACAAATATGGGAGCGATGTATTTACAAGATTAGTACGCATACAAAGGCTAGGCTGTTTAAAATATTAACGTTAATTAACTTTTAGAGACGTTGTAATAAATTGTACGATAGTATAGGTATACTGTTAATACATCTAAAGAAAAGCGTTGTTGGATAAAGATTATATTTTAATATATAAAAAAAAAAAACGAAAATGTAGCGGTGTTTCACCTGATATTCGGGTATTATGAACGTTGTGACAGGTCCACTACAACATTTATATAACTTTTGAGGTAACTTCCTCACAATAATATGCGAAATTCGCATAAATACGGAGCTTATAAACTGTAGATGCTCAGAAATCTAATACCGACGCTATTCGTCAGTTGTTTCGCGAGTTGAGTCCCGATCACGCTCGTAAATCGCTACTAGATCCAGATATTGGGCGACAAATGACTACAGTAGAGTCATCATGGCAACGGAAACATCTCCTATGTTTTCAGAGATGGAGATGTAGGACTTGGATGTGATCTTCGCTAAGTGCCGTGTGGATATGCATGTGTGTTAAATATATTTGTATAATATTTTACATTAATCATATTGACTTTTGTGATATAAACTTTTGATACGATAATTTCATTATTCTCGTCCCCTGTTGTTTAGGGGCTCTTCTCTTTTTTTTTTGAAAAAAAAGGGAATTTTCTACATAATAAGGACAAAAGGGAAAGAAAACTGTAAATTGCAAATACGTTAAGATATTTAGTAATTAAATATTGTATTAGTGTTATCCGATCTTAGAGGGAGTCCAACCTTGCATACTCCTTAACAATACCATTTAATTACAGGAAACTATAATTAGTGAATGAGCATAATGAGTATATTCTTGAGGAGAACAGAGGCCTTAAAAATCCCATATATTACTGGGTTTCTGACCACGTATGATTTTGATCCTGAAGGGGACCGTTTCAACTAGGTCGACGTTTCGACGAGATCTCACTCATCTTCTTCTGGACGCTCTCGTTCGGCTAGCGATCGAAGAGAAGCAGTTCATTTCCGACCGCCCCAAAGACAATGCTTCTGTGTATACATCTAAGGATTGATTTCTTAGAGAGAAAATAAATTGTCTTTTGTCCTTTTCAAGGAAATTTAATTTCTTATTCATTTGATTGACTTCCTTTTCCAGTTCCGTATGCGCTTCTTCCACGTTCTTATTCTCGAGTGTTTTTCTTTTATCGGTTGCATTTCTTTCTTTAGCTCTGCGTTCTCCCTTTTAATTCCTTCATTCTCTAACCTTATTTGTTTAAGTTCCTCTTTGTATTCTTTTTGTTCGATTCTCATTTCTTTAATTTCTTGGATTACTGTGGTTCCATAATCTTTCCTAGTTTGTCTTCCGATTTTTTGGCAGGAGATCTTGTCGTTTTTTACTTTTCATAAAAATGTCCGCGTATTCTGCTGTACTCCTCTTCCGTTTTCTCTCATCCGTAGTACTTCCGTCAGTATCCATCATTAACGAAATTATTCGAAAACAACTCTGTTTAGTTGTACGCTATTTGCGATCTGCGCGCCGCCATAAGCGAACTAATCCAGCTCGACGCTACGGAGGTTATCCTTCGCCGTTTGTTTTCTTACTTTAAATATAAGTTTAATTTCTTACCTTGAGCTCTTATATGCACTACTATATTCTTTTATGTACTAATTTTGCACATATAAGTACAAGTTTTTGTTGAAACAAATTTACTCGAAACCGCCCAAAAATGAGTTTGATTTCGAAGCTATTTGACGCACGTCTATCCAACACTAATACAGAACCGAACTCGTTGCTTTAAATGATCATTTTTGTAAATATTTTCTGTAAAAAGTGCAAATTTTTCAATGTTATTTTTCCCTTCTTTAATGTTAGTATTAACTTTGATGTATATGTTGTCGTGGATACTAAAAAAGACAAATATTGTATTCAACAATTTATGTGGAACTTTAGAAACTTGAAATAACTATGGAAACTAGTAATAAAAATGGGAAAACAAGCAAACATTATTTATAGGAGAATAAAAATATACAGGAGTTAGAATCCACACAGTAATTATTTACTAACATGTCTATTTGTTTTATACCAAATAATGGAAAATTACGGTTATTATATTAATATATAAAGTAAACCGAACGAACTTTTGGTCTTTTTATAAACCTACAAATTGAAAGATCAAAATACCGAAAATACGGGAGTTATTATTTTAAAATCTCGTAGACATATTGGTCACAATCGTTTTACGTTTGTCCGAGATGACAACCGGCTAACTGGGCCCGAAGTAGTGTCTCT
Source organism: Trypoxylus dichotomus (assembly GCA_023509865.1). Taxonomy (NCBI): domain Eukaryota; kingdom Metazoa; phylum Arthropoda; class Insecta; order Coleoptera; family Scarabaeidae; genus Trypoxylus; species Trypoxylus dichotomus. The sequence goes on from CM042074.1 coordinate 46,242,374, forward strand.
TCGTCACCAATTACAAGCAGCTGAATTTGCTAGTTATGTAGTTATGAATGAACCTCTATGGAGAGGGAATGTTAGACTGCGCAAATTATCACGAAGACTAGGCAGCGGCAAAACAGCGCGTTTATGTGCAACAACATAATTTTAAAAAGCATTAAAAAGTTGTAAACTGTCAACTATCGAATATGGAAGATGTAGCATGTTTGTATGAGGATGGTTTGGTAACAACTATGTTGCGAAATTGTCCTAAATCGACGGAAAACCGAAAAAAGTTGTACCGTGAAGGTGATTAATATTAAGGGCGCTAAGAATATATGCCAAAAACTATAAAGGACCCGAAAATCAACACCCTAAATTCGTATTGCACAGGTTTGCGCAGGAGTTATTAAAACAGAGGCGGACACTTAATCAGCGACTATAAAATGAATAAATAAATGAATAAACATATTAATTAGGTAAAAAATTAATAATATACAAAGTTTCCATATTTATGCCGGGTACTGTGTCAATACAATCCTCACTATTCTTACGAGAACGATCTTTATATATTTTCACATGCTTTCGAAGACATAAAAATATTTCTTACCTTTTCTCTTTAGTTGGTACGTAAATATGTAGTCATTCCATTCAGTAATTTTTCCATGCATACATGAAATGAAACCCACAATTGAATTTTTACTTTTGCTTACATTTTTCTAATCAACGAAAGAATCCCATTCCTTTCACAGTTTGAGCGATTTTATAATGTCTTTTCCTAAGAAAGCACATAATAATAAACCAAAATACATCGATGATCGAAGGCGTCTTGGAAATGCAATACACAATTTCTCTCTATTTGCACCGTTGTAAGAAACGAACAAAAGTCTAATAATTTAACCGATATCGCAACATCAAGATTAGCAACAATGCGCTGATAACAGCACATATACATTATGTTAGCAATAAGTTTTATCGAGTACTGTTTAATAGAGAACCAGTTAATACTTGCACAAAGATTTCCATCCAAGTAATATATTCCTTATTAAATGAGTTATTAACAACAAATCTGAAAGTAAGCACTTTCATTGTTTGCATGGAAGTTGTTTATAGGTAATTGCACCTTTCAACGTGTCGGTGCAAATTGAACTGAAGTTAAGTAAATATTTCGTGAACCACTCCCGTTTCCTGCTGAAAGTTATGAGTGATCGTGATGTCTTGAACGAAATGAAACCCATAACAGCTCGGTCATTTGTTTCCCCAACCGCAACCATGTTCATGGCGAAAGATATTTGTAATACTTAAAAGTACGCAGCATGATATAACATTATATTTTCTTTTTTTCACGAGTCAAAGTTGATTTTTCGTTGCTCGGTAATGAAGTGACGTTATGAATTTTATGACTTTGTGGTAATAACGGCGCTTGCAGTAATTTAAATGACAGTATTAATTAAATCCATATCAATTTGGATGGTCTATTAGATTAGCATTAGTAGCTACATACGACCAAGAGCAAGCAGTAAAGCAAGACTAATATAAAGCCCAGCACAAGTGCATTAACAATGGAACTTGTTGAGCTGGCATTTAAGCTTGAACAGGTATAGTATAGAATCATGATTACCTTTATTGCACGCAAGAGTGTTAACATAATCGACAGTTATGTTCTTTTTCTTTATGAAGAGGCCCTTTTTATTTCTCATGTGGTTCGAAGAATAATGTCAAGCGCGAGGTACCATTGTTTCTGCTCTACTATGTACTGTGCGGGCGCCATTGTATCCGCAACTTCGATTGTGTAGAGGATAACGTTCTCATATCTATATACCTGCATTACATTTTTGATGTCCAGATGTTATCTAATCCTTTGTGTACTACCGTGCTATTACATAAGTATATAAAGACGCACGCCTTAGACTGTATTGCTTACAGAGTCAAGATTGCTTAAACCATGACTTCCAGGTTTGTTCCAATCATGTATGTATACTATTATATTACACATACACGTGGCTTTAATGGTTAAAAAAGATGGACGATGATGCAGGATTTGATGTAGCGCACATTTTAATATTACTATGGTAATTTAAGTAACTAAATAGCGTATATTGTCCACGTTTTGGTTCTTTTAAAAGTTGTAAAAAAATTGTTCCTTATGTGTAATACAGTGACATGGATAATACAACAGTAATGATGTGTAGGAGTTACATTTTTATACTTTAACCTGTAATTATTGTGTTACAATAGTGAAAATAAGCATGAATCCTTTTTATTGAGATAAAGACTTGAGATGGTTATTTTTATGAGAACGGGTCTAATTCTATAAGAAAATCCAGGACAATGCACTATTAAGTAATTCACCCAAGAACGTTGTTATTAGTTGAGGTTGTGTATATTAAAATGACATTGATATTTAAAACGTGTTGATATATTACCGGTCTTTTTCAATGCAAACTTTACTATATTTGTTTTGTGTATGTTGAGCTTCAGATTATTTTCACTGAATCAATATTTTGTTTTCGTGAGAACATCAGTAACTTCACCTACCAACGTATAATTGCACTTTACCTTAACAATAATTGACGTGTCATTTGCATACAAAGATATAAAATGCTGCGTTACTTAACTGGAAAATCGTTCATATAAAACATAAATGGAATGCTCCTGAACCTTGCACGATGCTTTGTTTGATTTTGTAGCCAACGTGACTGTTATATTTCTCCGTTAGAATTTACTTACACGCACTGTATTCTGTTTGTTAAATAAGATTTTGGTAAGGTATGTACCATCCCTCTGAAACCTATTCCTTACATTTTCTCAAATAAAATCTTACGATCTACACTGTCGAATGTTTTTGATAGGTTCTGGACAACTCCGGCTGCATTCATTTTTTTCAGATATTGCTTGTGTTATTTTAGTGATAATAGCTCTGATTTTCCTTATGTATATGCATTCTGAAATGATATTAGAATATTACAAGATGCGGTAAACGATATCAACCTTGATAAAATGGCTTTTCCAACTACTTTCGCTATAATATACATTAATGTATAATACAATATATGTAAATATTGTCATCCAGTATACATTGGGTAAACAAAGACACCAACCAAAGTTAGGTGCGAACAGCACATTTTAAATTCAGAAGGTTTGACAAATCTACTGTCACTCTACACTAAAAGAAAATATGTTGATAATATAGAGTTAATTACGAACGTAAACGACAATGTGCATTAAATTGTTATCGAGGCAAGTAAATGTACTGAAACAAACAAACATATTTTAATGTTAAACTAGGCACTACCCTGGTTAGTCAACTGTAACTTTAAAAGTGGTGTAGCTTTAATTTAATTTGTTAGTACAATATTACTGCTGAGAATGATGACTTTGCTATCGAAATTGTATCTAGTTTTAATGAAGTTTTGTGGTAAGGCTGGCAGCGATGTTTCCGTATTCTGACTTCTGTTTACTAAAATAACAGCTTTGTCCTCCTACCGCATCAGTTTTAGGAATGAAAATTATACCTTTATTCTAGTACTGTTAATTCTTTACAATATCTTTAAAAACTATAACAAATGGTTAGAATTTACTCTTCTAAGGTTAACAGTAATTACAGTTAATAGCATTCGCCGTATTTACGTATATGAATGCAAAAAGTGCATTTTTAGAAAGTGATCATAAAGGAAATCCGCTTTTACCACATTTGCTTCACACGATAATAATTTGGTGAAATTAATTCGGTAGTCGAATAAGAATTTCGTTTCAGAAATAGTTGAAGTAGCTTAATTAATACACTGACAAATTGTTCATTATCGTTAATTTTCAAAATAGGTCTTAAAATAATTGTGTCGTACAGGTCTTGATTCATTACATTACTGTTTGTAAACGCTTCTGCACATGTATACATAAATATGTGTCAATATTATTTACAAGTTAATAATTAGAGGCTTTGTTTTGCTATGCATAACCGCACGGTAATTGTTTTTTTCTTGGTGATGGTGGACGGCTCAACGGGCTTATAAGCTATTTTGTTTTATAGAGCCTTAAGGTGTAGGGACAGTGTGTGTGTGGTGTTCTGTGGTCTCGTTACTTCACTCCCTCATCGTTAATTATTTTCCTAAAGACGAATGATGACTCGGGAGTATAACGAACTTGCATGAAAAAGTATTGCCATTATAATTAACGGACGCTGCTTTCGAACGCACGACAGCTGAATTGTAAAATTCAGTTCTAACACGTTCTATTAATTATTTGTCATATTTATTATGGTGCTTTCGTTAAATTTGGAAGTTTGATTTATTCGCCTTACGGTCCTTCGTTTTTAGTTGGACCCATGTCAGACCTATCGACTTCAAGATGCGGTTATGCGGTGGTATACATAACACCGCATGAGGGCGACCTGAAATGTTTCCGGAATCGACAAGAAAAACACGGTATTGGTGTGGTTTTTATTTTCATTTTTCGCTGTAGTCTCCTCGAAAATCAAACAACTTTTTCAAACGGTGCTCTAGTCTCTTCTAGCCGTCGAAAAAGTGGGACGTTTCGAGGTCTGCAAAATAACCATGTGTAGCGGCGATGACCTCATTTGAGGCAAATCTCTTCCTCCTAGCGATTTTTTCAGGTTTGAGAATAGGAAAAAGTCGCTGGGGGTTAGGTGGGATGAATATGGAGGATGGGAGACTAATTCGTAGCGCACCTCATTCAATTTGGACATGACGATGCGGGATGAATGAGCCGGTGCATTGTCTTGGTGGAAAAGCACTTTTTCCGCTGCAAACGAGGCCAATTCTTCTTCAATACTGCATCGAATCGGGTCAATAAATCGCTGTAGTATTGCCCCGTGATCGTCTTTCCCTTCTGCAGATAATCGATGAGGATCACACCTTCGGAATCCCAAGAAATGGTCGCCATGACCTTTTCGGTCTTTGCTTTCTTCGGAGCCGATTCGCCCGAAAACGTCCACTGCCTTGATTATTCCTTGGTCTCCGGTATGTAGTGGTGGATCCAAGTCCTATCCACGGTTACGAAATGCATGAAGAAATTCCATGGATTGTGTTGTGTCCTAGACAGACATTCCTCCGAAACGGTCACCCGATTTCGTTTTTGCTCCGGTGTGAGCAAATGCGATACGCATCGCGATGAAAGCTATTTCATAGCCAAAATTGCTACACAAAACATACTCTACTATTGACAGCAGATGTCTGAAATTTTGTTGCCATAAAAAAGTTGCTCTTGCCGGCCAATAAATCCACTTTAACCTTCGTGGGCCATCTCTTGCCGATTACGGAAACATTTCAAGTCGCCTTCGTATGTCCTGGTGTTCTTAGATTCAAATCCGTATAGTGTTTTTTGACATAACTGTTCGTGCTTATTATTTCTAGCAACTGCTTCTTAATGTTATGATCTTCAAAATGCAAATAATTTGTTTCCAAAAATTCTTTAATATCCTTCTTGTTACAATTCTTCGCAGGATGCTTGGTGAGTTGCCGGGAATGATACGGAGCGTTGTCCATTACAATGACGCTGCTATGATGTGCTACCAACCGCAGTGTTTACCAACTCATTGTGTTTTAATAATTTTATGTCTAAATGTTGCACCGTATCTGCCTAACGACGAAGATGGTGGATTTTTTAATGCGAAAATATTTTTTTTTTGTTATTTAGGGAGTAGCAATAACATCTGTTAGTAATCTAACTTCAAAATATCTGTAAAAATCAAAAATATTAAATAGAAGAGTCTTTCTTTCTTTTAAATTTCTTACACTTGATCAACCATTTTTTACTTATTTCGAACCAATGGAAACATTTTAAGTTGATCAAGTTTAGACACTAAATCCGGTTATTATTTATAAAATACGCTATGTACTGGTATAAACAGATTCATACTGTCCTTAAATTCTGAAGAATGCAAATTAGAAAATTTGAAAGATCAATTCAAGCAATATTCTATTTTAAAAAAATCTTTACGAACATTTTGCAAGTTATAGAGTATATTTCCTAGTCTAAATTAGTTAAATTAGTGCCTGCCTATGTACAGTGTAATGTAAAATGCATCAAACTTTACACGCATAAGAAACAAAGTGGAATATATTAAGCTATCATTTGTTTCACTTCATGGCATTAGCCAGCTTATACGTCCTTCTTCCTTTCATTTTTTAAAATTTTCACTAGGTAAGTCACCTGCTTGCTCAGAGTTTTCAAATCGTGTTTCGATATATCTTGAAGTTAAGCTGTTGCTTTGGGTATGTCCCAAGATGAAACGTTACCTAATTATTAACAACGTTGACTACTTAGCTGTTACAAACAATTTATGTTCGTAGCCTTGCAAAGATGCTCCAATTGTTTGCAGCAAATTAGCAACTAACGTGAAGATAAATTCTTTATTCAAAATTAGTACGAAGAAATGTATTCGAATATAAACATGCAATACCACTTGTTAAGGACTTAACTTTGTTTTTCGTATTTTCTAAATTTTTTACTATTATGTATTTTATCTTCTTTGCATTATTATTTTCATTTAGAATATTATTTTATTTTCATTTTTATATTTATTTATTTTGCTCTCTTATATCCAATTTTATTTTAATATGTATGTACACTACGCATTGTATATGTATGCAAGTCAGCCATTCGCATTACGCTAGCTAAAACTGCCTAATTAGAAATCATTCACTACAACGTCGTCGGATATTTAATGGGAGTTTTCTTGAAATTTAAGGTACACAAGCATAGGCAGTCGTCTCCCGCGCGACGGTCGAGGTATTAGCGATCGTGCACTCTCGGTCACCTTTCGTGCCTCGTCGTAACGTGTACAGTAACGTCGTCGTAAGATTATTAGAGATTTCTAAGTTTTTCTAGTTTTGGCGGGAATCGTCGAGGACGTTGTCTATACATTTATTTCTGGCGGGAGTCATTTGGTAACGTCGTCGGACCACATGTATAGATTTTTTTAATAAGTATAAATTCTCGATTTTCTATCATCGTACGTCGAGGCTACTGTGTCCATTGTCGTCTATACATATTTTTAGTCTTCAGTTAAGTTTGTGTCGGAAATTATTTTGGTGAGATTGTCGGCGCGCATGTATAGACCTCCTGTACAAGTACGATCACTCCGCTTCTTGCTGACGGTCGTTGCGGCCGCAGCGCCCGTTGTCTTTGTACGTTTGTTCGGTCCTTGTCGTATCGGGACTTAGAAATTTTTCATTTAGTTGCTCGTCGTAGCGGACGAGTGTCCTGACCAGTTTTCTTATGTAATGTCGGCATCATCGCTCCGTTTTACTTGTCGGTGCACAGTTCGCACATTTGCTGGTTACTGGATTTTTCCCTTCTTTGGGGCGCAGTAGAGTAGAGAGCTAAAGATTGCACACAGCGTAATATTTCAAACGAGAACGCCTGGGTAGCTGTGACATTACTTTTGTATTGAGATCGGCTATTATCGCTACTGTCGCCCTCGACCAGGCGTTCAAGCTCTAAGAGATAGGGTGGATTCCCTATAAATGTGAATATAACAAACGTATTTGGTCAAGTACAAATACATGCCAATAATACAGGGCCAAGTCCCTTAGGCAAATTTAACACAAGGAAAGTATATTAGGCTCCTGGAAAGGGACATATAAATAAGCATAGCACCGAGGTGCGCTTATAAATTTAAGAAATAAATAGGGTTGGCTCCCTATAAAAGGTAGTGGTGCATGCAAACAGATAGAGGCATTAGTACATGCCTCTAACAAAGCTTCAGCGGAAGCATATAAGAGTTTAACCTTTTAAACAGAATTAAGACATAGCGTTGCAACGTACATGCTGAGGCATTACTTTATGTTGCTACCAATGAAAATACATATACAAATGCTAATGTACATTACATGTATAAGAGAGCTCGAATAACTGCAATTATTGCAAATCTATATATCTTACGTACATCGTACATGTACATAGGCAAGAGTGGAAACCGTGTAACCATTTCATTTTTAAATATATTTTTTTGCGCATGCGCATTGAGTTTCACTGTACAACCTCTCCTCTAGTAAATAAGCGAACATACTCTACAAGTAAGTATTGGTCAAGTAATTTAGGAAATTACGAGCAGGCTACAGCGGCGTTGTTCTTCAAACCAGGAGAACGTAACACCACTGATTACGATATCAGCGCAAAAATTTGCTACACGCTAAGTGCGATTACTTACGGTAGCAAAGTTGTTTTGTCACACATACGAATGAATATGAAAAAGACTGATAAAAATGTAATAGTCACGAAGAGAATAGGGAAGGATGCCAGGGAAGGCCAAGAAAAAGTTGGCAGGATGGAATAGAGATATGCCGAAAATGAGGCAAAACTTTAGAGGAAATGCGAAAACTGGCCAGGAACTGGATGGAATGGAAGAAATGGATTACAACATCAAAAGTGAAGATATTTGACACCTGATTTGGATACCAAGAACAGAAGAAAAAGGAGAAGAAGGTTTCAATTATATAAAAAATGTTCAATATAATGTAAACAGTGACAAACGCAAACAGCAGTTTCCTTGTTGAAAAAAGAATCTAAAGATTTTTTTACTCATATATATTAATGAATACTAATTTGGCAAATTAATATACTTCTCTATTCATAGAAAAATAAATATTAATCATATTTCAAACTTTATTTGTATTATTTAATCCACAGTATGTGTTTTTACTAAAGAAAGCAAGTCCCCATACTTTCAAGAACGATAGTGTATGTACCTTTATTTATAGAACCGCTTTTGTGTATTATATATTAGGTATTTCTTACAAAATAGTAGCAATGTATCAGGTAATCGTTTTACTAGTCAAACGTTATATATAAATATACACACGGTATATTTCCAAAGAAAGATGCTTGATAGTCTTACAAGAAACAAAAAATAATGTATTGCATAAGGTACATTTCTCTATAATTGGAATTTCACATTCTATGCCTTAGACGCTATTGTATATAAGGGGAAAAAAGGGGAGATCAAATACAATAGCATCGCTAATAGATGTGAATTTTTCGAAGATGGTTTCCGTTTTTATGTGGTGACTCATTCCTCAAATTTGCCGCACCTCAAAGGTACTATTACGAAGGTCTATATGACGCCAATTGAGAGACAGTGAGACTGCCTTCTTTCTTCACGAGAGAGGATGGTTCGTGGAATGCGCGCACTTTGTGTCGTCGTCCACCTGGCAAGAAGAAACATTCCTGTTTGATGGCATAGATATAAAATTTCTGTTTTTTCAAGTGTGTGAATAAAAAGAAGAGCTGCTAGTATTTGGAAAAGAATGTTTCCTTTGTTTATTGTTTTAGAAGGTAAGATGCGTATTAGCAGGTGAACCTTAAAAGATCGTTTCATTCAATAGGAACAAGTTGTGATTCTTTAATAAAATATCAGCAAATGAATTGGTAAATGAAAAACCGAATGGTATAATTTTTTAGCAATAGTGTTATACTGTTCAATTATATTCAACTACATATATTGCCCACTTCTATTACTAGAATCTCAATTTTAAATAGATGTTTTGCGTCAATTGATCTCTATGGAAAACATAATACATGTGTGTTATCGTAACTTATACATTACGCTTTTATTAATAATACTATTTTGCGCTCTTGAACTAAAAATATACCAATATCATTCTGCAGCGGTTAGTGATTAGCATGGGAAGCCCACACGTGCATTGTTGTATATAATTTAATTCTATATAGTGTTGAATGTTGTGTTACTTTTTAATTGTAACGAAATGAATATCATGAATAAGGTAGTAGGTAGGTAGGCAATCTAGTTATGATTATGTCAGCAAATATTTGAAATTCTTTCGCTTGAGGTAGCAAAGAAATCTATTAAGCATTCATATTAATGGTCAAAATTATTGCTACTGTCCCTACTGAAATTTCCATGAATAATTTGCAATCGCCTTATGAGCTTGCTACAATACACTTGTTACACTAAATCTTCCAAATATCCCTTATATATTTATCGCAGTGTAATTGATTTAGAGCACTAGTCTGTTTCGCTGCTTGTGGTATTTCGTTATGCAATTTTCACTTCTTGTTGGAAAGGTTGCTCAGTTGATAAGATTGTTTATTTAGAACAAGTATGGGCAACTTTTGACATGTTGTGGACCAAACTTTAGTGTGCAAATACGTTCGCGGGCCGCGTTTAAAAGTAGTATTCATAATTTTTACCAATAGATATCAGACATAAAACAATACGACAATGTTATTACAATGCAATTTATTAAAATAACAAAATGAAGTGAAAAAATAGGTACAACATTATAATTAAATCGTGATTTTCTTTTAATTGGGTTTTTCAAAACGTCTCGCGGGTCGGATCAAATCTTACAGCGTGCCGGATCCGGCTCGAGGGCCGGTTGTTGCCCACATATGATTTAGAAGTAGTCTAAAATTACTGATATTCCTAATATTATAATTGCGCATATTACTATTATATATAATAATCCTGTAATTTGTTGTATACTATTTTATAAATTATAACTAAACTATTAAAATAAATTCTTTTTCTAACACTAAGTTACTGTAGAGCATCAAGCACTCGCGTAACTATTACAAGCGAAAATGGTATTCATTACTTTATCTTCCAACTTTTACAACCCATAGTAAGTCATATTTACTGCAGGAAAATAATGATACAGTATTCAGAATCTTTTAGTTTAGTTTTAGTTTAGTTAATTTCAGCTAGTTTGAAACAATTTCTAGTTCACAATTAACTTCATAATAGTGGATTCAATGTTAGTATCTGCAACAGTAAGCAGTGTACCATTTTCAAAACGGTGTATTGTACAGTTCTGTATAATGTACTTTAAGTTATTAATATACAAACTAAACAGAAGCGGATCTAATATCGACCTCTTAATTAAAACTCAACGAAACCCTTTTTGATTTTAGCGAATTTATTTCCGAATGCAGAAATTTGAAATTTTTTATTCAAAAAAATGTTTAACCATTTTACAATTTTTTTAACAATTAGCCTCCATCTATTGCTTAAAAAGCTCTAAAATTAAGGAAGCTCAATACAACTTTGTTACTGCCTTTATTTCGTCTTTCCGGTTAACAAGCAGTAAATTCAAGGACGCTTAACAAGAAACCTTCCGAAACCTTATTGTACGTCATTAAATATCGTGTGACCTTCTATGAACTACTCTAATTTTTTTTTGCAATATGTTTGACATTATGTTCCTCTGCAGGCAGCATATTAATTGACCCAAATTGAGAGTATCTCTTTTTCAAGCCTTCGAAAAATTGCCATGCTAAAGAATTCGTTAATCAGTTGAAGGAATGCTTTTTTAGATAATAGGAAATGTATCGCTATATATGGTGATAATTCATTAACAGAGAAAGTAAGAGTTATTAAGTAATACACTTTTTCTTTGCTTAAATATTAATGAGTTGTATTTCTAAAAAAATATTCCAATAAAATGATTCGAGAATCCTAAAAATAGTTCTCATACGTTTCGAACATTATAGAGAATTAAACTCCTTAATCCAAAACATGGCATACAAAGAAAATACGTGCCATGGCAGAATACATTGTAAATAAAATAATAGTAATAACGGCAACAAAAATGATAACAGTACAATTATATTATTAAAACTTTTGAATTATAACATTAGGTATAAAATGTAACAGTTGGTTTAAATACGCAAGTATTAAACAAGTACATTCTACATTGCTTAGATGTTAACCAAAATACCAAATTTCAAATATGGATTGGCAGTACGTTCCTGGAACAAAAACTATTACTTTATCATCCATTAGTCTGAAAACAGAAGTATTATTGCTACCGCTTCATATCAATTCAAGCATTCTTAAAAACCACATGAAAGCGGTTACTGTATTTGAAAACTCGTGAACAAGTGGTCAACATCTTTTCCGAAATGTGTAGTATATGACAAAGTGCTTCTGCCTTCTTTGATATATTTATTGGTCTCAACGTAAGGAGCTTAATGAAGCTTTGAGGATAAATTAATTTAAAATGAAGATTAAGCCTGTCAATGTAATAGACTCATCATTAAGGAAGTGACTGTTCTTATGCACTAAAAGTGCATATGCTGTGAAGTCATATTGACTTCTTCCCAGAATTCCAAAAATAAAAGATATTTTTGAATTGATCTTTTTTTTTAATTAGTTTGACTCGTAAAGAACAGCAGTATATTCATAATTTCCTAGCGAGAAAGGCCCTGACAATGTAGATAAAAATTCGAAATTCATAAAATTTTGTAATTCGTGCCTTCACATCCTCCAACAGCTTTCGGGGAGTCTGTTGTCCACGAGTTGTTAATATAATTATTAGGCTGTGCTCCTGGTGAATTTTAACAAATTTGCTCTCAGAATTCGTTTTGGAGTAACGAAGGCTAGAAAAATTTAAAATGTAAGAAGCAATAATCACGGAATTCGAATAAGAAAGCCCGATGTTAGTAGCTACTTGTTGGAAGTCCAAACAATGAAATAATACATGTAAAGGAATACTTAGTTTGGAAATGTTCATGGATATATACCAGATTCTTATTTTTATCGCTATCGAATTCTCAAATAATTACCAGTTACTGATTTATTTGCTTTTCCAAATTACGTTTCTATTTTCCTCGGTTCAAGATCAAAATTCCATTGTGAATAGATTAGATGATGTCAATAAGTCTTCAATGTGTTAACTGTAACTATTATTCTTCCTTCAACTTCCAAATATATGTATATTAAGAGCGGACACTGTAAAACTCATTGCCTATTCATTTATAAACAATCAACGTTCGTTTTTCATTTTATTGGGGCCTATTTATACTATATTTTCGGTGTTGTATAAAATAATATTGTTTCCATCGTCGCAAAACTGAATTTTGAATTTCAGGACACTCGAAATCTGTCAAAATGCATATAACTAAAAAACATATTGCAATATTTTATCGAAATTAACAATATAATTTTCAAACGTTAAATGAAATCCTAAGGTCATTTCGATGTCATATACTGCTTCATCTTCCAAAATACAACTATAAAAAGAAATTACTTAAGACAAGAAATATATAATTTGAAGAGGAAGAGAGTATGTTAAGTTATAGCAACCGCATAATCACTAATTATTATCCCTTATTATTTGATGAGAACTTTTTCTTTACTTACTAAATTAAGCTGCTTCAGTGATATACTTCTCGGAAGGTATTTGTATGAAAGGCCAACCTTAACGGCCAATCATAACAGATTTCAAGCTACGCTATAATTATCTTTTCGCTGACAGACAATATTTCACGACTCTCTTATTTTTGTGTGTCATAGTTTTTCAACCCTTAATCATAATTTCTGACATGGTCAATGTCTTAACAAAAATCAGCAAATATTACTTTTCTGCGTTTGAGAAAATGTTAGCATCGAGATATGTTTTATTGTGTGTGACCACTGACCAAATTGTTTTCATTCGAATAAATTTATTATGCGATATACTAGTTGTTTAATTGTTAAACAGAGAGAATAATAGCATCCTGTTTAAACTGCAAAAGGAATACAAGATGAAATATAATCACTAATGGATTTTGAGTTTATTTATTTTGTTGTTATCCTTAAAAGAATTCGTTCACAATTTAAAAGTTAAACATTCTTAAATAATTAATAATGCAAATACATATACACACATAGGTGTGAAGTTAGCCACACTTTTCCAGCAACAATCGTGCGATGCGTCAGTCTCGTATAAGTTATATCCTACAAGTACAGCAAAGATTATGAAATGATTATACGATATCCATGGAGTTAATAATTTACTATTTCTAATTCCCATAGTACCTACTACAACGTTAACCGACGATGACGCAAATTTATTACCGGGACGTCAAAGGGAAAAAATTTAAAAATGCAAAATAATCTTTTTCTGATTTTGCAAAGTGATGTCGATTATTTTAGAATGTATTCGCTTGTAGTACTTTTAACGCTCTACATTACGAAATGACAAAAGTTCATTGTCGGGTCGTCAAAGGGGTGGAAAGAAATAAAATAAGTACAACATTCTTTTTCAGATCCTATAAAGTGATGTGATGATATTTTTTATGAACTTATTGAAAGTACTCCTAAGGCATTTTAAAATCATTGGACATCACTTCGTAAGTTAAAAAAATATTTTGTATTTCTCTTGTTTTTAGCACCCCTTTGACGTTCCGACAATGAACTTGTGTCGTCGTTGTAACAGGGACTATACGCATGAAGGATAGTATTTATTAACCTTATAGATATCATGTAATCTTTTCATAGCATTTGATGTACTTGTAGTATGCAACTTATATACAAGATTGCCGCGTCGCAAAAGCGTTGTTAACTTCACATTCGTCAAATACATTCGGCGAAATGTATATCTAAAAGTTTGTATTTTCCTTATAAACATTTATAAATAATAGAAGTTGTAAATTACCTAGAACAACGTTTTTAATCATGATATAGTGAAGGTATTTTTCTGTTAATGTGCTACAGGTAAATACCTTTATACTGGTGTATATTTCAAGATTAGATAGACACTACACCAAGTTAGATATTGTTTTCTAGCCCAGGAAATCTTCTAACCGTGTAAAAAAGTTATTGAATATATACACTACTGCTCAAAAGTGGTTAGGCACCCCTGTTTTCATGGATTATTCATACAGTATTATGTTTACCAAAAAAAACATTATAATAAAATGAAATACGTATTTAAAATGTAGTTCAGTAAGATAAACACCCATTATATCGCATAAGGTTTACTATCATTTACCTGCACTCGGTCGGATTACCATAAACTGTTTATTGCGGTGCAATTACAATAACAATCCCTCTGAATTTACTGGGTAAATTTAGTCATCTGTTAGATTGTAGGTAATAATGTTTAAATTACCTTCCTAGAAGATTATAGTGAAATCTGTAACCTATGGTCAGTTGCAGTGTTGTATTTACTCTATTCACGTCGTGAGCGAAATATCGTGTGACAATTTTTTAAAATGCCTCCGCGAAGAGAAATTAGTACGGAAACACGTGCGCTTATAATAGCTTGCCATAAAAGTGGCATAAGTAATAGACAAATTGCCAAAAAAAAATGAAAATATACCACGCTACGGTTGACTATAACGTAAAAAATATAGGAAAACTGGCAGTTTTCTTAATAAAAGACGGAGTGGAAGGCCAAAAGCGACAACATCTGCAAATGATCGCAGAATAGTGGTTACCAGCAAGTTAAATAGACGCAAAACAGCCCCGGAAATCACCGCGGAATTAAATGTTGGTCGCCAAAAACTAGTCATAGTTTCTGCAGTCAAACGTCGTCTACAGAAAGCCGGGCTCCATGGATGTATTGCGATGAAAAAGCCATTACTACGCAAACAAAACAAGCAAGAGCGACTTAGATGGGCTCGTGAACACCAACACTGGACAATAGAAGAGTGGAACAACGTCCTATGGACGGATGAGTTCAAATTTAAGCTGTGCACCACCCGAAGACGCATATTCGTAAGATCTGTGGGTGAACGTGCCAGAGAAGAGTGTATTGCTGCTACCGTGAAGCATGGTGGAGGTTCTATCATCATTTGGGGCTGTTTTGCTGGCACTAGTGTAGGGGACATTGTGAAAATTGACGGTATATTAAAAAAAGAAGGCTACCGCGAAATTTTGGAGAACCACGCAATACCTTCCGAAATTCGACTTTTGGGTCAAAATTTTATCTTCCGGCAAGATAATGACCCAACATATTCCTCTAAATTATGTAAAGACTATTTACGCCAAAATTATGGAATGGGCTCCCCAGAGTCCCGACTTGAATCCAATCGAGTTGCTATGGGAAGAACTAGATCGGGAAGTACGGAAATCGGCTCCGACATCAGCTACTGACGTGTGGAACAAATTGCAATCGAGTTGGACCTCAATAACACAAAAAACTCTGGCAAAACTTATTGCGAGAATGCCTCGATTGTGTTCTGCAATTATTAAATCAAGAGGAGGCCACATAGATAAAAGCAAAATTTAAATTAAACGTTTTAATTTTCAAATTTATTTAATATATTTTTATTCATGTACGTGTTTCTGTACATAAAAAATAAATATTATTAACATTTTTGCTGAGTTTTTATACATTTTTGCTGTCAGTGAGAGTGCCTAAACACTTTTGAGCGGTAGTGTATAACATTAATATATATGTATCAGTTGCTAAACATGTTAAGAGGTAAATTACTAAACCAAGAAGAAAAGGCTAAAATAAACTGCTATAAACGAGCAGACTTTTCACAGCGAGGAATAGTTAAGCAAATGCGATGATTTCATTACTAACACTTTTATAAAGTTGGGTCATTCCAACAATAAACGTCGTAGTAAAAGGAGAAATAAAAAAATTACACAAACAGTGGTAATCGATATGGCGGTGAGTCTTTCCTGGTAATGTAATCACATGGCAAATAAAATCTTATTTATATTTACCAGTAACTGAGACACAACAAATTTTATTCGAAAGTAAATTGGTAAGAAGGTTTTAAAGCGGCCCACAATGGAAGAACACAAACAAGTAACACTGAATGTAAAATTTTCTAACGATTTATACGCTCTTGATGGTTACAGATAGTATTGGTACAATTTGTACATGAACATTGAAGTTGCGATGAGCCATCTTGGCGACAATACTGTTATGGTCTGAGCGGCTTTCATGTATAACTATAAAACACCTACACGCTTTATTTCTATTTATAAATGTGTTACTTTTATTTATTACATATTCATACTAAGTTTGAAAAAAATTGTTCTTATACAAAGAAGTTATTCGAACATTCTGGTATGATGATGGTATGATTGAAAAGATAACAACTACGGAAGAAACGAAACCTAAAATTAAACACCATACTTTTCATCAAAATCGCTAGACAGATCATTATACATTTCGCGAATTTATTTCAATCTTTACTCTGAAACACGTAGAGGTATTATATACGCACCAGCAACATCAAACAGTTAACAGCTTCGTTTAATTCGTTCAGGCGTAATCCATGCAATTATGGTTATTCAAATCCAGATGTACTTCCTTTGTGTCTGCGGTGAATAAGCTAAGCGTATTACGCACCGTACGCTATCCGTAGATACCTAAATAAGGGTGAACGTTAATACAGCAAGAGTTGTAATTTAAAAGACGACTACCTTAAAAAAACTGCTCCGATTTTTTCTGGTTCTACACGAAACCGCACAGTACAAAACCAGTCTTATTAACTGTAAACGTACGCCGGCCAAATTTAGCTTAAGCGTCTTCGGTAAAAGCAGAGTTAAAGTGATTTCAACGGTTGATCGAAAACATACCTGAAACTTACGGCACAATCGGGAATGAATGATACACGTATTATATTTGCGTATCGTATTTATTTTTAAAAGACAGTTAATGTAATAACGTAAAGAACAAAAAGGATAAAACAAATACAGTTATAATATAGACATACGTATATTAGCATTTCAATACAAATGTGGTGTTTCCGTCAACAATATTATTTATTAGTAATGTCGCCATTTTAAACAAATCATTAAGAAAATATAACCTTTCGTATAATGGGATATATATGTACATATATGCAGTTTTCTGATGAATTTAAAAACGCCGATTAGCTTTCGTTCGTAATGTATCTATATTGGAACAGGTTGCATCAACTATCAAAGACCATTGTATAATTTGCAGCACATACTCAATAAAAAAGTGTTGTTAATCTAACTACAACTTTTAACTTCCATAGATTCACCATTATAGTTTGTAAAATTTACTTTCGGCCTATGGTTGAATATAGCACTATTGTACATATTGTTTTGATAGTAATACTGTAAAATCATGCACTTCTATTCGCAAAATTGACAAAAACGTGTACACATTTTGACTTCATTAATATTATATAAATTGCTTATTATTTTTAAATAATTTTGCAGTTCCGTTCATTCAAATTTCTTGCTACATTGAGTAAAAAATGTTCTCATCTATCTACCACAGTCGGTTTGCTATAAGCGTTAGCACTTCATTTTTATTACTGTAAGTGTCCGAAGGTTACACGTTGAACCAGACCAACGTTATTTAACTAACATTGGGGGAATTTTCTACGGATTCCACTGAAAATTGACAAAATAATGTTGTAAGAAAAGACCAATTTTAAGAATCGGAGCTGAGATATTTCCACGGTGCGTAAATTACTTGACCAAAATTCTAAATTTTAGATATGTAAAGTTAATTTCTGTTTGCAATTTAAGTAAACCATAAGAAATAGATGTGAGAGATTTTTGAACTGTGATTTTATCTGTAGGATGAAATAAAGTTTAAGTGCCACCCAGCTTGTAGACGTCGTTTTCTATATCTTCGACGTTTCCAATAGACAAACCACGGACACTACATAAATAGGGCCAAAAACGTATAGTTCGGTTGGCAGAACAAAAATGGCGCTAGCGTACTTTCGCCGTCTATATATATACTTCGTATAAGAAACTGTTCTTTACACGTATGTATACCTATTTATATAGTATTTATTATAACAAATATATTGTAGCGATATCTGAGGGTTTGTAATATAGCGTACTGGATTCTTTTATTAGAGATTTTGCTTTTAATACAACACATTTAGATGACTCGAATTAATAATTTATTAATAAATATTCAGGGCTGGTTGCTTAGTGCTTTGGACACTTTTCTGTGGTCGAACACTGGGACTGTGTCTCAGAGTTGAGGTTTTCTGTGGTTTTCCTCACTCTATGGCGAATGCTCAGAACGAATATCTTTAAAATGTTACACATGCAGGCGTAATAATAACTCATTGTCAGCTGATGCCCCCTGTAATTGGCGCAAGCTGTTGGGGGATGTGAAGACATGGATTATTATTATTATTAATAATAATAATAATTATTATTTAAATAAGATTATATCACTTATATCGCATATATTGATCTCGATAAATACCTAACGCAATCCCGCATTAATTAAACTTAATAAATAAACAACAAAAATAAAGTCCGTTTCCTTTATGTACTCACGCACGCACTTTGGTCTTCTAGATAGGCGAATCTTCTCCTCAATAGGACGTTAACGACGGAAGGTGCAAGGTTATATCGAAGATTTTCTACTGGATCAGTGGTGTTTCACTCGGTATCCAGTCAATATACTGTGGCGACAGGGCCACTATGACTTTTATATAATCTCTGAGGTATTTTCCTCTAAATAACTGGCGAAATATGCATAAACATGGAGCGTGTAAGTGCAGTTGATGCTCTGCGTTAGCTAGCCAAGCTAACCGTTAATTCTCTAACGCGTCACTTGGCGATCACGCTCAAGCAACACCACTAGATCCTGATATTAGGTGACAAGCGACTACGGTAAGGTCATCATGGTAACGAAAACATTTGCTAAGCGCTTTCAGAGATAGAGATGGAGGCCTTGGATGCGCTCTTCATTATTTGGCGTGTGCATATACATACGTGTGTTGAATATTTTTATGATATAAACCCTTAATGAACTAATTTCATTCTCCTCTTTTCCTGTTGTTTAAAGGATTCTTTTTTTTTTCAAAAGAAAGGGAATTTCTTAGATAATAAGGGCGAAAGGAAATTTTGGGAATTGAATACGATTACATAAAGGTATCTATTAATTTAGTCTGGTATTAAGGTGATAGCCGATTTTAGAAGGTGTCCAACAATATATTCTCCCTTACAGTGCAATTATATTAAAAGAAGTTACGAATAAGGAAAGTAAGCTCAGTGAAAGGTAACTTT
Source organism: Trypoxylus dichotomus (assembly GCA_023509865.1). Classification (NCBI taxonomy): domain Eukaryota; kingdom Metazoa; phylum Arthropoda; class Insecta; order Coleoptera; family Scarabaeidae; genus Trypoxylus; species Trypoxylus dichotomus. The sequence goes on from CM042074.1 coordinate 46,262,073, forward strand.
ACAAATACGGTAAAAACTGGAAATGTTCTCGAAGAGAACAGAGACCTCAAAAATCCCATTACAATATATATAGAGAACTATTAATATAAGTAGTACGTATTTTTACTTTTGTTTCCATCGTTTATAATAATAAATAAATAATTGCTGTTTGTTTGCACAATTTTGTTATATGTATAATTTAAATTATAATTTTTGCTTGACTAGGAGTGTTCAGACATTATCCGCATATTTAGATATAAGGTATATTTTATTTAATATGTTTTCTTTATCTTGTTCATATACATATATTTAACATTCCATATTCAGGTAAACACTTGACGTAGTCATTAATAGTTTTGCTATCCTCTGGTTTTACTAGCAATTAGCTTTATGATTTAATGTATGCATTTCTCAATTCCCATTATTAAACATTAGATTAGAAAGCTAGTTATCTTAGGGTTTATACTTTTATACAGTCAGAGGTCAGTAAACAACAATGTCAATTTCAAGACTGAAAAATTCATTTTATTTTTAGTTTAAGTAGTTAGTTTGAGTCTCTCACCTCTGCATTGTGTGTTTCACTTTATTAATAAAATAGTGAAGACACGCCCGTTTTTCATTATAAACTGTCACCAACCAACTTAAAACTAAAACTTATACGGAAGTTACGACCCGTGAGCGATGAAACAAGCCCCAACAAAGAGTAAAACACAATTTTAAAGGCTTAACGAAAAACCGCTTTGGTAATTTCACTAGAAAATGTTCTTAATAATAACTATAAGACAGTTAGTATAAATATTTTATTAAATTTTAATAAAATTACTAAAACATTTTGACTTTCTAAAAGGGAGTTGCGTTTAACTACGTTAATTTGATAAATATTTGAAGGAATTAGGAACTTATAGATATGTGCCTTTTAGTGTTATCTTTATGTATTGACACTATTGACACTGTAAAATACTGTATCTGTTAAAATAAACCCTTAGTTGTTTTTTAAGGTCCATCTATTAAGGGTGATTTATTACCCTTGTCGTTTACTGGAATGTTAAAAATTTCAATACAGATTATCACAACACCAGCTTCACCTATCTCGTAGATCAGGATTACCTCCAAATATTTTAAAATCCTCTACACAATATTAAATGAATACCTTTACAGGTAAGCCCTTTTTGGCAGAGGTTTTATATCACGCTCTAGGTGGGTACTTAGAGGACGTAAGTGCTTTATCTCTATATTTTTAATTTACCTTCTTGTCTGCGCGCTTACCCCAAAACGCAAAAAACCCAAAGATCTACTCGCTACATTGTTTACACTTGGCCTCCCTTAATTTACAGTGCGGCTTTGATGTAAGGGACAAAGAAGTAACGTACCTGAGTTCTAGTAAGATAAGCGGGAGGTTCTGGAAATTGTCACGGCCTAGATTTATCATAAATTTCATGTACTTATCACGGAGCAAGCCATCTGCCGTCTGCAGTAATTGGATTTCCTTGTTTTCTACAGATTCCGTTCGTCTCACAACTCGGAGTATAACATGCTAACATCACGTAAAAAATATTAGTTTCTCCTTGTTTATATATTCGTACACGAATACGGAGGCTGAAGTACAGTAAGCCTACGCCTTTTACATTTATAAACTCGTCTGCATATTTTAAACGGCAACTGACTCATTTGAAGTATTACTAGCGGAACCATGGTATAAAAATGTTAAACACATTATACCTTGGTTTATGTGTAATTTAAAACGTAACCTTCTTTTAAAAGACATTATTATATCAAGAGCAATTTCTTATTGCCATTTTTAAATTGTAAGGTCCTACATACTTGCATACTCATCCATGAACCGTGTAGAAGGATCGAAACGGTTGTATATTGCAAAGTTCAACGTTTTGCAATAAAACAGTAACTTTCCTTAGTTGGATGATGACCTCTAGTGTAGGTACATTATTAGTCATATAGTTGAAAACCATTTCTTGCAGGATTGTGACCTTTAAAATTACTTTTTATTAAGGTGACCTTGTGAACTTCTGGACGTATTAACCTTTACGAATTTGTTCTTAGTCTTAACCATTATCTGTAATAAAAAATGGCCTACAAATTTATAATTACAAGAAATGTACGTGTTTCGTTCTTTATAGATATGAAATTCTTAATCGAAAACAGATTTTTAAGTGTATTATGTTTTTATTCCGAGCCCGTCAAGTTATGTTGTCATTTAACACCATTCTTAGCAAATTGTTTGTTGGTAATTTAAATATAAACTAATTACAATAAGATGATGGTAAGGTAGAATATTACAATGAATATTGTAAAAGAAAAATTAATTTTAAAGAATTATCTCATATTCTGGCATTTTAATAGCTTGTCAAAAGTATATTGCAGGTCATATACAAGCTGCCCGTGAAATAAAAAAGATAAATAAAAAATATGATCTATTGAGATTTAATTTAATTAGATATAAATCCAAAATATTTTGCGAAAATTCCTTCGTAGACGAGAGAAAAAAATTATAAAGATATTTAAAATATTTTTTTATTATTCATACACGAAATATTCGTACGTAAGCAAGTTATTGAATTCGTAGCATACAGTCTGAAAGGTAGGCAGTGTTATCCTGTTATTTTTATAATATCGATAGCTGTGTTGTTGCAATGTATCCAGTCTACCTATTGTATGCGAGTTTGGTAGGATGCATGTATTAAGTAAACACATTCTGCATCTATTTCTTAGGGCTTTCTTAATTCTTACGTTCGCATCGTAATTGACACTATATAATTATACCTTTTCATTTGCCGTACTTCTTTTATTTTATGTCGAAGACACATATATCGAAACTCTTGGATGTAAGGTGAATGAATAGTATTAATTTTAAAGTTATCAAATGATTTATCTCCATTTTTATCTTAACTAATATCGCATCATATTATAAATCCATCATAATACAAGCCCCAACGTGAAGAGGCTTTTCTTGTTAATTGAAAGAAAAGTGCAATTCACATGCAATAATACAGTGGCACCGTAAGATATTATTACTTAATTTGAATTTGATTCGTTATGCTTCTTACGTCGTATTCGAGGTTTAGTCCGTTCTACAGGAGTTATTTTATAATTTTCTAAGAAGTTTGCGCCTTATATCCTTGGTGCACCTGCTGCACCTGCCTTCTTCTTATAACTACCGTCATGGTATGTATTTGAGCGTGTGTGGAAGGGCTCAAAAGTGATTACCTTATATATAGGGTAAATGGCTTTGAGGTATATTAATTCTGTCTTTAACACGATATTTCGCAATTGTTTAATTAACTTAATTGGTGTGTGGATATGTCATCCTGATATCGATATTTTGATTGAAATATAGAAATATATCACAGACTCTATCTTTACTATTGAACGATTAACTCCGATAGTTTCATTTCGACCTTCTATGCATTATAATATTAAAAAAACATACATTCTTTCTTGATAGAAACGCATATAAAATTCCGTTGTAAATATAAAAAGACTTCGTTTGTTACTAAGAGCACCGCCGACTTCAATTATTAATACTTAAAGTATACAGGCTGATTTAAATTAAGTGTGCGTCGTTGCTATCTCTGTTATTACTATTTCATGAAAGTAGATTAAATTAGTAAAGTAATAGTGTTTTAACGCTGATTAATATACAGTATTCGAAAAAATAATTTCCTGATGCGTGTTCCAGAAGTTTTGAGATTTATAATGTTTTTAAACTGAACAGCTTGTGTATTAAAAAAATTGAATGAAGTTATATTAAGTCATGACATAAAAGTTTCAATACACTATTGTCTTGAAACGAATAATAAAGAAGTTGTAGCAGTTTCAATTTCGTCCTAAGTATTGTAATTGCTCCACCAATATTTCACAAAACTGGTACTTGTCTTTGTGTTTTATGTTTATTTTAACACATTTTATATTAGAATAATGTAATTGGAATTAAATTGAAAAGAAGACAGTAGATGTATAATTTATAAATAAGAAGAGTATGAAGGGGGCTGGCACTTAATACATTTTCGTGTCCACTTGAGAACGGTCTGGGTAGATTAGATTAATTAAGGGTCATGTTGCACTGCGACCTATTGATCTATTGTGGCCGTTCTGGATACCTCTTCTCTCCTATTCTCGGAAAACATCGCTAGTCTTATTTTGCAATTCGTTCACATTGTTATACCGCTTTTTGTACGCCTGATTTTTTAAAATTCTCTGAACTGATGCATTAATCAAACTCAGTTCCTTTGTAGCATTTCTAACAGAAAATTCGCGGTTGGATTCAAAATATGCTAGCACTGTAATTTCTACTTCTTCGTTGATAATGACCTTTTTCTTTGTTTTTTTTCTTTTTAAATAAGCAATCATGTTGTCTAAACTGTTTGTAAAAATTTCGAAAGTAACGTTGATCTGGCTACTGTCGCAATGGACAGTGTTCAGCATAATATTGGAAGCAGACAATGTATGCTTTTTCATATCGTAGTGATTCGTCATTTGGAGAAATAAATGGCGAATCACTATAGTGAGATATTATCTTGGACCGAACAACGAAAGATAACCAAAAACATTCAAGCACCTAATAATAATAATAATAGAGAACTAAAGAACATCACAAAATCAAATAACTAATTATTTTTAATAATTAAACATGCTAAAGATTTAAAATGAGTGCGTTTTTGACAATTTGAAGGGGTATACTCTTTGTTTTGATTTAAAGTGAAAGGAGCCTAATATTTTACAGAATGATAGTGTATCTGTGTTATCAACTAAAGTCTACCAAAACTTCTTTATTAATCGTTTTAAGATAACAGTGTATTGAAACTTTTACATCATAATTTATTATATCTTTCAATATATCAAGTATATAGGGTGTTCCATTTAAAAATGTATAAATCTTCAAACTCCTCGGACATGCGTTATGTAATTGTTTATTCGTATACTGCATATTAATAATTAAAATACTATTCCTTTGCTAATTTAACCTACTTTCTAGAAACGATAATAACAGAGATAGCAATGCTGCGCACTTAATTTGAATCAGCCTGTATACGTACGAGAGTTAATTGCAGTTTGGAATACCATTTACTTTATTTGCATCAGCAAAGTGAAATGAAACTGTGATGGTATTGATCATAACAATAAGTTAGCAAATATAAGACTGACTCAAATATTCCAAGGTTAACTGGAAACATTCAGTATGTGGGAGCTACTTAGTTTTACGAGTTCTTTGTTACAGAAGCATATATACATATTATCGCTCGAACATTTAAAATATTCATTATATGACTACCAAATCGAAATACTAATTACATATTCGATCAAGCAAGAGGAATTTCCAAATAGGTCAAAAAATTACAAGTATAAACATTTAGATAAACTATGGCAGATAATTAACCTGTTTTGATAACCTAGTGTATACTTTAAACGTAATATGTACATACATAGTAATGATAGTATTACGAATTATTTAACATTGTAATGTGATTTTTTTAGTAGAATGCATTAAGCAGACGTACTTGTTAACATTTCATCATAAAAATGCTAACTGACGCTCCACAATAAATTGCTATTCGACATTTGCATCATTTACCTAAATCTGTATTTGAAATTATTTTCGAAATGTATTAAAATCGTACGAATTTAAATTTTAGGTCACGATATCCACTTTGCCGTTTCCTAAATGTTTTATTGAATAGTTGTTCCCGGAAGGAATTATTTTGTTCTCTTTGAAAGAGAAAAGAAATAAGGTTTGTTTATATTACTTTTATCTGGATTTGTCTCCACAAGGAAATAGGAAATACTAAAAAGGTTAGAAACTTGACAGCTTTTATGCATACAACTGTCAATATCTGCTGTAGTATATTGTAATCGGACAATAACGTAACATCGGACATAACATTTACAATATTATCTTATATATAATATTAAAATAAATATTGAATATTAAATTCTTGTTAGTATGTAACATTAATACATGTTAACCAAAAAGACTAATAAGGAAATGTTCTCGTGTGTCAAATTCAGATCATAATTAAGCTTGGTAGGTAAGTAGAGTATGTTGAGACTCGAAAATAATTTTTTTTTTTTGTACTGAAATTCACTATTGAAGGGTGAAACATCCCTTCGAAAATTCAGTGATACTAAATTTTTGTTTGATTGAATTCTTTCAGAAATAGACAGAACAAAAATTTTAATGCAAATATTATACCTTATCATAAAGTCTTTCGAGACACATGAATGTGGTATATACAGGGTGTTGCATTTAAGCACCACCCTCTTATGCTGGAGTTGATTGTAGTAATGTAGAAATGTAATTAACGCAAGTTGTTCATCTTTAACATCCTTTATTGATTTTAAAGCATTTTCAATTACACAGGGTGTTCCAAAAGTGATATTAACATAAGAATTTATATCTTATGTTACGCACGTGTTATATATACATATATCAGAAAAGGGAAACAATTACTTTATATAATCTCACTTCATGCAGTTTAGGTAGTTAAATTTGCTTCGCATTAAATAAATTAAATTTTATTGAAGTACATAACTGCAATGGCCAATTGATATGGTATCACATGCAGCTGTTGTTAGTCCAACTGGATATAAGTAAAACCCGACAAAATTGTCACATTACCGTGTGTGGTTATTTATTATTGCAAATATTTGAAAATATCACATTTCTTTAAAACGGAATATTTACAAACCACATCCTATTATTTGAAATTCATAGTTAAGGTATTACTATCTTTTAATGGCAATTTTAAGGATATAAATATTTTAGTATTTGTTCGATTACTTTGATAATATACCACAAAATTGTTTTTTTGTTAAGAAAAACAAATATATAATAGAGATAACGTTGTGGTTTTATAATACAACATTTATATACCTATTCGACGAATTTAAAAACAAGCATAAATCGTATAAAAAAGCGGTGCATCTAACACAGTCCTATAATATATAATATAATAATATCTGTGCCAGGTAAACGTGTCTTCACTACTGATAGTACTAATTAAATAACTAAATTAACGACTGATCTATTTAGCAATTGGTTTCTTAATATTTACTTGTCAAACATTGGGCCAAAGAGTCTTATATTTTTAAAGTCATGGACAGAACACTGTTCGGAGTCTTTCAAGAAAGAGGTCGCATCCAATAAAGATGTTCAAATACTGATAATACAAAAAAAAACAAAACAAGAAAAACAACAAATATCATTTAACCACTGGACGTCTATCGATTCGAATAAGAAAGAGATTCAATATTTGCGAAATAATGTAATAAAAATGTGATCCTTAGTACACAATCAATTGTCATCTAAATATATCAATTTGTTTTGCATATGACTGGTGCAAGTCCGGTTATACAGAATGTTCCAAAGGTATAGAGTTATTTTGCCCAGTGTTCATAATTTATACAAATGTAAACACAAAGAATCGACCTGGGCTATCATATCACCATACCAAATCATAAATACATAGTTTAAATAGGCATTAAAATAAATACTTTATCCATTATTATTAATACTAAGGATTTGTTACCACGTTTAATTCCGTGTTTACATTTGTATAAACTATGAACGCTGGGCATAATAAATCTATACCTTTGGAACATCCTGTATAACCGAAAATGTTTTTAAATCAACAATGAAGAATGTTAATGATTAAGAACTTGCGTTAATTTCTTTTCCATATTGCTATAATCAGTTCTAGCATATAACATTCATGTGTCCTGAGATATCCTTCGATGAGATACAACGTTTGGATTTAAATTTTTGTTCTATCTGTTTCCGTTAATTTAATCAAGAAAAATGAAAATCTGTGAATTTTCGGGATGGTGTTTCACCCCCTTAGAGTGAATTTCGGCACAATCAAAAAAAAAGTTATTTTCAAGTTTCAACATGCTCTACCTGCCTACCAAGCTTCATTAATATCTGAATTTGACACCAGGGAACCTTTCCTTGTAAGTAGAACAGGTACAAGGTATTTAGCTATTTTATCATAAACGAACGTGTATCAATGTGGTGATATAGTTAACATTATAATTTTTTAATATACCTTAATTCATACATGTACCCCATACAGCATTTTATAAGATACGTTTTATGTTTTAACAATTGCGTATAAAACAATATTCTTCCCTTTCTCTTATTGACTCAACTTATAGTCCAAAATATCGATTTTTTGATCCCACCTATTTTTCTATTTGAAACAACCAAAGTTGACCAAAAGTATGATAAAGACGAGGTCCCTGTAGTAAATTCTATAATAAATCAAATAGTGGTATGAATGAAAAGAAAATTTAGCTTAAATCTAGTCTTGAGGAAAACAGCTCCCATATTATACTTCGAATTTAGAATTTAGATTAATTACAGAAGATCAAACGCATTCAACTTGTGTTAGCCAATTTGAAATAATTTTTACCGTCATGTGTGGATATTTCAATTTAAATATCATAATTCAAACTAACTTATTTTGTTCTGTACATGCTGCAGTTATACAAACAATTGCAATAAATATAAACATCTTCTTTTCAACAGCGAGGTAAAGTTCCTTAATCAAGCACGAAGAATCCACAAAATTATATAATCGTATATAAAAATCAATGTTTACATCTGTAAGGATTTACTATAAATATAATAGTTGCGGATGCAAGAATGGCCTCTCGCAAAGTTAAACGTTATAATACCTTTTATTTAAAAGGTAATTTCTCATCAAACAACACATGTTTTCTGCAAAACCCAACGACCTGTGGTGCGGGTGTTAGGTCGATAGACTCAACTGGCCACTGCACCAGCTTGCAAGTATGTTTGCAAAGCATTCTAACAAGTGGTGTATGACTGTCAGTAAGTAGAGAAAATAATTCTATTGTAATACTCCTGCTATAATTCAAGAATACATTCTGATGAATTTATTTTTTCATGCAATACCAGGAAGCTGAATTATTATATTTATAGGTACACATACTTCGCATCCGCAGGAAGCCGATTCATATAACATTCATCTTACCACGCAAAAGAGAATTTATTGATGGTATTCCACGTGTCCTGTGTAGTTTTCCTTTCTTTTACTTTTGTTATTATTATCACAAAATAGTAACCACGGTAAAATCACTAGAATTAACGATGTTGCACATACGAACAAATTACACTATTCTTTCACACAATTCAACAACAAGCGAAGAGCGTTCGAAAACGATGCGAATTTGTATGAACTTGCGCGCTCGACAAACATAAGACAGAGAAACTCTTCGTCTTACATGCACACAACACTACACGAAACTCTACTGACTCAAAAACTATCGAAGAACTGGCGAACTAAAAGAATATCCCCACCATGATTGCGTCTTAAGATGTCTTTCGGTCAACTGCGCACCCGAAATTCACGGTCTCGCATCTTGAAAATCTGAAGGCCGAGAAAAGAAGTCCAGTTCATCTGACGGTACACGTTAGGAATAGTTTCTGTGTAGCTATTGACGAAGGCGACGTTTTTAATGACTACGATGATTTTGCGATTTGCATAGGCCTCTCTAATGTGAGAGTGCTTAAGTACGATGAAGATAATGCGGTTGTTTCTAAATGGTACAGGTTTCTGTTACGAGTACATATAAGCGAATTTGTTATATTAATGATGGAAACCGGTTTCTAGGATTGTTTTAGAAGGTAAATTCTGTTTTTGCCGGTTTTGGCACAACAAAATTATATGAACGTTGATGGTATGCGATTAACTAATGCAGTAAGTATTTCTAGCAATTCATATCTTTCGAAACTGAGTTGATTTGTGCCATTAACAATAATATTAGAAATGGTCACGTCACATACTTAGGTATAATGCAATTTATGGTGAACGTTTTACATCAAACGTCTGTTTATAAACGAAAACCGGGACATACTATCGGATTTCTTTGAAATTCACACGACGGGAAAACATATCCAGCTCCTTTTATCTTGCCACAATATTACTAGAAGGTATTATTAAATTCTTTGACAGAGCATTATTTCCACTGACAACGTGAAGTAACAAAATATCAATTTCGTTCAAATAATTATTTTTATTTTTTGTATGCAGTCATTAAAATTCAAAATAAAATAGTATGTGTTGGCTGGGATTCACTGTATCACTTTATATAAGAGTAGCCTTATTTTAGTTACTTCAATGTTACTCTGCATTGCTTACTTCGTGAACAAGAATGTTCATTAAATGATGTTCAAAGGTCGCTTGAATAAAAAAGAATGCTGGATACATTGCACGTTGGCAAAACATTGTACAGTTATTCTGTAAATAGTAACGATATTTGATGGATTTTATAAGTCAAGTGGCAATACTATCTTGAATAGATAAATAAAGCCAATTCTTATGAATGCAAAATAACAGCGTTACCATGTTTTTAAATGTAGTAATACTTAAACCATTTTACTCTTAATACCTAAGAGTTTATTGTGGTTACACATTTTTAAACGATTTACTTATTTAGTAATATCCTATAATTCGGAAATATAAAACTACTGACTAGTCTTAACAAGGCACAAGATACTAAACAGAACTTAGACGGTACGAACTTGACTATTTCCGATCGGAGAACCGAACCCAACATAGATGTTATTGGCTAACAGTAATGGTAATATCTTATATGACGAAGCTTTAGATTCAAATTCAAAGGATTAGAAAATATTGCGTGTATAAATTGGTACAAAAAATAGACGTAATAAAGTGATTTGTAAGATGTTTAGCCCAAATTGGATGAAGAATATCACCCACGTTTTCTAAAAACCGACCTGGATATAGAAATTGGTATGAAGAGATAAGTGAATAAAGAAAAATAAAGAATAAAAGAATGCTGAAGCAAAACGTCTGTAAACGATATTCTAATCATTTCCCTCACAGAAGATGATGGCATAAGAACACAATAGAAAAGAATTCTTAGATGTGCTACTCCAAATAGACATTATACAAAAAAAATTAAGGTAATGGAAAGTAGTTAAAACCATTATCGAAGAAATAAACAAGGAAAACACTTGGCTTTGATTTCATAATAGCAGGAGTACTAGAAAAACGTGTCATTGTTTCATCGATAACGATCGATAACTATGACGTAACTACAAAGTTTCGTAGTTTTCAGTGTATGTACACATTTAGTGTGATGCTTCGAATCAATTACTTTCCTTGACCAAATTATAATCATTTTGAGGATAGAGAAATTTGACCAAATTATAATCATTTTCATGATAGAGAATTTTGCGTTGACATATCTTGCAAGATGATAACCTTGCTGAAAATCTTGTGGAAAGCCTTTAAAAGAATTTACTGAAACTTAATATAATAATAAGTTATGAAAAGCAAACTTAGAACATCTTAGCACTCACTAAGAAGCAGGAAAAGCCATGAAGTAACCTAAACGCTGAAAAGCAACAACCGTGGGATCCAAATTCGAGATTCCAAGATTAATAAATATGAGAGCTCTTGGGAATATTTTTCGAATATTAAAGTTTAAGTGGCGAAAGGGTCACCATCGGGAGAGAACATCTTCTCCTCCATATTTTCAGGAACATGGAAGCAAGGAATAAAAAACATAAAAAGGAAGCTACTGCATTTATGCAGACGGTGGTCCAATAGGTGAAGCTATCGTTACCGCAGTAAGAATCAGAAGACAGTGGCAGCTCGACTAAATTAGACGCCCTAATCCAACATATGACTTCGGAAACCAACCGCTTGAACCTAATTAAGCTCACACTTTCAGGAGTAGAAGAGAAAGAAGGGTTACCCAAGCAGAAGAATGCTGTAAATCAAAAAGGCAAGAGGTAGTTTACTCAACTTCCCAAGGTAAAACTTTTATCCTAAACAGAACAAGGTCAGAGAAAAGTATTGACCCACAGCTAGATCCAAAAGTTCAAAAAATGAATAAGCCATTAACGACCAGCCTATAAAAACAAAACACAGGAGCGACTAGTAAGCTATAGTTCTGGACAGGGAAAGAAAGCAGTCGTCTATTTCACATGCACCAATGACAAGTCGAGATCAATATTGGAGTAGGCAATACTCAAACTCAGTTTATGAGGACGCATAAAGCTTAGGACTGGTGATGCAGTTAAAATTGTATCAGATTGTATCGATTGCTACAGACTTGATTGGTTCAATGGAAGAAGACAACATGTTTAAACTCTCTAATACCAAAGGGTATAACCTCCCTCTAAATATTGATGAGGTTTCCTTGAGCGTCCTGAGTGGGATGGGTCTCAAACTCAGCTTTGGACTTAATTAGATAACCTTCAAGGTATTCCAAGAAAACCGTCAGCACATTAAAGGGACTGCGGCCTTCTTGTGCAAGCTGCTGGTTTCACATAGTATGGCCCCGATACAAAAGTCTTAGATACTTAGAGGGCGTGTAGCAGATCTTGTTGAAGTCTAGTAATATTACCTGTAATATACATTTTGGTGGAGTACGATCTTGTATTTACCTAAAAAAAGTATTAAAGCTTACGAAAAGTCCCAAGAGAGCTTACAAGCACGGGAAACACTACTTTAGAACCGCTATTAGAAGTACACCTTCCATGTTCAAGAGAAATTGTCCCGCGCTATAAAGAATGCCACCAATCCTACGAATGACAAAGGGAAATAACTGACAGCAGTCTAAATGATCAATAAGATCATTTGCACAATAATCTCCTTGGAAAGAAAAAGAAAAATTAATATCGGTGCTCTGCAAAGTATTTAGAACCAGCTCGACATTTAACTACATTCCAATAGTATTTATTTAATAGGTTTAAAGGTGGCTTTTATACTGTTACACTCTGTAAAACACGTACTTTTCTAAATATTTTAGTAACTTTTTAAATTTCCCCTTGCAATCAAGCCAACATCGCGGATTACATTAGATTTAGGTGAAATATTCTCGCGCTTCTTGTGTTTGAAATATTTGCTGGTAAGTACATGCAATCATTTTTACGAAATTTTGGAAGTACGCACATTTTACAACTTTCCAGAAACTCTGGAATTCAAAAAACTTTGGAAAAAACGTAGATCACATATAGTACGTATTTTTTGCACATATAGTATGCAGTGTTTCACATTGTAAGTGATATATTATTGCAAACTCTAACGCACAACAATCTGTAACGTAGTTATCAACAAAAATGTTGATGTTAATTTTTAAAATTATTTCAACACTGCAACTGCAGGTCTGTTATACAACCAATTTCTATTACCTATTGTTAATCCCAAACATATTTACCTATCGAAAAAAATATATGTAGAAATATTCATATATCTAACGTTTTTTTGTGTTGCTGTTTAATAAAAGTCATTCAAACAAACAATTTTTGTCTTAACATTTTTTTTCTACCTCTTACTGTTAGCGAATTATGCACATGGGCAAAATGGCAGAATTCCAATTTTCAAAAAATTCCTTTCACTTACAGTGTTTTCTTGTAGAAAAAATGCGTAGTAACATGCGTTCAAATAAATTTTGCCCCAAAGTAGTCTTTGAAATTAATAAAATAATTCTGTCTGTCTTAGCATGTTACTGAAACTTTTACTACGAATTTTGGTTGGTATGAGCTATTTGACTGACATGGCAAAGATCAAAATCATAAAACGAAAATTTTTAACTGAATCAAATATGTTTATTTGCAACAAACAAGTAAAAATAAGATTCAACTATGAATGATTTGTGTTGTATAGTAAAAACCACTTTAAATCAATTTTAAATTACAACACAAGTTCCTGTCAACTAAGCATCTGAAGAACACTCTGTCAAATTGGAATAATCCAACAGAAAATAGTATAAGTTACTACAAGATTTTCCAAATTTTCGTAATTTTCTTTGAAATTTCCCAGTTCGAGATCGTCCCACGCAGGTCAATTTGAATCATATCTCAATTACCAATATTTTTTACTTACATTACTTTATGGTGCCACTTAATATGAATAAGATGGACAATGCTTTTATTCTCAAAGATACCGTTCACCATCACCCCTAAACAACATTTTTTGTAAGAACGTCAATTTTAAATGCATTTCTTATTTTGTTTTTCATTTGTACAATGAAGAAAACAAGCTTTTAATACCTTTGTTACTTAAATAAAAGGATTTGTTCTTCTTTATATCGCTGTAGTCGTAGGAAGGAATGATTGTAATGGATTGAATATCTGACAGAAATGTTAAAAGTCTCCGTGGCAGACCTTCACTATCATCTTAATTGTTTTAGTCTCCCGTAAGCACAACTAATCTTTATGGTATCGTTTGTACTACTTATTCCAGTGTAATTTCTAATAGTATATTGTCATTTTTTACTGTTAGCATTTTTGATTAAGCCGTTTCGTTGAATTATACGTACCGTGATACCCTAACTTTTGGTATACTATGAATTCCTTCAGTTAGATAGCAGTGAGTGACGTAAGATGAATATAATCCTTCAGAAAAATATATTGAAGATTGTATTGTACTTTCTGAGTCAGAGGACAAAAGAAAAATCATATTATGGAACTGAATACTACGGCAATTATTTTTGTTCTAATTCAGCTGAAGTACCTTCAGTAATACGACATTAATTATGTAATATGAATTAATTAATTGCAATAAAATGAAGACAATTCCAAAAATAAAAGCTGTATGTATTTTGAATGCATAAACTGGTGTACACATATTTTCCAAGTATCACAAGTTGTTATACCTCCTGGTTGCAATAATGTATTCTATATTTAGAATCTGTGTTCATAAACAAGTACAACAAAAATTATATGTACACCTAAATTATACCCTGCTGCTATACGAGCATACTACTTTAACAAGTACCGGATATTTTAATCAAAATTATGCTTAAGATTCACATAATTCATAAGCGCTCATCTTGAGAAGTAGATTTGGGAAGTAAAAATGCGGCAGGAAGTCCTAAATGCATTCCATTTACCAGTTCTCAACAGTTCAGGATACATAAATGAGGCTTCCTGATATTTATCTGATTACACATGTACCGCTGCATACAAACGAATACAGCTATGTAAGTTTAATTAATGGATGAAAAATATTGTTCTAGCCTAGGACTAAAAAATACAAAAAGCAAAAAGAATCGTTACGAAACTATAAAAGATTAACAAAAAAAGGTGAACTAAATGAAAAACGATAGAAATGACTGGGCTATTTATTAATTTGAAGATAAATGGCTATATGAAGTCGCAAATTATAGGTACTTGTCACCTGTAACGTGAAAATATTAGTTGTCAATATTTACATTCTAGACCTAGCGCTGTAAACGTTAGGAAGATTTCATTAGCGCACTGTATCTTGTACACAGCATACAAGCAGTGTGTCAGAAGTTACAAAGTTATATATGGTATGTCGTAAGCTTACATGACTAGTATTTGTAAATAAAAAAATAACTAAATGTCGAATGACATGTCATGTATTGATGCATACTTCATATGCAGGTTTGCTTTACATTTACCTAAACAGCTGTTTATACATACAGTCTTATGCACGAAGATAGCAGTGGTCTTAATTTGGTTGAAGTATCAATTTATACGTTAAATAAAAAAGATTCGAGTTTATTGAACTCCTTATTCCTGTTACGTAACTGCAATAATAAACAAATAAATTTCTTAATACCAAAGATTATTTATATTGTAGGACATAGAAAATAATTGAGTACTAAAACAGAAATCATTTCAAAATGCGATCCAAATTCATTTTCACTTAGGTAATTGCATTGTAAAACATAATATTCCGTTGCTTGACCTTTATTCTTTATCACTTCTTGACACCTGTGGGGCGGCAAGTTTACCACTTGGCTACATGTCTCTACTGAATTTTTTTTGGCATTCTGCGTGGCCTATTCTCCAAGGATCGTCAATATTTTACGGCTTAACAGCAGATATAGCGTTTTTCCACTCTACCCACAAATTTTCAATTGGGTTTTAGTCCGGCGACTGGGACGACCAACCCAAAACTCGTACGTTATTATCTGGAAACCATGTTTTCGGTTAACAAGAAACATGTTTCGGACCGTTATTCCGCATATACAACCATCCTAATGGCATTTCCTCCTCTGCATATGGCAGAAGCACAGTTCGTAATATGTTTACATAGGTATCAGCATTCATTGTGCCTTCTATCTTATGTAACGGGCCGACGGCATACCATGAAACACACCCCGAGAGCATAAAGCTTGAGCCTCCGAATTTTACCGTCTTTTTAGTGTACGGGAGTTGACATGCTATCGATGGAGGTCTTCATCAAAACAACAAAGTATTGCTGAAGGCCGTGGAGCAAGCGTAATTTATAGCCTTTACAATCGCTTTTTCGGAAACCGCAAACATTCCGCAATAATATAGTTAAGATAGTTAAGGTCAGTCAGGATGAATGGCATCAACAGAAGATTGATATTTGTTACAACTGGCACACAGAACTCGTAATGCTTCTAAATGGTTAGCTACGCTAGTTTCAACGCAAACAAGAAAACATCGATTGGATATTTCTGACTTATATTCCCAAAGACCGTCAGTTTGAATTCCTCCTACTGCAGAGCATAAAAGAGCCTACATAGAGTGAACTAATAAATATATCAACTGGAGGTTAGAATGAATGCAGACGGGTATTATCTGGTGACGACTCCAGATTTGTGCAGCCAGCAATAAACGTATTCTGATTTGGCGTGAACCCAAGACAAAATACACTAGGGTGACATAATAAAATAGATACCAGGTAAAGCGGTATAAATATGTAAACAGCTAAATTCTAGGATCGAATTAAGAACTTTCTCTTGTCATTAGGGTAGGGGTAGATGTATCGGAAGGAATTCCTCATACTTTAGTATCACCACAACTATGCCTCGCTTACAAGGTTCGAGTGATATTAGCGACTTCACCCGGGGTCGCATCGTTGGCCAGAGTGAACGCGGCGCTTCGCAACGTGAAATAAGTAAATTTTTAAATATTCCGTTGTCCCCACACTTAACCGTGTGATTACACAATTTAAACGAAAGGAAAAAACAACAGTGGAGCCGAGACCAGGTCGTGCCGGACCTTCTGAAAGAAGTAAAAGGGTGCTTGTGCGCGAAGTATTAAGAGAACCGCGAAAAAGTACAGCTGAGCTTGCGGCAACTTCACAGAAAAGTCGGCGCACCGTTCTGTGATACCTCCACAGTGTGGGGATGTATAAAAGGGTGGCAAAGAAAAAACCTCTCCTTATGGCGTTTCAAAAACGGCGCCGAATGGCTTGGGCAATCGAAATGCGAACGAAGCCCGAAGAGCCTTGGCGGTCTGTCATTTTTTCAGACGAAAGCAGATACTGCCAATTCAGTGATAGTGGTCGTACGTGGGTATGGAGACGTTCGTCACAGCAACTGGACGACAAATTTTTGCATCAGACGGTGAAATACGGCGGTGTGAACATCATGGTGTGGGGCGCGATATGGTATGGTGGAAGATCGGAATTAGTAATCTGCGACGGAAATATAAATGCGGCAAAATATATCCAAATATTAACAGAAGGACTACTACCGATATTCGACAACGCCAATTTATCTAAAGAAGACGCCACTTTTATGGAGGATGGAGCACCCTGCCACAAAGCAAGAACAACAACCACATGGAAAGAGGAACAGGGGATTCGGATTTTACCATGGCCAGGACAATCACCAGACATGAATCCGATAGAGAATGTTTGGTACATGATCCAGACAAATATGGCGAAACGACCCCGAAAACCCAGCAATAAGGAAGAACTCGTGGCAGCTGTGACAGAAGAGTGGTTAAATATTCCAGAAGACACCCTTAATCATTTAATAGATTCTATGCCACGACGACTCGCAGCACTTCACGCAAGTAAAGGTGGATCGACAAAATATTATCTAATTTAAACATTTTAAAATATTTTGTATATATAACGAGAATAGAATCTTCTTTTTTAATTAGTAGGTGTCTATTTTATTCTGTCACCCTAGTGTATGTAATGCTAAGCTCCAGGAAAAGCGTTAGAGGGCATGCTAACCTTATTCCTTAAAAAATAGAGCAATCACTAGTTAGAGATATTTGGACAAGGATCTGTGACCTATTCTTCTTTCGTATGCAGCAGAAATGGGAGAACAATTCAATGGAAGATAGTGCTCTTCTCCTTCTAGCAAACAACTTCCATTGAGTTGGTATAGGGAGACTGTAATAGCCAGTCTATTCCTCAGATCATAATTCAATGGAATACGTTTGAGATACTTTAGGGAGATGTGTTACTGCATGAAGTATGCTATTCGCAATACTTCAAGAATTACAAATTGCAGAGAGAAATATAATTCCCCAAGAAATGTTCAGTATTCCATCCCAGTCCATACCATCGCAGTGTCAAGCAGCTTTAGCTATTTGTGAGGATCATACACCTTATTAACCTTTTCTTTTATAAAAGTCTCCTAACAAGATTCTTAAGGCTTGTTCAAACAAGTTTAAAACAATGTTGCATTTAGATATTTGCTAAAATTAGAATATTAAAACTGAAAAGTGTGTGAAATTATTTTTTAATTTGTCATATTTACGAAATATATGTTAATTACTTTGAGCAGTGTAGTTATACCTACCAGTGGTTACGCAGTACCAAATACTTTTGCTATACACTGTATGTACGGAATACATGGAACAATATGTTCGAACGGCTCTTCCACTGTCCCGCTAAACGTTTAAACGACTGATGCTAACCGGTTTCTGCGCCGAGTCAACTTGTTGACTTCTAGTCCTCTCCTTTTCTCCTTTCGAAGCGATAAATTCTGCAATCTTTGAATACATTACGTCTTCCACGCAGTGTTGCCTAGTCGGTTTAAACTTGAACGGGATAATAAAATTGTCGGGCTAACTCGGTCGCGAGCACCAGAGACCAAGAGAGATATACATTAGAATTTTTAACTCAAATAGACTCACAATAACGATTATACAACACACATCGAAGTTGTGCTTATTTATTTACATAGGTATTGCAAGTAAAACGTTTTGAATAAAATCTTTGTTTATTAACGTCTGTTGAAGTTCTTTACATATATATATATATATATACTGGAGTTGCGTGAGATTGTAAATTATGACTATTTTATATATGCATTAATATTTCATTTTCTTTTGTTATTACCTCCATGCAGCTAAAGAGGAACGGTCTAAATCGCCAAGAAATTATACTCACTTTTTTATTATTAAGGTTCGCCATTATCTCACATTAATTGTTTTTCATTGTACTTTTTACTTATGTATATCTTAACTGGTTTTATATCCATTTGGTTGCATTTCTCAGCTACTTAAACAATAGGTTCCTACCGATAGCTACTGGTACATAGGCAGCACTTCGATTAGGTAAATGAGTTAAAGATATCGTCAGCAAAAAGGCAACAAGGTTTTTAATAACCTTTTGAGACCAATTAAAGGCATACATAAGGATTTTATCAGCAAGATATAAATGTTGTTGGACTGCTAAAATATATTACAAATGGCGATAGAGATATTTAACGTAGTATTTCTGTCGTTCTTCGTATTTCATTAACATAGATAGATTTACGTTATTGCAAGAGAACTCCATCAATTTGGTCATTCAAAAATGAATTTTCAGCAAAACAGCTACTCATCTATTGTAATTGACCTCAGTAAAACCAAGAGTAGGGAAATGTTCATTTAGTTTATTTTTTCAAGATTTTATCTTTTGTAGTATTTTTTGCAATACTATTTATAACTTTGGACGTGATGTTGTTGGCGATAGATAATTGGGGTTGTTTCTTGGGTTATTTCCATCTCGTTTATGGAACTTACATAGTCCGACGTGTCGGCAGTGTGTCTACTGCTGTCTTTAGGGTAGTCCTGCGGAGAGCTGTTACTTGCCAGAGTCATCATGCGTTCCATGATTTTGTCTGACTAGTTTTCCCTATTTTCTTATTAGTGAAAGTGTCGCGTATTGGGGTATCGAGAACTCGATATGTTTTTTTCGAACTTCGTATTCTAATGGACTTAACCACTAAGCTAATAGGGTGTATAGAAGTTACTGTGTTAAACTTATATTTATTCTACAATTTTTTGCGCAGAGGGGGGTTGAGCGTACCCTTTGGGGATTTTTTCAAAAACGTCTACTGTTAAGATTCATTTCAGCGATTTTTGTAATAAAATTCTTTATTTTATACTTCCTAAATAGCTTCTACATAACTGCAGTGATTGCCAAAATAAGCAGTACCGAAAATGCGATCGTATTTATTTTTTAAAATTTGTATGACTTATACATTCAAAATGAGCACCATGAAGCTTTACAACGATTTGCAGATCATTAAAGCGTGGTTACCGCAGTTGCTAGTAATAGTTTTTTTCTTGCTGTGGTTCTTCAGTATTCGTTGGATGATCTTTTGAACGAAATACTGGCTTTTTCTTCGTAGTCCAAATCAGGTGACGTCAGATTAGGTGAATATCCTATTTACTCGGATATTCGAAGTCTGTTGTATGAGAAATTACTTCGTCTCCAAAATGTTCACGAAGTAAGGCTAGTATATATCTGGCTATTTGGCTTATTATGTCATCCTGTTGGAACCACTGCCTATTCACCTGTAAATTTTGTGCGCAGCAAAAACTCCACACATCTCTGGCAAAAGGCATAATCGCACTTGGTTGATTAGCTACTATCAAGTTCGCCGTAATCCTCAACACAATAAGGACTAATAATATCATACCTAGATACATCATATCTAATGGTATCTTGAGCACTGTGAAGCGGTTTCCCTAGAGTAACATCTCGGTGTTCATACCCAAGAAATCAATTGATAGAGCCATTAAGATGATCGTGATTTTTCTTTAAAAACTGTACATTAAAAGATCAACATCTCCATACACTATGAAACTCAACAGACGTCCACAGGAAACTTTTCCTGCACGTGACAGCATTTAGTCATTATCTAGTTTGAATACCGTATTCAAACTAGAAACTAGAAATAACCATAATAGATTTCGATATTCAATGTATGGATATTTCGCGAATATGCAGTTTGTGGGTTGTAGACTTCTTTGCGGAGACAGGAAGATTTGGATATCATTATTATTGGTACGTACTGTTCGCTGACGATCTGCAAAGCGTTTACGCTGGTACAAGACTCTAATTTCTCAACAATTGTTAACATTACACTTTTACTGAGTGTATCTTTATAAAGCTGTTGCAGATATTTTTCAGAGACTTCTTTCGAAGTTGGACCATTAATCCGCCTATTTTTGTATACGATAATAGTGTTTATTTTTTTAATTTTTTTTTAACCCCGAAGAGCAACTTGGCCAGCACTTCGCCTATTGTGCAGCCATGTGATTTTAGTTCACTCAACCGGGTTGTACTTCAGCAACAAAATCCATAATCCGCTCGAGCGGTAATTTTCCTAACTTGGATCCGTCAAGCTGAGCATGCCCAAGGTGAACCTGTCATTCCTTGCAGACTGCAGGGTAGTCGACAAGAAGGTGCACAGGAGTTTCTTCTACTCTCCCGCACTTTCTACATGAAGGAGAGTTTACTAGACCCATGCGATGCATGTGTTTATTCAGTGCGCAGTGTCCAGTTAATATCGATGTGAGTGCTCTCAATTTGGTGCTGCTCATTAGGACTGCCTTACACAGTCTTCCCTCACCTGGATAAATCCCGAGAGATTTACAGTGTCTTAAACCGTCTACACCATTCCAGTAGCACCGGTGATTGGCGGCCAGCTAACGTAGGTCTTAATACTGCCATAGGTACTCCCACACGTCGGTTCAGGACCTGAGAATGATCGTCCTCTGGCATCTTTTGCTAGCAATTATTATAATTAGCTATTTCGTTCCCTTTGATCTCCGAGTGGCGTGGCACCCATCTCAGCGTAACGCTGCAATGTTTCGCCAGTTGTTGCAGGCTTCTATGGCATGGTGGTATTGGGGTGCCATCCAATACCACTTCGGAGTCAAACTTGACAGCTTGTAGCGCCCTAAGAGCGGCTTCGCTGTCCGATACGATTTCCACCGCTTCCAGGTCATGTGCGTAGTCCAGAGAGTTCTCTGCATATATCTGGATGGCATTTACTTCTGCTTGAGAGATGAAGCAGGAGACCCTTAGATTCATGGCCCCGCCATCCGGTTCTCCATCCTTTTTATAAATTCCAATACCTATAATAGCGTTACTGTAAACACTTTTTTCTCAGTTGCCAAAACAATTTTTAAAATGATTTTATGAGTATAGCGTTACTTCGTCAAATAATTACAAACAAGACAGATATGACAAATGAACACAAAAACAATGCCATACCACTTTACGTTTCGGTACCGCTTATTTTAGCGAATACCGTATATATGGTATTGCAATAATGAAAAGAATTCCTTTTAGTTTTGCACAGTGCCATCAAAAATAAGGAATTCAGTTGTTACTATTAAGGAAGTTCTTTTACATTCTTGATAAATATATATGTATATGCGTGTATATCGTAGTTTAGCAAAGATTTCTACTGTATCCGCTTTTTAAAATGAGAACACATCGTTTTTTATAAGCAATTACATTTAGCGATTTTATGGTTGAACACCTAATAAACCGTGTAATCAGTGCTGTCACTACACCCACCGGATGTTATGGATTTTGACAGGTGCTATCTAAACAATATTAAGCCTTTCGTCACGTAATAAATGATTATACCTTTACGAGTTCCTTTACACCAGCGACAAAGAAACACACGCTGATGCTTCTATAAACTTTTACTGTTATTGGTGTTTATTTTTTACTACCTATGTACCGAAATAAAGGCTCATTAAATGTAATCTATTATACTCTTCTTTTGTGTGTTATTCAATTTAGCGTGTACTAATAGAGTTTATTAATATTACAAGTAGGGTTCGCGTTAATATATCACTATATGAATTTATATACTTGAAGTAGGTTAAGTGATGTAGAAAAGAGAAGAACCGGAAATTAAATTAGTGCAAATATAACGGATGTAAGTTAAGCAAATTAAAGTGCTTTCGGTTATTAAATTGAAGAAATCGATTTTAAAGTACAACGAATATTTGATAGAGAATCATTAATTAATGCAAAATATAGCTCAAAAGCAAACATTCGCGTGTTACGAATTAAGGCTGAAATAATTCTCTAGCATTTTTATTTACCTAAGTTAACGAATATTTCTTTCCTTTTAGAGTTAAGAGCTTTTAACATGAATGTTACATTTTACCGTTCTTATTGCGACAACTTCAAGTTCATTTTCCTGTATTGAACTGATAATAAGCATTATATGTATGTATATATATTCCGACGCGTATGTGTGTGATTTGTGCACCTCGTGCCCGACAAGTCGAAACACATACACAATCTAAAGAACTTTCCATATATTTAACCTTTATTTCGCCAAGTCGTTGTCATTTAAACGAATTCAGATATGAATCAACGGTTATCAGAACAACAGGCGTAGTTTCAGTAACTGTACTTGCATGTCTTTTGGCAATAATTGCCACTACACGATAAAGATGTAAATAAATAACTCGGACAAGTTATTTATTTATATCTATTATTATTTTTCGTCAAAACATGTTGAAAGGTAGCTACAGATGCACTTAGTTAATTCCATTTAACACATCTGTTTCATATTGCTTCCACAATGTTACAAGGATTAATTCTTACTTTGTTTGAAGTGTTATCTAATTGCAGTTACCTTTGTTGTGGCAACAGTCAGGCACGTTGTGTATGACACAAGTTACGCTGTTGGTAAATAACAGTTTTTTCTTGCATTCACGGACACAGCTTGAAAATAGAGAAAGGATATTCGGAATCTAACTGGCAGTAGCCGTAAGGTATTAAAGAATTATTCACTGGTCATTGCTGCCGAACAAACCACAATTTATCTTAACAAAACTAGTAGTTTCGATACGCCTAGGAAGCATTACCAGTGGCGTGCGGATAACTATACTAAAGCTATTAAATACTATTTGTTTCATTTCAAAGCTTGTGCTAACATTCTCATTACTGTGTAAATATACATTAGTGTTATCATCTTCGCTATATAGTTAATTATTTTCATATAATACAATTACCTTACATTTTCCTATTTTATTTGAAATTTACTAAATTTCAAATTATGTTAAGGCAGTTACTTATCTTTCCTGTTATAACAGAATTATAGCTCTCATCCTACTGTCTCATCGATATTAAATGATTATTGCATTTCCAGCAAAAACAACTGCAAGTTTTAGTTCCTCTATTTAAACATCATAAATAAATTTATTCAGAATATTTAGTACGTAATACTATATATTTTGTCTAAATAAAACATTTAAATAAGAATTCGAGTATAGAAATTGTAATTTATTTATTATATTTCTTTCTCATAATTCAAACAAAAATTTACTAATTTAAGAACAGGTCATGCATTGTATAGTAGATAGAACACAACGTCGATTTTTTAAAAGTTTTAAAATATACAGATTGTTCTATTTCAAATAACGATGAAGACGTTATTCGGAAAGTAATATTTTTGGTATATTGTCAGAGTAAACATATGATCAAGAGGTTATTTTCTTGTAAACGGAAATGTTCCCACCTTCATAAATTAAAAAATATTCAAAACTGAAGACGAAGTATCAAATTATAATTATTTCAGCAAAAAGCATTCTTTGTAAATATTTCGAGAACAGTTGAGATTAGGGGTAGGAGCTTTACATAAAATGCCCATAAATCTTCCTGCCGATTGTAGCCTAGTATAGAACATGTTATATCTGGTTTCTCTGCATACGTCAAAATAACTTTAAATTGTCGAGTTACAATTTTAGACCATTTTTCAAATTTGCCGCCATTTGTTTGTGTTTTACTGGAATAAAAGTATAAAGGTGTGCAAATCAATAGCACGTGTTTATTATTAAATGTTATTTTAAATTTGGTGAAAGTTATGTAGAAGTTGCAAAAAATGTGGAAAACCATTTGAAAAATTATTCCAAAATTTGAGGAAGCTGGTACGGCGGAGGATGGAAAAGAAACAGAGAGCATCGTAGTGGTCATTTAAACAAAAATATTGGAGCTACAAACATCAGGGCTGTTGAAAATCCAAAATCATCAATTGGTTGCAATTGTTAGTAATTAAACATATCAAGAACCACCTTAGGTAGAGATTCTTTATTTGAAAGCTTACAACATTCAAATAACTCGAGAAGTAAAAACTAGCGGGATTTCAATTATATTATTATCATTCGGTAAATTTAGCTATAGGACAAAGAAGATGATGATTTTTTCAATAAAGTCATCTTTAGTTAGGAGATACTTTTTTAACGGAGTAGATTTGTTAACAAACTAAATTGCCCTGAAATTAAGAAAGTCTACCAAAAATACTGAAAAAATCGTTGCTTTCACAAAAACTAATTGTTTGCTGCGATTTCCAGACTGCTGGAATGATCAAACCGTACTTCTTTGAATAAAGATAGCAATATTATTACTATTACTAGAACTTTATATCGAAACATAGTTATAAACCCTTTATTTAATAAATTGGAACGTGCAGACTCAGCAGGACGCTGACGCATTTTATAGAGTCACAGAAACAACAGACGTTTTAAGTCAAAGTTTTTACGGCGTGAACAATTTCTTAAAAGGGAAATATCATTTAGCCAACTAGATCATGCGATCATAACGTCTCCGAATTTTTTCCCTTGGGGTCATATCAAACGAAAAAATTAACTCTAAAAATGCAGTCTTAAGAGAACATTATCAATGGTATTCGTGAAACTGAACCGCAGTTATGCCAAAACATTATTAAAAATATTGGTAAGAGAATGGTACAAGATATTGCTTTTCACTATTA
Source organism: Trypoxylus dichotomus (assembly GCA_023509865.1). Taxonomy (NCBI): domain Eukaryota; kingdom Metazoa; phylum Arthropoda; class Insecta; order Coleoptera; family Scarabaeidae; genus Trypoxylus; species Trypoxylus dichotomus. Next base: position 46,287,828 of record CM042074.1, read on the forward strand.
TACCGCAACTTTTCTACTTGCATTTGTGGTAAAAATATTGTTACATTTTAAACAATTTGTGTATTTTATTGTAAATTTAACATCAAATTGAGACTTTTTAGTGGATAGCTATAATTTCAAAGTTATAAGTTCCTAATTATAAGAAAGCTATCTTTTGTCATTCCAAAAAATGAGTTTCTTTACAGTATTTGTTCTTAATTATAGTACAGCCCTTGATATGATCATAGTCCCGTCTTACAAGCCAATTTCTGAAACATCAATATAATGATGTCAATGGTGTTATCTTGACAACAAGACTAATGGCGCCACGATACCTACAAATCGTAGAGCGTTCGCTTAGTCTGTTCCAAATATGGCTAGAAACGTTCTACGTTTTAGAAAAAGTGAGTGCATATGCATATATTTGTAATTTGCCTTGTAATTATGGTTACAAAAATAGACACCTTCCAACTACGTTTGGTGTATTATTACGTGATTGTTTTAGGTGTAGGTTAAGGTGTACTTAAACGCTATTCAGTCATTGTGCAGTATTATTATTACTACTATTGTTATTAAATGTATCAAACTATGGCTTGCGGTAGATAAGCAAATAGTGCTCCAACAATTACACGACTTCCATGAAAAAAAAGAAAGGTGAAAACAGTAAGAGAAGGGAAGAGAGATAGAAAAGGGTGGGGGAAGAAAGAAAATGAGAAAAGAACAAAAGAGAAGGGCAGAATCTCTCTTCTCTTTTTTTCTTTTCATTCTTCTTTCTTTTTATCTCTTTTTCTCTCGTTTTATTTCTTTCTCCTCTTACTCTTATTTCATTTCCAAAATTCCCATTCGTCCTTATTATCGAAAAAATTCTCTTTCTTGTGAAAAAAGTCTCTTAAACAACAAGAAAGAGAGACAGAGAGAGGGAGAAAGAAAGAGAGAAAAGAACAAAAGAGAAGGGTAGGATCTTTTTTCTTATTTCTTCTTTAAAGAGATAATTTGTGTTACTACTGCTTACATCGAACACTGGAAACTCGAACACTATGGCAGGGGAACGCCGAAAAAAACTGGAATAACAAACTCAACATGAAAGGTTAGCTAGCTAAATCTACGTCCAGTATTATTGAAAAGCTGTAATAACGGTGACAGTGAAATGTCATACGAGACTCGAACGGGTGATACCACCTGACGTTGCCCTAGTCAGATACAGACTCTTTTACCATTGGACCACAGAGTCGCTAATATTTAAGTAAAAAGATAAAGAATGAAGTACACTTACCTTCCTAGTTAAGGAATAACTTAACATTTTGGCAAAAGGGAATTAAATCAAATGCATTATACTGAAATTTCTCAGGGTTCATAATGTATTATAGTAAGTGGATTCTTCTTTTATCAAAGATTTTGCTTTTATCCAACAAATTTAGATGTTTTGAATTAAATTAATGAGGAAAATAGAATATATTAAATCAAAAAATAACAATGTATCATATAATTCAGGTTATATCTCTTACATCGGATAGTGCTTTCGACTATCGCAATTCCTAGCTAGCTAATGAACTTTTTCCTTTTAAATTTGAATTAATAAATAATTTAAACAAGAATAAAGTCCTCTTCTTTTTGTACTGACACACACACCTTGGTGTTCGAGATCGGCGAATCTTCTATCTCCGCAATAGAACGCTGACGATGGAAGATCCAAGGCTATTGTCGGAGGTTTTTTGCTGGATCAGCGGTGGTTCGCCCAGTATCCGGGTAATATACTGTGATGACACGGTACACTACAACCTCTATATAAATTCTGAGATATTTTCTTTTAAATAACTTGCGAAGTTCGCAAAAATTACGAGCGCATAAACTCTATTGATGCTCTCTGTTAGCTATCGACGGTGACCGTCAATTGTTTCGCGCCTCGTTTGTCGATAACGGTCGTAAACCGCTACTAGATTCTGATATTAGGTGACAAATGACTATGGTAATGTTATCATGGTGACGAAAACATTTCCTATGCATTTTCAGAGATGGAGGGTGTGGACCTTGAATGTGACCTTCGCTGTTTGCCGCGTATATGCGTGTGTGCAAATATTATTGTATAAAATTTTGGATTAATTACATTGAATTATATGATATAATCTTTTGATGGAATAGTTTCATTATCCTCTTTTCCTGTTGTTTAAGAGACTTTTTTCACAAGAAAGGGAGTTTTTTCGATAATAAGGACGAACGAGTATTTTGGAAAATTGGGTTTAAATATAAAATATATCACGAGAGAACTCCAATCTAGAATTACATTAAAATATTTAATAATTTAGTCTGATATTAAGGTGTTCTTAGTGGGCATTCTTCCTAACAGTAAAATTATTTAAAAAAAACTATAAATAAAGAAAATAAGCTAAGTGGAAGCTAAGCTTTACGTATACGGTAAAAAGTGCGCATGTTCTTGAGGAGAACAGAGGCCTCAAAAATCCCAAGTATATAGGGTAAATTCCAAGGGAGTCGTACTTGATAGCTGTTACCAAAAGTAAAATAATGTGTATTCAAAAAGCAGGTAATAGACTATTTTCTAAAAATTTATTTTAAATAATTAAAAAGTCGTTAATAATGTAATAGTATACAAAAGGAAATAATTTTCGAATCGATTATTTTTCTAAAATATTAAATGTACATACAAAACATCCCAAATTATTTGTTTAAAAAAAGAGCCTTCATATCTATCTTCATATATGTAACTGCGTTTGTACAAATAACAAGTGTAACGCCACTGGTCCCACTTAACATGTCACGGAATTGGTAGATTGAGAAACTAGTTCTGGTTCTTGATAGGTGCATAAAGATTAAGAATGCTTGTCCTTTTATATGAAAGTATTCTTGTTATTTCACTTGCAGATGTAAAATTGTGCAATCGTTAGTCAGGAAACATAAACATAAATTAGAGTGTACTTAATATGAACATTTTTACCGTTGCTTATACGCTGTAAATACATGTACGATGCAGGAGCCATACATTTTCGGCCTGATATAGAAAAAAGAAACTTGGAACAATATAAGAAATTTTACTTTTTAATGTAATCTTCCCTAACCTCTATACATTAATTACAACGATTAATTAATAATTCGATACCCTTGTAAAAATAATCTGAAGTTTTTCTGTCAAAATGTCGTCTAAGGTCTTTTTTAAATTAGAAAATAGAAATCGCAAAGAGCCATATCCGGACTGTACGGTGGATGTTCCAATTCTTGAAAGGCACATTCGCGGACGGCAGCTTGTAAAATGGCGGCTGTATGAACGGGAGCATTGTCGTGCAATAATCGCACTCCTTTTGTCAATTTTCCACGACGTCTTGCACGAATACTGTCCCTTAATTTATGCAATAAAGACGCATAATATGTGCCGTTCACAGTGTTGCTGAACGACTTTTGCCTTTCTGGGACGAGGTTTATCAGGCTGCCGCCATTCCATGTACTCTCTTTTCAAGAAAAGATCGTAAAACAGGACCATTGTTTCATCCCCTGTGATAATCGACTCCAAAATCGTTTTCGGGTCGTCTCCTCACCTTAAAAACGACCGCTCACATTCGACTCGACATTCACGTTACAGAGCAGGAAGAAGTCCCTGTATCCATCTTGCACTAATTTTATTCATACCCAAATGGTCATGGAGAATTCGGCGAATACTTGTTTCGATTATGTTTGTTATCACTCCGATTATTTATTATTTATTGTGGTATTATCACCTCAATTGATCGACCCGATCGTTCAGTATCTTCCAGATATTCTTGCCCCAAACGTAAAAATTTTGCCACTTTCTTACAGTGGAATGTGAATGGGATGAATCACCGTAAACGCTATCTAAAGATTGTTTTATGTGATCAGGCGTATGTCCTTTTTTTGTTAAAAATTTGATGGCCTCGCGGTACTCAATTTTTATTACTTCAGACATTTTCATGCGCTAGTCACGTTGGCTAGCTGGCTACTAAAAACTACTACTCTTCGAAACGTCATATTTATAGCGTAGATTTTGCGTATGTGCATGTATGCTGTGACTTAGTTTGAACACGCTTGAACCTGTATAGGCCTGTCAGGCCGAGAATTTATGGCGTCTACTTCGTACATATATATTTTACATTTCTTTTAAATAGGACACGGAAAAATCAAAGTTATATTAGAATTCATATGTATGTTCTGCAATGAAATTACATGAGTTTTATTAAAATTGTCGTTGTTGAACTGAGGAATGTTGTCAATTTTATTAATTAATTTATACCTTTTGAATGTAAACACGAGTTCCTCTGAACCAGACTCCTCTTTCTAATTACTATGGCATATGCTTCTGCCGCGCAACATGGAATTGATGCACTGCGAATCTTAGGGACATTAACCGAGAGTTAACTTTTTTCATCCATGTTCTTCACATGAAAAACTTGCCCGTTGAGATAATCTCTTTTCCTAACAGTAACCGCTTTTTGAGGAATGCAGCAACGTATTACATATTGTCATACATGACTGGCAGCGTAATACCTCACAATAATACCTGTACACGTAGGTACGTACACACTCCGATACACACAGAACGAACAATAAAAATAATCCGCCAATAAAGATTTTCACATTAATTAAAGCTCGCGCTAATTGTGCACTGGAAAGAAACCAGAGAAGGCAGGAATGCGGCCCCGATGTTAGATATCATTATGTATTTTATGTAAATATCAACAGTAATTGCTACAAATATTGATGTAACGAATAGAAACTTGTCATAATGGAATGACTTACAGTTCTTATCTTACGATTCTGCAAGTTTTGAGAATATACATTGGAACATTTGTTTCGCCTATAAGGCGATACAGATTGCAGTTTATACTAAAGAAATATGTACAAGTATAGATAATTGATTTAATTGGTAATCTATAGTAATAGAAGTGCGTGATGCGAGTACTTTTGTTGCTTTTTGGAAAGTGCTGCAACAAAGTTAAGTCTGTATTAATGCGGTGGTTATTATTATAGTACATGTTTGCATGTGTCTGAAGAAGACTTACTTATAACATGTTCTTTAAATCGTTTGTTGATTGCAAGAGATTTTTTTCATTAATATTTGTGTTTTGGTATGTTATTTGTGAAAATATTTTCTAAAATATGATGAGACCTGTTTGTGGCAATTACATAATATTTACTGACTTTTTTATTTTGTTATCTATGGAGTTATAGTATGCTACTGATAAGTACAAAATATGAATCACTGAATTGAAATATGTTTTATAAAAATTACAATGACCACTGAAACAAAAACCAAAAACTAAGAAAACTCGACAAAATGGAAATTAAACCAACCAAGCGACATATCAGGCTACAATGGAGTAAACACACAACTAGCGACATTTAAGAAAAAGCTTAGTTACAAATATTTTGAACACAGAAAAATAAATTACAAAGAAATGAAAAAGAAGTTATACAGCTGCATTAAGCAAAGAGCATTCGAAATGTTATCCAAAACACTACAACAAATACTAGACAAACATACAATAAGAGAAGGAGTTAAAAGAAAGAAAGATAGCCAGTACAAAACGGAAAACATAATAAAGTAGGTCCAAAAAGGGAAACAGACTGTATAAAAAACACATGAAATAACAACATGATGTTACAAAGATATCACGCTCAAAAACATCATACAACATATCTAAGAAGAAAGGGAAGAAAAGAATATTACAAAACCCAATTTAGAAAGCATAAAAATAATCCGGCACAGATATGGAAATTGTTAAAAAGAGAAACCAGTGCAACAGGAAACAGACAAAATAAGATAGGAGAGATACAAAAACAATACGGAGAAATAACGTCAAATCCAAAGAAGAGGGCAGAGAAAATAAATAATTACTTTGCAAACATAGGAAAAAAACTACCACAAGAAAGTTTCAATCCAATAACAACAACATTGATGGACAAGTGGGAATAAGGTTAGACTGAATAGAATAAAGAAAATGCAGATAGAAGCAATAATTCAAGAATTAAAACCAAATAAAGCACCTGGATTTGATAGGATGACACTAATCAAACAAAACAAAAAAAAATAACACCGATAGTAAAGCAACTGATAAATAATGTGATAGAGGGAGAAATATATCCTTAATACTTGAAAAGAGCCACGATTATCCCTATAGTCGAGAAAGGAGACAGCAAGATAGTAGAAAACTGTACACCAATCTCACTGCCGACAACCCTGAACAAAATACTGGAAAAAAGTATACAGATAGAGCTTTTAGATTATTTACAAAGGAACAGAAGATTATTTTCTAAGAAAGACTAAAACCAATATGTCTTCCAGGAGCTGCCTCTGTCACTATTGATTTGCTGAACAACGTCAATGAAAAATGGAAAAAAGAAATACAAACAAAAGCTGATCCAAAAATAGGCAAATAGGAATCTACGGAAAAGAGAAAAAGCTGACGCAAACATACCTATTTGATAGAATACAAACAACAGCGGTAAATAAACGAAAAAGCGAAAGACAAAGCCCTGAATATGGAATACAACAAGTAGAAATCTAACCCCAATACTCAACATAATATATACTAATAGCATATCCCAAACAGACATTTCTGGGAATATATACACCTATGCCGATGATACCTGTATTGTTTTTTGGGGAAAGAACAAGAAAGAACTATAACAAGCCATGAACAGAAACGTGGATATACTAGAACAATGGTGCAATGAAAATACTTTAACAGTAAACGAACAAATAACAGAGTATATAGTATTCTCAAATAGAACAAAGACACATATAAATAAAGACAGAGAAACAAAGGAAATATGTTTAACATAATAAGTTCCATCACCTGACGCAATAAAAATTTACAACAAAATCACAAAAGCAATGAAAGATATAAACTACGTACAATACAGAAGAAAAATCAAACAGCTACTACAAGAAGAAATATAAGAAAAGAGCACACGGAAAGAGAAAGAAAAAGAGGCAACTAAGGAGTTCTCAATATTACTAGGCCGAGCCGTGATCCCAGCTGTGTCCCAGCACTGCCGAGAGGAAGACCGAGGACCGAATCCATTACTGTTGTATCTACGTAGACACATATTTGTAGAGTAATTTGTAAGTATACGAAATTATACATCTAAAAAGGAACAGGAAACTCACTTAACCAACACATATGGTTGTTTCCTTCAAGAATCCCCAATTTAAGTAACATAACCTCCCTCCTCTAATGAAACAATGACTTTTCTGAACACGGTTGACAATGGGAGTGTCTTGAAACGCCACGTTCTGAATAAATTATTAATTTGTGTGGTGTGGAGTTTACTGCGATACCTGTCTCTCTATCTAGCCCTCAGCAGTCTCCGTCTGATCTCTGTAAAAATATCGGCAACCTTTAGTTGAATGAATTTTGAATAATTAGAGCGCTATTTCCGGGTGCGAGTTTCATAAACGCGTTTTACTCTTTTCGAGAATGGAATGGAATTATTTCGGATAAGAAAATTTCGAAAAAGTCACATTGACATTGTTCATTCTGCAAAGTACTTATTGCTACCGATGTAATGCATTCATCCGTGGCATACTAGACCACTCTTGATAGAATGACATTAATTATAAACAACGCTGCCAATCGTGTCATCCTTTTCACGTATGGAAATTTAGAAGATTGTGGGTATGTTTTTCCATGGTGCATTATATAAATTTCATATAATTCAGTAATGTGCGTCTGGGTACAGTATGCTTCTCAGAAAGTAAATATAAAAAAGTACATTTAGGAAAACGATATACATGTTATTACGATGGTGGAGTACACATCTCCACTGTACATGCAGCTTAAAGGATTCCTTTTTTTATTCAAATAAGTTATTTTTTTAGATTTTAAAGCGAGTGCCGGTAAATGGCAACTAAATGTAGATAACTGTAATATTCAAAACACAACAAGAAAACTCCAAAGATTGAATGTTTGAAAATCCAAATTAAAAATTAGAGGGAATCCTAACGGTATTTTGCCCCAAAAAACAACGAAACATAAAAAAGCGCGCAGCAATATCAGCGAGAAAAATTTAGAAAAACTTAGTGAGTTCCAAATTGAAGTAGAACGTGTTATTAGAGTTTGCTGTTTGGGTTATTTCCATTGTTTGTGGAATTTATATCGTTCGACATTTCGGCAGTGTGCCTACTGTCGTCTTCCGGATAGTTCTGACCTACTTGTCTTCCCTATTTTTTATTAGCGAAACTGTCTGGTGTGAGGGAAATCGAACACGATTTGTTTTTCTCGAATTTCCTACTCCAATGGACTTGACCACTAAGCTAATGGGGCGGATAGAAGTTACTGCGTTAAACTTATATTTAAGCAACAATTTTCTGCGCATGATACAACCACTCATGCGCATTCTGTTAATCCTTCTTCATCCAGCGGGATGGCAGAAATTTGAACAAAGAGCAATACATTCGTACGAACACAAACCGAAGATGTGGCTCAGATACGGCGACTACACCTTTGTAATATGGCCAAATGCGGAAGAAGAAAGCAATGGCTTCCTGCAACATCTGCATTGGAGGTGGACAGCAAGATCGCATTCCCAGATGTCCTAGTATGTAAACAGTTGGATGGCACATTACGGACGACGGTATGTAAGAAGACGATCCACACAGGACAATACCTCCACTTCGATTCCAATCACCCACATAACGTTAAAATGGGCGTCGCTGAATTCCTTTAGAATAGGGCACGATATGTATGTTAGGATGATAGAGATAGGAAAGAAGGATTAACGGAGGGTACAACCGCTCATGTGAAAAAATTACAGTAGAACCCGGTTATAACGACAGTCACGGGACTGCGAATTTATTGACGCTACAACAAGGTGACGCTATAGGCGGAGTTTTTACAAGTTCCATGTTTACATACAAAAATTGGCGGGAAACAATATTACGGGTGGTAAACAGATACATATGTGAATTTAATTAATTTAATGTGCTTAACCATATAACCTTACACATGTAGGTACATACCAATCTGTAATTTTCCGTTGCACAGTTTTCGCACGCCAAAACTGTTTTTATATATCCATTTCTAATTCTCTAACTTTATCAATAATTTGAGGTGACGTTTCTCGCTGTCTATAATAAGTTTTTAAAAGTGTTATGGCATTTAGGGCTTCTCCGTTTGTCGATACGTGTTCTGCTTCGTCGCATGAATCTTTTTCCTCTTCGATTTCATTATCCTTTTCGTTATCCCGCTGTTTTATGTCCTCCACGATATCAGAATCTGAACGCATTCCCGACGTAATAAGGCAACTGTCCACGGATGCAAAGTCGTCGAAACAAAACTGGTTTTCGTCGCACTGATTTTGCTGCCACTTTTTAATAAGTTCACATAACGGAACGTCATCTTCATTTAAGTTGTCACCAACTGGATTATTCCTTAATCTTGAATAACTAAAGCAGTTTGCTATAGTCTCAGAGGTTATACTACGACAAGCCTTCTCTAAAAAGTCCAACGCGTCGAGAAGTGAAACTGCACATGGTAATAATTTTCTGCAGAAGAAATTTTCTGTAAAAACATTTTAAGCTTCTTATTACGCCTTGGTCCATTGGTTGAAGGATGCTAGTGCAATTTGGGGGCAGAAACACCAAATTAATATTTTTTAAGTGGGCTAATGATGGATGTACTGGGCAGTTATCGACTAAAAGCAAGATTTTTTTTCAAAGATTTCTGAAGTCATCTACGCTCTTTTGTTTGCGCAGTAATATGTTGGGAGTGTTTTTATGTTTTTGAAGCAGTGTGGCTTTTTTGACTTTCCTAGACTTCCTAGACTTTCCTGGCGAGAATTTTACGTTTCTCCGTACCGGTCATATTAGCACACACAAATGCAGTTAACCGTTCTTTGGCTAGTTTACCGCCTACACATTTTTCGCCTTTAAAGCTCAGAGTCTTATCTGCAAGAAGTTTATTAAAAATTCCAGTTTCATTGCCATTATAAATTTCATTGTCTTCATAATGTCTTAATTTAGGCCACACTCCATTTAGCCACGTTTCTGCTTCTATCATATTAACACTTTTCGCTTAACCGCTCGCTTTTCCGAACGTTATTGAATGTCTCCGTTTGAAACGCCACCCATTGCTGCACTTAAAATTTATGTCGCCAAATAAACTTCCAAATTCTTCGGCCTTTTGCATAAGCAGTGGTCTATTAACGGGTAAATTTGCACTTTTACATTGCTTAAACCACGTAATAAGCGCTTCGTCGATTTCAACCTTTTCGCACGATCGAATTTTTTTTTGACTTTTCTTTCCCTTTCACAAAGGTATTCATGATTTTACCCTTATTTTTCAGAATTGTACAAATCGTAGAGTTAACTAACCCAAATTCGCGACCCATGTCCGCTTTCTTCCTTCCACTTTCGACTGCTTTAATTATTGCGACTTTGTCGTTCACGCTTAAACTTTTTCGCTTTAAACCTGACATTTTCGATAAAGAAATCTCGATGTTTCACTCACACGATTCAAATGCCTGGGGAAATTTCTTACGGACTTTGCCTGGCGCATTGCAAGAAACGGTAATATTCTTGGAATCCCCGAACGGTCCAACGTTGCAGGCTAGGCAAACAGCAAGAAATCTTAATTCAACGAACGGTAATATTCTTGGAATCCCCGAACGGTCGGTTGCAGGGTAGGCAAATACCGGGAATTGAGCCATAAATAATAATATAAATACATACCTCAAGTGGCAAATATTTGTCGATATATCATGGGTTATTAACGCTAAAACCGGGTTTTTCCCTGTACGTTTGAATAGTAAAGTACGGAACCGCTTAAAATTTAATAATAATTATAATAATAATAGTGATTTATTTCCAACAGAATGTATCACCCAATTACAGTAAATTACTAAAATACAGCAAGTAAACAGCAATTCATATACATATATAAATATACTAATCCAAACTAAACAATACCAACACGTTAGGGAGCATAAAGTAGTAAATATTACAATTACCCTATGGTATAAGAATATATATAAAGAGAATTATTCGACTAGTACTAAAATTAAATTAAATTAAACCAAATCAAATCAAATTAAATTAAATCAAATCAAACTAAATTAAATTAAAATAAATGAAATCAAATCAAATCAAATTAAATTGGTGATGAAATGTTGACAAATGTTAGGGGGAAGAGATCAGACGAAGAGAGACTGCATCAATGATACATCTAATTGGGTCAGCGTGGATGTCACAAAGATCAGAGATGCTGTGGAAGTTAGTACACATCAGGTGCACTGGGGACCTTATAAAGACATTTGTTCGAGCGCGACCATAATAGTTTGCCTTCTATTATGAGGACCTGGAGCCAACTCTGGGAACAAGAAAATCATACTTACCCAAGACCCAGGGACAATCAATCCTGTTATGTACTAAACAAAACAAAAATTGTAGTAAAGAAATCGTTCGTCTGTTAGAAAGAGATACAAAATTAAATTTCCGCAGCAATACACCATGTTCAAAGCCTCTAGGTGGATAAGACCCCTCCAACAGATAATAGAGAAATTTCAGAAACCTTCTCTGTACCGTCTCAATATAGTTTATATGCGTTTCATAAATAGGAAACCAGACCATCGCGACGTACTCCAACCGAGATCGAATGAGAGAAAAAAAATATCGTAGATAGAGCTTGTACACTGCGAAAGTCCCTGCAATTACGGTAAATAAATCCATATATTTTATTACATTGCGATAAAATTTGACGCTAAAAAAGGAGTGTCGTTATAGCCGAAGTTGTTATAACCGGGTCCTACTGTAGTTTACTGCTCAGCCTCCGCTGCACAGAAAATTGTAGTTTAAATATAAGTTTAACACAGTCCGTTCGCCCTATTAGCTTAGTAGTCGACTCGAAATTTCGAGAAAAGCAAATCGAGTTCCATCCGCCCAGACGAGATAGTCCCGCTAATGAAAAATAGGGAAGCTAAATATGTCAGACAAGATCATCGAACGAATGATAAAGCTGGCAAGTAACAGCTCCTTCTAGGAGTACCCGGAAGACGTCAGTAATCACACTGCTAAAACGTGGGACTATATTAGCTCCACAGACAATGGAAATAGTCCAAAAAGCAGCTCTAATTATAATCAATTGATCCTCAACAATATGACGTTAAGAACATCTCATTACAGTATGCATACGTGCCAATGTACACATATGTATATACTAACACATACATATATGTATACACTGACATATGTATGTATATAAGTCAAGGGTGCATGTAGAAATCCGAATAAAATACTTAGTTTGGTACGCAACAACTTTTCTCGGAACTATCCTGAAGATGACGGGGCATTTCTCACCGAAACGTTGAAATTAAGCGAAGTAATAAACAGTGGATACTTTAATAGGCTATTGTCAAAAGCATTACGAATGCAGATGTAACATCTAGTCTAGTAAATCAATATTACGTTCGAATAGAAATCTTGTTTTTGCGATGGTACAGTTTTAACAACAAAAACTAAAAGTATAACGATAGCAGCAAGTTATTTAATATTTATGCAACCAAAAATGAGGAATTCTAAGAATATGTTATTATGTCTGGTTGTAGTTTCCGGTTTGCAATAAGTAAGTCTGACATTTGTATTGAATACATATTTGGTTACTGGAGAATTATTCATGCTTTCATGGAAATCGCATGCGTACACGCGAATATATGAATACCAAACATAAACGACAGAAGGGTTATTTATCGATTGCAATTCGGAATCAAAAAATAAGTAAGCTCGACTATTCTCGGAATTTTTCCTTCCTCCAGTTTGCCGTCTCCAATGTCAAACCTCCGCTATGTGTATATCAAACCGCATTCCTCTGTCCACTTCCTACCACTTCGCTAAATAACTACTCCGTCGGAGGGATATGATAATTTGTCCAAAGTTGATCATCCGGCTAGACGACAAAGATAGCAATGCACAACGAGTTTGAAATGTAGTTAATTAATTTCGTTTATGATGTATATATAACAAGCATTAATTTGAGTGTGGTCTAAAAATATTACGGAATTTATTTTTGTAAAGTAAATACATCGACTACATTCCACGGGTCAAGTTTATATGATACGGAGAGAGGACCTCATGCGTTAAATAATGATATGGCAGGGTAACCGTCTTGCAATCTATGTCAAGTTAAGCAACATTGCAATACAATAATACAATTTAAGTCAGGTAATAAAAACAATACTATTTAGTTTAAAAGTCTAACGCCGACTTAAGATTGATACCACAGTTGAACTCGTTAAAAGATTTATTTGGCGGTGAATTTGGTTATATTAACGAAATTCTTTAAACAAACATTTGATGTATTATTTGTTTATAGTTAGAACTATACGTCAACTTATACGATGACTTCACTACTAAATATGCTTTATTATTCGAAATTAAAGTATCTAATAATAATGATTTAAAGCGCAATTATTGCTTTTGTGGGCGCAAGTTTTGAATATTTAATAGAATTTCTCTGTTGAGCGCCATTTTCCTTTAACCAACTAAACTTCCCTTTAGCGCCCAGTACGAGGTAGGCGCCATAAATTCTCGGCCTGATATAGAAAAAAGAAACTATGTCTATAAGAACAACATAAGAAATTCTATTTTTCAATGTAATCTCACCTAACTTCTATACATTATTATAACGATTAATTAATAACTCGATATCCTTGCAAAAATAATCCGTCAAAATGTTCTATAATAGCTTCTTGCAACTCACTGTCGTCCTTAAAACGACGTCCGCCAAAGTCTTTTTAAAATCATAGCACAAATAAAAATCATAAGGAGTCATATCCGGACTGTACGGTGGATATTCCATTTTTTGAAAGCCACGCGAATGGCAGCTTGTGAAACGGCGGCAGCATGGACGGGAGTGTTGTTGTGCAATAATCACACACCTTTTCTCAATTTTCCACGACGTTTTGCATGAATACTGTCCCTTAATTCATGCAATAAAGACGCATAATATATGCCGTTCACAGTTGTATTGCGCTATTTAAAGACAATTAGCAAAATGCCCTCAAAATACCAGAATATTGTGGCCATCACATTTCTCGTTGATTGAACGACTTTCGCATTTCTGGAACGGGGTTCGTCAGGTTGCCGCCATTCTATGGACTCCCTTTTCGATAGAGGATCGTAAACCAGAACCACTGTTTTATCCCCTGTGATAATCGACTCCAAAATCGGTTCTGGGTCACGCATATTTAAAAGCGACCGCCCACATTCGACTCGACGTTCACGTCGGAGAGCAGAAGGAAGTCGCGGTACCCATCTTGCACTAATTTTATTCATACCCTAATGGTCATGGAGAATTCGGCGAATATTTGTTTCAAATATGTTTGTTATCACTGTTAATTTCTTTTACTTTCAAACCGCGATCCTCTAGCACTAAGTCGTCAATAATTGCAATTTGTTGAGGCATTATCACTTCAATTGGTCAACCCGACCGTTCAGCACCTTCCAGGGATTCTTGCCCCAAACAGAAACATTTTGCCCACTTTTTTGCAGTGGAATACGAAGGAGATGAATCATCTTAAACGCCGTGTTCTGTGATTAGGCGTTTGTTCTTCCTTTGTTAAGAATTTGATGACCACGTTGTACCCAATTCTCACTACTTCAGACATTTTCATGTGCTAGTCACGTTGGTTGGCTGACTAAAAACTACTACCCATCGAACTGTAAGATTTATAGCAAGTATGGGCAACCTTTGACATGTTGTGGGCCAAACTTCAGTGCGCAAATACGTTCGCGGGCCGCGTTTAAAAGTAGTGCATTTTAAAGTAGTGTTCATAATTTTTAACGATAGATATCAGACATGAAATAATACGACAATGTTATTATAATCCAATTTATTAAAATATGAAAATGAAATGAAAAACATAAGTACAACATTATAATTAAATCACGAAATTTCTTTTTATTGGATTTTTCAAAATGTCTCGTGGGCCGGATCAAATATTTCAGCGGGCCGGATCCGGCTCGCGGGATGGTTGTTGCCCACATATTTATAGCGTAGACCTCGCGTATCTGCATGTATACCCTGACGGAGTTTGAACACTCTTGAACCTGTATAGCTTGTCAGGCCGAGAATTAATGGCGCCTACCTCGTATAGTGTAAGTTTCGTATTTTAAATTCATTCCATCTTCAATAAAAATTAAAAGAATAACATAATGATTTTCGAACGAAAAGTAACGATTATAATTATGTCTATAGGTGAAGTATAAATCAGTAGTAGTACCATCAAAAACCGCGATGTGTTGAAATATTTAGTTATGCACAGTAAATTCTGAGATATAATTACTTTATTGTTTTCAAAGTATTTGCCTTTGACATCTGTGCATTCTCTTGTGTATACGCTCGAACAAATTTGGGAAGTATTTTATCCATTCTGCAGCTGATATTGCTGCTCGAAACAGTGGTCAAGGTCTTTGAACAGCCGTTTCAGATGACGAAAATCGGTGAATACGCATGGTATTTTTGAGGTATTAAATTTAGTGAACAATGAGTCCTTAATTATTTTTTTGCTGCCTAAAAAATTGACTGTTTAACATGTCACACGAGAACTGTTATTGTCATGATAAAAAGTAATGTTAGTTACTTCTTATACGATCGATTTTTTCCAGCAAACAGAATGTAAGGTACCAATTAGCGTTTCTGTGGTCAGCAACTTTTTAATTCTCTGAAGTTACAATAGTCACATGTCGAGTAAAATCGAAAAAATAGGCGACCATTTGCTTCGCAGCACTGTATGAATATACCAATAACTTTCGTTAGCTATGGCTCACTTTAAACACTTAAATGGGAAATTATTATTTACTTGTACGAATAACTTAGATGTTGTACATTGCATTTCCTTTTTTAGCATTTCTTCATTCTATTTAACAAAATGTTGTTTTTGAACTTCTGCCAAATTGTGTGAGAAGTACAGTTACGACAAAGCTTTCATATACTGACGGTCTTTAACCCTTAGACCGTAGTGTGAAACGAAACGTCACTAAGGTAATGTTATTTCTTTCAAATCATCTATTTTAAAAGTAGTAAGCTAGTCAGTACAATGTGGTAGAATTACGTACGAGTGGTTAGAAAAGAGTTTGTAAAAGTCCTGAAACTAAAGAGTGTCAATGTACGTTGACATATTGAAATGTATGTGCAAGATGGAGCTCAAAGTTTTAGTTATAAGAATTAGTGGTTTTACCACGCTTTTACTAATATTTACATTTCAAAACAAATCATATTTGCTTTCGAACTCTGCGATGGTGAAGTATACTGAAATGACATAGGTCTGTAATTATGTAGCACTAAGTTTGAAGTACATACAGTATATACATACACTACCCTCCATAAGTTTGGAAGAAGGTGAAATTATTTTAAAATAATACAACTGTTAGGTATTTCGTGAAACCGTAAATTATTATATGCAAATATAAAATTGTTACACATAATCCGTAAAGTCCAAACATTTAGGTACAAATTTCACCCGAATAAGCTTTATTACTCTTTTCTAAAAATACGACTATTTTTCGACGGAGATGGGATGCGATAGCTACAGTAATTACTTTCGGTCAAACGGTTTAGTACTACTTTGGTAATTAAACGATTTCCAAACCACCAAACAGTGCATGTGATGGTTTTTTGAAATCAGTTCGCAATCGTAACAATTTGGCAAAGTACTGAGGGTAAAAATGCCAAAACACAAACAGTTGACTGTAGAATAACTTATACCGAGAGAAAAATTGCTCTACGGTTAGGAATTTCACCCAAAGGTGTGCGTACACATTAATCTGAAGAAGAGACAGGACAAAATCTTGTTAGATGATGAAGTGAGTGGCCACGGGTGTCTTTCTGAAGCTGTCGATAGATTTATGGTAACGACTTGGAAACGAGATGGACGTCTAACAGCACCAAATATCGCAACGCACATTAATACACAACAACGAACAAATGTTTCTGTTGTCACCGTCAAGAAGCGATTATTGTCAGCAGGTTTGAGGGGATGCATCGGCCGCAAAACACCGTTTTTAAAACGCGTGCATTAAGAAAAACGGTTAACATGGGCAACAGAGAATGCAAACTGGTCACTGGATGATCGGAACGCAACGAAGAGTTTTTGTTTGCCGACGACCAGAGAAAAGAGTTAGTGAGGCCTGCTTAGTGCCATTTTTCAAACGCGGAAGTGGTAGTGTTATGGTCTGGGACTGTTTTGTTGGAACACCTACGCGTGATTCAGTGAAAATTAGTGGTACAATGCGGAAAGAAGAGTATTTTGATATTTTGCAAAACCATGCTATTTCATGTGGAAGCTGTTTTGTTGGTGAGCCGTTTGTGCTCCAGCAAGACAATGACCCTAAATATACGATTCGACTTTGTAAACACTTTTTAGAGGAGAAAGAAGCAAGGAATGAACTATAGTTAATGGTTTGGCCTCCTCAAAGTCCGGATTAATACATATACGTATGAGAACTTTCACAGAACTGCATGGCAACAAATTGACGCGAACTGCCTCTAAATATTGCTTCGAAGGATGCCTAAAATTTGTGCAGCGGTTATCAAAGCCAAAGGATGTCATATCGACAAAAATAAACTTACGGGCTAAATAATGTATAAATATAATAATATATAATAATAAATTTGACGACAGTCACTTATGTTGTATAAATTCATTAATAATCACACTTCACTTTCGGACGGTAGTGTACATAATATATTCGCTTACGGTTTATCTAAATGAATATTGTCATTATATCTATTTTTTAGTTAATTTAGTCGTGATATGGTAGGAAGCATAGTTTGTTTATATCACTAAATGATAATATAACCAGTGAAAGCCTATTACAGTAAATTTTCACACAAAATTTTCAACTGTGTAAATAATCATTTGTATAAACTGCGTATTATCTTCTTAAACCAAAGATACAGTTGGTAACAAGCAGGCATAAGCTACGTAAATACTCGCAATTCGATCCTTCCAAGAAAACTAGGTATATTATGTCAAGCACATAGTCTTTTCACGCACTGCAAACTTTAGGTTAGTTTTGTACGGGCATTTAAAGCAACAAGTGTCGTTTATAATACCAACGAAAAATATACCAGAAAAAAATTGTTCCTGGAATATTTTGGTAGAACTACGTAAAAGATAAAAGCAACGAAATTTATTCTATAAACTACATTTCTAAAAACATGATTTATTGGAGTGAAATCCAGTGCAAATATTAAATGCATTTTAGAGGTAATAAAGTAGGTGAAGCAATTTAGATGAGCATACCTTTAAATTCAGGAGGCCAGTTATAATCTATACATTTGTGATAGATGAATAACTAGAAGAATTTAGAAAAGGCACATGTACTCAGTGTTTTAGAAAAATTTAAAGGTAGGTCGAATCTTTCGAAACAAACGTTTTGAAACAATTGGTAATCTAACCAGTCCCGTTTCTTTAAATGAAATATTGTGTATATTTTAACAGGTTTTGGTAGACCATGAGATTGAGATTCAAAAAAAAAGAAAATAAAGCACTTATGAAATGATTAATAAACAAAATTACCGTATATTAATTTAATTACTAGTAACGTTAAACGTTACCGAACAACCGAAGTTGTAATTAGCTAGTGCAATTGATATTTTTTAATAATCATTGTCCTATTTAAACAGAATATTATAGGAAAGTTCTAAATTTTCATTTAAGCTTATATTTGATTTCCTGAAAATGCTAAGAAAAATCTTTAAAATAAGATAGATAATAATATGAGCACATTCGCAAGAATTGAAGCTCATGCTATACCTGATTACTACTTAACGCAATAACATTTTCTATGGTTTAATATCGTACTGTTATCAATGGCATTAATTATATTTCGAGTGCTTTCTTGCATTTTCGTATATAGGCCTGTATCAAAATGTTTGTAATCGCCGTATTGAAAATAATATGAGAAAACAACAAAACAACTTCATCGTATTTACCCTATTTATTTACGTTTCATAACCTTGTCATTATTAGTCGATTTGTATACCAGTATTTAGCAGAATTTACGTTTGCAATACGTCGTAGAGTTTTAAAAGTGTTTGAGTTACAATACATGCAGAGTTTTCGACTTTTTGTTGGTTATTTCTTTCTCATTTTTATTTTGTATTTCATTGTTATTGTTTATTTATTTATTTAAACTATAAGACAAAAATGAATAATAATGGTAATAGTGGAAAGAAGGGCGCAAATCCTCAATTTGTGCCGTGCAAAACTGGATAGTGTACTGAACCAACTACAGTTAAATAGCTCACAAATACAGACACATTTACCTATTGAGGCAATTATTGAAAACGAAGAAATCTTTGTAGAGGAAGAGACTATAGAAACTTGGACAATCCAGCAGTAAATGCTTTTACCTTTTTATCTGATAAGAAAGTGTTTGGAGGAACATTATTGCCTAGAATGCGAAAAACATGCTCTGGAGGCATCCAATTATGTTCTTCTATATTTTGCCATTTCAAAAGTGGTGAGGAGGACAAATTGTTTGGTAAGTTAAAAAAGCTAGGGGAGCCATTTGTTCATATTATTTTCATAAGTGCTTTATATATAAATTAGAAACAATTTTTTGGGACAGTTTTCTAGTTTAGTCCTTCGCCCTAAAATAGGGCACACTTTAAAACAATATTTTGGAAATGTCAGTTACCACCTTGTCCAAATTCTCTTATAGATTATTTGCTCTCATTATACGTTAGATTGAAAATATTTTACGCTATAAAATTCTTAAATAGAGAACTGGCCTCTAACAAAGGAAAAAATGTAAAATTAATTATAATGAGACATGTATAATATTTTATAAGTTAAGAGGGATCGGAAGTCAGAACGAACTAAACTGTCGACACAGTGATAAGTGCAATACGATATGCAACAATCTGTTCTCTATTATTGTGCTAGAGTTGTTACTGTGTCGAATTACTAATTATATTATTTATTTCACTCTGGTCTAGGTTTATACCCATAACTTCTGGTCCCCACTAATGGAAATATGCCATTTTATTTTTGCTTTAGTAAGTGTAATATAGTGGTAAACATACTTCAATCATCCAGTAATATTATGAGTTGTATCACGCGAAATTCCAATTATCGATTAACAATTGATGATGTGTAATTAACCGTGATGGTTTCATAAAAGGGCTTCAAGTGTTTTACGAAGACAACTGATTTGAACACAATATTTCTGTAAAACAATGGTTATTGTAATCCATATTGCGACCCAAAGTGCAAGCTACAAATTGAAACAAAGCTTCGAAGCACAATATCTGCTATATATATTTCTTGAATACCTCTATAATCAACTTCTATAATTTATAGCCAAGTGTATACATCTTATTTTCTCTAAATGTTATTGTTGTTACCAAAATAAAAACACAATCGTATTATTTACCTTACAAACCCTTTTTTCAAACGTGTTGCTTACAAATCAACAAAATAAATTATATTATAATTGGTGGCTAACTAACTTCGGTTAATTTTGAAGGTCAAAAAATAAGACCACACAAACATCAAAAACCCGACAAATTTGTCCCTTCTGTTATTCTGTGGTTGTGGTGACATTCTTACCGCTCTGCTATTCTTGCCGCTATTTGATCCTATCACTCACGCCTATGGAAAACAATTCAAATTTGTATGCTAGTAACTGGCTACTATTACATTTTGAGTTTTATATTTCTATTTGTAAAAAAAAAATTTGTTTGAAAGTATCTAAAAATGATGCTTTAAGAAATTATATTAATATGGATAAATTTTGCCATGTACGAAATAAATATTTGTTCTATTGGATGAAAGGATTTTCATTTAGCCCTTTTTTATTGTTTTGAATAAAGCAAGTAGTAATTTTGGTGCAAAATAAATTCCAAGAATATTTCTTTCTTACAAACAGAAGTTTAAATACATTGAGTCATAGCAATTTTATTGTATTAGTACATTTTTAATGGGGAACTCTTTTTGGATGTGGTAAATTATTTTTACCCATAGATATATATCCACAGATTATTTAAGAGACGTTAAATAGCTCGATACAAAAAATTCGGTGTATTGTAGATGCTGCATTGTTTCAATCTGTCATAGAATCAACCAGGTAAAAAGTAAATGCTTCTACATAAAAAATCATTAGATATAATGAATATGAATGGATTTATCAAATACATACTTCATTATTACATATTATTCTAGTGATGGCATTATTGACCGCGGCTATCTATTGAAGTATTTTACAAGGGCAACAGGGCTCGATGTTCCCTAAGTATTTAAGAAGTTCACATTTGCCAGCTGGTCCGGATGACTCGGATACCTTTGAAACCATATCTTCCTGCGGTTTTACATAAACCAATTTACACAGGCAACCATTATAACGGCTGGATGCACGTTTCAGCGCTAGTGCACTTGTAATTCAATAATAATCAACCATATCTTTAGAAATTAAGCATTTAATAATAGTAAGCTGGTCTATATACAGATCAGTACGGCTAAGTAGATACATATGCATGTAATGCTGTATTGGTGGAGTGAAAAGTCGTTCATTTCTACAGTTTACAATGTATTTAAGCATAAGCTTTTATATTTTAGTACGGTTACAGAAAAATTTTAAAAACAATAATGTGAGCTACTATTTAAATGTGTATTCCAAATACTCCGATAGTATTGAATATAAAATATGCCTGGTACCTTGTTGGTTGTTAAATGATGATAACTAAATGTCAAACAAACATAAAATATTATAACAACGCTCTCTTATTAAACACAGGATGAAGGCTCGTATCAGATTATCTAGGCGAAAGCTTAAAAAAAGAACAAAGTTTCTAAGACGAATGAGTATTGAGAACAAGGAATTCTTGAATGTAAATAGAGGATGAACTCTAGAAATATTAAAAAAGTGTTAACACACAACGAAAGACAGTTACCTTAAATACGAATTAAAACTATTGCAAAAGAATTTAATAAAATGTTCAAATCAACTACTACTTGCAAGCAGTTGATAGACTATTGTATTGAAATTGTAATAAACTATAATATGTAGCGTAATAACTAATATAACTTCATCAACTGAAACATCCATATGCTTAACACTCCTTAGGTTACCATTAATAAAAAATATTATTACTCAAGATGTCAACCTAATCACAGCAAATCTTTGTGAGTATTGAGTTCGCACATGGGATGTTCGGATTTTTTAGACTTTTTGTAGCCCAAACACATATAATAGAGGGAATGTGTTTACCGTATCAAGAGAAAATTCGAATGAATACGTAGGCTTCCACGGCCATAGTCAGTAATAAACGGAATTGGACTGTGTCATTCATAATAAGGTATAAGAAGAGAAAAATAAAATAGGAAGAAAACAAAGAAAAAGGAAAAAAGGAAGAAAGAAAGAAAGAGGAAGAAGACATGAAGGTGAAATGCCGTCTTCTTTCTTTTTTGTGTCGCCTTTCTATTTTTCCCCTTTATTCTCCTTTTCTTGCCTTTACTTTCACATTATTTCCTTTTTATTTTTCTTTGTTTCCTCTTATTTCATTTTATTTTTCTCCTACCTTATCATAACACGGTCTAATCCTGGAAACAGTTCGCTTATTAAAAGAAAGTTCATTTATCCATAAACACAATAGCTTCGCTGAAGTGCCTATTGTTGTTGGGCAAGGAACTTTAGGAATTTGTCTTGGCGATGTTTCGCATTGTTCGGCAATGCCTGGACTAATTAAGATCTTGTTCTTGAAGAGCACATGCTGCTATTTCTATAACTTTTGTTCTTCATTATCAACCAATTGTGGCTATTTCTTGTGAACACGTATAGGTAGACAACTATGTGTATCAAATTTTATTTTAACGCGAGTTATAGAACGTGGAGATAGCATCGTGAAATAAATTTTTATGTGAGCTAATTTAAATAAAGTGTGCAGTATTATTATCGAGTGTACAATGTAGCTTAAACTAGCAGCCCAGTATTGTCCTTAATGCAACTAACCAACAAGCATTTAACGTATTGCGAAGAAAATTTCAAATTCTAGCATTGTTTGGATGAAACTCCTTATATATTCTTAAAAGTTCTGAAAGATAATTTAATTAGTGATCTAAAAGTTTCCTAAAGTCAGATTTAAAATGAATAATACAAATATGAAGTAGCTTAGTTTAGTTGAAGGATATACCTTCACAATGTAAAAAATCATACCAGACATTCTATGCTCCTAATCAAAGATTAAAACTATATTATTTGAAGTATCGAGAATATATTAACGTTTAAAACGTGTTAGCATTTTCTTTTAGTAACCTATGTGTCAAACTCGTAATGGAATTTAATTATTTCAATTATTTCAAAATGTTTATAAACATCATAATGAAAAGTATTTTATCTTTATAATATACTGTTGAGGTGTTCTCGATCTTAATGTTTTTGGAATTCAGATAAAGAAATAATTTTCTTACCTTCTCAACTGTATTTATACCCATGTATTTAATTTTTCGTTTTTGGAGGCCAGGTACTGCTGGTACTTCCTCTAATATCTTTCCAAACATTTCATTTATTTATTTTATTATATAACGTTTTATTTTGCATCTATTATTACAGCTTTATCTAATTAAATTAGACATATCTTGATATAAAAACACATCTAAAAGAATGCCTGGAAAATAACACCAAGATAAGAAAACGCTGTAAATACAGCTTTCTCATGGTATTAATTAGTGAAATCAATTCACGAGAAAGGCACGTGAAGAGCCATTAAACGCTAACACACGGACATGTTTCTGCCTACCCGGCGTCATCAGCATGGTTTCGAGCGGTTTAATTGCTCAACACATGTAATTCCATCTCTACTTCTATCGCCATATCTAACTCTACGATACAAGTGAATATTCCTGGCGCTAACTAGTGCCAAAAGAAAGAAACACTTATCTGCAAAGTCAGACACAGCGAAAACAATCGGGTACAGTTTCCTACCCTTCTCTCGTGCAATCCGTAGATTGCTCTCCCGAAAGGGCAAAGCACAAAGGCAGCGCAAGGGGAACTGCACATGTGAATGATTTCTCAGGCTTACCATGAGGTATTTAAAAACACATCTAAAAGAATGTCTAGAAAATAACACCAAGATAAGAAACCGTTGTATATATATCTTGATATATTATTGAATGCAAAAATAATGTTACAACAATTAATTACTGATTGCACAACAGATTAACGTAAAATTGAAAACAATGCTCCTTGCAAAATATTTTATTGTAGTTCATTATTTATCTGGCAATAAAAATTATATTCAAGTTTCACGTAACTACGAATGGGATGGTACAACTGATACCTAGTGTCACCTTACATATTCGCGAAAAGAATTATAACGTTGATAATACAAGGTTGATCAACAACGTAAACCATAATACACATTTCGTTGTTATGAAAGCAATGAAACTTACAAAAAGATATTTTAATGAATTCATATTTAGGACCGCCAAATTCCAGCATTATAAAAGCTGCTTTATAAAAGTAGTCAGTCGACGGTAACATAAAAGGTGTATAAATAGCATAGTTTTATTCTAGTTTGTTACTATTGTTGAGGATGATAGTTCAGCTATCGAAATGTACATTCCAGACGTAGTGAGGCGTTGTGGTAAGGATGGTAGTGAAATGTTTTAAATAACATCGTCAAAATTATGAGAGTGAAACTTTTCTCCAATTTCCAAATCGAATCTCTAGATGATATTAAGCTACTAGTTGTCTTACTAGTAATCTTCAAAAAACAAAAGAAGCTTATGGGAGTATTATTTATCCTCGTTTAGAACGTTCAACGTCTAAATTCTACGGCATTACGCAGGTCCTGGGTTAATAAAAAGAAGAGGAATAATGTGTGTTGGTACATTACTGACGTAAATTATTCAAATAAATAGCTAAATAGCCAACAGAAATGTAAAAAATGATATACTATAGGTGTTTGAACTCCTCCTGGTTGGAAGAAAATGTTCTCTTTTATAATATGTTCTTAATAAAACCCGTAAATATAATACGTATACTATATTTACAGTTACTTACAAATATACACTGAATACACTCAATGACGAGTTAATCCGCTCAATGACGAATTGAAACTCACCAGTTACTATTAATTAGTGAATGTAAGCTAATTTGCTCTGGACAATTTGAAACTGTATTGCTTATGGTGTTGTATGGAAGCTATGTGTTGTTCTCCGCTAAAATTCTGGTATTTGGTTAAGAGAAACCTGCGTTTGTTGTATCGGTTACTACAGAACTACCTGAGTGCCCGTACAGTAATGAACATTCCAGACAACTGCCGATGATATCATCTTCATAGTTAGAAAGCGCAGCAGTAATACCCCAAATTAGAATGAGGAAAGCACTTGTTAGTGATAAATAAGAAGTTAGCTAAATAGAAACATTACCGGGATTTCTACTAAGTTTAAAGTGCACACCTAGTCAATGAGACACTCATTGTACGAACATTTGATGACAATAGAATACTTGATTACAATAATAATACCTTAAAATATACATGAATGTGAAACGCGTTTAACTAAAAATACGACAATCGCTCGGTTGCGTCCGAACAATAGGCAATATATTTCAGACACCTTTAATATTTTCTTTCTTTTCCAAAATTATTTTACATATTATAAAATTTTGAAGCAAGGGACCTTTACGATAAAGTAATTTTTGCCGGAGAATTTTCACCACAACATTCTTAAAAGCTTGAAAGCCTATAATATAAATAGAAAACATGGGAAAAATGCAGAATTCTTATGTTATTATTTCGAGGAACTACAGTATATGGCTGCTAACTCTAAACTTTTGTAAATACATAACATAAATTCTGCTCGTCGCAGAATATGACCAAAACTACACTTACTAAGCATTTCAACGCAATGTCTGATATCTAAGCACTCTACAGAATCGATGTTTCTGCTGCTTGCTCGATTTAAATCGTCATTGTTGTCGTATTGCAACTTGTACGGCGCTTGAACGTGAAATAAATTGGAAGGTTAGAATCTCATCGACACGACTTCTAAATTCTTAGCTAGCGTCATTTTTAATTGACTACAAATATTTGGTCGGGCCTCCGCTATGGACGCAATAAACAACGTGAAAGGATAAACAACGTATCGTTTATCCCTTCGCTCTTACTATTCCTTGTATTCCTCTTATTTTCTGCCTCCAGCTTTGTCGTCAGACATAAATTGAGGCAATAAAGGCCATAATTTTCAAGAGAAGAACTAATACCAGCGGACAGTTTCACAGAAAGGTATTGTGTGTAGTGGAAGGAGCATTCTTAAAATAATTCCATTCCGTAATATATGTTCTGTAACTTGTTGGGCTAATGAAAGGAACTACGTGTATTAAGAGAGTTTTACACTACTACACGCATTATCTAGCTGCATAAGTAATGACCAATTTATTAAATTGAATAGAATAAATACCGGTTCTTACATAACGTTATTCAGGTATTAAATTTCGACGCGTTATTTTCCTTTAATTTCATGGATGGACTATTCCTTTTTTAATTCAAAAGGTTCTGTAGGGGATTTTCGTCCACTGCATATCTTAAAACAATAACGTTTTTAAGCAGCACCTTTAGAGCTTTAAATCTTTTTGCATGAGGTCCTATTGATTCGCAAGACTTTCAATACAAGTAAGGAGCAAATATGAACGATATAAGCGATCTGTTCGCTGTACATTATTCTGGTTACAAGGTGTAGCTATTAAATATAGATGGTTCAAAAACTGTTATCATTTGTACTACTACATACACTGAGCGAAATTTCTATAGTTCCCCTATAAACATTTAGCAACGGTATGAGTTAGGAATTGCCTAGAATTACGTTTCTGAACGTAAAAAATAGCATATTTTCTGATGACAAGAAATTTAACTTAGACGAGCCTGATAGTTTAAAATATTATTGACAGGATTTGTAGTTGAAGTTGCGATGAGCCGAAGTTTTAGTGGAGGTAATGTAATGATTTTAGCGGCTCTTATCGACAACAATAAAATCCCAATATGTTTTATTTCTACACGAATGAATTCTAATTCTTATCTACAACTTCTGGAAACGGTTCTTATAGACATTGGCGAAAAATTGCCTACGCGAAGCTGGATAATTCAGCAAAACAATGCAGCTACCTGTAATTCCAGACAAATAAAGAGAGTGGTTTTATAAAAAACAAACCAATTTATTACAATGGCCTGCTCGCTCGCCTGACAATCTTTGGGGAATATTGGCAACATAGGTGTATGCCAATAATAAACGAGGTGTTGGAATGATATTCCAGTTTGAACATTGACCAAATTGTTACACAATATGAAGACTCGGATATTTGAAGTTATTTTGAATAGGGAACACTCACTACTAAGTTTAGAAAGAACTACAATTTTTTTTATGTATTTAGTTTAGTTATTAATTTTGTGGGAATGGACCTATAGAAACTTAGCTCTTTTGAATTGAAATGAATACGTAGCCTTTCACGACCAGAGTCAGTAATCAGCGAACTGCTTCCGGAATTGGACCGTCTCATGATGAGATATAAAAATGAAATAAGAGGAAAAAGAAAAAGAAATGAAAGGAAAAAGAAAGAAAAAGGAAAAAAATTAAAAAAAGGAGTAAAAAAGAAAATGTGAAATAAAGAGTAAGATAAGGAAAGAGAGAAGGCATACAGAAAAAAAAGAAAGAAATAAAAGGAAAGAAAAAGTAAAAGAAAAAGGTGGGAACTCGACGTTTCCCCTCCGTCGTAGGAGACGCCTTCAGGAGAAAACAGGGAAACCAATGTAGCACGATAACTTGCCGTGCGTGGTTAACACGTCTGTTACCGTGGTCTTCTTCGTAAGTGGTTTCGCCTCTAGCGTGGTTTACACGCAGAATAAAGAGTAAGAGAAGAAAAGAGAGAATTTTTCCTTCTCTTACTCTTTATTTCACCTTTTCTTTTTTCAGCCCCTTTTTTCATTTTTTCTTTTTCCTCTTACTCTTATTTCATTTATATATCTCTGATGTATAAATTCATTCAAATTATTCGGTCCAATTCTGATTTCAGATTTAGCTTAATAGTTCAGCTGTTTAAATGTTCTACTAGAAGAATAAATATACATTAGTTAGTAATTAACAAATTTACCAAAGTGATTCATCGTGTTCTATACAAATAGGCTATTAAGTCAAGGTTGGCGACTAACGAATATGTGTATATATACGTTTGGATAAAATTTATGAACCCTATTGAGACTTGACGACGTGTGTGGGCTGGCGGTACGATTGAAGTAAATAACTATATTCAATATTTCGCATCCGAATATTAACGTCACTATCCTTTCGGTGCCAATTTATTCGAATCGTAGACTCTTATACCTTCCCTGTGATGATTAACTGCTAATTATTTACTGCTATTATAACCTCGACATGACTACCCCACCAAAGAAGTTGTGGATTAGTGGCCTTTGAAAGAAGTATTAAAAAAATTGCACAGTCCCAAACATATGCATAGTTATATTATAGCAGGACTGCGAAAATGTGCCTATTAGGATACACCGTGTTCGAAAGAATATACGTATAAATATTTTTACTTGTTTTCTAAGAACAATTTTCAATTTGTCAAGATATTTCCTGAATTATGTGTTACGCAACGAGATTAGGTAAATTAACTTATAAGATTGTAACTCAAACAGGAACTTTAATTGCAAGATTAACAAAATGCTGTTAGGAAATACTTTTAGAATTATACAGTATCTATTTTATGTAAATAAAGAGCTTTGTTTATGAGAGTTTACGTTTCTTTAGTTTACAATAAACTCACATCTCATTTGTCTCACATATCTGGTTACGACTTGCATATATGCTCCAGTTCTCCCTGTATTCCTGTTACATAATGAGTGCGTATTTCATATCAATTTAAAAAGTGAAGAAACATCGATGGCACAGACAGCAGGTTATAAATCCAGGAGAAAATTAAATTGGAATGGAATATGTGAATTTTTAATTAATGGCGCTTCAGCTAATGTAACTAATGGAAAGTAATATAATAAGTTTATCTTATATCTTATATCTTGGATGTTGGGGTCGTAAAATAAATATAAGAGGATACATGATGGTGTATCCTCTTACATTTATTTTCATATTTGGATAAAGCTTTATAGATCAATAGAGTACGTCCATCTAACAACACACCTTTTATTGGCTCAATAGCTCGATTTAGAATTTCAGGTCTTTTCCAAAGCTTACACATTTTAATATCTCGGAAGCTACACCAGATATTTTTTTCTAGAATACTTTGGGATATGTTACGTAACCTCAAAGATACCGCAAATATTTAAAGAAAAAGAATGGGCACCACGCTATTTTCCACAAATTCATAAAAATAAATTTCGAAACGATGATGTGTTAGCATTACAGGTATATACTGGGTGAAGGGTATGCCAATTGCTAGCACCGTCTTTGGGAATTTAGTTGCTATGAAGCGTTTCACTGGAGCAAAGCGTGGGTGCTGTGTGCGCTAGTTTTATCGAAACCTCTTTTCCATTTTTCCTCTCCAGGAGTTACGGTTTGGGCTGCAATGTCGACACAAAGAATTATTGGCCTGTACTTCTTTCAAGATGACACAGATTCTACAGCAAGTGTAAATAGCGAGCGGTATGTGAAGATGATTAGCAATTGTTTTGCAGCAGCGTTGCAAGATCTTAACCGACATCTCGCGCGCCTAACATATCTTTATCAGTTGTTCGTGAAATTTTCCCTCGGAAATGGATATGCAGACGTAGTGACATAAACTGACTGCAGGTGCCTCGATTGTGCTGAATGTTGCTGTATACCTTTTATTTAAGGTAGCCCCATAGGCATTCCTCATTCCCTGAATGAAATAGGAAAGAATATTCGAAGAAAATGGTACCGAGTAATTCTCGAAAATTTGGGCTCACGCTTACAGGGGTACCAACAAAATAACAGAACATATTTACAAGATTTCAGGAGAATTCCTAAAGCTTGTATTTTATTAAAAAGTAGATATTTCTTCATTAAACCTGGCTATTATTTTATTATATACTTTTTACTTTGAGAAGGACATTTGCAACATCTACCTTAATTCAATATAAATTTTGGTGACCCTATTGGTTTAAATGTTTTGCACACATTTTGAGGTGTATTACATGGCCTCAGAGATAATTAAATTGATTTTTCACAAAAAAACGTGAACGACCAGGTAGTAGCCTATACCCCAGTTTTCTTTCAACTTGTTTTTTTTCCGTCTATAAAAGGTAGAGCTGCTGCAATGTAGGAAACGATGGTGTGTTTCAAATTTAAAATCGATTGTTACACAAACCGTAGAACTGTATGTCTCAAAATGTTAAAAGATTGATTTGACAACAATAATAGAAATTATCTAATTGCCATATTTAATTATATAAATTATTATTAAAAAGCAAGAATATTAAGACAATCGTCGAATATAAATACAAAGAATTCAAGTTTATTGCGGAGAGCAAATATTCGCATATTTGAAACGTTAAGGCGGAAGATTTTGAAAAATTGACATACTCATGTAAAGAGGAATTTCTGACCGTAAGTAAGCAAATATTCTTTGTACTTGTTAAGGAGTGCAAACATTTTTGATTGTCTTTTAAACTTGTTTCAATAATTACAAACATATGTATCCTATTAATAGTCACACTACAAAATTTTCTTCTTAATCTGAATGGCTAATATAGAAAGTACATAACGTATTTCACAATGAAACGAGAAGGTAGACATACATAGGTAGTCGTATTCCATGTATCTGCAGTGGTGCTTGGTTAATATTCAACATTCGCCCATGATTCTAACACGGTGGTAAGCTGTAGTAAATACATTCAATAATGTCCGCTTTTATCACATGTAAATTAATTGTACGTTGACAGGGATTAATAACAAATACTGCAATGAATACGCTACCAGTACGCTTTTAAAAACCTTTTTTCACTGACACATGTGCATGTATGTCTTTTTCATGTCCTTCCTTTTCCCTCCTCAATAGGTACGCACTACAATAGTTATCTTATACGAGAACCATTCGAAAAGTAAAGGACGTTTTGACCTTGGTGCTCATCCGTTTCAGTTTGGCGGCAGGTACGATTCAATATGGTTGATTACTGCTAAATTGACTATCCCGTCGAGTGTGAGATGTGCAGCATTATACGCTTTTTAAATACGCAGAAAGCTCGATCCATTAAAGTTTATAGACAGACAACTGAGGTTTACGGAAATGCGATCAACGAATCAGAACTATCAATGCAGATTAGGGCTATAATAGAGTGTATGCTAGGTAGGTTCCGCGAATTTTGTCACGTGGACACAAAACCAAACGAATAGCAGCTGCATTCACATCTAGTCGCTATGATAAGCATAACGATGAAGTTTTGAATTACATTGTCACTCGTGATGAGATTTGAATATCACATGTCATACCAGAAATAAAGCGCCAATCAATGCAATGGCGTCATCCGTAATCAGGTGACACCATAAATCCAGCGGCCTACTCTCAGACGCTTCAACAGCTTTACCGCGCATAATGCAGCGGGGGTCACACAGGACTTGCTTCAGCAGTTTCGCTTATTGAGATCTGTCATACAATCCGGACTTAGACCCAAGTGATTTGCACTTATTCGCCAAATTGAAAGATTGAATTGAAGAAAGAGGACAACACTACGGAAGTGATGATGAATCTAAAGAAGCCGTTAATTAGCGGTTCAACAAGTGCCCAAGTTTGTACGGTGACTACGTGGAAAAGTAGTTTGCGTATCTAATTTTATGTAAACTACAGTTTCGTGTATTTATATCTAATAAAAATTTCTATAGAAAAAAAAACGTTCTTTACTTTCCGAATGGCCCTCATACTTAATGTACAATACATTCAAGTATAAATGAAGTCGAAAGCGATAACCTTCGGAAGGAAATAATTTTCATTTTTAAGGATTTGTAAGATTAAATGCTTTGTCCTCTTATTAGAGGAACATAATTACATTTCTTAGCATTTCCGTCGTAGCTTAAATAGAAATATATTACAGTACATATTATATGCAGATATAATAATTTTCTATACATATAATTTGCGAAATCGATAAGTGAGTATCAAACATTTTACATTTTTTCAAGGAACCGTCTGTCGATACATTTCATGTCTTTGGGACGTAAAAATAAAAGATATTTTACAGAGGAGTTGCCAGCGCAACGGTTTCTCAAAAAACAGGCAGTAGTAGTACTAAAATGTTAAAATTATTTCTTTTAAATGGGCATCAGAAATAATTTAATACAGACATTCCTTTCTGAATTGATGTTGCTGTATTTACACATACATTTCGCATTACTAATAATGTTGTCATTTTAACAAACATGCAATTACTAAGAAATGAACTATTACGTTGCTTCAACAATTGCATAGCTGGAACATGAGATATATTTAATTAAAAACATATATATTTAAATTTACATGCCGCGATATCAAAACAAAAAAATTATATGGTGCTAAATGCCCAATGGAAGTAAAATCACAAAGAGCCACAATTACCAGTGAGATTCAGAGAAGCCACCACCAACCTTCAGCATTTATTCTAGTAACCGAAAGTAGTTTAAGAATTATTACATCAGCGTTTAATTAACTGACAGGTACTGTAACTGTGTGTGATATACGAACATGCGATGCCAAGGTTTGATTTATTCATGCTGTACTTTATTTTCTCGGATACCGTAGCTATTACAAAATGTAAGTAAGCATTATTTATTGGCGAAATATTGTGACATTCGTCTTAATCGTGACTGTACACGAACCCGCATATTTTTCCCTCAACATAATCGATTGACAGAACCGTCATCGATACATGTAGGCATTTCGTATAATTATTGCATTATTGTAACGGTGACCTCCGACCTTGTCAGTTTCTCCGGCAACACACGAAAATCTTATCAAACGGTAAAGAAGAAGTCATTTCTCTCAGACCCTTCTAGCGCGCTGTTCGCCGCTTGCCTTCCTGTTTCGCTTTGCATGTATGTATGAATGTATATACGTAAAATGCACGTACATATTCTTGGTGATTTTCATAAATCCGTAAAATGCAACGCTCGCATGAATCCCGCTATAGTTATTAATATTAATGCGCACACTAACATTCCTTGTCCGATTCGCTCAGTCAGGTAGATTCCTTTTAACGCCTGACGGCTAATTTGCATCTATACTTTCCCTTCTCGCTATTGTAATGTATAGGTATCCTTCCCAGCACCTTTGTTACAAATAAATTACCTGCATTTTGTTACGTTTTAAGTCAGTTGATAAGAAAGGGAGTACCATGAAAGCATTCACTTCGTGAGCAACTGCATACCCATATAAGAGATGTAATAATATATGAGAAAATTTGGTGTCTACATTGATTTTAGTAATAAACGAATTGTTTCCGGAATTGGACCGTCAAAACAGAAAGCAGATGGAGAGGACATGGAACAAGGGGAAAAGGAATAAAAAAGAAAACAGACGAAAGAAGAAGGAAAAAAGAAGAGAAAGGGAAAAGAAAGAAAGAAGAAAAGAGGGCGGGATCTCGACGTTTCGCCTCTGTCATTGGAGGCTTCTTCAGGAGAAAAGAATCAGAGAACCAAAGAGGCATGGTAACACGCTAAAGGCGAAACCACTTTGGAAGAACAACATGTTAACTTGATGTCCCAACTGCGCTAGCAGGGAAAACTTTTATATAGATCGGGAGCATTAAACCTGAACATTTCACACTGTAAATAGGTAGTATT
The DNA here is from genome assembly GCA_023509865.1 of Trypoxylus dichotomus. Taxonomy (NCBI): domain Eukaryota; kingdom Metazoa; phylum Arthropoda; class Insecta; order Coleoptera; family Scarabaeidae; genus Trypoxylus; species Trypoxylus dichotomus. The sequence continues at coordinate 46,321,554 of CM042074.1, forward strand.
CGTCCTCCCTATTAATATTAATAGGAAGGATGGGTACCGACAGTATTGTCGGGGTGGTTGTGAATGCCCATTGGCTCCCTGATTTTTCTACCATAGAAGTTAGAATATTTTGCGATAACCGCAGTTTTTTCAAATAGACTGTTTTAGCCCTTTTCAAAATGATGTTCGACCTACCGCAGACGATGATACGTGGGCGGATTTAACACAACGTTTGTGCTCTTGAATGCGGGTGCCAATTGAACGGCTTGTCTCACCTATGTATACTAAACCGCAAAAGCAGACATCGTTAGAGGATAGTATCTCAAAGAAATGTTGACAAAAATGGTGCTTACGAGGGCGACCTGAAATGCTTCCGGAATTGGTAAGAGATGGAGCACGGAGGTTGAGGTGGATTCATTGGTCGGCAACTGTCAAAATTTCAGACGTCAATAGTTGTTGTTTAAGAGTGTGTTTTGTTAGCAAGTCAGGCGGTTTCGCAAAAATGGATAAAATCGAATTTCGTGTAGTGATAAAAAACTTCTAGATGGTTGGAAAGACGGCCACGGAAATTCGAAAGATCTTGCTAGAGGTTCATGGCGAATGTATTCAGTTCAAACGTGGCCGCACAAGCACAAGTGACGAAGTGACAGACTCAGATAAATTCTAGGAAAGAATTGTTTGTAATGTAGGACGAAATTGCTCCACGAAATAAATTACAAATGTACTCGAAAATGTATGCGAGTATTTTGAATAAAGCGTCATTTTAAAATTTGTTATCGTGCATGTAAGATCACAGTTAGAAATGCCAAAATGGCAAGAAATATTAATTGAAAAATGTTCTACCATGCCTTGGCCAAATCTTTTAGCACCTGGTCCGAACTCACCCGCACGCACGACCGATACGAAAATTGGATGCACAGCAGAAAAACGGAGACAGATTGATTCAATGAAGTCGGTCAATATTCGTATAGGTCGTGCATGCGGGCGAATTCGCACCTGATGCGCCGAAGGTTTAGCCAATCCTAATTATAACATTATGCGGTGAATGGCATTCAATAGCACAAATCGTTAAAAAATAAAAGCACAAAAACGGAGTATTTATGACTCGTAAGGGAATGCAGGAGACAGATTCACCTTGCAATAGAAAACGATCAGGGCAAATAACGCAAAGACAGCCGCTGAGCATCGGTTTATTCTAGTATTCTCGAAACGAACGAAGGTTTCCCCGCCTCAGAGATCACTCAACAACTCAATATTGCAAGAAGAACGGCACTATCTCACACAACAGTTACGCGGAGACTTCTCACAGTACTAACTAAGAGTAAAATAGCTGTAAAAAAGCCAATGCTCAAACAATAAAATAAGAAAAAAAGACTGGAATGGGCTATTCGACATAAGGATTGGATCTTTGAGCAACGGTATAAAGTATTACGGACAAATCCAAATTCAAAACTTTTGGTTCAAAACGTTGATCATTTGTGAGACGGCAGACTCTAGAAAGAGTGAGTGACCAGTGTGTGGTTCCTACTGTGGAACATGATGGAAATAGTGTAATGGTTTGGGTTTGTTTTTGTAGTACAGCTGTAGGCGACCTGATAAAGAATAGATGGGATCCTGCGCAAGAAGGATTATCTGAGAATTTTACAAGAAAGTGCTGTGCCAAGTGCGGAAAATTTATCTTCCAAACAGATAACGATTCCAGACATCCATCTCGTTTATATAAAAACGTATATAATTTCATTTGAGAAAGAAGGCAAGTTAATACGGATGATTTGAGAATCTCAATCTCAAGATCTGTCGCCAATAGAACTAGTGCGGGGTGAAATGAACGAAGTTCGAAAAAGAGGAGTTAGCAGCGCACGAGATCTTTGGGAGAAGGTCCAGGTAGTATGGATTGAAATTACAGGTTATTATCTGAAATCTCTGATTAGAAGACTGATATGAATATCTGTCGCCGTACTTAAATCTCGAGGTAGGCATATTAACGAGAAATTACTTTAGATTAAAATTTTGTAATATTTTCTGTTTCTTTTTCGTTGTTAGACATTCTTTCCGCGATGACAAATATTTATTAATAAATACTACTACAAACCAACTCTATATTTTAATTCAAATCAAGGAAAATGACAATTCTAGAGATATGGATGGTAATATAGATTAGATTTTCTTTTCATAGTTTGCAGCAAAAAATCATAATTTACAGGAATAAAAAGAGATACTTTTGTTTTAGTCCTCTCTTCAATTGTACATAATGCAAATTCTATATCTGAAATAAATTTAATTCATTATAGTTATCATATTAGTTATTGTATTTGATCACATACAATTATAAAATTTAACTTAACAGATCAAGTTTAACCGAGACTTTATTTCCGGTTTACATCTTTAGTAGTAAAAAGTATATTTTATACTCTGTGATGGATATTCCTTTACCATGCACATCAAACGTCATAAATTATCTTAAATTAATCATTACCCCCTTCTGATAATAAGATTTATAGTGAGGCTAGCCAAAAAGAAGCACCGATATTCACGAAAGGGTAGACGACCTCGAGGTCATACTAAGTGGAGAAACGTTGTGTAAGAAATTAACTAATGAGGAGGTTACCTTTTAAGTAACTGCTTCACTGCTATGTAACCGTGGTTGTGTAGCACATTGGCCTTGCGTTGAAACTGCATTTAGAAAGCATTTAAGAATTTAATTTCCCGGTTAATATTTAAGCTGCGTTTTAATATAGTCGAGTAAACTATTAACCATTTAATTTATTTATTTCAAAAAAGAAAACATTTCTGATTTATAATATCTATATATTTAGTATATTTCATTAGATTTTTATTAAAACAGTAAATACGCAAACCCATAAATTGTATATGCTAAAAATTATTAAACTTGGTGGCGACTGTAAAACTAATGTATTTACACGTTTCATAAAAGATTACATTAACTCCAAAGAAGACACCTGGTACAAAAACAGCGTGTCTTCTTGATTTAATTCGCGGCATTAGCTTCTTTTCTTTGAAGGTCTTTCACTAGGCTTGAAAATGTTTACGAGCAGTTAAAGCAGAATTGTTGATTGTGAGCTTACACAGTTAAAGCTTACACGCACTTACTAATAAAAAGTTTATTGGCTAGAAATATTATTCGGTGTGAGTAAGATATTAGCAAGTCACTTGAAAGCAATAACCGGAATTATTTTGATTAACACTTCATTCATCATGTAAATGGTGTTATACCGGGTGAATAATCAGTAATTAGCATTTGTAAATACAAATTATACTTTGGATGGTGTATATACCTGCAGGTGTCCGACTGGAAGCCACAAACATCGATATCTATATAAGGATGAACCAGAAATATTTGAACGAATAAGCAAAATATTTCTACATATTTGTCCCTCACAATAAAATTCAGAGTTAAGTCTATATAAAACTGTTTTAATTTAAAGCTTCAAAAAGTATCATAAACGAAGTTATTTTTATTTATTATACAGGGTTGAAATATGTTCGAAGGTCAAGTATTCATTCCATAGTATTCACGAGGCAACGGTAAAAAAATTATTGTTAGTAACCTAGTTTTGTTCTTACAGCTTGGTGTACGAATTAGTTGAACGTGATACTAATGGCTAAATATGTATCCAATGCTTCTTGTTTTATATCGCAATCACTTTCTAACTGGAAGACATGAAAGTTCAGACTGTATTCCCTAAAAGCGTCTTCAGAATTCCCTACCATTGCGGTTTAGTGTAGATAGGTGAGATAGGTCGAAACCCGCATTAAAGAGCAAAAACGTTGTCCTAAGTCGGGGAATGTATTATCGTCTGCGGGAGCCAAGCATCATCTTGAAACGGGCCACAATATTCTATTTGAAGAAACTTCGGTCATCGCGAAGAATTCTAATTTCTATGGTAGAAAAATCAGGGAGGCAATGGAGATCCACAAACATCTCAACAATATTAATAGGGAGGACGGATATCATCTACTCGCGATATGGAAACCGCTCTTGCAAGCACTGCCCCCCTCTACTTAACCAAACGTTCAGCCCGTAACGCTCCCACCCTATATAAACCCAGTACTCTGCGGTACACCTCGTCTACCGTGGTTTACACGTCGACTTACCGTGACCTTCTTCCAAAATGGTTTCGCCTGTAGCGTGGTTTATATCTCGAGTTACCGTGCCACTTTGGTTAAGCTGTTTTTCTCCTGAAGAAGCCTTCTACGACAGAGGCGAAGCTCTCTGCTCCTTTCATACCTCATAATGACACGGTCCAGTTCAGGAAACAGTCCGTTTATTTCTGATTCTGGCCGTGGGAGCCTACGTATTCAAATCCACAGTAAATTTAACTATTCGCTGCTTCGAACACACTGGTATACTTACTAGCAAAAGTCCTCGTCCTCGAGCAACATCCAGGGGAGACGACGAACACATAAAATTGCTTAGTAAGAGACGTAGACGATTAACGGCTCCTGAAATTACGGTGGAAATGAATCGGGCTAGAAACAGGAAGATATCCGTTAGCGCAGTGAAACGTTGTTTAAAAAAAGCAAACCTCCACGGCAGTATCACTACATGAAAACTGTTGCTACTTCGCGGGAATAAACAAGAACGTCTCCGGTGGACTAACACTCACAAAGACTGGACAATAGAACAATGTGGAAACGTACTATGGACCGATGAGGCCAAATATGAACTGTTTGGTCAAAAACGCAGAACATTTGTGCTCAAAAGACGAGAAATGCTTGCTGAGTGAATTAAAGCAACAATAAAGCAAGGCGGTAGTTCCATTCTTATATGGGGTTGTTTTTGATTAAGTGGAACAAGGGACCTTCTGAAAATTGAAATGGAATAATGATGAAGAATAATTATCGCAAGATCTTAAAGGAAAGTGTCCTACCATCCGGATTGCGCTTAATAGGTAACAATTTTGAGTTGATGCACGATAACGATCCGAAGCACACGTCGTTATTATGCAAAAACTACATCGTTGATGCAGAAAATGTAGGAACATTAAAAATAATGACTTCTCCGGATCTTAATCCGATAGAGCTGTGGGGCGGACTGGACAGACGAATTAGAAGAGAATGTCCAACGTCCAAAACCCATTTCTGGACGGTATTGCAGAGGGAGTGGAACAATGTTCCTCAAGATACATTGAGGAAATCAGAAGAAAGAATCCCGCGAATTGTGCGAGCAGTTATTAAATAATTAAAAGGTGTATTTTTCTATGAGAAAATATTTTTGTTTATGCTTTCTAATGTTTATTACTTTTTCTTTTGTGCAGACATGTGCAATAAGTCGTAGATGAATAAATATTTTTCTTATAATTTTTTTGTTTTAAAACAAGCGTGAAATTTTGCATGAAATAGGAAGTGTTCATACTATAATGAGCGGTAGTGTATCTCTATAGTATCTAGTATATAGGTCAACTTCGGCCTCAGCACAGCTTTACACACCATTAGAGAATGTTATTAAAATAATTTTTGGATGTTCATTCGAAAGCAGTTCAAAAATTATTAGTTTAATTGATTAAAAAGTGAACATTCATCTCGTTCCCATATTAGCTTCATGTAATTAAATATCTAAATTTGGAGTGTACTATTAGCGCTGATAAGTTGTGATCAAATTCATAAAGCGTTTTCAGGAAAACTGTCACGTGAGTTTTTTAAAACGCTTCCAAAGTCAACCATGATAAAGAAGGTCTAACATAGTGCCTAAAATCTGTTTGTACTCTTAATATTGTATTGTCATTATGTTGCCCTTATAAACTTCACCATAGCTTAATTGGAACAGCATGGATAGATGCGAACCGGTGGGAGAAGTAAATTTGCTATGTCGCTTATCCAAGGCTAGAGTCTGATGCACAAGTTGTTAAATAAGTTTTTATTATTTCCTTTAAAAAGAATGATTTTGAAATAGTTGCATTAAATTTTTTTGACAAGACGAGCAACATGATATCACACCTCTAGGTGCAGTTTATATTCACAGAGAAATCGCCTTCTCGCAATTTAAAATTTATATAATAGTACAGATTAGATGAGTACATAGGAAATGCACTACCGTCCATAGAAGGTCAAGTAACAAAAACTTTAAAAATCAAAAAATAAAAGGCTAAAAATATTAAAGAAATAAATGTATTACTGTTAAAAGTGACAATTATCAAAATCTAGCGAAAAGTTTTATTTTTTCCTATTCATTGTAACAAAATTCTTAACCTTCCTTTTCGTCAAAAAAAAATCCACCTTTTGCACTGATTACCGTTCGAGCAACTCGGGGCATCCTTTGGATTAATTTTCGAGGTTTTCGCATGGGATGTTCTTCCATTCTTGTTGAAGGATATTCCAAAACGGTTTCTTGGAAGTAGAACCGACACTTCGAACTCTTCTATCAAATTCATCCCATAGTAATTCAGTAGGGTTGAGTTTTGGGCTCTGTGATGACTATATCATAACTTGTAAAATATCTGTTTGATTTTGCTTATTCAGATACTATTGTATATTCTGGCTGTGTGTTTCGGATTGTTATCTTGCATAAAAGTAAAATCGTCACGGATTAGTCGTAGCCTAGAAAGAATGGCGTAAGTCTCGAATATTCCACGATACTACTTTTTCCGCATTATTTCTTCGATTAGATGTAACGTTCCTGTTCCTGAGTAAGAAAAGCAACCCCAAACAGTAACTGAACAGCGATCGTGTTTTATTGTCGTTACCATGCATTCGGGAAGCATTCTTTCATTACCTATACTGCTTTGACCAAGTATTTTAAAAATTGATTCGTCAGTCCATAGAACATTCGCGATGTTCACGGGCCCACTGTAGCCTTTTCAATCGGTTACCCCCGCGCAGCAATGCTTTACGAGCTGCCACGCGTCCGTGTACATTTCCTTCCTCCAGTCGGCGTTTGACGGTGGTAACTGAAATCGGACGCTGATGTCTGCGATTGAATTCGCTCGCTATTTCTGGTGCTGTTTCTCTAGGATTTCGCTTACTTGATAGTTGTAGCAGACGATCGTCTGCTGGGGTGGTTATTCGTGAGGCATCTGGATGGTCACGGTCCTCTAAGTCGCCTGTTTCTTGATATCGGCGAATGATGTATTTCATTGTCGACGCGGCCAGATTTAATTTTACACCGATTTGCCAGCTGGCAAAGCCTTCTTTATGCAAAGTTGCGTGAAACTTAACCTTAATAATTAACTACACACGGAAAAAAAAGCACGTGTATACTAAAACGGTGGTTGAGCTAACTCAACATGCGTCAAATAATTTATCTAAGCCTTATAGCTGCGATAACTTATTGAACCGCGGTTCAATACATATTATGTACTCTTTCAGAAATGATTTTTGCAGTTTATCGAGTCGATAGCTATATGGAACCGATATATATGCCTTCAGAAACCGGGCATTAGTGTTGTTAAATTATTTATACTACTATAAATAAGTAAATAAAATATTTCAATACTAACCACGCTTTTTTCAGATATATGGAAGAAATTTTGAATAATGCTGAACCTGTTAAAAAACATTGAGTTTAGAAAAAAAAAACGCAATCAAAAACACTTTATAAGAAAAATATGCATTTCCAATTAAGAAAAAGTTGACTATCGGTCGCGTCAAACTTAACGTTGAAAAAAAATAATAGTCATGCTTATAGCCTTTGAAGTACTATTTCCTTTCAACTCATCAAAATCGGATAACAAACAAAGGAATTATGAGTTGTGACGTTTCTAGGAAGGCACTATAGCAAATGTCATTTATTTAACAAAAAGCTGGTGATAGGCAATGAAATTTACACCTTATATAACTTTGAATTATAATTCCAGGATCAAGGTTGTAATCTGCAAAATTTTATTCTATGAATAATTACCTTATAAAGGTACATAGTATACCGTTGTTTTTGTAGAATTTAATTAAATCGTGGCGTTCGAGCGGAAACCCTATCTTTTCCTTTCTTGCTGTCGACGTTTCGTTCACAATTCGTCTGCAGTACAAATGTCGTCAGCTACTGCTTCGCTAAGGGGTTCAAAGTTCTTTTATACGATGACATAAAATTAGTAAAAACTAGCTTTCCTTTTGAACTTCCGAGAAGATTAAACACAAGAAGCATATAAATTTGTCAATATCACGACAAGGTATAATCATCATTGTAATCGCCAGTAATTGTTCTCTAGGTTATGATTATATTTTATTAAGAAATGCAATTATTAGGTAATTGAGTATAACGCAGTCAATGAGAAGTTCAAACTTTCTAAAATATTGTCATTCGCAAGTAATCATTAACCATTCGACATTCCTCTGTAATATCAGTTAATGTGTACCGTTACTGTGTTATATTACAATTACCGCTAACCATAGTACCGAGATACCATTAAATAACAAATATTAATTCTCCTTTCTGATCTTCTTTTTCAATTCGTGATATAATTATCATCTCGGACAACTACGATACGACCGTATGAAGCCTTCTGGTAAATAATCTTTGAATTAAAATAATAAAACCTCAACGATTCATTGCCTAACAACCTACGAAGAGCATCGGGATTGTAGACTACCAGCCGAATTTAGTATACAAATGCAATTTATTTAAATTGCTGTTCCTTAATCTAGGACAATTTATTATTTTGAATCTTCTAAAACTGGGTTACCAATGAAGAAATGAAAAGTTGCAAAAGTATTGGTATTGCTATTGTTGCCGCTGTTATTGCAAATTGCATAGTTTAACGACTTTAGGATTGATCTCATTTTGTTAGTACATAATCTATGCTGCAGGCATTACGTTTCATAAATCTATTAAAAAGATTCTTTACTTACATTTACAAGCAAAGTGTATTTATACGTACGACATTACTTTGTAATAAGTATTTTGTGAAGCCTCAACTGACCCTAGGAACTCACCTGAAAAAAAAATTAATCTATTATTTTTAATATCCAAAAATGTATTATATTATATTATATATATATATATATTATATATATATATGTATACCTAGAATGATAGGTTTTGCATATGCATAAAAGGTAGTGTACAACTAACATCGGAAAAAACCTATCTGCACTAATCACATGACATAAACATATAAAGACTACTGTTAAGGACTTAACATTGTTTTTGTATTTTATAAATTTTTTACTACTATGTAATTTATCTTCTTTGCATTATTATTTTCATTTAGAATATTACTTTATTTTCATTTTTATATTTATTTTGCTCTCTTATATCCAATTTTATTTTAATATGTATGTACATTACGCATTGTATATGTATGCAAGCCGGCCATTCACATTACACTAGCTAAAACTGCCTAATTTAAAAATCATTCACTGCAACGTCGTCGAATATGTAATGGGAGTTTTCTTAAAATTTAAGGTACACAAGCATAGGCAGTCGTCTCCCGCGCGGCGGTCGAGGTATTAGCGATCGTGTACTCTCGGTTACCTTTCGTACCTCGTCGTAACGTGTACAGTAACGTCGTCGTATGATTATTAGAGATTTCTAAGATTTTCTAGTTTTGGCGGGAATCGTCGAGGACGTTGTCTATACATTTATTTCTGGCGAGAGTCATTTGGTAACGTCGTCGAATCGCATGTATAGATTTCTTTAATAAGTACAAATTCTTGATTTTCTATCATCGTACGTCGAGGCTACTGTGTCCATTGTCGTCTATACATATTTTTAGTCTTCGGTTAAGTTTGTGTCGAAAATTATTTTGGTGAGATTGTCGGCGCGCATGTATAGACATCTTCTATAAGTACGATCACTCCGCTTCTTGCTGACGGTCGTTGCGGCCGCAGCGCCCGTTGTCTTTTGTACGTATGTTCGGTTCTTGTCGTATCGGGACTTAGAATTTTTTTCATTTAGTTGCTCGTCGTAGCGGACGAGTGTCACGGACCAGTTTTCTTATGTAATGTCGGCATCATCGCTCCGTTTTACTTGTCGGTGCACAGTTCGCACATTTGCTGGTTACTGGCTTTTTCCCTTCTTTGGGTCGCAGTAGTAGAGAGCTAAAGATTGCACATAGCGTAATATTTCAAACGAGAACGCCTGGGTAGCTGTGACATTACTTTTGTATTGAGATCGGCTATTATCGCTACTGTCGCCCTCGACCAGGCGTTCAAGCTCTAAGAGATAGGGTGGGTTCCCCTATAAATGTGAAAATAACGAACGCATTTGGTTCAAGTACAAATACATGCCAATAATACAGGGCCAAGTCCCTTAGGCAAATTTAAAACAAGGACAGTATATTAGGCTCCCGGAAAGGGACATAGAAATAAGCATAGCACCGAGGCGCGCTTATAAATTTACGTAATAAATAGGGTTGGCTCCCCTATAAAAAGTTAGTGTTGGATGCAAACAGATAGAGGCATTAGTACATGCCTCTAACAAAGCTTCAGCGGAAGCATATAAGAGTTTAACCTTTTAAACAGAATTAAGACATATCTTTGCAACGTACATGCTGAGGCATTACTTTATGTTGCTACCAATGAAAATACATATACACATGCTAATGTACATTACATGTATAAGAGAGCTCGAATAACTGCAATTATTGCAAATATATATATCTTACGTACATCGTACATGTACATAGGCAAGAGTGGAAACCGTGTACACATTTTATTTTTAAATATATTTTTTTGCGCATGCGCATTGAGTTTCACTGTACAACCTTTCCTCTAGTAAATAAGCGAACATACTCTACAAGTAAGTATTGGTCAAGTAATTTAGGAAATTACGAGCAGGCTACAGCGGCGTTGTTTTTCAAACCAGGAGAACGTAACAACTACCTTGAAAACATTGGATAGACACGTATGTTAAATGTCAAAAGTATATGCATAACCTTAATACATATAATACTTCGTACATTCATTCTATTTTAGTCATCTTGTGCTACCATATATCACAGACCGAATTAAAGTTTTCCTTGCTCAAAACTGTTTTTGATAGAACTGCGATTGGTGCATGCTGGCAAGACTTCCTACCCAATTTAAAACATCCTGACCAATTTTCCCGTATCATTCGAAACTTCCCTCGTACTGTTATAAACCTCTTGCAGTGATAAGTCCTTTTTGCACAAACATTTTACCAGGTGTCTGCATAAGCTTTTTTTCCGGATTAACTAAGAGATGGCGCCAACGAGAAGTATGCAGTGTATTAATGTGGTACATACATCATTTTGTTCGTCTGCTTTATCATTCAGTGACCATTTCGAGTTTTGTTCCTGAAAAACAACATTTGCAGTATGCATTACTTTTCTTACTTAATCAAAAGAAAAAGCCTGTTGAAAGTCATCGTTTGGTGGTAGAAACGTATAGTGAGTACGCGCCATCGATTAGAACATGTGAGACATGGTTTCAACAAATTAAAGGTGGTGATCACAATGTGAAAGACAGTGAGCGCTTTGGTGTAGGAGTTATTGGGTGATGGTCCAACTCAAACTTAACGACAATTAGCAGAAGCATTACACGTGTTACAAGAAAGAATCAGCAGACGTTTACGAGTAATGGACAAGATCAATAAAGTCGGTAAATGATGATTTGAATCAACGTCAAATAGAAAATCGCAGTCACCTATGAAATGCTGCTTCATCGCTACGAAGGGAAGTCATTTTTGTATTGAATTGTGACGAGTGACGAAAAATTTAGAAAGATTTATTTTGAAAACCCGAAGCGAAAAAAATTGTGGCTTTCACCTGGCTAAGCCGGTCCTTCAATAACAAGGCCAAATCGCTTTGACAAAGAGACCATGCTCTGTGTCTGGTGAGACCAGAACGGTATTGTGTATTATGAACTCTTTAAGCCCGGTGAAGCCGCTGACAGACAGCACTATCGCCAACAAGTGATTAATTTAAACCACGCAATAATCGAAAGACGACCGGAGTGGGCTAGGAAACATGCCAAAGTGATTTTGTTACATGATCATGTGCCGTCCCACACAGCAAAACCTGTGAAGGACACCTTGAAATCGCTTGGATGGGACATCCTTCAAAACCCGTCGTACTCCTCAGATCTGGCGCCGTCTGACTATCATCTGTTCGCGTTAATGGGGCACGCACTCGCAGAGCAGCACTTCAGCAATTTCGAAGAAGTTGCAAAATGACTCGACGAATGATTTGCCGCAAAGGGCAAACAGTTTGCTGGGCTGGTATCCATAAATTACCTGAAAGATGGGTAAAATGTGTGATGGCCAATATTTTGAATAAAAGAAATAATCTCCCTTGAAAATTACGTATTTCTTTTTAGGAAAAAACCGGAAAAAACTTATGTATACACCTGGTCTTGTTACCGTTCGTTCAGTTTTGTCCATTTCAACACATAAACATTTCAAGTCTGTTGAGTTTTCATCTCGTGTATAAAAGTAGATACATTAATAAATCAAAATCAATTTTCATTTGTCACTTAATGGCAACTATTCTAGGGACAATAAATAATGAAATGGTATGCTGCCGTATATAAAAGATGTCCTATTGCTTGGAATGGATATATGAATTGATTTGTATACTACCGTAGTATCTATGTATTTAAAAAAATGAAATATATTAAAGTAGTAGTTAAGTTTATTACAGATTATTACCTGTCAAAACCAAAAATAAATTACCTTTGGATAAGTATTTGATGCATAACTGTATATACGTTCTGCTAAATGGTGAAATAGACATAAGGCTTGCTTTTACAACAAACATCTTGCTTCGAATATCGATATGTTAACATTTAGCTCGACTGTGTGATGTTAACCTATAAACAGTTAGTTCGGACGGCAGATTTTTCGTTCAGATGAAATCTCTACATTCAATACAGCACAAGTACCTATTACCGTTACGAAAATATTTGGAATATTGTTGATCTGTATACTATGAAAGCTCGTTCGTCGTATCCGTTTTTATATCTTATCGAACTAAACTTTCCTTAGACTCAGATTAAAATATCAAACGTTACAACTGCGGTATAGTCCTTTTGTATCTGTTCTGTCGTCATTCTTAACGTTAATTACATGCAATATTATATGCGCGATTGCTGAGGATTCCGAGTGGAATGCGAATTAAATACATGCATTTCTGCTTGCATGGATAATCAAGTAAGTAGGAACATTGTGGCAAAATAGAAGAAGAGACGTCAAGTATTTTTAAGTAAACCTAATTCCTGTAATGCCGTTGACTGGATTTGTGGTAGTGGAGCACCGTTTTTCTAATCTATTGTCTCACGAACTTGATGTTTTTACAGTGGTGATAGCGACGAAGTTGTTACTTTTTTCGTTGACTGTACATACTTCTGCTAATCATGTTCGTTTTTGCTTATTTAAGCATTGCATTCGCATGAAGTACATCTATGTAATAACTACAACTACGTATATTTTTTACATAAAGAATCACGACAGTTATATCTTTTCTTCTGGCAAGGTCTGATTAATTTTAATTGCATTTGAGATGCGTAAGAGTGGTTTAAAATTTGTATTATTTGTGCTAAAAATATTGCCCTATAATCCTGCATTCTTCTGTTTGGTATATTATGTAATTCGGTATCAATCGAGCCGCTGGTATTCTGATTTTTTTGGGCAGATTCGGACGTTTGTTGACCCTGACTGTTAAGTTGTGCAAATGCTCTGCCCGCATTCTTAATTGGCTCAGTATTTATCGTCACTGTTAGTTTTCATTTCAGTATCGATAGTGTTGTCCTGTTTTCTAACGATTGATGTATGTACATATTACGTTTGCATAATATTGCATATGTGCATACAGTGTACCGCATTCTAAAATGTTCTCGAAACCAAGCATGAGTTCTTTAAGTGTTAAGCAGAGCTAATAAGCGTAAGTATGGGACTCATTAAACAGAAGAAATCGGATATTTATGGTGTCGTTTGCTAATGTCTATTCTGGCAGGTGCTCGTGAAAAGTCTACTAAGGAATTCAAGAAAAAATAAAGATTGATTGATTGCTTTCTTGTGTGCAAATGCTTCTGATGATCATCAGCCGAACCCTCCTCCCCTTCTATGGATGACAGTGGATTTATTTGGATACTGTTTTTTTTTTGTTTTTCATAATTTTATATCACAAATAAAGAAAAACTTTAAGAAAAGTGGAATGTCAGAGAATAACAAAACACTTTTGTTAATAGACAACTGCACTACCCAAAGAAAAACAAGATCCACTTTGCTAAAATTTTGTTAAAATAATTTAAGCATGAATGGACTGAGATATAATAAGAAACATGTATATTTTCAGAATATGTAGAATAGCCAAAATTTGGGGTTGCTGTTAGAAAAGTTATTATTTTTTGTTCTAAACACCTCCGTGTTTGACATGGGTTTTCGGAACACACAAATGAGGTGGCTAGGATATGATCTAAGAATGAAAATGGATAGAGTTCGAAAGTAGAATTTACAAATTGGAGAAAGTGCAAAGACAAAAAAATGGCCCGTCTAAAATGAAAGTGGATAGAGGTATCTGAAAATGATTTACAACAAATGAAGGTAAATGTCTGGAAAACAAAACTCTTGGATAGATCAAAATGGAGAACTAATTTAACATACTACACGTGCTAAAATTATAGATACAAAAGCAAGGCATGAACCTTAAGACTGGTAGTGCTCTTTTATATATCTGTAGCAATAAGAAGGCACTTTTGTTGTTCAGGAACATCTCAATGCTGATTTAGGTGGTTGGTACCTAACAAATGATACAAATATTTAACATGAAACATGTGTCTGTTGAAAGATTAACTTCTTCGTTTTTGAGTTATTATTACTGTCACTATTGTTACTATTTTCACTATTATTATCATTGTTGCCATTATTTTCATTATTGCCACTATTATCATTATCATTGTTATCATCATTGCTATTGAATGTACCTGGACACTGGTGTCTATAGCCATTGCGACCTAAGGGATTTATTTTAACGATGCCTTAAGAGGTTTTTAAGGATCCTTTGTACTATTCAGGGATCCTTGTCCCTTAGTTCAGAAGGTATTAGATACTCTCTTTTGAACAGATTATGTCGAGAACGGATGATAGTAACGTAGGCGAGTCTGCGTTTCGCTAATTGTAGATGTTCGGGCAGGGCTACTTATCCAGTCATTATCTCTACTAGTAATTCGAAATTTTCTTTGCCGAAAAATAGCAGTATCCTTACTGTACTTGGCGAGGGCACAATGAATATTTTCTAGTTTAAGGTGGCTGCTTTGTAAAGTACAATAGAGCTCTGGACCGATAAAAGACATCTGACCAGCTTATCAACCTTATCGTTACCCTTTATTTCTTGGTGACTTGAAACCCACCACAGTGTGATATGATTTTGACGTTTCAGTTAGCTTCTAGTTCTGTACGCAGATACGCACCAGGTCAGAATCGAACAAATTGTTGTACCTCGAAGTCCTTTCTTGCGCAAGACATAAACCTCCTATAGGCACCTTTAAGTGAAATTTAAGGCTATTGATGGCTGTATACATTCCGACTTCTTTCATTTTCGATTTGTCTGTGTGTACAATGCTAGGGCTCCCCTTTTGTTTTGGAATCCACCAGGTGCCCAGTCCGTACGATCTTTTATAATCACCTTGTGCAATAGATTGAAATATATTGTACCCGTAGCCATATGTGTCAGACAGTGAATGATAGGTTCTCTGAAAATTTTTAGCTGTCCTTTGACCTCACTTGGCTTCAGCCTTAGCTGTTTCCCGTTTAATTGGGTGTGGTATGAAATTAAAAATGTTTTAAAAAATACATAACCATCCATAACGTGGTTCTTCAAAATTTCAAATGGCATTTAGAGATATGCCCCACAGGGAGTTGTCATGATCCTGTATAGCTATATGTATTTATATATACACTGAAAACCGTGAATGTTTGTAGTTACGTCGTTGGTTATGACGTATGCAGCGTCTGCAACAAATTGAGGTACACCAACCATGTTTTCAATGAATTGTACGAAGACAATTGTCAAATTTTGAGGTTATCATCTTTGATACATTTTCTTGGTTATATAACATTTTAATCAACGATGCATTTAAAAATCAAATCATGAGTGATTGCAAGCGACGGTATTATAAATAGTGAACTCTTCTATCGACAATGCTTTCATAATAGTATATTAATACATGTGTTCTTACGGAAAGGAGCTGAATAGGCTAAACTAATTAATAAATCTTTTCTTGAAAGTATTTATCACCCTAAGAATATGGATCCCATATGAAAAAACCTATTTTTAAGTCAAAATGTGGAAAAACAAGAAACAAAAGTGTTTAGTCGAATGATTCATTAAACGAAATATATCTTTATTTTATTTAATTAACAAACATATTTTTATACAATATGAAATGCAAAACATAACATGAAAAAGAAATAGCGGAATTAATGAAAAATAAACGCTGAAAACTAAATCCGAATAAACAATAAAAAGCAGATATCAAGTGTCAACGCACCGGTATTCTCTGCTATAATTATTAAGGTTGCATGCCCTGTTGTAAACATTTTAAAAGGTCTTATCTATCCACGCATTACTCGACTGTATTCTATCTCACTTCAACTAGTTCATTTATCTTACATGAAATATGGACGTATATCTTAAGAAGCTACGAATTATGTTATATACTTCTATCTCGTTTGCGTGTAGGTATCATTCTAACTTATAGATGTAGCACTTGTCTTTACTTTATCGATGAAACAATGATGTAACTACAAACCTTCACGGTTTCATCTGTATATCTATGACATATATACACTTATATGTATATATTTGATTAAGTAGGTTATTTTCTGTTAAATGTACTTAAATTTCCTTATTTATGGGAGCACCATATTTTCCCTGAAGAGAACGTGCATTGTAGATGTACATATAGGAACATTGAATGTATATTCCGAGAATATATGTGAACCTACATTGATGATATTAGATACCTACACAATCCGCTACTTCGATATGTAGTGCAAGCAACTTTTATTGTACTTTTCACTGTAACATTCTTTTAAAACACACTTATCGCAATTCCAAGTATGTCTACTCTACAAAACAATGAAGTGAATTGACACATTTCCTGAGGCTCTCATGGCTTGAGGAACTGTAATTAGCGAATTATACCCACTAAACATCTGTATGTGATATAATCGATATATTATATAGCTAGGCATAGATCTTCTCGATGTGCTAACTCTAACGTGCCACGATGTTGACAAAAGGTCAATGGTCTCTCCGTTATGAGGTTCGAGATGTGATACTCGAAATCTTAAAAATGATATGTCTATCGACTGCGCTAAGCCCCTCCCCTTTTAAATTAAATTTAAGGCTTTTATCAATGTACATAGTGATTGCAACTAAAGGACGGGCGACACGTAGTATATTTTAAAAATAAATCGGCTAAAAATATTTACATTAGTTAGCTGTTAATGACCAATAGGAAATCGTACAGGTCATAAACGAACGGAACGATAAATAGTTAAGACTGCCACTGTGTTTATATTTGACAATACCTATTAAACAGGCGGGACATATAGAACTTGGAAAAAGGGGGCAAGAGGTACTTTCAGCCGGCCATTACGTAATATTTTCTGAGTAGTCGTGAGACTTGTTATTACATGAGTATTGTTTGATATACGAAATAAAAAAATTACACAATGAAGCGGAACCGTTAGAGTTGTGCTGGTTAGTTCGCTTTTTTTTCAATATAAGGCGGGTCTGTCCTGTTCGACGGAACGGTTTTGAATGGCCTATAAAATGTATGTTAGATCAAAGTGCCTATAACGTTAGTAGATTTGCCAGAGGCTTGAGAAAGAATAAAATGAGATAAAGCTGTTCAGTAAAAGCCTATAATTTTAGGCATGCGACTTTTTGTGTAAATCACAAAACATAGCGTAATTGAGACAATAGCATAAAAATTCAAAAGTTGTTGAAACAAATAAAACTGTTAGCTTTTCTGTATGTATAAAATTAAATGTGCAGCATTATTTAAAAAGGTTATCAGTTCTTCAATCACAAATGTGAATGGATTTATGCCAGTGCAAGACGTAAAGCAGACATATAACTCATTTTTAGAAATGGTCTCTCCTGAATATACTATTTTTTCTATTTTGTATATTGATACTTATGATATAGATAGCTTACCAAGGAATTTGATACTACTTATTCGTTAACTTCTCTCTCAAATAACGGGCTGCGATTAATCTTATTGAGAATTGCTTGACTAACAGAACTCAGTCAGTTTGGCCAAATAATACTAGTTCTGCTTATGTAATGGTTGCAGGAGGACTGCCTCGGACTCGATTTTTGGTTCACTTCTATTTGAGAGTAGTCAGTCATTTTCCCTCTATTATTTCACATTGCATGATGCGTATATAATCGGACGATATTCAATTATTTTATTCTTGTAGTTAAGTATAATGGGATTTGGACCTACCTACATTGCAGCTAGGAGAGTGTAAGACCTCTCAGCTGAAGATCAGCACAAGTAAATATGCGACATACTTATTCACACGATAATTCCAGATGTTTCTAATAACTTGCCATGTATTTTTTTGTTTTAAATTTTGGTATCTTTACAATTTCACTATGTTCACTACGTTTCTTTCGACCTGCATTTGTCAAGCAAATAGTTTTTCCTTCTACTGGTCTTTTGTCCGCCAGCTTTCAAAGAATTAAATTATAAGTTAAGTAATAACAACGTGAAAACAGACTTTTTAATCTAACCAAAAGTTTGGAATTAGCCACACTCTGCGACATGAAAAGAATGCATTGAAATATTAATGAAGTGATATTTCTTACGTTCTGGATCGCATTTGCGTACCATTATCTTTGGGATCAAAAGACTTGTTAAGTAGATGTTAGTGGAATAAGATTTCATCTCATCTACAAACCTTAAGATCAGATCAGGTTTTGTGGCATTTGATCATTCTTCTATTTATCAATATTAATTTAGAGCATATTATTTGTTTCAAGATCTGTTTCAGGTTCTTTCTCGTTATCTTCTAATTTTCTTCATTTTATTGCGTTTGGTTATTTATAGTGACCTCGAGTAGTGAGAGTTGAGGAATATCCACCAAAGTTGTGCGTCTATTGAAAAGGTCTTCTCTATTTAAATCAACCGCAAGACTAACGCCATCGTAATTCATCCACTAACGTATTTGATACACCTTCAGTCTAAATCTCTAGTTTGATTTTGGATTGTACTGTATGTGGCATAGACGTATGTGTTAATTTGCATTGGAGTCCTGGATAATGACGAGTACCCGACCCCATCGGGTACTCGACATTATCCATCGATTCCGGGTACGGATTTGATCAGCTGAATTCGTGTAGGACTCTAGTTTCCAAGTGACTAACGGCCGGCCGCTTGGTTGTCTATAATTAATAAACAAACTAAGAAATTCTCAATCAAGCTGGAGTAGATGGAATAATATACAGATTTGTTTCCAGAAAACAGAAAAAAACGTTACAATGCTTACAAGTCATCAAGGAAACGTTTGCAGTTTACAATAAAAACTTCTGCCTAATAATCAATATATAGTAAGTGCAAAAGTTAAAAGTTAACAGTTCCACCAAACTCATTGCTCTTGCAAATCATAATACCAAGCAATCATCTGAAAAAAGCCAACTTGCAAGAATCTTCACAGGTATAGCAGTAAACTCCACTCACACAAATTAATTAATTATGCGGAACGCAGCGTTTCGGGAGCACGTGGGCTCCCATTGTCAACCGTGTTACCGACTGAAAGTAAAAACTGTATCACACATGCAAATTATTTTCTACGCAGGCTCTAAAATTTCTAACCATATGACTATTTACAATCTACTAGGTGGCCTCATGCCTTTTACGGGGAAGGATGGACCGAAAGCGAACCGTATTATTTAACAGGGTCTATGGTAATAAATCCATCAAACTCGAGTGTGCAATTGGGGGTGGTTCTCTGTTCAATAAGTTTCCGTTCTTTTTCATATATACCGTTTCGTACGCGTCTAATTCTCTATACGAGTTCACGTTTTTAAGTAGTGTCAGATTTTTTAAATCAATCTTATGTCCGGATTTTACCATATGCTCTGCTACGCTTGATAGTTCAGGTTTGTCGAAACGATAGTGTCTAATATGTTCTTTGAACCTCGTTTCGACACTCCTTTTTGTTTGTCCAATATAAACTTTCTCACAATCATTGCATGCGATTTGGTATATTCCAGACGTTTTTATCATCTCCGGTTTATCTTTGGGATTCCCTAAGAGATTCTTTAAGTTGTTTTTTGACACAAAAGACACGTTCATGTTTAGTTGTCGGAAAATTTTACTTAACCCTTTTACTGTTGGGTGAAAAGGAAGAGTTATAAATTTCTTGTTACCGGTGTTTGTTGATGTCAAAGTCGTGGAATTTCTGATGTGTTGTTTGTATTGCACCTTCCTTAAAATACGGTCGACATCCATAGAAGAGAAACCATTGTACCTCGCTACATCTTTTATATATTTTAATTCTTTGTCATACCTGCTCTTGTTTAGCGAAAATCTGACGAGTCTATTGACCAGAAAACTAATCGCGGACATTTTTTGTTGTTCGCAATGGTGCGAATCAAACGTGATGAATCTGTTGGAAGTAGTTTCGTTTCTGTAGATGTCTATTTCTAATTTACTATTATTGCGTATGACTAGAGTATCTAGAAACGGAAGGCGATTGTTCACTTCTTCTTCAATGGTAAACTTGATCGTGGTAAATTTTGAGTTCAGTTCTGCTAGAAAATCTTGTATGTTTCCTTTGTTGGTGTCAAACACAGCGAAAATATCATCTACGTACCTAAGCCAAATTCTCGGGAAATATTTGGTTTCTTTTTTCAGGTTTGTTTCAAATTTGCTCATGAAAAGGTTCGCAATAAAAGGCGATTGAGGATTACCCATCGCCGTGCCTTCCACCTGTTCGAACCATTTTCCGCCTATTTGAAAACAATTTTGTGACATGCATAATTTAGTTAACCTTTTATATTCCGCGGTTTTCACATCATCTACGTTATTTAATTTCAAAAATTCAACCAAATACTCCATCGTTTCTGGAATTGGTACGCTTGGGAAAAGTGAACAAACGTCGAATGATACAAGGACTTCCCCATCTTTTAATTCAATATTTTCAATTTTATTTACAAAATCCACGGAGTTTTCTACACATAGGTTATCTACTTTATGGGGCAAGTTCTTATATTCATTCACTAGCCATTTGGACAATTTGTATGTTGGAGAATCAATGCCGGATACTATAGGTCCCATGGAATTGCCTGGTTTGTGGATTTTTGGAAGACAATACATTTTTGGAATGGTAGGGTTTGAACTTGTTATTTTGAATTTCAGGTTATTATTGATTAAGTTGGGACAGTCCTTAATAGTATCTTTAGTGATTCTAATCATTGACGGTAGGGGGGTTTTCTTTAATTCTCTGTACGGTCCTGATGCTAACATAGTGTTGACGCGATTATAATAATCCGGTTTGTTCCGCATAATTAATTAATTTGTGTGAGTGGAGTTTACTGCTATACCTGTGAATTGTACATCCACACAGTCCTTGCAATCGTCATTTGCAAGAATCTATATGGATTATCGGGATATAAAATATTATTGGATTGCATTTCTTCAGAACTACTACAGAAGCCTAAATAAGAATTCGTAGGTTGAATTAGAAAGAACTCACTATCAAAAACAATGCAACGAGATGTTGGAAATAGATTTAATATACGAATCAACGAAATGTTCAGTCAGAAAGCTTTCAGAAATGTTATAAGAACATAACTTTCAATTCTTACAATAGATGTAATTGTTACATAAATATTCACGATATCTTTTCATATATCTTAATGTGTGTAGGGTTTATTCAAGTACATATGTTCTTGCTACGAAATTGAGTATGAATGCAAAATCTAGTTACATTATACAATAACTTGCGACTCAGAGTTACTTATGATACTAAATTTAAGGAGCATAACTGCCATCAGGTGGTAAACAATCCGGGACGCTTTATCAAAAACCACATATCAAGTTCTCCTAAATAGAGAGCACAGCAGGACATTCCCTAAGAATTTTTTCATTACACCATGGGCAATGTCTTTTCCCTTCGTGTATAGCTTAGACGATCTAAATTTGTTGTTTGAAGGATATCATACATACCATGAAAGTTGTGTTTGATGGAATTTATTTTTTTCGATTCCAATCTACATGCACTTATACTCCTTTTTATCTTATAGTTAACGTACTATATAAAAACAGCGCCATTACTATGAAAAGAAAATTCAAATTTAGGTAGAACCACCTACGCCTAATGCATCTTCTGAATCAATATGCATTAATATCATTTTTAATGTCGTAGTAATATGATGGTAGTATGCATTTTCTTAATAACACACCCAGCAATTATAAAACATTAAGGTCTAACCGGCGAATATAGAGCTTCATTTAATGCGCTGCGGTTTCGATTTATCCATTGCTAGAGTGTATTGAGAGTACGCGCGCGAATATGCACAGCTACCGGTTGTAAAGATCAAAGTTAGTTGACTTGCGGGTTACTGCCTGCGTCGGCGACATAGTGACCATGACCGCTGCAAGAGTCGGAACCTTAGAAGCCATCGTACGGTTTCTTTCGGAGTGAAAGACTAGCCTGCAAATTTTCTTGCATTAATATCATCTTAATTGAACAATTTGAGTAAATTCACGAATATGGTTGCGCATACAGACCTTCAACTTTAATAGGTACACTGAAAAGAGCCATTTCTTTGTGTGGGATATGTAAATTTATACGAGTAACTGTTAAAAAATGTAAGATGATATCTTGTTAATAATCAGAAGTTCTCAATGTTTGTAACTGATACCTTAGATAATTTTAGATATACCGCGTATCTAAAAAGTTCTGGAAAGCTAACCCAATATCTCAGGAAAAGCATGTGAAAATGCAGAACCAATGAAAACTTAATAATGAATACGCAGGTTTTCACGGTGAAAGTCAGTAATAAACGAACTATTTCCGGGTTTGGAATCGCATTATAACATAATCCAATTTTGAAAACAATATGTTTGAAACTTAATTAATTAGGTACGTTAAAAAGACGTATACAATTATCCATTAATTTCAAATAAGTGCCATCACTTTTATCAGAGTTTCCGAGGCTAAAAAATTCGAATTGGAGCATTTTCTAGTTCTTTGTAGATGGTCACGTGAAGTCGACTTGGGATCGAATTGACACTGGTTGATTATTTTGCTAGAGTTAAACGAAAGTTTGTTAAAAATAAGTATTTATATCAGATTTTTTCCTTCCTCGTCCTCTTTCGCCATAGTGGAGGATGTTGCGACAGAAAATTTACAGCAAATGTGTTCACCAAATTTTTTTCAAAATTTTTTCTTGTTCGTGTTTGATGGCACTTCTTTTGATGTGTTATTGATAACATTTCAAAAGAATTAAATGAGCATCTTGACACTTATTAACAACCCATAAGTTTCTTGTTTGCACGTACACTTCATAAATAAAATTACTCATTCGTAATATACTCACGGGTTCGACTTATTACTTTTTTAAGGTAAAGAATTTTACATTAGCGACGACAAATAAAATAAGATTTTTCTCAGGTGGCAGCACATGTTTTTCTTTTCGACATGCCTACTATTTCATCATCTTTTAATAATAGTAAATAACGGTTGTCGGGTTCCGCCGTGTCACTAGGTTTTTGTCCCTGACGTTTCGCGAACAACTGCGGTTTATTAGCGCTAATTAACTTTAAAATACATCTACATATGTATAGACGTAAAATATAATAAATACGTAAAATAAAATATATGCATTTTACATATAATCCGGTCTCTACTTATTACAATGCCATCTACTCGAGTCGAAATGGAAAAGTAAATGGGAAATGCGGTATAAGATGTTCTTCTGGCTTGAGGAACATATGCCTCCTCAGTATATTCCCTGTCTGTCGTATTAATGCTTTCGTTGAAAAATAAATTCGCTTACTAACTTGGTCTCTAGTAATCTTTCCACTTTTCTGCGTAAATGGACACACGATAGATATATGTGATGCATACTAGTGGCATGCTGAACTGAATTGAAAAAATTCATGTACAATCACTTAATTTAATATGAAGCCTCTGTTGGCAAATTCGTAATGATAAATTACAATTTCCTTGTAATTACCAGTGTTTTTAAAAATGTTCGTCTGAAAACGTTAGTCCCGGTAGAACATCTATGTTTTTGAATGTGATTTGAACTCACGGGGCCTGTGGTCTAGCGGTAGACGCTCCCCCGGCAAGGGAGAGGATAACAATATATCATGTTCTGTACGCGGCGTTCAGTGTAAAGTTCCGTCAAGCGCACTCAGTACAAGTGAGAGCAGGGTAACTTTCGCAGAGGTTATTCTTCCACGAAACATTTTTATTAGGGAGCCAAAACGAAGCTTTAAAATGAAAATGTGCACAGAAACGCAGAATCTTCTTGTCTGTGGATTGATGATTAAATTTTAATTAGACTCAGAAGTGCGATACAGCATTGTTTTGTTTGTTCACACTATTACAATAAAGAAAACATAATGGTTTATCCTGAAAATAAATAATATAAGTGAGGTTGGAAATGTGTATTGGTTTTTTCCTGTTTACGACATACGGTAAGGTACGAAGGCTGTTTGTTTTTCAACTTCCAATAGCTCGTAAAAACAAGACAAGTGTAAGTAACAAAATCGGTTTATTGCCAAAAATTATGTACAAATATGGTTACTTTTTTACATAATTACCGTGAAGATTGATGCATCTGTCATGTCTATCCTTCCAATCTCCTCTATATAGAGTGTTGCCGCCAGTGAGCTGA
Source organism: Trypoxylus dichotomus (assembly GCA_023509865.1). NCBI lineage: Eukaryota > Metazoa > Arthropoda > Insecta > Coleoptera > Scarabaeidae > Trypoxylus > Trypoxylus dichotomus. Next base: position 46,346,312 of record CM042074.1, read on the forward strand.
GATGGTCCGTGGCGTTGTTCTCAAGTTCCTCTGTACTCTGATCCTGACACTTCAGGAAATTCTATATTCATTTCTGTGATGGTAAACCTCCGTTTTTCTCGAACCATTTTGTCAACTTCAACAATGCTTTCTGATGTGTCCTTGTCCCCCTTCATTGTGAAAATCGGCTGGGTTTTCTTTAAACTTCCTACACCACTCACGCAAAACACCATCCGACACAAGTTTCCGCCGCATATTCGGCTCATTCTTCGATGAATTTTAGCTGCATATTCCGTTCTGATTAAAGGAATCAACTTAATCTATGCAACCTACACTTGGCGGGAGAATGAATTGCAGCAGCAATGTTTACGTGCTTGCAACTCAGCTGAAAATTGCATAATGACATTGCAAGTGGCAGATATTGTAGTGGGGGAAATGCGCAGTCGTCTTCTGGGCATCTTCGTCTCCCACCGCTCGCGTGTCTATTTACAGGCACGAACGGAGGTTGAGAAAAATAGCTATTTAACTAACATCGTTGTACCCACAACAACTATGTGATTAATACTTCGCAGTTCGCTTATCATTTTAAGGAGGTAGTGTATACAAATAATTAGTATATAACTAAATGACACCTATACCGACTAAGAAGTATAGGAAGATATATTATAATATTTAAGCACTTGTTTTTGAAGAAGTTTTTAATTTTTTTTTATAAATGCTAGGAAAATTTCTTTAGAAATACGTAGTATACATTCAGCATATACAATCCTGTAAAAACACAACTGCATATTTTGAAATCCAATAAAAAGCAAATAGTTCGCCGTACGTTATTACTTCAAGAAGCTGTTCCCATATAAAGGAACATAAAAATGTTTTATTCTCCCAACACAAACTGGCACTGACCAATTCAACTGTGAACGATCTACTCGAAATTGTATCCACTTCACTGCGTGGTGTGTATGGGGCATACAAATACCATCCAACATCCTTTCAATGACAGAACGTATAAAAACTAAAAAAGAGCCTTAATATCTGCGCAAATATTTCCAAACTTCCCGCGTCAAGGGGTAATTTGAAGCTGTACTCGTTCGCTTTGCAAAAACAACATGGACCCACCGGAGTGATGATGTGATCGGCAACACTGATTTCGGGTGGTCCGTGTATACCATACCTCTTACAATCGTTAAGTATTTACGATGTAATACGATATTTTACATGAACCATCGGTACTCACCCAGTTTTTTAATAAGCATGTCGCCTTAAACTTGATGAAAATTGCCCGCTTGATTGTACATTTACACATTCGTGTATGGTTAACGGGTCAGATGTCAATAACCGAGAATAATCTGTACAGTGGTCGTCTTGGTCGAGAGCTCGATAATCGTCTGATACCATGTAGTCTAAGGTAATGTTAGGTTATTGAATTATTTTATCCTATTCGATTTTAATATATTTAACAATTTCCTTGAATAAGAAACTACTTCTTAGCTAGACGTCATCAGAAAAGGTGTTCAGCATCATTATTATTATGCATAAGTATAAACCGGGAGCTTCGGGGAAAGAGTATTGGTTATGAAAGTGGCGACAAGTAACTTTTGGAAAATCTTTTCCCGATCCAGATTTTACAGCAATATCAATAAGAAAAATAAAAATTCTAGAGAAAGCCCCAGAATAAGTTCTAAACTTGAAGATGACAATGGAAAGCTTTGTTAATTTTATATCAATTTGGTTTAAATTTACCACCGCGCATGGCCCTTCATAAGAGTAAGGGAGTTGGTAAGCAGGATAACAGGCGTGGCCTATCCGAATCAAATAAATCAGTGCTTATTCGGAAGGCAATTTTATTTCGATTTAAATTTAATTTCGCGACACTCAATAAATAAAGTAATTACAGGGCGCTTTTCAGGATGTACAACAATTATTTTAAATTTTCTCCAAAATATTAATAATTGTTCTTCTCGAGGTATATAGGGTCTAAGAGGAGAAGTGTTTTGCTGAAAACTGCAAAGTGATATCAATATTCATTTTCGAGTTATTGACAAATAAATGTCAAAAACACGTTGTGTATTTAATGATATTAATTTTCTGTTGAAACGAATACATTAATTTTACACGTTTAAAATAATAATAATATATTTACTTAACTTACCATTAATTTTCCGGGAAATGCAAATAATAGGGATTTGTGTGTTTTTTCAAACGTCAATAATATAAAGACAAAAGAGAAATGAACAACGAGCTATTTATGTTGTCGTTATCTTCGTAGTTTTGTTTTTTCTTCTTGTATTAACCGATCGAAAATATCATTCATTATGTGGTTGCAATTCATTTTCAATATTATAAAAATACATGCGAAAATTATTCTACGGAACAATAAAACAATTGAGAGGGGAAAAGGCGCCAAGATTGAAAAATATAAAAGATGACAAAGGAAATATACTGACTGAGAAAAAAGAGATAATGGAAAGATGGAAACAGTACTTTGAAGAACTCACAAAAATAAAACAAGATAGATATATAAGAGAAAAAGAGCAAATAGCAAAAACATGACGAAGAACGTATCACACCAATAGGCGATGAAGAAGTCAGAGAAGCAGTTACCAAGCTAAAACTAGGAAAAGCGACCGGGGACGATGGAATGACGGCTGAAATTATAAAATATATGGGAAACAAAGGTAACAAAGAAGTACTTGACCTCTTAAACATCATAATAAGAAATGATATACCTAAGGAATGGAATATGGGAATAATTATGCCCGTATACAAAAAAGCAGACACTAATGAATGCTCAAATTACAGAGAAATAACATTAGCTAGTATCCCAGGAAAGGTATTGACAAGAATACTAGAAAAGGGAACTCCGAGAGAAACTGAAAACAACATTAGAAGATACTCAACATGGATTCAGAGAAGGTTTTAATATTTGTAATCAGGTAATTGGGAGAAAAACTAATAGGGAAAGGAAAAGAAATACATATATATTTTGTATATCTTAAAAGAGCTTTTGATGGGGTAAGAAGAAAAGATGTAAGGCAGAGCCTGGAAAGGAGGGAGCTAGAGAGGAATGATAGAGATGCTTAACGCATAATAACGCATGTATAAAAACAGCAGGAATAAGGTCAGTACCTCAAACGCAGAATCAGCGGAATTCGAAACACAAATTGGGCTGAAGCAGGGATGCGTATTAACTTCATCGTTATTCTTTATGTTAATAGATGATCCTATTAAAAAAATCCAAACAAAGAGGTAAGAATATAAAAGTTGGAAACTGCAAAATGAATGCAATTAACGTACGGAACTTATGTTTGCAGATGATATGGTATTGATACCAGACTCAGAAAAGGCATTACAGCAAAACTTGAAGACATACTAAGAAGACCTAGAAGACCTAACAAAGATAAACACGACGAAAACAAATACAATGATAATGGCGGCAGAACAAAAAACTTAACATCAAAATCGAAGTAACAGCCTTGGAACAAGTTAAGAGTTACAATTACTTAGGAACAACCATTGATGACAACCGGAGAATAGAGAAAAAATAAATGAGAGAATAGGGAAATCCGCAAAAATATGTAATACATTAAGGAATACATTTCTAGATAAAAACGAAATACCAAAACAAATAAAAACAGCGCCATACACCTGTATAAAGGAGTGGTCAGACCAACACTAACATATGGCAGTGAGTCATGGACAACCACGAATAGAGTTAAAAGCAGAGTTGCGGCCATGGAAATGAGATTTCTAAGAAGAATAGAAGGAGTAACAAGGAGAGACAAAATCAGAAATACGACAATCACTAATAGTTTAAATATCAAGCCAATAGAAATAGTCATAGAGGAGAGACAACTGTGACGGTTTGGACATATACATAGGATGGAAGAAGATCGAATAACAAAGAGGATTTTTGAGGCCAAAAACAGAATAGGTAGATACCCAAACACCTGGAAAGAACCAATGTAAAGAAATATGGGATGGATTCAAGCCAAACAACTGCCTCAGAACAGGAAACGGTGGAAGACAAAAATACAAGGATAGTAGTCCGACACCGCAAGTTACAAAGGACGTAGGATAAAAAAGACATGCATCGGAAGATGTTTCAGCAGATATGGTATTTAGATGCTTGGCAGTACGCCTACGACAGCCGGCTGCATCTCATTCCAGTTCTCACCAGAATACCTGCTGTAAGTAGTGAAAACAGTGTTATAAATGTTTCTCCACATTTGAGACTAAGCAGAATATTCAATTTTAAGAGGCAAGTGGACTTATATCGTGTGGTTTTATACCAACCACTATCGGAGAGTGACTGTTCGAATACTAAATTATTGCTAGTAGTTAAAAGATAATCGATGATAACCGTCAATTCTTATTCTATGTATTATGGACTGGTCAGAAAGTAATCTTCAATGGATACGATGAGTGGATCACTAAACCACAAGGAGTATCAATGTACGGTGCGGAATTGTAGGATGTAACATCGTTGGGCAGTTTTTTTCACGGACATTTAGATAGCGAGACATATTTAAACTTTCTTAAAATTAGTTTGCTAGTCTTTTTATGAGATGCTCGTTTGGAAAGGAGACTAACGATGTGGTGTCAAAATTGCCACGTCTGTTGCAAAAAATATTAATTGTTAAGAGTATATAGCTTGCTTCATGTAGACGGAATAAAATCAGAATCTGTTGAGTGTTCGATACCTTTCCAGATAATATTAATATCAGTTGTAGTTTGACTCTCCTTGCTTTCTTTAGCTGTCGGTGGTTAAGAAATTGGACGATGCTCATCATGTGGTAAAAGTGTTTAAGCTGTTATTGTTTCCACATACTCCACTTACAACTATTGAATCCTGCAGTTTTACTAAGGCAAAAATAGCAATCGTTGGCATGGTTCATTCTTTCTTACCGCAACATAGACAAAATGAAAGGTAAAGCATTTAGTTGCTCGGATAACGCATTCCTCAAATACTTGCGGTCATGTGGAAATAAAGTTCTTGGGCTTAACATATTCCCGAAGCTAACTTTTCACTCTTATCCCATGGAGTAAAGGATAAGGAAATGCATTAAAACAAAATCTAAACATTTTTGATGTATTGGATCTCACGGTTTGGTATAGTGTTGTTTCAATTAAATACGGATCCCTTATACAGATATGTCTTTTCATCCTTTCCTTAAAGCCCATCAACCAATCAAATTAGAAGAACAGTACGAATGCCTTTCGTTGAGTGAGTCGGTTAAACCACGTCTGCATTTTAGTCGTAACCAGTGATAAGTCAATACTAGCGCTTTTTGAATAATATGTACTTTATCTTGGGTGCTTTTTTTTTGAGGCGGAAAACTTGAAATTGGCAATAGCGTTTTCTGTGACAGTCCTATTTGACAGTTCTCGGTTGTTTTGGCGTTAGTTTGGTTTGGAAATTCATTATGTTCCTCCGTTCTCCGGCTCTAAAAAAACACTTGTTATATGTTGCTTGATTTTGTTAGTGACTGATTATGGGTCAAAACTTTGTTAGCCATAGTTTCGTTAGTTAGTAGACTTTACTAATGAAATATTCAGAGCTCAAAGGGCATTGCCAACCACCACTAAATTGCATATCGCAATCACAAATGTTTACCCAACTTTAACTAATATTTAATATTAAAGAATTTTATTTCAACTGATTAAAATTTAAGATATTTTTGGAATTACTTTGAAATGTAGAAAGTACCTGAATAATCTGATTGTATGTTTACGTAACATGTTTCAACCTAGCAACAAGACATCTACACTGGTAACACTGCCGCGATGTGTCGCATCTATTAGGTGCCTGTATCTCTGTATTCCACTAACGGATAGATCGGAACAGTGGACCTCTAATAAATCTAGTAAAGGTCAGGAGTTTATTTAGTATTGTTTATATTAAATAACTTTTTTCTAATGCAGCATACCATAATAGAAATAAATAAAAGACTTTAAACAAAATATTAATGGACATTTTAATACAAAAATACAGATATTGTAATCATTTCTTAGTATTGCAGAAAATTTTTTATGATGACGATATTTATCTTCGTAGAAACTTTCTTGAAAGCTACTCTCAGAGACAACACATAAAGATACCAACCAACTACACTTAAACCCCGAATAATATGCACGAGTGTTATAAACACGTTCGATTTCAACTCGTTGGTGTGTAAAAGCAGCAAAATGCACCTACTCAGTCAGTACCGCATTCCAACGCACACACATTTCAATGCTATAAAATTCCGTACTCTACTAAATATTTTCTTGAAGCATAAACAGCGAATTACCATCTTGATTTATTTTATTAGTCGCGCTGATTGTTTGAAACACTTTCAACATTTGCATTTAAGTAGGAACACTTTAATGTTCACTGCTGTATGTTTATTTATTATTATAGTTCTCGAAGTACGTAGTACAGTAATCTCAAGTAAATAATTATCTCAGTTAAAGTGAAAAATGTTTAACAGTCGGTCGTAATTAATATACAATTTATTTTGTGTCACGTAGTTGACAACGAATTTCCAGAAAGGAATGTTGACCTATAACTGAAACATCGTAAATTTAAAGACCCCAGTGCATTTTTCATTCCCTTTCTATTGCAGTGAATTATAAAATATAAGAGTGCATAAAAAATACCAGATACATTTGGTTACTAAAACAACTTTCAACAACTTAACAAAAAAAATTTTCAAATATATGCTAAAGTTACTCGAATGTATCTTTAGATGTCGTTATTTGATGGCAAAAGCAAAGATCGTTATTGCCTTAGCCAATTGCCAGATTGGAATGTCTTCATTGTCTTGTCAAGGTTTGTGCCTACTACTTTGAATGTTATTTCTTCTTTCCGTTCCATTTTAACTTATTTTTTTATTTTTCCTCGATTTTGCAAAGTAATTGTTAATTTCAGAACACAGCCGTACGGATTTGAGTGCTATTATGTAAGTTAAAATTCCAACAATTTACCAAATACGGGTTATGCAACTTTATTTCAGATAATGCCTGGAAAATGGCTGAACGTTTTGGATTATTTCGATAGAGGAAAACAAAACGGAGAGGCCATGTTATCTATAAATGCTGCTTTCGAGGAATGTATTCTAATACCGACTGATAATCTTTACGCGGTGAGTAATATTGCAGAGTATGTGATGCTTTACATATTTCCGCTCAAACTATTTATGTTATTAAGTAGCAAAAAATGCAAAATCCAATTCTTTCTTCTCCTGATAAGAAGAGACTCCGAGCTAAGTTGAAAACGAAAGATTTACATGACTCATCGAAAATGAAAGTGCGGAATACTGTTTACAGCATGTATACAATATCAGTTTTGTCTTAGTTTATTTATAAAAGCTAAGAAAGCATGATAATTTAACATTGTACCGAATCTGTAACAAGTAATATTTGAAATATATATATTATATATATATATATATATATATATATATATATATATATTAAGTGTCAATTTGTTTTATTTAATCAGGCAAATATTCAAGATTTATTCTTGGAGCAATTGGAAATTGTTGACAAATTCACGTTCAATTGGGAAAAATCCTAATCTATAACTTTGTGTAAATTATGAGAATTCAGATTATCTTAATGAATTATGTATATGGTACTTAATTTGAACTAGAAGTACCGATTTGATTCATACGGATAAAGATTGATGACGCGCATTTAAAGATCCATTTAACGAATAGCATTTTCGTTAAGTTACTGTACCCTGCTACTTTTTCATCTGTGAAAATACTAATTACATCCATGTAAGGAGTGCCAATCTTTATTAATATTTGATTTTCCAAACAACGTATCACTTAAATATAAATTCTTTGCATACAATCAAGTTTGATTTATAGTTGATTAATAAGACATATACTTATGACGTTATTTTCTGACGGTGTTGCCAGATACTACTCTTGATTCATACCGACTATTTCTTCCCGACTTTCACAAGTATAACTGAGGATGTCAGGATTTACTCTTGCCTCATTGACAAAGATCTACAATGGTACCACACTGTTGAAGTGCATGCTTAGTTTGTTTTCAGGAACCATTTCCAAGAAACATACATCTGACAACACTACACTCGCATGCTGGTGTAATAATAGGTACCGTAATATTTTCTGCGTTATAATCTTCAAAAGCATTTTACTCAAAACGCTGGCCAACAATATATTTGTAATAGAAAATGCGATAGCTACCTCAAACTAAATCGATGATGCTGATTTCAAATCTGAAATCAGTTCTTTTTCCATCGGTCATAGTTTTCTTTTGTGAGATGTTATTCTGTTTTTCCAAAATTCCTTGAAAACGATGAAGATTGTTACTTCTGTAGTAGTGGATTTAGGTGTTCGGAAAATGAAATGATTGAAAACAGTGTCTAAATATGTACATGGAATTTCTATACATATCATAAATGATAGCGGTATAATTACTTTAGCGACGAGTCCAAACACGTAGCATCATGTTGGTGACTGTAAGCACTTACGGCGCAGCATTATAATTATTGTGAGTTTTGGAAGTGGTTCTTGTTTACCTCGGATATTGTATTCTGTTAATACACAATAAAAAAGATGCGTTGTGCTTATGTAGATAGTATTGATTCTTTTCTGACAAGGCGGTTGAAAGAATCATGTCATATGTTGTTTGCCATTCTCGTGATTTGGAGGGAACCGAAGGATGACACACAGACTGTTATTTCTGTATGACATAAGTAGGTGGAATCATTTGTAAAACAAAGCACACTGTGCGTGACAGTACAAAATTTCCGTTACCAAAACCTCTTGAAAATGTGATATTGAACGAAAATGAATCTGATAACGAACACAGAGAAGGCGCAGAAGGCGGTGAAGAAACACTTGATACCGACCCTTGATCCTTTAGATCGCTATAGGAAAGTGAGTGCTTTTTGTAACGATATTATATTCGTTATGGAGACTGTTGGCTACAAATACAATGTAAATGAGTGGCGTCTGTTCAGTGGCCGGAATAAAATTAGTCTAAAAACAGTACTTCTGCACAATGAAAGGAAGTTGCTATATGTACCGATTGCTTATGTGGTTAAGCTTATTAAGTGAGTATAAAAAATTTGTTGCAGCACATTAATCGTTTCACCAGCTGTGTGTACTCTTGCCCCGTCTTGTTGAAAATAACTATCACTAATTTCTTCTTCATTCAGTTGATTAATAAAAGGAAATAGAATTTCTTCTCGATATCTGTTCGCTGTTAAGGTACCATTACAAAAACAAAAAAAACGGACCAAAAGACTGTTTTGTCAAGTAGTTCATTGTTGAAATTGTTTAAGAACCATTGACAAAATGTTATTCTTCGAGAATGATAAACTTGCAAAATTTCTTGAAAACAGGTCATGCAATAAGGAGATAGATGCAAATCTTTTTTCAAAATCATATGACACGTGCCAAATGATATGCCAGTTAGTTGAGATAAAATCCGGATGGAGATTCCTGGTGCATTATCCATAATTTTTCTATGGAACGCTTTTTCGGTCCACACTTTCTTCTTTTCGCTTCAGGTTTTGTTTCTTTGACATAATATTTAACGGTATGTTGAAAATAATCAGAATCATATTCCAAATTTGCAAGTTCGCTTTGAAATTTTTCCAAACAGTCTCTAAGGGAGTGTACCCATTGTCCATCAATCTTTCATCCACTACCAAAATATGACTAAATCATAAACGATTTATATTCAGTGGAAAAAAACTATTTTAAAATCGAAAAAGTTTCAATTATTTTGACAACTATATAATTGAACTGTCAATAAATCACGCAAATACAAACTAACTGATAAGTTTTTATAGTCAGAAACTACTTGACGCGAAATTTATTTTATGGCTTGTTATTTATTTGTATCTTATTTAAGGCAAAAACCACTTGCAATTTTGAATTGGACCTGAAAAGTCCTATTCGGTATTAGGTTAGTAGGACAGAAACAGGCTTGATTTTGTTAACCAGTGTAATTAGTAATCGAAGATTGGTAAATCTTACCTTTTAAATTTTATACATTGCACGAGATATAATTTGCGATATTACCGTTTTGCTATATTAGCATTTCTATTACAGAAGCCCTACACTATGTATGTACATGTGCCGGTATGTACATACATAGTGTATTCATTGGATGTAAAATCCGTTATGAATGAACAAGACAAAAACAAAAGAATGAAAAAACATGGAAACAGTAATCAAGATTACACGAATAATCACGAAAAGAATTAGAGGTTACACAAAATTATAACACTAAAGTAGAAGTGTACATATCTATGTATTAGAAATCCTTTATTCTAAATTTCAGCTATCTCTATCAACAAATATTTAACAACAAGGCTAACTTGCGGAAATCTGAACTTAAAGAACTTCGTATGAAGATGTACAATATTTTGATGTTAAATTTTTGATTCAAAATCAAAGAAAAGATGTGCACACCCGAATGGAAATACGTGTATATCCAGGCAATGGCGTGTACGCTACACAGATGTGTAAATATATATTGTAAATTAATAAATTTTCTATTCTTACTCACAAGTTATGCTTCGGATTTCGGAGCCATTCAATTGGCGCTGTAATTATACGTCAAATGTAATTAGCAATAAAAGATTTAGAATGTTCCCAAAGTGCAGTATTGTGTAAAAACTGATGAAATAAGTTTAATAGCAGTAATATTGAGGAATGCCGAGACAGTAAGAAATATCGTTACGCAGCTTATTTAAGCCGCATTATTCCTATAACCAATATGGTGTACTAAATTAAATACGTATTCATCATACCAATCTTATTCCCTTCTACGCGATTATATGTACATAAGGCAACATGATTTAATTAAAGATAACGACTCATGTGGTTTTCGCATTGTTTGTATTTCTCGCAAAAACTAGTTGTTATATGACTTTACTACAGCTTTGAGAGATTGTGAACTAACTGTTTGCAAAATGATTTATTCCGCGGTCTTTAGTCATCGATGTAATTCCATTGCTACTAATTAATTCGCCAGTAAGTATTAAAAGTAATTACACCAAAATTAATTTTTAAAGAAATTATCTGTAGATACTTCAACAGATTCTAATTGACTTCGAGAAGTAAGAAGTATTTGGGTACATATATGTGCACATACAATGCGAAATAATAACATAAACGCATGCGAGACTAACTTATTTTAAAGGTGTAGATATGTAAAAGAATATAAAGGAAGTGTAGTCGAATTTAAGACAAGCAAAAAGGCAAAACCTCTAAAACAACTAGAGAGCTGTTGTTTAGACATCGTTTGTGAAACTTCACATAATCCGACGTTTCGATAGTGCTGTCTTTAGGGTAGCCCCCCTGAGAAGGGCTGCTACTTGCCAGATTCATCATTCGTTCAATGACTTTGTCTGACGTATTTCTCTTTCACTATTTTTCTATTAGTGAAATTGTCTTCTGTTGGGGATCGAACTCGATTTGCTTTTCTCGAATTTCGTGCTCCAATGGACTTGACCACTAAGCAAATAGGGTGGACAGAAGTTACTGTGTTAAACTTACATTTAAACTACAATTTTTTTACGCAGAGGAGGTCGTGAAACTATGAAATATTGCGATCGCTAGAATGAAATGTAAAGACAAAGTAAGCCTGACATATACAGTCCCTGTCCATTTTATTAGGGCTACCTTATAAATTTAAGCTTTTGCATGTTTCCAACGCGATAACAAAACAAGTATAAAATTCATGAACAGGGTTCACAATACCTATCTAAATACGTTCCTTAAATATGTTTGTAAGAAATTGAGAAAGTGCCACTTGGTGATCACTTGCATATTATTATATAACATTCGATAATCGTAAGACAGCATAAAAAGTGAAAACTATATAAAATCGTTATTCACAAATTTGTAATTCTGCGTAGTTTTTTCTAACGAAGAGCTCCAGGGCAAGATAACTGAGATATTATCCAAACGCCGACTCAACAGTCCTTACTAGAACACAAAAGCAACGCGATGTCACCGAGAAACCTACAACACATAGTTTTTTCCATTCTTCGTTTATTGCATCATTTCCAGAAATCAACTAGATTTCGAGAGCGATATCTTTAAATTTCTTAAAGTTAAATGATACTTTATATATATATATTAACGCTTCAAGCTGGTAATTTAACAAAGCAGTAGAGATTGCGGCAACTGTGAATATTTTTGCCTACGAGTATTGTAAATGGTAATTTATTACGTAGTCACCCAGTTTTTCAAAAATTGGAATGGTGAAGTACACAATATAACATAAATTAGGCATTCTTAAATTTAGTCGAAGGAAAAGGTGAGTTTAAACAGCTGGAATTGTATTTCCTCGTTTATTAAATTGAAAATGAGCACACTAATATTATTTCTGTCTTAATAATAGGACTGCATAGCTGTTACCTGCGATTTAACTATCTACAGGTAGTGTATTATTACATTATGTCTTATGGCAGTATATGATATAATCCAACCTCGTATAAATTTATAATTATAGCGTAATATCGCAACATTTCTATGTACAGTCCAAAAAGATTTTATGAAGTCCTAAGAAGCAAAGAGCCTGCAAGGATTTAATCACATGTATTTATTCGTTTTATCTAAACAAAAATAAATCAATATTTCGTACATACAACTTTTCTGGCAACAATTCTGGCCCTAAAGACAACGAAAGAAATAATTTCATATTAGTATACGTAAAGGTATACATTTCTAATCCTTATAGCTCGTCTGCGTTATAAGCAATGAAACATGGTATAATTATTCGATATAATGATTTAGATTAATTTTGTTAAAGTGCAAATGCTCACCATAGTACTGAAAGTTGCGTACCCGAACACTGTGGTACTGGAACACCTCATTATCGCCCTTATTATATTTCACTAACACCGCCCGCACATTCCTGATCAGTTCTGAGGATGGTAGCTTAGTTATCGAAACATGCGTCTATTGTTAATGACGTCATGTGGTAATAATGAAAAGTGAAGTGTTCCGTAATGCATGAATCCATAATAAATAAATCGTAGCTGAGTAGTGAGTATCACCTAGGTTCATATTGCGAAAAGTTAAAAAAGCATCAGTAAACGTTGAACGAACACACATCTATTATCTGTGCTTTAGTACAATTTTCATGACTCAAGTTAACAATTCGTTTACTAAATTGACTGTGGAAAATATAAACAGGGAATTCAATAAATTCAATTAGGCATTTATACTTTTATAGCCCCATAAAACTCGATTTTCATACACAACTAACAAAAGCAGATATAATTAACGAATAATGATATACATAGAGATTTTTCGAGTATAAAAACGAATGTGTATGCTGTTTGCGGATATCAAATATGTCCTTGGATTTTATTTGCAACATTTACTGTTATTATGCAACTTACATCTGCGTATGTATGTATATAAAACTGGCGGCAACACATTTAACCCGGTCTATGCAACGAAAACACATAAGACAACATTTATTTAAGTAGTGAACATGTTTCGTTTAGTTCCTAGATCTACATGATAATATCGAAGGTTATTATTGAGGCTAGAATGTGTCTAAATAAGTAATGGGTCTTGATAATTACGAAACGAAGTATTTTGCGTTCAATTACGAAGAATTTTTCCAAAGGTGATAGAATAAATTCGTTTAATCAGTTATATAGGTTATTTGAAATAAAGCAACGAAAGTAGATTGCAGATTACTAGTAAGATTATTTTTTTCGAGTGAATTACAGCAGTTGGTGGTGAACATAGAAAGTCGAACTTTTATCTTTTGAATTTTTTTTTATTACTGTTTTCATTTTTGCAAGTTTCTACTAAATAAGAGAAAGGCGTAAATAAACTTGTTTCATTTATTCAGTAGCGCTAATTTCTTTTTATCTACACTTAATGTTGTACCTGTTGGGCGATGCAAGTATATACAGCAATAATATAACCTCACAAATTCTATTAAAAATATCAACGCTGTACATTGTCGCTGTTATTAATAAATGGCGCAACACAAGTAATAATTAGTTGAGTACAATGCACTGTGTAATGATGTATCAGAACTATTTTTCTGGCGTGCATATATATGGCATAAATATTTATATTAATACTTTGTGGATAAATTTCTATGTATACCTGCAATTGGCCGCCAGCTAATAGGTATCGATGATCAATGCAGAACAGATCGTTCTGCTGATCATACGGTTATTGATTGTTATTAATTAAACTATTTACAATTAGTTCACCAAAGCACAGTTCTAATACAAGTAACAATTTGCGTTAAACCGTTGCAAAATATTCTATATAATTCTACAACAACACCTGGAGCAACACGATTTTCTGCTCCAACTCAAATGTACGGTTAGATAATGAACTTGACGTGATTGCGTTCTCGAAAGTCGCTGTTTGACATTTCTCTATGCATATCAACCCATAGTATAATTAATGCACCATTGTTTGCGTGAATTGGTTGTAATCCGCCCACGAAAAGATACAGATTAAACACGTTTTCTTTATGGCTACTTAAAGCAAATAAAGTTCAGACAAAATGTGAAGGCTTTTACATATCTCTTGAATGAATAAAAATAAACTCATAATTTGATTGCATCAATGATTCTATCTTATCTGCATTTAGGAAAAACAACATTCTTGTAAAAAGCAGTCTAAACCTAAGCAAACACAAATAATGGGGAAGAAAAACACTGACAAAACACTATGATAAGTGATAAGCATTTCTAAATATATATATATGATATAAATTAAGTAACTAAGTGTATAATATGAAATTCAAGGTAATTTGCTTATATTTGTGCAGTGTGTTTAAGTTGAAGTCAGAATTATTGTATAGTTTGTTATTACTGAAACCTCAAAGTTGGATAAATTAACATCATTTTTTTCACAGCGATTGCAAGAACTGTGTGGTTGTACAATTCACAGGTGGCGTAGTAAATTCAACTCCATACAAATTAATAATTTATTCGGAACGAAGCGTTTCAAGAGCACGTGGACTCTCATTGTCAACCGTGTTACCGACTGAATGTGGTATAGAATTTGAAATAGGTTATATACCTATGTACCTAATTGTCCCTTCTGTTGTACACATGAAAATTACGTAGTAAATCTGATGTAGTAATATACATATATATAGAACGATAAATTCAACATGGTAAAAATATTGAAGTAAAAAAAGAAGAATTAAATTTTACCAGGAACTCTTTATTAAAGTTTTGCTATCTTAATGGGAGATACCATATAAATACGACGACGTTGCGCGATATCAACTTTTTTCTACTTTTCTATATAATATAGAGCCCATGTAAAAATTTGTTGTCTATTATAATGATATAATTTATCTCATTCGAAATTCAATGACCTTTTCTAAAATTCTATTAAATTTTTAAATATTTTTCGTGATATTGGTGGTTCGCGTCCTTATCATGTTTTGTTGCTGTTGGACGCGAATGCGAAATATATTATGCTCATACGCACTCTGTGGAATTACAAAACACTTACCGTCCCAAATGATCGCACACTGTTTTCAAAATTCTCGTACGTGGAAAGGATGGTATGCCTGGCAGTTTCATTTATAATTAATTTCATCCTATCAATAGTGTATGTTGTGTAGTCCATCTGCCAGTAAGTTAGGTAGTTAAAAACCATAAATGTGACCCCACCCGCACCCCCGGAACAACGGGTGACAAAATAACAGCGTCAATTTGACTGATGAAGTTTTTCCGAATAAAAATGGAACTTTTCTGCTAATAAGTAGAGATTCTGTAAGCTAGCGGAAAGTGTATCGTGTTCCAGTTGCTATATATCTATTCATTAAAGTTGCCGATACACTTATGGAGTTGCAGTCTAGGATATCCAAGATACGGTACGTCCGCGTCTACTCTTCAAACATAAAAGATTTGAAATTGTAAAACTCATCGAAATCCATTGATTTTCTATTCACAATCCCTAGATAGCCAATAAACTTTCTTTTTGAAATTTTAATTAATAAATGCTTTTAATAAGTCCTTTACTTTTTGCACTCACACACGCACTTTGGTATTCTAGGTCGACGAATCTTCCTTCTCTGCAATAGGAACGCCGACGATGGAAGGCCGAATGTTATGTTGGAGTTATTTCTATTGGATCAGCAGTGTTTGGCGCGATATCCGGGTAATATACTATGGCGACAGCTCCACTACAATTTCTATATAAACTTTGAGGTATTTTTCTCCCCATAACTTGCGAAATTATTATAAATAAGGAGCGTACAAACTCTGTTGATGCTCTGAATTAGCTTCCGAAGCTACTCGCCAGTTGCTTCGCGTGTCGATTGTCGATCACGCTGATAAACCGCTACTAGATGTTAGGCGACAACTGACTGTAGTAAGGTCATCATAGCAACGAAAACATTTCCCATGTGTTTTCAGCAATGGAGATGTAAGCCTTGGTTGTGATCTTCGCTATGTGCCGTGTGTGTTGAATATTATTGTATAAAGTTTTATATTAATTTACATTGAATTTTGTGATATAAACTTTTGATTGGATATCATTATTCTCTTTTCCTGTTGTTTAAGGGCCTATTTTTTAAAGAATGGGAATTTTTTAAATAATAAAGACGAAAGGAAATTTTCGGAAATTGAATTTGAATGTATATGGTCTTAGAAAACTGTAATCTACGATTACGTTAAGATATGTAATAATTTAGTCTGACATTAAGGTGCTAGCCGATCTTAGAGGAAGTCGAACACTGCATTCTCCCTAACAATACAATTAAATTAAAGGAAACTATAAATAAGGAAAATAACCTTAGTGAACGGTGAGTTTTGCAAATATAAAAACAGAATGGGCATGTTCTTGAGGAGAACAGAGGGCTTAAAAAATACCTTAACAATATATTATAACTTTTCATTTGACTACATCAATTATTTGATTCAATATACATATAGTTTAGAGAAAAATTTAAAATAAAAAACCCACTTTGCAAGATAAAAACCTAAGATTCTCCACCACGCCATGTATAGAAAATGGTATATTGTACGTATATTGTGCGTTTCACTTGCCCATCCGCAATTGATATCTACACTAACCTGTTAATCACAGTTGTTTACCACGTAAACTGTTGTATATATTTTCTAACTTCAATGATGAAAACAGGGGTTGTCGGTTTTGATGCTCGCCATAGTCGATTTACAATTGCTACAGGTATATTTGCTACCAGCAGATATTTTTACGTATTTATTTACATCAAGAAAAAACCATTTCCGTACGTGCAAAAAATATGTCTTTTATCTGCTCCACACTGCCCACTATACAATGAGTTAAGATCGACCAATTAATTTTTAGATTACCACTATGTTAAATAATCCGAATATATACTACATCAAATTATTTTATTTCAATTAATTCTTCACGTTCTTTGTTTTTAACATTGTAGATACTAGCATTTAATGAAAATTTAATAGTACCGGGTGAAATGTAGGAAATAAAGGAGAATGTAATCTTATTGTTGTTATATAAAGCAATTGTTCCTCGAGGTTTTGTCTTGTGTAACCAGAAATTATTTCTGTGCTATGCTCTGCTTTTATAAAGTAAATTGCTATTGCTATAAATCATCGTAGAAAAAATATCGAGTGAAAACAGCAGTGTTTTGTAGAAAGGGGAATTCCCTTGTATCCAAAGGCCACGCCTAAAATTATACACATACACTACCGTCCAAAGTTTGGACGCAGCAACGGATTTTACAAAAAGTCACAGATATAGTAAAATTTTATCGTGATTATCAATGAATTTATATAACATAAGTGATATAAAAGTAAATTGATTCAAACTTAATATTTATGCATTATTTAGTTCGTAAGTGTATTTTCAAATTTTAGATATTCTTCGAGGTAACATTTCGAAACAGTTTACGTGAATTTATTGCCATGCCTTCTGTAAATATTCCTATAGGTGCTGGGTGTTCTGAAGTTATCGCTGCTCTTCGATGAAGCTCATCCCTTAAGAGCTATATGAGGGATAAATCCAAACTTTGAGGAGGCCAAACCATTAATTTCAGTTCTTGCTGCTTTCTGCCCCAAAAAGTTTTTACAGATTCGAGCCGTACGTTTGAGGTCATTTTCTTGCTGGAATACAAATAACTTACCAACAAGACGGGTTCCAGACGGAATAGCATGATTTTGCAAAATATCAAAATACTCCTCTTGTCGTATTGTACCACTAATTTTCTCTAAATCACCCGTAATTGTTCCAACAAAGCAACTCCAAACCATAATACTACCACCTCCGTGTTTGACGGATGACACTAAACAGGCCTCACTAGCTCTTTACCTTGGTCGTTGACGAACAGAAATTTTCCGTTACGTACCAAACAACTGAAATTTGGACTCGTCTGTCCATAAGCGTGCTTTGCAATCATCCAGTGACAGTTTGCATGCTCTCTTGTCCATGTTAATCGTTTTTCTTTATGCGCGCGTTTTAAGAACGGTCTTTTGCGTTCGGTACGTCCCCTTAAACCTGCTGCTAATGATTGCCTCTTGGCGGTGTTAACAAAAACTTTTGTTCGTCGTTTTGTATAAACGCGGGTTGCGATATCCGGTGCCATTAGACGTCCATCTCGTTTCGAAGTCGTTACTATGAGTCTATCTTCATCTTCAGAAGTTGCCTGTGGCCACTCACTTCGCCTTCTATCAAGACTTTGTTTCGTGTCTCTTCTCCGGGCCAATGTATAATGCACATCATTCAGTAAAGTTCCTAACCGTAGAGCTATTCTCTCTCGGTACATCCTTCATCGCGAACAGTATAAATATTACTACGTTGTTCTACAGTCAACTATCTGCGTTTTAGCATCTTTACGCTCGGTACTTTACCAAATTGTTATAATTGCGCACTGTTTTCAAAAAACTAATTCCGCACTGAAAAGCGATAAAACACTAACGATTAATATCTTTATCATATGCACTAAACGATTACCAAATTAATACTAAGAGCAATAAAATGTATTCGGGTGAAATTGCTTTAAGTAGGAAATGGTTACAGCTCAAGGAGTTTCTATATTTTTAACGTAAAATGCATATGATAAAAGCAGGAAAGGTTTTTGATTGTGGTACGTGTTTAAGTTACTTAATCTTTTGACACATTCTGTATAACAAAAAGAAAATGCTACAGGCGTCAAAATCTGCCAAAACTTTAAATAAACAAGAAACTTCTGGACAAATATTGGGAAACTTACCTGAACTTATAATAAATTAATACTAAAATTTGATGTCGGGTTCGAAAGTGTAATGCATCCAGAATGTTTCGTTAAAAATAAGTAACCTAGTATCGATTTTTTACAACTTGAAATGATAAACAGAGCAAGCATATTTTACCTTAATTAGTTCCACTGATAGTAATATTTCCCCTAATGTTAATAGTTTGTGTTGAATACTACTATTCTGCAACATAAGGAAATTGAGAAAATTGAAATAATTAGTATTAGTTCACAAGTAGTAAATTAGAAGAACATATTCAAAAAGATAGGAGGCGTAAAGATAAGATATTCATAATTAAGGCCTGGTGAGGAACCTTGCTTCGCAACAACCATACCAATTTTACGATTTTCCGATAGACGATAACGGTAGCATTTTGTGTTGATTTTATTACCGAGATATTCAAGATTATGGTGTGGAAAATACCCACAATTTTCGAAAATGTGTTAATAGCACTTCGTTTTCGCTCATTTAATTCTAGAGATATATAGGGTTAAGGATTAGAGTGGATGCCTACTTTGTAGTCATCACATGAATATGACGATTTTCGAAAATGTGATAATGAGAGTGTTTTGCACTCGTTTTGTGCTGCTTTGTGGCTGCTTTTATCAAAGCGTTCCCACCATCTCCTAATCTTGAATACCCCGAGAGAGAGGCAAGCATAGAATGGAACTTTTACGACATAAATCAGGCCAGAACGGGCATAAAACTTTCGCATTGTTAAAATTGAAAAAAAAAAGAAGAACGCGACGATAGCGTGATCTTAACTCTCACTTTCTATGCGCCATTATCTCCAGAAAAAAATGAGGATATAATAAAATATATACGGCATAAATCAGCTGAAAACATTCGCATAGTCAATTTTCCATTTGTCGAAGGTACGACAGCATCGTGAAGTTGGCCCTAACTTTTTGAGCACGAATATTGAATGGAGTGTGCATAAGATATTTCTTTTATGGCACAAAACAGCATTTAACAGACACAAAACATAGACGTTTTCAAATTTTAGAAGTTGAAAGTGTGAAGATCAACTCCACTCACCCGATGATAGTCATATATCAATTGTTTATTGTTTGCTTCAAATCTCCATAAAAAAATCCAGTCGCGGGAAGAAACTCGTATAGACTTTGCATTTAAACAATTGAAGTATTCAACGGGTCAAACATAATTAATGGTACTATGTAAAAGCATGATATTGCGCTAACCTTACTGTTTATTACTGATAATTCTGTTTAAAAGAAACAACATTTTTATTTACGGACTTCGACATTCTGTGCCTTTCAAATATTTAAATATTTATCTTTTTATTAAGACAAGCACACATGAAAGATCCTAATTAATAAAAATAATATACTCAAAGCTGAAGATCTCCTCACTGGCCTGCCATAAATAACTCTCTTTAATTCCCTAATATACGTTCTTAATTTTAATATTTAAATTAAGATAATGGCGTAATTAAATTCGGGAATTAACCAGTAAGATAAACTGATGGACATAGTTTACGTTAATAGGGACTACGGATATACACATGCGCATGGTGGTCGTTGATAAGTTGGGAAATAGGCGATGATATTTTTATATACACTGAAGACAGCTTTAACATTTACGAAAACCTGGCTGGCGTGATTTGATAAGCTATATATGCAATGTATATTAGATTACAAAAACGTATTATGCAGACCTCAGCGATTTTCCGTATTTAACGTCATCTTTCTTAATAATTTTCTTGTGAGATTTGACAAAATTTTTACATCTAATTTGATAACTAAATGAGACATAAAAATATCAAATAAAACTTCATCAATCAGTCTGTGTATTCAGATACTACATCGAATAATGTAAAACCAAAAGTAAATATTGACCTGTTTTTGTAAATTTCCAGAAATGTAATATTTTCCTACATATTTAATTGATTCCTTACTTTTTAATCGCAGCGTATATACACCACACGAGAAAAGCAATTTTTAGTAAATTCTTGTTTTTAGGTCATTTCGATTTCATTTTATAATCTTTCCAAAACACCAATGATTAACTTTCAATATACTCTCAAAGTTTATCTACAAGTAAGCGTTTTATAATATTGTTAGCTACAACTGAACTAAACAAACATTACGCTTATTTAGTTTCTGTGATACAGGTTGAGTATTATTTCATATGATCCGAACAACCATATTTTACGTACTTTCATTTACATATTAACGTGCACATCCTCATAAAAGCTACATACCAAGAATATTGACACAATGTATACCACTTGTACGTTACGTCGATGCAATCCTATATTATTTGAGATACGGGAATTATTTTGTTTCAATCTGACCCGTTAATTATATTATGTTGGTGTTCAAATAAAATGAAGTGATTTTTCGGATTATTCTAAAAAGCACATTTAGTTAAATATTACAAATCCATTTACATTGATCAGCAAGTTTCTGTTTGACTCTGGTTAAACCAAGTAAAATTATTTTATTTAACTAGTATTAGCTAACCAAATAAGTTCGTGTGGTTTTCTGCACAGCAGAGTACTATGTATAGTTTTAAGTTGCTGATCGATGGCACTTGTTTGTTATCTGCCATCTATTTTAATATGAATCCTTGTTTTGTTGGATACATACACATTTGGTGGCAATTGTTTAATTCCTAATTTAAATAGTTGAAAATAATAACAAATACAATTACAATTCGGGGTTGTTTACGAGTACAAACTTAATACCAAAGTTGCAGTGGCGGCGCGAAAAATATGTACCGCACTCGGAGATGATGCTGTTAGTAATCGAACAGCACAGTATTTCAAGAAATTTTCTTCGGAAGATCTCCGCTTGACCGATGAAGCACGCTCTGGGAGACTGAAGATAATTAACAACGGGGATCTTAAATAGATTGTGGAGGCAAATTAAGGTACAAAGTGCCTTAAGCTTGCAAAACGGTTCAATGTGAGTGATGAAACCATTCGTTAGCACCTTCTTCAGCTAGGAAAGACGTAGAGGTTAAGTAAATGGGTCTCACATGCATCGTCAAATGATGACAAATTAGGTCGTCTTACCATTTGCTCGACAAACATTTCACGCAACGATAATGAACCATTTCTTAATCGATTGTAAAGCTGCGACGAAATGCGGAAATTGTACTCTAATTCTAAGTGTTCGTATCATTGGTTGTCACCTACTGATTCGATACCACACACTCCCCAGGCTTTCTTGCGCCCAAACAAGATTTTATTGTGTGTTTAGTGGACAGCAACCGGAGTAGTCTGCTATGAGTTTTTGGAAAGGGGCCAACTCATATCAATGCGAACTTGTATTACGAACAGCTTTAGCGGGTATAAACAGCACTCATCCAAAAACAAACTTTTTTGCTCAATCGAAAAAAGTAGTATTTTTCCAAAATAACGGCAGATCATATCGGAAAACTGACCCAGTAAAAAAGTTCTCAACTTCACTGGGAAACGTTACCTGCCCCTCATATTCTCCTGACATTTCGCGTGATTGCTATCTTTTTTTGTCTCTTGACAACTACATGAGGCTCAGACAGATGTAATAAATGCAGTCCGTCAATTTTTTGATTCAAAATCCATGGAGTTCTAGAATAGCGACATACAAAAATTGGTGTCACGTCGACAAAAGATTAATGAGTTTGACGGTAATTATTTCGATGAATAATAGTGTATTATTGCTTCTTAATAAATATGTATCCTTTACCACAAAGAAACCGCACAAACTTATCTGATTACCTGATATTTCAGCTGGTATTAAATATCGGAAAAAGTAGCTTATTTAAATATAAACTGAAACTAGTTAAATCAACAAAATTATTTTTTCAAAAGAGATCCGAAAAAAATGGAATATTCCGAGTATTCGGTATGTGATTCAGGTACTTCTCTGGAGGTTCAAGAGGACTTTCAGGGTAGATGATTCAACTTCCTTGTTTTTAATAGCATCTTGTAAAATAAAATCGATATTTTGATTTTAGAATAACTTATCACTCTGACGAGAAAGCGTTCTTCCAATTTCCTTGTGTCGATCCTTGTTCCGTTGCCATGAAAATGAATTTTTGCTATTTTATTTCCACATTGTATTATTAAAATATACAAGAAACTATAATATATAATACATAAATAATAGTTTGTGCGGGCATCTAATTTTACATGTTCGATGATATGACAACCAAAGAAATTATAATGCCGTACAGATATTACAAACCAAATTTATAGCATCAGTGTTTCCGCTGCTGTATTGAAGAATTTAAAATGGGAGGAGTTTGAATAAGTTAAAATAACACAAATTTGATATTTACAGTCACACATTAATAAAATTCATTCTACAATATTTTATAACTTTAAAATATCGCAAATTGTTTATGTGAAATGAGTTTAAAATTTGGTCTAGGAAATGAATTTAGTGTCCTAAGTATGCATTTACTAGATTTTAGTACTTAGTTATCCAATTCATAGGAGGTTCGATTAATTAAAGATGAAGAAAGCAGAAAGCATTTGATATATGTGGTTATTGGCCTTACAAAAATTGGAAACTTTACGGAGTTCTTGTTTTCCCTCAAAAACCATATAAAAAACCAAAAGAAAAGAGCAACAGTACACAAAGAAGTATAAAATATATCAGTGATAAAGACTACAATCTCAACAACTAACATGCCATCGAAAGAACCTCGAACGCTTGCTATATCCGCAGCAATATTGAAACTGTATTTTTGTCTATAGATAATCAATGAGTTTTATTATTTTCTATTCATTATTTGCCACAAATGCTTATTTTATTTGCAGTATTTATCGTAATTTTTTTTAAATGTCTAAATACATTATGTACGTATGTTGTAGGCATTTTTATATTTACTTTCATATGAGAATTGGTAAATATGACGCGCACAATGGTTTGTTCTATATAAGGAGAGTGACAAATAACTTCTTTTGCTTGTTTACTTTTTAGTTTTTTCTCTTATTTTGTTGTAGATTCTTTCTTTCCATTATAATTTCGATGATGACTTAGCATCAGGCTTATATCGTCTACTCTGCAAATAGTTTCTTTTAGTTAGACGATCTTATTTCCAAAAATCAGGTCAGGCTTAAATTCGTGTCGCTTTGCCAATTTAACTGTTACAAATCTTTATACATTAATCATTATAGTATTACTGCGAATTAATTGCATGGTGATTAATAATTAAAAAGTTCAGCTCAGATAAGCAAGTCTTTACATATTAGAAGTTTATATTTTTACGTTATTAATGATGATCGCCTGGTAGATCGATATTTGCATTTCTCTGACTAGGAACTTTTACAAACTAACCTAAATTATATAAAAAATCACTATCCGAAAGCAATTACTCAGAGAAACTTGTAAATATAGTTATGAAAAGAAATCAATTATCATCATAACAATTAATAATGAAGGAACAGAAAGATACATCGCACTTCCTTACATTCCTGTTCTGTCATAAAAACGAAACATTAAATGCATAAACAGCCTGACATTCAAATAGCCCATAGAAGATTAAATACAAACGAACAACATTTCTCCAATACCAAGCAGTCGATCGTAATAAACAAACACACACCATTTACGGGATTGATTGTATTAGTTTTCATGGTGTGTATATCGGGCAGACGTAACAATATCTTAATAGAAGAAAGAATGTACAAAAACGTAGAGTGAATCAAAGATGTTATTGCTCTAGCCAAACATGCTGTTATTTTGGGGCATAAATTTGATCTCCAAAATATAAAAATATTGAATAAAGAAGTAAATTATAATAAACGAATTGTTAAAACACGGTTGATACAAAATCCAACACAAATAGCATTAATGATAGAAATGATATGAAAAGTTCAAGCAACACATGTATGTAACAATGTACAATGGATATAAAGTTTAGATGTTTGTATCTATTTGAGAAACTAATTGGATTAACTAGTTATAGAGTAGTTTTACTATAATTTCAACGCGTTTGTGTAGTAGTTTGTGGAGTAACAAAGGCTGCAGGAACGAAAATATTTATACTGTATTTATATATGTAATCACTACTAGTTTGTGTTGCTTATGTAGAGTGATGCAAAAATTCGCTATAGTATTGTGTCGTTAGCATGCTTTCCAATACTGACATAGTCATACTCCTATGACGAGGTGAGAATATGTTGATCTATTTGGAAAAGGAGCGTTTAGCGTGTAATGATATGGTGTTCGCGAATTTAAAGAAATCGTTCGCATAATATTCGCACTATTGGTCTTCGGCTAAATTCTTGTCTATACGCACTATAGCTTGAAAATCGGGATTCCCATTTATAATCTCACACAACTTGTCGGTTGTTAATCTTCCTATACTACCTGCTAGATTTCGTAACAAGGCTTTGAGGAAATCTACTATATTTAGTGCTTCATATAATGACAGCTTGGTGTTCTCTGATTTGGAAATAGTGTCTAAAAGAATTGAATAATTTTCGGAAATATACTCTGTTTGAGCTTGGATTTCAGTATCTGAAACCTGTCGTTTGCTCACTGAAATTGTTTGTGCTGCTTGCGGATTTAATAATTTGTAAAAATTTCAGCTTTCATCCACGTGGCCCATCTCGTCAGTACTGGCTGCGCTGGGTGAGGAATACCCAGCAAGCCTATTTATACTCACGAATGCGTTTTGGAGAATCAGTAAAAACTTTTTTGGTAGAAACTCCAAATTGATCTAATTTTGGATAACTGTTTCTATTTTATAATTTTATAATTCAGCCACAATGTGACACGCATGGAGCAAATCGGTTCCATGAAGTAAGCAAGGATAAGATTGTTTTAATAACTTCTCAGTTTTAACCATGTTCGAACCTCTGTCTATAACCAACATTATAAGCTGAGTTGCCGATATGTTCAACTTCCGAAAGGTATTTTCTATAGTTTTCACTATCCTTTTCTCGTTTGTCTTCTATAATCTTTTACTGCGAGACAAGGATGCTTCACCACTTCTTAAAGTGAGCAATAACACATTTGAAATGCAATTCTTTCTTGCATCACCTGTTTCATTTATCGTCAGCCATAATTTTTTAATCTTTTAACACTGCTTTTATTTGAGCCATAATCGTGTTTTTCACCCGATGAAAATTATACTGTAATTGATCTATTATTGGCAATCTGTATTCCTGAACGTATTTCCCGCAAAACATTCGAAATTTTTCATTGTCTATAATATTTTGTGGCATGCTTCACACACGTAACATATAAATAAAGTCATATAAAGATTTATAATATGGTATCTCACGTTGTACATTTAACCGGTATTGCTTGGTATTAACGTCTTTTACACACAAAAATACTATACGGTATAATTCTGATATTGCAAACAATACATTTAGTAATATTGCCAGTGTATTCTAAAGTCGGAGAACGGTTAATAAATTTATTAACACTCGTCGAACATAACAAAGAACGCCTTCGATTCACCATCAACAATCTAATCCGACATTCATACACATATTAACCGTATGCGTATGAATTTCGATTTCGGGTATGTCCGATCGCTTTCATGCACTCGTTTCTGCAGGCATGCTAATAATGACATGTTATACTAATAAACGAACTACTTCCGGAATTGGACCGTGTCATGATGAGATGTATAGAAATAAAATAAGAGTAAGAGGAGAAAGAAATAAAAAATAAAGGAGGGAAGGGGGAAGGGGGGAGGGTGGAAAGAGAAGAAGAGAGACGTGTAAACCACGCTAGAGGCGAAACCTTTTATCTCCTTTTCTTTTTATTTCTTTCTCCTCTTACTCTTATTTCATTTCTCTATATCTCATCATGACACGGTCCAACTCCGGAAGTAGTTCGTTTATTACTGACTGGCTGTGGAAGTCCACGTATTCATTACATGTTATACTACTACATTTAAGAAGTGTCTATTTCATTAAACTATACAACTCATAAGAATCAAAACTAACAAGTACCTAACACAATGCTGTTAAATAGTATCTCAGACTTTCACGACTGTTTGACATAGTCTTAATGCTTGTCGGCTTCCGCCGTGTCACTAGATTTTTGTCCTGGACGTTTCGCGAACAACTGCGGTACTGCACTTTCAAAGGTACTGTACCGGGACAAAAACCTAGTGACACGGCGGAACCCGAAAACCGTTACGACTATAATGCTGTTAAATACACCTACTCATGGTATTGGTAGGATCATTTACGGGAAAAACGGAGAAAAATACGCCAACATGCGGACATGTTTCTGTTGGTCGGCAGCGTCATCAATGCGTTTTCGAGCCTTCCCTCTCTAAGAATGCAATTTCCTCTCAGCCAATCTCACCATGTGCATATGTATACTTCCTTGCCGTCTATAAACAGACAAACAAACGGGTACAGTTTCTCAACCCTTCTCCTGAGTGGCTGATGGATTGCTAAGCCAGACAGGGCGCGCACTAACAGTACATAGGGTAGCTGCACATACATACTTCTTTTCGCTCCTCACATTCTTTTCCTGTAAACGACCCCACCAATACCACGAGTAGCTGTATTTATCAGCATTATGTTAGGTATTCTTTTCTAAGCATTTTTCCGATGTATTTTTAAAACGTAGTAATGTTTTCAAAAAGTTATTGAGAATTTATTCCTTGAAAAATGTGTTTCATATATATACTTAGCACAATTCTGCAGTCCTTAAAATTCTTAGTTTGTAGTTTTAAGTATTTTAATTAATATAATCGGCTAGTTGTGTTATTTTTTGGCTTAACTTTGTATGGTATTTTCGTCTCCTAAAAATACTAAAATTACTGTTATCAATCATAGCATCACTTCTATATTTACCTATAGATGTGAGCGTAGCCATTACAAAGATTGTCGCTAATAGCAGAGGGACATGGATATGTACTTGAATATATACTTTTCCGAATGTTGCACGATTACACTTAGTCGCACAACAATAGCAAATTAGCTAACCGGAATATGATCAATTGACGCATGCGTTGCTTATACAACTCGCAAGACGAGTATGTTGCATCATGTCGTTGACCTAATCGCGTAGCATTATGCAGTTAATTACAAGAGAATAATGATAATGGTAAATACAACTACAGGTTCATGATTATAAACAAGTTTGTGAACTAACGTGCCGACTTGACTAAATACGTATCTCGAATGGAACCTCTATGAGTCATCTTTAGTGAGTTTACCACAGCTCGCTGTAAAGTACTATTTCACTATCAAATTATTTAGCGTTCTGCTACAGTTCCAAAGCTGACTAAGTGAATCATAATGTGTCACGCATCAATTGCTTTTATACGAACGATGCACTTGTATGAAGTTACTACAGGTAATATTTCATCACTTGTTCAAATCGCCAGATGCTTTCATTTCGCAACCTAATATACAAAACGAAATATAGGATAGATGAATTATTCGGTGCGATAATTTTATGGTTTAAATATAAGTGTGTGGTAGACTATTTGAAGTACG
Organism: Trypoxylus dichotomus; assembly: GCA_023509865.1. Classification (NCBI taxonomy): domain Eukaryota; kingdom Metazoa; phylum Arthropoda; class Insecta; order Coleoptera; family Scarabaeidae; genus Trypoxylus; species Trypoxylus dichotomus. The sequence goes on from CM042074.1 coordinate 46,374,949, forward strand.
TTTAACGAATCAGGGGCTGGTACTTTATTTGAAGTCAATATTTTCCCATTAAATTTTTGGACGATAAGAAAGATGTATTTATGAAGCATGTTGTATTAGTAGCATATATCAACAGCAATGCCATCATTGATGACCAAAATGTATTGCTCTAGTCGCAAGTATTTCATACACCTCACACATCAAGCCGCTTCAGTTTGCTACACTTGACTTCCCTTATCGCTTGTATAAATATTATATAAACGAAGCGCATTCTAGATTTCGTGATTTCGATTCTGTGACGCATGACGCTATATCTGAATGAAAAATGTGATATCGAAAGCATCCACAATTTCTAAAGAAATAAGAAACACTGTCTAGCAACAATTTCGTTATGACTTCTTCATCCACTATTTTCTCGACTCTTTTGTTATTTAATAATAAAATAATAACAGTATAAGCGCAGTTTAAAGGTTTTACATAAACGCATAACGTCTAATAACTACTTAGTCTATCGAATGAATAAAAACGCTGTATTGTCGTTAAAAAGAGAACAAACTGGTTCTGTATCTCAAAAACAGAGGAGTGGCGGGGTAGGAATAATTATCAAAGCTGAGACAGTGAACAACATACAAAAAGAAAAGTGTACAAATGCGAGACTATTAACAATTGATACAAAACTGGAGGGAAACGAAATATGGAACATAATTGTGGCATACGCCCCAAATGACAACGTAAAAAAAGAATCTGAAATAGACGTTGCCGACAAGACCAAAGAATTGCTTGCTGAAGAGATCAAAAATGGAATAGGGATAGAAGATAAATGGAAGAGATACAAAAACAACATACTAAAGGCAGCACAAGAAAGCTGTGGAATAACAAAGATAGCAAGTACATACACAAAAAGAAGCAGATGGTGGGCAGCAGACAACTCAAAGTTAAAGATAAGAAAAGTAAATGGAACAGATACATACATAGCAGAAAAGTGGAGGATTATAAGATGTACAAAATAGCAAGGAAAGAAGCCAAAGAGAGTATCAAGAGGGCCAAACAAAATTCTTGGATAGAGTTTGGCCTAAAACTGACAAACAACTGCGGAGAAAAACCAAAAATTATTCTATGGAACAATAAAACAGTTGAGACAGAGAAAGACACCAAGACTGAAAAATATAAAAGATAATAAAGGAAATACACTAACTGAGGAAAAGGAGATAATGGAAAGATGGAAACAGTACTTCGAAGAAGTCAAAGAAATAAAACGGAATAGATATATAACAGAAAAAGACCAAATAGCAAAAAACGGCAAAGAACGTATCACACCAATGAGCGATGAAGAAGTCACAGAAGCAGTTAGCAAACTAAAATTAGGAAAAGCGGCCGGGGAGTACGGAATCACGGCTGCAATGATAAAATATATATATGGCTGACAAAGGCAAGACAGAACTACTTTACCTCTAAAATATCATTAAAAAAAAGAAATAGCAAAGGAATAGAATATGGGAATAATTATGCCCATATATCAAAAAGGAGAGGCAAAAAATGCTCAAATAACAGAGGAATAACGCTAACAAGCATCCCAGGAAAAGTATTGACAAGAATATTAGAAAAAAGGCTTTGAGAGAAACTGAAAACAACATTGGAAGAGACACAACATGGATTTAGAAAAGAAAGAAGCACCCAAGACTCAATATTTGTAATCAGGCAACTACGAGAAAAACTAACAGGAAAAGGAGAGAAAATACATATGTTTTATAGATCTCAAAAAAGCTTTTGACAGAGTAACAAGAGAAAATGTATGGCAGAGCCTGGAAAGAAGAGGCCTAGAGAGAGGAATGATAGAAATGATTAAGGCATTGTATAAAAATAACAAGAATGATGTCAGAACCTCCAACGCAGAATCAGCTGTATTCGAAACACAAATTGGATTGAAGTAGTTATGCGTATTAAATCCATTCTTACTTATTTATAAATTTAGATAACAAACAAATAGAGATAGAAGAGAGTAGTCAAACCATTAACGTGTGGCAGCGATGACAACCACGAATAGAATCAAACGCAAAAGTCACAGCCATGGAAATGAAATTCTGAAGAAGAATAGAAGGAATAACAAGGAGAGGGCCCTTGGAATTTTCGAAAGAAAATTACATACCTTGAGAAATCGACAAACTCATATTTGTAAGTCAACCCATACTGATAAAAGTGTACTCGAATCATCTTATCTCGAGGCGTTAAGAGTAGTTAAGATGTCCCAATCTCATACAATTGCCAAAAACATCAACCCGCTGCAGTTGATATGGTCAGTATTTTAATAGGCATGGAAGAAGAAGAAAAAATGAAAAAGGTTCCGCTTTCTAACGACACAATACCAAGACGAATCGATGACATGGCTGCCAATTTTCACGATCAGGTAATTCAGCAAGTGAGTTCAAGTGAGTAATTTAATGTTCAATTTGATGAATCAACAGATATAGCAAACATGTCTCAGTTCTTATGTTTTGTGAGGTATTAATATGATAGGGCATCAGTCCAGGGCCACATGTTGTTTTGTAAAGCAGCTCATGCAACCAGACAGATGTCGTCTTTTTTATGTTTTTATGAAGCTACTAGAAACTATATTAGCATACATTCAACAAAATGTATTGCAGTATGTAGTGATGGAGCAAAGGCGATAAGAGGAAGGAACAGTGGATTAATGAAAATATTAAAAACTCGTCTTATACCAAGGGCGGAGTGGACTCACTGCTCCTTCACAGTAATGCTCTTGTCACAAAAAAAAAATTATGGTGAATTTCAATCAAATTCTTTGTGAAGCTGTAAATGTGGTTAATTTTATTAGAAGCCGACCGTTACTGAACAGACTGTTTGCTAAACTATGCGATGCAAGGGGCGCAAATAAAAATCTCTTCTTCTTCATACAGGAGTTTTCATACAGTGGTTATCACCAAGGAAAGTGCCAACACGGGTAGTAGAATTGTGAGATGAATTAGCGACAGCGCAGAGGTCGTGGGTTCAAATTCTTCCGAGATTGATATTTTTTCAGTAATTTACTTACGTTGGTTAATTGCAAGGAAATTGTAACTTTATTATGAAATTTAGTCACAGAAAGATTGAAAATATTAATCCCGTTCTTATCACTGTGAAAAGAGTTTTCTGTCTATGGTTGCGCTAAAAACTAAATACAGGATTCGTCCCATATCACCCGAAAACTATTTCCTCCTGCGTATTTCAAACGTAGATCCAAATGCAACCATCATATTAATTTTTCTTTTCTTGACATGAGTACTGATTGCAAGTAAAATGTTTATAATAAATAATTTTTCTTCATAAAATGATTTCATTATTGTTTAGACTATTTTTATATCTACAGGAACGTCTTTGCTCATAACGATTAAAGGAATCGCCACTTCAATATCTTCTCAAATTTCAATGTATTTGTTCAGATTATTTTTAATGCATCCAATCCGTTAGTTTATTGGTCTATTAAAAAAATAGTAAAGCAATATCGATACTGCTATTAATAATAATACCATACCATTCAATACAATTACATGCAAGAATCGTAACAAATATGTTCAAGTTGCATACCAAATTTATATATGTGCTTAAAGTGAGACACTGTTTAAGTAGGAAAATCATGGAACCATAAACTTTACATTGTACGCAAAACATATAATTTCCTCTGGTTGTATAAATAAAACCAGAAGCTATAATATCCTGCGAAGAACATCCAATCGAAAATCAGATATTCGGTTAAATTAGCAGTTTGAGTTCTTATTTCATGACTTACGCCGCCGTTACTGGTACATAAACTTAACGGAAGAGCGATTTTAAAAGGTGTGAGTGGATCGATCATAAAAGTCGGATAAATTCCCAATTATCTTTTCCGCGATGTCCAGCGAAGCTTGGCAGTTAAACTTATCGTTTCGTCGGAGCGTTCAGAGCGATCGAGTGGAAAAATTAAAAGGAAAGGAACATTAACATATTTTATAATGACATCGAGGATATTTCGAAACGCACACATTTATTAAAATTAAGATTATATTTAAAAACACTTTGAAAATCTGGTGCAATAAAAATACACATACACATGTATTCAATAAAAACTTGGTTGCGGTTCGATGATAATTCCACACGCAACGGTATTTCTTTTGACATAATATACTGTATCGATAATTTATGTGAGATTTCTTGGCATGTTGTAAAAGAACGGTTGGTGTTTTTATTCAAATAATCGTGTTACCATAATAACAAACAATAGCATATCATTGAAGTTTTACTTACTGAAGTTGAAGCACTATTGCGTAATAAAACTGTGCAAATCGAAAAATTAGAGTATTGAGAGGTTGGTGATGAGTAAATTTAGGAAGGCATGTTCAATACGCTTGGCGATACTCAACTGTAGATTGTGTCATTTAAAAAGGGAAAGGTTTTTACCATATGGAAAAGAACCGACAACTAGCAGAATATTAATAAAGAACTAAGAAATGTAATGAACATTGACACAATCCTTTGAAATTAGACTATTTTGCCACTAACGTATTTTTTTCAAAATACAGTGGCTACATCGATCGCGATATTTCTGAATACCTGCGAATTCGAGCACAGAGCTACTGATTCGATTGCTCATTTTCACAAATGCTTCTAGATTTATCAAATTAAAGGGTATTGATATGTTTTTCATATACCGGAATATAGATATAATACGCCACGATTATACACAATAATTCTTTTGTTTTTATAAAAAGCAGTAGTAATTGAATAAGCACTAAAAGATGTTCAGTTGAAAGTGTCCAAATCATAACACACTCTAGAAGCGTATTAGAATTTCTACAAAATATAATGCATTCCCAAAGTGATAATCCCAGAATATATAATATTGTTAAAGGTGTGAACAATTTAAGTGCCATAGACTATGTTGTGTAATAATGCGGAATTCTCACATTGTCGACTCGCGGAAGGCACCACTAGCTTTACAAATATGCCGCAGACTCCTCGGAAAAAATTTAAAAAGCGCAAATAATCAGACGGCAATCATTAGGACTAGGCTCATCTACGCCTCATTGGTATGGTGGTACAAAACTACTCAAAAGACTACATACTAGTACGAAAATCTCGCAGTTTGCACGTCTCAATATCATAAGTGTGATGCATACTTGCTCCACAGCAGCTCTATAAATGTTGCCACGATTAACATCAGTTCACATCTACATGTAGAAGGAGGCTACGATGAGTACCCTTTAAGGGGCTGAAGCCAAAACTTAGAACGCACCAAAAAATCCTCAGAGAATGTAACATAAGCTATCTAATGTATGTTCCTGAGGATATACTTCCTTAGTAATATAACTCCGACCAGCCATACATCATGATCCTAAAAGACCGTTTTGGGTTGACATTTGGCGAACCTTAATACAAAAGAGGAATCAAAGCATTGTATACATAGGCATCAAAAATAAAGGGAGTCGGAACAAGTATAAGAATCTGTCGCCCTAATGTCCACATAAAAATAGCAATGAGACTCGAAACTAACATATTTCAGATAGAGATCTACGCTTTAGAGCTATTTTACAATTTGGTGTAATAAAGCGGAAAGAGTGGTAGAAGGTCAACAACTTTTACGCGCACATGTACATATACGAGAGGGATATTATTAACTGTAAGTAGCCATAGATTATTATCTATAAATGTATAGAACTCGACAAATCTACTCCATTATTTATAGATATTAATTGATTCTAAAGTGTTGGTATCAGCAAGCTAGCAGCCTACACACAAATATATCACAACTAATTATTCTTTGCATTTACAGTTATCCTATTAGAGGTTTTCCCAAAATTTGTAGAGAATGAGATAAAAGTTTAATTTCCTTGTGGCTAACATAAAAGACTATGCAAAAATCATAAGTATTTCCCGAAGGCAGATGCATACAGAAAGACCACACAGTAGTAATAATCGACAAACAGTTTTTACATTTCGTCTCGAATTGTAAAAAACTATCCATGCCATAAGCGAAACAAATAGTTTGCGGAAATACAGAAGAGGCTCATTAAAACGAAATTGTACTGAAAACCCTGTTGGGGTACTTGTAACATCTGCTTGTAACCAAGAAGACTAGAAATAATGAGAACTGGTGGCATAAGGGTTTCTTCACGTACATCACATATAGGGCAGTTAATAGTTTTCTAGTTAAGCAGTTAATAAGTGATAGTAATTAACCGGCTATACTACTTCCATAGAGCTAACACGAATTTAAATGTACACTACACTACTGGTATGTTTTAACTAAATGTTATTACAAAAATAGGCCTATTGTCCTTTCACACCTTAAATTCAGTATTGGGTCTTATGGAATGTTATCCTCTCTTTCTATCGACAGAGAGTTTATATATGTACATCTCTTTTCAACCCGGGCAGAGTTTCCTGTTTTTATACGAGTGACTTTTTTGAGAGCTGCATACGTGTAAGTGCATTACTTCTTTGTAAGTAACATTTCCCCAGCCATATTATCATTATCCATATCAACATCTGTTTATACATTATACCACAGCTTCTAAAGCTTTCTAGATCTACAAAAATCTCCCCATTTTTTTCGGTTTGTATCTTTTCGCATATGTCTCTCCACTTGTTTCTCCTGCCATCTACAGACGCCAGCTCTACCAAGGTCCGTCTTCACCTCCTGCAGCCAAGTAGTTCTGGGCCGCCCTCGTCTTTTTCTTCCCCCCGGTTGCCACTCCAGGATATTGTAGATTGTAGTTTCGTTCATAGCTCTCCACACATGTTCCATCCATTTTGCTCTGTGTTGTTTTATTCTTCTGACCACATCCACACCTCCCTACTCATTTGCTACCTTGTAATTTGTTCTACGCCTGTATTCGTTGTTGTCAGTTCTTATCGGGCCTAGTATTGTTCTTATTATTCTGCGTTCTTGTACTCTTAGATCTTTATCATGCTTCTTTGTCATTGTCATTGTTTCTGCCGCGTAGAAGATTGTTGGTTGTATTATTTTTTTATAATATCTCATTTCTGTTTTTTTCCTCAATATTTTACTTTTTAAAAGTTGTATATTTGCCTGGTAGGTTTTATTTATATGTATTACTCTTTCCCTTATCTCTTCATCCCTGCTGTTATCGCTTGTAATAGTTACCCCTAGGTATTTAAACGTATTCACCACTTCAAAAGCATAGTTTCTTTTTCAACTATCTCAGTCCCATGTTTCTGCTTTTCATTTAGTCTCATCAGTTTTGTTCTTTCTGGACTTATTTTCAGTCCCATTCTGTCACCATCCCTCACTATTTTCTCTAGAATATTTTTGGTTACTCACGCTTTTTTGATATAAAGACATCGTCAGCATACGCTGTTAGTTGGCTTGCCTTTGTTCTTATTTTGCCTTCGTCTATTTTTCTTAACACATGTTTCAGTACCAATACTGTCGAAAATTATTGTCGCTCTCTCCTTCTATTTTTGTCATTTTATACCACCATACACACACACACACGCACACATGCACGCGCACACACACACATAAAATTATTCAAATATTTCGCTTTTGAAGTTATCTCTTTTTACAATGTAGATATTATATTTCAGAATCAAATGATTTTAGTGTTGGATTTAACTAGTTTAGTGAAGAAGAATAATTGAAATAACATGTAATCCTTATATTAGAGGACATTAATATTCTTTATACCAACTCCTAAACTGGGATTTGCGCAATATAAATTGGTAGTGCCTCTTTCCAAATAGATGCGTACGAGTAGACAGCTCGTTAAAATTAGTACACGCACTTCGTCCTTGATAGTTAATACGCGGTGCGACCCATTCGTGAAACGAGATAATTTTTACGCGTCATGAATTAACAAGCAAAAAAGATTCTCACGAGCGCCATACAAAGGCCACGTGTAATATATGAATTCAATTGTAACAACGTCTAATTACCGAACGCTAGGTTGCCTTTGATTCCGAAACTTTTACAGTTATAGCTTAGCATATCCATCTACTTATATTCGCCATCCGTATAATGGATACGCGCAGTTGTAACAGATGAACTCGAATGATAATGATGATGCAATCAATACAAATGACCCCAGCCAGCCGCAACTATATGCTAGACGATGGTATTTTGTTGTATTTTCGTATATATAGGCTTTAGAATCGCATAGTTATTTTGTTCAATCAAGTAGTTTTATATCGGGGCTTGATGATTATACCGATGAGGGTATCTTTTTGATAACAGGTTCTACAGGCGATAGAAATAATTTATTAACACTTACCTGCATATTTGTTGTAATTTATTGTAATCAGCAGGATTTGCTGTTTTGTGTTTCGCGATTGAGACGTTACTAAATTTATGCCAAGGCATGAAATATAGGAGACAACCAACATATACACATATGTTGTCTGGTAGGCATTAGACCTAGACGTATTTCTATCTACCAGTGGTAGGAAAAATTACACCAATTGTGCGATAGCGCTGTCTATTAGTGTTTTGTTATGTCTCGTTTTGCTTCCTTGACAAGCTACTCCACATTTCAAATGCAAAGGAAGAAAATATGGCTTTTCTCAAAAAAAAAGTAATAAAAGTATGGAATATCATTTTCACATTAAAATAATAATGTAAAGTAAGATTTTATTGCTTAAGGAGATTTCTAGATACAGAAACTTCTTGACCCTTTCAGAATTATATTTTGTGTCACCTTTTGTATTGGTCTTAAATCTCCGGTTGTTAATTTTTCGCTTCGCAGTTCCATATGCTTTCATTCCCATTCGTTGATTTTTAAACCTTTATATTTTGCTGTATGTCCCAATTCTCTATGTGCAGCTATTAAATTACTTTTTGCTCTCGTTATAAACTCGAATCCTCCAGAAATCTAATTAAAACGAATGAATTATGCGTTGTGGAAGGATATATTGCAAGCGAAAGACGTGTATCCGTTCCGTCAAATTATCCAAGGCAGATCAAAGAGAAATCCACTTCATTCTAGTAAATAACTTAAAGAGTCCCGGTGCTAAGCCGAACATTTATAAATAGACACAATGAAAGGAAACTAATAGGGAAAAGGGAAAATACAGGTGACCACCCAATACAATTTAATCCAAGAACCCCACAAAAGCATTAAATGTGACGGCTTTAGAATGATTTGGCCTTTCGAAGTTGGTCCAATCACAAGATGTGAATTCTGGATTATGGTCTTGATCAACAAGGGAACAGTACTCCCAGTTGCCCGGTTTAAACACAATCGAGCATCTGCGGTAACTTTAAAATACAAAATAGCAGAACCAGGTGACAAAAACGAATTGTGGGAATATATACAAAAGACATAGTATTTAATACCATGGTCACAGATGTCAGAAAATTATTGGAAATAATAATGCACAGCAAAATACCAAGCTGGACCCTTAAAATGTTATTAATAAATATATTTTTAAGAAAGTTAGAAGGACTAATTTAGATAATTTATTTAACTGCCTTTAATGGTACAGTTTTATGGAAGAAGTTATAATTAATTACCTTGAGCATATTTTTGTCTTTCATTTGTCTAAATATACGAGGGCCATTCGGAAAATAAAGAAGAAGTAATTTTTACACGTAGACCCAAATGCAGCGGCCTAGTCAGACGCTTCAACAAATTCGTCGTGCTACTCGCCGCGGAATGGTAAGCAGTGGAGTCATTCCCCTTCACGGTAATGCACGTCCGCATGTAGGAAAGTATACAGGATTAGCTTCAGCAGTTTCGGTGTGAAATTTTTCAATATCTGTCATACAGTCTGAACTTAGCTTAAAATGATTTTCTCTTATTCCCCAAAATTGAAAGATTTTCTGAGTTGGCAACGCTACAGAGGTGATGATGAACTTAAAGAAGCCGTTAACCAGTGGTTCAATAAGTTGGCAGCAACTGAGTATGTAGAACGCATAGAAAAGCTGATAAAACGGTACTGCAAGTGCCTAAGTTTGAACGGCTTGGGTATCTAATTTTATGTGAAATACAGTTTCGTTTAATTATATCTAATATAAATGACTATGGAAAAAAACGTTTAACTTTTCGAATGGCCCTGGTATGTAAGTGCATATAAGTGACAGCGTTATTTCAGGTTCCTCACCGCGTGTTTGCGTTTCTAACCTGAAGAGAACCGGTGTTATGTTTCGATAGAGTCCCATCTACTATCTTCAGCCGTTAGTTACCCGTTGGAGAAATTTTGGGGAAAAAAACTGGCACGCGGAGATACCCTAAATAACGCCATCACACATAGTATCCGCGAATACATATATATGTATATACATATATATATATATATATATATATGTATATATATATATATTTAACTTATTTCTATTCGACGATTTTTTGGTAGAACTTCTCTTTCTCTTCGAATAGAAATAAGTTGCTGTTAATTTTTCTTATAGTGTAACTGAAATAGGTAGGTAGCAGTAATCATAATAGCATAATAGCATAAAGTATGATAAATTATCTATATTCAGTGAAATTATTTAAATTTATAAGAGACATAAAGTGTCGAACATAATTTTTAGCGTAAAATAAAGCAATTGAGGTTGACTCCTTTCGCTACCTACAACTAGGACAACTTTCTTCACCAGCATTTTACAGGCACTTCCTCTATCTAGATTTTTCCATCGCAAATATTTTTAATTAATATGTGCTATACATATACGAAGATGCATTGAAATATTTATGTGATCGCATAAAAATTGCTGCTTTATTTCCTAAGTTTTATTTTATTTTTTTTAAATAATCTCTTCTTAAATTGAAAGATTTTTTCAAAATGCTGATCAAGTTTCAATATGATTTCAAAGAAGTAACTTTTCTCAATGTTGTAGACTATTTGACCACAGGCAACTTTCACTTTATCATTGTTAATTTTTTTTACCAGGTAGGAATAATCTTATTTCCGAAATAGAAACAAAAATGATAAACCTAATTGAAATGTTCATTCACACAACAATGATAATAGAGTTATCAAACGTGTTTTCCTAGACGTTCTGAACAATATTTTTTACTAGATTCTGCTCTTAAATGGTCTAAAATGTCAGCGCAGTGTCGCTAATAAAATATCTCTTGCAATTAAAAAAAATTGACCCGCTTCCCTTTCTTCCAAAAGGATTTTTGCTTCTCTAGAATGAGTTTGTTTACCGGTTATTTCTACTCTTGGTTGTTGTTTAGACCTCGATATCTACGTATCTTCTATCACAAGTAACAGTTTACCGCGAAAACAGCTGCGCGCTTTTTTAAAATGTTCCTACGTTGTTGTTCTACTGTTACTAAATAAACAAATAATGATTTATTTCTTTCGTGATATTCCTTTCTATACAAGTTTTTCTTAAAGTTAATGTTAAACAAGAAGTACAAAATAGATATCGCCTTAGTTGTTTTAAGAACGAACTGTTTCCGGAATTGGATCGTGTCATGATAAGGTATAAAAGAAAATGAAATAGGAGTAAAGGGAAAAATAAAGGAGAGCAAAAGTGAAAAAAGGTGAAAAAGAGTAAGAAAAGAAAAGAGAGAAGGGGGACAGAAAATGAAAAAAGGAATGAGAAATACGGGATTTCGACGTTTCGCCTCCGTTGTAGGAGGATTTTTCAGGAGAAAAAACAGGGGAACCAAAGTAGCACGGTAACTCGACGTGTAAACCACGCTAGAGGCGAAACCATTTTGGAAGAAGGCAAGCGTAACACGATAAGTTAACCACGCTAGAGGTGAGAACCTTCTGAGGTCTTGATTCCTGTGCCACTTTAGTTCCCCTGTTATTTTCTCTTGAAGAAATCTCCTACGACGGAGGCGAAACGTTAAGATCCCGCCTTGTTTTTTTCTTTTTTTCTTCGCCTTTCTCCCCCTTTCTTTCTTTCTGTGCCCTCTCTTTTCTACTCTTACTCTTTCTCACCTTTTTCTCTTTTTACTTTTTTTCACTTTTTCTTTCCTTTATATTTCTTTGTTTTTTCTTCTTACTCTTGTACCATATCCTGACACGGCCCTATTCCGGAAACAGTTCGTTTGTTAATTACACTAGGGTAACAGAATAAAATAGACACATACTAATTAAAAAAAAGATTCTATTCTCGTTATATATCCAAAATATTTTAAAATTTTTAAATAATAACTAATACTAATATTTTGTCGATCCACCTTTACTTGCGTGAAGTGCTGCGAGTCGTCGTGGCATAGAATCTATTAAATGATTAATGGTGTCTTCTAGAATATTTAACCACTCCTCTGTAACAGCTGCCACGAATTCTTCCTTATTGCTGGGTTTTCGGAGTAGTTTCGCCATATTTGTCTGGATTATGTGCCAAACATTCTCTATCGGATTCATGTCTGGTGATTGGCCTGGCCATGGTAAAATCCGAATCCCCAGTTCCTCTTTCCATGTGGTTGTTGTTCTTGCTTTGTGGCAGGGTGCTCCATCCTCCATAAAAGTGGCGTCTTCTTTAGATAAAATAGCGTTGTCGAATATCGGTAGTAGTCCTTCTGTTAATATTTGGATATATTTTGCCGCATTTATATTTCCGTCGCAGATTACTAATTGCGATCTTCCACCATACCATATCGCGCCCCACACCATGATGTTCACACCGCCGTATTTCACCATCTGATGCAAAGATTTGTTGTCCAGTTGCTGTGACGAACGTCTCCATATCCACGTACGACTACTATCACTGAATTGGCAGTATCTGCTATCGTCTGAAAAAATGACAGACCGCCGAAACTCTTCGGGCTTCGTTCGCATTTCGATTGCCCAAGCCATTCGGCGCCGTTTTTGAAACGCCGTAAGGAGAGTTTTTTTCCTTGCGACTCTTTTATACATCCCCACCTTGTGGAGGTATCGCAGAACGGTGCGCTGACTTTTCTGTGAAGTTGCCGCAAGCTCAGCTGTACTTTTTCGCGGTTCTCTTAAGACTTCGCGCACAAGCACCCTTTTACTTCTTTCAGAAGGTCCGGCACGACCTGGTCTCGGCTCCACTGTTGTTTTTTTCCTTGCGTTTAAATTGTGTAATCACACGGTTAACTGTGGACAATGGAATATTTAAAAATGTACTTATTTCACGTTGCAAAGCGCCGCGTTCACTCTGGTCAACGATGCGACCGCGGGTGAAGTCGCTAATATCACTCGAACCTTGTAAGCGAGGCATAGTTGTAACGATACTAAACTATGACGAATTCCTTCCGATACATCTATCCCTACCCTAGTGACAAAAGAAAGTTCTTAATTCATTCTTAGAATTTAGCTGTTTACATATTTACACCGCTTTACCTGGTGTCTATTTTATTCTGTCACCCTAGTGTACTTGTTTGTTTGTTCCACAGTAATCAATCAGCAGGTTTTTCGACTCCGCAATCCTTCCCAAATACAACACTGCCATTTTTCCTATAGCGATACTTACAGCAATAACCTATAAATAACAAAATGCGATTAATGGATCATCCAATAAGAAAACGTATAAAATTGCAGTTTGGGAAATTTTTAACTGTAAGCACATTTTTTCTGCATCAACATTGCCAAAAATTAGTTCATTGTAAATATATTAAGCGTATAATTAAGTGACTAAATGTATAACTAAGTAAATTATTTAGTGATGCTTTAATATATTAATTTTGAAAGCATCCAGTTGCACTAATGTTTTTCTTAAGGTAATTTTCAAAATCGTACTTACTATAAAATGCATCCTGTGTAACTACTTGTTTTAGACAGAAAAAAAATACAGAGATAACTTTTTACTCTTTATAATGTAATTGTTACAAATCGTTGTTTTATTTATTCTAAAAAATACAAACTTATTATTAATTACATTAAGCAGTGTGTTGTGAATACAATTCAGAAGCAGTAAAGACGCACAATTGATGCAAACTTTTAACCACAACGAAAAATGTACTTTGGACAGCATGAAGTTCTGTAATCTGAATTTCGGGTAAACGCGCTTCCATTAGTTCAAATGGCATGAGTGAAACAGTAATTTGTAGAAAATGGGTATTTCTTCTACAGTAGAGATTATTGCGATTGCTGTAGTCTCCTACTATCTGTTTTAATTCAATATCTGCTCGTATTTTATAAAAATGTAAGCATAAATAAAACCTTGTATTTTTTAGAATAAATAAAACAACAATTTGTAACAATTACATTATAAAGAGTAAAAAGTTATCTCTGTAATTTTTTTTCTGTCTAAAACAAGTAGTTCCACAGGATGCATTTTATAGTAAGTACGATATTGAAAATTACCTTAAGAAAAACATTAGTGCAACTGGAAGTTTTCAAAGTTAATATATTAAAGCATCACTAAATAATTTACTTAGTTATACATTTAGTCACTTAATTATACGCTTAATATATCTAAATGAACTAATTTTTGGCAATGTTGATGCAGAAAAAATGTGCTTACAGTTAAAAATCTCCCAAACTTCAATTTTATGTTTTCTTATTGGATGATCCATTAATCGCATTTCGTTATTTATAGGTTATTGCTGTAAGTATCGTTATAGGAAAAATGGCAGTGTTGTATTTGGGAAGGATTGCGGATTCGAAAACCTGCTGGTTCATTACTGTGGAACAAACAAACAAGTAATTAACAAACGAACTGTTTCCGGAATAGGACCGTGTCACGAAATGGTACAAGAGTAAGAAGAAAAAACAAAGAAATATAAAGGAAAGAAAAAGTATTTACTACCATTGTAGTTCGTACTTCAAATCGTTACACTTAGATTGAACTTAATAGAAGTAATGCTAGGTCTAACTATATCTGCAATTTGGTGGTATAAAATATAAATATAGCATGTAAGTAGCGTGTTCATTAACAAACAAGTACGTCTGCATAATATCCGCGCACTTTTTTTTACATTGCACTAGTCAGAATGTAGAAGTCTTTGAGTATCTTTATATACGCACAATGAACAAAGCAGTTAATTTACGCAGAATGTTAAATGAGATATAGTGAAGATACCGATACATTGAATTTGACAACCCTCAATTACGGTCGCATTGCTTTTTTCAATAATATATGCAATTTATTTTGTGCTTTAACACGTATTTTAATTGACTCTGATTATACAGGTTTCTAAAAAGTAAAGTCATTATTTTATTAACGCCTTTTACCTAAATTAACTTAAATTATACCTGTCGCTGTACAATATCATAATTTCAAGCTGACAAAGACTGTGTTTATTTATGTGGAACGTCTATGCATAATTGCAAATTGTGACGCTTTTACGAGTTTATTTACAATTATAATCGAGCAAACGCGAAATGCATTATGCTTGTGAATGCTTCAAGTGCAGTGCATTTTCTTATATGGATCTTCGTAGATACGAAACGGCGATCGCAATCTTTTTGGTTAATAAAACTCATAATTCCAAGAAATAACTATGAATAAATATGAACCTGTATCAGGACGGTCACATTCAATTAATGCGTTATTTGAATATTGTCTTTGTGATGAGTCGTAAGAGTCATACACGTATAATTATTGTTTTTCTTGTTCCTTGTCATGTTATACTCCAAGAAGGACGCGCGTACTTCCATATGCCGTGAAATGCAAAGAAAAATAGCCATACCGTTGGAAGAAAATAAGACTTGAGAGAATAGATTAAGATATATACATATATTACTTGAGCTATTGCCATAGTTCCATGTACGAGGGCTGTTTTCTAACCTCCGATAGCTCATAAAAACAAGACAAGTACAAATAACAAAATGGATTTATTACCAAAAGTTATCTACAAACATGGTTCCTTTTCAACATAATCACCATCAAGATTGATGAATTTGTCATATCTATGGACGAGCCTTCCAGTCCCCTCTGCATAGAATGCTAGCTACTTTTTTAGTTCACGAAAGAAATGCTTGGCTCTAGGCCGAGATTATACGCCGGGTGTACAACAACTTTCCATTGAAATCTTTCAAGAAGTCCTCAGTTACAGCAGCTGTGTAAGAACGGGCATGAACGAGAAGAACTCCACAAATCAGCGTGTCTTTTCTTTTGTTTTGAATAGCTCTCCGTAATCGTTATAAAGTCTGACAATAAACTGCTTGAAGGAATCGAATTACACTACGACTCATACTTGGCGAGAGAATCAATTATAGCAGCTATTAAATACAGGTTTTCTCATGGTATGGGTGAAATCATTCACGACTGATGTCTGTCTGTTAGCGTTTTAGATCTGTAGCAGCTATGTTTACGTGCCTGCAACTCAGCTGAAAATGGCGTAATGATGTTGCAAGTGGCAGATATTATAGTGTCCCCTGTGAGCAACCTCGTCCCCCACCGCTCGCGTGACTGTTTATAAGCACAAACGGATGTCGAAAAGAAAATAGTGTGATACATGGACGGAACAACAGCACAATCGTGTCGATTCATGACAGTGCTTGGTCTCATGCAGCTGTAGAAAGAAAACAAGAACTGCAGTACTTTAAGTAGAACGTTTTCAAGCAACCCCCATAATTTCGACTTGGCACGACAAAGTGTCCTCTTTTTTCGAAAATTTAGTTTTTTATAAATACAATAATAGAAGTAAGAAATTTGTACCGTCATATAAGAAATGCCTCATTAACAATGACGACTTTGTTCAAAAGTAAGGTTAAATTAATACGAATAAAGTCGTAACATCTTTTGTTTCAATTTCTAATTAAGTAACTATTTATTAGACGGCCCTCGTACATATATGAACAATAAATATATGAACGTTCTCTATGTATCACATTTATCTAAACTGGAATTGTGTTATCGTTCTTACATATACGGGTTTGTGACTCAGTGCCTAGCGCGCTTGGTTATCAGTCCGAAGCTCTCCGGTTCGAACCCCGGCGTTGTTTCACAGGGTTGTAGTTTCTCTATGGCTTTCCTCACTCCATAGCGAATGCGAATATCATCTTAAGACGCTCCACAGGCGGAGGCGTAATAATAACCCCGCCGGTCGATGTTCGCTGTAATTGGCGGAAGCTGTTGGGGGCTCCGAAGACATGAATTATTACTATTATTAAAAAACAGCCCTCGTATTTCACGGTATGTATATTGGGTCTTCATTAAAGACTTCTTTCCATATGACCACGGCGATGTTGGTTGCGAATATCGAACGTTGGTAACGCATAAAATATCCCAAGGTCTTTGTAACTCTAATTAGATTTCGACTTATTAACTGATTGACCATTTACTATTTTTTCGAATTTTTTATACTTTCATTCTTTCCATCATTATTTCTGCGTTATAATTTACTAAAACAGATTCTTTAGAAAATACTGAAATTAAATTGTTTTCTAAGTTCAGCAGAATAGGAATACAAGTTGATACAATATTAATATTTAGTATGAAATTGTGTTATTTGTTACTTTATTTTGATAGCGCGTTACTCAAGTGGTACAAAAGGTGATGACGGAAATTGGAGATACTTTCTTGCAAACTGCGTCATCTAATTCAGTATGCGTTTTCTGCATTTTAGTATCGACTACGAAGTGTTTAAGAGACGCAGACAAATTACTGTACACCATTTTGAAGAGAAACAATAAATAACTGAATCATTTTGAAGAAAAGCATAATATTAGTGAAAAGAAATCCACTGGCAGACCGAGCAAATTGACGGAAGAAGTTTGACATTCTATTCGTTAGAAGTTCGTATAAAAACCACAACTTTTAGCACTGCCTGTTGTGATTTGTCATAAAGTTCTTATTAAGAAGCTGAAATCTATCTTTATTAAGTGTTGTGCGACAGCTACATCCACAGGAATTTGAGAGAAGGGTAACATTCTGTGACTGACTTGACATACTTTAACAACAATATTGTTTTATTTATCAAAATATGTGAATTTGCAAAATTATAGAACAGGGCAATAGACAATCTTCATGAATTTGTGGAAAAAAGTTTACATCCTGTAAAACTAAGAATTTGGTTAACAATGACAACCCGAAGTGTTCTAGGACAAATGTTTTTGCACCAAACGATTACTGGTCAAAGATACCGTATCATATTAAACAAATTTATTCCACAGATACATAATAATGAAACACGAATATTCAGACTGTATCAAATAAGATTAGTTAACTGAAACAGCTCATAAGAAAACATGTGGATATGCCTTTGAAGACTGATAATCCCAAAATCGTTTACCTGTGCGTCATATCAGCAAAATGATGCTTTTGGACGTCTTTTATATACATGAGAATCAGCATGATGGTTTATGAAAAGGAAGATTTTGAGTGTTGAAAATTTAACAAAAATCATCTTTTACGCCAATATCCATATTAATACTAATATTAACAAGAATATCAATAATAAACCACCGTTGGCATTAGTAATGATACAATAACAATTTCCTTGCAATTACTCAACGTAATTAAATTCCGAAAAAATATCGGTCTCGGAAGGGACTCGAACCCAACATCTTTATATCTCCGGCATAATATATAGTGTCCGTGAGATATTATAATCAACGTGACATCTAGCGGGATCTAAGGCGACTTGAACTCAATGGTCTTGTGGTGCAAGGGATAGCACATTATGCCGGAGACATAAAGATGATAAGTTCGAGTCCCCTGCGAGACCTATATTTTTTCGGAATTTAATTACGTCCTTACATCCTATTCAAATAGAAGATGATAATCTTTTTTGCAAAGGTAATGCGTTATTCAGGTCATTTGCGTTAATACGCACATGACTGAATGTGCATTGATTTTAGTTCGTTTTTTGAGTATTTCAAAGACGTATTGTTTTGCTAATTTACTGTTATAATTAACTAATAAAGTGCTTCCAATAGGCAATTGCATAGGTATGTAGTTTTTTACTAGTGACTAATAGCACCTGTCTCAAATTGAATGTATTGTATACATGTACTTAAATATATACATCCATACGCAAATTGTTACGTGCAATTACGTGTTCTAATTACAGTGAAATAATGTGCGTAAGGTACCTTGTCTTACATGAGAATCGTCCACTATTACCATCGCGTCAATTTCAATGATGTGCTTCAGCGAAGGTAGACAGGTGTACGATTATTAGCAAGGTAAATGCAAATTCATTCTATATATAGAACGATGCATTTATTTGCTACACTGTAGTTTTATTTTTTCTACGCTGCATGTGTATAAGGGTACGTGCATGGAGGATCAGTTTTTAATATGTAATTGTAGTACATTGGGTAATAACCAAAGATTTCTAAATTTACATCAAACATAAGAGATCGCATTTTCTATATTTAGCTGCTTTCGTGTGTACAAATAATTTCTTGCTAAATTATTAAGAAAGATAGTGGATAAAGAGGGTTATTAAAGCTTTAAACAACTTCTTATAATGTAATACTTACAAAGAGGAGAATATAAGATTAGAACCATTACTCTCTCGTAAAATGATGCAACTACGCAATTGGAGAGGAAAACTAATATAGTTTAGTATTTAATGAGCAATGCAATAATTATTTTCTAGGTACAAGGAAATGGCTTGCCGTAGCTTTATGCCAGTATTTTCTTGAATTTGGAAAGAACTCCTTTAGATCTGCTAGACTCTTGTCACTATATTCGTTAATTGACCAACATTGTTTATATATTTAAATCTGTCTGAATATCCATCTCAGAGCTCAATTCTTTTCTAACGAGACAATACCGTCTTAACTGTTGCAATATTCGAAGTAACGATTAACATATATCCCTTTATTTTAAAACATGTGGGCAAAAGATAAGAAACACCACCTTACTCATTAGTTTACAACACTGGTCAACAAACTTTTTAGTGATAAAGTTAAGCCGCTTATATAGATTAGACTAGATTAATTAAGAGTGATGTTGCATTGTGATCCATTGACCTATTATGCCTCTTTACAAATGCCAAGCTGCTAGGATTTGCCCGTACTTATAGCTCCCTAACCAGTCTAAAAGCTTTAATAAACTGCAGTAGCTGTGGTTTCGGAGTACGTATTTCCCCCTCGTCTATGAGGTTTTTGCCGCGATAGTTGGCACTAGTCTCTATGGTGTCAATGCAGTTAGATGTTAGGTGTTCCGAACTTTCAGTCTCCGACCCACAAAACCTGCAGTTGCTATTCTGTTTCAGACCCATTCTTCTCATATGTTGTCTAAGGTAACAGTGCCCTATAAGAAAACCTGTGAGGACGCGTAGTGTGTTTCTACCTTCTAGCATGGTCTTTGCTCATTGCTTATTGAATTTTCCAACGAATACTTTGGAATGTCTCAGACCAGGAACATTCTCCCAGAGAAATGTTCTGAGCTTCTCCTCCTTATACCACAAACGAAGTTATGGTGGCTTTTTTTGCTGATAGGTTAGCTTTCTCCTTGCCGCTGGTTCCAGTGTGTCTTGGTACCCAGCATAGTGCAACTCTGTTTAGGTAATTTACTTTTTCTATGCATTCCAATACTATTTTCGAGCTGATGGTGTTAGAGCTGTTGTGGAGGGATCAAAAGAGTCATGTTGCTGGTTGTTATTTTTTTCGTAATAATATTATATAGAGAGTGTTAGTGCAAAAAGTACCACGCTATGGCGAACATGATCAAATTCTGCAACCGTCAATTGACAAAAAAAGCGAGGAGTCAAATTACAACTGATAATAATGAAAGTATTGACTATTCAATAGATCTTGATTTTATTCTATCTACATAACATCTAAATCTATTGAAATCACAAGCAAAACTTCTTGCGTCGCGACTACAGCAATGGAGTCTCTTAGCGAAAAAAACACGTATTAGAATTTTTCATAACAGACGTGATAACTTTGACAATCTATATAACATAGGTGGCACTGGTGTTTATGCCTCTTTTAAAGCTTTCGAAATATATTATGATCATAATTCATGAAGATTATTCCCAGATGCGTCTAAGGCCAGCTTAGATGCAGTTTCGTTGTATAAAAGAAAGCGTTTCCCTTCCATTCCAATAACTTATGATATTTTTATGAAAGAAATTATGAACCAAACTATTATCAGATATATTCTATTTCTACTAAAATTACTATACGTAATTTCATGGCAAAACCAAAGGTCAAAACTTATTAGCCAGCGTAATTTAATTTAATTAGAAGAGCTTCCATCAACCTTATATTTCTTTTTTGCAAGACGACTAAAGTGCTTTTTGAATTTGGCAACTTACTGTAGTAAATGAAATTTACTAATAGTAACAAGTAGAGACCGGATTATATGCAAAGTGCATATATTTTATTTCATTTATTTATTATATTTTACGTCTATATGTAGATGTATTACACTGATTAAAGTTAATTAGCGTTAATTAACTTTAATCAGTGTAAGACATCTACAAATAGACGTAAAATATAATAAATAAATGAAATAAAAATATATGCACTTTGCATTGAATCCGGTCTCTAGTAATAAGTATCACAGTGTGCTCATTCTTTAAATGGACCGACCGCCTTGCCAGAAAAGAATTCATAGAAGCCAAAAACTCTTTGTTTTGATAGTACTAAATGTAATAAATTTGTCCTCTATTTTAACTTCAGAGCCCACATTGGCAAGTTTAACAGAATATAGGAAAACGAGCGCACACATTGAAAGTTCACACAAACTCTGTCGGTACATCTAACGCAACTATGCGAACGTCTTACTAACACAGAATGAAATTTAATTTAACATCTATTAATAGTCCTTTCTTTAAATATTTAAATGGTATAGAAGTTATTGGGTGTTAGTAAACGGACGTATACATACGCATGTATTAAGTGTACTATGTTTATTTTCGTTTCACATTGTCGATTTGTGTCCGTTTGTATAGCATACGGACACGAAATCGATGCACACGCCTATTCAAAGAATTCTTTGTTTTTCCTTGCTCAGTATAAACCCCAGCTTCATTCATAAAGAAATTAATTTCCGTTATGCATCCGGTTTACAGTTAATGTTTGTTTTCCTGCATTCTGTTTGCTTTTTCGTTGTCACATTTCTTTTCATAAAGTCGTAAATATTGAACCTTAAATTATAATTTCTCAGCATGTAGATTTCCTTGGGTAATTATATACAGTATTTAGCAATTTTAATGATTTTTAATCATGTGCTCATTAAATACGAGAAACATATGCTATGTACGTACATGAGCATTTGAACAGAACATATGATTCAAAGAAATAACCATATTATACAGCTAAGCTTTATACACTTGCGAAATCACCCTTTCTTAAAAATTGTAGCTGCAGTAATAAGAATTTATTATTTATTACGTATTCATGAATATCGTACAGATTTTTCTACAATTTTATTGATAAGTACATTAAAAGAACAATTTATAAATTAAACTATGAACATAATGCTATTCCTAACATTAGTAATTTTAATAATAACTGGTAATTTCAATGTTACACGTAAATCCATTAGCTGTAACAAAGTGTTTGGTATTAATGTTAAGCAAGTAATAGAACATAATAAACTCCTCCATAAAATATGGCAAATTGACTGTAAGGACTATAATGGTAATCGCAACAATATCTTGAGTTGCAATTATAATATAAAAACTTCGTCAAATCGCACAGATAATAAAAAGCAACAGTATGACTATGACAATGTTAAGGTTTTAGAAAGAGGAAATTCATATTGGAAAAGCATATTCAAAAAAACAAAAAATGTGGTACAGACAAAAGGAAACTAATATCATTAATTATAGGAGGCTTGTCTGGAAACTAAGGACCATTTCGTTCTAGCATCAGCGCAGCGCTATTGTCCTAGTTTTGCGCATGTACTACACATATCCCTTCGATTCACAATCTTTCCTTTGACGCCGTTACAAACAAATTGGTTTGTGTTTACATTTGCTAATGACCGTTCAAAACAATTCAAGACAAGTTTTAAGCTCGCCGACTGTAAAGTGCGTCCTATAATACGGTTTTTCAGTCAACCAAATTTCATCGTCGACTTGTAGAGATTTATGGTGAAAATGTAATGACAGATGGAATGGTGAGAAAGTGGCTTAGACAATTTAATGATGGGCAAACCAATGTTCATGACGAAGCACAGAGTCGCTCTATAACATCTTTCAGAGTATTTTACGTTTGCCACCTTAACATTGCGTTGAAACTACATCAAATTTTTATGTATCTTCCCTACACACAATTTTATTTTCCTTTAAACGATGTGAACAAATAAATGTATGTTAAAGGATGCTACACCGTTACAGGGTCTAAGACCTTAATAATCGTCATGTGTCAAAATACTAAGAATTCAACCGTCAATAAATTATCAAGCTTTTATTCTCCCTATATAGCTTAACCTACGACCAGAGTAACATCATTTGTAAAAATGTGGAATGATGCTGATACAGGTTAGTGGTTTATTTAATTTGATGTCAAATTAATTTCATAAAAAAATCATAATATTATAGGTATACATACAGTTACCTGCTATACGCTATGATTACTTTTAAGTTATTTTTGGGGCAGATCGAGGTAAGTAGGCAGCTAGTGTGTATAAAGGAGTAAATGATGCGTCCACGTGATCACTCATGCGTGCATTTTGACCTTTTTCATTCAACATTCGCTCAGTGAGGGAGTGAGAAGATAGTGGTAGGGATGCAAAAGGATCCCATTTGCACTGGTTTAATAGACCTATAGAAGGCGTATTTGGAAATAAATTACACGCTCGATAATGTAAACACTGGGTAATGGAAATTCGGGATAATGTGAATAACCATTTTCACAATATTGAACGCCGTATAACGTGAACAGACTCGCATTCGCTAACGTTAACACATATAGTTCGTGTGGCGGGAATTCCCTGGATCGATCGATACACACCGTATGTTTTAATGCTACTGTACTGATTCTCCGGGAGAAACGTTCGATCGCGACTGATTACGTGACGTCGTCGCAAATCCATCCGAAGTATAATCCGCGTATAATTGAGGAATTAAGTGCAAGAGTAGCAAATTTATCAAAAAAATATGGCGTTGCTAAATCCACGATTTGTAAAATAAAAACAAAAAGGAACTAATGTTACGCGCGGTGGCTTGTACTTATCCAGGCCCAGAACAAAGAAGAATTTTAAAACAATCCTGATAGAGAGACAAAAATGTACCAATCGTTTCTGCACCAAAGAGATAAAGACCTTATTGTCTGGGGTGGTATGGTCATAGAAAGGCAAACGCATTGAGGTCGGAGATGAAGGAAAATTCTATTAAAGAATTTACTGCTAGTAATGGTTGGTTGCAAAGATTTAAAAAAGATTCGGAATTCGATATCTAAAAGTTGTTGGTGAGAAATTATCATCGCAGCCAGAATTAACTGATCCATTTAAAGTCCCGCCAAAAAATAACATAGAGCAGTTGGAAATTATACTTAATCAATTATATAACGCTGAATGAATCAGTTCCGTATTGGAGCCTTCTACCAGAGAAAATCTGTGTTTCATCTCAAGGGAAGACTACTCCGGGTAGAGAACATGAAAAACAACGGCTAATAGTTTTGGCATGTACTAATGGCAGTGAAACCTATAAAATCAAGCCATTGGTTATTGGTAAGGAGAAAACTCCTAGAGCTTTCAAAATTTGTTCTTCTGTGGACTATCACTGTTCCAAATCAGCTCGGATGACGGAGTCAATTTTTAAGAATTGCTCCCATAATTCTTTTGCTCCTTAGGTAAGTCTATGACGTAAATTTAATTTACCAATCGTGAATTTTCCATAATTATTGACAAGTCATTGTTTCTTCTGTTGGAAGGTTACACACATACCATCAACGAAATTAAAGGGAAGATAGCGGGGTCTTTCAAGGTCCTGTATCCACTATTGAACTGAAAAAGTAAGCTGCAGCTGGACAATAAGATCAAATTAATTAAAACAATGATGATAGTTGCTACCCGTATTCATCGAAATGCTTTCTTGTCTTCATTGCAATAAGACATTAACTCTAAAACAACTATAATAATTTGTCCCGACATTGGGTTGCTCTTTGTCCATTTTAATTTCAGCAACTGTTTAGCTAGCGCTCGTAAATGCATATTTCATTGCTTGCGTAATAAAAATTTTATTACGTTCGTAATTCTTCAATTACAGCTCGCAATCCATCAAGAAATATTTATAATGCGGTGTGGTGCAGCGTAGTATAAGTTACACGGTAATATTTTGCAAATGCATTTCCATTAAATTAATTAATTGGTTAGTTAAGGAAATATCGCGCGGAAAATTAAAATTTGATTGCAGCAAAAGAATTGCATGTGACACTGAACAGGTTTTCTTGCCTCGTAAATTGGTTCTGGTTGATTTGCTACTATGAATTAAAAATGATGGACTTGAACCTCAACATATCGTTACTGTTCCGTTGCAGGAAAAGCTTATACGAGTAAAATACATTAAAGGAGCTATATGTTGAATGCTTTTCTTAAATTTTCTCACTTTTCTTAAATTTGCTGTACAATCTGCCCCAGATAACATTTTTACCGTGGATAAATCGCTTGTTATACCAGGGTATGGTTTCGGTTGAACTAAGTAAATTGTTCTTTAGCATTAGATGCGTTGTTAGCTGTTGTTTAATTTACAAAACATCCAATTCCTTTTGTAATTAAATAATCAAAATATGATTATTTTCTTCCTTCCACTACTCTTTTCAATACCGTCATTCAACGTTTTTTTAGGTAATGTTAAGTAAGTTTATAACTACTACAAAACTTATATTTTCTTCATACAACTAAACAAGTAAACGCATTAATATATGTAGGTGATCTATGATCTTTAATGTTAATTTTAAAACAAATGCAATCTTTTAAACATTCATAGTGATTATTTATCTATACACAATACTTAACACCCAGCGAAATTTCTATAGTTTCATATGAACTTTTGAATAGAATATTTGGTTCTCTTCAAATCTTCGGTGAATTATGCATCGAAGTTAATGCTGAGCTACAAAGAAACATAAATGCAAGAAAAAATAACGTTAATAAATTTTATTACATTTTATACAGAGAATATTTACAATAATGGTAATTTAAAACAGCCAATTTCTATCGGTCCATTAACACAAAGTCACTAAATAAAATAAGTAAATAATTCTCTCTAAACTCAGTAGTGAGTGTTAGATTCTCTATTCAAAATAACTTCAAACATCTGGTTTTTCATACTGTCGACCAATTTGGTCTATGTCGAAACAAGAATATCATTGCAACACCTCGTTATAATAATAACAATAATTTATGGCTTCAGCCAACAGCTTTCACAGGGGGCATCGGCCTGCGCATGTGGAGCATCTTAGGATACTCGTCCTCGTATGGAGTGAGGAAAACCACAGAAAACCTTACCCTAAAAAGCAGCCCCGGGGCTCGAACCCTGAACCTTGAGACTGATATCCAAGCATTCAAGGCACCGAGCCACCAGCCCCTGTTATCGCAAACTTTACTTCTTTGACGTTATCGTATTGTCTATTATTGGCATACACCTCTCTTGCCACTATTCCCCAAAGATTCTCGATCGGGTTCAGATCGGACAAGCGAGCAGGCTATTGTAATAAATTGATTTCGTTTTGATGAAACCACTCCTTTGTTTGCTTGGAATTATGGATAACCGTATTTTCTTGCTGAAAGATCCAGTCTTGCGTAGGCAAGTTTTCCACATCCAAAAGTTGCATATAAGGATTAGAATTCATTCGCGTAGAAATAAAACATATAGGTATTTTATTATTATTGGTAAAAGCTGCCAAAACTATTATACTACCGCCACCAAAATATCGGCCTATCGCAACTTCAGTGTTCTTCCGCAAATCGTGCTAACAATATTTGAAACCATCACGCCCGTCCAAGTTAAATTTCTTCTCGTCAGAAAACATAACGTTATTCCACTCATGATCCTATCTCATATGATTTTGCGCAAATTTCAGTCTTGCCTATTTACGTGTCCCTTTTAATGGTGGTTTTGAAACTTTTTTACCGAAAACGTTAACTGCTGGATAAAATTTGTTGTACGCCTCTGTTTGCTACCGATAAATTTAAATTATTTTTTATTTGTTGCGCGATCACATTAAACAGAAGAGGCTAACCCAAATATCGAAGAGCGCTGCCTTAGAGTTAAGATTTGATTACTCCCCTTAGAGAGATTTTTGCCGTAGGAATTGCCCAACTTTATTCAATTATTGATGAGCTAACGGGATCGTCTTACTTTCTTAGCTGTGGCTCAGTTTCAAATACTCATTTATTTTTATTTTTTCTTCCTCGGATAGCAATTTATCTCTCGGGAATTTTATTAACTGATATGTGCACTTCGATAATATATATATTTAACAATAAATAAACTTTTGAAGTTGCTTTTTTTATACTGTAAGGTAATCCCTGATTTTGTAGGTTGTCTGTTTAACTTTGTATAATTATAGAAATTTCGCTCGTATTTATACGTTTATACGGCAGGCACTTTCCCTACATATGTAACAGTTGTGATATTGTCAGAATAGTGTCTTTGCTATTTCCTTACGTTCAGAAATGTAATTTTAGGCAATTGCCAACTAATACCATTGCTAAACGATTATAGGGGAACTACAAAATTATATGGAACTATAGAAATTTGGCTGAGTGTATATCATATATTTATTCTTGGTAACAAGCATGCTCTGATAATTATTTCTAGATTAAAAATTTTGTTTTTTCAAACAAAATGGTAACTTACCAAGTTTTTCTTCCAAATATGTGTGCTGTAAATTCCACTTTACACTATATGATATGCTAGTATTCGATTTGGATTGATAGGTTAGAGTTCGTGTTTGATTTATTAGATTGCGTTTTTTGCATTGCCTGACTTAATAATCTTCTAAAAGCTACCAAATAACATCTCAATCTTTCCTTCTTTGATCTTCTTTTGTTCCACTTGCAGTATCGTTTTATTTCATATATGTTATATCAATTACTTTCAGAGGTCTGCTATGTAATTACAAGTTCAAATACAAATACGGTTATCAAAAAGAATTGGAATCAAAAAATTTTCTATTCTCAAAAATAGGTAAACAAAAATGAATCAAATCATATTATCCGTACCTGTACGAGAACAGCGATGATAAATGTTTTTACATTTATCATGTGAATGCTTAAGGCATAAGGTAAAGTGTTGTGGAAATACTAAATTAAATTTCAGTTTAAAAATTTTACCGCGTAAGATTATATTGTATCGGGTATTATAGTTTGCATATCTTTAGAATTGAAACACTTTGGTTGAATAATCGTTACTCAACGTTGCAATAGTTGAATACACACTGTACGTTACAAAAATAATGTTAATTTTATAACCGTATTTCTACAAAACGTCGAAAAAATGTCGAAGAAACGTATAATCGTAACCACGTGATTTCAGTTATCTTAGAAAACGCTATATCAAAATTATAATTGTATGAAACAACATTTCTATACAATGTTTGAAATTATGTTAAACAGGAATGTTGTTATACATTGATAGGAGAACATTGAATTAAATTGCATTGGAGTGCAGCACACTCGTTTTATACATTTACATAAATATTATGTGAAAGTTACACATTAATGTCGAACTGAACGGTATATTTAGTTATTAGTGTATATAATGTGTAAATGCAACATTATTTAACGCAATTACTACAACTTTGTAAAAAAACGTTTAATTAATCGTTGAATTAAAAAATACCTTCAGCTAATAATTCAAATTATCAAACAAAATAAAATATAATACTGTAATAAAAATAGTCAGTTATAATAAACGCACACAATTTAAATATATTATTATGTTTTATAGTACAACTCTTAAAGAAATAAGGATTATATTTTGCATTCATTTTATGCAATTAATCGCATCTCAACATTGCATTACAGTTAAACTTTAAAACGTTAAAATAACGTTATTTAGGTGTTAATATTTTCAAGATGCAGTTAATATAAGAAATGAGGTTGATACGTTGTTTGTATGACGACTTAAACTTTCTTTCGTTCCGCGTGGTACCACTGTTTAAGAATCCCCTATGCTTACAAAACGTCATTTTTATTACAATAATGAAACTTCATTTCATAAATCTAAAATTTGGAGTTTTAATGACGGTACGACGTTGTTATATGATAGAGGTCGTGTTGTCTTGGTGCCGAAATTTATACAGCCATTTGTATATTTATTTGTGTCTATCCAGAATGACTGCAAAATTTTAAGATTGTACATGTTGACCCCAGACGGTTTTCGACGATTTACAAATGGATATCGATGTTCTATTTAAAATAAAACATGTTGCTCCTTTCACGTTGATTTTAAACGAGACATTGTTTTTCACATCTTCTTTGTAATTATACCCATATTGTACAACGTTGCATAGGAAGTTACTTCTCGTGTGGTTTCGCGGAGAGTTCATTAAGCGTTATTTGTAGGAGTTACCTTATATATGGTTATCGCTACGAAAAATGTCGCGTCGTTTTAGTTCCCTTTGGGGATATAGTGTAAATACTTTAACGACGGCTTTATTGAAAGAAATGCATTTAGATTGTCTTAGAATGAAAACCGAAAGGTTGATAACAACAGATTTATAAACTAACAAGAGATCTAAAATGTAAAACCAAGATAAAGCAAAATGATTGGAACATGATTCTGGATACAATGACGTTCAGAAATTCTCCTTTTTTAGACTAGAGTATTTTCACAATAATGAGATAACCTTTCTATAGCATTACTGCCTATTACTCATCGCTCATAACTAATTTGCCTTATTTTCACGATTACTATCTCTGCAGCCTTTAGTGTATTACAAAAAGAGAGATAAATTTCTGAACAGACCCAAGTAACAGCTATTTCTTATTGGTTGATAGCAAGACTAAATCGCACCGAACAACATTCCGTTTAAATTATTTAGAATAACTTTCATTGGTTTTTCAATGATAATTCAATTTCCTTGTTATTATCTAGGATAAACTCAATTGGATTAGTTTTTTTGGGAAATTTGATCAATAAAAATTTTACGGTTCCCGGTAGGATTTGAAACTACAGCTGGAATTTGCTATACCGGTGTACATCAATTTATACCGCGGAGACAGTCCAAACAAATCGCCATATAATTTGTTAAATTTCAAATGGTAAATTTACATTTGCCAACTTGGCCAATTATGGCGATTTAAATAGCGATTTGTTCAGACACCGGTTTAGCGAACTGCAGCTGTAGGTTCAAATTCTACCGGTAACCGCGAAACTTTTATTAATTAAATATCACAAAAAACTAATCCAATTATATTTAACGTTGGTAATAAGAAGGAACTTGAATTATAAACAATCTCTTTCTGCTATCAATTGTCAAAGACTTTGACAACCTTCATTTTTTTATACCATGTTTGCGTTTCGCCAGTTTTCTTCATAATTATTATATCATATTAAACTACAATGCTGAAGCTATTGCTCTCAATTATGGATGCAGAACCGACCACCAGTACTGCTAAAAGTACAGAAGTCTTTCTCCTCAAAAGGAACAAGAGAAATCACGTGAGTAATGCTGAAAAGCAAACAATTTTGAATACTTACAAAAAACTTGTAACGGATACTTCTAAGATAAGGAAAGGTGACATGGTAAGGCAAATTCCTCAAGTACTAGGTAACTCTATTGAGTGCAACTTATATAACATGTCAACACCTTACAAGATATTGTGATTGTAGAGATTTCAAGATCGGGATATATCAGGTTATCAGCGAATATAAAAAAAAAAACAGGAAAAGCCAAAAAAGGTAACTGGTAGTCCATTTGTGCTGGAATCTTTTGATGAGGCTGTTAAAACTGCTGTTCGTCTAATAGTTCACGACATGTTTTGTCAAAATGAAGTATTGGCTCAAGTAAACAATAGTAGTGAACTACCAAACATGAGTAACTTAACATTATATCGCTTAATGAAGCAAATGGAATTTAAGTAAGAATATTTATATTTATATATCTAAATATAATTCTGCTACGTGTTACAGATGCCTTAAACATGGTAGAAACAATACTGATATAGATGATATCCTAAGATGGACACGATAATATCTGAAAGCTAGTGAGAGTTTTCGAGGAGTGGTTTACTAAGCTATTATCCTATTTACTAGAGAATGTTATCGTAGTGATGGATAATGCACTGTATCATAGCAACAAGCTTGAAAAGACACCGCCAGCAATGTGCAAAAAAACGGATATAGAAAATTGGTTACAACATAAGGAGACGGTCTATGAAGAGAATATGGTTAGAACAGAATTGATGAATTTGGTAAACATGGTTAAAAGTACACACAATTCATATGTAATTGATGAAATTGCAAATTGAAAAAACAAGATTGTTCTTCGTGCACCTCCATACTGCTGTGGGCTCAATTCAATTGAACTTATATGAGCACAAATAAAAAATGAGGTTGCTGCACACATTCATTTAAACGAAGTTCAACATTTACATAGTGCCATTAATAATGTAACTGCAACAACTTAGCAGAGGTCCATAAATCATGTTATCAAAGAAGAAACTTGTTTGAAAGATCTTGATGGAATTATCGATGAAGTGATAGTGATGACTCGATTTTCTCACAAACACCAGATTATAAAAGTAAATGTTGTTATTAGCTTAGTTAGTTCTAATTTTAAATAATTGTCATGCATTGTTATCGTTGTAAAGTTTAAGCTATTTTCAACTCCATTGCTTATTATGTATTACTATGTATACAATGTTATTTATACAGGGACGTGTGAATAAGAGCGCAAGATTTGACATGCTCGCCATGTTTGACAGTCATAATGACATATGATTATGAAGTGACAGATTGAAAATTGACAGATGGGAGTAAACATGGAGTATTACACGATAGAACAACGCGTCCTGATTATTAAACACCTCACTACTTGAACGCTTCATCGGTAACATTGGTGATTATTACCGTTATTGCGAATCGAAGTTTTTAATAACGCCCATCTTATATCAGTCTTGTACGTTATAAGTACCGCCGTATTTTATAAAAGATATCAGATATCTTCGAAGAAGTAACAATGGATGCAGGCATGTTCCTAAATTTATCGATACATAAAAAATGAAAGATTTATTAACTGTTGTTAACTTCGCAACGTCAGATTTGCCATGGTTCCATGTAACGTAACTTTAAATTAATGGTAGTATCTTTCTTGGACAGGATCTTAATAATATACCTAAATCATAAAAGTTTACTGTTAATTTATCACCTGGCGATGCAGCAGATAAAAAACGATAATTTTTTTTTCGTTTACCTATCTGCGTTCACTCACCTCTAGAAAAAAAATTATACGTTTATAGAAAACTGTATATTTTTGCCAATTAAATTAGAAAATAATTTCGCTTTATTGTGACGTATCCCATGTTTACTAATTTTTGACTACTAGTACACGGGAAAATGGATACGTACGGTTATATTTGTTTGCTGCATATACTTTATATTGTTGCCGGAAGAAAATTTTTAGTAAGCGTAAAACTTTACGAGTATATAATTATGGTAAAATATAGGCAATAGATTACCTGGTATGAAATAGCATTAGCAGTTAGAGGCACTACATTGTCTCCTGTACTTAATCATATAAGCATAAAATCTTCGAAAACACTTAGAAGCGACTATATGTTACTAAAATATTACTAATAATAAACTCTAAAGACTGAAATAATGTATACATAGAAAATATACGTTTATCTTCAGTAAGCCCACAACTGTAGAATTAAAAAAGTAGTCACTGTAAACAGACATAGATGTATGTCAAACAATGAAAAATAACAATAAGCAAATGACGCCGGTTTTATATTTAATAAATAGTTCCGTTTAGTGCCTTTCCCCTTGTTTACCGCATTTCCGTTTTACAGACTTTTCGAAATTAAAAGTAGTTTTGTTATAATCAGTAAGTCCTGTGTAAAGTTTCATTTCATTACAATGGAGGAAACTTGACTTCTTATTGATAAACGACACCAGATTATTTCAAATGTAGAGGATATTTACCGTTTATATGTAGGTGTTTATTGGATGGGTATGAACGTAGACAACGCACACATATTGACAAAGATATCGGCAGACACGTGATCACTGAAATTGAGGCATGAATATTACACAAGAGTCACACCGTATATGGCACAACCTACGCAGCCACGCATGGAACATATGCACTCCCTTTTGCCTCAACGCGAATTAAGTACGTTGTGTGGGCTAAATTGTAGTTATTGAAGTGTTGCTTGATAATATTGAAATAAATGGAAAACATTTTTGGTACAGCACGTATAGGAAAGTACAATGACTGCAGGAACAATTCTTCAGCCACTCCAATTTTGTTGGAAAATATAGCTTATATTTTAAGTATACTGCATACCGTAGAAAATGTCGTATCACCTCTTAATAGTAAAAAGATTTAATGAAAATTACAATAGAGGATTATTCCTAATAAATGATTAAAATTTCAATAAAAAAAAATTACTTACAAGGGTAAGCTGAAAGATTCGGTCACTAAAGCATAGCAAATAGCAATATTTCAATGGAATGTGTTTTATTTTTCGACATAATCTCTCTCAAGATTATTAGATTTATTTAATCAATGCTCAAGTTTCTTCATGTCTTTACAGTACTCATTTTTCTCGAGCTCCTCAAAATAGTGGTCAATGGCAGTTATCAGCTCCTCATCCGAAGCAAATTTCATACCGGCGAGATGTTTCTTTTGCTTGGGGAAGAGATGATAGTCCCACAGAGTTAAATCCGGTGAATAAGGGGAATGCTCAAGCGCTTCGAACTTTAATTTGGCAAATTTTGCTTCCACAATTCCGCTCTTGTGAACTGGCGCATTTTCTTAATGGAAAATGACTCCTTCTTGTTCTTTTCCGGGTCTATTTTCCGCGATAGCTGCCTTCAATTGATCCAAAAGTTTAGAAAAGTATTGTCTAGCACTCGTTTGTTCCGTTGAAAGGTAATCGATAACCAAGATTCCCTTCGCATACCAGAAAACGGAAGCCATCACCTTTCCTGCCGATAGAATGACTTTGGGGGTTCTTTGGAGCCGGTTCACCACGTTTAGTCCACTGTTTTGATTGCTGTTTATTTTCCGGTGTGCACTGGTGGATCCACGCTTCATCGCAAGTCACAAATTGGCGCAAAAAATGGATTTTGCCGAAATCGTTCCAAAGTGGCGATCAGCTTTGACAAATTTAAAAACCTTTTGCACACTTTCTGCAGAATTATACGTTCTTCGACACATGATATAACTATATTTGACCGACGGTAGATCGTAGAAATCACGGAAGCAATCGCATAACAGACCTTTATAAAATTTATAAAAAGTTTAATGGGAGAAGAGGGTATTCGTCTTCGTCAAAGATATGGAGGAGCATGATCCTGTAACAAATCATTAATGTAACGCGCATTTATCATCTCAGGTAATATACTACACTACAATTCCTGAGCAAGGTAGAAATGGGGAAAATCGCCCCGTTTAACTTCTTGGTATGCATTATGTAACTCTAAACAGAATCTACATTCCATACTGGACTCAATAGAATTCCGCTTCTGATTTCAGTTATGTCGATCCATGTACCATCCCAACCGCCGATGATAATGATGATTTACACGCAAAACTAAATGCAATTGCTAAGTTGCAGAATAAACACATGCTTCACATGGGTCTAGTAAACTCTCCTTTTTTTTTCTACTGTAGAAAGTGTGGGAGAGCAGGGGTAACTCCTGTACACCTCCTTGTCGACTGCCCGGCAGTGTGCAGGGAAAGACAAGTTTACCCTGTGGATGCTCAACTTGACGAACCCAAGTTAGGAAAATTACCGCTTGAACGAATTATGGACTTTGTTGCTCAGGGACAACCCGGACGAGTGAACTAAAATCACATGGGTACACAATAGGCGAGTTACTGGACGAGTTGCCCCTCGGGGTTAGAAGCTCCGCCCATGGTTATATAAAAAATGCAATTGCTAAGACATCAGACGAAATGATTTAATTCTCCGATATACGTTTGGTATTTAAATTAGTCTAGCTACAATCTGACCTTTTGCAATCCTTCTGCGAGCATTTCTACCTCAACGTCTTCTTCTTGGTGTCAATTGAACCTCCTCGTGGTGTCTCTGTCGAACAATAAACGAATTTCTCGCCCTCGTATTCTGCTCATTAACTAAGGTTAGCAGCTTTCTGTAGTCGAAACATTATCTTAGCGCTACATTCATTATACAGGTTGATGTCTTCTGTGATTTTCCTTAGTGAGTAGTGAATACTGAAAACGATTAACTTAAGGCGCATCACAGACGCAGGCAGAATAATAACTCATGGCCAACTGATGCCCCTGCAATTGACGAAAGCTGTTGGGGAATATGAAGGCATAGATTATTTTTGCTATTATTATTGTTATTGTTGTTATCATTATTGTTATTATTATTATTTCATTGAAACAGTTCTTGTACTAGGTCAAATATGCTTTTCGATGTTTAACAGTTGTAAGCACTAGACGGTTCGAAGTTGGTAAGGTAAAAATTCAAATGTTCCTATTCTGCAATAGATTGCTTGAGGCGGGTCACCTTACCAGATATCAGCAATCAACTAGGTACTTAAAAACTAATCTCTTGGTAGCTAGTAGCCTTATTACCATCCAGATGTTCCCGAACATTTACAAACCATGTGCGATAACATCTCACAAAATTGAATCGATTGCGATTTCTAATCGACCAACAAACTTTCCGTAGCCAACGTAAATTGCATCAATGACATTCTATATAAAATCTTAATAAATCCTACGAAGAGAATTCAGATTAAAATAGCCTAGGACACAGTTGACTTATTTTGCATATCTCTCGTGAGACATACCTAGATGCAGTCGATTGCAATATTCTTGGTGATAGCATGATGACCATATAAAAATATAGTGCCCAAAATGCATTTTCTTTTCATATTAATTAAATGAAGGCGTAAAAGGTATTAACGGTCAAACAACAACTTTCTTAAATGGGAGGCAATAAAATATAAATGCCATATTAAATGAAAACAATATATAGAATACATAAAAAAATAACAAAATGTAATAGCAAGAGTAACAATAATTTTCAACCTATCAGTGAAATATACAAACGTGAGCACCATACTTTTACCTCCGTTCTTCATAAGTGTAGGAACGTTCAGCAATTTCGAACTAACTATATAATGTGACTTAAATGAAATGGATCCTTTAAAAATCACGTATAGATCATTAAGTTGTTATATATGGAGTAATAAAAATGCAGTTGCACACCTGGACGAATATTAAGTTATCCTATTTATATCAAGTGCTTTGCTGTTCCCATTATTGGTATAAATACTAATTAATTATACAACGGACGATGTTAGAAACACAGTTAATTGATCGTTTAGTAAAATTCGAAGTGAAAATATCTATGGCCCACGATTTTAAACAAAACGGGAGTGCTATGAATAATATTTGCTTAAAAGCTATTTGAGCTGTGAGAATGTTGAAAAACAAAAAAAGTTCTATAGCGTACGTAATTTTATATCATATGTATAAAGGTTACTACAACGATGTACATATCTTGAAACGAGGTCTGGAGGTCTTCGTTACCTAACGGCATATTTAATCGGAGCTCCTTCACGACCTTTGCTTATTTTCCAAATCGATCATTTAGCCACCGATTTAATAATAGTATCGAATAACAAGAGTATCTATCTTACTGTCAAGGGAATAGACCTTTCTAAATTTACAAATTAATGCAGAGTTCATTTTAGACGTCACGGTTCTTTCTTCGCTTCTTTAGGTTAACGTATTCATTTTAATCGTGTTGAACGTTTTAATCCGAAATGGGAATTTATAGAAGCAAAATTAATTTAACGAAATGTATTGATTATTACAGATTAATGTGTAATATTATGATTGCACGTGTATAGCTGAAATACTTTAAATAAACGAACACCTGGTAAACGTTGGTAAACTTTAGCGAGATACATTCGATTAACAGCAGTAGTTTTGGCAGTGTCACTGTAAGATATGCTTATAACTTTATTTTGTTATAGTATGGTGTCAAAGAATGCCTCTAATCCGATAATGCAGCAGGATCACAATCACTGATATAGAGGTTTAATTAATCAACAAATCTTCGTATGCGTATATCAAAGAATCCGACCTTTTGGGCTTAGACGATACCGCCCATTTCTCTGTTTATCTCTCTAATTCCACACCATCAAATCGTACGGCTAGATTGGTGCAACAGAAGGTTACTATGGAATGAAAAATGAAATTGAATTGTATTCAGTAACGAATTTCGATTTTGTTTAAGGGTTCATGCTGGTCATAGAATGGTCAGAAAATGTCGCAGACAAAGAAGAAGCTTACAGCTTTCTGTACAGCGACATACAGTTCCTCCTCAAGCTGCGATGGTGAGGGTTGCCATCAGCCTCAAGTTAAAAAAGTATCTACGAGATACAGGTATAAAATTAGGCTAGTGATTATATTTCTAAACACAAGGACATAATGCTGGTGAAATTCAAAGTAATTGTATAGAACATATGGGCCTACTGCAGTAAGTGAAGGAAATCTAGGGTAATGGTATGGTATGTTTAAGGAAGTCCATTCTAATATTCACGATGATCAAGGAAGTGGAGGAAAATAGCCTTATCTATAATGACTAAAGTTTCCAAATGTTGAGGACAGGAGTTGCTTTCTTTCAATGCGCGTTCACAACGATATATCAATAAAGTTGATGATATCGTGTTAACAGACTACCGGATGGAAATTAAAGAGATTGCTAATATGACAAATATCTTAATTGAACGTGTGTAAAACATCCTCTCCGGAAAATCAAGTATACAAGAACTATTAGCGTGCTCAACTAGACCGGTTTGGATGGGAGGTGCTCCAACATCCACCTTATAGTCCGGATCTGGCACTGTCCGGTTATCATCTCTTCGGCCCGATGAACAAATTCTTGATCGGCAAACATTTCACTTTCGATGACGAGGTCAAATCAATTGTCCGCACATGGCTCTACTTGCACTATTATGCAAAGGGTATTTGCAACCTTGTGCCACGATGGGACAGAAGTGTTGCGAGACTTGGTGACTATGTGGAAAAATAGTGTAAAGATGCGCCTGTGTTTTGTATGTATCCTTATTGTGTTATATAGGTACACTTTCTTCTAAAAAAATGTTACTTTCATTACTTATTCATCCTACCTAACTAACTAAAAATTACCTAATAATTACCAAATAATGAACTGGATTTTTTCTAAAATTTTGCTAAGAACGAGAGTGATTTGGCCGAGTGACTTTCTAAACGTTGATAGGAATTTCGCCATGATGAGTATACTATTGACTTCAGCCAAGTTCCAGAAGTCTTCCATCAAAACCTTGCCCAAGTCTGTCAGATAGATAAGTTTTTATAATAGTGTTTTGTAAACTACTTGTGAAAAAAGAATTTCGTGCGTTGATTAAACATTATCTTTTGGGTAGAGAACCATTAAGAAAACTGAAGAAACATTGCGGTGAGTTTAGTTCTTCTCATCGAATGATTTGTAAGTGGTTCACTGCCTTTAAAAGTGGTCATATGAGGCGTTGCTGAATATTTGGGGCCTTTATTTACAGTTTTCCAGAAGTGATTAATAAAGTTCATGTTATTGTGAAGAGTGACCGCCGAATAAAGGTGTGCGGGATAGCAAATCCCACAAACATCCCAACTGAACGGATATACAATATTTGACATCAACATTCAAATGTAATAAAACTAACCGCAAGATGGGTGCTGTGTTTGCTTACTGACCAAATGTGACCTCATCTTTCAATTTCAAATAATTATAGTTCAAACGAAATCGAAAAAGATTTCCTCATCAATATCTCGTCGCGGATCAAATCTGGATACATCACTATACCTCAGGAACAAAAATTCGGCCAAAATTATATATCTCTTCTGATGCACGTACTCCAAAAGCAAAATCCCAATCGCGTAACCTTTATTGACTATTTATAAAAGGAAATGACAGCGTTAAAGCCGATGCAGCAACACTTCCTAATGCCCAAATTTATCAAATTGCAATTCAAGAGAAGCATTAAAAAACAATACAAAGATGTCCCATACAGTTCCCTTTAGCACTTGTTGAAATCTTGTATATGCGATGCAAAATAAAAATTGTTTGTTTTTACTAGTGTTGTTATATTTAACTGTAGAAAAATGTAGACAGAAAACCATTTATGATTTATTTTTAATTAACTCGGTCTATAATTAATCCTACTGTATTATATGTATGTATGTGTATCCACATGAGTAATGCTTTAAACCTAGTAATCACTTGTAATGAGAGTGATATGAGAAAAATCGATAAATGAAAGTTATTAACGCACCCGTCACTCATACTACGCTTGCTTGATTTCGTGATTCATTTTCGTTCATGAACGCCCATGTAAAAGAAACCACAAGAGAAAAAACCAATTAAGAAAATTGTTACATAAGTCTTACATGTATTTGTGATGATTCACTTTTGGGCTGTAAATACTTGAACCGTGAGTGTTTTTAAAAGGTTCTTGGCCGAATTACGTGTGATGCTGCAGTACTACTGCATGCCTTCCCATTGTTTTTATTTTTATTTCTCAACAGCGCCGTAAAAAACGCATACGCTACAACGACCGGACACCATAAACACGTCGCGAATGCAGTCGACAACCCTGTATGAATCATTCCCGGTTCTTTATAATAGGTTCTTGTTTGTGCGTATACCATCTACCATCAACTAACACTGTGTACGTCCGTGTGCTTCCGTAGGAGCAAGATCTAAAATACCAGAGGCATGAAGTCATTTAAACTTGCATATCTCCGTTGGTAATCTTATTCCGATTCAAATTCATTTCTATAACAGACGTGGTTTGCACCATAATGAAGGCATTACGATAGCCTCTAAAGTGCCGGAAAAAACTACTTGGTAAATCTGCTTTAAATCGTATTAAAAATTCTTAAAGAATGAAAGCATCATTGTCGGTGAGTATTGAAGTTACTTAATTTTATGTATTTCAAAGAAAAACATTTTTTTAGAGTTATAAAGAAGTCTTTCTTAATGGTAGATTAATTCCCATGCCGCATTACGAACTACCGATAAAAACATGAAATGCAAAAACTTCATCAGGGTCACTGTTTTTATTCTACTTATATATCAAAAAGTATACATGGGCGACTTGAAATGTGTCCGGAATCGATAAGAGAAACACGGTATTGGTATGGTTTTTAATTTTTATTTTTCGATGCAGTCTCCTCTAAAATCATTACACTTTTTTCAAACAGCGCTCTACTCTTTTCAAGCCGTCGGAAAAGTAGGATGTTTTGAGCTCTGCAAAATAGCCATCTGTAGCGACGATGACCTCCTCATTTGAGGCAAATCTTTTACCTCCCAGTGATTTTTTCCAGTATGTAGTGGTGGATCCAAATCTCATCCACAGTTACGAAACAGATGACGAAATCCCTTGGATAGCGTTGGATCCTGGCCAGACACTCCTCCGAAACGGTCACCCGATTTCGCTTTTGCTCCGGTGTGAGCAAACGCGGTACCCATCGCGCCGAAAGCTTTTTCATACCCAAAATTTCGCGTAGGATATGGCCAACGTGTTCTTCTGAGATGACTGCTGTCTCTGCTACCTCTTTCAGCTATAATCGGCGATCGGGTAACACGACATCATGAATCTCGTTGACCGTATCATCGTTGGTAGCGGCTTTTCGGCGTCCACTGCGTAGTTTATTACTTGTGCTTGAGCGGCCATGTTTGACCTCGCACACCCAAAAGCTGATGGTCGATGGAGTACATCCGCCATGAACCTCTAGTAAGGTACTTCGAATTTTCGTGGCCGTTTTCCCAGCCATCCAGAAGTGCTTCATCACTGCACGAAATTCGATTTTATCCATTTTTGCGAAACCCCCTGACTTGCTACAGAAAACACACTCTTGAACAACAACTATTGACAGTAGACGTCTGAAATTTTAACTGTTTCCACAAAAAGGATTGCTCTTGTCGCTCAACTTCAACCTTCATACGCCATCTCTTACCGGAATCGGTAAACATTTCAGGTCACCCTCGTATTTTCTCTCTCCTTCATTCTTCCTTTATTTCTCCTGATCTTTCCTTTCCGTTGTTCAGTATTTTATTGCCACTTGTGTTATGTGAAATGAACCTTGTTTCGTTATTGTGTTGGTACTCAAAAGCCTCATAATAAAAAAGGATCAAGCGTATGTTTTATATAAGACGTGCAAGAAGAACTTTATGATTAATTGATTACAGTGAGGGCAAAGTAACTAATCTGACTATAAAAATATGTATGTAGATCAAAAATTGCATTATAATTACAATAATGTCATGTTATAACAACATATTTCTAGGAAAGATATTATTATAATGAATTGGAGCATTCATAAAAAATACTTCAAACTAGAGCTAAGAAAAAAATACCCATTAATACAAATAACAGTGTACATGGGCACTGCAGTAACCGACGTGTCACGTGGTATTTCATGTAACATATGTTTTAGTCGAAGGTAATCTATTCACATTGCTAAAGTACAAAAGAAATAAGATTAGCCGTAAAACCGAACTCTGCGATACCCCGGTGTCATTGTCCAAAAAAGAAGACGGGCTGGTTTCGATTCTATTAGTTTCTTTTTATTAAAATGTGTTTACATTATCGTAGAAACGAGTTTAACTATAACCCCAGCGAATCCCGTTACTGCCCTATATTTCAATGGTAAGCAGCACAATTGAATGCTCTAGTAAGATTATAGAAGACCCCAGATGGGATTCGGCTACTTCCATGTACGAGAGTAAGTTCAACATTATCTCTACACTTTCGCCATAACGTACCTTTTAGGTTATTATATAACGTTCTATACATGCATGTGTACAGCCAGTGCTAGTCTGTTAGCAAGTTTGTGCAATTTGATACCACACCATTTGCTTTCCAACTATTACAACGTAAATATACTCAATGTGTGCTCGGTTCTAGTTTGCACTAGGAAAAACAACGAGCAGTGATCCGATTTCTTTTATCAGATAGAAAGTAGTTGAAATTCATCGAACACAATACGGAGACGGCGTTTCATCACGTAAGGGTTGTTTTATCATGAATCGAGAAACTTAAAACCAGACAGATATGATGCGCGAAGAGAAACCCCAACTTCCACCACGGACAATAAGATCCGAAACGTTTCAGATATGATTTTGGCAGATAAGCGAGATGGTGTTTTCTTGAATGTTAGTAATAGTTCTACGCATCATATTGTCTACGAGTTTGGTTTCCGTATAAACTGTATGTGATGGGTACCGAAATAGCGTACAGCAGAACACAGCCTTAAATATGTTGGCATCTACCAACGTTTGGTCCATCGATTCAACACGTAATGCAACATATTTTTCAAAGGAAAAGTCATCGAAGATGAAACGTGGGTTCACTATCATGAGCCGGAATCGAAATGGCAAGGTACAAACGACTATATGGAAGAGGGGACTCCCACCAACAGCACAAGTTACAGTGAATTGCTTGTCAATAGGCTGAAGTCAGTAACTCGCAACCTACGCTGAGGTGTGTTGAAATACTGGAACATCCTTCCTACACTCCATATCTCGCGCTCTCCGACATTTATCCATTTGCTGACTTTCCAAAGACGTAAACATGCGGGAAACGGTGCAAAGGTGGCTTCGTGAGCAACCTTCTTCTTGGAAAAAGTACTCAAACTGACCGCTGTGATGATGTGCATGTTGTATCT
Organism: Trypoxylus dichotomus; assembly: GCA_023509865.1. NCBI lineage: Eukaryota > Metazoa > Arthropoda > Insecta > Coleoptera > Scarabaeidae > Trypoxylus > Trypoxylus dichotomus. Next base: position 46,417,558 of record CM042074.1, read on the forward strand.
CAATCGTTGTTTAAATAAAGGGTAGAATAAACAGAGTAGATAATTTTTGACTCGCCTTCGTACAGCATTAAATGATTGTAAAGCTGACGTAAGAATTACCGGTAAATGATTTTTGAGATTTTTATATCTTCCCTTGTTATAAATCTTACGTCTTGTTAAAGTAGCGGGAAATACACCAGCATGAAAGCATAGATGTACAGGATCATAAAAAGCAGCTCTAGCCATTTGTATGATAAATAATGGCCTTAGGACCAGATACTCACTTATTTTGAAATTTTTGTTTAATAATTCTCTTTTTATACAGGTAATGAGATTATATTTTATTCGCCACAAGATACTTGTAAGCATTTTCTCTTATGTTGTCTGCCCACGTCGCTGTAAAAATACGTTGAAAAGTAGAACAAAAAAATGTACATATCTTTGAGCCCAAGTCTGCATAATCTAGTATCTAAATTTAGCTGGTATTTATTTATACTTATTAGGATCATTTTATTCACATTCCTTTAAAAGGAAATCATTTTCATGGTGGCAGATAAAATTTACGTTAAATCTAATCTTGAAGACTGAGAAATGAAGGAGTTACCTTATGACTCTAAACCATTTTCGGTTAGTCTGTAGATAGTAATCACAACTTGCGTAATATACGAGGACGGATCCTCATGTCCCTACTTCTAACTGGTTGTTTCATTAATGTTTTTGACATTTAGTTAACTGACATTTGTGGATAACATCTACATAATATCAAGTTTGTATCTCAAAGTATTGTTGCGCTATGGCTAATTCTCGAATTGTATGTCGTGATTGTTAATAAAAATGGATCTTGTAGAATAGAGAACCGTAGTAAAATACCTTCAGAAGAAGGACACGACGCCAACTTAAGTGCGGAAGAACATCCTGTAAAAACCAACATGCATGACGGTGGTCCTCCCATAATGGTAACAACAGACAAAAACATTAAGAAGGTACACGATGTCTTACTGTAAGACCGACGATTAGGCATCAGGGACATTGTGAAAGATACTGGCTTATCATATCGTGTGGTGTACAACATACTCACAAAAGAATTAGATATAAAAGATGAGAGCAAGATATGTTAACCGTTGACCAAAAAAGAAATCAGGTGTTGATTTGTAAGCGCCCTTTGGAATGGTATCAAGTAAACAAAGAGAGCTTTCTTAGTCGGTATGCGACCATGGATGAGTCATGGGTGCACCATTATGATCTCGAGAACAAAGTGCAAAGTAGAGAGTGGAAACTTCACGGTTCTCCTCCTCCACGCAAATTTGAGGTCGCGCCGTCTTCTGGAAAGGTTTTGCTATCTGTCCTGGGATGCTCAAGGAATCAGCCTGACTGACTATTTGCAAAAAGGACAGGGCATTGCAGAGACTGCGCATAATTGGTTTCTAAATTGCGAGACGCGATCAAAGAGAAATGCCGAGGAAAATTAAGGCACGGTGTGCTGTTCCATCAGGATAATGCTCCCAGTCATACATCTCGTACTGCTATGATTGCTATACGCCACGGAGGCTTTGAATTAGTAGAGCACCCGCTATATTTGCCGGATCTGGCCCCTAGTGACTACAGGCTGTTAAATAAATTAAAATAAATCCTACGTGCGGCAACATTTTCCAATAATTATGAAGTCATGCAGAGGTGGTCTGCAGAGATCGTACAAAAATTCTTCGAGGGGGCTGAGAGCAGCGATGGACCAAGTGCATTAGTGTAGAAGGAGATTATGCCGAAAAATAAAAAGTATAATGCTGCTATAGTTTTACTGTAAGAGGTCAGGATTACAGCCAAGAGATCCACCCTCGTATATACGAGGGTGATTCGCAACGTAAAGAACGTTTTGTTTGACTTTGGTACTCATCCGCTTCAGTTTGGCGGCAGCTACTATCCAGTTGATTACTGATTAGCTGTGCAAGTTTAAAATGAATGACTGGTTGCGCACCATTACTCGCTTTTTAAAAGCGCAGAAAGTCCAACCCATCGAAACTTAAATGGTGACTATGCAAGAATGTAACTACAATATCTAATTTTATGTAAAATATGGTTTCGTTTAATTATATCTAATAAAATTTCTATAGAAAGAAACGTTCTTTACTTTCCAAATGGCCCTCGTATATACATGATATAGAAATACCTCTACAAACAAAAGTTTTGTATACAATAGGCAAACTTCTAATAAATAAATCGGCACATCTATTACTTACGTATATAAAGTAACACTAATTTGTCTGTACATGTATAGATGTAGTTTATGATTTGACTTGCCACGAAACTATATGTCATATGCCTAGCCTTAAAGCGGTGACTGACCCAATTCTCACAACTGCTATTATGCAGCGTTAAATAGGTTGCGCTCTCTGCGGGTTTTATCAGCATGGACATCTTGAATATAGTCAAGTACTTTCCTAACATTAAAGGAAGTGGCTGTGATTAAAGGGTCTACTTTGTAATCATATTTATATGTGCATGGACGCGAACGGCAGCGGTTGCAGTTGAGCGTCGCGTTACTGCGTAATCACCAAACACGTGCAGTACACATTTGGTAAGCCAATAACCCTATGCTGAATAGATAATGAACACTTTGACTATGATATACTACAGGCAGTCACCGGTGTAATCTGGTCACAAAGATGAGTTTTTGAAAGTTTATTTATGCACTTGCAGGAGCATCAGTTTGTGGAAGTATTAAGTCTCTAATTGGTATTCGACAGAGATATTTCACGAGCCAAACCTCATTCTATCGCTAAATTAGACGTCGCCTTTGAAAGTAATTATTTCTTTCAATCTCTGACATTAAGTGGTGGTCATTTCTTTCAATCCATTATTTAGGGAAGATTTCGACAATGGAGTTCTTAACCGCTACTGTAGAACGTGATGCAACACCCTTGTGTTAATACCATTACATTTATTGAAGTATTATATTGAGTACAGAATAGAATACTCGTAGAATACTTAAAAACTTCATAGGCGAAATGTGCAGTTTGGCCCCGAATAATACGTTGGACAAAATCTATTTCATCATACTGGACCTCCAAAAGGTTATATATTGGCAGTTTCACCATTCAAAGTATATTGACCTAGATGAACGAGACAGATGATAGCGTCGCATATACAAGGTGCATAAACTTCATCGGATAGAACTTCTAAAACCGCCGACGCGAAGGCAACTCCACCAATTGCACTATTCATGTGTTCATCGCATAGAACGCGGTTAATTCCATTTACACATCGACTTGAGAGAATATGCACGTAACAATAAATGTTAGAAGTAATGTAGTAAATACACTCAATAACGAGAATGTCTGGGTAGTCGAGAGTTACATTACGAATGGTGATTGACTATTTCGCTATTACTCTGCTTACCAGATATTGAAGCTTTGGTAGATGGGATTTGGTTCCCTCATAGAAAACTTGCGATATATATACGTATGCATTTCTACATGCGTTTATATAGGCTTGTCCGAAAGTACAAGAACGATAGGGTTTGGCTCTCCTATGAAAATTATGTATACTTCGATTCATTAATCTTTATCATTTTGCTTCCATATGAATCAATTTCGATAGTCTCTTGTCATATTAGCATCTCACAATTTCGAAAGAATAACTCGCGTTATCGTAAATAAAAACGTCAAAACGGCATTTAGAATTAAGAACCTTTAAATAAATTAATTAAACTGTCATTCTATGGTTTATTTAGATAAAATAAGTAGTAATTAAAAAAAAAATTAATATTATGTTTTTCATTATGCAATTACATGTTAAAAAGAATTGAAGGGATTTGGAGGGACAATATATGTTTTCATTCAATAATGCCAATAAAGTGTTGACAAGTCAATACAAATACATGTAAACGCAATAAATATAAACAACAAGGACATATTGTATAAACATTTAGGCAAACTAACAATTATTTACAACATTGATTAATATTTTTGTCGACATATAAAATTAAAACTTATTTTGAAAAAATTCTGCAACCGAATAGAGCGTCTTTTTCTGACATGCACGCAGTTGTGACTTGAACTTGTTGACTTGACAACGTCTCAGTTCGTGCGATATGTAATTGTATACTTTAACAATCTGAGTCGTTACACTTTTAAAAGCTAACGCCTTACTTGTTTGTGGAGGCAATGCTGCGGGTGCCATGCGTATGCGTCATCTCTTGGTTTTTAAAAAGTTCATAGTTTTCATGCACAAAAATCGCGCACTCAAGTATGTAAATCGCAGGCAAAGTAAGTATTTTATGTTTTTTAAATAGGTCTTTCCACGATGTTCTAGGATGCAGTCCAAACACATCACGAACACAGAATTTTTGAAATTTAAAAATTCTGTCAGCTTCCACAGATCCACCCCAAAATATAATACCATAACAGATTTTGATATGAACATAGGCATAATAGGCATCAAATCCAGCATGGATGTTTGTAGATCGAGCTGTTACACTAAGCGCATACTCAAAAGAGGCCAAGTCCGTCGACAGAAAGTCAATATGCTTCTTCCAGTTCAACTGGCTATCAATGGTCAGTCCAAGAAATCTAGTGTTCACGCATGTAAATGCAAATTTACGATGATCTTTCTTGAAATAACTAAAATCTATCAATCTTGTCTTATCGATGTTCAACGTCATATCACGTGGAGCAAAGCGGTCCGCAAACCTACGTAGTGTCGAAACTACTTCGTTTTCCAGATTGTCATTTCCCGCTCTAATAATAATAAGTGTCATCAGCATATAAAATGGTTTTGATGTTGTGATATCTACGAAAGATCGTTTGCATACAGTTGAAATAGCAGCAGGCCTAATATAGAGCCTTGGGGAACCCCTCGCATTGTTATTAACCAGTCAGAGTATATCCTGCCCTGTTTTTACATCAATACTCTCCTCTCTCTGCTGTCGATTGGTGAAGAATTTACCAAATGCAAGCTCATTCCTCTTGTTCCCAATAATTCTAATTTTTGAAGTAATTTACTCCAAAAAGCCTTAGTCAAATCCATGAAAATTCCTACCATCGTTTCATCCAGATTTATACTTGCCATTATGTCGCACATACTTTGGTATATTGCTTACACCTCTCCTTTTGACATACCCATTCTGCATGAAGGAGATAAGATGGGAAAATTCCTTTCTCAAAACAGAGATTTATCAAGTAAACTAATGAGTGCGTAAAATGGTGTGAACATGCTTTGATTAACTTGGTTCGAGTTTCATTATGTCCCACTGACTTACTTCAGCTGTAGACGTGGGCCATAAGAAAAATGTTTTGCAGTTTATTTCCTGGTTTAGTGATAAAGGCAAATTCTTTTCAAGTCTTTTGCAACTAGCTACAGGGCATGTGTTTATATCTAGCAATTTTCCTTGCAAATTTGAAGCGTTCGTTTGTATTCCCTTGAGTCCTGTAGTTATACAATTTACAACTATAGTTTGCTATAATCGCTGCATATCTCTAAATATCGGTTGATCGAAATAACTTTCAAACAAATGAAGTACGGAAATTCACTATAAAAGGTAAAATTAATGAAGCTGCCCTTATCCCCAAATCTATTTCAGCATGAATTGCCCTCAATGCTTAGGATGTATTATGAAGTATGTTATGTAAATCGTCTGACGATGCAAATTCTACAGTAGTAATCCACCCTAAGGCCAATTACAAATATCGTAATGATTTCAATTATAACATTTTTGAATAACAATATATTTCTATAACACAATATAGCTTGGCGTTCTGTACAATATTTTAGTCTATTATAATCGTAACTTAAAGTTTACGCTTCCAAATTTATATAATACTATAGATGTACACTGAGCATGTGGCGACATTTATCAGAATTCGGGTTAATTTCATGCAGAAGGCGGTTTAGAATTTACTCTTGATAGCCGGTTACTAAAAAGGTGTGTATTTTCGTTCTGGAACGCACTAATGGTATTAATTAATTACTTCGTCCCATATAAACTCATTAAACCAATGTAATATGTTCGGAATGTGCACCGATGAGTTGGTTGAAATGAGGTGGAACAATCGAATGTTCCGATTTATTACGTCCACAGCCATTTATTAATCTACTTTCCTTCGGCACATTCTTCACGATGGTGTTAACTAAAAATTAGTGCGTGTTTTCTTGTCAGTAATATGTTATTACCGTTATAATTGATTTTCAGCTTTAGACAAATTACCAGTACAAATTTATTGCTTTCGCCTTAAGTACTGAGTTTGGTAGCTATAAATGTTTTTTTGCAGGAAGCATATATATTTTTTTTTCTTTTCAAGATTCAAGTACCTCAAGCAAATTGTTAAGAAATGTTTTAGAAATACAAGTGGTATGCATCATTTTAATCTTACCTCTGAAATTCAATATATTTCCACTTATTTTCTCTAAAATAAGATTATTGCGGAGATGAACTGACTAAATGTTACCGATAAAATCCAGTAGGCAGTATAGTATATCCAATTAGCTTAGCTTATAATGTAGTTTTGAAGCTAATACGTATTTTGTGTTCTTACAAAGTTAATTGATAACTAAACCCGCACTACGGGATCCGACAATTTTCTTCCTATTTACAAGAAGGCGTAATGGTCGCAAAAGAAATTCGAGCGTACTGAAATAAAAACGTACCTGTACAATGTCGCAATTAAGATACCACGCTCGGCGAAGAATGCTTAAAAATGAACAAGAACAATTGGAATATAGTTCAATGCCGATCGCTATCTCAAGGGAAAAGAAATTCATCCGCATCAATTTATAGACTGAGTAGGTGAAGTCCGCGTACGGTTTCGATTACGAAAAAAAACAGCCGGTGAAGAAAACAATTAAGATTTTCATTACGATTTGTTGTTGTACTATAATTTCGTGCCTATATTTTCAAGTACATCACGATCAACGAGACCCTGCCTGTACACGGTGAGCGAACAATAACATACAGGTATGCCTGCCTACTGAGCTTTAACGAGACATGTTTTACTTGCGACCATTTTTTTTCTTCGTATAGAAGCTATATTTAATACTCAGCTATGTAATTTGTCTTTATTAAAGCATATATAATACGGCCATTATTGGCTATTTTTTCCATGTTTATTACTTACTGATACGCTGGGCCGCTTGGTTATAAGGGTTGGATGGAAATGGTATTTGCTTACCTGAAAATAAATAATGAAGCTTTAAAATTTTATCGAGACATTTGTGTTTCAATACAGGCAAATTATAAGGTGTATTTTTGTAGCGAAAATAATTAAGATTCTTTATACATAAGTACTACATGTTCTTTTATGTAGACTAGAGGAACAGGTTTTATTAGACGTACATTTTGCATGAATTGATGCTCTTATTACTGAGAATGAGTAATGAGTGTCCCAAAACAAAGGCTGACGGTATGCTATTTATATTCTCCTTATTAACAGCGGAGAAATAAACAAAATGTTAACAGCCTCGAAGAGTTTTTTAGATAACAGGTAAATAGTTTAATTATACCCTTATCCAGTACATTATTTTAACAAAATCTGGAAATAATAAAACGTCATTTGTGCTACGAGGTTATTATTGAAACAAATGATTTAAGTATAAATTAAATTAGCTTAGCGTAATAGACTTTCAAAGGAATTGCAAATAAAATTCAAACCAGGAGATAAAAATGCACGAATTAATTACCACTCGAAGAACGGCTTAATAACAAAATATTACCATAAGAGCAATGTCAATGAGATAGCTTCTTAAAATTTAGAAATTTTTTTTCGGCGATATCTTTTATCCGGGAGTGAATGACAAGAACTATTAATAACCTATCTTATTTCCTGCTGAATCAATGGCTTTTGATGAGAGAGAATCTATAGACAAGAGAAAAAGGCGATTGAATAAGTATATTTCCAAGTGTTATTTTCCAAAGGTTAGAGATATTATGACTCTGGTACGGTTGATTTTTTCAGGGAAATATAAAGCGTTATTCTCTTCTGGTTGATTTAAGAAATATCCTTATGAAGAAGTGACCGGCCATTTCGAGTAGTTTTCACCAAATCTCCTTAAGTGTTCTAGAACACCAGCGCAATATTCACATTTGTGATTCTATCTTTTTCTAGATAGTTTATTAACATAATTCCAAAACCGATGCTCACACTTTCCCACTGATGAAATAGTTTCTACTGTCGGAGGAGGCATGGCGATGAATTCCCCTTTCATGGTAAGTTGCCAAACACAATAGAAAATCATATTTGCGCTGTTGAATCCTTGCCAAATTATTCACGGAGAGTTGATAACCGACAAATTTCTGTTCGGAAAATGCCATATCCATACTTTGGTACTTGGTGTTTGATCTCTTGGGTGATTATACACAAAGAATGAAATTGATCAAACGTATTTTTCATATCATTAAGGATATCGGCAAACACATATTTGTTCAAAGTACAGTAACCAAAATAAAACTATTCATTCTAATAAATGCACTCGCCATATTCACTTCGAAAATCTGCTGGCGCAAAAGGTTTTATCAAGATATCACTTAACTTTGCGAATTCAGTAGGTAACTTTCATGTAGCAAATTAATTCCAAACAAACGAAATGAGCATTCAGTAGGCGAGATCCCATTAGAATTATTTTCATAATACTAATAAATAATAATCTTTTTATCACTTCAATAATAGTGAACACAATAATATTAGTTTATTACTGGCAACTTTAGTGCAAGTCTCGGGCATATTCTGCTAGTACTGATCTTGTAATAGATCTCAAGACAAAAAGTACATCTATCAAATGCCCAACTCAACTTACAAGCTAATTGGACACGTTACAAAATGTACTGCTATTCATTTATGTATACTCACTATCAAATAATCAGCCAAAATTACAAAAGAAATACCTGATTGACCAACAGGCAATAATAATTTCTATAGCCCACCCTTCAATGAATGATATTACAAACCAATAGCTTGCAAACTGCGCAACCTCAACCCTTCTAGATTAACAAAATAAGTACACTCAGATAACGTTAACTTATTAAATGGGTACCATGTATAATAATATATAAAACACTTGTACAAATACTCATTATTTCTCCAATATTTCTTTTCTATTTTGCTGCAGGCGACGTTTATTTCTTCATAATGCCAATAGTATTTAAGTATAATTGATATCAAATAACACTTATTCTGAAAATCATCTACATTCATGAACATTACTTTCACATGTCACCTATAAAGCGCGATAATAAGATGCAGCACCGTTCATTTCAGTAAAGAGGCTGTAGAGAGGACTGCTGGGAGCTCTGATTCGTTTACGAAAATACAATTTCGAAATATGAATCTTTCCAGTGTAAGCGCGAATGTATTATATTTATTATATGCAATTATTTAGTTTGCTAAATCGACACATTACTGACATTGAGAAACTAGATACGAGGGAAAGTCATTAAATAAGCCACAGACTGCTGTGAAAAGCAAGAGCAATGTGCTGTTGTGAATTTTTTTTCTGGCCGAAAGAACTTCCTGCAAAAGATATTCATAAGGAAATGTTTCTTGTTTACAGCGAAAAGAGTTTGTCGCGTAAAGCCGTGTATAACTGACAGATGCAACACTTCGACGGATGGAAGAAATGATCCGAACTGACAGGCGGGTAACAATAGACTAGTAACTGTAATAAAGTGTTCTTGTGGTTTAGCCTACGAACTGATGCACGACTGTTAGAATTTTCGAAAAGTTTGCCCACGGTAGGTACCTAAACAACTAACCGAGGAACCGAGGAAAGATTCGAATGGGCTTGTTATTGCAACACCTCGGAAGCGGAGGACATGCTTAGCAGGACTGTTATTGGTGATGATTAATGAGTGCAGCACTATCAACCCGAAAGAAAGCGTGCTTCAATCCAATGGAAACATTCTTCTTCATCGACAACTAAGAAATTCAAGGTTGTGCTCTCAGCTGGTATCGTGTTCTGGAATTCTGAAGGAGTACTCCTATCCCCTGTCCAGAATAGAAATGAGAATGTGACTGCTGAATCATACTGTAGAGAAATATTGTTGTGTTGCGATAATGTCAGGCCGCATTTGGCCCACTTGATTCAGGCGAGAATTGCAGAAATAGGGTGGAAATTTCTTGAACATACGGCTTTACAGTCCCGACCTAACCCCAAGTGACTATCATCTGTTCCGTCCACTCAAAAAGCAGCTTGGTGGCAAACATTTCGACGATGTTAACGATGTTCAACAAGAGGTACGCACGTGATTCAGACGGCAATACAAACACTTTTATGCAGCAGGCATTGGGGTATTGATGGTATTGATAAAGCGATGGCATAAGATTTTATTGGTAAATGAAACTCGTCTTTGGCTAATTATTATTTTTATAATAGCTTTTTGTGGTCGACTTACTCCCTCGTACATGTTTGATATTGTATGTTACGCTGATTTGTAAATTATAAAGGTGACTATTCTAGACGAAGTAATCTTGGAACCTGCAGAATTATTTGTGGCTCGAGATGTCTCATTTAAATAAGATTTTGCCCAAGTAGTAGCTCTTATTCGTTGACTTTACGTAAATAAGCATACAGAGCATCACACATTATAATTCATACACCGGAAACTTTTGAACCGTCATGCACATTCTGATTAGCTAGCAAATGATTACAAACATGTAGTGGCAAAATACTTCACCTTTCAAGAAACCAAGTGTTAATGTTTGCGGCCAACGGTGCAGCAACCAAACAAGTAAAGCAAACAGTAATAGTGTTAGCAAAATTTCACAGTATTTTCGAAAAATATTCGGATTTTGCTAGAATGTAACAAATATATAGTTCTTCTCCGTCTACAGATTCATAAGCTAATTGCAATGATTACTTCAGTTATGCCTGTGTCACATCACTAGATGTCGAACAGTTGTCTTCTTCATGTAATATTTTCTTTCTACGACGGCGAACATGGCTCACTGAAACTGAAAATGCCTAACTAAGCTAAACTAGCTACTACCTTTGTTTAAAACCGTGTTTTACAGCGTTTAAAAACCTGCAACACATAAGTAGGTACCACTTTCATTTTCTTCTTTAGTATTACTTATTTTGTTGGAATTATTACGAAGCTGTGAAGGTGATACCTCTCTACTATATCCATTCATAACATAAAAAGTAAGAATCTAAACGTTCAATAAACACATTCTAGGTAGCGAACATTCTGCAATATATCAATTTACAGATGAGACATACATATCTACAAACTATACAATCGACGTTATACTGTGAATTTACGTTTAATCTACAGGAATTTATTACAATTCTATTGTGTCGTTTTATTTCATCTTCATCTTGCAAAACAAATCTTATTTGATTTTCAATTTAATTATCCTAAGATGAAAATAATTTATAACTTTTCTTGGATGCAGTTACAAGTAGGAGATAAACATATAGAAATAACGCAATCATTTATTAAAATATGCATGTTATTCAATAAACCGCATCGCATTATAAATGAAGTAAGGGAGAAATACTGGATGCTAAGAGTAAAGAAACGTCATTACGAATGCAAAAAACACAGGCATAAAACAATATCCATAAATATTTAATACAGGGTGTGGTTGAAACAATTAGATCATTGACAACTTACACTATATAATTATTACAACATGCTATATACCCTTTAGACAAGGCAAGATCGTAAAATATTTTATAGGCTTCTGATATATGTACAGCGTTGGTAGTTAGAAATAATATGGCCGTGGTTTTAATTTGCGCTGAAAGTTTGTTTTTTCGTTCTTAATATATATATATATATATATATATATATATATGTATATATATATATATATATATATATATATATATAATCGTAAGATTAAACTGACCCACCGTAAATTACCTGACAGAAAAATCAATAGTATAATGCCTCAAACAATATAAAGTCTTACGATTCGTTTTTTCTATCCCGTACAGACGTATAGGAAAATTGTTGCAGCTATGTGCAAAATGAACAGTGAATACAAAAAATTCAATTATAGTTTCTAATGGAATTATTCTATTATAAAAATAACTACAATAAACTTTTATAAGAAAGTATCCAATATTTTATTTTCATACCTTCAATGAAATGCAGTTAAATCGCAGAAAATAATTGCCTGTGGTGAATTATATAGTGAGGTTAAAATATTAAACGAACCAGTGCGTTGTTAAAATATGAAGGGATTATTTCTTTTAGACATTATTGTTTGCTTATTTCTTTAGATTAATTTTGTATATATAACTCAGAATGAAGTTTTATTATTTCTGCTTACATTGTAGCTTCTTGCCGAAAATATCTATTAAGACTAATATTCTAAGATTTAATTGTCACCTTATTGAACCAAATGTTCAAAGTAACTGACGCTTACTAGTTGACCAAATTGGACAAAAATTAAATAACTCTTTAGAGAATTAACAAAGATATCAAAATAAAATTAAAAAATATGATTCTGTGCATTTCAAACATTATTATTGCCATATGGACTTACTTTTTATAACTACAAAATGATTATCTTACAAAAACTGGAAAATACTGACAAAAGTTAAGCAACTTGACATGTTGCACTTCTGGGAACCTCTATTTTTATATTCTACGTTTGCATGCTGACTCACTTCGTAGTATGCGATAAGATTGAACATGTGCTTAACGAGTTTGTAAACATTTCTACCAAGCACGCCGCGAAAAGTGTATTCAATGAATACCAAGGTGAAAATCTTTGAGCAATATCAAAAGGTGTATCACAAGCTACTATAAGCAAAAATTTTGATGCAAACAAGTCCATAGTATGTGATGGCCACTAAATTTTGCTCTGGACGACCGCAAAGAACAAGTTACAGAGAAGATAAATTAATTCTTCGTCAATGTAAAATAACAGATAACCGCTGAAGAAATAAAATCTTCGCTAGTCCGAGCACACGCACCGCACGAAGACGTTTAGTAGAAGGCGGACTTTATAGTCGAAGACCAGCGCGAAAACCTTTGCTATCGGATAAGCAAAGGGCAACGAGAATCCGTTTTGCGAAGGAGCATGTGTCAGCTTCTGTGCAACAGTGGAAGACCGTATTATAAATTGACGACTCGAAGTTTAATTTGTGTAGCACTGATGAAATTTCTTATGTATAGCATCCCACAGGAGAAAGATTAAATCCAAGGTATTGTTAGAAAACTGTAAAGTACGCGGATGGTGTTTTTCTGGTAATGGACTGTGTCTTCTACATAGCAAAAAACGGTATTATGGAGCGATTTCTGTACCAAAATATATTGCAAGACCTAACGCTGGCATTTGCCAAATGGAATATGCCACTTCGATGGCATTTTCAGCATGATAGTGATCCTAAGCATATTGCTAGGGTCGTTAAGAAGTGGCTAATTGAGGAATTAGTGTTTTTTTTGGGCAAGCCAATCTCCCGATCTCAATCCTATTGAGGACTTGTGGAAGATTGCAAATAGAAAAATAATCCATAATAAAAAATATAAAAACGTTGAAGTGTTTGATGCATTATTAACACAGTGGCAACAAATTTATTTTCAGATTCTACACAATTTGATAGTATCAATGCCTAAACGGTGCGCAGCCTTCATTAAAAAGAAATAGTATACCACAAAATATTAATGCTCATATAAATAAATTTGGAATATTATTTTTGTTATAAAAAAATTAAGTTGCCTAACTTATATCACTTAAAAGTTGCTAGCTTTTTTTAATTTAAATTAAGGATCTAATATCAAATGTTCTTCTTTCCTTTGCAAGACTATAAATTAAATCATAAGCCTCGTATGCGCTTTCCTTATTTGGCGATTCATAGCAAACGGTCATATTTCGTTGAATTACTTAACTATTGACCGCTAACTGTAGTGGTCATAGCAACAACAGGTATACATACAGATCCCTGAAGTAATATTGTTGACGATGGATTCTCATAATAAGTAGAGTTATTATTTGGGCTATTTCCAACGTTTGTTGAACTTGCATAGTCCGACGTTTCGGCAGTCTGTCTACTGCCGTCTTCGGGGGCGCCCTGAGATGGGCTGTTGCTTGCCAGAGCAATCATGTTTCAATGATTTTTTGCCTGACGCATTTGCCTTATAAGCTATAATTTTCTGCGCAGGAGGGGATGCGCATTGGACCTGCGCGAGGGTGGCACGCAGTAAATCGGCTTTTTGCGCATGGACGGTCGCCGGTCTTCGGCTAATGCTTTCCCTAATCGTAGGGAGCCAGACGTTCTATATTTCCAGGCTGAGTGTGCTGTGGTGGCCATATATGCTACTTCCAACAGTTTTCTTTTTGTGGCGTTGTCTCCTTTATCCAGGATTACTACATTGTTCCATGCAATTGTATGCTCCTCTTCCCAAGCATGTAGAGCCAATCGAGACTTATCCGTTTCCCCCAACCGAACTAGTCTCCGGTGTTCTTTGGTTCTGATTGACAGGAGTTTGCCGGTTTCTCCTATGTACGGCTTTCCACATTCGCATGGTATTTTGTATACACAGTTTTTCGTTGTCGGGCTTTGTTTTTGTTAGCTTCGACCTGTTCGTATTCGATGTTTTGATGGCCGTTCTGATATTATAATTGTTGCCTATTTGTCTGATTTTTTCACGTACGGAATCGTTGTAGTACATACATTCGGTTGTCGTTCTGTACTATTATTCCTAGTTGTACGCATTGTTTTCGCTTTCGACAGCGTTTTTTCTGTGTAACCATTTAATTTCAGTGTATTTGTGATGGAGCGGAATTCCTCTTCTCTATCTCCATCATCGCAACATACCTCTCTGGCCCTATTATACAGGCATTCTGCGACACCCAATTTGTGTGGGTGATTAGACTCGTTGTGTGGGTGATTAGACTCGAAATGGAGATATTGTCCTGTATGTGTCGGTTTCTTATATACCGTCGTCCGTAGTGTGCCATCGGACTGTTAATGTACCACGACGTCTAGGAAAGGAATCATGTTATTCCATAGTGAACTTAATGCATTCCTCTAAGCCGTTAAGATGTCGGAGGAAGCCGTTGATTTCTTCCTCCCCATGTGGCCAAATTACGAAGGTATCATCGACGTAGCTGAGCCACATTTTCGGTTTAAGTTCAAATAAATCCATCTCTCTTCGTTCATATTCCTCCATATAGATGTTACTCAGGGCCGGCGACAGAGGGGAGCCCATTGCCATGCCAAATTCTTGTTGGTAGAACTTGTTATCCACCTGGAAGTATGTGGTGTTCACGCATGTGGACAACAGTTCTATAATGGCTTCTACACTTATGTTCTCTCGTCGAATGTGGTGTTTCTGGATAGTCTGTTTTTAACTATTGCTAGAGCTGCTTCCGTTGGAACATTGGTGAATAGGCTTGTGACATCGAAGCTTACTAGTTTGTCGTGTTCATCAATCGTTATCTCTCTGATCTCGTTAATGAAGTGCTTTGTGTTTGTGATGGCGGATTGTGTGTTTCCCGACAGTGGGGCAATTATATCCAGTACGAACTTGGGAAGTGGATGACAGGGAGAATTTCTCGAGGTTACGATTGGCCGGAGAGGGGTACCCGGCTTGTGTATTTTAGGTAGCCCGTAAAGATGGGGTGGCTTCGTGCAGCGTGGTGTTAATTTGTGCCAGCTGAGTTGGTTGGGCAAATCTGATTTATATTTTTTCAGTGTTTGTTGTATTTTGGATTCCACCGACGCTGTGGGATCCTTATTCAATTCCTTATATTTCCCTTCATTTATTATTTCCTGTATTTTGATATTATATGTTCCAACATCCATTATTACCGTAGCGTTTCCTTCCGCCCATTACCATGCAGACCAATATCAGACGCGAAACAACATCCATGAATCTAAAACAGATTACATCCGCGAAAATATCGAAACCAATATAGATCTATATGTCAGCTAATAGGGAGACCTTTAATGTACAAAATCGAAAATGAAAGAGAACAATCAGAGTACTTTGATTTGTATGCAATCATAGAACGGCTACCTCAAAGTCAATACTTCATCTACATGCCTTCGTTGACATAAGCGGGCTTGAGCAATGAAGGGTATGTTCCACTCAGCCCTCAAAACAAACAAATGGCCCGTAGAATCGTTTCACATCGCGCTGGGAATGTGACGGGTCTTGATCTGCAGCACTCTGTGCGAGTATAAGACAAACGTTCGCGACGATCATAAATCATCAATCGCGCCTTAGCGTAGACGATCATACGTGTTTGTCTATTTCAACCTAAAAAACGGGATGTTTGTTAACCACAATTTGCTTGTTTTTAATACTGTAAGGGTATTACCAAAAGAAATTACAATGTAATCTGATGACGTAAAAGTAATAAGTGCCATGATTTGCTCTTATTGAAGGAGGCATCACTCTCGGATGAATTTTCTTCTGTTTCTGTTTTGCAAATTCTGTTTTGCAATAATCTGTACATAACTACTGAAACCATACTTTCAGTTACCGTGTTCTACTGACTCTGCAAATGCCAATCGCGTAGACCATTCCACAAATATGGTGATGTTAAAACTTAAGTAGAACACCAATCACAGCCATTATGTCGTGAACGTTTTGAGTTTTAAATGGAACGTATCCGAAACTTCCACGTTGTGTCCTTGTTTATGAATCAATCAATAGCTTCTTCGTAAGTCTTAATGTAAGACACACCCAAAATTTAGCATCCTGCGATATTAGTAACAGACAAACATAATCAGATTATAATTGTCTCTTTTTGTACGGTTAAGCAATGACTTGCTACATAAATATTAATAAAAAAAATTTTCATTTCTCACGAATGATTTAGTCCTTTTGCAAATTATTCACAACGCTAGCTTAATTTCATGCCTTCTAAGAGTTCCACTTTCTCGCTGTAGGTTTTAAATGGCGCATACATACAACGTAAAACAAAAATAAATTAGCGATTGTCAGTCCCTGTAGTGTAGTTTCTCAATAAACAAAAAGAACATTCTGAATCGGTACATAGTCTGTCTAAGTTATTTCTAAAAATATCGATTACCTTTACCGTGTTTCGCAAAGTGAAATACGCAGTGCTAGGCCGAACTGTGAATCCATTCGAATATGACGAAATATAATTACAATTGGCACTTGCTTCTAACGTATTTACGTACATATAAAGGTTTGTGTAGTTTCAATAACAGTATCGTAACTTTCGTTTAAAAACGGTGCATACAGAACCTCTCGATGTAGAGAAGTTGATGTAAATGTTCGAAAGAGTTTTTCCAAACAATTAATTATATTGGTCGCGATACGATGCTGTCGACCTTGCCGCCATTTAATTTAGAGTACCCGTGGGCACCTAAAGGTCGTTGCATTTTGTATGCATAATTCATTATAAAGTTTACGCAATCACCGTTTGTGGTTTAATACGTGTATCCAAATTAGATAGCAATAAACTACCGGGTGCACGAAATAATATTTATAAGTAGCAGCTAATTCCACGTTGAAAAAAGTATTTGGTTTACAATTTATAAATTTGTTATATAAATTTAGATATTTGATGTATTTGTGTATAGACATATTTTACTTATCTCATTGTGTGACTTGTCAAAACAGCACCTTTAATGCACATGCAAAGCCATTGTATGTATCTTTTATTTACGGTTGTATTTCAACACCCTGTGAGTAATTTATAGTTTGACCTTTGTTTCATGGAACGAACGCAGTGATTGTTAAACTTGTCTTTGTCTCGCTTGCAGCGTATAATATATGGTGGACGTGAAAAACTTAGGTCACGAAGACAAAAAACTAGACAATGCAATTTTAGTTCTTCAACAATTCTTTACAGGGAAAACTTGCGTCGATTTGAGATTAGTGCAGCTAAAAATACATATAACAACCACCTGCGTGCTAAAATTAAAGCTGTGCAACGAAAAACAAAAAGGAGAGTACGCACATACGTGTGGAGATCCAGTTTTAGCATGTACCTTGCTATTGTAACAACATATAGGTATCAAAAAAAGAGACAAAGTTAGCTTTAGTAATAATGTTAACACCTTATAAACTATGGGCTCTAGCAGAAGTAATCCTTTTGAATACCATATGATATATCTTCCTATAACTTAACACAAATCGTAGTTTTACTGGAAAAGCAAAATACTTTTTATTTCTAATTAAAATTTAAAAGTATAACAAAATATTTAAAATTCCTGGTCTTTAAAGGCAAGCTTATAATAATATTTAAAACCTTGCTTCACCTAATTTATCTTAAGTAGTAATAAAGGATACACATAGAAGTATCTTTATAAAAATACCTTTCCGCTGCTATGTTACAATAAGATATCAAAATAGAATACACACTTTTGAAAGTTACTAACTAATATTCGTCTTATTTATTCAATTTCTTCCGAGCAATATTCATTTTTAAAAAGTAACCTGTTTAGAAATAAAGTAATTCGTTAAAGCTACAGTTAGTCACAGTGAAAATCGATCACTTAGCATCAGAAGCACATTTTCTGCTGTTCTTCATTACACACCAACCTAATTTAGCATCACTGTACATACACTACACAAATTCATAAAACTTTGTATTTTGAGCTTATTCTAAGTTAACAGAAAACACATACTCAAAGAAAGTACTATAACTGCTCACAGTCAAAGTCGTCCAACTGCAAATATAGGTAGTTCCTCGAGTAAAATTCCCTTGTTTCACGTCAGTTAGTACAATATATATTATGTACTCATAGAGTTATATTTTCCAGCGTACGTAGATATTTCAAAAATATTTATGTAATGGAACCGACAAAAAGACAACTAGTTGTGACATTCGACGTTTGATAGTGAAACTACAGAAAGATGAGAAACCGCAAAAGGGAAATTGCTAGGCTTTGTACGCAAAAGCTGTACAACAATTCAGTGTATATTAAAAAGATGGACTGATGATAAAACAATATCCAACAAACGCAGAACTTATTCGAAAAACAATCCTACCGAAGGAGAGAAACGATTGCTTATAAAAGAAATAAACAAGGATCCGAAAAGAAGGGCACCAAAGCTAGCAAACAAAGTAGAACAATACCTGAGGAAGAAAGTTCATCCCGGAAATATTAGAAGAGTGTTGCAGAAAAATGGATTGCATGGACATATTGCTAGAAAGACACTGTATATCGGCGACAGCAATGGGAAAGTAGGACACAAATTTGCAGACGAGTACATAGGAAAGCATACCTCTTTCTGGGAAAATTTTACATCCAGATGAAACAAAAATAAATTTATTTCGATTGGATGGGAGGATAAATAAATGTAGATGGCGAATAAACAGCTAAAACTGAAGAATTTGACATAAAGTATAAAACACGGAGAGGATCGCTAATTTTGTGGAGATGCATGTCAGCAGCAGGTGTCGGTTATATTCATTTTGTCGAACGCACCATGGATAATTGGTGATGTATAAACATAGTAATGAAAAATGTCAAACAAAATGCAGAAAACATAATTTTTTTATCGGAATAATGATTTTAAGTCCGATGTTGTAAGAGAATAGCAACTTTACACTTGTCTGAAAGTTCTTCAAACTCCACCGCAATCGTCGGACTTGAACGCAATAGAACATGGAATTAAAATTTAAACTGAAAAAGTATACCATTTCAAATAAGCAACTCAAATATGCAATTAAAGAAGAAAGGTCAAAATATCACCCGAAGTAACTAATAAATTGGTGCTTCCTATGAACGGCAGAAAAGTGCCGTCAAAAGTAGCAGTGGATGGCCTACTAAATATTGATTAAAATAATTTAAAAAATTCACAAATGGTTTGTTTGTGTATTTGTGCGCGGTTTTGAAGTAGACGATTTTAACTGTGGGCATCGATATTTTATTTATTTCCAATAGATGTACTTCTTGAATATTATACGAATAAAAATTTTTATATTTCTGTATTTTTATGTAACATATAGGCTATTTTATAAAATGATATATTACACTTCTTAATATGAAATTAACTAAGCCAGATTTTACAACAAATAGTTGCAATAGTAGGAGGTACAAGGTTATGGTGCATTTATTCTTATTTATACAATGAAAAGTGTCAAACAGTATATAATAGTTGTCTTTTACGTCGAATTTAATTCCCGCGTTTGATTTTATTTGTACTTACTAGTAGTTACTTTTCAAAATTAAGGAACTTCTACTCCAGTAATATACAAAAAAATGTTTTAATTAGTTTTCATACTCACACAGTTATACAGTTACAGATAATAACAACTGTATCATAACAGAATTTTAGATTTAGATCTTTGTATATCGAAATTATATTAATTACCATCTGTGCTAAACGACCACGTGTTACACACAAATTCGCATGATATCTCTAATGTAAATTACCAGCACATTCATTGAAGTTAGTCGTAGCACAATTTGTATAACAAGAAACGCAGGCCAATATCGTCTCTAGGAAAAGGGGATAGAAGGGTAGCAGTAACAATGAGCCTTTCCTTAGCACCAGTAGTAAGTTGCAAGTTAGTTCTTCGCTTGACGAAGAGACGTGGTATAGGTAAATATGAGCGCTGTGTTTTTATGTAATCACCCAAAGGGCTCAAGAATTGCAGAGGCAGCCACCTGCCTAAGTACCTACTTAAATAAAACATCAGATTATATATGACGCTGAGCAAGGCGATACCAACAGACGAGAGCAGTAGATTATGTTACAGGACGCGGTCAATCTCGTACGATGACAACCAGGCAAGATCAGGCAACAATTATTTCATTCAGTACGAAATCATATTAAACATTTCGTCAAGCGCAATCTATGTTGGTGAGGAGAAATATAAATATTAGCTTAATGACTTAAAAGCCGATTGCTTGAGCACGAGATTGCTTACCGCACCATGCTACAGAAACCATTGCTCTCGGACAAACACCGACAGGCGAGCTTAACATGGGCATGGGAAAATATCGTCAGAGACTGGACCAATATGGTGTTTACGGAGAAATCTTCCTTTTGGACCCGGGTACCCGGGAGCAAAACGTAGTCCAGCCGTACAAATCGCATTGTCGAACGAACTGTAAAACATGCAGTGGAGGTCCATGTTTGGGGATGTTTTAATGTTTATGATCCTTCACTGGTAATTTAAACGCTCAGCGGATGGCGCAATTATACAAAAAGGAGCTACTGACATCTAAAAAGGTCTGGTTTAAGATTAGTACAGGGAACTGAACTTTACAAGAAGATAACGATCTAAAACACCGAAGCAAACTATGTAAGGGCTGGAAGTTGGAAAATCACATTACAACATTGGATTGGCCTTGGCAATCCCCGGAAGCTAATCCAATTCAGAATGTGTGGGATATCATGAAGTAGAAACTCCGCAGTAAGTGTACATATAAAGTAGAAGAGCTATCTCGTAGCATAAAAATTATATAAAGTTCATTGTTTACGTCTTACGCTGCAAATTTGACATGGAAAAACGTTGTCTAGCTATTCTGGATAGTAATGGAAATTGGACCCTCTTTGAATTAGATGTTCATTTTAAAAATATAAGTAAATATATTTTTTCATTAAAATTTGCTTGAACTTGAGCTCTGCTTTCTTATTGCACAGACTATAACTTCAATTTAACCAGTCCTTTGGATTCGATATATTACAGGAATACAATTCTCGTTCATGCATTTTAATGGTTAGAAATTTATCGGGTCGTACAGGATACTGAAGGGTGCGATATGAAATACCATTCTTTCCTCACTTTGGAGGTACTGAGAAACGAATGAGACTACTTACATATGCGTCAAATAACAAGTAGTAATAATAATAATAATAATGTACGAAGCTCTAATTTACATCAGTAGTGTATGTAATATAATGCGAAGTATTGTTCTGGTGGTTGGCCAAATATATGGCAAAATGTTTTAAAAACAATTACCCCTAAAATTTGGAAGAAAACGGTAAAACATAATGAAAAAGAGATGCAACGATACTGGGATAGACAGATGGGAATAGAACCGAAACAAAAAGAGGAATTTATCATTCGTTTTAATTCAGACAGCGAAACAGAAGATGACTATTTAATATTTTCAGATTAAATGTGTGTGTGTGTAAAATCAGATTAAATTATGTTATACATCAACTTTAAATACTTCTTTTATAATAACATATTTTTATATCGTATTATATCTGCTATTTAATATGCAATATTAACAAAGGTCTAATAAAGCTTCGATATTCTATATACAGGAGGTAGATTTTATTTTAAAAAGTACCAGAAAAAGACATTTTCATTACGTAGCTGAAATTTGCTACTTTAGTAGAAAAAAAATAATAATTAGCTTTTCGTATATAATTAAGTAAAAAGAGGTACACATCTAATCAATCATTTAATTTTGTGTATTTATGTCGATTTTGACAATTGCTTGATATAACCCGCGTATGATAAATTTCAATTTGATAACCTTGCACACATCTGAGTCATGTCGTGTAGATACTGCTAGGTTGAATGCAGTATAGCTTCTCTTCCTAATTTAATAACAACTTATGAAAGTGTTAGTTTAGTTTGCTTTTAGTGCGGCCAAAACACGAGGTGAATTAAATTGTGCAGTTTTTGATGCTTCTTCAGATATAAAAGACGATATGTTACGAACATATTGCAGTGTTATGAAGTATTACTTATATATTCAAACCGTTTATAATTACTCTAAAAGTAAAGGAAGTAAAGAAAACAATTTCCGAGATAATTTTTATTCTGATTCTACTGGTGCGTCGTCATAACTTACGCTTGACTTACGATTCATTTTTAAAACGTTTGGGCAAGTATACGATAGTGTCATACGGAAATGGTAACAGTTGACAAATTTCTCAAGAAGGCTGAACATTGGCCATTGCCTTCTTGGCGTTCTTGTCGGAGTAGCTTCCTTCTAGACAATTCTAAATTACCGCTTTTTTATTATTATACAAACGTATCCATTTCGCATCGAGTATTGCAATATAATAAGCTAGATCAAAAGACCCACAATACCAACTGAGTGATTATTTAGTTGCTACCGTTAAAAGCTGCTACTACATCGTAGGTATATTGTGTATCGTTGCAACACCTCCGTCATTGTTATTGTGAAACATATGAACATGACATTTCTTCAGCAAGGATACTTCGTGTTTGAATGCGTATAACATTCCTGCTTATTCACTGGCTATAATTTAAAATCAAACGCTTACCATATATACAGCATTCAATCCATTGTTTAGAATTATTGCCATAATTTTTGTCACATGTGTTGTTGTACTTTCATATACATCATTTCGTTAACTATTGTTCTTTTTATATGGCATGGAAGTTCAATGATATTGGTAACGGTATACGTACACATGTATTAGTGATTGTAAAATGTGTTTATCGAAATACCGGCAACAAGAAGTAAGTTCTGCTTTCCCTATACAAGTTATGAATGTTCTACAAATCTTTGTCATATCGGTTACAAGTTATGAAAAACGAATGTAATTTTCTGAGTTTACAAAGTGAAAAAGGTTTTGTCAGGTTAACTAGAATCATAATTCGCATTAGCGATCCTCGGTGATGTTATATCTTTATTCTCCCATCTTTCTATAACTATATCGATTCCGCTTTCTGTAGAAAATATTGGCGCAAGTTGTTTACTTCTGTCCTATTTTGATGTTTGGTATTATTATTATTATAGTTATCAGTAGAGACCGGATTATATGCAAAGTGTATATATTTTATTTTATTTATTTCGTATATTTTACGTCTATTTGTAGATGTTTCAGACTGATTAAAGTTAATTAACACTAATTAACTTTAATCAGTGTAATACATCTACATATAGACGTAAAATATAATAAATAAATAAAATATATGCACTCTGCATATAATCCGGTCTCTAGTTATCAATAATATTATTATTACTGCTATTATTATTATTATTATTATTACTGTTATTGTTATTATTGGTATTACTATTATCACTAAGCAGATAGACACAATCGTACCCCTACGCGTGGGGGATGCGGAAGTTACCACCAGCCCAACAGTTAGATACCTTGGAGTGATGTCGACAGTTCAGTCGGTCTTACTGTACGGCTCCGAGGTGTGGGCGGACGCGCTGAGCAAGGAGATGTATCGTAAGAGACTGGCCCAGGTGCAGAGAAGGGCTGCACTGAGAGTTGCCTCGGCGTACCGCACTGTGTCGGAACCGGCGGTCGTAGTGGTAGCGGGAGTCATCCCAGTGTCGCTCCTTGCTCAGGAAAGGAAGCGCATATATATGAGGAGACGTGCAGGTGAAGAACGAGTCGCCAACGAAAGAGGCGCCACATTAGAAGCATGGCAACGACTTTGGGAGACGGACGGAAGAGGGCGCTGGACTGCGAGACTGATCCCGCGCCTCCGCCCCTGGATCTCTAGAACCCATGGGGAGGTGGACTATTACTTGACTCAGTTTTTGACCGGTCATGGCTATTTCAAATCGTATCTGCACCGAATGGGTAAGACTGAGACTGGAGCATGTTTGTATTGTCCAAATGAGGTAGATGATGCGCACCATACCTTCTTCTTATGTGAGAGATGGGCGGAACCAAGACGGTTACTCGAAATGGAGATCGGCGAATTTACGATCGATACAATTATAACGAAGATATCAGCCAATGAAAATTGCTGGACAAGTTTAAAGCGATACGTTCAATATGTCCTGCGCACGAAGAAAGGCGATTTGGACCGCAACATGGAAAGAGAATTGCTCCAATTCGAAAGTCCAGTGGAGCGTGGCCTTTGTACAGCAAACTAGACACAGCCCGAACTAAAGTGATTAACGGGTGGTGGCTGGTAGTCCTCTATTGAAGGGAGTCCGAGTATTGATGCTTATTCTTATTATTATTATTATTATTGTTATTGTTATTATTGTTGTTATTGTTACTGTTATTGTTATTACTATTATTATTGTTATTATTATTAGTTTCGCGGTATGTGCAATATGTACCGCGCAAAAAGAAGGGAATTGCATAGACAAAGAATTGTTATAATTCCAAACCACAACGGAGTGTGGCCTTTCTACAACCAAATGCATAGACCCAGCCCAAAGTAATGTGATAAACGGTTCCGGACTGGTGTCTAGAAGAAGAGGAGGTGTTTTAGTTGGTAGTCCTCCTTCAGAGGGAGTCCAGCATAACATGCGTCAATGTATTTCACCTCCGCAAAAAAAAATACTACTATCACTATTAATTCATTAATTTAATGGCTTTGTCGTAAGAGAGCCAGCACTTGAATTTGTCAACTCGGATGTCGTTGTTCGAAACCAATGTCCGTTAAGTACAGCAGAGGGGTACTTTTTCCGGCGGGTTTGGTATGCTCCCGAGTCACAATTTGCCGTTGGGAAAATAATTAATGGCGCTCTACCCTTTATAGTGGGGAGGTGTAGTAGCAAAGCCATGGAATACTTTATATACACTTTGCTGCACCACGAGGCTCCTGCGGTTATGATAAGCTGAAATAGATTATAATCCGTTGGGCTATATTATTATTATAAATTTGTTGTAATAGGCGAATAATTACTCCGATGTAATGCCAATTTCATTGTAGTTCTAAGGCATGGAGTTCGTACCGCGTAACTTCAGAGTACCACGTAAAATGTTGAGGTGTAATTCATAGACTGTTGAATTACTACCTAATGCAGGTGCCGGTCTTAGTGTTTCTCTATCACTGCATTCAAGTGTCCTTCCTGCATTTGATTTGTTTTACTAGAACAGGTTAGTTTCTTTAAGTAAGTTTGATAACCTATATCATAAACCTTTCTTCGATGATTGATGCAATATGCCCAGTATGCATCTGCTTTGGTTTAGTGCTACGCACTCGAAAATAATCTGTTTGTTCCTCTTCGTTGCACAGTCTGGTATAAGTTCTTCAGAAACATCTATTTTGTGCAATTGTCTCCCTAAACAACAATCTTCTGCTAGTACATAGGTCACTGGTTTAAGGTGAAATCTATTCAATGTTAGTATGTCAATTGTAAGGCATCGCCATAGAGTTGGTATTGCTGTACAATCCATTCTCTGATTGCGCTGCTATTGCAGTTTTGGTTTTGCCCATGCCCTGTTCGGATCCAGCTAAAGCAATTCCAAACCCTTCCTTTATTACCTGGTTACAATTTTGTTTCCCATTACGCCATTGTGCCCCAGCACCTACACCATTGTAACACTGTTGTGTTTAAACAGTGGTACCGCAAGTATCCCGTAGTAGTGTGGGGTTTATGTAATTTGATGCTAGCGCCATTAAGTCAGCCTAACTGTCTGAGATAATGCAACTATGATTACGCATAAAGGCTCTCACAAACAAATAAACTTCAACTTGGAAAATGTTTCGAGAAATATTCGGCAAATATTCTCCTTGATAGCTGTCATTTCTCTTCGAATATTCTCTTTTAATTCATTCAGAGACTGAGGATTGTTGTTGTGTAATTTCTAGTTCTGCCTATTTACATGATCATTAAGATGAAAATGTGCCTTATCTGAGAAAAATTGTTATTGAAAAACCGTCACCTGTGGGTCATTTCATTAGAAAAGTTGAGCGTCTAGCAGTAGGCTTTAGTTCTTGCACTAACTGCAACTTATGGATGTGGAGACGCAAATATTTACGCGAGTTGCGAATATATGGAACTTTTAGGAACATTTAAGGCAATTGCGCTTTTGTTAACGGAAAGACCATAATACTCGCGAACCGACCGACGCACGCTCTCCACGTTTCCCGCGGTAGCTGGCATTCATGGTTGCTCCACCCGAGGTTTGTCCACTACCGAACCATCTCCTCGAACTTTTGTACCCCTCTTCTAATGAGTTGCGTACAAAGTACTTGTGCAGTGTGATGCAAATGATCCTGCAACATAAACCGCTAGTATATTATAGTTATGGCAATATTTGAGTTTATATTTAATCACAATCTAAGTGACACACTGAGAATTGCGCATGCATGCATTTACTTTGGATACACTTATCATACTGAATTGAGAAGATTTAATACGATACTATCCCAAAATTTACCGTACGATGTTTAATCTTGGTGTAAAAGGCAACGTACTTATCTAGAGAATAGGAACTCTGGATTTGAATCTCACCGGATACCATGAAATGTTTAATTAAAGGCTTAACTAATTTAAACGTTGGTGAAACCAAGAAAATCGATATGTGCTGTTGACTGCAAAGTTAGAACGGCTGGACTATAAGTAGTGCATATACGCATGTTGTTGTACTAACTATCCCAGATCCATTAAAGCATTTTTGAGTGGTATTTTATTATGATAAAAAGCATACCTAGTCTATGAATTGTATATCTTTAAATCGACCATATGACAAATCCAAAGGACATTATAGCCAATTTTATACGACTTCAAATAATTCAGTTGATTGTGTTGTACATAAAACTCCTCCATACATACACTAAAGTTGACATGAAATACGTAATTTGTATTGAAGATGCCCACTATAAAAAACTTTAGATTATAGAAAGCGGAATGAATATGAACGTCGCTTCATGGAGTATCCCGACGAGAGAAACAGAGAGCGAGACAGGACGTCGTATTAAAAATATTTCGAGATAAGCAACTTACTGTCACCTTTTTGTATTCATATAACAACAGGTTTAATTCAAAGCAGTAAATATCCGATTGCGTAAGAGAGGTTTATGCCTACTTTCGTTGAATCAACGAAAGTGAAAAGATTAAAAGTGGAAGAGCTTATAATGGATGTCAGCATTACACGAAGTACATGAATTATTAGTAATCTTGTTATGTCAAGATTGTTCTAAAGTGAAATATGTAATTTAAAGGCCCGAAGATTCTCTTAGTAAACAATCAAGGTTAATTCTGTTTTATTCCTTTGTTGTGAGACAATTTAGCACGTATTTTGCGATTGGCATGATATTAAACAATAGTTACATGCATGCCATTATCGTACTAACTAGATTTTTTCCTGTATAATTTCAATCCTGGAGATCTGGATTTAAAATTTTGTATTTTCCAAACAGTAGCGCGTACGTATGCATGTCATACATGTTTACGATAAATTTTATATGAATTGCAAATTTCTTTGTAATATAACCTTTTGAATCAAAATTTTATGTGCTGTCTTCTCAAGTTTATAAGAGATTCTTTTTAGAAAGAGGGAAGATTCAACAATATATTTGAATATTAAGATCACTGAAGAGAAAACTGAAATCTACAGGCCAAGCAAAGAAAATTAATGAGATCTTAGGGAAAGACGAGGAAATTCAATAATCCTCTCCCTCCAATAACAGGTTAGTTAAGAAAAACCTGCGATGAAGTATGAATATAATTAAAGGCAGATATAATTAATTAAAATTATATCCACCTTTCCTGAGAGTTTTAATGCTGGTGATGATTCAATTCCAAGTACAATCCTAAGGGATGCAAGATTTGCTTTAGCTGGACCGTTAGCAATTATAATCAATCTTTCAATTAGAACTACTGAACTTCCTTGGCGTTGGCCACAAACCAGAGTTTGTCCTGCACTTCGGAGGAACGACAAAAGTAGAAGGGAGAACTCTATACCAATATAACTTTTTTCAAATTTTGTCGATGCTTTCGAAAACATTGTTTATTTGTGCGTGCTCAACAATACTAAAGCATTTATATCGCCCTATCAAGATGGTTTTGCACAAGTTCTGGATAACCGGGGTCAAGTCGATCTAATTTACACCGATTTTATCCATGCATTTGACATAATTGATCATGCAGCCTTACTTATAAAACTTTCTGCCTTTGGACTTAGCTCGGACTTACCTAATTGGTAGATAGAATCAACTATGCAGTAATGAATAAAAGATTAATGTATTGATGTATACTATATAACATGTGCCAAACATCACAAGTTGGAGTAATATACTATTTTGAGAAATTAAGTATCCATTCCGGTTAGTATTTCAGTTCGGTGTCCCAAACCGTGCATATTATTTTTTCCATTGTAAACTAAGTCGAGATAAATTTCCACAAATATAAATACAATACACAAAATAAACAAAAACATGGAAGATACAATAATTTTTTTTTAGATATCTCCAACAGATTGCAAGCTTATCAGCGCTATTACTGGGTAGTATCTTACCTCACTTATGCAAATTTTCTCATTTCCTTTTTAGCTGACAAATCCATATGTAAGCACCATGCATATCGTTTTACACAAACACATGCCATGCCGTACACAAACATAGGATGCTATATACTTACATATACATCAACATAAGCAACGTTACAAATAAAGGCGGCATCCTTAAATCTAGGAAGAAAATGAAAACGTGTTAGCGTTCGATTTCTTCTGAACTAATCGCAATGGCGTGACATTATTAATATAATTACCCCAATGTTACTATTCATTAGCCCGAAGACACGCGGCTGTAATTATATTAACGTTAGAAGGCTTATCCGGCAGCTATGACCGCTCACTAATACAGCATCATAAAACATTAAACGATACTGAATATCTTTCTCGCTTAAGATATATACTTTCAAAGTTCATCGGCATAAAATTAATCATCATTATCATTAAATTATTCGCGATTCAAACTGTTACATTTAAAAGATTTATTTCGTCCATTATAATAATAAATTGGGAGGATGGCAAATATATTTTTGTTGCTGTTATTTTCAAGAGGAGATAAAAAAAACTGGTTTTATTAACAGATTATATATAAAAACTGCTGATTATAAAATATTATTAGAGATAAATTGAACTAACATAAATCTGTTCGCGCTACAAGAAGATTAAAGATTTAAGCTTTACACTATACTTACAAATAGCAACTTGTGGATGTTTTACACTATCTCTCCTTTTATTAGAATTGGCTGAGGCCGAAAGTACTCAGTCTTTTTATTTACATTATTGATCGAAGAAAAACATTTGGTAAGCATCAAAGTATGTATAAGTAGATGCTGTAATAAACGTATTTTCAAAATAAAACACAAATTAAAAGGATGGTACAAAAAGGAGACCATAGCTCTTATCAATTACTCCCCACTAGGAAATTTTTAAGCTGTAGAAAGAAAAATTGTAGAGTATTATAAGGAAAATTGGGTTTGTACGAAATTATGATCAATAAAAGATGTTCTCTCGAAAAGAATTGGAAAATTGAGGACATTACAAAGTATTTACTTATGTTTTTACATAACAAATATGTCGGCCAGGCTAGGCTATAATTTGTACAGTAACTATTGAATTTGAGACGACTGAGTTTGTTGTTGATCAACTACCTCGAATGTATTATTGGTATTCTTGAACAAATGTAAATATTGCTGCGGTTTATTTCATATCCCTGTTGCCAAGAACTTAACGTTTAATATATCATTATTTATTTACTATATTTATTTGTATGTTTATGCTATTAAATTAACACATATACATATACGTATGCATTCACCGTAACATTCTCATATATTAACGCATCAAAGGATAAAGTATTCAATTTCTGTATAACGTAGTCGAATGGAAAGGATCGCCAATGTTGTTGCCGAGACGTTTGAAGCGACTTAGTCTACAGTTCGTCGATCATCCCCGTTGTAGCTGCACACATAGCACAAAACGTCGTTGGTTTCATTTTCGCATTTCTTGCGAGCAATAGTAGAAGCATTCATCCATAAAGGTGAAAATATATCCAAAGTCTGGCTAACCGTGCATTATATGTATTTAGAGTGATAATGGGCTATTTTATGCTCAGGCTTCGTTATTGTAATTTATTTCCAAGAAACCTTGTACATATTGTGGTGGAAAATCTCAGGCTCGTTAAAATTTTTAACTGGGTTCTTTGAATTAAAATTTTGATTTATTTGTTTTGAATTAAGTGGAAATGTTCTCTAAATTAAAATACCAAATGTAAAGTTGAAAAGACAAATATATTGACAAATAAAAAACATATATACCGCTTTTTTACAAAAGATGTTTTTTTACAGAAAACCTAAGGCAATCCGTGTCTAGCTAAACATGAAATATTCTAATTAATTTACGAAACGAAATATGAGATCGAAAGATACAAATAATTTTGAAGAACTTAAGAAGATTCGACGTCAATAACCTTTGAAATCGTACTCACTGGCTCGCCTTTAGGATGGACTGGCCTTCCAACGTAAGTGACCGGAACTTCCAAATTTTATATGTAGTATCAACTGATACACTTTATTATTGGGTATAAACGAAGATATTTATAAATTTACGGAGTTATATGGGAAAAATATCTAATTATGCTTTCTCAGGAGAAACGATGGCAACATGTCTGACTTTGGACCCGATCTTCATCTGTCCGTTTTTCTTTTGTTTTATATCCAGGGCAACGCATTTGTTCGCCTGTATGGTAGGCCACTCAGTATACACACATACTAGATATGTGTGACATTATAAAGGAAATTGCTGCCATCCTTCCGTCGTACGAGAAATTTCGAAGATTATGAGTACAATTTCGAAATAATGCATATTGATACAATTCAATTGAAATGTGTGAGTACTTAAACGTCTTTTAAACATGAAATTTTGAAATATTTATTTATATAAGAAATATGTTTACGAAAAGCGATATATATAATAAACAACAGTAAAGTTTACGTCTCCTCTGTAAGTGTTGTTGAAGGGACTCTTCTTTTTTTTTTAAACAAGAAAAATTGTGAATAATTAGTTACTAAAGAATACCCAAAGTAGATATCTGTAAAACTTTAGAAAGAAACCTGTACAGATTGAATATCTGTGTTTAAAATTTTCTTAAAGAGGGAGTACTGACAGTACTTCGCCTCCAACTTCTAACATCAACCAAAATAAAAAATACGGGCGTGCACCAAACAGTGACGAAAAAGTATCTGAAATAGGTGAACTAGTAAAATTTTAGAAGAAATTCATTTGTAAATAATAGACAACAATTCATATCATTACAATATGTATATTGTAGCTTTCCTATAGGGTTGACCAAATCCTATCTTTTGGCGAGTTTGGCCTCCGCTATAGACAAGTTACAGCATACAAATGCTCAAACTTTCTTGGACATAAATTTACAGGAATATAGTGTGTGTTCCTCTATAGTAAAGTTAGGCTTTACATATGCACGAACTTCCGAGTAAATAAAATACAAAAAGATAGGATTTTGTCTCCCCTATAAACAAATGACGATATGTGATATACTTTAGGATATATTTGCACCCACTTCTTCGGAAATAGTATAGGGTTTGGCTCCTTTATAAAATTGTTCTGTGAGAGAATTCCTCTACGGAGGTAATCATAGCTATATGTTTTGCACTACTGGTATTTTTGTACCTATTGGTGGTTAAACCACTTTCTCTGTATGTGCATTAAAAGAAATGTTCGTGCATTTACAAACTGTGTTTTATTTAAAAGGTGACTGAAAAATTTATAAATAAGCGGATACATACTTTTCAAACAACTATTGGTTTGACAAGAACCATAAGGGAACTTTCTGAACAGGTGCCTAACAGCATTTGTTTTCCAAACCAAGAAGTCGCAACACTCATCGATCAAAAACATTGTATTTTTCTCATGTCTCAATTTGATAAACTTTATGTAAAGATTTGACTTTAGAATTCGATAGACCAAAGAGTTTACACTTTATTAGAATTAGTTATGAAAGAGACCAGGAAAATGTACATAGGAGGAGTGTCCCACTATACCAACCAGACAAATCAGCAATTGCTGAACATGTATTCCTAGAACTCAGCCACAGAAATGGATTTGAAGAAATCAAAGTTCTAGCATGATAGTTGTTTAGTAGTGATTTAGTAATTTGGTAACCATATTTGCGCAACAACACTAGCCATTGGCAAGCACAGGGACAGGAAACGAGCCAATCAAGGAACGCGGTCGGTTACCCGCCCGGGATATGCCGCTATATAAAGTGGACCACCAACAAGAGGAGCGTACCCAGCGGAAATCACCCGACGAGGATGGCTTTCCGCACGGAACCTTCGCTCAAATCAACCTGACGATGATCTTCAACGCCGTGCTTCGCCTCGCGTGCTATCCGTCCGGGTGGA
Source organism: Trypoxylus dichotomus (assembly GCA_023509865.1). Taxonomy (NCBI): domain Eukaryota; kingdom Metazoa; phylum Arthropoda; class Insecta; order Coleoptera; family Scarabaeidae; genus Trypoxylus; species Trypoxylus dichotomus. Next base: position 46,450,483 of record CM042074.1, read on the forward strand.
AATCTGCAAGGATAGTCCCTGTTCCGAAACTCAAGAAGGACCACCACTCACCTGAAGGGTACCGTTCGATATCGCTGTTCTGCACTATCAATAAGGTTCTTGAAACCTTGCTGCTAGCCAGAATCAATGATCACCTGAACGGACACCGTCTCCTGGACAACGACCAGTTCGGATTCAGATCGGCCCACTCGACCACCTCACAGTTCTTTCGGATTACGAACCATGTTATAACAGCCTTTAACAGAAGACAGACCGCCGTCATGGTTCCCCTGAATCTGGAGAGAGCATTCGACAAAATCCGCCACGAAAGATAGCAGCTGAAGTTGAAGGACTGCGGCCGAAGACCGTTAGAACATACCTCCAAAACAGGAGTTTCCATAACGTTGTGAACTGTTGTGACTCCTGCGTGAGGCGCATGAAGTCAGGAGTACCGCAGGGCTCCGCATTGGTCTGCGTACTGTTTACGATCTATATCAGAGACATTCCAAAACCCCAGGATCACCGCGTGTTCAATGCCATCTACGCAGGTGACACTGTAATAGTGGCAACCTGGCCCTGGCCAACAGAGAAGATCTGCGGAAATTCCTAGACAAGCTGAACAGGACTTTCTTTGAGAAAACCCTCGTCTGCGAGAACCCGGCACTAAAGATGGCGACCACACACAAGGCATACGGAGCAACTAAACACATGACATTAACTGAGTTTCAGGGAGTATCACTCATCTCAAAAACCCCACCGATCTTAACACTCTTTCTGTTTTAGGTAAAAGAAGAAAAGCCAGGAAGTACACTGAATAATTCGAGGAGCAAAGAAGACACTCAGATGTCCCCAGAAAGTTCTAGGAAGGAACATACTGGAAGAAGAAAGTCCAGCGAACTAACGGTGGGAGGAGCATAATAACTTTGAAAATACTGACCGCAACAGTAGGCGAAACACCATATACAGATCAAATAACAACATAGCGGAATCTGACCACCGCTATGACGACTACAAGGTTTGATAATCGTTACTATTCCTTCTGTTCTTTTCTTTCCTGACCATTATCAGTTCAGATTCATCAGACCTAAATAAAAGGTCTTGTGTGATAGTTTTTCGTGCAAGCAGCAGAAACGTGAACAACAAAGGCAACCAAAGTATAATGAACACCAATAAAATAATGAACAATGTTGCATTGAAAATTATTGTACATCACCAATCAATAACGAATGCGGGTTTTATTGTATAGATAATTAAAATGATTCCCTATTATGCCTTATTTTTCATATCAAAATTCAAATTAATCTAGCTTCTGAGGTTCGCCAAGGAACAGACCTGTTTTATGAAATATCATTTCTTGCATAAAATGAATCTTTTTTAAAGCTCATTAGGGACGTACATATGTATATATGTACATACACCAAAAGGTGTAAAATTTGATTGTACCCACCGAAGAAGCCTAACATATATAATTGAATTCCCTTTAAAGAATTATCGTAGACAATCTTTTGGGTTACAAGCTCATAAGCTTACGCCTTGGAGAACCATTACTTTCCCGTGTACCTATGCATGCAAGTTCTGTGAACTGACGCTAAAGGAAATTACTCGCATCAAGTTCATTACAATGTACACAATTTAATTATGAATTAGCGAGCAATAAACCCTACAACTTCCTTGACGTGCTATTCGTCAGTATTTAAGTTGAAAATTGAATCTTATAATAGTTAGTGAATGAATTATTCGAAAGTTATAAAGCCTAAGTTTCACACTGCAAGACAATTTTATATTCTTTAACGCGAATATTCTTATGTTTATTTTTATTTGTTGATATTCCTTTAATAAAGAAGTAAAGAGGAAACATAAAATTTAGTTAGTCCCCAGTAAACGGGAATTGGGTTCTAATGCAAGTGTGTAAGATGGAAAACGACTTCTTTTTGAGATATTTTTACATTTGTTTCTTGCATGTAAAATAGTGATGATTCTTCTTCGAGAGTCGGTCTACTGAGCTGGCACTTTATTGTTGTTATTTGCTAGAAACGGAAAGGGAATCTTAAGTAGGTTCATCCTGAATAAGGAATACGTTTGCTTACGTCCGCTAATTGAGTTGTAAATATGCAACCGCAAGAAAGAAAACACTTTCGTCGTTGAAACATCTGGCAGTGATTTACATAAACGATCTCGATGAATTATCGGGTCAGGATGATGGAATTTTAAAAGCCATGGAATTGCCATTACGGGCAAAAGATAGTTTTATGGCAAGCCAAGCGGAACGGCAGCATTTCCAAATTTGTAAATCAGAGTTTCCTTTGTCTAATGGATATGAAGAAAGTAGTAAAAGTTATGAAAATAATAAATATTAACGATTATTTAAAATAGATATTAACATACATCGGTTTAGTATTTGCATCTCTAGTTTCGTTACGAGTGACATTCTTGCATATGAAATGAAGCACTTAAAGCTAGCAGCTTACGAACAGTTTATGTATAAAATTAGTTGTGGTATGCATACATTTCATCCATAGAAAATCTGTTTTCATGTTGATTCAAGTATAACGGTGTCGAGAGATAGAATGTAGTTGACGAGAATGTGTTGCTTGTAGTAGAATGAAGCGGCCCTAGAATACGCGGATTCCGACTGCGTATATTATTACTTCTAGGATTCCTTCAGAAATTGTGTTAGAAGTGGCATGCATATAACGTATACATATATATATATATATATATATATATATGTATATATATATATATATATTAGGCAACTAGTTAGTGGTTTGCAGTTTTTCTTTTATAAAAGGTTTCTTAGTTTCATATTTGCCAATGTAATCCTGCATGATTGATGCTCTTGGAATTAGATAACATACGGATATTCCTATAGTACAATAACGTTCGTTTTAACTATGCATATGCAAAAAAATCAAAAATACGCATCCATATTCTTAGATTCAAATTACTCCTTATTTATATACCAATAACACTTTCAACAGTTGAATGTTAATAAGAGGAATGTTCAATGATCAATCAGTGGAGGGAGAGGGGGAGGGGGGCAATGTACTCGATATTATGAGATGCACACTTTGAGGGTCAAGTTGGCAACTTTCATGACAAATTCAATTAGTTTTTGGGAATAAATAATAGATCGCCTCGAAACGTACACCAGAAGAGCGACATTCATTGGTAGGATTTTTGCTATCGGAATGTGTGAAGCTAGTCGAAGTTTACTTGAAAATGTTTCAGTGGGGCGAAGAGTGTTTAGGCTGCGGAAATGTATATAAATTGATTGAAAGGTTCAAATCTGTCGGAACAAGTATCATCGATATTCATTGTTCCGGATGACCAATTGAAGTCTTGACTGATCTGCTGTAAAATCGCAAAGTGACTTTATTCGCGACAGACGTATTAAAATTTTGATAATTGCTGATTCGTGTACTGCTAAAGCCGTCCGATCATTCACGGCAGGCTAAATTATCGCGAAACGTATTCCACATGGGTTCCAAGACAATTAACGCAAGTCTACTGTGTTCGCATTTCTTCTAAACTTAAGCAACAATTCTTAGAGGAAGGTAATGATTTTCTATAGCGTATTGTAACTTGTAATGAAACGTAGACTCATCACTCATGAATCTAAATCAAAAGAACAAAGTCGCAAGATCCATTATTTGGTTTTGCAAAATAATAGATTCAACGGCTGAAAAAAGTGGACTGCATACATAAAACTTCTGACAGGCATAATTTTTAATATACATACATATATTGTATATCAATAATATTAATTAATCATACTCAAACGCTTAAAATTTTATAGAATTGTAACACGATTTTTTATTTTTTGTCACAAAATTGTAAATACCTTCTACATACAGGCCATGTTTGCAATGGAACAGATTTAGGAGAAAATCCTGAAAAAAGTCAATTTTTAATTCATTTGTGCACCTTATCCTCTGTTATAATGGATTATACGTCACAGTTGTTTCCGTTATGGCGTCTTAAATATATATTTTTAATGAAGTACTCTGATGCATATGTTTTCATTCTTGGATCTTGCATCAACGCCTGTTTTCAGAAATGTATCATTCTTGTTGTCTAAAGTTGATAGCTATAAAGTTGCAGCTATTTTAAGATGCATTCAGATCTTAGCGTCCACAGTATTGGACGCAATTTTAATGTTTCCAAAACGTCAATATAAAAAGTATGTATGTAAATGTAAACAATGTCAGTTGCAGTGATGGCTGAAGTTGGACTATGCGCTTTAAATAGTTTCTATTACTATTTATTTAATAATCAAATATTGGTTATATACCCGTTACTTGATATATGGAACTATTGGTTCTACAGCAACGTTATTTGCGCAACCATCCATTTTAGACATCCAGTATGACATATTTTTCAAACCAACGTGCACAATATAAAAATAGAAAACTGTACAAGGTATTCTATTAAAAATGTTTCAGATGTTTCAGTTCAATGATATTACAAATTACACTCTCCGAGGATTTTTTTGAAGATGTACTTAATTTGAGAAATAATGACTTCATATCAGATTTTATGAATGTAGTAGATGGATAATACGCGTAAATGGGATGATTATCGCTATTATACGTGATCCATGGGGAAAGTAAAAAGAGTTTTGTTTTCAGACATGACCGCGTCGCCACCTGCCACCACCGCCGACCCACCACTGATCTTGATACCCATTCGATTTAATTTGGCCGCAGCTACGATCTAATACGGTTGATTAGTCCTTAGTTGTGTGACTTAACAACGTGTGACAAAATTCACGATCCAAGTGCGAGGTGAGACCATATAAATGCAGTGGCCTACTGTCATACGCGTCAACGACTTCGCTGCGCTATTCAAAACTAGCGGCGCGGAATGCTAAGTGGAGTCATCCTCCATCATGATAATGCACGTCCGCATGCATCGGGACTGGCACAGGACTTGCTTCAGCAGTGTCGGTGGAACATTTTTCAATATCCGCCAGACAGTCTGTACTTAGTCCTAAGAGATTTTCACTTATTCTCCGAATTGAAAGATTTTGAAAGAGAGTGGACAACGCTATGGAAGTGATGACCAGCTTAAAGAAGCCGTTAGTCAATGGTTCAACAACTTGGCGGCAACTGAACATGCAGAAAGCAGATTTGATGAAATTATGGGACAAGTGCCTAAACGTGAACGGGGACTACTTAGAAAAGAAACTTGGGTATCTAATTTTATATATAATCCAGTTTGGTTCAATTATATCTAATAAAAATTGCTCCTTTTCGAATGGCCCTCCTATACGTCGGGCGTTGACACTATGGTGGGGTATAAATGTACCTAACTAGTAGTCTTTCCAAAACTGTAAAAGACAGAGAACAGTAAATGTGGTATACTGAACACCTTATCCTCCTAGAACGATACTTTGAACCTGGAAAGCGAGAGAAAAAAAATCACTTTGAAGGTGCATGATAGCAAAACGTGATTGAAGATACCGAAACATTCCACCATAGCATTTCAAGGTTAAAATTACTTAACTTATTTGTTTATTAATTTAAAATATATGGCCCAAGTGGAATAAATAGTACACAAAATTTATAACAACGCATTGAAATAGCAGCGGCGACGACACGGCAATACAGTATCTTACTTTGTAAGATATCAGTGCCCCTAAAACTGTTTAACAAAATAAATGCCATGTAATTTCTCAATTGTTATAAACCCATTTTGCTTAAGATGGGTTTTTATATGGTGACTTTACACTGATTAAATCCAATGGTTTATATCATGTAAATATGCGCAAGCAACCATCACAGTCTTTAAAGTCTTCTAGCAGGTTAATAATTTATACGAAGTCATAAAATCAAGTATTTATGCAAATGTACATTACTAAAGTAAATACGTGTCACATATAATGAGAACGTCTAACAGATTCCGATCACAAAATCCTTTTACTCTTATTATCATCACGATACGCGGATTAATTGGAATTGCGTAAAGCTGAGAGAAAATCTTCGTACTTCAACAATCTCGCTCGATGCAACTTAAATCACGCGAGTCGCCTAGAGTGTCGCTCGAATCCCCAATCTCCGGCAAGAGGAATCCGCGTTCGGAATTAATGGAAATTAGAACGAATAGACAGAAGTGAGGGACTCCTGCAAGGTAGGTTGAAATACTGTGGGAAACGCGAACGAGCGGGATCTGCCATAAGAACTACGTACCCGTACGACGCTGACCATCTATCAATAGTAATCGGTTGTTGATAAATCTAGTCGAATTAAATCGCTGCCACTGATTGATTGAATTGGAAAAAAATTAATTGCTCTGTTAAAGACAGCGTTGTGGGAAACGAAATTGGAAACAACGGATCATCGACGGTTCAGCGGCTTTATTATCGACATTCAGGTAAAATTAATTAGCGGTAACAGCAAATGATTCGATGTGAGTGCTATGGTCGTTTCTTAACCTTCCTTGCATAAATATCGCAAATAGTTAAAGCAAATCTTTTTTCATTACGTCTATGTATTTCTAGTTTAATATATTTCAAATAACTTGTATATTTGAGTTATTTATGAAAACTGGCCTCACACATTAAAGCTGTTACAAACTATAAGGCACACAGAACAAATAAATATCACTAATGTAACGTTTTAAAAAATCCGAATTAGACATATTGATCACATTTATAATCACCTATAAACAAATGCGGTTATATCGCAGGACTTCTTTTTCAAAAATCATTGCCGGCATAATAATTAATACAATCTTTCTGCTCGGCCATGTCAATATCCGTTGGTAAAAGGAGGACCATATTCTGTTGGTTTTGATAGAGAGATTTATTGCTTGCATAATATCAAGAACAGTTCGGAATCCGAATATCACGAAGTGGTTCCTTCATCTTAGCAATTAAGTCAAGGTCACATAGGCTTACATCCGATGAATATGGAGGATGGAAAAGCACTTCCCAGTCCCAGCGATCATACAAATCAAGTACAGGACGTGTCGTGTTTGCCCTAGCATCATCTTTAACCCATCTTGTCACTATTCGATACGATAAAGCTGTTTCTCCATACTTTTCAATAACGCCTTCACTCCGCTGTTTCTCTTAGCGAAGCGGAGATATTACATATCGCAACATATAACATTTTAACAACTGACGATGGTGGGCAAATTAATGGAGGTAATGATATTATTAAAGCCAAATAAAAACTTTTTGTGTTCTGAAGGTTGCAGATCATGTGTAAAACAGCCGATACAGTGATTCTAAAACATTTTACGATAACTTCGTCAAAACAGATTCACTGCTTCCAGAATAATTCGGTTTCGGGATAATTCTTACACTAGCAGCTAATTATTGAGGAATCCTACAGAAAAAGAAAGCTTCGTTAGGCAGATTTTCTGTGATGTTGTGGTTTAATTTATTCTTCTTTTCATAAATTTAATGAAATTAATGTGATTTTCCTGTTAGGACCGAAATATAGTGGATTCGACCAATATTAGTTTATTTTATATGGGACTCCATAGTGTATGTACGCGGTAGGCGCCATAAATTCTCGGCCTGACAGGCTTATCCAGGTTCAAGCGTGTTCAAACTCCGTCACAGTATGCATGTACATACGCGAGGTATACGCTATAAATATGGCGGTTCGAACAGTAGCAGTTCATAGTACCCAGCTAACCAATGTGACTGACGCATGAAAATGCCTGAAGTAATGAAAATAGAGTACGGTGGGGTCATCAATTTTTTTACAAAAGAGGGGCATACGTCTACTCACATGAAACAACATTTAGACGGCGTTTACGGTGATTCATCTCCTTCGTATTCCACTGTAAAAAGGTGGACAAAATGTTTGCGTTTGGGAAAAGAATCCTTGGAAGATGCTGAACGATCGAGTCCACCAATTAAAGTTATAACGCGATTTAGTGCTAGAAGACTGCTATGAACGTCGAATCGAATGTGTGAATGGAAGTTTTTAAACATGTGTGGAGACAACCCGAAACCGACTTTGGAATCTATTGTCATAGGAAGTGAAATAATCGTTCCGTTGTACGATCCTCTATCGAAAAGGGAGTTCATTGAATGGCGGCGACCTGATGAGGCTCGTCCCAGAAAAGTGAAAGTCGTCCAATCAACGGAAAAGGTGATAGCCACAATATTCTGGGATTGTGAGTGTATTTTGATAATTGACTTTAAAGCGCGCAATACAACTGTGAACGGCATATACGAGGGGAGGCCCAGAAGTTCGCGGAATGGAGGGGATGGAGTGGGGATAGGGGCGCTCGCTAGGTGTCATTCTGATTGGTGACTCATCATTAGTATATAAGTTAAGTTACAGCCCCATAGCGTCAGTCGTTTACGAATAGTTGCCTGCTGATCAAATCAATCCAGAAGAAAACTGAAACTATGGAGGAAATTGAACACCGTGCTGTGATAAAGCTCCTTACAAAGCAAGGAAAGAACGCTCAAACCATATTGAATGAAATGGAAACCGTTTATGGGGAACAGTGCCCTAGTAAATCAATGATTTATAAGTGGCGTGGTCTTTTTAAACATGGTCGGGAATCGATTGAAGACGACCCCCGCTCCGGACGGCCAGTTGAGGCCACCACATCAGACATCGTCGAAAAAGTGCAAAAATTTGTACTACAAGATGCCCGTTTCAAGAAAAAACAATGATCTGCATTAGTTGGAGTATCAGATACCACCATTTTGCGTATCCTACATGACCACCTGGGTATGACAAAAGTCACTGCAAGATGGGTACCGAGAATGCTCATGCCGCTGCAGAAACAGCAGCGCGTCTGTGCGTCCAAACAATTTTTGGAGTTGTGTGGAGACAAACCTGCACAGATTTTGAAACGGATTGTTACCGGAGATGAAACATGGGTTCATCACTTTGAGCCTGAGTCCAAACAGGAGTCCATGCAATGGTATAAAAAGGGGACACCACCGCCAAAGAAATTCAAAGTGTCAGAATCGGTTGGAAAGTTGATGGTTACTGTTTTTTTGGGATTGTGAGGGGATATTATTGATTGATTACAAAGAGAAAGGTAGGAGCATAACCGGAGAATATTACGCAGCGATATTAGAAAAATTAAAAGAGGCCATCAAGGAGAAACGTCGAGGAAAATTGACCAAGGGTGTGTTACTGTTGCAAGACAATGCGCCGGTTCACAAGAGCAAAGTTGCAATGGCTGCTCTGCACAAGCATGGCTTTCAATCAATAGTCCATCGACCCTACAGTCCAGATCTGTCACCAAGTGATTTTTATTTGTTCCCCAATTTCAAAAAAGGCTTACGTGGAAGAAAGTTTTCCGACGACAATGAGGTAAAGGAGGCAATTTTGGCCCATTTTGAGGCGAGAGATAAAAAATATTTTTATGATGGTTTAGAAAAATTAATTCATAGATCTAATAAATGTATTGTACTTAAGGGTGATTATATTGAAGAGGAAAAATAGATTTATTGTTTTATTTTATCTAAAACCCTTTCATTCCACGAACTTCTGGACCTCCCCTCGTATAATGCGTCTTTATTCGATAAATTAAGGGACAGCATTCGTATAAAACGTCGTGGAAAATTGACAAAAGGTGTGCGATTGTTACAAGACAATGCTCCCGTCCATACTGCCTCAGTTTCACAAGCCGCCGTCCGCGAATGTGGCTTTCAAGAATTGCAACATCCACCGTATAGTCTGGCTCATTGTGATTTTTTTTGTTTCCGAATTTAAAAGACCTTAGGAGACGTCATTTTGAGGACGACAGTGCGTTGCAAGCAGCTGTTATAGAACATTTTGACAGAAAAACTTCACATTATTTTTACAAGGGTATCGAATTATTAATTAATCGTTGTAATAAATGTATAGAAGTTAGGGGAGATTACGTTAAAAAATAAAATTTCTTGTATTGTTCCAAGTTTCTTTTTTCTATACCAGGCCGAGAATTTATGGTTCCTACCTTCTACATCTATACTAATAGATAGGGTAATAGGTGTAGTGCCTCTGGCGGAGCACCGGTGGAAAGTAGGGCATTTATTGTCATATAGGTTACGTTTTAACTATATAAAGTGCCACAGTGGTACCTGACCGTTGTGCGCAGGCCACGGCTACATAAAGGACACGACAAAGGGGTTAGTCCGGAACTGGAGCGTCCAGAAAAAGATGAGTGAGATCTCGTCGAAACGCACAATAACACACGCGGCTAGAATAGTATTAAACTAATATCAATGTTAATACTAAACCACTGTTGGTATTAGTAATTTCCTTGCAATTAACCAACGTAATTAAATTACTAAAAAAATTTCGGTCTCGGAGAGACTCGAACCCAACATCTTTACATCTCCGGCGTACTGTGCTAACCAATGAGTTCAAGTCGCTTTAAATCCCCCTAGATGTCAATAATAGTATTAAATTCTTTGGGGTTTAGAATGGACATACAACTAAATACACTTAGAACAAGTAAAAGTAAAGGATCAATCGCAAACGGTGATATGTTAAATTCGCCAAGCAAGCTGTGTTGTTGTAAAGTAAAAGAGCTTCACAGAAAAATCCTGCTAAGAAACATTGGAATAGCACAGATATAAACTCAAACGGAATTGCATTTACATATACAAGTAGCTACATTTATTAAAGAAACAATCTCAGCAAGTCAACGGTATTAATACGCATGTGTGTCTCCTGTTATTCTTTCTCGCTGCAGTATTGCTTTACAATCAGTTTATCTGTCATTCGTCGAATGCAGTACTTTGCTGTTGCCTTTCTAGATTATGCTTATAGCTATTGTGGGGGAACGTAGGACTGTAGACACCTCCACGTCGTTGACTTTGTTCAGATTATATCTGTATACGGGTATATAATAATCCTAAGGCAATTTGGAATCGGCAAAGAGATGTATTGGTAATCTAAACCTTCCTGTATGGCTAACATCAAGGGTATAAGGAGAAGCTTATTGTACTTTTGTCTCTACGCGAAAATAAATTAAATAGTGTATCTTAAAAAACATTCACGGCACGCCTAAAAACGTGTCGTGACGCACCTGTTGAAAATCACTGCATTAGTTAAACCTCTCCTTATATTAGTTTCCTGGAAAGCATTTCAAGTAAATTTATTGTCGTCTGTTGACCCCAAAGTACATTTGTTAAATGAGTAAGTACCTCTTCCTTACATAACATGAGCGGTCTGTATATCTCTAAGAGTTCCTTGTCTAGTTGCTTGACCTACAATAACTTACATAATACTGAATAACTATAACGACATTGCGTTTACTATTCATCCATTTATATTTATCGTTCAATAAACTAGTATATGGTTAATTATTGTTGCGGTTATACTCTATTATAACAATTGTCGAGAAAGTACAGTTTCGAAGGCCGCCGCACGAATGAAGTAAACGTCAATGTAATTAAACCATTGTACTCAATATAAAAAAAAATATTTTTGACGAATAAGATTTATGAAGCATAAGTGGCAATACTTAAAATGTTATTTCGCAATATCTTTCTTAATCAGAACTTACTTTATACTGACATTACGCCACGCATACGTTTCCAGACTTCAGTACGCAAAGGTTTAAGAGATATAAAAGTACTACATTTAATATAAATGATGGGTATTATAATTGAAGTACAATGAAACGAAATAATGTAACGAAAGCTATAAAATTGTTTATAACTTTCAATCTCTACTTGCACATATACAGAAAACATCTGAACCTACGTCAATTATGTCATATCTACATAATATCAAGTTTGTATCTCAAAGTGTTGTGCTATGGCTAATTCTAGAATTGTGTGTCGTGATTGTCCATAAAAATGGATCCTGTAGAACAAAGAGCCGTATTAAAATATCCCCAAAAAAAGGGCATGACGCAATCTCAAATTCATAAAGTTATTATGGCAACTATTGGTGAGTCTGCAGTTTCTTATAATATAGTCAAACGCTGGTGTCGAGATTTAAAATGCGGAAGAACATCCTGTAAACACCAACATGGTGGTCCTCCCATAATGGTAACAGTAGGCAAAAACATTAAAATGGTACACAATATCATACTCCAAGACCGACGAGTATGCACCACAGACGTTGTGGAAGATACTGGCTTATCATATCATATGGGGCGCAATATATGGACTAAAGAATTAGATATGAAAAAGACGAGTGCAAGATAGGTGTCCCGAATGTTAACCATTGATCAAAAAAGAAATGGGATGTTGATTTGTAAGCGACTTTTGGAAAAGTACCAAAGAAACAAAGAGAATTTTCTTAGTCGGTATGTGACCATGGATAAGTCATGGCCGCACCACTATGATCCCGAGAAAAAAGTGCAAAGTAGAGAGTGGAAACGTCATGGTTCTCATAAGGATAATGCTCCTAGCCATACATCTGGTATTGCTGTGACTGCTATACACCGAGCAGGTTTTGAACTAGTAGAGCACTCGCCATATTCGCCAGATCTGGCCTCTAGTGATTATAGGCTGTTCCCCAAATTAAAAGAAATCTTATGTGAGGCAAAATTTTCCAACAATTATAAAATGATGCAAGCTGCTAACCACCTCTCTGGTTAGCAGAGGTCAGACAAATTTTTTTCCAGGAGGCTGTTGAGATATTGGAGCACCGATGGACAAAGTGCATTAGTGTAGAGGGGGACTATGTCGGAAAATAAAAAATATAATGCCACTGTAGGTTTACTGTAAGAGGGTCAGGGTGAAGATCCACCCTCGTATTTACGCACAATTTATTTTAATGTGATAGGGAATATACGTATGTATGTAACTCGGCAGTCACATTATAGCAGTCTATATTTAAAGGTGTTCTATTTTCTAGACAGAACTAGGAAATGAGTAGCTTAGGTAACTACTCTCGGTTGGTTGTTCGACCTTGACGTAAAAATTCAAAATTTACAATTCACAATTGCATTAAAATCGAAGGAAACAGTGAACATCACATTGGCAATGTATCACGACTGACGTGCCTTTTGGGCGTCCAGATCCTTTGCAAACCCACTGTGATGATTGAATTTTTGTGTCAGTGTCGTAGTCGCAAATCTAGATTTCGTCTCCAGCTACGATCTTTTACAGGACTGATTCGTTGTCGGTGGCTTGTTCAAGAAGTTGCGTGTTCGATTTTTGTTCTGTTGTTCGGTTATTAAATTTTTCTGCAACTCGATGAATGCTTTTTCGGTCAAAATGTTGTGGCACAAGACTATTGATATGCTAGTCTCTTCTGCAAGTTTTCTGGCTAGACGGATCTTTGACTTTCTAAACGTTGACATCATCGGTTGAAGTCAAGGGTCATCTTCAATCATTTTTCAATCGTGTAGACCATCCGCAGCGTTGCGTACGACCCAGAACTTTTTGAACGTTTTCGTAAAAGTTTTACCCAGTTTCACGAAAGACTCTACATTACATTATTGTTCCCGACAGTCGTGCATTGCAATGATCACTATGAACACTGAAACACGTCACATTCAAATAACGACAATACGAGCATTAGATAAGATGATGACGATCCGAAAACATGCGGTTATGATGGACGCTGTATTACCAACCTCACGTCACTATGCCTCTCCGTTAACATATAATTCAAAATGTTGTTGTCTGAACACGCTTTGTATGGAATATCAAAGAAATAAAATGTTTTGTTAGTGGGTTACTCTGGAAGCACTATTAGTTGCATATAGGAATGATTATCCTTACTAGTCGGAAGATCATTGGATGATGATCTCAGATTAAACCAAATGTAAAAAGGGGGATCGAACTAGTAGTTTCAAGAAATCAAAATTCTAGTTCTGCCTGATCACTAGTCTCGGCAAAGTAGGGCAAGCTACAGTGCAGCGCGAAGAACAACGTGGAGGGGCCAAGCGTCCGTATCAAGGCGAGTATTCAGAAACGTTTACGTACTCGCATCATTTGTGATTGTGAGCTTCATGAGTGAGCATAGGCGATGCGGACGCAGGAATGTTTACACATAAACTAACGATAAAAAATATATTTTATAATGTGCTGAAATACTTACTGTTTTAAGAAGTTTCTACGAAGTCACAAACTGAGTGGCATCTATTAAATATTACAATCATTAAATATGTTTCCACACTTGTTTCGGTCAAATGAGTACGGCTTGCGGAATAAATACTTTTCAATGAGAAAAATGACCGTTCCACATCGAGTGGTGTTATATTTACAAATTTAAAGTGAGGCAACTTAATGGCTCTTTTGGCTCACCTTCGCAAATTTGTCTTAGTATGAGAAGATCTGAATCCTTGCCAATAATACTTTCAAATTTTCGTATTACACTTTCATCTTTTTCGCCTTCCACCGGACATAGGTGTGAGTGAACATCATCCACAATATGAACAGAATCCATAAACGATGTCGAATCATTTTGTATCTTTTCAATTCTCTCCGTTAGTATATAGTAGTTCTTGCAAATACTTTCTAATTCACATTTTACCTGACTATTTGGAAGTATTTTTTGGCTTTTCTTGATAGCTTCAGCGTGTTTCGGAACGAATTGTAAAACTACCTTCTTTACATCATGAAATTGTTCGCATTCGCAATAGTAAAACGCAGCCTTTACCCATGTTCCCCAGCGGGTACTAATCGGCTGTGATGGATCATTCACTTTGACAGTTCATGAAATCTTTTTGTACGATTTGGGGACCTTAGAAATACTTAAAAGGTTACAGCTTTCTTTTTGTTGAAGCGGAAATTCAATTGAAACAAAACGAGGCTGTCAACGGACACAGTGTTTTGTTACTCCATAACAAAACACCACATACAAGACATGTCGAAGCTATTATTGATGATTGGTATCTGATAGTGATCTATTCAAAACTGTTTCGGTCTTCTCTGTACGAATACGGTAAATATTCTTGAAAGGATTAGTTTATTACATTCCTACAGATTCATTTATTACATTGTGGAAACTCAATCATTTTGATCCGATAATTTCTGGTAGTGGCTCTAATGCAAATATGAGAATTGTGAGAATAAGTGGTTGCATACAAAACAATTGTTAATTGAGTACTCACTGGTAAGGCGAGATATTTCTATACGAAGTACTATTACAGTATTGCGAGTATTCCTATAAATAGAAGCATCCTTAGCTATTAAAAGTATAGCTTTGGTTCAACGTTCTTAAATTGAATAACGTAAATTAAAACGCGGCAATTATATATAGTTCCGCTCTATGTACGCATATGATACATATCATTCATTAGAGAAACATACACTTCTTATTCGACGTTATTAATTCTTGTATTCTATTAATATTTTAATAAACTTTAATAATTTCACTCAACCGTAATAACAGCGCGGTTGTCTATTTGATTAAAAGCTATTAAGCAAGCATCAGTAGCGGAAAGCAATGCGTGACAATAAGAAGAGAAGAGCGTTCTGCGTTCGTGCATGTGTTCCCCGATTCAGTGTCGTTGTACTGTACGTTGTCACTTAATAGAAGGAATGGATGCAACTTAACAGCGAGTTGTTGCATAAACCAATAACCTAAAAGGAAATATATAATTACGGCTGATTTAGCGACAACAGAACTAGTTACTTCTTGCACATTTTGTATTACAACCGTAGTAAATAAACATGTATTACTCTGTTTACATTTAGCGAAAATTGCTTTATTTTGTTTTTTGCAACGTGCGCCTTTATAAAGGAAACTAACAATTTGCAACGTATTTATGTTGTCGTTATTGAAAGCAAAGCCTTTTAATATTGCTGTTTTATCAGCGGAGTTAAACTTAAAATGTCTTAATAATTAAAAGAAAACAATAGAACGTCATTTATATAGCAAAATTAGCCTAAACCTATATCTGATAGAGATAGGATTTCTAGAAATTCTGATGATTTACGCTTTCTGAAAATGCTAATCGGGAGGAAAACATCCCGAGGGAAGTTGTATATTTATGTATACTGCCGTTTATGAAAATTTGCACACTGATTGTTTTCAAAGACAGCCAAACTGACTTGAAAACGAAAACTTACGAAAAAAAAATATAAATATAGTACAATAAAGTAAAAATGAAACTTTTTTCTCATCGAAATAACTACTTTCGCAGCTAATATTTTCCATACAATCGCGGCATTTTGACAATGAATTCCGTAATTATTTCGTTTCTTCATTCTCTTTGTAGAACGATGTTGCAGCTCTTTTAGTTTATTTTTTTTAGTTGCTTATCCAGTTCATCCCATAACACCTCTATAAGGTTTAGATTGTGGGTTTGAGAGGAGCATTGTTATTACATTTTTTTGGACCTTTGAATATTATGAACACAACATAACCGTTTGTTTCTCACTTGTTACCATACACAAAGATGAAATTTTCTTCACGGTGCTGCATTTTTCGCAAAATCCTATTCATATTCTGAACCACTCCCACGCTTAACACCGTGTAACACTCGCGCACCATTTTTTCATAATTTCCATGGAAATTCTTCGTCTTTGTCCAAGCGCTTCGAACTTGAACTCACCTATTCGAAAGCACTTCTTTCCACTCTCCTATTATCCATTCGTGATGCGTTTTCGTTATTATAAATGTTTTGCTTTATTGTCATTATTATTGCTTTGCTCGCTCTAGGAGCGGTTTCTATTCTGCAACCAGGTCGTCTAATCCTGCTTCTTGCAGTCGGCGTTTTACAGTACTCAGTGAAATATGGTTCACACATCGGCGATTGAATTTAGTAGGAATTTTTGAAAGTTTGACAGTTTTTTTTAATTAAATTCAAATTTTGCTCGATTAAAACAAGTTCATAAGCGTTTCTGCATCTACAAATTCTTCAGATGATTGCAACGATTATTTTAATTATTCCAATATTACGCCACTAGATGTCGTTCCTTTTTCATATAAGGTTCTTCTTTCATCACATTGTTTGCTGAAACAACTGTAGACACGTGCCTAGTGGTGCAGATGTTTTACTGAACTAAACCAACTGCCAAGTGTACTCTATTTTTTTAATTCGGAGAAGCATTTTTAAATTGAAGCATCAAAAGAAGGCTAACTGTTGGTCAATTTTCGGCCAAAGTTACACTAGCGATATTTGGTATATTGACGGCCGCCATATTGTTACAACAGCTGATTGATGTATAGATTGTGTATTACTCTGAGTACGTTTGTATTAATTTTTCTCCCTCAATTTGCGTTGCTAAAATAAAAATGTTATTCTGAGAACTAATCGGCTAACATTTTCCGTGTGAAACATTTTCACAGCGTTTTTCGTGGATAAGAAGGAAGTAGCAACTACTTCTGGAACTTTGCCGAGAAGGCGAAAATGTCTGAGATTAGGACATCTATCTTTGATAGAAAAGCAAAACATATTGAATATATTAAAAAGACTTCGAACTGATAACCCCAGAATGAGAATTACTGGTATTGTTGCAAGAACATCAAACATGATAGGTTGGTGTTATATTGCATTACCATCACATACACGTTATAATCGTATCTTATTTTTAGGTGTGGCACAGTCTACTATCTATCATACCATAAAAGAATACAAGGAGAAAGGACAAGTTACCCCACGAAAGCAAACTTCTGGAAGACATTCGTTAATTGCTGATTACGATGAAACTGTCAAGAATTCTATAAGTTTCATAGTCTTTCTTAATTAACTTTCTACACTTGCTAAAGTGCTGAATGAAGTAAAACAGCGTAATGATTTACCACAGATGAGCCGTTCAACATTGTATAAATTTATGAAAATGATAAACTTAATGTTAGTGCCGATATTCTAATTAATATGCAGCAAATTTTGAGTATAGGTACTCAAATATATACTTTACGTAGGTTAATATGTTAGAACACGTATAATTGCTATTGCAGAATCATAAGAAGAAGAGAAGAAGATATTTAATGACAATAAAAGCTTATCGTCGTCAGAATCGATCAATTTATTATTTAGACGAAACATAGTTAAACGAGGGTCATAGCAAATAAAAGTTTGGGCAGATCATAATATAAAAAGTCGACGGCAAGCGTTTAATGAAGGACTGACTACAGGCTTACGTAATTCTGCAAGAAGAGGAAGACGATCATATACGATCTGAGGCTAGTTTTGTGTAGAATGGCCTATTGCTTTTCGAAGGTAAAGAAACAAGCGATTATCATGAAGAAATGAATACCGAGGTATTTGAAAGATGGTTTCATCAAATATTGACAGTACTGCCAGAGAATGCTGTTATTGTTATGCATAATGCTACATACCATTATCGTAAAATTGAAAAAAAATCCAGCAACATCTAGAAAACTCGATATGTAAACTTAGTTGAAATTAAAAAAAATGGAGTACAATGAAGAGATGGTTCGATCTGAACTTCTTCATTTAATTCGTCTTAATAAAGATCAATATAATAGACGTGTAACAGATGAGATGGTCAGAAGTTGCAACAAAACAGTGTTGAGGTTACCATCTTATCACTGCGAACTCAACCCAATTGAGTTAGCATGGGCTGAAATAAGAAATAAAGTGGCAACTAAGAATAATTCATTCAAACTAGCAGATATAAGAGTACTTTTACTACAGGCAATCCAGAATGTCACTACAGGCAATTGGAAGAAATGTGTAGTACGTGTAATTAAAGAAAAAACAAAAATGTGTGGGTTAGGTGGATTAATCGATGATATAATCGAGCCATTTATTATATCAGTCGGTAAATATAGTAGTTCAAGTGAAATGGAAGGTGATAGTGAATAATTATTCTAGAAGGTAATGTAATGTACTGACATGTATTTAAGGTCAATTTATTGTTTAATACATATGTATCCCCCAAGAATCACCGCTGTTCCACAAATGACAACGATAGTCATCGCCTTCACTTTGACGGCAGCTGCGATCCAATGCGCTTGATTACTGCTTATCTGTGAGACATTAAAATGTGTGACAAAATTGATGATCTCTCCAAGTGCGAACTGCGCAGTATTATCCGCTTTTTAAACGCGCCAAAAATCTGACCCATCGAAATTCACAGACAGATAACTGAGGTTTCCGATGATGTGATAAACGAAGCGTCAGCTCGGAGGTGGTGTATCATGCTTAATAGCGAACGGAAGCATATTCATTATGAAGATCGCTCGGGCCGGCCCTCATTGGTGACTGACAGATTCAAAGATAGGATTGAAACAAAAATCCAAGAAACTAGGCGTTTCACACATTAGTGAACTGCACCCATCTTTACAAAATTTTCAAGAACTGTGTTACGCAGATCTGGGCTATAATAAAGTGCATGCGAGATGGGTTCCTCGAATTTTGTCAGTCGAAGACAATACCAGACGAAAGGCAGCTGCATTGACATTTCTCTGTCGCTATGACAAGGATGGAGATAAAGTCTTGTATCGCATTGTCACTGGTGATGAGATTTGGATAACACAATTCACACCAGAAACAAAGGATCAATCAATGCAATGGCATCACCCGCAATCCCCAATGAAACCAAAAAAGGCAAAAGAAATTTTGAATACCAGAAAGATTATGGCTACGATGTTTTGAGATGACAAGGGTATACTTCTTATCGATTACTTGTCTAAACTACTGACAGACGCTTCAACGACTTCGGCACGCTATTGAAAACAAGCAGCGTGGAATGCTAAGCAGTGGAGTCATCCTCGTTCACAATAATATACATCCGCATGCAGAGGAAGTGGCACAGGACTTACTTCAGCAGTTTCGGTGAGAAATTTTTCAACGTCCGCCATACAGGATTTAACCCCAAGTGATTTTCACTTATTACCCAAATCGAAATATTTTTTGAGTGAACAACGCTACGGAAGTGACGATGAACTTAAGAAGTCGTTAATCAGTGGTTCAACAACTTGGCAGCAAATGAGTATGCAGAAGATATAGAAAAGCTGATGAAACGGTACGACAAGTGCCCTACCTTGAACGGTGACTAGGTAGAAAAGGAGCTTGGATATCCAATTTTAAATAACACTTTCCAAATGGCTCTCGTAGATAAGAAAAAAATTGTCTTAAAAAGATGTACTACCGTGCGTTTTTTCCTAAAGAAAATAAAACAGCATCCGAATTAAACAAAAAAAGATACGTTGATATTCCTACGCCCAAATACGTCTAATAATTGTTGTTCCAAATGTTATATTTCAATGTTTATTGCTCCAATTAATGTTCAAATAGCAGTTTCTTTAAAAAAAGCAAACAGGTTTTGCTTACACAACCCGGGGGTTTCATATAGTTTGTACATATGATGATTTACATCAATTCTAGGCACATTTACATTTCCGTTCAATACCACATTCGTAATATCTTACCATATTCAAGGTTAAAATCGTGCGCGTCTCATAAAAAATAAGTCGCATATGTAACTTAATTCGAAAGAACTTGTACATATTTCTAGATTATCTGAACGTATACTCTAGAACATACATTCATACACCCCAATTCATATTGGAAGGTCTAAGTAAGCAAATACAGAACCGTTTTGATGAAAATAATGTGAAGTACTTAACTGATGCATGCACATATTCTTGTGTGAATTATTAAATACCAATTCAGCAAGCCGTGAAAAGTATACGTAACGGAAGTGTGGTACTTCAGGTTTGAACAAAGAGCAGGGTCTATAGAAGCGCCGGATATGTATATTTGTGCAAGCACTCACTTCACGGCACCTTGCTTTTTATGGTTGTAAATTACCTACTGCAAATTTATTGCGGACTGGAAATAATGTGTTCAATAACCTAATATTTCAAATACATTGAGTTAGCGATAGTTATTTGTTATACTGGCGTTTCAAATACATTTTTTCTTAAAGAATCATCCATTTTACGGTACTTTCATAAACTCTTGAAGTTAGTAGTAAATTTTAATAAATTGCACACAGCTACGCGATGAGATAACAAATAACACTGTCAAAATAAAAAACAGTAGCAGTTTGTCGATGGGGAATACATGACACGCCTTGGGTTTATAAAATAGAATATTAATTTAAGGATTAAGAAGTGTACATTATGGTTATATTGAACCACCTTGATAGCAGTAAGGCGCTAATATCCACAAATTTGAGAAGTTTAGTGACAGCAATGTACACGCTGATTCAAATTAAGAACGCACCACTGCTATCAAACTAGCAAACTAATAGCATTTGATATTTTTACTACTAATTAAGAAGCAGTTTCATGATATTCGCTTATTGTTATAAATACCCGCTAACGATGTTAATGAAAGTATCTGCACTGATAGTCTGATAATTCTGAAGAATTTTGATTTAGAAAAGCAATTCAAGATAACCATAATGTAAAGAAAGTGTATCCGTTTCTAATTTGAACAAGAATATTTTCAAATGCTTTTAGAAAATCGTATTCCAATCATGAATTCATCCATCCCAATTTCAAAGCGATATGTTGAATACTTTCAATGACGCTCCATGAAATTGGACATTTTTCAAAAAAAAGCTTGTAACAATTAAACACCGGAGATATATTTGCTGAGTATGTTTCTTGACAATTTCTAAGAATATAGAGTTAGCAGAGAAGTAGAAGTAAAAGCATACTTCACATAAACTGAAATATATACGTCATATCTTTTTAATATTAGCTTTAAGGCATTATTTTATTAAAAAAATTATATCTTAGATTAAACCGTCTTTCAAAATTTTTAAAAACATTCAAGATGTTCCATTAGGAAATCCCATTTTCTAGTCTATGCTTTATGCAACTGTATTTCTGCTGAATGTGTCTTAATCGATGTTACATTATTAGTTCACTTATTCAACTGCAACTGTAAAATTGATATAATTCTAAACATAGCAGTAGCATGTACCCGATTTCAAAAACCTGCACATTTACATTATTTTACTTATTAAATCATCTGCTAGCTTTATCATATATTGATCAATTATTAACCTGTATGCATTTAGTAGTCCATAGTTCTCCATAATTCACTACATCTAACTCGTTAAATCAAGCTAGCATTTATCTTCGTTTTTCTTTTTGCTTAACATGTGGAACGTGCTAATAACAAATGGTACCAAAGTAATACGGATTGGAGCAAAATTCTTTGTTTTTATAAATTTGAATTTACTTTTAATTTGTGCAAGCCGTGATGCATTTTACAATTTAATCTTATGCATACCACCACCCATAAGTTTGGAAATTTCTTTAAAATAATACAACAGATAGGCATATCGTAAAATCGCCAATCCCTATTATAAATTATTGTATTCAAATATAAAATTATTACACATGATAGGTAAAGTCCAAACATATACGTACAATTCTCATCCGAACAAATGTTGTTCCTCTTTTTCGGTTAAACGGTTTAGTACTACTTCAGTAAACGTTTATTGCATGTGGTACAGGTATTAATCCTTAATGTCTCATAGCTTTTCTGCGCGGAATTAGTTTTTTGAAATCAGTGCGCAATTCTAACAATTTGGTGAAGTACTAAAGCGTAAAAATTCCAAAAAGGTAGACACTTGACTGTAGAACAACGTATTTGTACTCTTCGCTACGAAGGATATACCCAGAAAGAAATTTCTCTACGGTTAAGGATTTTATCCAAAGGTGTGCATTACACATTCGCTCGGAGAAGAAAGACAGGACAAAATCTTGATAGAAGACGAAGATCGACGCCTAACGCCACCGGATATTGCAACGCGCATTACCACAACGTTGAACAAATGTTTCTCTTACCAGCGTCAAACGGCGACTGTTGGCACCAAGTTTAAGGGGATGCATCGGGCGCAAACAAATGTTTTTAAAATGCGTGCATAAAGAGAAACGATTAACATGGGCAACAGAGCATGCAAACTGGTTACTAGATTATTGGAACGTAGTCTTATGGATCGACGAGTCCGAATTTCAGTTATTTGTTACGCAGCGGAGAGTTTTTGTTCCTCGACGATCAGGGGAAGGAGCTAGTGAGGCCTGCATAGTGTCGGTCCGTTAAACACGTACGTGGTAATATTATGGGTTGGGGTTGTTTTACTGGAACAATTACGGGTGATTTAGTGAAAGTTGTTGAGTCGTTTGTATTTCCGCAAGACAGTGACCCCAAGCAAACAGCTGGAATCTGTAGAAACTTTTTGGTTTGGCCTCCTAAAAATTAGGATTTATCCCCGACGAGTTGTTATGGGATGAGCTTGATCGAAGGGCTAGACAGCGACAACCTCAGGACACCCAACACATATGGGAATATTTACAGAATGCATGGCAACAAATTGACGCAGACTGTCTCCAAAAATTATTTAGTGACAGTCATTTATGTTGTATAGTTTCATTGATAATCACAATAAAAATTTACTGTATCTGTGACTTTTTGTGAAATATGTTATTGCTTCCAAACTTTTGGACGCTAGTTTAGGTCTAAGAAGTTACAATAATGTTTAATGAATCGGCTTAAGGCAGTTTTAAAAGTATAAATGGAGTGATCAAATTCTTTATTACTACGCGAGCAAACATATTACAGAAAAAGAAATAATTAGAGGAAGGAGCGTAGTTATTTCATTAATATAAACAGCTTTAAAACCAAGACTCAGGCAAAGCAATAGCAGAGTACAGGCATATTAATAAGTCTATGGTCAGTAAAATGCCAAGGATGGAGAATCAAAAGAATTCTATTTCCCTAGTAAATTCTCGGCTCTTTGTAAAGTATACTCTACATCGCACGAATTATGTTGAACTATGTGATTTATATTCGTGTGTGTTTTATCGGTTATTGTGCCTGTGATTTGTTATACAATTTATAATCGCTAGATAATATCGTCCCAGGTCAAGATATAAGGGAATGCGTCTATAAAAATACGGAAATTTATCGTCGCTCGCGGTGAACGATATTTATAGCCGCTGATGTGACTCTTGTAAATTGACGTTTCTAAGGAAATTGATTTGGTTCGAACAACGGGTCTCGGAGAATAATGAAGATAGTAACGAGACACTTAGGACCTCTAAAAGGATTATTTATTTCGCTATTTCATACGGATTGGTCGCTCGAAGGTATGACATATTACGCAATCACCCGACGGATTTAGCGGAAGTCTAACGGTACTACGAATTTGAAAAGCAGAGTGAATGTTCTACATCTTCCATTCACGGTGTTAGTGTATAGGATTAGTGTCCATTGAATATAGGGTTAGTTTTAAGTAATTTATTTGATTATTGTACATTACAAGCTTGAAGTAGTTAGTTCAGCATTGTTGAATATAATCAAATATATCCTTTTTATTTTGGTATTAGTACTTTCAAGTATCAATGGCATGAGGTTGTTATTATTTTTAGTCACAGTACAGCTTTTGTTTTGTACTCAGCAACTAAAGCAACCTTATCAAATGTAAAAAGGGACCAATTTGCAGTACATATATAAAGAATCATAATAAATGAACTCCAGTTTACAGTATACAATTTATTTGTTCCCAATTCTAAATCCAGATCTAACAATACAGTTGACTTCCTGCTTACTCAAAAGGAGTTTGTGTGCAGTGCAAACCTAGTAGGATATACAGATATAATCTGAGCAAATTCAACGACGGGAGGGCGTATTTAAATCCTACGTTGCCCCACTATAGCTATAACTATCTAGTACGGCAACAGCGAAGTATTGCTTACAGCGAATGACTGATGCCTGACAGAGAAAAAGAATAATGGGATTTGCACATGCGTATTATAACCGTTGACTTTGCTCAGATTATGTCTGTAGTATATTATACAAATGTAACATTTATAACATCATAAGTGGTAACATAAGAAATAGCATTACAATGTAGAAAAAAAGAGAGGCATGCGAAATTACTCCTGTTCCAAAAGTACGCTCTTTAGATTTGTTAGCATATGCTGCAGCAAGAACTGATTAAATCTTCTGTTATCAATTTGATGATCTTGCTATTAGATCTGGCATGTTGTTTAGCTATGTGGTGACTATTACATGCTTTTTGAGATATCCTTAAAAGTAAATTTGTGTAATTATTTTATGAAAATCTAATGTTTCCATTTGCTTGAACGTTGTTAATTTAGTGTTATACAAATAGGTAATATTGATTAAGAATGTTATTTACTTCGAGAATGGAAAAAATCATATTCCTATTTTGCTTCTAGTTATTTTAGAAATTCTTCTTCTTCTTACCACATGAGGCTCGGAGGCTGTTATGATCCCTAGTTTTGATCTGTTTATTATGTCGTTAACAGTTCTAACTCCAAGTTCTTCTCTTATGTCTGAGTTGCTCTTCCTATCCATTCTTGCATATTCTACCGCTCTTCTTATTAATCTCATTTCCGATGTTTGGATTCTTCTTTCACTTGCTTTAGTTATGGTCCAGCTTTCATTTCCCATATATACCGCATGGGGTTGCCATTGTTTTATATAATTTCACTAGCGCAGATTTCCTTACATCGTCTTTCAATGTTCTAGCTATGGTGTCATTTATTGGGTTAAATTTTGTTATTTTTGTGTGTATATCTATATCGCCTTAGTAGTATGATATGGTAGATCCAAGGAAGTTAAATGTTCTTACTTGTTCTATTGGCTTATTGTTAATTGTTTCATTTTTATTAAACGCAATTACTTTATTTTTTTTTTTCTCTCGATATACTTAAGTTATATCTCTCAGTTAGTTTATTTAGTTCGTAGGCACCTCTTTGAAGTGTGACATCGTCACAGGTTATTAATACTTGATTGTCAGCAAAGAGTAGTGTCATCAAATATCGTTGTCTATTCAAATTGAGTGTGTAGTGATTGATCCCATCCGTTTCCATAACACGTCATCAATGTATATGTTACAAAGTCTTGGTGACAAGCTGCATCCTTATCGTAGTACTAAATTTATAATAACAATATTACCTTAGTTATCGGTTATGGTAATATTTGAGTTGTTATATACACTTTTAATAACTTTTATCAGATGTAGTGGTATTCCTCGTTTATCCAGTCTATCCCATATTTTTTCTCTTACTCGTTTTAGAAATTAAAGTACTAAATATATTTATAGTAGGGTTATATTTTTGCTGTATAAAAATTTAGTATGGAAAAAACGGGGTTTCAAAACCTATAGAATCCAATTCACCAGAACTAGGTATTTCTTTTATTTCCATTTTTAATTTTAGAAAACAAATGGAAAGCAATTTCTTTTTCTCCATCAAACTATTATGTAACTTTAGATTACTTTTGTATAAACACTAGCTGCCCTACAAACATTCCATCAAGTTAGATAGCTGTGGGAAGAAAATATGCGGATGTATAGTTTTATTGTTTCTTCCACGTGCTTAACTTACAATTCAGTCGGATCACTATTGTAAATTTATCATTTGCAACATTTCATTGATATCCTCCCAATATTTTACATTATAAGCTAAGCAAAAAGGATTCTGTGATGAACTTAATCGAATACCTTGACTAGGTCCATCAAAACGCACCCTGTTTGCCAATTTTTTATCCATTCCGGTTGTTAGTTCTTCTATCTATTGAAAAGAAACTCCGGCTTTCTGATTTATGTTTAGTAGAATTGTTTTGATTGATATTTAACAATTTGTTCTAATTAATAATTTACGCGGTGTCCCATATATCTCTTTATGAGCTAATTTTTCGAAAATCTTGGATATGTTTGAAATTAAAGCTATTAGCTAATAATTGTCTTTCTTGTTACCACTTTTAAGGGAAGATATTACAAAATAACTCAATGATTCTGTGGAAATTACCTGTTTGAAATAAATTGTTTATAATATCTGACAGGGATATTGCATATATGCAATACTTGAGCAGTGATATAGGTATTTTATCAAATCGCATCGCTGTATGTATCTTGTAAGTTATTTATTGTGTCAACCTCGTGTTCACCTTTTGTATGGAATAAAAGGGTGTAAGAGATGAGCTTTCGTTTGTCTCTTCTATACCAACCAATTGGATTGCTGCTATACGTACTGATTTATCTTCTTCAGTGCTAGTTCTGCTAGCAGATTGAAGCTCTGTTTACTTGATTTAAAAAGATAACGCAAAAACCCTTACCCTATCAAAAGAAGCTCTAATTTTTTCAATGGGGTTTCACGTCATTACGACATTGATATTTTTCTAGTAAAGCAGAATACTCATAGGCAAACCATCAATGGCTCGTTATAAAGTCGGAATAATTGTCTTATTTCTTTGACAAATAATTGGTTAGTAGTTTTGTCGTCAATTCTGGTCTTGTGATACCAAATTTGTCGCTTGTATAGCACTAAAAGTCAGAGCATAATGGAGAAAGAGTCATTGCATTCCCTAAACTTGCTGTTTGGCTCAGTGTTTGTGGAAGAAAGGTGATTGACCTATGCCTTTTTGAGGAAAGCGAAAGCTACACTGTTGCCATGATTGGTAAGTATTATAGAACAATGATCAATGATATTTTGCTGCGGCAAAAGTATATGGATGTAACCATAGCACCAGGTGATGGTGGGCATTCTGGGGTAAGCGTTTTCAAGCCATTTAATCTCTTGCTTTCTCGATTTTCACTAATCCGCAAAATTACCCAATGTGATTGTTCCAGATTTCCTCCTTCGAGGTTTTTGACAGGTCTATACAAACAGGCTACCGATCTTGATCACCCTGAGGGAAAACACCTGGCAAGAATTTAATTCCCAATGTTTCAGGACAAAACATGGAAAATGCTGTGAAACAAGCCCACATGTGCATCAACCCTGACAGCGGCTGCTTGGTCGATATTATTTTCGCAATTTTAAACATCTAACAGAATCAAGAAATAGAACTAATAATTTTTATTTATGACCAAAGTTATTGCTTTTAAGTAAGGACCTTTGCCTTTCCTGTTATAACATGAAAATAATACCTACTTTTACCTAATTTTGAGAAAATATATAAATAACATAAAGACTAATGGATTATTATTTTAATCTTGATAATGAATGATTTTGAGTTGTATATATATCGAATAATATAAAGAGAAACGGATCTTAAAGAACATAGATGGGTTTTGCGTTGACTAAAAGCAAACAAAACAAAAAATGTACAAAATAAATATATTCTAAACGAATATAATTTATGCAGAAAAATGCTTTTGAGAACAAGTTTAATATTGCAAACCTTACGTAAATGTATTTACTACGCACGTAAGATCAAGTTTTAAGCGTTTTATACGCGCTTCACGTTCATCTTGTGAACGAATAACTCACCAATTTCGCTGTTATGTAATACTACTTGAGGTTGACAGATTGCCTTCTCTGTTGCGAATCCGAAGAAGACGAAAAAGAGTTTCGCGCATATATGTGTGCAAGGTATTTCAAGTTGTCCATGAATCACAAAATTTAAATTTCAAATTTAGCCAGTGTCATCAACCGAGAGGTACCGTGCTATCGCTAACATTGTCAACATGTTAAATTAACATTCGCAGTCATCGCAAACACAATTTCTCTTCCTACAGCATAAGTAACAGGTATAAGAGATATACAAATTAAAAACAAACTCAATCCACAATTTTGTAATCTTAATCGACAATCTCTTCCGATTAATAGGTATTTATTTACCAAAAGCGCGGGTTTATGAATGAATTAAACTGCAGTAATGAAGAAATCCTACATACGTATCCTTCTGCAGCACCAGGAATTGCTGAACAGGAGAAATTGCTACGTTGGAGTCACTATCAGGAATTATACTTGTTTATATGAAAAGAAGTTGTGCTCGAATTTTATTTAGTTAGTTAGAAAAGGTATAGCAATCTAACGTTTCCATTTATAGCGGAAGTAGTTGTCAACTTTGCTATTTTGAACGGAACACCTATATATCATTACATTTTAGAATTGATAATTTAATTTCAAGTTTGATAAAAGAACTATATTGCTGTTTCTAAGCACATTTAGAATATTTGCATGTTTTGAAAATTTTTTATAGATATGCATAAAGATATTTATCTTGAACAATTGAAATTCTAGACGATTGTATAATATAGGATTACAAACCGGATGAATTTTTCAAAGAAAATAACGGTGAAATTTTCAAATGGAAAAAGGTGTGAAAACTTAGTTTTTGTAAATACAGCTACTTAGTTTTCTCTTTCGCTTCAAATAGCTCTTAAAAATGCCATATTCATTACGCATCTAAAATGGACAGCTTTCAAGTCATATAAGATAATATGTATTGCGCGACAATTTTCTTACTATTGTAATGATACAATTTACCTCAAATAAAAATTTATGATTTTTTCTAAATTTGTAATATTCTTTTAAATTACTCTTCTTGATATTGTTTTGTTTACGCTCTTATTATATTTTGTTGTTATTGAAGGCAAAGTGCCGTTAGGGCTCCCTCTTCTTTCATATTCAATTTAATATTTTCAATATTTATTCCATGCAGTTTTCTTTCCGTGTATTGGATGTTACGGATATCTACGTTAGTTACTAATTACCAACGTTTGATTATTTAAATTATAAAAAGAGTCCCTTAAACAACGTCTGCAGTGGAGATCTCGTAATCTATACATATCGTTTTTCTTAAAAAAATATAGTTGTTCACAGGTATAGCAGTAAACTCCACTCCACACAAATTAATTAATTATGCGGAACGCAGCGTTTCGGGAGCACGTGGGCTCCCATTGTCAACAAATGTTACCGACTGACACCGACTGACAGTCGGTAACACGGTTGACGATGGGAGCCCACGTGCTCCCGAAACGCTGCGTTCCGCATAATTAATTAATTTGTGTGAGTGGAGTTTACTGCTATACCTGTGAATTGTACATCCACACAGTCCTTGCAATCGTCATTTAAATATAGTTGTGATTAAATTATAAAAACAATTATGGTCCCGAAATAATACACACATTGTCTTCAAAACTCTTGTACGTGGAATGGATACGACACCTGGCAGCCGTAATGGTAATTAATCTCATTCCATCAAGAGTGCTTGCTGTGTAGCCTATCGACCAGGTAAACAAGTTTAATAAGCTATGAATGCCACAGCGCTCCCGAAAACAATGGGTGATTAAATAACAACAGCATCAAAGTGACTAATGTTGAAGTTGTCTCTCCAGAGAATAACTTGATTTATCTGCTAATAAGTAGAGATTTTGTAAATCTTCAAAACTAGCTGAGAGAGTATAGTGCCCCAGTTGCTATACTTTCAATAATTTGGAGTTGTCGTCACAGTACAGTGAAATACTATATTGTGTGTGAGTACTATTCCAATATTAAAGACTTAAAATTGTAAATCTCACCAAAAATTCATTGTTTTCTTATTGTAATTCATATTAGTATTAGCTAGATAGGGATTGTTATTGGAATTGTGTTGAAAAGCGATATATACTGTCAATATATATTTTTATATCTTTTCATTTGACTATATCAATTATTTAATTTAACATACATATAAGTTTAAAAAAATAAAGAAAAGAACCCACCCGGCAAGATATAGAGAGATTTTCCACTGCTGTATGTATGCTGTTAGCTTATGCAGTCTTTTAAAATGTCATTCAATTTTGGTATGTCTGACTTAGTTCTAACCATTAAAAAAACAAGCGGCATTGATAACACATCATTTACTTTTCAATTATAAACAATGGAGGCTGTTAAATTTGTTTGTTATTTATGGAAAATTGAATATCAAAGATATGCGATACCTTTGCTGCTTGATATCCACAAAAACAGAAGTGGTCATCAAACAACGTTAACTGGATAAAACAGAATTTTGAAAATTTCGAATCGATGAAGACAAAAGTTCAAAGACATTGCTGGTGCAAGCATGGAATTAATTTAGAATATATCATAATATAAGCTTAAATTTAAAATGAGAAACGACAAGAAACATATTTTTTCTTGAGTAGCATGTGCTCGATACCACCTTATTGTATTCTCCATAAATAATAGAAAATGTTAAACAACCTTCGTTGCTGTAATTTAAACACAATCTATGGTAGATTGTTCCCTAATGGTTATGCCTTACTTAGATATTGTAAGTTGAATGACATTTGAGAGAACTGCATAAGCTATATTCTTACAGCATATATATATATATATATATATATATATATATATATATATATATATATATATATATATGTACATTGGTGGAATTTCTTTTTTGTAAAATTATGCTATATTACATATTTTGCTAAATACCATGGAAAATGTCCATTATAGATACGTCATCAGTGACTGAACAACAGGAAGTTTCAGATTATTGCAAAACAAGTAGTTAACAGTACCTGTCGGCTTTAGTGTACTGCCAAGTTTTCAGAATTTTCCCATGCATAATGAATTTGGTTTCTCATGTTTGAACATTTTAACCCTGTCAAGTAAACCGATGGAATGAATAAGAGATTCTCTATGTGTGATCTCAAGTCAGGTTGTTCATTGGAATATTATTATTGCAAGAAGAAACAAACACACAATTAATTCAAACACAGTAGTTTCTAAATTTACCATCTACGATGAGACCGCCTTCGTTATAGAAAAGAGTTACGTACATTCGTTAACACATACAATTGTAAACACTGGTTTTGATTAATAAACAATTACATTAAATTAGTATGATTTATGTACCCTAAGGGCTCAAACCAGATTTCTTTTCTGAAAATCTTGGTTCAGACTATGGTGAACATTGGAGAAGAGTTTGTATCGGGACACATTTTTAAGGGAAAGAAAATATCAAGGAAATAAAGTAAGCCAATATTTTACAATTATTAAGGGATACTCAAGAGGGAGATTTTAGAAACAGAGTTTATGAATTATTGTCGCTAACGTAAGAACATCTGCACGCATCTTGGCTTGCAACATAACTTCTTAAATGATTTACATGTGGTATATCGATGAAGTACTTCGATGTGTTTGGAAAAAAATGTCTAACCTTCTCAACTACTCCAGCTGATAACGTTGTCCTCAAAGATAAGGTCGCGATAAATTCTCTTTTGATGTACGAGATAAATACTCACCGCTAAAATAATACAGTCTTGAATATGAAAGTAGGTACTATTAATTGGAACAGCTATTTATAATATAGTAAATAGCTATTTATTGCAAAAGTAGCTTCAGAAAACAAAAACAAGTATTTCATTAAAACATACTATTTCAGTGGTAATTTTGTTGCAAACACTTCCGCCAATTGCATAGTTACTAGTTTACTAGTCCAGATAGTAAAAAAAACAAACAAACAAAATTGTTGGTATTGAAATTATAAGTAGTAACAAATAATTTAATCCGACATAAATTGTAACATTATATAATCAGAAAACATGGTAAACAATCATCAAGTTGAAAACGGATATGACAAAGTAAATTTGATATACATGCATTTGTTCAAATAAATCTTCATAGGTTCATAGTATTTCATCTTTATAGTTATATTTACAAAAATGTATTTAGAAGACAATTAGAATAACATAATGCACATTTAATTTTCTTAAAAGAAATATTTTACTCCATAGATAATAAAATTCAATGCTAAATAAATAAAGTCAGAAAGAGTTTCGTATATTTTCAATTACTTTTTAAAACACGCAAAATAAAAGTCTTTTCTTTTATTGATAATCTGATCACTTTTCGTAAGTTCTAGTAATTGTTTATTCATTCCATACAATAGCAGTTTAATTATTTTCCTATCAATATAATAACAAACAGTATTTGCCAATATTGTTTCTTTTTACGTAATTCCATATTTTAGGTGGGTTTCCAACACATACCTCCGATATTTACACCGTTCACGTTGTGATGCAGTTTATCACAAAATACATAAACAAGTCTTCCTGGTCACCAACTTCTGTTGCGCATTGCCATACTATACCTCTTACCATTATGTAGGTAGCGGTAGCATTAAAGTGCACAACTGAAGACTATAAAATATTATGGTCATTGCCAATGCTAGAAATCGTTGGTCTCTGCATAAAGCTGCATACATAGAAACATACATACTTGGCCATACCCAATACCTACACTGCGAGTATATTGTAAGTACGTACATAAGCATTTGTAATTTTCATGTCAGCTTGAAATCCTGGTTTAGATAAACCGAATCACAGTTATCGTAACATATTTTTATGACTACAGAGAATCATTAGTTTGAAATATCGTCGCATTTATATCACATAAGCGCCGTAATTAAATCTAAATTACACGATCAACTCTCTCTATCAGCGATCGACTATCAATGATGTACGGAGTGTCGATGTATTCCAACGGTGAAGGTAAAAAAAAAACAATACAATGATGGATGCAATTTGCTAACATTTTTCACATGCGATGTCCGCGTTATTATCTCAATTATGTATGAACGGTAATCTGGTAACACTCCAAAACCGTAAGCTTTTTTTAATTATCTACATCGTACGAGGAGACCTGTCAATCAGGTATTAATGAAGGCATAGGTCAGCGATTATAATTCGTTTATTGGATGGACGAAGCTGGTAATTTCCTGCTTGTGGTAAACTGAAGTTACCGTAATCGCCGTAAACATTAAAGTTAAACGAATTCTACTCCAAAGTTTCTTACTAATACCATATAGTTAAACGATTAATTTTGACGTACATACATATGTATATGCTGAAAGAAAGAATGCTCAGATAGACTTCGTCTAGGCAATGTGCTTCCTTGTTGCCTTAATTCGTTTTGTTTACAACAGAATACGGTTATCGTTCAGTAACCTGGTTCATGTACAAAGATTGATATGGTTCTGTCAACCATGAGAGAAAAATTCTGGACTTTTTGGAAATTTGTTTGTTTGGAAAGTTTCAAATTTTAACAAAACCTTTTCGCGTGTTATTATGGCATATTTACAATGAAAATGTTTGTAGCTGGTATCTATCTCTCTGGAAGAAGTTAATGATAGTCATTTCCTGTGATTGCAGTTAGTGTTGAAAGGTTTTTTATAAGCTTAATCTTATGGCAATTACAAAAAAAAAAACGTTAAAGTGCATTGCAACACCTTTCAATATTAGCCATTGAGCGCAGAACAATTTCTGAGATAAACTTAATAGATATAAGTAGCTATTTTAAATATGCAAAAATGTAATGTTCTAATAAATATTGAATTTACGCAACTTCTTAGTGAGTAATCACTTTATTGTTTTTATAACATAGTTGAAATATACATTGAAAATAAAATAAAACGTTAATTATGAGTAATATCAGTGTTACCATTGCTGCCACCTAATCTAAACTCAAAGCTAAGATTAATCTATAAAAAGGGAGAAGATGGAAAAGCCCGTTGCGGACTCAACTACACCACGCTTTTGAAGTAACGCGAAAATTAACAAAATTATTTAAAGTACATAGAAAAGGGTAAAGCAGCAAATGAGGAATAAGTAAACACACAAATATGCGTAAATGTTCAAACATTTTGTTTATATAACTCGCAAATACTCTATAGACGTGTTTGATTACGTATGTAGCTACATATACATATGTACATGTTACTCTTGATGTATTCGCGGACGTACGATGAAAGTATCGTTCCTTGGATTTTTGGCCACGCGTGCGTGTCCTAATAAGGAAGGTTCTCTCGATGCTTTAACGAGATCGCACGCGTCATCTTCTGGAGATGGACCGACTAAACACCCGAGACGGATGTTTTCGCGGTCATCGTATGTGGAATAATATTCCGGGGTTTCTGGCACGCACACATATGCTCAATATAATTGACGAAAATAATAAAAATTAGTTTAATGGATGATTAAATTCCAAAATTAAGAGAAGCTTCTATGTGTGCTATAAATAGATAAATTAAGTCACAAAATAATATTGCTCTTTTTTTGGTTATGTCAATATTTGTAGTCTTCCAAGTTTGGTAATCAGACAACTTAGGCGGTGTTGACATTATCGATAACCGAACTGGACAATGAGGCTTACATTATTTAAATCTCTTTCTGCCTAAAAGCGACGCCGTCATTTAATATATTCCCTCCATATTAATAATACAGGAACCATTTTTAATTGCAAACCTAGAAAGGCATATAGTAATCAGTTTTGAACCGTACTCCGTGCCCCATATCTTACGTGAACGTCGACTCGAATGTGCGCGATCGTTTTTAAACATGTGCGGAGACGACCCAAATCCGATATTGGAGTCCATTGCCACAGGGGATGAAACAATGTTTTACGATCCTCTATCGAAACGAGAGTCCATGGAATGGCAGCGACCTGATGAACCTCGTCCCAGGAAGTTGATGATCACGATATTCTGGGATTGTGAGGGCACTTTGCTAATTTACTTTAAGGGGCGCAATACAACTGTGAACGGCATATATTATGCGTCTTTATTGCATAAATTAAGGGACAGTATTCGTGGAAAATTGATAAAAGGTGTGGGATTATTGCACGACAATGCTCCCGCCGTTTCACAAGCTGCCATCCGTGAATGTGGGTTTCAAGAAATCGAACATCCATCGTATAGTTCGGATATGGCTCCTTATGACTTTTATTTGTTTTCTAATTTAAAGAACGACTTTAGGGGACGTCGTCTTAAAAACGACAGTGAGGTGCAAGCAGCTGTTATAGAACATTTTGACGGAAAAAGGGTAACGAATCATTAATTAATCGTTATAATAAATGTATAAAGTTAGTGGAGATTACATTGAAAATAAAATTTCTTATATAGTTCCAAGTTCCTTTTTTCTATATCAGGCGGAGAATTTATGGCACCTATCTCTTACACATATTTAATCCCAAGTTGCTTTACAAAAAAATTCATCTTACTTTGATTGATTTCCCCTGTGGATAAACTTCTGTAAATTGGAAAAGGGACAACGTTACTGTCACTACAGCGTTATTTGATAGTCATCATCTTCCCTGTAATTCTATAATTACCTACTAAATTTTACTTGTCGTTATTGGCGACTGGAAAATGTTTAAGTATATATCATCACACAAACCAAATACATCTTTTCAAATCGTTTGAAAATCCTTCACTTTTACGATTACGACGAACGGGTTAAAGCACTCAGTAGGCATGTTAATGCGAATCAATTTGAAGAGGCTACCGTACAACTTATGAAACCGTTCTTGGTAGTGTGTTTTACCGTTATCCATTGCAGTTGAACCGTACTTGTCACTTACCTATATATACGTACACCACATGCCATCTGACCGTTCCAACTGCCTTGAAGAATGTTCGACTTCGCGTGCGATATATTTGCACATACGATTAATCGGTACGCGTCTCTGCTCTAAGCTGCCGCTTCGATGTTCTACCGGCCATCGTTGCCAGAAACCTAGATATTGCAGCCGGCGTCTTCAACGATACATTTTGACGCCACTCATTAGTTAGATCGCCTGCTTTTCATGCTCTCTTGATCGACCGTCTCGTTGACTGGCGCAAATGTTGATGTACGATTATATGTAATGTACAAAGCAGGAGACGCAATTATCGACCTCTCGATTCACAACTTCCTTGTTCGATAATGCGCGATGTCAGTGATGCGACATGACGATAGTTATATAAAAATGTTTTCTTTTATGTATGCCGTATGCCTTAATGGGTTATGGTAAAGAAGAATTTATTATTTCATACATTAAACAACACAGCCTTTTAAATATCAAATAATAAATTAATCCTGGAAATATAATATTCAACACTTCTTATTAAATATTGATGATTGTCGCACTAGTTTCCTAATTTATTATAAAGAGTAGTATATATAGTCGGGGTACGGGTTAATGTGTAGAAAAATTTAGTTTCAATGATTTTTACGTACATGTATTTGTTGTACTCTATTAGAAGAAAAAATGCTATACCATTAATAATGAATCCAGTCACCACCGGCATTGATAATTGCTTAGCATCTCCGAGGCATACTTTCCACTAAGTTGATTGCGTATTCTTTCGGTAATGACCACCAAATGAGACGAATTTACCGTGCCAGCTGCTTCAAAGTGCATACTCTTCTTCCTCGAAGCTTGTGCTTGCGATATCCCCACACATTTTCAATGGGTTTTGCATCTGGCGACTTCGATGGCTAATCAAGTGTCAGGATGCGGGTCTGCTCTTTCCATTCGGTGCAAAGCTTATTCCGGTGTTTTGGGCCGTTCTCTTTCTGTGGGATCCAGTCCTCGTTTTTCTTTTTATGGAGCATCATTCAACAGTCGGTAACAAACACTTACCATAAATTTTAAGCATTTTTGGAGCATGTAAGCAGATGTAATGCTCCAAAACACTGTTTCGAAAGGCAGCCCCTAAGATGAACTTTTTAACAGCCTGTTGTATTAGTCCATTGGTCAAGGTTGTCTAAGAATGTTCGATGGCAGTATATCCCCAAACATAGACTTCGTCTGTAAAGACCACGTTGCTCCAATCTCGGTCCAAATTCTCCTTTGCCCTAGCGAGTCTTTTCGTCACATGTTTTCCGCCTAACAATGGTTTCTTCGTTGCGCTTCGATATTTGAGGTTATGCGGAAAAAGATGGGTTCGAACAGTTGTATGTGATACTTCTATACTCTTCTGTTTTAATTTTCCTGCTTCTTGCCACAATGTTAAGGTCAAGTCCCGCTTAAAGAAATTCACTTTTTTTTTCCATATTCGGCGTCACTTTGCCTATCGAGCCATGTTCTGGCAAATCATCGATATGCTTGATCTTCTTATATTACTGAATCCACTTAGCGATGAACGATTTTGATTTTTGTTCCTTTAGAGTGGAAACAAAGGAGCACAGATTCGTAGCGCGTTGCGTGTGCGGCACTCATAGCGATTAACGTGTTTTTCAGGTTAGAGTTCGAAGCCAACTGAATCTTTTGTGACAAAGCATTCACGACAAAGATTTCATCTATCGGCTTACAAAAGAACACTACTTTAAGGGCTGTTCCTTCTATTGCTACTGCTCGTAGACTAGCTACTATTTATGATTTTCAACAGTAGTGGGGAAGGTATTAACCGTTTCGATTTACATTATTGGGAGCGTTCGTAGATTTGAATGGATTCTTGAATCTCTCGTCAGTAGTTTCCGTTAGGGAATAGAATTGTTGCGAAAACTGATCACTAGATCCAATTTAATGCCATAAAAATCCTATTCCTCGATTTGCATTACCACAGTCGAAAAATGCCACAAGCCCTTAAAATCGAGACGGCTATGTGACTCAATTATTGAGAACTCCTTTACCTATACGCAATAATAATTTTCCATAGCACCATAACATGAAGTCGTCGACAATGAGAGGAAAAGAGACGCCATTTCAGCACAAGTTTGGAACACCGTACTTTAAATTATGAAGTCCTCTTGGATTGACCTCAGAAAACTATTAGTAAATATTCAATCATCGTGCTTGTCTTTTAGTAAATAAAATGGCACTAAAGATTTATGCATTGTGTGTTTAATAGATATACTAAATTGGAGAGATTTAAATAGAAACGAAAGGTTAAAAACTTCTGAACTGTGAATGTAAACGTCATTTATTTCTTAATAAATAGAAACGTTTATATTTAGGGGCATGGTACCTGCTACGCTCTGCTAGAATGTATCGCAGATTGAAATGGTGTCAGTAAATATAGGGTATCTAATTTATAAAATATAAGTCGATCATTATTCATAGAAATAAAACGGAGTAACTTCTATAGCGGGTATATTATATAATGGAGATCCTAAAACGTAAGAACTTTTATAAGACAAACATTTCTGTATTTCGTGTATCGTGACCTGCCGTTCCCCTCCCACACGAATTTATATTCCTAGAGTTAAACAAATATACATTTTTCCAAATTCAGAATATTTTGCTTCGTTCAATTTTAAAGAATTAGTATTTTATCGCTGCCGTTTAAAACACAAATGAATCACAAAATCTTCCCGCTTTATTTCTAAAAGAGAAACATTATACACGGTGGGGCATAAAGATTTCCAACATTTTGAAGAGATATAAAAAAAGTAAGAGATTTAACTAGAAAAAACTGAATATATTTTTGAAAAGAATATAGTTCTTTTTTGATATGTTTTAAACATTACATCAAGCACATAGCGGCCGTTGTAGTTAGAACATTGCTGGAGACGTTCTCGGAAGTTTACCACTATTCTTCTTCGCGTTATTGAGGCGGAATAACGTCGATTTCCTGTTGGATCTTTTTCCTTCAATTTCTCAAGAGATGGACTTTGAAAAACATTTTTCTATAGGTAACACCAAAGAAAAAGGTCATAGTAAGTTAAATCGGGTAACCGTGCAGGCCACTCCACGTATCCTCTTGAACTAATCAAACCCTAAGGAAACATTACCCTCACCACTCCTAGTAAACGTAGAGCTGTGTAAGCTGTTGAAGGGTTCCCAACAATCTAACGTACCGGTCCTTAGCTACAGTTGCCTGATATAACTTTAAAAACATATTAAAAAACTACATTTTATGTTCTTTTCAAAAATATAGTCATTTTTTATACCTTTTCAAAATGTGGGAGATCGTTATGCCCCATCCTGTAGCTACCCGGAGGCTGAAGGTTAATATAATAAGTAGTATACAGGTCACACGTAATATACCACACAATAATAGTGCTATTTTTCAAACAATAGTGCAATTCTTTATTTGTATTCTTCTTACAGAAATTACTCACATTTATTAATAGATCACATCGACTCCCATTTACCATTTTGTTTAGCAATCTCTAGTGTTCAAAGTATCCCTCAATAATAACTTCCTGTATTAACAGATTAAACAGATGTCATCTTACGTTTATCTTCTATAAAGAGAATAGAATCCATAAGAATTAATGCTGCTCTTTATTTTGCAAGATACACATCTTTTTTTCTATAGGGAAATAAGAAATACTGTTCCTTTCGGCGTATTATATCCCTTGCTGAAGGTTGCAAAACTAATTTGCTATTATGCGGTCCAGAGCAAAAGTGTAAGCGAGCAACATTACAGTATTGAAAAAGCTATCAGGGCCGTTACCAGGCTACATAAAGTACCCAGCTGCGCGAATCGGGCCGCTATCCCTACTATACCGTCCTGTATTTCAGACAAAGTGAGCGACTCCAATAATGTACAACATATGTATAAAGAACGAAGAAAATAACATGAAAAGAATCTATACGGGCGCCAGTTGCAATTCCTCCACCTTTCATCTCTTTAAATCGCAACGTCATTCCCCTTTGTTGCGAAATCTAAGTATTTGGATTGTGTATTGGACCGCTGTATTGCACGGAGCAGTATCGGCAATCGATTTTGGACGACAAATCTTTGTATCCTTCAAATGCTATTAATTCTATTCAATTTTTGATTGTTATATTTCTGACTAGTATTTGTAATTGTTGTAATTTCTTTCTTTGATTTATGTCTATTTTCAGCTTCCAGAAATTTATTTTCTTTTCTGTTTTCAACCAGTGTTTGTAGTAGCTAATATTTTCAATTTATTCTGTCATATATAAAAATGCAACGATTAATGGTGAGAGAACTTAATCACTTTAGTTTTGTCAAAGATATACCAATTTGCTGTAAGGATTTTGAACAAACTTTGATATATAGAAGTAAATAAAACTTACACCATGACCAAAAACAAATTTAAAATATAAGCGGGTCATCATATCAGGATCATTCTGAACACTTATGTCAACTGTATACAGCCGCCAATATTTAACTTAAAAAGTGAGACCCAAATTTACGATAATTTTTGGAAGAATTTATCATAGGAGTCCATAAACAAAGAGTAACGGTAATTAAATCAAAACTTTCTGCAACCTAATTATGGGTTAGCGTGACATTACCGTCGGTATATTAAAGAGACACCAATCTTCGCGTCAGTGTAAGAATATATTGTAAACATTCTATCCTGTCATTGCAAAATTTGCAGGTTATCACCAACAATGTATTTATACCGTTTCGAAAAGAGAAAGACAAGAATTTATGCGTTGTAATCATTTACAAAAAGATTAACATTTGCATAAGCTGGTAATTTCTGTGCACGTATATTTGCAATGCCATATTTGTACGCACAAATGATATTAAAATTCTTCAGAAGTTGAACTGACATTCAAGACCACCACAATTTGTATTGTCTGCCTACTTGAATGCATGTAGATATATTTCGTAAGACATAAGCAGTTATCTCAGAAATTATAATTCGAGTTAAATGTATACAGACATACGTATGTATGTGCATAAATTGCTAATCAAGAGGGTCGAATGTGATTTTGTGTGAAAGTTTTAAAACGAAGTGGTTTTAAGTTGCTTTAATGATTGTAAGTTGAAGTTTATCTACAAATAAAGTAACGCAAAATATATGCAAGGCTAACAATTATTAATACTTTCAATCGCATCTGAAAAACGTGGATAACACTTTTACTTTCTTTAAATAATGAAAACGAAAATTTTACGAGGGTATAATGCACGTAATAATCATGCACTAACTTGTTGCAATAATACTGAAACTCCTTCAACAAAATGCAAAAGTCACGGTTTACTCACAGTTTGACAACATATGTGATTTAGCTGAGAACATCTGGTAACACTGACTAATATCTTCCCACCTACATAAAAACTCTTCTTTTTACGTTTCGTCGATTCCAACTGGAATATTCTGTATGGAATAGTATTTGTGTTTGTTACAGAAAAAATCTTTTCACTAAGCATAACACACCCACACAGAGTGGCTAGCTTCTGTCTTCATTATTATTAAAAATACAATTAAAAGTCAGAGGAAATAGGTTTTAGGATGAATTCTTTTACAAAATGGCATAGTTATTGTTTGAACTTTACACTATTATAGTTACACAATTATTCTGTCCGTGACTATTATTTGTTATTATTATTATTTTTTTTCAGAGCTTACTGTTTTTTAAGAAAAATATAAAACTTTGGTTTCCTTGAGCGGAATATTCAAATAATAAAATCGTATCAGTTGGGTATATCAGCTGTTTATTTTACATACAGTATACGTATACTAACAAGGCTATAAACAATTAATAAGCAGCATAATAAAACAGATAATACTTGTTTTAATAAAGGTTCAAAGTGGCCACCATTGTCCTTTGTGGGCTTCAAAACTGTTGGCGTTTTCTAACATTTTTGGCGCAACTAATTCATAAACAGCAGACAGACAAGTTCCTATAGAGTTTAAAAAATTGTTTGACTTTTTTTTTAAATCTCTAGATGAAAATATATAATGAATACTATGTTCGCTATTAGAAATGTTACTATTAAATTTTACATTTTTTGTCAATC
Source organism: Trypoxylus dichotomus (assembly GCA_023509865.1). Taxonomy (NCBI): domain Eukaryota; kingdom Metazoa; phylum Arthropoda; class Insecta; order Coleoptera; family Scarabaeidae; genus Trypoxylus; species Trypoxylus dichotomus. The sequence continues at coordinate 46,492,462 of CM042074.1, forward strand.
TGTTCAGTATGAGCTGAACCATTCATGTTTTCTTTTGGTCGAATCTCAAACTTTTCTTAGTAATAAAACTCTGTTCATTGTTTCAAATGCACGCTAAAAATGGCGTAATAATGAAAGCTCCCTTATCCTATCAGTACATACATTCAACAGAACTGTTTCACATAAATAATTATTCCCAACGCCTGACTGTGCATCACTTATTACAGAATAAATGTCACAGTAATTTAAGATTTGGTTCTTTACAACAATTTCGTAGGGTAGTAACGTGCAAATAAGTCGAAATATTTCCATTTTTGTAGTGTTCTGTATTTTTATCACATACTGAAATGTATTTCACAGAGCGCAATTTACTGAAAATTATCTAAAATCAAAATATTCACTGTTATATTGGCACGGAAATTCTTCGAACTCAAATGGTACAGAAACCATACGGAGCGTCTGAAAAATCATAGTATCCTTGGGGAAATGTACAAGAAGTATTAAAGGAAAATATTAAATGAATGCAGTAAGGCAGGCATAACACAAAAGTGGCTAGAGAGCACGCCGGAAAGAATAACTGTTGCTATTTAATCAAATCATCTATATTTAATTATTTTAGTAGTTATCAATGAAGCAGTATAGAAAAGTTGTTTTCTACTTGTTTTATATAGAAAGTTACCATAATTTTCTGGTGGTTATGCCAAATTAAATGGCCAACAACTCCGTATATGTATACGTACATTCTTAAGAAGTAGATAAATAGACCTCAAATAAACCTACTAGATGCGTTGGTTGCACTTTTGGGTCTACCAATTAGATGAAGTCGTACGGGTTTAAAGAAATATCGGTACAAAAGTAACCACTACCGAAATACAAAATATCGATATGTTGAGATATTGTCATTCCTAATAGAGATAAATGCCAGGCAACTTCGATCATGACCACACATTGGAACTTTGACGAAAAATAGAATACTATTTCAACTGTTTTAAACTTCAGCTTATTAATATACACAGTATGTCGGCAAAATAACTTTTCAAAGAAAAAAGAAACAACTAGTTATTTCGCCAAAATTATTTATTTTTATTCAAAATACACCCCTCCAGCGTTAATACAGCTCTGGGCACGTTCAACCAATGATAGCATTTAAATCATTTATCAGAACCGTCTCACAGATTCTCGGCACCACTTCTTGAACTTTTCCAACATTGTCCTTCCATAGCCAGTTTCAGGAATGGGAAATACTCGCATGTTGTGTTGTAAGATCCTTGCAATGCTCAAGCAATTTTTTGGTCCTCAGTTAAGACGTGGGGAACAAACCCAGCACAGACTTACCGTTTGTTCAAATCTTTCGTCAAAATTTCGCTATCCATCTCACAGTCGAATTCGCATCGCATGCAATAATTTCACGCACTTTTTCGACCAGCTGCTCGCAATTTCTGTTTCTTGGACGGCCTGGCCTTGGATCGTCTTCCAAAGCATCACGACCATCCTGAAATCGCCATAAACTTTTTCATTAATTCAAATGTTTCTGTAAAACCTTTACCGACTTTGAAACAAAACTTAATGTTAGCTTGTTGTTTCATCATATGTTTGTAACGAACCGATAAAAAGTATTGCCACTTTAAGGACTATAACTTAATTGTCACTTGATCGATTTTAAAGCTCGCGGTTTCGTTTTGTAGAGGGGACATACAGCTTTCAGATTATGTATTGTTTCAACGGATAGCGTTAGTAACTTTCTGTAAATTTAAAAAGCTTCGTTACTTCCTCGATACACTATATACCTATCTTCAATCTGCTCTATACAATTTTAGAATTCACTGGAAAGGGAAGCTAACAGAAAATGATGTCGCCTACCTTATAGATTTTACGTATGAAACCTATATGGCTGTAGATCAATTGTCAAACCAAAAAACTTGCATGGACGTACATTCTCGAATAAATTATTTAGATCATAAATATATTGGCATAACAAATGACTCCATGCTGTTTTAACTTTCCCTTGATGAATAATGACCGTGATTTCCTTTATGCATTTATAGATTCGTTTTCAGTATAGAGGACATTAAGCGCTGCAATATTTAAATAAGTAATTACAATCTTTCATTCATTAAATGTAAATCAGGCACACAGATACGCACGCCGTATTATGTTAATTGGTCCACAAGTGCTTTCCGTATGCCTTAATTATACATACGAGTAAGTGCAAGGAAGTACATATATATATATATGTACACATACGTACATATGCCTAGACATTTGCGTAAATTCATTACGGGTTACAAGTAGGTATACGAGAATACTCTTAAACATATAGGAACTATATCTCATACATAGTGTATACAATGAGATCTTAAAGTATGGAACAAAATTCATAAGACCGCAGAATTTTTCTTTGTATTAAAGTAGATGTTCAAAATGCTAAATTTCCATTTATCTTTATAATGATGCATTATAATTAAAAATGTTAATTTTTTTCCCAAAACAGGGGCATTTGAATCTGCGCCCTCTTGCTTGCAGAAGGAACGTCATATCACTACATCATGAAACCATCTACGCTTAAATCACTTTCAGTACCGATATGTCGTAATGTCTGCAGATATATTATATCTCAACAGACATAATATTATTTTAAGCCAATTTCTAGTCAATTAAAATAATATGAAGCTTCCGTTGGTTTTTATAATTATAATTATCAATGTCAAATTTTTTTCCAAAAAAGTGCCGGTCTTGGTAGGATTTGAACATACGTCTTCAATTATAATGCATCGTTATAAAAACCAACGGAAGCTTCAAATTAATTCAATTAATGAGAACTTGGCTTAAAATAATATTATGTCTATGTATTAAAAGTTATTTGAAATTACACTGTCCTGTGGAGTAGTGGTATGACGTTCACCCGGAAAGCGAGATGGCATTCCTACCGAAATCAATATCTTTTTGGAAAAATTTCAACGTTGGTAGTTTGTAACTAGTAGATAAGTTATAACTTATCATGATAAAAACCAACGAAGCTTCATATTAATTTCATTAATGAGAACTTTGCTTAAAATAATATTGTTGTCAAGTTGTTCATAACTTGACAGTACCTAAGGAAATTCACAAATTCTTGTTGTTATTATGAATTAATCGCACTTTTTAAATAACCTAGCAAGAAAAAATCAAGTGTACACTAGGGTGACAGAATAAAATAGACACCTACTAATTAACAAAAAGATTCAATTCTCGTTATATATACAAAATATTTTAAAATTTTTAAATTAGACTAATATTTTGTGGATCCACCTTTACTTGCGTGAAGTGCTGCGAGTCGTCGTGGCATAGAATCTATTAAATGATTAATGGTTACGTCTGGAATATTTAACCACTCTTCTGTAACAGCTGTCACGAGTTCTTCCGTATTGCTGGGTTTTCGGGGTCGTTTCGCCATATTTGTCTGGATTATGTGCCAAACATTCTCTATCGGATTCATGTCTGGTGATTGGCCTGGCCATGGTAAAATGCGAATCGCCTGTTCCTCTTTCCATGTGGTTGTTGTTCTTGCTTTGTGGCAGGGTGCCCCATCCTCCATAAAAGTGGCGTCTTCTTTAGATAAAATGGCGTTGTCGAATATCGGTAGTAGTTCTTCTGTTAATATTTGGATATATTTTGCCGCATTTATATTTCCGACGCAGATTACTAATTGCGATCTTCCACCATACCATATCGCGCCCCACACCATGATATTCACACCGCCGTATCTCACCGTCTGATGCAAAAATGTGTCGTCCAGTTGCTGTGACGAACGTCTCCATACCCACGCACGACCACTATCACTGAATTGGCAGTATCTGCTTTCGTCTGAAAAAATGACAGAGCGCCAAAACTCTTCGGGCTTCGTTCGCATTTCGATTGCCCAAGCCATTCGGCGCCATTTTTGAAACGCCGTAAGTAGAGGTTTTTTCTTTGCCACCCTTTTATACATCCCCACACTGTGGAGGTATCGCAGAACGGTGCGCTGACTTTTCTGTGAAGTTGCCGCTAGCTCAGCTGTACTTTTTCGCAGTTCTCTTAACACTTCGCGCACCAGCACCCTTTTACTTCTTTCAGAAGGTCCGGCACGACCTGGTCTCGGCTCCACTGTTGTTTTTTTCCTTGCGTTTAAATTGTGTAATCACACGGTTAACTATGGACAACGGAATATTTAAAAATTTACTTATTTCACGTTGCGAAGCGCCGCGTTCACTCTGGCCAACGATGCGACCCCGGGTGAAGTCGCTGATATCACTCGAACCTTGTAAGCGAGGCATAGTGGTAACGATACTAAACTATGACGAATTCCTTCCGATACATCTACCCCTACCCTAATGACAAGAGAAAGTTCTTAATTCGTTCTTAGAATGTAATTGTTTACATAGTTATACCGCTTTATCTGGTGTCTATTTTATTCTGTCACCCTACTGTATTTATATCGGGTGATTCAGTTATCCAATCTATAAATCAATCGCCTACCAATCCATCTATTTTCTAAAATTTTATTTAAATATTCTTCTTCAGGAAGTACGTAGTTAAGTGGAATTTCATCGTATTGAAACAAAATAGTGTTACTGGCTATATCGGGATTGTCGTTATGTGAAAATAACAATAGCGGCATTAAATAAAATTGGGGAAAATGTAGATATCGATCCCCAATCAACGTTTAATTGAAAAGAAAGAGTCCCAAAACTATTAACGATTCCTACTCAGTGATTGGTCTTTTGCGGAAACTCAGTCGACCAGTAATGACAATTTTGCCGATTAAACGAACCGTGTTTACAAAATTGGCCTCGAGGAAAGGATTCGTTGCATAAACATAGAAAGATCATGATCCCATTATTTCTTCGCAAAATTATATTCTACGGTCAAAATCGTCCTTCCTTAACTTCGGTACTGGTTTTCTAAACATGATGCTTTGCTAAATGAATTTTTTTAACACTGTTTCTCTTACGGTAGAATCTAATCTAATTTGTCGATAGTTTCTTTGGCAGCTCATAAAAGACAAAGCTTTGTCTCCAATTGAAGGGTGGCCATTTCAAGCTCGACCCCCAACATGTGCCAACCCTTAAAATTTATGTATAATTTTACTTACAGTTGAATGCGTTATGGGCAGACGATCTGGGTATCTTTCATTCAATAAGTAACATAGTTCTTCTTCAGAACGAATTTCCACCAACATTATTACCATTTTAATTCTGTCTTTCGTTTAGAGCATTTTGTTGTTTTAAAAATCGAATATTTTTTCATATAAACACAAGATTGATTTGTAAAAATGCAACACAATATTTAATATGTATAACTTTACGTTTATATTAACTACACATTGTATGTTTCACATTTGACAAATTGCACCATATCACTTTTCTGTAACTCCATAAACAGAAGAGAAAGTACAAGTCGCCATTATAAACAATGCCGATTTGATCACAAATTCGCTAAGTGTTGTCCAACAAAGTAGCATCTACCATTAAAATATGCCCACTGTGTAAAATTTAAAAATATGTTTAGTGAATCTTATCCCATTCTTTACAGCTTCACTATATATTTCGAATATTGAGATGCATTTTTGTCAGTGTTTTTAAATGTAACGGTAACTGCGAGAGCCGATCATCTCCTTACATACGAGGCATAAAAAAGCATATAATGGAAGCAGAAATAGTGGTTATGGAGTCAGATCATGGGTGGGGATTCATTTAACCAGTTTAACACGCTTCTAATCTAACGGTTCAAATCTATTAAAATTTGTATGTGTACGAATATGCAAAATACGTCAAGCGCTATTGCCTAAGCGAAGAGTTCATCTATTCTTCATAGAATCACATTCGTATTAAGCAGATTATGAAACATTGTACCGTATAGTTATAGTAATTTATTCCACATATGACTGAATGTTAGCATATACAACGATTAACATCTAATTTCTGAGGAAAGTTTATATAAATAAGATGAAATATGATGCCATATTGTGTTCGTGTTTAAAAGGATTTTGTATTAAAGCAAAAAATAAATCGTGAAAGAGTAATATAGTAAAAGATTTTAGTGTATTATCCGTAATAATGTCAAAAATTGCTATTACGGTATACCTGCAACTCTTTAATTTTTTTAAATAGGTACTTTGATTTAAATTTTGTTCTTTTTGTTTTTAAATCAATATAATGTTTTCTAATTAAAATAATCAAACGTAAGGCTGAAAACGATAAATATATTAGCAAATTAATAAATATATACCGCTTTTTGACAAAAACAAGTTTTTTTTTACAGAAAACCTAAGGCAAACCCTGTCTAGCTAACCTTTAAATATTCTAATTAATATCCGAAACAAAGTGAGAGGAATAGATACAAATAATTTTGAGGAATTTATGAAGATTCGACATCTTTAATCTTTGAAATCGTACTCACTCGCACGTGATTTCTCGCCTTTATGATGTACAAGTCTTCAGCTTCCAATAAACGTGTCCGGAACTTCCAGATTTTATTTGCAGTATCAGATGATACACTTTATGACTGGATATATTCTAAGATGTTTGTAAATTAAAGAGTTATATGAGAAAATAACTGATTATTCCCAGTAGAGACGATGGCAATATGTGTGACTTTGACAAGATGTTTTTTCATATTTATAGTAACACAGTTGTTTGCCTATATAGTAGGCCACACAGTACACACATCTTTGATATGAGTGAAATTATATAGGTAAACGCTGCCAGTCGTGCCATCCTTCCGTCGTACGAGAAATTTTGAAGATTATGAGATATAATTTCGTAACAATACATATTTATACAATGTGATTGAAATGTGTGAGTACAGTATATTAAACGTCTTTTAAGAATGAATCTGGAGATATTTATTTATATAAATATATGTTTATGAAAAGCGATATATATAATAAACGATAGTAAAGTTTACGTCTCCTCTGCAAGTGTTGTTGAAGGGACTCTTAAAAAAACATGAAAATTATGAATTATAAGTTAATAAAGAATACCCAAAGTAGATAACTGTACAACTCTAGAAAGAAACCTGTACAGATTGAATATCTGTGCTAAAATTCCATAAAGAGGGAGTACTAACGGTACTTTGACTCCAACTTATAACATCAACCATAAAAATAACGGCGTGCACCAAACAGTGACGAGAAAATATCTGGAATAGGTAAACTAATAAAATTTAGAAAAAATCATTGTTAATTAGTAGACAATATTTCATATCATTACAGTATCTGCCATATATTGCTACTAGAAATATATAAAATATACAATATCAATCAAAACTATTAATAACATCTTGTAGCTCGAAAATTAGTAGTTCATACCCAATGACACTGACATGAGGCCTATTGCATATGAGTAGTTAGAAAATGCGTAGCAGTTGCTGTTCTATTCAATGGCTGAACTCTTCTACCGAAGGAAGCCTCCAATCACTCATATTTCAGATTGCTCGATCGCATTCAAGTTTGGAAAAACCAACAGTTCAATTACGACGTGTGGGAAAATTGCTAAAATTTGCATTATTTTAATTTACACACAATGTTCTACAGAACAGAGTTATGGGTTAGTGCAGCGAATTAAATTGTAATGGCACTATTACTACCACAGCAGAAAGAGCAACAACCAATCATTATGTAGCTGCACATTGTGTTGCACGTTTAGTTATGATGTTACCAGCTATGCAGATTGTTGTGTGAACTCATCTACACTGCACTTACCATTGCAGTACAAAACTTCGCAATGATAAGCTTTGCGTTAATTTCGCACAAATCTATCTGAATGCTGCTTGAGAAGCTTAAAAATGTTTCAAATCGTTTCTAAGTTTGCCACAGTTCGGCTAGAGCTGGTCGTCTGTATGCATAATAGTTCTGAATATGAGACATTCGCCCATCGCAGCATATTTATTGGTGTAACATAACATTTGCTAAACACAGGCACACCGAAAAAAAACATTTTCCACACAGAAAATGCTCCTTTACTACGCACACACGCTACTGTCAGATGCATACATCAACGGACTGTTCGAAAAATATACAGGATAACTCACACAGGCAGGTTGCCGAGTTTGAGGTTCAGATTTAAATGAAATAGTGGAAATATAGGGTATATTGAAAATCTGCAAATGGTAAGTTTCCATATATGCTGAAACTCACTTTGAACGGAAGTAACACTTCTTCGAAATTGGTAGAATTTTAATTTTTTCAAATAACTACAGAATGAAAAAAGCTGGAAAAATTATAAAAGGATCCTTTAGAAAAATATTTAAGGTGGTCATAGGATGAGGGTGCGCAGAGATCATAAAGTTTTCTGGAACATATTGACAAATACTATCGGTTTCTCTCTTTTCGATCTTACGTCCTCCTTCTTTTCTCATTGAAAAAGTTATAGGGATTTGTCTGACATTATATCAATGCTAGTTTATATGTAATATTTACATAATGTATTAGTATTAAAAATATTAATTAATTAAAATTAGTATAAAAAATATAAGTACCGAAAGCTTTTGAAAATTGATAATGAAATAATAATAATAATTCTAATGTTACCCTTACCATATAGAAATCATGTTTAATACCGAAAGAACTGAAGATTTGTTCCATTTTCCTTTACCATATTGCGTGGTAAAACTTTTCTATCCAAAATCTCCTTACTTGCAAAAGCGTGCTCTCCAAAATTAGTTCCAGCAGAAAAAAATCCCATGTGCCCATATTTTCCCATATTTTCTAGTATGCTCTATATTTGGAAGTTTCGTTAAAATCTGAGTTTGGCACCCAAGAACGTTTGCCTCAGGTATACTTACACCATATTCATCAAATACTGGCGGTAACTCAACAAAATCATTAATGCCTGTTGCAGTTAAATAATTTTTGTTTAATGTACTAACTACTAACATTTAACAGAGACAGAATCTTCAGTTTTAAAAATTCTCATGTTTGGACTAACGGAGATCCATACACAGTTGACAATTGTCACGGGTGAACTACTGTGAGATATCGTGCAGTACTAGGAATCTTGGGCACAACAAGAGCAACCTTGCATGCGAATCGGCGGAGAAGATTTAAATAAAGCTAGTGCAGGAATCGGGTGAGGGCTATCGGGTCAGGGCTAGTTACCTCAGAAACCAATTTGAGTGATGTAGAAGTTAATTGTTATTTGAAAAAATGTAGAAGGCATATTAATAAGATTGTAAATTGTCCGGATTGTTTCTTCCTGCTTTAGTAGTTCTACTTTGTTAGTAAACTGTAGCCAGGCGATCTTCTGTTTTCCACGTTTGCTCATGATTTTTCCATGCGTCTAAGTTACATCCTACATCCGTAAATGCTGTCGACAGTTTGTGACTAAACATGAAATCAAATAATCTGTGTCTTAGTAATTATTACTCTTAATTATAGTCATGATGCCGCAATACATGGTTTCACGTGTAGAATTTTGAATAATAGTGCATATTAAGTAATTATAGGATATATTTATACTAGAAATCTGCCCACCATTTTATCAATGCATTTGTAATAGTCTCTCCATAAATTATTGCAAATAGCACGCCTGTTTAAACTACGTTTCATGCTAGTTAGGTGACCTGACTGTAACATAGAACCTGACTCAAGTGTAACTATACAGCTTACCGCAACGTCTTCTTCAAATCATGTATAAGAAAAAAACGTCTAACTGACATTTCCGAAATGCTAGTGCGTTAGGTCAAAATATAATTTACTTACTAATACTCGCTACTCCTTTTGTTCATTTCAAAAAAATTCGAAACCCTTTTCACTTATTGCAAATACTGTTTTTATTGCTATAAGTTTATATGTCGATCGCCGAGAGCAAAACAAATATAAAATTTACCCTCGCCGAAACTCGATAAATAAAGATATTGCTGCGCTATACATTTCTTTCTTATATTTCTACTCCCATTAATTCGATATTATTTATTAACATGTTTTTAATTTTTAGAACCTAGACGTCATCGTTAAAAATAAAATAATTTTTTGTTGTCTATATGTACCTATGGCATTAATTCCTACATCTACTTACGGTTTCTCCCTGTAATGCAGGCACAGAAATATATGAAAGATATAGTACTACAATACTGCGCTTATGCAAGAATTAGCATTTCTCTCTTCGAGCGCTTCATCTACAGATATGTATGATAATCGCGAAATTTCGTAATTTTTTATGACAGTTATACTACTTTGCCTTTGCAACGATAAGCGAAATTTTGCAAATAAGACGGCAATCCACTACGAAAAATCCAACTGTCGTTTAAAATATTTAAAAAATTTGTATATTGCATCAGATAATTCTTGTCACGTATATTTTAAGATTGCTACTGGTCTAGTAATTTCCCAGCAGCGTTCACGCTAAAGTGTGTAAAATCGTTGCGCCGAAAGTACGAAAATCGGAATGCAAGAAGGTCGTCGAGATTTATGGGAAGACATAATTTAGATCGTTTGGACACACCACATCAAGCAATGTGACATTCCAGTTCGTAGTATTGTCAAGTTAGGAAAATTCCTTCACGAAAGCATTGAAGTATCAATTATAAATTAAAAAAAAATGGTCGCAACGCAATTCGAATCTGACTCGGTTACATATTGAGCCCGTTAGAAGTCGGACTCGTTCCGGACTATTGATAACTGCTTTCAATACTCAATTGTAGATTTCCTAAGAAATACACAAAATAAACACACCTTACTATAATAAAGTAAAAATTATGATATCATCCTTTTGTAAATATATATGTATATACAATATTTTCTAAAACATGCAACTGCTTAATAAAACCCAAATTTTACTCGTAACATGAAACACAAATATTCGGAGATCCTATAAGCGTTTATGAGTAGGCATTGTATCTCCTTTAATTAACCACCATCTTTAGCTAACATGAGTCCCTAGTTTCAGTGGGGGACGTGTATGCAATACGAGGTATCAAAATTGACAAGTTAATTGTAAAATGAAATTAAACCGGGAACATTTTCGCGCAATACCTTTTTTTTTAATTTTCGAGGACAATCATCTCAACAAGAATGCCTCGCCAAGTTAGTTTCTGTTTTCAGTCAACAATTTCTCGTTGGCATGGAAAATTCAGACATGGATGAATAAGTCTTATCGACGATCCAAGAAGAGGTGCACCAAAAACGGCAGTCACTCAGGAAAACGTTGATGCTGTGCGCAAGATTATCAACGAAGATCGACATGCGACATATCGCGAGATTGAGGCATTATTGGGGATTTCAGACCTCAGTTCAATTAATTTTGCATGAAGAACCGTGTGTAAAAAATAATTTCCCTTTGGACACCGCATCTCTTGATCGAAGAACAGAAAACAGCTAACGTGAAGTGGGGTCAAGAAATAATACACCGCTTCAACGTCGGAAACTCTAAAAACGTGCACGACATTATCACTGGTGATATGTCTTGGATCTACTCATACGACCCAGTAAATTAACGCCAGTCTTCTGTTTGGGTGTTTCAAAGTGAAGAAAAGCAAAGACAAAAATGATCCGTTCTCGAAGCGTCTCCAGAAAATGGTTACGACATTTGTACGAAAGCAGGTCATTTAGCAACAATTCGTCTGCAAGAGCAAAGAACTGTTACTGTCGACTGGTATACATCCATTTGTTTGCCGCAAGTTATCGGTAAGCCTCGTAAAACCTACCCCGAACGATGAATCAGTCTTCACCAAGACAATGCAAATTAGCACATAGCACGCATGCAACAAAACATCGAATTGTTAGACTATCCTCCGTACAGTTCGGATCTAAGTCCCAGACTTTTTACGTTTCCGAAAATCAAGAGCGGATTGTGTAGTCAAAAGTTCCTGTCACCAGAAGGCGTAGTCGATGCCTTCGAGAATGCAATTTTGACTTTATCAACAAACGAGTGGAATACCTGCTTCCGGCACTCGAAACGCATGCAAATATCCATTAATCTTCATGGAGAGTACTTCGGAAAACAATAAAGTCTCTAAAAGCGATCTATTGTTTCATTCCAGCTCTATATCCGAAACTTAAAAGACAACCCTTGTACATGCACTCACATAAAGATTTAATGAGGTTGAAATCAGTAAATGCATGTAGATAATAATAGTAAGGCAAAAGTGTTTATGTTCATTGGTGTCTTGATCCGTTTTGAAACTTTTAAAATTCTACGAGTTAAACTTTCGAAATTCAACATTTGAAAACCAGAGTTAACCTCTTTAGAAAACCTAAAAACTAATCGTGATATTAACCACTGCTAAGCCTGATATTACCGTTATTTTGAACAGTAGCGAGTACAAATTCAAAATTTATAGAACGATCCATCAACTTGATTAGGAATTTTTTAGTACATACACATCAACAGTCTTCATAATTCCTAGTGACTGCACAACCCCCGGGTTATACAGATTACATTAAATTAATAATTGTATTAGGGTGTTTGGAAGGAGATGATATAGTATGACTGCATGAAACATAGTTGTTAGGGGAAAAAAAATGAAATTCAATTAATTTTACTGAAGAAGCTATAAAATCCAAGTAAACAAGCACCCCTACTTACAAGTGATGTAAATATCTATCAAAAGGCCTTAAACCATTCTACACTAGCAACAGTAATTCGTTTATTCTTAAGTTACACCACTGTATTCAACGACCACAGGAACTATCGGTCGATTTTCATATCAAATCCATATTTATCAAATACCATTCCCATAGTTAAACAAATCTCAATCGCGTACAACTAGCCGGACGACTTGGCTAACTTAATAGGAGCTTGTCTTACCTCACCCTACTTTCGGTCCCGTGTCAATTACTATGAACAAATATTGATAGCTGTTACGAGTTTCTTCCTGCTTCCTATTTTCGGTTATCGCTAATACTTCCAAGAGGCGTTCAAGCAACAGACCTTACTTTCCTCCAACCTGGGGCCTAAGTGTTTTTATGTAGATCCTTTCATCCTCTGAGTGACATAGACGCACTAGTGTCAAAGATGCAAATTATGTTACCAACATATTTGATCTCTAAAGTCGTGGAAAATCATCAAACCTACAAACTATAACGGATTCTCTAATGACGTAGTGTATAATACTATCAATAATGACAGGAATGGCATAAAAATCAAAAATGTTAACACACTGGAAAGTATTGGCAATAGCAATAAAAGGTACGCTAAGTTACGGTTTTATCTTCTGTAAAATTGATTGCAAAATTGTATTCTCGTAAAATGATAACCTCAAAAACATTTCAGGAAATCCTAAGAAGCAAGTGGGCAACATGAAAAGAACAATGTAAAAGTAATATGTAAGACATCATCTAAAAATTGTGATTAAGTATATATTGGAGAAACAAGAAGATCAATCAAGTTAGCTACAAACAGTTCAACTTAAATTGAGAAGATTTGAAAAACTAGTATCGCCTTATATATGCGTGGAAAGAATCATATATGTACATTTAAACTGTTATGAAGGCATAGAAATTTACAAAAACAAATATATTTTAATGAATTTAGATTTAAGAGACCAAAAGTGTATAAATAATGTAGTTTAAATTTAGTTCGTTAGTTCAGTACTACTGCCGAAAATCGTAGTTTAGCTATCGAAACGTGTAGTATATATATATATATATATATATATATATATATATATATATATATATATATATATATATATATATGTACAGTGAAATCTCCTTGAACGGACACTAACAGGACCAACTGAAGATGTCCGTTCAGGAGGGGTATCCGCATAAAAGAAATATGTAGTACATACAACAAAAATCGTGTTTTAACGAAACATGAATATATTAAAGAGACTGGGACAAATCGTATATGTATATAAATGTTTTGAAAATAAAGAAACTTTAAACTTAAGAAAAAAAGTTTTTTTCCTTTAGATATATACATACAAAGTATAATATATGTACATAGATACAGAGATGTAGTATGTAATACAAAACAATGAAATGAATAGTCACTTTTAAGGACGCAAAAATTCATATATTGTTGTTTGTCTTCTCTTTTTCTTTAAAATAGCGTCTTGAAATCGTATTTCTAATTTAGAAAAAAGCTCCAAAAACTCTGTATCTCCGTGATTTTCGACAACATTTTTGAGCTGCTTAGTCAGAGTAATAGCTTTACTATAATTTGGGATAGCTTCTGTTGGCACTGGAACCTCATCGACATCAGAATCTTCCGAAAGTTTTTGTATTTCAACTGGATTTGCAATTTCTTGTTCTGAATCTGGATCTTCAACATACAAATCTTCATCTACGTTGACAAAATCATTAAGGTTTTCATTATCCGTCAATTTCAATAAATTCTTATTTTTGAGGATATCTGAAAGTACACTAAGAGGCAAATCATCTTCTAGGTCAGATGCATCAGCCTCAGTTAACTGGTCTTCACTTAGCATATTTACACGATTAAATCCTGCTTTGCGGAAGCAAATTTGAACTGTCTCTTTGATTACTTGGTCCCAAGCGGTTTTTGCCAAATAAAGTGCAGTCCAGTAGTGCAATTTTCTTTATTAACTCAAAAGCTGTACCAACAGTTTCAATGTTTACTAGCAGATGTTTGAGTATTAGACTTCGGTAATAAGTTTTAAAATTCTTTATAATCCCCTGGTCAAATGGTTGACAAGCTGATGTACAATTAGGAGGTAAAAATAATATTTTTATATTATTTAAGCGAACGTCTTTCGGATGCGATCCCGCATTGTCTAAAAATAACAAAATGTTTCTTTTTTCTTTAGCCATTTTCCAATCTAGGTCTTGCAACCACCCTGTCATAATTTGTCCTGTCATTCAAGCTTTCTTATTGTATTTCCAAGTTACAGACAGCTTATTTATATTAATGTTTTTAAAAGCTCTGGGTTTAGCTGCCCTACCAATGACTAGGCGTTTTTCTTTTTCACCCACCATATTTCCACAATGCAAAATTGTAAACCTCTCTTTGGGATACATACCCTCAACATACTTTTCCTTCTTTAATGTGAGCGTTTTGTCGAGTAGAGCCCTAAAATACAGGCCTGTCTCATCGGCATTATAGATGTCTCTCTGTGAATATCCCTTAATCAAAGAAGGACATTTTTTTAAAAACGATGAAACATCTTCAGCATTAACCGAAGTTCCTTCTCCCGAAATCGCTTTAAAACTTATATTGTGGCGGATTCTAAATTTATTGAGCCAACCAGGAGAAGCACTGAATGTAGAATATCCCGAAGAAACGGCTATTTCTCTTGCTTTACATCGTATTAGCGGACCTAATAAAAAAATAAGTTTTTTGCGTTTTTGTCACGACAAACCTATTGGTAGTCTCACTTTTTTATCTATTTTTGAATTTAATATGAAAAGAAAATCAACGCATTAATACAAGAAAACCTTATCTAAAAAAATCATATGCATACCTGTTAAAGGAATTCCCTTATGCCGAGCTGCTGTAAACCAGTCATTACACAATTTGTCAATTTTAGTACCATCACCCTCCAAAAAGCTTCTTTTTTCATTCAAATTATATCTGCAGCTTGTGTTTTTCCAATATTAAAACGCTTGGATAAGTTCCTTTCACTTAATTTCTCTTTATTGTAAACTTCAACAATCTTAATTTTTTGTTTAAGCTTGAGAATTTTTCTATTTGGAGCCATTTCTACAAAGAATAAGAACGGTAAATCCCCGACCAACTTGGGGAAGTCCCTAATTCACGCCAGGCAGAAATGCACGATATAGGCTGCGTTTGTAGCGAAAGATGAAAGTCGGTAAATCTCCGGTTTACTCGGGTAAGTCCCAGCGAAATTGGCGCGCGGCGCGATTGAGAAATGCAATAGCAATACTCTCGATATAAAAATAAGATATAGAGTTTGTTTTTATTTTATTTTTTGTCCGGTTAAGAGAACATTTTCTCGTGTCCGCGTCCGTTCAAGAGAATGTCCGTCCAAGAATTACAATGGAAATTATATGAGAGCCGGTCGAGACCATGAGAAACTGTCCGTTTAAGGGAGGTGTCCGTGTAACACCCCACTTACCCGGACACCTCCCTTAAACGGACAGTTTCTCATGGTCTCGACCGGAAAGGGGAATTTCACTGTATATATTAAATTAAAGCGTATCCCGTATTTTCTGTAATTATAAGGATTAAGAACAATATTTTCGCTAACAATTAAATTTACTTACATCTACTTTATTTTTGCAAAGTTAAATTAATATCGCATCGTCCATTCCTTCAACTCGATGTGTTAAGAATGTTACGATTATTCGTCTACGCAATACTGACTTAAAACGCAATGTTATACCGCTTGAGGCGTATTATGTTTTAGGTAACACATCAACTAACGCATCAGATTAGATACCAAGAAATCACGTTGAATAAAAAATTATTTTAACGCTAACTTTTATTTAACAATTATATCTTTGTGTGAAGGCACCAAACTATAGGCAGCTTGCTATCTATATCGCACTATTAACTTCTATAACACAGATGTTGTACTTCGTAACGCTGTATTAAAATAAATAATCCTCATAAAAATAGTTGATAATACAATGAATCGAGGCCTTAACGTAACGTGCAGCCTTAATTTTTTGTACTTTTGTTCGAGGATTTGTCTGTCTGCCATCTGTCGACCATCCGCAACTGCTTAAATAGAATCGATGGCCGAAAAAAAATCGTAGTATTCTGCGCAAACAATAGGGAAATTAACAGTTACATCTCAAGAAGCGCATTATACTGAAAAATATTAGGATCTCAGGGTTAACGACAGTAATTATGATGAATATTTAGATTGTCTAACCAGTAGTGCAATGAAAACAGACGGAATGAAAGAGGAACAGATTCCTGGCATAGAATGGAATGAATGCTATTTATATCAATTATCTTGGTTTCGATAATTAATTGCATTAAAGTAATGATATACTAGATCTGTGAACTTCCGTTGAGTATCAGCGATCAGTGATTACACGAAATTGAATTCTAATAATAGTTAAAGTAGAATAGTTTAATTGTTTTGTTAAAAACAATTCTTTTGAATGACTTCCTACCGAGCACAGAAAAATGCTTTAAGTATCTATTACAAAATTGTAAGGTACTGTAGGATTTCTTACTATAATAGCTCCAAATATTCTTGAATATTCTTACATATTATTGTAGTATTGGTTTTAAATTAATTTGCTCTATATTTTACGCAACTTGTGGACTCATTATTATGTGCATTCAAAATCATAATTTCTTACTGCAAGAGTATATAAGGATTTACTACAGACTAACGGATCTACCTGTATAACATTATACATACAAGTGTCACTAGACTTGATAGAACATAACTTCGTTTAATAAAATATCTAAATATTTATAAATAGCACTGATTTATAATAGAATATGAATTTGAACAATAAGTTTGTTCAGGTACCAACAAGATTTGTTTATTTTTAGCAGATATTAGTACGATAAACAGTTACGAGTGCATGTATTCTTTAAAAACGAGTGTTTTCATCAATATAAGCTATGAGTAGCGTTGATTAAATTTTCGGCGCACTAGCTCCGAACTGGACAACACGCAGGACCGATACGAAAATTGGATACACTGCAGCGAAACGGAGGTAGATTAGTTCAATGAACTCGGTCAATTTTCGCATCGGCCCTGCGGTCGCGTTCGGGTCTGGCACGCCGAAGATTTGGTCAACATGGCTATAGATGTCAAAGAACCATGTTAGGCTATGCTATACTACTAGCGCGTTTTATAGAACTGCTCGTACAAACTGAGAATTCAAAAGATCAATTCTCTAATTCATTGCCAGCGTTTGGCTGGATGAACCTCCCATAAGTTATTTGGAATTAGGTCGTACCGATTCCATTTTATTTTACCACTCACTGATATATACCAAAGACCATGTTTAAATTGGTACATGTGAAGCTTGCAGCTTCTTGACGCGTCTAGATTTTGTTTGCGGATACATAACGGTCGTCACAGTGTTAGAGAGAGACATCAAACAAGGTTCCACTTGTAATTTTCGGTTGAAAGACTTGTGTGCTGCTTAGAAAATCAGACGTGCACAGGTGTTGTTAAAAGAAATCGTTAAACCTCATTTTTTCCTTATCTTCAACGGCTGAATGATTCCATTTTTTTTTTTCAGGATAATACGCATCGCAAGGTAACAAATACAAATCTATTGCAATTCTTCCAAAACCCCCGATATTTCCCTAACTGGGCTCCTATAGCATAATATCGGCGGAGGATTAAGCAGTTTAGTATGCTTATCACTGGTTTAGGGGGTTTTCCTAGCATGAGGTGAGCCTGCAAAGTAGTACCACAAAAATACGTCAGCCATTTATTTAATCAATACCACAAAGCAACGATGAGAGTATCATCGTATTACACCTAGTTGTAACGGTTGCCGATTTCCGCCGTGTCACTAGGTTTTTGAGTGACACGGCGGAACCTGACAACCGTTACAACTATGTCAAACGACTGTGAAAATTTGAGATACTATTTAACGTATTACACCGCCCAACAAAATAATTTTTCTGTCGTGGTGCCTGTAAAATACGACCTGATTTAGAGTATTTTTGATGTGCTGGTTCCAAAAATAACTGGCACCACGGTAAAATTTATTACTCATACGTAATAAATTTCATCCTTATTTATTAATAGAACAGATGCTTTCTAACTTTCACACGCTCGGATGTAACATGAGCATTTACATTCATTACCTACACAGCCACTCGTTTTCCAGAAAACCTAGGTGATGTTAGTGAATTTTTTATGGTCCTCAGAAAAGGCAACTTTTAAATAACCCGCAGTTCACGGAATCAATGCACAAACGTAAGTCTAATGCCTGGTGCTCTCTTATTAAATTGGTTAAAATGGTTCTTGAAAATCATAAAGCAGAAAATTACGCCGAATTAGTAGAACAGATGCTTTCCAACCTTCGCACCTTCGGATGTAATATGAGCATCAAGATTCATTACCTTCACAACCACTTAGATCGTTTTCCAGAAAACTTAGAAGATGTTAGTCAGGAATAGGGGAAAAATGTTTACGAAGACATCAGCATTATGGCGTAAAGGTACCAAGGAAGATCGGGTACCCATATGGTGGCCGATTACTGCTGGAATCTTCAGCTACACTGTTCCGGTAAAACTCACGCAAGGAAATGTTTCTGTTAAATAAATACCTCCTACCCATTTTTTGTTTCAGTTAACTGTTATCAAATAGTAATATTTAAAAGGTTACGTACATACAAAACATTATATCTAATTTTGGCCAATTTTTCTTAAATAGTGCAGAAAGAGTGAATTGCGAAAACTAGATCTGATAGAACAAATCTGACGGCATTTTTAGATTAAGCACCTCAAAATTTCTTAATTGCACTTAAACAATTCGAGGCGCCAAAATGTGTGTTTGCCAATGTTATAGTTAGAGAAAAATCCCTTCGATAGTATATATTCCTACTATTAACAACAAAAAATATGCTTTTAGCAATCTGCATTTGACAAAAACATGCAATAAGTCTACTAAATTTGTTGATACATTACGAACACTGTTACTAAATTAATTTATTTTTAACAAACGGTAGCATTCAGTAACCACCAGTGGATAGAACAACAATTCAAAGTACTTTGATTCCTAAGAAATTATAAATCATCAAACACAGGTGAGTAAAGTCTGGCCTTACCTATTGCATATGCAAAGATCATATTTATTCCGTTGAAGAGCTGAAACGTAATATAACACTTGATTATCCTACTACTAAAATTTCACAGTATTTCCGGCAATTTCGTCACAGTACTATTCACTAGGTAACCAACTCCATTATGTGCGCATAATGCATGTCACTGCTTTTACGTTAACGTTTATAAATCAAGCACAGTTAACTGTAAAGAATAAAATATACTGTGCAAGGGTGTAAAAAATGGAGAATACTTCCATAGGCAATCACCAACTACGTGTCTCACTAAGGTTTTTCGATTTTTGCCGTTCGACAAGAAATCACACGCAACATACACTTAATTTCATTATTATTCGTAGCGCTCTGATTACTTCGCGACTTTGTGCGTTATCGTGTTCAGTATTTCTTTCTTCAAGAAGTAAAGTATAACATCTAATGGTATTGCAGAGCACTGTTTTTCATTTGTGTAATGAAAATAGGACACGCATCGCAACAGACGGCACGAGCGAAACAAGACATGCAAGTCGGAGACATATTATACGTTTCGGCACCTACGCAAAGTCGAGCAATACATTTGAATAATTAAAACCCACGCGCTCGAGTAGTATGGATGTATTATGCGTCTGGAAACAAAGCAACATGTACAAGAAAATACAACAATCAATGACAAAAAATCAGTATAACCGACTAATTTGGTCGTGAATTCTTTGCAGATATTAAAGTACGGTGTGCATGCTATTTTGTGGTTTCCTTTATATAGAGTAAACATTCCGTAAAGTTCTTATCTATTTTTTCTCCTTTCGAATAATTTGTTTGTAACAATCTTTTTACTTTCGAACGGATTATATCAATTTGTTTTAGTATCTAATTACAATTTATTGTTTACTAAAAAGTGTTGACAGTCGTCTGCTATACCTATTTCTATCTGTCATCCTCTATGACGTTTCCATCACCATGTACATGTCGATATAAATTTAGATATATTACGTTAACTTACAAATACTGTATATCCTGTTTTAAGTAAACACGTACTATTTTTTACAACTATAATATTTTACTGGACTATCTTTTTAGTAGTAACAATTATCATAATCAAATCATCACACCGCCCAACAAAATAAATTTTAGTCGTGGTGCCTGTAAAATACGAACTGACTTAGGGTATTTCTGATGTGTTGGGTCCAAAAATAACTGGCACTTCTTTCTAGCAGCCCCAGTTTTTGAAATACAACACGGTGAAAAAAAGGTGAAAGGAGACCTCCTCCTCATGCTGAAGAAACCCCTATTCCAACGTTCAGTAAGTCACCTATGCTTCCGGAGGATCACTCAGACACATCATCTGATGAGATGCAGTTCCAGAAATGTGAAGGTGGTAGTAATTTTGAAGCACCATCAGAAGTTCTCAATGCTTCAGCAAACAAGAATTTAATGGCCGTGTTAGAGATCTGAACCTCTCAAAGGAGTCGTCCGAATTGCTTGCTTCCAAATTAAAGGAAAAGAACTTAGTGTGTCCAGATAATAATATTACATTTTATCGTAGCAGAGAGAAAGATCTGCTGCCGTATTTCTGTAAAGAATACAAGTTAGCATTATGTAATGATATAAGATGTCTCTTGAAGACAATGAGATTAAATGTACACCCACTAAGTGAATGGAGTCTCTTTATAGACAGTTCATCTCGAAGTGTAAAATGTGTACTTTTACACAATGGCAATAAACATGGTGCTATGCTACTACCGTACTATGAAAGAGAAATACGAGACAATATTATTGGTCCTACAAAATATCAAGTGTGAAGAGCATCAATGGGTAATATGTGTCGATCTAAAAATGGTGAACGTTCTTCTCGGGCTATAAAGTGGTTACACAAAATATCCTTGTTTTTTATGTCTTTGGAGCACTAGAGCTAAGCCCTAGCGCTAGATTACCAGAAACTAGCATTTAAGAAATGTTTTACTTCAAGTTCTTAACGAACCGTTGGTTGATAGAAACACAATTATCTTTCCACCACTGCATATCAAACTGGGACTTATGAAACAATTTGTTAAGGCTTTACCTCGAAATGGACCGTGTTTTGAGTATTTGAAACAAAACCTTCCAAGGCTGGAATTTTTTATGGTCTTCAGATAAGGCAACTCTTAAATAACCCGCAGTTCAAGGAATCAATGCACGAGCGTGGATCTAATTCCTGGTGCTCTCTTATTGAAGTGGTTAGAAATTTTCATGGAAATCAGAAAGCAGCAAATTACATCGAATTAGTAGAATAAATGCTTTCTCATTTTCACACGCTCGGATGTAACATGAACATCAAGATTCATTACAGTCACTTAGATCGTTTTCCAGAAAATTTAGGTGATGTTAGTGAGGAACAGGGAGAAAGATTTCACAAACGTGTCAGCATTATGGAGAAAAGGTACCACGGAAGATGGAATACTCATATGATAACCGATTACTACTGGAACCTTCAGCGAGATTGTTCCTGTAAACCTCGTGCAAAGAAATTTTTAACTGATGATTGAAAGTTTTGTGTGTTTTAGTTAACAGTTACCAAACAGTAATATGTAAAAAGTTACGTACATAACAAAACATTATACCTTATTTGGCGAATTTTTCCTAAATAGGGCAGAAAGGGTGAATTTCGAAAACTAGATCTGATAGAACAAATCTGACGGATTAGGCACCCCAAAATTGCTTGATTACACTAAAAAAATCCGAGGCACTAAAATGTGTATTGGCCAGTGTAATCATCATCACAATCACAAACATAATCATAATAATAATAATGATTTAAATTGGTAAGTATATCAATAGATTTATTTGCAACGTCAACCAGTCTATCACTTAATTTGTATATACCTTTAAAAATTTGAAAGAATATAATTGACCATAATTTTAGAAAATTCTATGATCGATATAATATAACAATATTTATTACACGTGAAAAGGTAACCATTTATTTACAAATATAGCTCTGCGTGATTGTTTGATTTTTAGATACACAAGCTTTACATTTTTAAATTAAGAGTTTACCCATAGCTTCAGCAGACATACGCTAAAACCTGCTACAAAAGATTATACTGTAAAAGTTTTCGATATATATTGTTTACACTACAGATACCAGCTGCCAGCTCTTTCATTACTTCATTTATGTAAACCGTCCAGGATAGTTTAATGTTGTCATAGAGACACAGCAGTTTAACATTTTACTTTTTGTTTAGTAAAAAATCAAGATGCGGCGCGGCATTCTAATCGTATTAAATTTGAATGTGTTCGAGAACACTTCTGCTTCATGACTTACTTTTTCAATAGTCTCCGCTAGTTAATTTTTAATTTATTTTATTCCTTTCGGCTGGCCTATTACCTGGATATAGATAAATTGTAGGTAATTTTGTTGATATTAACTTGTAAATCACATATGAAAGAGGTCCCAGCATGAACCTTTGTGGAACACATTAGTCATGTCAAGACAATCGTTCAAAAAAAGGTACCTTTTATTGTACTTCCTGAGATAGCAAACTTCAATTTAACAAAAGTTCAAATTTATATTACTAACAGGCCCTTATACTTCATCCCTTACGGATGGAAATATAAAATAATGGCACTTATATAAATAATCGTCAATTTGAATCAGCTTTCGTGGGCGCAATTGGAAGGCATTTGTATTTAATATATATAAGAAAATGTAGCGGTCGACTCAGTTCAGACCGCTCGAATGAAAAAGGAGCGATTGGCAACGGCACAATACAAATATGTAGCAAAATTCGATACCTCCACTTAAGATTTTTAACTTTTGTACATATTTTTAAATTAGTTCACTATGTAGAAAATAGTTTGCGTTAAAGTATTTCGAAATTTGTACTATGAAGCTATAGCTATCAGTTCTATAAACTCAGTACACGAAAATTGTCTCCTATTTTTGGAATAATTTTCTTATACATAGATATATATACATACAGACAATTTTCGTGTACTGAGTTTGTAGAAAAAAAAATGGCTGCAGAAATGAGTGCTTTCGTAGTAGCATCCGCCTCGGATACTATCAATATTAAAAATAATGAACGTAATTACGTACTATTTCATTTTAGTTTGATTGTATCGTTGATGTAGGGCGAAGCAAAAATTCGCTATAGTATTATGTCATTAGGATACCTCTCAGCGCTGACTCTGTTACAATCTCACGACGTGGTGAAAATATGTTGGTGTATTTGGAAAAGCCTACGTCTAATGATGTGGTGTTCGCGAATTTAAAAAGGGCTTTCGCATCATATTCGCATTCTTGGTATTCAGTCTTGTTTATACGCGCTATGGTTTAAGAATCGGCATTCCTATTTATAACCGCATACAACTTATCGGTTGTTAATCTACTACATTTAGAGCTTCATGTAGTGACAATTTGATGTTCTCTAATTTGGAAACAGTATCTAAAAGACTTGAATAATTTTCGGAAATTTGCTCTATTTCTGTATCTGAAACCAGCCTGGCTTATTGAAATTACTTGGGTTCCTTGCGGATTCAGGTTGAAGATATAAGGTTTGATCATATGTAAAAATTTCTCATAATATAAAACAACAATAGTGTTGCTACTGTACCCTACCTTTGTAATCACTAGTTCTGCATTGAATACCTTTATGCTTTAATTGCCAACTTTAGTTAAAGATAGTTTTCTTAAAGATTATTGACTTTAAGCATTGTTGACTTACGTATATGGAAATTCATTAAAATAACTTTTTCTTTTATTTGTTTAGATGCCTAACACTGCGTACACTATTCCTCTTTTTCTGAATGTATTGACTAAAAATATATTCCTCTAAACCTTACATTTAGTATTTTGCTTATTTTTCCTTGCATGTAAAGAAGAGAATCAAACCTGATTCGCTGTTTAACTTTGAAATCATAATTGTACTTTGTAGCTACGCCAATAACTCAAAAATAGTTGTTTTACGACTGCAATTTACATGCTGTCAATGTTTATAAATTTTTATTAACCTTATTTAATGATTTAATGGTGTTGAATAGTCAATAGGCTGCCCACGAGAAAGACAACTAACAAGAATATATTGTACAACAGAGAATTCATACACGACACTTATGAAATATTAGTATACAAGTTCTACTGAAATAAACTGAAAGATAAAGAGGCAAAGATTAAGTAAAAAATAGATTAGATTAGCACATCTTCATTCATGATTAGAAAATGTATGCAAATTTTATCTATAATTTATTCCGATTTCTACCTCGGAACGACGCCAGTTGAATCGATATGAAGTGGAATGAAATATCTTTACACATTTGAAATTAATTATTCATAAAACGACTTCGGAATGTCTATCTATGTATCTGTGGAGATTTGTTATAGATTCCATATGGCCACTGTTTACTATGCGAGACATAAATTTCCTGACATGTAAATACACAAATACAAAAATTGGTTCGTACATATGTGCAGACAAAACATTAACCAGTCAGCAAGTTTCCTTTTCTGTATAGCTTCAATTGTTGAAAGATGTTTGGTAGTAGGTACAGTGAGGTATTTACCCACTTGCTTTGAATATTGAATACGTTTAGGACGACTACATTTCTTTTCTAGAGAATTTTTACAGTCGGTAACGTAAACGGGTTCACATCTAGGTATGTGGATTAACTAAAGCCACAAGTGCTAATATATACTAAGTACGTCTTTCACAGAAGACAAATACGATTTATGCAATATTACGTATGCCTAATATGTATTTACTAGTTAGTTACCCGCCGTAAATTGTGCCTAATTTATTGACAGCTGGATATAAGTAACTTTTTATCTGGCAATAAAGATCGCATGGGTAGAGCTCGGCTTTCATCTAAAAAAAATGCATGTTCGCGTACTATGAATAAGAAAAGTCATAGACAAAATACATTTTTCCGAGAGTAATAGAAATCTTCTAAGCAATATAGTTCTTAAAAAATTATCTTACCTGCAATACTTAATCTTTATAAAAATGTTAGTATGCAAAATGATTTCTCCACTATTTCTAAGCCAGTATTACAAAACTAATTAAACTGGCACTAAAATTTAGAGAACGTTAATCTCGTATCCAAACAACGCTACGTTTGGTTTTACTCCATACCCTTTTGTGAGTAAAAGCAAAGTATCTGTTTTAACGTGAAATGTCCAAATATTTGGAATATCAAGCACGTCAACTGATATATCAACGGAACCTTCACAATGGTCTTACATGTTTGTTCCTTTTTCTATTTTTGGAATAATAAATGATATTCGTTCGGGATCTCTATTTTAATGTATATGTGTTTTGGTTGTAACTATGCCAGATCTTTAGATTCTGCAAAAACGAAAGTACTAAAGTGTTTGCAAAGGAATGACGTTTTATTTTTGGAAAGAGAAACAAAAGAGACCTAAATGTGACCACCATCGTGGTGTCCTATTAGAAATAATTTTTTTAATATTAGTAACGGTGCTAGAAAGTGCGTTATCTTTTAGAGGTTCGTTCATAGCCAATATTCAATTGGATTCATATTTAGTGTCTTAAAAGGCTAACTGTTCGAAAGATGCCTAATAAAGTGTTGTCAATACCACGATTCAGTAACCCTGACAACCTTGCCATATTTCAAATTCCGCTGCTCATTTATTGTTACTGTTTTCATTTGTATTTGTTCCATTTCTTCATAGAATAGAATTGAACTAAAAATTCACCAAACAGTAACATTGATATCATGTAATACTTGATCAGTATTTGGATTATTTTCTGCCGACATATTACAATTCTATATGTTAGCACCTTTATTTATCAAAATGTACCTCTTCTGCCCAGACAACTTTATTTTGCTACTCAGCGTTATTTTTTTTATTTTATTGACATATTATCTGTTGAATTCGTAATAGCAATGAAAATTGCAGTCAGTATTCAAAACTGCAATGTGACACTTGTTTTGAAATCAAAAAAAGGAAGTTACCATAACAGGAAAAATTGAACAGCTATATATAGAAAATAGACAATCCCTTTAAACTATAATGGTACCTGTTGTTGGGAATTTACTTTCGAAGAATCTTATACCTTCCCATCTTCCAAAAGTATTACTTTTACGCATTTTTATTAATGGATATTCGCGGATAATATACATAATAGCGCCATAATTGGATCTTATATGATTTACGAAGATTTTTATGTAATCTAAAGAAAATATGTAAGCGACATATTTATTTGTAGGTACCTTTTACCCTTAATTGGTAAGATTGCTTACTTGTCTAATTGCAGTGGATTGTTGGGCTTGAAACGCTTTGGTGTAATTAGATAAGGATTCAGCACTGGATATATATTATGTAGTAAGCCTCTTCATTTTCAACTAGTAAAAGGTTTTGTCTCGCTTATAAAAAAAGTAGCATTTTATAAGCACAGCAAATATCTATTTTGTGACACGATGGCTGCAGATATTTGACAATAAAATTTTAAAAAACAAATAGAAAACTGCTTCATTTCTTAGATAACGCCACGTCATATTTTACAATTCCATTAAAAAACCATGCAACCTGCAACCTGCAACCATACACCACTTCATATTGTCAGCCCTTGGATCGAGGAATAATTCCAAATTTCAAATTGATTTACGGATTTTTTTTATTAAAAGGTTTCCAACGTTTGTTAATTTGGAATATTCTGAAAAAATATAAATTTGGAGAATGCACTTGGATTGTAACTTCTACGAAAAACGTATCTCCTGCTACAATCAAGACATATTTCTCCAAGACCGGATTCTCTGGTATCCAAAGAAATACGCTACTTGAAGAAAAAGACGAAGTACTCCTTGCCCTACTATTTCCTACAGTTCGTAACAAAATTATGAATTTAGATAAATAATTGACAGTCATGTGCCTACAGAGAGTAATTATGAATAAAACTCTGATACTAGCGATGTGATGGAATGTAAAACTCCAAAATCTACTTGTGTGCAAAACTAAGAGATATATGGAATTATTTATTGTGCAACAACAATGGTATAATTTTTTGGATGTTTCTTGAATTTTATTTGCATGTAATGTCTTCAAATCGATATAATAAGCACAAAAAGATTGAATTAGAGTTTAAAAAAACTTAACAAACCAGGTTTCTTCGTATGAATATATTGTAGTAACATGTATAAATAATGAACATATATATTGTCTATAATTCTAGCGAAATATTAGCAGTTTAATAAAAGATCTGGAACTTTTGAACGACTGACTATCTTTGTTCGACGAATTAAAAATTCTACCTGCCTTTTTATAAGTTTCCCTATTCATTACCTACAATATACGTATACATATATGTGTATTTACATATTATCTATGTACCTAGTCTGTTTTGTATTACATATATAATGTATTAAAATAGTACCTAACATAATAATGCTGTTAAACATGTGAAGAGAGAAAAAACGCCAATACGCGGACATCTTTCTATCCTTTCTCTCCTCAAATTATCTTTTCCGTGGATGATTTCACCAATACCATGAGTAGCTGTATTTAGCAGGATTACTATGTTGGTATTGCTTTCTAGACACTTTTCGATGTGTTTTTAGTACATCATGGTGAACCTGAGGGATCATTCACATGTTTATCTACCCTATGCACTGTTGGACGCCGCCCTCTCTAGTTTAGCGGTCCATGAGCCATGAGTCCATGAGTATTATTCTTATGGCATTATATAGCTTAGGTAAGCACTTAGGCTGTTAGTTTAGATGCGGCGGTATTAACCGAGAGGAAATTCCAATGTGTTGGGCAGAAGAATCGCTCGAAACCATGCCGCTGACTTCGGGTAGGAAGAGACATGTCCGCGTATTAACGCCTCCTCTATCCTCACATTGCCTTTCACATGAATGATTCCATCAATACCATGATGTATTTAGCAGCATTATTATGTTAGGCATTGTTTTCTAGGCATTTTCGACGTGTTTTTAATACATTAAAGCAGTTTTAGTTTTTCTTATACAGATGTGTATTTATATAATATTTGCTGTAGTTAATAAAATATTAGAAACCAATTATGTATTTTATTTCTAATTGTATTTTATATAACAGGGCAATACAGTTTCTTTCTGTAGCGGCCGTTATTAATATATATACATATATATATATGTATTACGCCGACAAGAAATACGGAAATGCATGGGATAGAATCTAACCTCAATAAGCATTAGATCGCAATTCGTATGTTACCTTTTAAAATTCGCAAAACTTTTAAAATATAACCACTTTGAATGAAATGATATTGGAATTAGATATTATTCCTATAAAAGTAAGACCCCATAAGACGTCAGCGACAGTTTGACTATGATGTAACGTATTGCCGCTATACAGAAAGTATATGCATATGTATGTTACAAGATCGATGATTTGAAGGCATCTGTTTTGCTTGGTATGCGAATTTTGTTCAGTCAATACATTTTCAGATAATTGCACGTTAGTTATACACGTTAAGGTTTATTAAATTATCGTCAAAGGTATTCATTTCCTTGCATATAAATTGGCAAATAGTCTCCAGAAGTAAGCAAAGCAACTAGAAACTGCGGCTATAACGTGCGAACAACGGTTAAAGAGTTCGTCAAGGATTCATTTTATACCTGCGAGGTACGGCAAGAGAACGAAGAACGAAGCCGTTGATACAACCCACTAACATTACCTTCCAGTTCCTCGACCGTTTTTACGTATGCAAATTCGCGCTAGTTATTGTAATTTAAAATATCATTTTAAATTTACATAATGCTAAAATTATTACGTGTTGTTGAAATTTCTCTAAAGACAGTTCGTATTTATCCGGCCAAATTACTGCTCTTTATGATGGAAATGACGTCGTGTCTTCAGGGAGAAACCTATTGAAATCGAATTACCTTCCCGTAGATGGCGATGGTTATTTGTAAATGCCGTTATTTCGCTATTTACATTTTTAATTGCACTTATTGCACTGGATTTTAACGATGTGGCGTAATGACTTTCTTTATAAGGTAAATTTCCGTTCTTTTTTGGTTCGAAGAAGGAAATCGTGGAATCCAGTTGTATAAACGCTAGTAGTACAACTTTTAATTTGGTCACAAGAACAGAAAAACATTAAGAAGTCGCTACTTCATTTAATTATAAGTGAAATATCTTTTTTAAATTGATTTTATTTAAATACTCCACTTATTACAGGAAAAAAAAATTACCATAACAGTTAATAAATATAATAAAAGATTTGAACGTGTAAGCGACGACGACAATATAAAGAGGAAAGAGCTTAAGTTGAGACTTTAGAAGTAGTAATGACATTCCGCAAGGTGAGTCTTTAAGCCCAATGTTTTTCGATCTTATTATGAACAAATGTAACAGTGTGAAGAATATGGATGGTTATAGGATGGAGGAAAAGCATCTGACCATCTTATGTTATACTGACGATGCGGTGCTCACCGCAAATTCGGAGAATAACTTGCAGAGGCTTCTACATATATACATAGTTCTCGAAGACAGCTGAATAATATAACATGAGGATATCCACGGAGAAAACAAAATCGCTGGTCGTTTCTAGAAAACCTAGAAGCCTAAAAGATGCAAGTTGATGGTAGATAATAGTATTATTGAGCAAGTAATGTCGTTTATGCATCTGGGCGTAAAAATAACTGAAAGAAATAGCTACAGAGTGGTCAAAATACAGGTTATGATGCCGATGAGAGTGTCTGGATTCCAGAGAGATATGACCTGGAAGAGTAAGTATCTTACAACAGAGATGTAAAGTGAAGAGGAGTAAACCGGTCTGGTTTGCCAGAGCAGATGGGTTGTTAATAGCATCATGTCTGAGCCGGTGCTGCACACGTCTGTTGAGCAACGTTTTATTATTAAATTTTTGGCACGGGAGGGCGTAAAATCTGTATCGAAACATTGCGCCAACGAGCTACACAGTTCGCTTTCAAAGACCCAAGTCTACGACTGGCATAAAAAAATTTCCGATGGCCGAGAGTCAGTGGAAAATGAGAGCCCGTAGTCCCTGCAACGGTTTTTTTTGAGGATTCTAGAGGCATACTGCCCATTTATTTTCTTCACAAACGGCATACAGTTAATGCTGCGTACTACTGCCAACTGCTTAATGAAGTGGAAATACCTTATCGACGAAAAAGGCGAGACATGCCTATTCAAAGTACGATTTTGCTCCATGACAATGCTCGGCCACACACAGCTACACTGATCTAAAATAAATTGGAAAAAAAATCATTGGGAAACACTGGAACATCCGCCCTAAAGTCCTGACATGTCACCGTGTGTCCACCACATGTTTGGGCCACTCAAAGAAGAATTAGTAAGTTACTACTTTGACGACGACGAAAGTATTGAAATGTTCGTCCGCAATTGGTTACAGACACGACCACATTCATTCTTTGATGACGGAATTAAAAAACTTCATATATTGTGGAAAAATATGTGAATAAAAGAAGAAATTATATAGAAAAATAAGGTGTATACAAATTTATTTTACTGTACCAATAAATGTTTTAAAACCAAAGTTCGGTTCATATTTGATTTGCCCTCGTACTATATGCGTGAAGAAAAACAGGTTACAAACTTTTTTTATTGGGTTTGATAAGCTGGATAATAACATTATCATATTACTATTCTAATTTCTATTCAATTAGGCCAAGATATCAGAAACAATCATTACCAATCGATAATGCATACGGAAGGAACGTACAATGTGTCATTGAAAAGTAAACAATACATACAAATTACTAGAGAATACATCGTATGAATAAAACACTAAGACACAATGCATTAAATACTGGAACACTATATGAGTGATACCATCCCTGCAGTTCTCGAAAAGTGGATCTTACACAAAAAAAAAATAATTCGTCTGAAAATAGTTTCTGTTTAGCGAGTATTATTGGGCAGAGTAACGAGGACTATTCAAGTGTTTTGCCTTAACCATATCAATGATTAGGTTTTGGACCGCTGGGTTCATTAGTTTAGTTTACGCAGTTGTTTTCTGAAGAGTTTCTAGAGTTTTCTGGTGCGTGAGATGATGTTGATATTAAATATTTAAGATATGAAATGCTTGCCAGTAACTGATATTTATAATGGCGATAACCTTGATCCTTCATTTTTCATTGTCGAAAATACCCTGTGCTTACAAAAGAAATTGTACAGGTTCGAAAGAGCAGAAATATTATATAATTATATAACTATTTCTAAAGGACTCAGAGTGTACATTTTGAATGAGTTAGTTGTATTGAATGAGTTCGAGAAATGGGTGGGTTTGATTACCCAACGATTAAAAAGTGAAGTTAATTTATATTTCCCGTCTAGAGTGCTTTTGAAAGAACAATGTTATGTTGTACGTCCAAGATAATACAGTATTCTACGAGAGCGACCTGAAGTGTTTCCGGAATCGGCAAGAGATGGCGCACGAAGGTTGAAGTGCTTTTCATTGTTTGGTAAGGACCTTTTTTATAGTCACTGTCAAAATTTCAGACGTCTACTGTCAATACTTGTTCTTTAAGAATGTGTTTTGTGTAGCAAGTCAAGCGGTTTTACAAAAACGGATAAGATCAAATTTCGTGCAGTGATAAAACACTTCTGGATGGTTGGGAAAACGGCCACGGTAATTCGAAATATTTTCCACCACGACAACTCACCGGCTGATTCATCCCATGTCGTTGTGTCCAAATTGAATGAGTTCCGCTACGAATTAGTCTGTCATCCTCCATACTCACCGGACCTAGTCCCCAGCGACTCTTTCCTATTCCCAAATCTGAAAAAATCACTGGGAGGAAAGAGATTTGCCTCAAGTGAGGTCATCGCCGCTACATATGGCTATTCCGAAAATCTACTACTTTCCGACAGCTTGACGAGACTGGAGCACGGTTTGAGAAAGTGCATTGATCTTCGAGGAGACTACATCGAAAGATAAAAATAAAAAAACCATGCCAATATCGTGTTTTTCTTGTCGATCCCGGAAACATTTCCGGTCGCCATCGTTAGTAGTGACAGCGCAGGGGTTCCTTTCAACTTATCAAAGTAGCCGACGGTTGTTCCACATGCGGAAGTGAGCCTTCTGAACCAATTGAAAGCAAAACGTTTGAAAAGCCCACTAGTTTCGTCATATGAAGAAAATTATGCTTCAGCAGGATAATGCACGATTCGATACAACTATAGCACATTGCTATAGCAGAAATTAATCAATTGCAGCTTCGATTGCTGCTGTATCCGCCTTATTTGTCAAACATAATAAAAATAGTATACCTGTAGCTTGAAAATAAAGAGAAAATACAAGGTTCTACATATACTAGTGGATAAAAAAACGTCTCTTATAAAATATATGCGATAGTCGTAAGGTAATGATTAGTTATCCGACAGTGCTGTAATATACTAATAAAAATAACGCCGAGGGACTTAAAGCGAAATAACAGAAATAATTATTCCACCCAACCTTACCGATTAGTAGACTTTACTTCTAAGCAGCATTTGTCAAATATTAGTAAAATTGCGGTTTCACATAATCGCTGAAGGTAGCACAGTCGATAAGATAGTCGATAATCAAAGTCAATATAACGAAATAGTGAGTTATAGCTCTACTCATGTCGAGAAGGAGAGTTTACTAAAAGTTATTACCGTAAAACAAGGTGTGACGTGTCACATAAAATGCTTTATTAACAGCAATACCAACCTTTCTCAACACGATATTTCAATTGTTATCGAACATATCGAACACACTTGCGTTACACGTTACTTGTAAATGTAGATCTCGCATAATACGGTGGCGTTATTCATCCGGATATCTCTGCGAATGTATGCTTGTAGCATTATTTTATATTTGTTCATATGCACAAATCGAATTATAATTGTCTAAATACCTCTTGCGTGTCTTTGGCCGTTACTGTCGATATTTGTATGACGATTGTTCAGTCCGGCTGCAACTCACATGTTTGTGTGGGATTATTTTACAATGGACCACATTTCACTTTGCGAAATGTAATTGATGTTAATGCACGTTGAAATATGATATATTAAGGTTACGATAAGGAGAACGGTCTGAAGAAGAAGACGACAAAATGGGTCACCAAACAAGATATATAAAATTTATTGCACTGTATAGTAAAACTAGAAATAAAATCATTAGTACTTTTAAATTTATAGAAACAGTGATCATTTCATTAAAGCTGATGCTAGTATCAACATATCCTCATTACCAATATACAAGTGCTGTAAAAACACATGTTCGGATATGCGGGTTCAAAAATGTGAAGTCTTTGTTCTTCGATTATACATTACCTACGCATTCAGAAGATAATAAGAAGAATAAGATTAACCCTTAATCAACACCTGATACAATTTGTGGAGAATTCCAGAACCAAGTTACGGCATACACTACACAAATTTTACTATGAAGCATGTTTTAAAACGCAGATCAATATTAAAAGCTGTCAAGATTTCTTATGGTGTCTTTAGTTTCCACTCCAACTAAGGTTCAAGCGAATTTTCCTGGCGTTAACTAGTGCCAAAAGAAAGAAACACTTGTCTGCAAAGTCAGACAGCGAAAAGAAGCGAGTACAATTTTCCACCCTTCTCTCGAGCAATACATGGATTGCTACCACGAGAGGGCTTCTTTTCGCTGTCTGACTTTGCAGACAAGTGTTTCTTTCTTTTGCTACTAGTTAACGCCAGGAATATTCACTTGTATTTTAGGGTTAGACATGGCGACAGAAACAGAAAGGGAATTACATGTGTTGAGCATAAAACCGCTCGAAACCACGCTGATGACGCCGGGTAGACAGAAACATGTCCGTGTGTTAGTGTTTTATGTCTCTTCACATGTCTTGCTCGAATGATTTCACCAATACCATGAGAAAAGCCGTATTTACAGCGATTTTGTCATTGGTGTTAAACTAACAATTATTTAGGACATTGATTAATACTGTTGTCAATATGTCAAAATTAAAACTTATTTTGAAAAATGAGTCGGTGTATTTGAAAAAGGAGCGTTCTGCGTCTAACGATGTGCTGTTCGCGAATTTAAAAAAGTCGTTCCCATCATATTCGGCCTCTTCATTTTCAGTTAAACTCTGGTTTATATGCACTATAGTTTGAAAATTGAGATTCTTATAACCGCACGCAATTTATCGGTTGTTAATTTTCCTATATTATCTATTAAATTTATTATTAACGAGGCTTCGATGACAGCCTGGTATTCTCTAATTTGAAAATAGTATCTAAAAGAGTGCATAATTTTCGGAAATTTGCTCTACTTGAATGCGGTTTTCGGTATTTAAAACCAGCCTTATTTGGGCTTCTTGCGGATTTAAATTCAAGATACAAAGTTTAATAATGTATGAAAATGTCTCACAATATAAAACTGCTTTAAGCCGCGTTCTCCGTCTAATCACTACAGGCTATGGTGATTAAGGAATGCCGGGACAAGCCCGTTTAAACTCACGATTGCGTTTTAGAGATTTAATAAAAGCTGTTTTGATAGAAACTACAAATTGATTTACTTTTGGATTTCAAATAAATTCTGCTATAAAATGACATACATGGAGTAAACAGGTTACATGAAGCGATTGAGAATAAGATAGAACAAAGAATATTTTCCACAACTTTGAAGACTTTCGATTTTTTTTTTTAAAGAACTTTTATAAAAAGTTAATTATCTTTTACCAAGCGCTTCAATATCGCTGCTTAAGATTCTTAAAATAAACCTCTAAGAATGAATCCTATGAAGTACATATTTTACAAAAGATCTCTGTTAAAGGTACTAACCTAAGGAAGAACTTCATTTCAAACTGGGAATAGATGTATAAAGTATATATAAATGTAAAAAGCAAATCCGCTTTATAAAGATACACTAGGGTGACAGAATAAAATAGACACCTACTAATTAAAAAAAAAGATTCTATTCTCGTTATATATACAAAATATTTTAAAATTTTTAAGTTAGACTAATATTTTGTCGATCCACCATTACTTATGTGAAGTGCTGCGAGTCGTCGTTGCATAGAATCTATTAAATGATTAATGGTGTCTTCTGGAATATTTAACCACTCTTTTCTAACAGCTGCCACCAGTTCTTCCTTATTGCTGGGTTTTCGGGGTCGTTCCGCCATATTTGTCTGGATTATGTGCCAAACATTCTCTATCGGATTCATGTCTGGTGATTGGCCTGGCCATGGTAAAATTCGAAGCCCCTGTTCCTCTTTCCATGTTGTTCTTGCTTTGTGGCAGGGTGCTCCATCTTCCATAAAAGTGGCGTCTTCTTTAGATAAAATGGCGTTGTCGAATATCGGTAGTAGTCTTTCTGTTAATATTTGGATATATTTTGCCGCATTTATATTTCCACCATACCATATCGCGCCCTACACCATGATGTTCACACCGCCGTATTTCACCGTCAGATGCAAAAATTTGTCATCCAGTTGCTGTGACGAACGTCTCCATACCCACGTGCGACCACTATCACTGCATTGGCAGTATCTGCTTTCGTCTGAAAAAATGACAGACCGCCAAAACTCTTCGGGCTTCGTTCGCATTTCAATTGCCCAAGCCATTTGGCGCCGTTTTTGAAACGCCGTAAGGAGAGGTTTTTCTTTGCCACCCTTTTATACATCCCCACACTGTGGAGGTATCGCAGAACGGTGCGCTGACTTTTCTGTGAAGTTGCCACAAGCTCAGCTGTACTTTTTCGCGGTTCTCTTCGCGCTTCGCACTTCGCGCACAAGCACCCTTTTACTTCTTTCAGAAGGTCCGGCACGACCTGGTCTCGGCTCCACTGTTGTTTTTTCCTTGTGTTTAAATTGTGTAATCATGCGGTTAACTGTGGACAACAGAATATTTAAAAATTTAATTATATCACGTTGCGAAGTGCCACGTTCACTCTGGCCAACGATGCGACCCCGGGTGAAGTCGCTAATATCACTCGAACCTTGTAAGCGAGGCATAGTTGTAACGATACTAAACTATGACGAATTCCTTCCGATACATATACCCCTACCCTAATGACAAGAGAAAATTCTTAATTCGTTCTTAGAATTTAGCTGTTTACATATTTATACCGCTTTACCTGGTGTCTATTTTATTCTACCACCCTAGTGTACATTTCTCACATTAGTCACTACGAAATAGTGACCTCTATTCAATGTGTATTTACATGACTTCCACAGGATACTAAAATCCAAAAAAAGCAAATAATTTGATTGTCTGTTTCACGCTTTCGACATTTAAAAGAGTAAATAGTTGTTTCGTTTTCTGTTTCAAAAGTATGTACATGTGTATCTTTAACTGCTATTATACATTTTGAAGAAAAAATAGTGGAACCAACTAGAAAATCAAAAGATTTCAATGTAAACTTATGGGTGAGAAATATAGACATTTACGTAGGAATGCAAAGTAGATACATAGTTGTATCCATACTGTATATGAACATATGCATAATACCTACATATGTATATTTATGCAGTAGGTGCATATTTTTATATCTACCTTTTTCTTGTATTTATGTAACTGTTTTAGCTGTATAACCATAGGTAAAGAAAATACGTATTATTGTTACAAATAAGGTAAGCCAGAAAGCTTATGCAGTTATACATATAACAAAAGACTGTGAAAGAATATCGTTTCAAGATTCGGCAAAGTGATATAAACTTGACACAAAAATCATTGTAAGATATCTTAAATACATGGCAACGGATACCTACAGTACCAGCCATAAATATGGCGCTAATTATGAAAACGTTGTTACAGGATGCGGCAAAATAAACAATACTGACATTCTGAAACGTATATTATTTATTATTCATGTATTTACTATACATTATATAACGATACTTTAACATTATATTGCGTTATTCACGACGACGTTCCCGATAAAACAGATGTTCAAGATGCCCTGCGTTCAGTTTCAAGCAGTATTCGTGGCGTTCGTGAGGGTTCACAAACATGTCTGTGAACACAGGTTGTTGCATGGCACGAAAAAAACCTTGAATTTTAATCCGCAATTCCGGAATGTCAGACGGTGGATCGGCATTGCTTGGAGCCTGTTTCATAAACTTAGGCCTAAATACGTCGGCAGCTTCTTTTAAGGTTGAACCGTTTTCGCGCCCTTTTCAGTATGACCGAAAATATTGCTCGACGATAAAAACTTTTTCTGAAACAGTGGGAACCATCTTGGAGCAACTAACATTAAAAAAGACATTCACGTATGTTGTAACCACGTTCAGAAATCACTCGGTACGTTTCAGCACATGACACATACACATTTGACACATGCGCATTTCAGTACAGTTTATTTTGCCGCATTCCGTATAACAACAAAAGACTGGATTGTAGAGCCACATGTCACCCTTCTTCTTTAATAACCACGGTGCAGATCTTTGGCATTCTTTCAATATATGAATTTAGTAATTTAGGAGTACCGCTTCCAATTTTGTAGTTTTTCCATATATCTCTGATGCCCTTAGCATTTATTGCCTTCACCATACGGTCTAGTTCGACCAAAATTACTTTGATGGCCTAGACCATTCTTTCCGGTATTTCTACTTCTTTTTTCTCTTTGAAGCCCTCTACATAATGTTGAAGTGTTATAGAAACAAATCCATTTCCGCAGAAGCGAATACTACATAACACTGCACAATCACGCAGTATATCTATATATTGCAGGCGTAATAATAATTCATAGCCGGCTGATATTCCCTGTAATTGTGAGGATTTAAGGATGCAAGTCCATGGATTATTATTACTTATTATAAACAAACTTGGCTAATTTACTAATAAATTTATAAGAAAGGATTGTTACGCGCAAGACTTTTTTATGTTATAGTCTTTTCGACCACTCTGCATGCTCGATTCTGACCAATAGAAATCGCATATATCTTTTTGTTCGCTACTTTATTGGGTCGAGCACATGTGCTGCACGCTGCTTCACGTTATAGCTTCGATGAAGTAAAGTACAGTGTTATGGAATTTGAATTTTGTGAAATTCAATTACCGGAGATTTGGCCACTTACTGCGTTAAAGAGTTAGGTTTTATCTTAAATTTAGTTATTGTATTTATTATGGTGTAAAGTACCTAGAACAAGAACAACGTTTTCTTTTTATTTTTCAATCCAAGGCCGCAGATTGCATCGAATACGCATGATATTAGGTGATGTGCGAATTTGTTTACCAATATTATAATATTTCTTGCACATGATTGTATAAAAATGGCAAACCTGCGTTTGGTGCAGACCTTATGACAGTGGGTGTATATTTTCGAAAAACACTGAAACTTTTTCTACAAAGTATTAGTAGTAGCTATTTTTCAAGTAATTTGAAAGTAAACGATATTAAAAACACCAGAAGTTAGCCCACAATGTAGCATCGACGTAGCAATTACGACTTAGATAAGGAGGTATAGTTAGCGGTTTTACTAATACTTATGAAAATTCTCATAGAACAAGTATGGGCAACCTGTGACATGTTGTGGGCCAGACTTTAGTGTGCAAATACGTTCGCAGGCCGCGTTTAAAAGTAGTGCATTTTAAAGTAGTATTCATAATTTTTAGCGATAGATATCAGACATGAAATAATACAACAATGTTATTATAACGCGATTTATTAAAGTAAGAAAATTAAATAAAAAAATAGGTACAACACCGTAATTAAATCGTGAAATTTATTTTAATTGGGTTTTTCAAAATGTCTCGCGGACCGGATCAAATCTTACAGCCGGCCGGATCCGGCCCGCGGGCCGGTTGTTGCACACATACGTCATAGGAGAATGATTGCCGCAGTTACTTAAATTAAAACTCTATTAATACTAACAACAATTCCTTTTGACGGTACTGTGCGTCGGCACTGTTCTTAATGTGCACCAAAAATTTTCTGCAAGTTTTAATGGGCTTTGGCTCTATGTTTTTGATATATGAAGCACGCTAACGAAACTTTTTAAAAATCCGCTTATAAAGGAGCATCCTTCTTAATTTCAGTGTCTCGGAAATTTATGCTAGAAAGACATTGACATTCAAATTTTTGTTGCAGAAAAACGAGTACTCATCTACGGCACGTTAAATTAGAAAATAATTCCTGAAATAATAAATGCCCCGAAGAACATAAAACTTTATAGTTTCACCTACGTAAACCGATAAGTAGCTAACCAATTCCTTTACGGTACAAAATTTGAAATCGTACTTGCGCACATAAAAATATTAATGGATTTTCAAAGAAGCATTATGGTGCTGAATATTTATATGGATTTTAGATTTGTGCTAGTACAATTATGCACTAATACAGAGTGGGGTATAAAGATTTGACATTTGAAGAGGTATAAAATTTAACTAGAAAAAAGAAACTGAATATATTTTTGAAAAGAACATAAAATATAGCTTTTTTAATGTGTTTTGAAAATTATCACGGACAATTAGCGACCATCGTTGTCAATACATTGCTGGAGACGTTAACGGAAGTTTACCATCGCTCTCCGCGTTAGTTGAGGCAGAATAGCGTCGATTTCCTGTCGGATCCTTTCCTTCAGTTCCTTAAAACATGAAGGTTTACGTTGAAAAACCTTCTCCTTTAGATATCCCCAAAGTCACACTCCACGTCTCCTCCAAACTGATCAAATGCCCAGGAAATATTTCCCCCGCCATTCCGAGTATGTCGCGTTGTGTGATCTGTGGCCCTATGCTGTTGAAACTATACATTTTCTGTATCCACACCGTCCAATTTGATGCGTAGAAAGGTCTTTAACAGTTTAACGTACCGTATATCAATTGCCTGATATAATTTTTAAGTAAGTTTAAAAACTATATTTTATGTTCTTTTCAAAAATATATTCAGTTTTATCTTCTAGTTATTTTCTTTTTTTTTAGTTTTTATACCTCTTCAAAATGTGGGAGAACTTCATACTCCATCATGTATATACCTTTAGTTGCGTACACATGAATAAACATTTGCGTTGTGTGGCTCTTATGTGTTTTTTTTTGTGGTGTATATATGCGTGTCTACACGTGTATGGAATATGCCACACAAATATTTTTGCTAAACGAATGTGTGGCGCACAGGATTTGTATGTAGACGTCTATATGGTGAATTTTTTATATTGAAATATTTTTTTTTAATTTCAGAATATACCTGCGTGGCGTGGTCATAATGTCATATGTCCAGGAAGTGGTGGAAAAGAACTAGCAGTCAACCGAAGGAATACACAAGCTTGTGGATCACTGAACTAAGCGCATAGAAAAAGGAAAAGACAATTTAGAAAATACTGTACATTATATACCCCTACCTTTGTTTAAATAAATTGTAGAATGAAAAGTGTAGATAATTTTTTACTCATTCTTGTTTGAATGTAATAGTAGTCTGTATTTTGCCTTTAAATTGCATTTTGCGCGTCCTACAATTAATTCCAATTGAAGAGAGTATTTTATGCATTTAAAGCTTT
The DNA here is from genome assembly GCA_023509865.1 of Trypoxylus dichotomus. Taxonomy (NCBI): domain Eukaryota; kingdom Metazoa; phylum Arthropoda; class Insecta; order Coleoptera; family Scarabaeidae; genus Trypoxylus; species Trypoxylus dichotomus. The sequence continues at coordinate 46,533,478 of CM042074.1, forward strand.
AGAAAGATTACTGTAATATAAAATTTAATGACAATCGCTTAGCAGTTGCAGTAGGAGGTATTTCTTAAATCGCTAATTCTTATTAGCAACGGAGATCGAAACAACTAATGATTTTTGGAGTGGAAGACTTGCTTAAATCTATAAATTTTGTGTATCAAACATTTGCAATAAAACCGTAAAGTAACTTTTCTTTGAATATTTTTCTTTGAAAGATAAGCATAAAAAGCAATTCCTAAATATTTCACAAAATAATCTCAGCAACTAAACATTACACTTTCCTATCTTATATTTTATGATTCACTTCAAAACCGTACTTTAGATATCACTATCAAAAACACTACAGCCGATCCTTGTTTCTACACAAGCAAAAACTACAACGAACGTTATGGTATAAACAAAAACTACAACGAATGTTATGGTATAATTTGTATCGTAAGGTTTACTTCCCAAACATATCCACACACAAAAAGATTCGATTCTGGGTTAGCGCAAATAATTCTACATTAAGGTAGCAATTCAATCGATTTTACTTCTCACCATTATCGAATCGTGCATTACTATTTTTATCCATGTAGCCTTGGTTCAGTTTGATCTCCCACGGAAAGACGTTTATAAGCGGTACGCCGCGCTGTCTGTGTAATACATAACAACCATCAACCATTAACTGCACGCCGAAAATGAAATGGATAAAGCATTTAGATAGATTACTTCCGCTTAAGCGATGCAAAACGTAGATCTTGCATTAAATCGCATATTAACGGCTAAATGTCTTTGAAAATCGCGATACTTTATAATGGTTGATGCAGACATACGACGCAGCTAGTTTGCATAGATTGTGAATTATACTTTCACTGCCTTAATTAGGTAAAGCTCTACTCGATCAACTTTTGCTTTGACGTTATAGGCGGGCAACACAAATGTCATTCAAAAGCGGCAACCTGCGGTTAAAATTGAATTAACTCATTCTTTCCCTAAAACGAGAAACCTATTTGTATGCAAATGTATCTAGAGGCTGACATAAACTAGCAGAAACTTATATTATGATTTACCGTTAGTGGAATAATATATTTGAGAATGTAATCAAATCAAATAATTATAATTTGAACAATGTCAAACTTTATCGTTTGACCACTCTAAAATAAAGCACTACTGTAAAATATATCTCAGAAAACTTTGAAAGGCACACATCTTCGTTCAGTAAAATAATGTGTGAAGACAAATAGTCATACATACTCGAAACTTAAAGATTTTATTTGTAAGTAGCTCTATGAAAATATATAATGTATAACGAAAGGATACAAATAGAATTGATTTACCTTCTGTGGTAAAAATATTTTTTTTGCAATGAGCGGCTCAACGGGGTTTTAAGCTGTTTTAGCTCGTTATAACCTCAGGGACCTTAAGGCGTAGGAAAGTGTGGGTAAAGTGATCCATGGTCTTATTACTATGCTAAACCAGAGAGAGCGCACACCGAGAGTACATGGGGTAACTGGACATGTGAATGAGCAGCCCTACCATGATATATTAAAACACATTGCAAAAGTGCCTAGAAAACAATACCTAACATGACGCTGTTAAAAACAGTTGCTCATGGTATTGGTGGGATTATTCACGGGAAAGACAGCGTGTGAATAGAAAAAAAGGCTAACAGGCGGACATGTTTCTTTTAATACATCATGATTAGTCTGAGGGATTATTTACATGTGCAGCTACCCTATACGCTTCCTCTTTGGTTTAGCATTCGCTAAGAAACGCTCACTTAAACCGGTCGTTTATATACGGTGACAGTAGCCGATACATTATTTGTCCAGCGAATGATCTTACTCATACCATGAGTAGCTGTATTTAGCAGCATTATGTTATGTATTGTTTTCTAGGTATTTTTCCGATATCTTTTTAAATGCAACATATTTTTGATTTAGAAAAAAACTTTTCGCGGGAAATACATCGTTTTTGCTTCCTTCTCTACTGAATATTTATTTTTTTAAAGCGTGTGCGAAAAACTGTTTTAAATATATACGGTGCATATCCGCTAATGGTGATATTTTCTCTTTATTTGTCATATACGGAGCGGAAAATTTGAATAAAAATTGGTGTAGTGGTAAGTATGACGTGAATGGCTGTTAAGGACTTGTTTTTGTGTTTTTGTAAATGAATTTTAAATTTCTAAGGAAATGTATTTCGTTTTATCCATTTTTTTACTACTTTATGTATTTTACATGATTTTATCTTTTTGCAACCGTATGGGTTAGCATTATTACCTTATTTTCATTTAGAATATTACTGCACAGGCAGTCGACTCCCGCGTGACGGTCGAGGTATTAGCGATCGTGCACTCTTGGTCACCTTTCGTACCTAATTGTAACGTTTACAGTAACGTCGTCGGACGAATATTGGAAGTTTCTAGTAGTTTCAAGTTTTGGCGGAAATCGTCGACGCCGTTGTCGTCTATACATTTATTTAGTCTTCTGTTACGATTCTGTCGGGAGTCATTCTGGTAAGGAGCGCATGTATATTTTTTTCATTTAGTTGTTCGTCGTAGCGAACAAGTTTCACGGACCAATTTTCTATATGTAATGTCGGCTTCATCGCTACGTTTTCCTTGTCGGTGCGCATTTCGTACATTTGTTGGCTACTGGCTTTTCCCTTCTTTGGGGCGCAGTAGCAGAGAGCTAAAGATTGCACAAAGCGTATTATTTCAAATGAGAACGCCTGGGTAGCTGTCACGTTACTTTTGTTTTGAAATCGGCTATTATCGCTACTGTCGCCCTCGACCAGGCGTTCAAGCTCTAACAGATAGGGTATGTTCCCCTATAAATGTGTAAATAACGAACGTATTTGGTTCAAGTAAAAATACAAGCCAATGATACAGGGCCAAGTCCCTAAACAAGGAAAACAAGGAAAATGTATTAGGCTCCCGGGAAGGGACATATAAATAAGCATAGCACCGAGGTGCGCTTATAAATTTAAGAAGTAAAAAGGTAGTGGTGCATGCGTACAGTAGAGGCATTAGTACGTGCCTCCAACAAAGCTTCTGTGGAAGCATATAAGTGGTTCCGTCAGGTTTTTCTTTCCCTTGTGGAAACGAGGCCAAAGCAGAAGCTTCTTAACGCTACTAGCACTGCGCAAGAAGAACAACGGTTACTTCAACCTCTAGCTAGTTCAATACATCTCTTCAATACATACATTGAAAACTTATACGCTAATAACCTTCGTTATGTATTAGAATCTTTGAAAAATGAAAGCAATATAAATAAATGGCATTCTTAAGGAGCAATTCACCTCTTTTTTAGCATATTTGTTTAACAAGGTAATTGTTAATAATATGGTAGAAAGTGTATATTTTGGCTTCAGAGAAAGTGGATTACTTCCGTATAATAATAAGAGGCTCTTAGGACAATTCCGATTTGTTCTACTGAAGACATCAATGAAAAATACAATAGGCGAACTCCCGATTCGAGCATGAGACTTTTTGAAAGAAAAAGAAGGATATACACAAGAAGTGAATTCAAGTAAGTGTGCCAAGAAGAGACAAAAATAACCAGCAGTCCGTTTCAGGTACAGAATAATTTATTGATGTAAATAAAAGAGAACAACAGTCAAAAATTCCTGGAAAAATGAGAGGGGGAGTATATATACATATGTATATTGATGGACAGCAGCCTGCTCTAAGTTCTAATATGTTCAAAGATATGTTTGCATAGTATCTGCACCATTCCCAAACGTGATTAACGGTGCTACAAAGGTTTTCACTAACATATTCATTATATCATAAACTTAATAACATCTACAGAAAAGAAACTAATTCCAACAGATTCATCACGTTTGATTCGCACCATTGCGAACAACAAAAAATGTCCGCTATTAGTTTTCTGGTCAATAGACTCGTCAGATTTCCGCTAAACAAGAGCAGGTATGACAAAGAATTAAAGTATATCAAAGATGTAGCGACGTACAATGGTTTCTCTTCTATGGATGTCGACCGTATTTTAAGGAAGGTCCACTACAAACAACACATCAGAAATTCCACGACCTTAACATCAACAAACACCGGTAATAAGAAATTTGTAACTCTTCCTTTTCACCCAACAGTAAAAGGGTTAAGTAAAATTTTCCGACAACTAAATATGAACGTGTCTTTTGTGTCAAAAAACAACTTAAAGAATCTCTTAGGGAATCCCAAAGATAAACCGGAGATGATAAAAAGGTCTGGAATATACCAAATCGCATGCAATGATTGTGAGAAAGTTTATATTGGACAAACAAAAAGGAGTATCGAAACGAGGTTCAAAGAACATATTAGACACTATCGTTTCGACAAACCTATGAACTATCAAACGTAGCCGAGCATATGGTAAAATCCGAACATAAGATTGATTTAAAAAATCTGACACTACTTAAAAACGTGAACTTGTATAGAGAATTAGACGCGTACGAAACGGTATATATGAAAAAGAACGGAAACTTATTGAACAGAGAACCACCCCCAATTGCACACTCGAGTTTGATGGATTTATTACCATAGGCCCTGTTAAAGATACGGTTCGCTTTCGGTCCATCCTTAGCCGTAAAAGGCATGAGATCACCTAGTAGATTGTAAATAGTCATATGCTTTAGAAATTTTAGAGCCTGCGTAGAAAATAATTTGCATGTGTGATACAGTTTTTACTTTCAGTCGGTAACACGGTTGACAATGGGAGCCCACGCGCTCTCGAAACGCTGCGTTCCGCATAATTAATTAATTTGTGTGAATGGAGTTTACTGCTATACCTGTGAATTAATAAATTTGTTATACACAAAACACGTCCGTATCTGCTGAAGAATTTATACCACATATAATATAACTAAACGCGTATGAAATACGTAGCAAATTCGTAATAAAGTTTGGTATTCATACAGATGTAATCTGAGCAAAGTCAACGACGGGAGGTATCTACAATCCTACGTTTCCGCACTATAGCTACATATAACCATGTGGCGAATGACAGACTGATTGTAGCGGAATGCTCAGCGAGAAAGAATAACGGGAGACGCACATGCGTATCATAACCGTTGACAATTCTCAAATTATATCTGTAGATGTATTGCATAGCAAGATGCAGTAATTCTATAACACTAGATGTAAATGCGCAGACAAAGAGAAGTGTGGTATTAATCTAAATATTTCTAAGAAGAAACCGTGAATTAAAATATATATATATCCTTCTTGTCTAAGCTCCTACGAAATTAAATTACAGTATCTGACTATTGCGGTGGCCGACCATTTGTCTTAACATTAATATACATACAATTTGCTACTAATGTATCCAAAAGATAATAATGTAACTGCTAATAAATGGAAATACGATAGTGCGCGTGTTCACGGCTTCTTTTATCAAGTGACAGAAGTAAGTGATACTACATGGCATTTATTACGCAGCAAATTATTACAACATTTTAACAATTCCCTTTAGTAAGTGTCTTTCATAAGTAAATATTAATTGATTGTGTCCACCGTCCACACCTTCGATCTGTTCGCGTTTAAGTAGGTGCTGTTATCTTATTCTTTATGGTGAAGCTTGTGTCATATAGTAAATAATTTCAAGTCCGGTTGGTCTCTCTGTCTTTGTGTTCTTTTTCTGTCCCGCCTACGCTCTATACTCACCCCTGACAAGCAAATGATTGTACTTGTTGCACTACGAAAAAATGTATAATCTAATGTTCCGACTATCTTAGGTTTACGTATATACATCTTCGGTACTCGAGCGGTTACTTTACCGTCTGTCTCTACCTCTCCCCCTTTTAGGAAAAAAGGCGCCATATGGTCGAGATTGAAAGCCACGATTATTTTTGTCTGAGATCAGCATAGTGAATGAAACGTAAAGGCACAGCATCGATATAACATAATAAAAGAAGAAATTGATTGCGTAAAACATTCTACGCCATCAATAATGCTTAATGCGTATACATAGAATGCGAGTTACTTTAAATACAAATCGCTGGTTCATTAAATGACTCAAAAGGAATTGAATAAGAATGAATTTTACGAGGTGTGTTCAGATAATAACCGAACGTCTTGAATTATGCGCCAACTGAGAGAGTTAGTAACGTATGCTTGACAACATAGTATCCGACATAATCTTTCTCATTACCACATCTTTTGTGTTGTTGACATCCCGTCTAGTTCTCGAGTTATTATTATTTGAGTGCAAGATGTTTCGATGTTCGTAATGATTTCACGAAAATATTTCAACTTTTGAAGCAAGCCTTCGAAGATGATGCTCTGGATGTACGCAATATTACTAATAGTTTACATGATTCAGAAAAGGACGTCAATCAATTGCAAATGTCTCTCGAGGAATGGCCCTTGACATTAATTGGGAACGCCCAGGTTCAAGAAAACAAAGATTTGATGCATTCAAACCGTCATTTGACTATCGGTGCACAGAATAGGCTAATACCTCAATAGGTTTACACCATGTTATTTTGATTCATAAATTCAACACCCATCGAATTGCGGCAACGTTTGTTTTTCGCTTAACAATTAAACAGTAGAAAAAAATCAAATAAACGTTTTCCGGCGACTCCTACAAGCTAACCATGACGAATCATTCATGCGAAAAAATCATAACGGCACACGAAAGCTGAGTTTTACAACTGCGACGCTGATATAGTCATCACAGTGGATTGGCAAAGCATTTCTACACGCCAAGGGCATATCGATTCCATGTCCAAATGATGCCCGGTATTCTTTTCTGCGATTTTTATGGAATTGTGCATTTCTGTCTCAAGGTCAAATGATCAACCGTGAATCTGTAATACAAGTGTTTTACAATGGTTGTCGTGAAAAAAAATCGCAAAGAGAGACCAGACTGTGGCGAGACAGGTTATGGTTGTGGTTGGTCCCCTCGCCGTGATAACGCGCTCGTTCAGTCTGCTTTGAGAATTCATCAATTTTATGCTAAAGGTCAGCCGAGGTTTCTGTATTAAAGCATATTATCAGTTTAGCGTCGTATTATAATTGTCTATTCCCGTGACACTTTATTCTTTTGGTAAAACGCAATAACTTCAATTTTGCCTTTTAATTTTCTATCATACAAATCCACGCAGCTCTTTAAAATAAAGTTCGTAAGACAATATTGATATTGCTATAATCGCTTAACTTCTGTAGTCGTCACCCTTCTAAGAGCTTTCTTTAACATTTTTGATTACTATTTGCGTTTTAGTATCTGTCAATGTAATTCCTTTTCCCATGCCTTCCGTCAAGCCAGTAATCATTTTTAATACAGTATTTTTCATGTATTTAAAGAATTCATTTTTATCATACAAGTCACATGACGCTGTGAAATTTCGTTTAGACTTAACCCCCTTGATTCCCCCCGAAAATGCGATCAGTTCGGTCTCTTGTATATGTTTGGCTCAAGGTTCTACTCGTGAATGTAAAATAGAATACAATTTACCTTATTCACTTAGTAAACTTGATACTCAGATGTTTTGTATTCAATTTTATTGAAAGAAAGTATAGGGCAAAAAAGTGAGGGTAAGTCTCCCAAGGATCATATAAATATTTTAAGGTGCATTCAAATTTGATGTTCAAAACTGTTTTTACATTGTAAATATTTCTTGTCTTGATGACGTTTCAACGCAGATTTTATTTCTTTCTTCGGCAATCAGTACTAACCTCAGCAGAAAAATTAAAATAGTAGAAAAACGTTGAGCGAATAAATAGAAGGTAGTGTAGTGGATGATGGTCCGACATATAAAAAAAACTAATTAAAATTGCAAATGTAGGTGGAATTTAGATACAAACGAAACAAAACTTAGTGACGCTATTCAGCCATGAAAACAAATAAAATAAGATCTTGTTCTACTTGAACGCTGGTTTTAAACAAAACCTTACAGATTTTATTGTCCATAAACTCAACATATAATATGCTCACATGCGGACTAGAACAAAAAGAGTCAACTCTGTTGTATAATTTTGATAATATATATGGAACTTTTCTAAGTTACCAAAAAACACCATCCCTTTTGATGTTTACCTATGTACAATCTTTCTAAATTACTATTCTCTAGCAATAACGAAATACTGTAAATAACTGAAGTTTTGATCCAAAAATATATTCAGTTATAAATAAATGTGTATTTTGTTGTAAATCTTGTATTTTTTCCATAATTTCTGAGTTCATGTTTTTTAGTTACCCGGTTATAAATTAAAGGGGACTTGGTTGTTAAGTGAAGAGAAAAATAAATTTATTTACGTAGTCTTTAACATTATACCCGCTCCGCTGGAAAACATTTCCAGTTTCCAGATCTAGCTTATTATAAGAAATACTGGTCCATTAGCGTAAGAAGGATTCATCAATTTATAAAGCATCATATGCTGTGGGAGTTACATCTATAACAAAAAGAAAGATATTGAATAATAAATGAACTACTTCCGGAATTGGACCGTGTTATGATGAGATAATATAGAAATGAAATAAGAGTAAGAGGAGAAAGAAATAAAAAGAAACAAGAAAGAGATAAAAAGAAGAATGAGAAAATGGGGGGCGTGAAAAAGAAAGAAAGGTGAAAAGAGTAAGAGAAAGGAAGGAGAAACAGAAAAATGGGGGGAGGAGAAAGAAAAAGAAAAAAACAACAAAAGAGAAAGGTGGGATCTCGACATTTCGCCTCCGTCGTAGGAGGCTTCTTCAGAAGAAACAGGGGAAACACACGCCGAATCACCGTAACCTTCTGCCAAAGTGGTTTGGTCTCTAGCGCGGTTTACACGTTGAGTTCCCGTGCCACTTTGGTTTCCCCTGTTTCTCGTCGAGATCGCACCTTTCTCTTTTGTTCTTTTTTCTTTTTCTTTCTTCCCCCCATTTTTCTGTCTCTGTTTCCTTTCTCTTACTCTTTTCACCGTGCTTTCTTTTTCACGCCCCCCCCCCCCCCCCCTCTCCCCTTTCATTCTTCTTTCTATCTCTTTTTTTGTTTCTTTTTATTTCTTTCTCCTTTTACTCTTACTTCATCTTTATATTATCTCATCATCACACGATCCAATTCCGGAAGTAGTTCATTTATTACTAACCCTGGCCGTGGAAGCCTACGTATTCATTTAAAAAATATTGAATATTTTTCTGAATAATGGATATATCGCAATCGATATTACACCATTTTGAAATATTTCTTCATATAAAATTTGGAAATCCTTTCTGATTTTGTGTTCCACCTTCCTTTTTGAGTTATAGCTCCTTAATTAAGTGTTTGTTACAGAATATAATAAAGACATTTGTATATCACATCTATCATAAAAGACACAGGAAAAAATGTATTCCACAGAACTCACTCAAGTTATTTCTGGAAAACAAATAAATAAGTCAATATCAAAGAAGAATTATTGGACGTATGATGCCAAATAGTTTACTACTTGTGGTAGGATTAGTAAGAAATAAACTTCTTACGAAAGATATTCGGGCCTCTGGGTACATTATAATAAAAAAAAATTAATTTACTGAAGAAAACAACATAAAAAGCATCTTTTACAATTTGCAATATCTGCTATTCTCCATAACCATATCTAGTAAAAACAAATATATTTTGCAAAAACAAAAACGCTGGCGGAAACACCGATGAAACATGTAGTTCATAACTGAGAAATAACTAAGTCAGTTTTTCTGTCGCTGCCGACAGAATATAAGTTAGTTGAATATGTTGGCATTAATTAGAAACATCATCAATTTTTCAGTAAGGCATTAACACTTACTAAAATATTCCGGAAGGTTAGGGAACAATTAGGCACTTCACTCTTTCAGTAGATCTCCTTAGTTTGAGGTGACGACAAGTAGATATCCTGAGCTCGTTATAAGAACAACAATAAGGAATGCATTTCTATTACTTTAATCGTTTAACTGGTACTTTATTTCTTTAACAGATTTCAATATATCATTAAAGCATACTAAATTGCGATCTACGTTTTCTTTTGCAAAGTTTTGTTCATTCTTGGCAAGCCATTGGATAAACGATAAAATTCAATGGTATATCACTCGTACAACGATAATTAAGCCTACTGCCCTTAACTATCATTCGTTATTGCTTTAATTATATTCATTCTAAAACTCCTGAACTACCCGTTTTATTCACTAGCATAGTTGCTGTTTTATGTTAATTCACTAGAATATATTCTAAAATAATTGGGAGTAACAACATATTTCTGTTTATAAAGTATATTCTTAGTACGAGTTAACCATGCCAGGCAACGCCAAGTATATGTATATCATATTTATCACTTTTATATACAGAAATCCATTAAGAGATGAAATTTGATACGTCATTTAATAGCAACGGTTTGTGAGTATCCGGCTTGAGAGCATTAAGTTACATTGTTTAGTAATATAGATGATAACGTCAATTCTCCATCGAAAAGCGATCAATAGAAAATATTTATCAGAGGAATTTGGAACCAGTCGTTTCTCATTAATTAAGTACACAGAATTTACGAGATTTCTGTTTTATGCATTTTTTTATCTCTACGTATCTTATGCAGCTTTTCAATTCTACGTTTTCACTTTTAAAAGCTACCTTTCCACTACACGTTTCGTAATTTGAATTCCATATAGAAGACATTAACGTAAAAGTATCATTTTAGTTTTCAGATGCACATTAATGTTTAAGAATTTCTTGTAATCACCGAGAGGATGCAATAAAAGGCTACGTTTATAAAAATAATGGGAATACATTCATACACCGCTCGTGATGTGACCCACTTCTCCCACTCGAATATTGCAGTAAAGAATTAAATAACTAACGTACTCTGACGCCGGATATTAAGTATGGATTCCGGAAATAATTATGAAAGTTAACCCGGCTAACTTTTATTAGCATACTTAGGTGAATTACGACTGTATACTCGCATTTATGTAAATATTTTATTAGAGTTTGAGAAAGAAAATATGTGCAGCATAAAAGAAACTTATCGTAATTGGAACAGTAAGTATATGTACTTTATTACGACCGAAGCAAGATTTACTGCCGAAAATGGATCGTTTATGTTGTTCTTTGATTCTCTATTATTATTATTATTACTTTCTTCAACATTTTCGTTATCTTCCATTGTTCAGTGGTAAATAATATCCCACTATGATGTTTCCTCATTTGGAGAAATGCGATATGTTGGAAGCGTACGTTGTATGCGGCAAAAATTCAATAAGAACTAGCGAATATTATTCTATCATCTACGACAGCAGCCAGATCGACGTTACTTTCGAAAACCTTACAAACAGCTTAGATACATAATTGCTTATTTAAAAAGAAAAGAACAAAGAAAAATATCATTATCAACGAAAAAGTAGAAACTACAGTGTTAGCATATTTTGAAGGGCATCGTGAACTTTCCATTAGAGATGCTACTAACGAACTGGGCTTAAGTTATGCATTAGTTCAGAGAATTTTAAAAAAGCATAAGCATATCTCATTTAAGTACTGAACCTTACAACATTACAACCAGGAGATTCGGATAGGAGGCTGGCTTTCTGTCAATGGTTTGTTAATCTTTGTGATGAAAATTTGAATGGAACGCAGTGTACTTTGTGGTGATCAAAACAACTTCTTCAATGAAGGTCTGTTTAATGAGAAGAATGATCACTACTGGCCATAAAAAAATTATTAATAGTGCGTCCATATGCTGCACAAGTTCGGTTTGCTTTTAATGTTTGGTGCGGATTAGGTAGTTCGATGGTCGTTGGTCTAATGTTCTACAATGGTACATTCACAGGAGACAGATATCTGGAATTTATTCGGAACGTTCTAGAGGATTTCCTTGATAATACCAATTATCTGATGCGCCAGAACTTATACTTCCAGCAGGACGGTGCTCCTGCACATAATTGCCGCATGGTACATAACCATCTGGACACCATCTTTGCCGATAAGAGGATTGGTACAAATGGGCTAATTCGATGGCCAGCACGCCCTTCTGATCTTTCACTTTAGACTTTCTTCTTTGGGGACATTTACAAAATCAGATATACAAAACGCGGTACAACAACGTGAACGAACTGCCAAATAAAGTTAAAAAAGATTTTCGCGAATTGGCTGGAAGGACAGTTTTAAGAGCTACCCAAAATATACTCAAGCTGGTACGAAAATGTATTGGGAAGGAAGGTGATACTTTAGAGCACTATTTAGAAGTTATACATTTACTTTCTTCTTTTCAATTTAATTGCAACAACATTGTTTTAAGATGTGTTATGTTAGAATAAACATTAAACATAAAGACATGTATGTATCTATCTTGTCAAAACTTCGTGGAGCAATAACACTAAGAACATAATGGAAACTGCTATAATTTCTTCATTATTCACTTTACAATAAGATAATACCGTATTAAAACTTTAACATCATAACTTAATGCAGCTTCCAATTTTTTTAAGTATAAAAATTATAAATCTTCTCGTGTACTGTGTATTAATTACTATCAGAAATACTACTACTTTGCTAATTTAACCTATTTTTAAAAAATAATAATAGCAGGGATAGCAATGGTGCGCACTTAGTTTGAATCAACCTGTATGGTAGATATAAACACATACAGGATGCAGCAGCAGGGTACATGTCTTTTAAATCAAAATTGAAGCAGTACAATGCAATCTACATTATTTAACAGTTACAAAATTGTGAAACATGTTTTGATCAATAATATTATCATTGGTAATATTATTATGCCCTAAAAATAATAAAAAACATTACCATTAACATAACCTAACAGCAATAGTACCCTTTCACTAATTTTAAGTTAATTTCTTCCATCCATGTTTTAATTGATATGCTTTTACATTTTAGTATTTAACAACGCTAAATACTTTAACTTGTTACTCATTTTTTAAAATGTGCGGCAAGAGTATAGTTGCAAAAATATGCAAAATGCACCAATATTTATTAATGTGACGTAATCATCAATTGTGATGTTTTCGCGCATATTTAATCGATTTCAATTTCATATACAAGGTTCGCCAGTGGAACGGAAAGATTTAGGAAAATAAACAATTTACTGAGATATGTTCTTATTAATTTATCAGGTACATATATACGCAACTTCATGGCCACTTGGTGTATAATATGGAAAATAATTCTAATGCTACGTACATACATCAAATCTTATATTAAAATTTATGCATTCTTGAAGTTGGCCCTAGAGATTTTGCATGGCTTCTCGCACCACATTGACAAGTATTGCTGCCGGTATTGACAAACGACGCGACCCGAAAACGGAGCCTTTACAGCATTCTGTTAGATTTTCGCAATGTAGCTCTACCTTTAGATAGCGTATTCAGGACGATAATGTTAATGTGTTGCAAGAGGTCATGGAAAAGTTCCAGGCCGGAGTCTCACTGGCAGACCCTGTATTTTCAATTACTTTATAGGTAATCTCTTAAACATTTTATGTCCATTTGAAATATTGTTTAAGATCGTATTTTTGATTAAAATTGATTTTATAAATTGGTCTTGTATCCCATTTTCGAAGCCAGTTTAATGTGTTTCGTTCCATTCTCACCTTGTAAAATTGTTTTCGCGAATACCTGATGTTTCGTAAGTAGGTAACAATCTGCTGCATTTCTTAATGGAACAGACTATATATTTCTTATACACTAATGTCCAAAAGTTTGGAAGCAGTAACGGATTTTACAAGAAGTCGCAGATACAGTAAACTTTTATTGTGAGTATTAATGAATTTATACAAATAAAAGGACATTAATTCAAACGTAATAACATTTATTCAATATTTAGCTCGTGAGTTTATTTTCGTTGACATGATCTTTAGCCTTGATAATTGCTGTACAAATTTTAGGCATTCTTCGAAGCAATTTTTCGAGACAGTCCGCGTTAATTCGATGCCATGCGTTCTGTAAATATTCCCATTTGAGGTTGTCGCTGTATAGCCCTTCAATCAAGCTCATCTCATAAGAACTCTATGAGGGATAAATCCGGACTTCCAGGAAGAAGCGAAACCATTAATCTTAGTTCATTTCATGCTGCCGTATGCTTGTGGTCATAGTTTTGTGGAAACACAAACGGCTCACCAACAAGACGGCTTCCGCATGGAATAGCATGGCTTTGCGAGACCATTCCTTCAACTGAGTTATCGAATATTGACGAACCTTGGTTCCAAATGGATAGGGCTACGCCACATTTTACAAACGCCGTCAGGAATGTTTTGAATGATTCATTCAAAAACTGTGAATTGGCAGGTTTAACACCATATCATGGTTCCCAATCAGCTAATTTACCTCCAAATGATTTCCTTTTTTGGGGTTACCAGAAAAGTAAAATTTGTAACTTGCAAATACTTGGACGAACTGAAACGCCAAATACGTACTGCATGTGATGGAATAAACTCAAAATTTATTCGGAATACTTTGCATTGGCTTCAAAATCGCCTTACTTGTTGCCTTGAGAGACAACGAGGACACTTCGAAAACTTACTAAAAAATTAGACTTCATTTTTGTCTTGTTGTTTTGTTTGTCTTAATTAATCGAGATCTATGGTAGCACTGGTAACTCATTTTATTAGAAACTCAAAACATTCTGGGAGGCTTTTCGCTTGTTTAATATGAGTGTATGACTGGTTGCCTACTACCCTGTTAACTCATTCACAATTATTTTCTTAAAGTTACACATAGGAAAAATGTATGCGTAATGATAAAAAAAAGAATCCGGTATATATAATGAAGAAAATTTTAGCTAGACAAGGATTATTATAGATGGATGTTAAAACAATTTTGCTAAAAAGCGATATATATACATATTTTCTTAATATATTTATTTTATAACATTTCATTTGGCTACCTGAATTATTTAATTTTCTATATACATGTATTTTAAAAGAAAATTTAAATTAAAGAACCCCCTCGGCAAAATAAGAGTCTGAGATTTCCCGCCACAGTGTAATATATATCTTCATTATAAGGATTCGTTCAAAAAATGTTTTTGCTAAACTATCTACATCTGCAACGATGAATTTAAAAGAAAGTTTGCTTGCAATTAATGGACAAAACCCCTGTAATGTTGAACGCGAATAAAGGGTTCCCGACAACGGATCTATACCTGAAGCTTCCAGATCTGAGGTTTCAGATAATGAATCCAGTTCCAAGGTTTCAGACAACGGATCCGGATAATAAGTCGACTTAAGATACACAAAAAGTGATCACTTCATAAAATTGAGAGTGTTATTATCATAAATTTAACATAAATTATTTGGTTGTTTTTGTGAGTATCTCTTTTTTATAAATTCTGATGGCAATCAATATGATATCTTCATAATGACATTCGACTACCCGAATCCGTACCGATTGTCTTGTTCAAGAAATTATGAATTGCTGTTGGTTAGTCAATCTATTTATTAAAGTGTCGTATACCTCAGAAAATAGACTCTATGCACATTATACACTTAAGGAAATATGAAATATCTGATATCAAGATGAATTTAATGGCACAATTCAGCGTGTTAACATTAAAACAAATGACGTTAAAATACATTGAATTTGACGAAATTTTGAAGATTAGAGAGCGTAAAGTTAGCTATTACTTTCCGAGAACAACTCTTAAACTGTTGTATAGTTTGACAATTTCTCGAAGATAGGTTTCCATGCAGAATTTAGCATCACCCGAAGCTACAGATATTAAAAGAATCAAAGTATGACAATGCAAATTCTGCAGCTCCAAGTGAAAATATGTAGAAACATCGGGTGTTATTTTTTAAAGTACGACTTTAGTACAGAACTTGGTTCAGAAACATTCTGTGTAGTCAAATATAATTTTGCAGGATTGACCTCAGCCTCCTGCACAAATTTTATCGAAAGCCATTTTCGTATCTGTAATGGTATAAGAACTGCTGGATTTTACCAATCACTTGGCACACCTGTATGTAGAGGTATAAAACGAGTTTAATATAAATAACAGTTTCTTTTTTTATAAATCTCAGATTTTAATCCCAATGCTGTTAAAATTAAAACATATTTAAGTTGAACAAAGTACACTAGTATCGTATATGCATATGTAAAAGGTCACTTATTATAAAAAGTAACTTTTCAAAAGCTAACCTTAACCGGATAATAAATTTTTCACTTGTTCGTTCTAGATAATAATCCTCTAGAAAATTAAATGAGTATGTGTTTCTTTTTATTTTATAAATTTGACATACAAGGGTCGTCCAGAATGTGGAAAATATTTCTTTCTTAGAAATTTAATAGTTGGGAGAATGGAACAAAATTTATTGCACACTTAATATAAATGTACATGTTCGAGTTCAAATACTTGTAAATTTTTGTATACCTACTAGTATAGAATCGGTTACTGTCACGTTACTGAATCAATCATATATGGCCTTTTCCGGTCCCTCGTGGTTTACAACATTTTAAATGACAATTACTAGCCGTTAAGTCAGGATTACACGACAGATATCGGAAAACTTCCCATATGATCCACTGTGAATACAGCTGTATGGACGTCTGTCTTTTGATTATCATGGCTTCCCAATGTAAAAGAATGTTTTGAGCAGCAATCTTTCCGCCAATGAAAGAGGTCGTTTGTTCAATAACCTACAGACAATTGAATATAAAGGAGGTATAGAAAACCTGTAAAACATTATGATAAGTGTTTACTTTGAGTGACGAGTACGTAGGAATCATAGTAACTGTACAACTTTTATTTTATTCTCTCGACTAATTAATGTCTGGGAAAAAAAAAACGTTCTTTACTTTTTGTCATAAAATCAAAACTATTAAATTAATATTAATATGAAACTACCGTTATATTTAACCGACACTTTAAATTCCTGCAAAAGTATCAGTCACTGTAGGATTTGAACCCACGACCTCTGCGTTACCGACGCATTGTGCTAACAACTGCACCACGAGACTGAATGTGAGGTCAAATCGCTTTTCATGTCTAGATGTCACAATATCAGCAGATGTATTGTAATATCCCAGCAGATACAAGACTATTAAAGGTAAGTTCTTACCAATTAAATTAATATTAATATGAAACTACCATTGGTGTTAGTAATCATAAAATTACGATTCATATTTTTTAGAAATTTAAAAACGTTTGCTTGCTTGCGTACTGCTCATGGGTTCAAATCCTACCGTGTCGGATATTTTTTCAGGAATTTAAAAACACTTATCTTTTATAACGTTTAACTCAATGAATGTGTTCCCCAAAAGTTTATATCTATTTTCACATTACTTAACCAAAGTAGCAGTATAATTTTACATTGGCGTGTTCACGTCCTCTCACACATTGTCACTGTGAACTTGTGGCAATACTAGCAGTACTAAAGAATAAATTGTCTATTTTCCTAGTTATAAGCGGAACTAAAGATACTTGATAAAATAAGAAACATAAGGAGCTCTTACAATGCCTTCAATAACACCAATAACATTTAAAACATTGAGAAACTGCAAGAATTCAAAATTTTCATTTTTAGATGTAAAATGAAGAATGTGTGTTTTAAATGGTCTAAGTGACAAGAATGGAGATAATCGAATAAAACTATATTTGAGATTACTGAGTAGAGTTTTAGCACAAAAGTATTTTTATGTGATAATTTCCTTGAATTCAGATCCTCTCATAATGGTAGGTAAAATGTAATTTTGATCATAAGAAAGCTGTTTCAAAAATAAAAAATGCTTTTTGTGAAAAGTTTTCGATTTTGCTGCAAAAGAGGAAATAAATCTTAAATAGATAACTAAAGGATTAAATGAAAACACTTTATAATTTAATCATGTTGGGGTCAATTACAACATCTGTACTAGGTGAAGGACTTCTTAGAGCAAATTCTGACAAAAGTTCTAATGGTAATGGCACTTGCTGTTTTTTCAATAGCGTTAGGTTAAGTAAAAATACCTGCATATGTAGATCAACATATACAATATTGGCATGTGGTCCCCTTAAAAGCTTATATTATCCAAATAAAAAGATATTTAGCTTTGAGTAATGATTATGCTTCAGAAATCCCACAACAGTTTACTGCCCTTTTAGCAATGGTAAATGTTGTACAATTGCTTTTCTGTATCCACGCAACCATGTGACTTTTAGTTACTTTATTCCCGAATTTCGGAATTTGCTTGATGCCCTTATTCACGTCACGCTTTAGAAAATAGGATTAAATATTAACACAACCTTATATTGAGAAAAAAGTACGGTCTCAAGCATTGGATGCTTCTTTTCTATTGTAACTAAGAATTATTGCAAACTAAAGTAGCAAAAAAAGTTAAATATTTTATTCCGCAATGGATATATGTCTTCCTTATAACACGCGGTATTTACCTTTGCATATAACGATAAGTAAGGCAAACAGTTTTTGCATAAACACATTTAATAGCATAATTATTTTCTATCGTTGTAATAGCACAAATGTAATTGAAAGTGAAGTAGGTACGAAGAAGGTGTGTAGCATTATTTTTTATAGAACTACTCTTTGAAGGTTGAATTCACGCACACATTTTAACGTGTGTATACATACAACGTTGCCAACAGTAATATATGATATTATGCAAGATACACGATCTACATATTGAAACTAGTCTGGGTTTCTCGTGATCTGGAAGCAATACGCTTACATATACGTATTACCCACTATCTGAGTTACCTTTTGAAAGATATACGACCAATGTTAAAGTGAAACGTGTTGTAAAAGATATCGGCAACACGCTATTGTTCACTAGATAAAGGAAAAGAACTGCGAAAGAATAAATGGTTCAGCTACTTACGTTCCGCAATGTCAACTAAATTAATGGACAGCCAATAGTTTCTTACCTATAAAAGAAAATAGCTTTAATTAGTGCTATAAATTTCGTAATTATAGTAAGCAAGTATGCAATTATCGTTCCTTCAGAACGTTAAATTTATATCTTAAAGTTTTGTAGATATACGTTTAGCAAAATATTCCCATATATAAGTGACTACGAAAGCCATTGCACATTAATGATAGGTAATGAAGTGCTATCACAATATGTTAACCTTTTAATCATGTTTTTATCACTTGTGCATCAAAAGGTGGTTGTTTCTCTTGTTTTACTATATAAGTAAGTCAACTGAGGTAAACATCTATCAGTGTATACCTACTAATTAATTTACAACAAAAAAAAACACGCAATCGCTTTCATTTTATCTTGGAACTATGATTCTCATTATTGATGCTAATTCACACTAATCTCGTGTATTAATCTGCATTCCATTAAGGAATTATTTAATAGTTACCTTATGCGAGTACTTATTATGGGTACACACATGTAAAAATACGAAAACCAGGATGTTCTAGACGTAGTAAATAATATACTTCTTCCAACTGCTCTACCCTCTCCATTTTTCACCTTTGAATGGTTTAATAAAAAGACAGCCGTTCGGATATTAGTATTAAATATTGTACAGTGCATTTTACAGTCAAAATCATTATATGTAGTTGATAATGTTGAGGATAGAGAGCGTTTCACAAGAAAAGTAGTACAGCTGGTTTACACTTCATTATAAAGGTATCGCTTAAGGGAGTGTAATGTCAACATTTCAGAACTAATCACACAACTAAAATAATGGAGCATAACTTTATTTCGTTGAAATAATTCTTAATTACAATAGGTAAAATAAAAATATAATAAAATAAAATTTAACAAATGCATTAACTAGAATTGTCATCCCCAAACCTTTAAATGCTGAACTATTCTTCATTTATTCTGTTTTTCAGTACACGTGGTTTGTTGTTTATGCTTTTAATTCTTACAAAATAATCAGGATGAATGGAATTGACACAGTATGTGTTTGTGCTAAAGTTTACAGAACCTACTGTGAAACTGTAGCAAGTGCTTCAGGGACGTTCAGAACCTAGAACCCCATTGCATAATTCAGGAAGGGAGCGTGCTTTTCCCTCTGAAAAAAATATTTGAAAAAGCGTAAACTTCACTCTAACAAAATTCAGATTTCGTATTTGTTTACAGTGGAACTCCCCTAACTCGAACCACCTAAATCCCCAAATAAAATTCGAGTTAGAGAAAATTTGAGTTACAGAAAATTCACAATTTACTTTTCATTATATGTATATATTTATAAAGCATAATATGTAATAACAATATTATATAAAATAAATAAAAAAATGATTTAAAAACAAACTGAAAATACGAACTACATACAATAGGATATATATATGTACTATATGTATATGTATGAAATTAAACAAAAATTGTCCTATATACATAGGTATTAAATGTGTACTTGTACATGGGAACATAAAACAATTGCATAATTAAATTGTTTTTTTAAAGAAATCCGTTATCAACTGTTGCCGAACATTGGCCGCTCGGATGTGTTCATACGATTTTTGAATTTTATTAATGAATATATATGTCTTATGGGATGTTTGTTCATGAGACATAAAATATTTCTTTAGTGTCTCGAATGCTTCTAAGACTTGTTTGTGTGATGGTTGCTCCACAATTTCTTCATCGCTTTCTTCGGAGGTTTCTTCATCTGTAATGCGTGATACACTCCTTAGAATGTCTTCGTCTGTCGGATAGTTAGTAGTTAAGAGGTTACTATCAATTTCAAGATAAGTGTCAAGAGATACATTCTCGACATTTAGCAACTCAACATAGTTTTCAAAATCTTGCCTTACTTCAACAGGAAATTCTTTATCTTCTGAATTTTGCAGTCGTTCTTCTTCGTTACCAAAAACCAGCCTTTTTAAAACAGTTTTGAATGGTTTTTTGTTTAACATCCACATGCCATGTCATGGCGATCTCTCTCACACGGTCAAGAAGTGATATGCTAGGAGAACCGTTATTCTCTAATGCATATAAAGTTTTTTTAAGGATTCTTCATTTGTAATGATCTTTGAAACTTTTAATGATGCCTTGATCTAAAGGTTGCAGTTTGGAAGTTCCGTTTGGTGGCAAATATTACCATTTGATGGCCTTCAGCTTCTGTTGTATTGCAGGATGAGCAGGGCAGTTGTCTATAACCATTTTTCAAAAATTTCAGAGGTCATCCATGCCTTTACGTTGTTCTCGTAATCTGCAGGAAGCCATTTTACCCCTGTAAAACATCGTGGCTTTGCACTTCTACCAATTATGAGAGGTTTTAGTTTTCCAGTGCCACTCATATTCGTTGCTAGAAGGCATGTGACCCGATCTTTATTAAGTTTTCCACCATAGCATTTGTCATCTCTAATGGCTAAAGTTTTCTTAGGTAGACATTTGAAAAATAACCCTGTCTCGTCAGCATTGAAAGTATCATCTTCGCTGTACCGCCCCAAAATCCCCGGCAATACATTTCGAATCCAATCACTAACCTGACGATCATCCACTGTGGCACTTTCACCACAGATATTCTTATGCGATATGTCATGTCTAAATTTAAAAAATAAAATATAAATTGCATATGTGTATACGTATTTCTAATACAATAACGTAAATTTTACCTTTTTTTAAATTTATGAAGCCAACCAGTGCTGGCCTTAAAATTTGTTGTTCCTAAATGTTGACTGTATCCCAGTGCTTTCTCCTGTAGAAGTGGCCCCCGACACCGGAATGTTTTTTTCTCTAGTAGACACAAACCACTTAAACACCGCACTGTTTACATTTTTGTTTGAAACTCGGTTTCGCTTGAAATTGGCAGGTTTTGTAAGTTTACTCGCGAAACTTCGAATATGTTCCTTGTTTTTAATTGTAGTTGACAATGTACTCGCTGGTATGTCATATTCCGCAGCTATTACCTTCTTTTTTACTCCATTGTCCACTTTTTTTAATATTTCTAATTTCTGTTGCACTGTTAAACTTTTAAGTTTTCGTTGCTGGGGCATGTTGATGACAAACACTAACGAACACGACTGAATATATAGCGCAACACGCAGATGAATAAGAATGATAAAACCCGTTGTCATTGGTACTTCCCCGAATTTCTTCGATAGATATTACGTTATATCTGCTAACAGATGGCGTATCACATACCTTTAGTAAAAATTTCGAGTTACAGAGATTCCACGTCTTAAATTTGGTTAAATTTTTTTCGAGTTACGGATAAATTCGAGTTAGAGAAATTCGAGTTAAGGACCGTCATGTGCATATAAATTTAATAGATAACGCACGGGATAAAAAAATATTCGAGTTAGAGAAATTTTCGAGTTAGGGGAGTTCGAGTTGGGGGAGTTCCACTGTATTTGCCTTATACCAATCTTAATGATAAGTGCACATTTTCCTTAAAATTTTTGCATCAGCAAATAAAATGAAATGAAAGTCTTGAAATTTTCTTCTCAAGAGGGTATCATTTCGACAAAAATAAATGTGTGGCCAGGAATACTGGGCAGCTATTTTGAGTAACCGTAGCACAACAATTACTATTGTTATTGATATTCCACGATCAATTCAACATTATTGATAGTTTAATAAAAATCTTCGTATTTTTCATAGAAATCCTACTTAAGTATTCGTCTAAAAATCATATATCCAAAAATAGCAATGGGTATTGAAAACAACCCAGAAGAATTTGTTGCGCATGTAACGTTTCAGTAGGATTGTTTCCCCACACGCCGGGATAGAAGCTGAAACGTACCCTGCTGCTGGATTAATTGCTGTATCAAGAACCTATCAAATTGCAAACGCGATCTTCTACCAAATCCGTATTGACTTTTTCTATGGAAATAATTAAAGTCAAGGAATTTAATCTCTTCTATACTTAAATCTGAAGGTAGTGCATGTTGATATATATTCGAGGATTGTTTCGTTTTTAGCCTCCGAATTTATTACCAAAAGTTATGTACAAACATGTTTAGTTTTCTACCTAATCACTATGAAGATTAATGCATTTATTATATCTATGGACGGGCCCGCAATCTCCTCTGCATAGAATGTTGTCGCCAGTGAGTTGAGATGATCCATGGCGTTGTTTTGAAGTTTCTTGGTACTTTAGAAACTCTGCCCTCCTAGCCACTTTTTCAGTTCACGAAAGAGATGGATGTCACTTGGCGCTAAGTCAGGGTTATACCTCGGGTGTTCAAAAATTTCCTATCGAAATCTTTTAAGAAGTCGTTGGGATACAGCAGCAGTGTGCGGGTGGATATTGTCATGACTGAGAAGAACTCCAGAAGTCAAAATTCCTCTTCTATTGTTTTGAATGCATCTCCGCAATCATTGTGGCGCAATTGTAGCAGCAATGTTTACGAACTTGTAACTCAGCTGAACATGGTGTAATGACGTTAGTGGGAGAGATGCGCAGTCATCTTCTGGGCATCCTCGTCTGCCACCGCTCGCGTGACTGATGAGATGAAAACACAAATAAATATAATGGTTTTATTGCTTAGAAATGGAAAGATCTCGCTTAAAGTAATTAAAGAAAAATCTATTTTTTATAACAATTTTAAAGACAACTAAAACGTTGAATGAAGTTATTGACTTCTTCTGCTTTATCACTAAAGCTACATTTGTTACTAAATCCAAAATTTTTGGGAATAATAATAAGTTAATAATCTTTCGAGGAGGAAATGGTTGTAATAAGAAGTAAAATCAAACAGGACTCAGTGGCTTATCTTTTATTACAATTGCTTATTAATTTTATTAATGTCCAGTTTCTTTCAGATTACAAATAGGATGCCAGGGTTCAGCGTTTCGAGAAAGCGTAGCATCTCATCATCAGCTGCGTTACTCAATGAATATTAAAATTACAACCGTATACAATATTTCCTACCCAGGCTGTAAACATTCTTAGACTGCCTACGTTTTACAATCGTATTGAATGGTCCTAATCTATATTTTCTGGAAAAAAAAGGAGAAAAGAATCAGTACTTTATAACTGGCATAAATTCTTAATAAAATTTAATCTTATGTCCAAATTTTACCCCGCGCTCTGCTACACTAGATAATTCTAGTTTATTATTTATTATAGTGTCTAGTGAGAATTATTTGGTGTAGTAACACATGGGCTGAAAAGTCCAGGGCCTAACACATAGATGACTCTAGTTTTATTGCAGTCACCTTTCTCTCAGTTAGCACTAACCTTCAAAAGACAGCTGTTAAAATTTCATGATATTCTATTCATTAGTTTGTGAGTTATTGTGCTAAGAGTCACGCTACTGTTGTTATTTTCAAAACAATGGATCAAAAACAATTTCGTGTTTTAATTTTACACTGCTTCTTGATGGGAAAAAATACCGTTCAAGCGAAGTAATGGCTTAAAAAGTATTATGGGGACTCTGCTCCATCAGAAATAACAATAAAACGTTGGTTTGTTGACTTCAAATGTGGTCGTAGAGACACCGATGATGCAGAACGCAGTGGACGTCCAAATGAGGCGGTAACACTAGAAAACATCAAAAAAATCCACAAAATCGTTTTGAATGATCGAAAAGTAAAGTTGCGTGAGTTAGCTGACATCGCAAAGATATCAAAAGAACGTATTGGCTTTATATTGCATGAGCATTTGACTATGAGAAAGCTCTGTTCAAAGTGGGTGCCGCGTTTGCTCACTGTTGACCAAAAACAAGAACGTGTTGATGATTTTGAGCAGTGTTTGGCCATGTTTAAACGTAATAAAGCGGAATTTTTGCGTCGATATGTGACAATGGATGAAACATGGATCCATCACTTCACTCCGGAATCAAAACGATCGTCATCTGAGTGGACAGCAACTGGTGAACTTCGTCCAAAGCGCCCGAAAGCACAACAATCGGCTGGAAAGGTTATGGCCTCGGTATTTTGGGATGTGCGTGGTGTAATATTCATCGACTATCTTGAGAAAGGAAATACCATCAACAGTGAATATTATATAGCGTTATTGGAGCGTTTGAAGGCCGAAATTGCAAAGAAACGACCGCATATGGCAAAGAAAAAAAATTGTTTCATCAAGACAACGCACCGTGTCACAAGTCAATCAAAACAATGGCAAAACTACATGAACTGAACTTCGAATTGCTCCCACATCCACCGTATTCGCCAGATTTGGCTCCCAGCGACTACTGGCTGTTCGCAGACCTCAAAAAAATGCTCGCCGGTAAGAAATTTCGCACGAATAAAGAGGTTATCGCTGAAACTGAGACCTATTTTGAGGCAAAAGATAAATCGTTCTACAAAAGTGGTATTGAAATGTTAGAGCGGTGCTGGAATGATTGCGTTGCTCTTGATGGAGATTACGTTAATGAATAAAGCTAATTTTGAACCAAAAAACTGTGTTTTCTTTGTTAGGCCCTGGACTTTTCAGCCCATGTGTTAGAGTGCATAACAATGACTAAAAAAAACAAAAGTAATTAAAAAATGTAGTATCCTCTACAGAAATACAACGCAAACAATAAAAGAGCTACCTATCAATAAAAGTCGAGCTTAATGGATTTAACAATATGGATTCTTTTCTCCTTTTCCTTTTCAAAAGACACAGCTATAGCTGAGATCACCCAATAGATCGTAAAAAGCATGTAGTTTAAGAATTTCTAGAGCCGGCGCAGAAAATACTGAGGATGAGATAACACCACCCAACACAATAAATTTTTTGTCGTGGTGCCTGTAAAAAACCAACTGATTTAAGGGGTTTGTGATGTGCTGGTTCCAAAAATAACTGACATTTCTTCCTAGCAGCTCTAGTTTTTGAGATACAGCACGGTGAAATTGATTACTCATACGTAGTAAATTTCACCGTTATTTATTAGTAGAACAAATGCTTTCTAATTTTCACACGCTCGGATATAACATAAACATTAAGATGCATTACCTTCACAGTCACTTAGATCATTTTCCAGAAAAACTTAGGTGATGTTAGTAAGGAACAGATTGAAAGATTTCACAAAAACATCAGCATTATGGAGGAAAGGTACCAAGGAAGATAGAATACCCATATGATGGCCGATTACTGCTGGAATCTTCGGTAAACTTCACGCAAGGAAATTTTATAAAACGAAATTTTTAACTGATGATTGAAAGTCGTATATGCATATTTTTCTGTTGATTAAATACCTGCTACCCACTTTTTTTGTATTTCAAGTAGCAGTTATCAAATAGTTAATATTTAAAAAGTTACGTACATAAAAAAAAACATTATATCTAATTTTGGCGATTTTTTCCTAAATGTGACAGAAATAGTGAATTTCGAAAACTAGATGAAAATTGCTTAATTACACATAAAAAATCGGAGGCACCAAAATGTGTGTTGGCCAGTGTAATTAATTGATGGTGTGGAATTTAGTGATAGATTTAATTTACATCGTATATTGTTTTTAAGCCGTTCTCCTATAAATGCTATTTATTGCATAGGGGTTTTTCGAGCATGTTCTGTTCGATTTGGACCTGTCTTTATCGCATCCAATCATTTTGGCTATATACCAGCATTGCCCTTATTAGCTGTAAAGTAAGTAAAGTAATTGAATTGCGAGAGCATCACTGAATTTGAATATTGTTGTATTTACAGTTTTATATGAATGTGTAAAACAGACATTGCATAACTCGAATGAACCAAATAAAATGATTAATTAACTATTGACGCAAGATTAATGACATAAAAATTATTTTTAGAAAATCGACTCGAAAGTTTATTTATTTAAAACCCCAAGGTAAGTAAATATCTTATTATAAATCATTAACCCGGCTAAAATTAATCTTAAATTATTTAGAACAGACAAGAGCGCATGCAATCCTGTTATTTATTACACTTATAGTAACCACCAAAGACTGTCTTTCGATTTCAAATGAGATCGACGCATAATTAATTTCTAGTATTCTTCGATACCGACCGTATCTTCTGCTATCTTTTTTAGGTTTGACATTTGCGGCCTTCGATATTGAACGTACAAGATCAAGTTCAAGCCTCGAGGTGCTTCTTTATATAGCGTACCGGCAGCGGCACTCGTTTTATTGTTAACATCTTGGCATGTGGTTGGCATGGCACAGAATGGCCGGAACATAGATACAGCAATGGCCTTGCCAAGTAATTTCGCGTGCTTCCAGCAACAGCAATGCTCCGCTATAACGCGTAATAACTTCAGAGCTTCAGAGAATATTGAATTATGTTGCGAATTTTACCCGTTTTGCCGGTCCATTATATTATATTACGATGATAATTCATTAAACGCTTCCACGTAGCATTGAACTCTATAAACGGCATGCCATTATCGAGTTATTTAGATGTTTGTAATTCGATTAATTACGAAAACGGCTGCTAGACGAATTCCTTTCTTCTATTGCCATCATATTACTGCCAGAAGCGGTGCGCTCATGTGCAGCTAATATTGTCCACTAATTTGATTGTTGGTAAAATTACTTACTGGTCGTAGTTGGTAAATCAGTTTACAAAAACCTTATTATACATTTCGGTGCCTGAAATTTGCATCTTGTACGATAATAATATTACAACATAGTAAAATTTAGTGAGTTCAAAAGCTACAAAAAAAGCTAACTTAATATATGCATATAAAGAGTGCTTTCAGAAAGGATGATTTAAAAAAGATTAAAATCGAAAACACTGATGTACGGGTACGAACTTTTACTCTCAGTGAAATTATGAAAATTATGAAAATAGGTGCATATAATTTTGTACTTCCCCTACAAACATTTAGCAACGGTATTAGTTGGGAATTACCTAGAATTACATTTGTGAACGTAGAGAAATAGAAGAGACATTATTTTATCAGTATTGCAATTGTTAGATTACGTAGGGCAAGTACCTGCCGTACGTATACGAGCGGAATTTCTATAATTCCGCAGAGTTAAACAGACAACTTACGAAATCACACATTACCTTTCAGAGTAAAAAGCCTCTAAACATCTTCAAAAGTTTATTTATTGTTAAATGTATATATTATCGAAGTATACATATGAGTTTTTTAAAATACTAAGAGGCAAATTGCCATCTGAGGAGGAAAAAACAAAAATAAATTATCATTAAGAGTTAAGGTTTTCAAACCGAGCTAAAAAGATAGGATGATCCCATCGTATCATCAACACTTTTATAAAGTTGGGCAATTCCTAAGACAAAAATCGTGGTAAGCGGAGTAATAAAAAACTAACTCGACGGTAACGCTCATCGATTCTTCGGTTAGTCTCCTCTGGTAATGCAACCGCGCAGCAAATAAGATATAATTTAAATTTATCAGCAACAAACAGACGTGTAGAACAAATTTTATCCAGCAGTAAACGTTTTCAGTGGCTAAAAAATGTTTCAAAACCATCCTTAAACATCCTAGACAATGCAGCTACCCATAATTTCAGACAAACAAAGGAGATACTAGAAAGAGCCCGATCTTTGAAGTTACTTTGAATAGAAATAGAGGATCTAACACCCACTACTAAGTTTACAGAGAATTATATTTTTTTTTTTATGTATTTATTTTATTTAGTAATTTTGTATTAATGGACCTACAGAAATTTCGCTGTCTTGAGTTAACCATTATTGTAGATATTCTCTCAATAAAATGTAATAATTGTTTTCATGTTGTCTTCCTTATTTTATGTTTCTTTGTAGTTCTTTAACTTTGATGGATAATCTGCCAAAAATATTAAGAAGATCCAATATTCTATTGAAACATTCGTATGGAACTATATCAATTTCGGTGAGTGTATATCTCGAATATCTATAATTATAATTTTCAACAATTTAGGGGAATAATCAAGGGGGTTTTACGACTTTGTAAGATACACGCGTGAACGATAGCACGAAAGCAATAGGGGATAATATCTCGAGTTACACAAAAATACTTGCGACTGATTGAAACAGTTAAAAATGGCCAACCTTCAGTTGATAATAGCGAACACTTTAAACATCTACAACATTGTGAGACTAGCTACCGCATGGCACATACCAGCAGATTTTATAGGTGAAATTAGACTTACGAAGGAGGCAGTTCGTATTACCGTGGGTTCATGAGTATAATCCAGAAATCAAACAAGTAGGAACGACTAAGTTCTCCCGAGGCCAAAGATCGTTTTCATCATGTAATTATTTATAGCGAAAAATAAGATGGCCGTGGTTCCTAATCCATCACAGTTGCCTAATTTTCCGTCTTACGATTTGGTTCCCTTTCTAAATATGAAAACTTTGTTGAAGAGAAAGAGGTTTGGTATAATAAAGAAGATTGAAGCTGAATTGCAGATGGTGCCGAACACAAGAAAATGCAGCTTCCAAAATGCATTCTTTACCTGGCAAGGTCGCTGGAATTAACTTTTGTACTTCCGAAGGTATTGCTTTGAAAGTAACGGAGGTGAGTGAAATCCTGGTATTTTGCGTTCTATTCTAGAACCACCTCGTAATTGTCTCAATATTTATCTTTCTAGTTTCTGGAAGAGCTACTATCGCTATTTTATGGCCACCTAGATCAATGCATTTAAATCTATTAGATTATATCCTCTTTAAGATATGTATGTTATATGAGGAATTAAAAATGTTAGGGAGCTACGTTTATTAGCTCTTGCACAGTTTATCATTTCATACCCTAGTTTTTGTAATGCAATTATGATTTAATTGCTCATTGTTCCATAAGGAGTATTGAAATAGAACTATTGTAATTCAAAAAAGAGGGTTCAAGAAACAATGCCGCATTGATTATAATAATAATTCATGCCTTTGCATCCCCCAATAGCTCTCGCCAATTACAGAGGGCATTGGCCGGCCATGCGTTATTATTACGCCTGCGCCTGTAAATGGTATTATGATATTAGTCCTCAGCATTCGCTATGGTGTGAGGAAAACCGCAGAAAACCTCAAACCTGAGAAGCAGCCCCAGGATTTGAAGCCGGGACCTCGAGACTAAAAAAAAAATCATAAGAAACTATATCGATCGAAAGAGTACCTTAAAATAAGAGACACGTATTTTCTTTTATTGGCGTATCCGCACAATTTTGGGGTACAGCCCCCTCCAAAATTTGGACGATTTTTCAATTTTTGCAAATATTTCCTAAATTATATCAGATATCAAAATTTCTTCTTAACATAATTTATAGCACATTGCATGGCCCTAAGGGTGGCGTCATCGGTATTCGCAAAAAGTTAATAACGGGGGACGGGGTACCCCATACTCCCATTTTTTTTACATTTTTTCTTTTTCTTATTCATCAAAAGAAGGCCGGTTTTCCATAGAATAGGATGATGTATAACAAGTTTAGAAATTTAATAATTGTAAAAACAGAAAAATAATAATAAAGCTTCAAAATTAATAAACTTGTCTATTGATATAAATCAAATGAACTATAACAGAAATAAGTTTTTATCCTTAACATAATTTCCAACATAATACATGGTCTCAAGGTAGATACCTTCACTAAAAGCTAATAACGGGGGACTGGGTACCCCGTACCTCCGCATTTTTTTAATAATAAGTTTATTCATTATTCATCAGAAAAAGATCGCTTTTACATAGAAAACGGTGATGTATAATAAATTTAGAAAATTAATAATAGTAATAATAACTCAAAATAAATATATGTACGTGTCTATTGTCATGAATTTGATATGCACTTATCTACGCATACGTGAGTTTTATTAATTATTCAGTCACTTCAGATATAATTGGTAATTTGCATTATAAATTTAACGCGATAAGGGATCTGGTGATTGATCATATTATTATATAGATAAAAATAAATCCCCGAATGCATAGTAATTAACGACGAACGTTTAAGTGGTCACGTCTGCATTTAGGAAATAGGTATATAAGACGAGTATTCCAAATGAGAACATTAGAAGTCGTTTTTCGTGCAGTGTAGATCAGTACCTATAGTTTGGCACAATGGCGGTCGTAAATATAGCAAGTATGTTGAACATGTTACTTGCAACGTTTCAAGTTACTAACATCGCAACAATTCCTTTGTCACCGCAAGAAAGTGAGTTGCATGATGCCCTGAAAAATATAATTGTATCTACTCAGCAAGACGCCATGTTCTCCTTTCAAGATGTAACGGCATTAGTTTGAAGAATTAGCAGAAGCACACGAAGCGCAATTTGTGGAAGAAGCAGCAGAAGACGAAGAAGACAATTATGAAGATATTGCATGTGTTCCTGAAGAAAGGGGTAGCGTTATAGACCTAGATTACAAAACTACAGCTGTCGACTACTGGAAAAGTGGTAAATCCAAGCCACGTACTTTGGCAAGTTTATTAATTTTGAAGCTTTATTATTATTTTTCTATTTTTACAATTATTAATTTTCTAAACTTGTTATACATCATCGTATTCTATGTAAAATCGGCCTTCTTTTGATGAATAAGAAAAAGAAAAAACACAAGAAAAATGGAAATTTGCGAAT
This sequence comes from Trypoxylus dichotomus, assembly GCA_023509865.1. Taxonomy (NCBI): domain Eukaryota; kingdom Metazoa; phylum Arthropoda; class Insecta; order Coleoptera; family Scarabaeidae; genus Trypoxylus; species Trypoxylus dichotomus. The sequence continues at coordinate 46,564,693 of CM042074.1, forward strand.
ACGACGCCACCCTTAAGAAGAAATTTTAATATCTGTTATAATTTAGGAAATATTTGCAAAAATTGAAAAATCATCTAAACTGTGGAGGGGGCTGTACCCCAAAATCGTGCGGATATGCGGATAAAAAAAATACGTGTCTCTTATTTTAAGGTACCCTTTCGATATGTTAAGTTACATCGAAATCGGACGGGGACACCCGCCGGTGTTCCCTTGTGAGTGTATATCTCGAATACCTATAATTATGATTTTCAACAACTTAGGGGAATAATCAAGGTCTTACGACTTTGAAAGATACACGCGATAAATATTAACTCACAGTAAATGATTCATAATGGGACACGGGATTGATTCCTTTGCCGCAACAATTGAAAATATATCAGGGTAGTCTGGGAAAAGGCGCAAGTTTTGCATTGCTTATTTTGGCAAGTTTGGAACTAAACATACTACATATAAAAATCTTTTTGGGAACTAAAATGTTTTTCATGACTGTGGGTAGAAGGGAGTAAAACATATCTGCTATTAGATGTTTTACTATCTTACCGAAGATAAAGTCGACAGTATGGCTTTGTTGGGGTGTTCCATTCAAATCATTTTTAATACCTGGATCTATGATACATAGATGACATCTAGGTATTAAAACTGATTTACACTCACATTCTCCCACTCCCGAATTGAAAGAAAATTGCTTTCATGTGCTTTTAAATGTCGATATGCCACAGTCTTCGTAGCTACATACACGCACACGCAATGTATTGTAAAGTATGGAATAAATTTATTATTCCTTGAACCAACCATATTTCCAAGAACTACTTAGGCAGCTGGAGATTTAATTTTATTTACGCACATCAACCTTGCCTTCCGCTATAACGTCATTATTGCTTTCGTTATGACATTGTATATACCTTTAGTGGAACATCTACATATTTTTCTTGCTTTGTATTCCACACGAACAAAAAATGTAATAATGTAAATAATGAAGAAAATACAAGATAATTCTATATGCATAATTTAACTATTGACCTGCCCTATAATTTTTCCGAATAACGTAATAAAATTATTCCACAGTTTACGGACATACTATATATGTATGTGTATCCACAAACATATCAAGTCTTCTAATGACCTAAACTGGTTGCTTTTAGAAAGAGCCGATACATATTTAAATTTACCAGCTACTGTGTTAAACACTAATTAGTTGTCCTCGGTTTTTATTTTAAAGCGACAACGGATGAACACGAATTGCTTAAAACAAACGAAAAACGAAAACCTACGAATGCGCATTGGATGTGGACAGAAGTTCTTATCATGAACTGAAAATAAAATGGTAGGAGTAGAGATGGTTTATTTTGTTTCTAACGAGAGGTATTTGTTTGGTCGAGCCGTCTTTTTCCATTTAATGACGTTGTGGTAAAAATGCACACCAGGCGACCGTGGGAAGAGTCAACATTGCAACCCCTACGCTGTTTTGTTCAACTTGATTTTAAGAAAATGTATGTCTTCACTGCCTCTATTTTTGGAAATTACACATTTTATGAAATGCAAATATTATGACTCAATCAAATTTAATGCATTAAATTAGATATCGTTTTTAAAAAGGTATGATAAAATTTGTAACAAAGCGGAAAAATTGCTGTAAACGTGGTGATCTAACGACATATTTACTGTAATTAATTTATAATCGATTTACTTTCATACACAAAGAAAGAGGGCTCCAAAAATTAGGTTTTAGGACATGCTAAGTTATTATGCTGGTATAGTTCTGTACCTGACTAAATAGATAGACATACAGATAAATGTCTAATGAAAAAGTTATGTAGAGAATAGTAACTAATTTGTGATACCACAACGATTGCAAGAACTGTGTGGTTGTATAATTCACAGTAAGCCTGCAGAAACGAGTGTGCACTGATTGGCGGCGATTACATATTTTGAAAGCGGTCGGACATACCCGGGATACATACGCATTTGGTAAGTATGTGTATGAATGTCGGATTCGATTAATGATGGCCAATCGATAGCGTTCTTTGTTATGTTCGACGAGTGTTAATTGACTTCTTAGCCGATTTCGTGGCTTAAAACATTATATTATGATAAATTTTTACAAATTATTAAGCCTTGTATCTTAAATTTAAGACCGTACTCAAATCGAGCAAATTTCCGAAAACTATTCAATTCTTTTAGATACTATTTCCCAATTGGAGAACACCAAACTGTTATTATATAAAGCGCTAAATATAGTAGATTACCTCAAAGCTTCGCTAAGAAATCTAACGGATAGTATAGAAAGTTTAATAACCGGAAAATTGTGTGCGGTTATAGAGTTCCAATTTTCAAACTATAGTGCGTACAGACAAGAGTTTAACTGAAAACCAAGGGTACGAATATGATAGTTATCCTTTAAGTGATTAGATTCCTGTAAAAATATCGTTCGTAATGGTGGCTTAAGATAGCGTTTTTCTCATTAAATTTTGAGGTTTCACGTAGTTTGTGGATATGGGCGAAAATCTACCGAGATTGCCGTGCCGTATTTGGAAGTTTGTTCTTGGAAATTAATTGGTATTGGGAAAAACAAAGAAAATTGTAATCAAAAGGAAATTGGATTATCTCGGGACAAGGCCAGCTCGTGTTTCAGTAGATGAAGAAATAAGAAGCCTTCTGTTTAAAATTAGACGTGCACTATTGTTAAACGGATCTGTAAGTGGTATCGTTGGCCGTCGCGAGTGACAAGGTCTTGTTTATCTTGTTAGCTTAATAATCTCGTATCCAACCATTTTTTTTTGTTGTGTAACGAATTTATATAAATAGAACTTTTCGTTATATGTATAGAAAATTTTGCTTTTGAATTGAGTAGATTGTTTTCTTTTCAGTTCGCCTTCTTCTACCCAAGATATTTACGATTATCCAGCGGGTCCGTTTCCCCCGCATCGTGACCGATTTTTAGGTAAACAGGTGGCGCCTTATAAATAAATTTCTAATTTTATTTTTTTGGGAAAAAGCTTGATTTGTTAATTAATAAAAACATAGATCCACTCCCTCGCCGACGAACAGACTGACATCCAGAGTGGCCGCGTACCTCATTATTTACAGTGTTGATGAACGCGCTGACGAATTGGACGTTTATTAAAACTTAAGTAACTAAAACGCTATAGGTCGTCACAAACGTGTAAATAATCCTAGCAAAATTTATTATCTAAATCAAAACAAATTTGACGCAAAAAATAGAAAAGGAGCTGTATACTAACCTTTATTAGATGTAGACATGTTCACTGTCATATGGCAAGTTAAATATGGGCAAGTAACCACCAATTCTTTGCGCCCTATAGGTTCCTATTTTTTTGCGAAAATGAATTGCATACTAATTCATTGGTAAATGTTTAAATCATTATATTCTCCTCTCTCTTTTAAAGTTTCAACAGAGTATAGATGAGAAAATACTTGTTTCAAAAGAAAATTAACCAGGTACGTTATAACAGGTACAATGAAAAGAGCAACGTAGATTTCTAAATCTTACTCACTACATATTTAATTAATTTAGATACATATCTGAAGCATTAATACTTTATCGTGGATCGGACTAAACTCAATTTAATCGTTACTTAAAAAGCAATTCCATCTATTACATATTTATACATACATTAATCTAACAAGGACCATTTTGATACTCACATATAGCATCAAAATTCTTTATTTAATCTATCATTCTTATCTGGGATGTATTTACGATGTCTAAATCGAAATACATCAAACGTACGACTGTACTCTTTGCTGTAATGGAAATATTATGTAAATAGGGATCACAATCTACATTTTTATTGCACACCGGTGTGCCCTATTAGGATATATTAATAGTTTTGGTGGATCAAGCAACGTAACATTGTGAGAAATCACTGCTAGGATCAGAACTATTACAATAATGTGCGTTAGGTTTAAATATTTGTTCATGAACTACAATGCATGATAAAAATCTAAAGGACCATAGTGATTATTAAGTAAAAGGTTAGAACAATAAATTCATTCCGTGCCGTTGTTTTCGTTTGTATTTAGTAATATTTTTGTGTGAGCTTTTAGTTGCGGAAGATTTTATGAACGTGATGCATCCGTAAAGGCTCCATTTTTTATAGTAATGTTATACTTTTCAGTCCGTCACCGTATTCTTTCTCGCTCTTCAAGTTTCTTGGTTTCAACAAATATGAAAATGAAAAGTTTATTTTAAGGATTTCTCCAAAGTTTCTTGTTTTGATTTTTCAAGTGGAACACCCTGTAATCTTTTACAATCTAGATGGTTTGATTAGTTTTAAAAAGTTATGTGATTTTTACTTCTTATATTTGACTACATAGTTGGTTCAGATTCTTTAAATGCCTTTAAAGAGTGCAAAAATACTATATAATAATAATGACAGGACACGATAAAGATGTCAGTAACTCATTAATGGAAAGTACAAATAGAAATGGTCCTAAATGTGATACTTGAGGAACCCCTGATGAAGGATAAAAATCATGTAATTTATATCCATTATAAAGGATATACCGACACCTATTGATTAGATAGAATTTTAATAGAAGGTACGAGCAAGAATTCAAACCAAACTCAAGGAATTTCCTCCGTAATATTCCATGATCTATGGTATCAAAAGCAACACTAAAATTAGTGCAAATAACGTCGACTTGGTCTTGTGAATCAAGACTTTTACTTCTACTTTTACTATCAGAAATATCAGCTTGCGTAACTTTCTAAACCTTTTAAACTAATCATAGAAAAATTACCTATGCGTGGTCTTCCATTTGCGCGGGTTTCATTCAACTTCAGGTTATTAATTATATTAGTCGAGAACCAGGGCGGATATCTTGATCGTGTGGGCTTATTTTTGCTAGAATATGTCAAGTGGCAGAATCAGGACAGTTGTCTCTAATTCCTAGTTCATGACTATCGTAATTGGTGAAGAGATTTTTTCACAGGTGTAAACAATTTGTTGAACGAAAAGTAAACTACGGAGTGACTTCATATAATTTTCAAAAGGACTGTAGTTATCTGCTGCTTGAGCTATTTGTCTAGTAGTCATTGCTGTGTTTGATACGCACCTTAATACTGCGCGGCGATCACGTTCTATTATCGCTTTGGGTCTTCCAGATTTGTGTGCTTGTTTGTAATTTTCGCCTTTATTTAAGAAGCAGTGAATTACATGGCGGATTCTGCTTAAATTTGCCGCTATCCTTGCAACTGACCATTCTTTTTCGCGCCAAGTACGAAATAAACCCATTTCAGTATTAGTCAACTGTTTTCCACGAGGCATGTTGATATGTAGATAGCAGATTAATACACCATGTTAAGACTTTATTATAAAATATTTTTCTTTCTTGCACTGTAGCCATTGAGGACAAAACTAAAACTGCTGACATGGCCTACACTTTTGTTGCAGTTGGATGTGTGGTTTTCCCCGAATATCTTTGCCCATCCCCACTTTTCCAATGGCAGTAGCAAAGACTACTGCAACCAATCTCATATATTTGCAACACGGGTTGCCTACACGAACTTTTCAATATAATTTTTATTTTCGTTAAAATTTATGGATGGCCTATGATTAATTACAAAGAAAATATTTATAGCGCTATACCTTGTAATTTTCATCACAACAATTGTTTAATTACGTAGCAGCATACATGCATTACGTATGCATACGTAAGACAAATTGATGGACAGCGTGTGTATGATCTTAGATACATCAGTTCTATCCGTTAAAATTATATTACGCAATTGAGATATTAAGCCATGCACACAACAAAGAAATTGTCTATTTGATCGTGTTAATTGACAATTCTAAGTACGCCGCTCAGTCAGATAATACATTCGTTGTTCGTCGAATCAATAATAAGTGAGATGGAATGCGTATTTTGATTTATAATCTGAGTTTTCGTAATGGTAAAAAGCACGATGAGAAACTTCAAGACGATGAATCCAACTTCGTTGTACACGATATGCCATTCATTTTCTCTTAAACTAAACTATCAATCATTGGAGGCTGATAATTGAATTTGGCTGTAAACGGAACAAATCCATTTTAAATGATGAGATACCCAGGTTTATCTCAAAGCAAAATATTACATTCAAGATTAATATATAACAAATTACTTGACGCAAAAAGTTTAGTATCGGCCAAAGGTTCGAAAGGCTATTAGTAGCTCACTAAAACAAAAAATAACATAAAATACAGGTAAGTTATCGTCTACAGTACGCATATTCATATTTACCAATTACGCAGATTTCATTTAGAATATAAACATGATATTTTCTGTTATTGTAGCCCAAATATTTTAATTTTTATCTTAATCTTCCATTGGGCGTTAACGTGATTGTACGATAAGTAGCTATAAACGCTATAGCTATAATGCAACGGCAGTTTTACTGTTTTGATAAAGCACTAAGCCTACAGAATATATCATTGGCGGCGATGATATATTTCGAAAGCGGTCGGACATATCCGAAGTCGGGATTTATACGCATATAGTATATGCCGTTAAGAATGCCGGATTAGATTGATAAATACACTGGCATTATTATCAAATGTATTTTTTGCAATTTTACCGTACAGTATTTTTGTGTGCAAAAGGCATGTTAATAACAAACAACACCGCTTAAATGCGTACAATATTATACATTTCAGTATGACTTCATTTTTATGTTAAATGCCAGCAACATTCCACAAGATATTGTAGACAATGAAGAATATCGAAATTTGTGGGGAAAATACGGAATGGAGATTACTAACAAGAGGTCAATAACAGTAATTTTCATCGGGTAAAAACATGATTACGGATCAAATAAAGGTAAAGTTAAAAGACCAAAAAATATGACTGACGGTAAACGAAACAACGGATACAAGAAACAGCTGTATGTCAAATAATTTAATACGCATTTTAAAATGTGGTGAGCCATACTTGCCTCCTTTTTTACGTAGTTGAATATTACAGAAGAAAAACGCGGAAAAGATAGTGGAAAGATAGTTAATGCTGGAAAGTTATTAAAACAATCTTATCCTTAATTTCTTCATGTAACCTGTTGACCCATGCATGTCATTTTCTATCTGAATTTATTAGTAACAGTTATCCAAAGGTAGAAAGACTAATGGTTTTATCTCTAAAGCTTGTATCTCTGTAACTTAAATCCACAAGAAGTCCAAGCAATTTCAGTAAGCAAGTGGCTTGTTTCAAGAAGACACAACCGATAAATTGCGTGCGGTTGTAAATAAGAATCCCAATTTTCGAACTATAGTGCGTATATACAATAATTTAACTAAAAACCAAGAGTACGAATATGATGTGAACAACTTTTTTAAATTTGCGAACATCAAATCATTAGACGCAGATCCAAATACACCAATATATTTTATCTGTGTCAGCAGTGGACGGCATGCTAATGACACAATACCACAGCGAATTTTCTGCTGCGTTCTATATCAACTCCAGAATCAAACTAAAAGAGTAAGTAATTACGTTTTAATATTAGTAGTAACCTAGCCATACTGGGTACAAGGGATTCTCTGGCAGGTTTGGAGACCATACCAGTATCTTTAACTACAGTGAACGGATAGCACCGCTGGCGATGAGGACCGATAAAATTCGGCCCGTGTATAGCTTTGCTGGGAGATACAATGTAAGTATTCCCCGCAGCGAAGCAATAGAGGCATGTACACGCAAATTGAGGCAGGACGTCTGATGCTGGTTTACGGACGTCTCGAAAACCTCGAACGGCACAGTTATTGGAATTTGGAAAGAGGGAGAACTGGGACTCCCCCTCCATCTTCCAAGCAGAAGTAATTGCCCTCCAGACATGTGCGGGGAACTCCATGGAGTACGCGCGTGACTTTGAAGCAGTGGAAATTGTATCAGACAGTCAAGCCGGTCTTAGGAAGCTGTAAGCTGTCAGGTTTGACTCCGAAGTGGTATTGGGGTGCCAACTGGAGGAACATCGCAGCGTTACTCTGGGATGGGTACTAAGCTACTCGGAGATCAAAGGAAACAAATAACTGACTTGCTAGCAAGAGACACCAGTGAACGACCATTCTCAGGTCCTGAAAAGACGTGTGGGAGTACCTATGGCAGTATTAAGACTTTTGTTAAATTCGAGCTCGCCGCTAGCCACCGGTCCTTCCGAGACGGTATAGCCGATTTTGGGACATTGCATATCTCTCGAGATTTATCCAGGTGGACCAAACTGAGAGCACTTACAGCAATCTTAACCGGACACTGTGCATTGAATAAACACATGCATCGCATGGGTCTAGTAAACTCTCCTTCATGTAGAAAGTGTGGAAGATCAGAGAAAACACATGTGCACCTCTTTGTCGACTTCCCGGCAGTCTGCGGTGAAGGACAGGTTCTCCTTGACGAACCCAAGAAAATTAGTCCTCGAGCGGATTATGGACTTTGTGGTACAAGTACAATCAGGGCGAGTAAATTAAAATCACGTGGGTGCACAGTAGGTGAACTATTAGCCGAGTTACTCCTCGGGGTTGAAATCCCATAAAAAAAACCGAGTCGTACGCTACTACGAAAGTAGTCGTTTCTGCAGCCTTACTAATATTCAAAGTAAAATTTAAAGAAACCTTTTGGATAGATGAATGAATATGAATTACCAAAATATAACAGAAAAGCATGACGTACTTTTATAAATAAACAAATTAGTAAAGAAAATTAAAAAGATTGAACACTGATATCATGAAATTATAACCACAAGTGTTTAAATCAATAAAGACAATTGTTACTGTCCGCAGAACGTACTATCCTTCGAGCCAATGCGAGCGTGCTATTAATTTATCCATCGTACGACAGGGGAAAAGAACGAAAAACGATAACAACGCTAAGAGCCGTTCAACCTGACAGGTGAAATAACAAATAAATACTATCGAACTCATGTACATAAAAGCAACGGAAAATAACTATTGCCCATCGGCTGTTTGAAAAGGCATATCGAAGAGAGATCTTTTCGTCCCACTAAAGACGAGATTAGATATCTTTTTGCGTTTCACGCGTTTATATATCGTTAAACGCTTATCTCTGGGAATTTGTTTGTTTAGGATACTCTCAAAACGATGCCTAGATACTTCGACATAGAGCTGGTGTTTATCCGCAGTGATGTGAAGACTATTATTCGCATGATTTTTACAATGCTGTATATATACATGTATATATATGTATATATATGTATATATATGTATATATATGTATATATATGTATATATATGTATATATATGTATATATATGTATATATAAAGCGTTCAAATAAATGTTACCTCTAGTAGTCCATTCCAATAAAAACTTTTGTCGTAACTTGTACTATTTCCAGTTGAATTAGTTGTCACTTTGACAAAGTGTTTGTCATGTCATTTAAATAGCTTATAGCAAACGAAACTCGTGTTGACGGTTTCAGTAACGAGCTAAAACATATGTAATTATAATTTCAAAGACTACTTTGAGGTAAAATTTATTTGAATACATTTTATATCATATAACCGTGCTATAGGTGTTCAGCCCGTTTTAAAATGTGCGAGCTCATAACGTTTATTACATACAAAATTGCAATTTATACAGAGCAACTAGAATATTCCAAAAAATAAATTACCATTTGTTTTACGGACAGCAATATTATTTCTAAACAATAAATCTATGTATAGTGGATACAAATTTGCTTTTGCGCTCAGAAAATATGTTCCATTAAATGTTCATAAAATACGACTGGTAACCGTAAATTGCTACTTAGTGCAAAAAGGTACTTTTCGGTAATTTGATTATTGTTTATTCACGTTAAGGTTATTCTAACTTTAATTTTATCCTTTTGGTTTTAAGATCTTTCCGTCAGGTAAGTAATCTATTCTGATTATTCCATATCATTTTCTTACGAGGCGTTTCGGAATTGTGTTACCGCTTCTTCAATGCAATAAGGATAACCTTAGAAACTTCATTAAAATTTACATAACGTATTTTTGAGAAAACTCCAACTTATTTAAAAATACATTATTATTTATAAGAGCCAGAACACGCTACAATTATATTAAAACTCAGTTAAGTTTATCCATACTATTATATAAATTTGGAAGTATAGAAGTGTATCATATAATTTTCTTTGCCTTAACAAGGGGATTCTAATCTTTTTCAAAATCACCTGTTATTTGTTTAGCATACGTTATATGTATTGGACGCTATCCTTCCATATAAAATACGCACCTGCAGTCTATAATATCGATTTACTTCTCTTACCGAAACTACATGAGCCCACTCTAAGCTCTTCTAAACTATGATAAATAAATTTCTTGGGAATTTCCAAAGGTTTTAAAGTATTGAAAATATCTACTGGTACTTACTATTCTTATGCAGTACAATCACACAAACGCGTTTCTCTTTAATATTAGATTTCATATTTATTAATTGACGTAATGAAGTTATTTATTTTGTTTTCAATAATTCAAAGCCTTATACTTTAGATAATGAGGATCAGAATTTATAGCATTACTATAGACACATATTACTTGCACATAAAGACGTATATAGTTAAAGCCCATTGTATTCCACCGGTTGTACTGTTTAGTCGCTTTTATAAAACATATTAAATATGTATTGTGGTATCGATTATTATCTGCAATCGACCTTGCGCTAAATTAGAATTGGATAATTTACATAATCAGGTAATTGAAGGTGTAATTCAAAGTGCATTCCCATCTTAGGTGATAGAGACAACTCATGTAAGGGTTGTAACTTAGAGGTTAGGTAGCTTCATATTGGGGGGAGCATCCTTAAATTATTTCGCTTGGGTGCTAGGACGTAGCAAGCGAGCTTCATGTTTTGATAACTTGCGATAGATGGTGCTCATAACAAAAACATTTGATAGTTAATAGCGCATTGTTAGTTTTCTTATTATTTCAAAACTCCTCGGAACCACACTAGTAAAACAGAAATTATGATAGGCCAAGCATATTGAGCGTGGAGGTGGTTCGACACTTTTGTAGTCCCCAAGAAACCGTTCTGAATTTTTGATAAACAACATTTATAGTAGAATATATTTTAGAGAGCACACTTAATTTCGTAAAAATTTCTCTCTCTAAGGCTTCAGACCCTGGGTGGCTAGATTTAATATTCTAGTAAGCTAACTACGGTCTCTGATATGATCGGACACCTGATACTTACATGTGGCTATTCTAACATTACTAAACGAAATTTTAAATATGCATACAACGGCGACCTGAAATGTTTCCGGAATCGCAAGCGATGGCACACAAAGGTAGAAGTGGATTCATTGGTCGGCAAGGGCAACCCTTTTTATGGTAACTGTCAAAATTTCAGACGTCTACTGTCAATAGTTGTTGTATAAGAATGTATTTTGTGTAGCAAGTCAGGCGGTTTCACAAAAATGGATAAAATCGAATATCATGCAGTGGTAAAACGCTTCTGGATGGCCGGGAGAACGGGCACTGAAATATTTTGCTAGAGGTGCATGGCGGATGTACTCCATCATTTTCGATCATCAGCTTCTGGGTGAGCGAGTTCAAACGTGGCCGCATAAGCACAAGTGGCAAACCACGCAGTGGACGCTAAAAACCGCTACCAACGGTGAAGTGGTCGACAAAATTCGTGATGTCGTGTTAGCCGATCGCCTATTAAAGCTGAAACAGATAGCAGAGACAACAAGCATCTCAGAAGAACGCGTTGGCCGTATCCTACACGAAATTTTGAGTAAGAAAAAGCGTTTGGTACCACGTTTAGTCACACCGGGGTAAGAACTAAATCGGGTGACCGTTTCAGAGGAGTGTCTGGCCAGGATCCAACGCAATCCAAGGGATTTCTTTATATTTCCAATTCCTATTCCCAAACCTGAAGGAATCACTGGGAGGAAAGAGATTTGCCTTAAACAAGGAGGTCATCGCCGCTACAGGTGGCTATTTTGCAGACCTTGAAACATCCTGCTTTTCCGACGGCTTCAAGAGACTGGAACAGCGTTTTGAAAAGTGTATTGATCTTCGAGGAGACTATATCGAAAAATAAAATAAGAAACCAGACCAATACCGTATTTTTCTTGTCGATTCCGGAAACATTTCATGTTGCCTTTGTATATCCAAACAGTTAAAAATGTTGAGGGAATTGCATGCAAGGTATGTTATAAAAAGTGGGATATCAGCTCATTAAGTAAAATTTATATTTAGACCAAGAGGAACTCTAGAAGTTTGTGGTAATTCTTTTGTAATTTACGTTTAAATCTCGTATACTTTGTAGAACAGGTTTGGCTTTGCAATAAACCATTTTTCACAAAATTTAATCTCATAGACGCCACGATGTACCTTCAGTATAGGAACAAAGTAGTTTCTTTAATATAACACAATAGAATGAATTGGTTTTGGTTTTATTATCCTCAAATATGAAGAAGGACCAAAACATGTGAAACCAACAAGGTTGCATTCAAGGATTCTCTACGACACTATACCTAATATATTGCCAGATTATATTGGATATTATTCATTTCGCTCCTAATATTTCGAAAGTTTAGTTTAAGGCAGGCATTGGAAATTAGGTACCTATAAATATCCCTTATTCTATGCCTACATTACCCTTTCCTTCGTCACTCGCGTGTCTGGTACACAATTTATAGAGGGAAGTGTGGTAATACCGTTCGTACATTACCCCACAATTTTTGCTATCACTGAATAAGTGAGTAGTATTTATGAAATATAGCTAATCGTATGTTTGTAATTACTACCTACAAATTTAAAACGTGCGTAAATATCTGCTGTATATAACCATTCGCACAGACACAAGGTACGTAAACCAGAAATATATGCAAATACCTATGTTTTATCATATATCCATTTTTTGTAAACTCTAAACACATAAACAAGTAAATGTGACAATAAAACGTGAGAGCAGTGTCGTTACTAGGCTAGTCTCATATAAATTTTCTAATAAAAAATCAATAAAAAGGCGTACTAAAGTTTTAATTTTGGATATTTTTATATTCAGTGCTAGAAAAAATACTATTTATAAGATACATTTATTTTAGGTAATAAAATCCTAATTTACCGTGTTCGTAAAAATTTGCCCGCTTGAATCGTGGTTGTATTTAATAGCTATCTAGCGATGTTGGTGGTGCTATTATGTTAACGCCATGAATGCTATGGCTTTTACAAAATCAGCACCGTTATTAATGTTGCACAACACAACATATATGCACGTATATATGACTCAATGATCTGACAACACGTTTATATTATGTTTGATATTTTTAAAAGTTAACATGAATTGCATAAATTTCAAAATATTTTTAATTGTATGATTCTTGTATTTTTTGTTACATTTTAGAAACCAACTGATCTAAAATTAAATATACATATATACATATACACTGACGAATTTGTCAGAATTATAAGGTGTAATATACTGTTGCTCTTAATAAATTTGCTTTATTTTCCTTAGGATGAATAATTACCGTAATGATATAATCTACTTCACCTGGAATTCATTGACTTTTTAAGATATTCTTCCTGACATTGTTTGGTTTACACCCTTATTATACTCTATTGCTGTTGCTTAAGTTTTCAAATATTCATTCCGTGCAGTTGTGTTCTTACGTAATGAATATTACAGTTTTCTACTTCGGTTTCTATTTATCGGCATTCAGTTTATAGTTCAAAGTAAAATAATTTTTAAAATGAAAAAACGTCACTTAGACAACCTGCATAGTGGAGACGTAAAAATACATATTTGTTTATATTTAATTTCCTCAAAATTATCTCCAAAATGAGAAACATACTGCACTCACAGGCATTTTATAGAATTATAAGGATTTTATCATCTCGGAAAAATACACACGCTATTTTCAAAATTCTCGTACGTGGGAAGGATGGCACATCTAGCAGCTTTATCAGTAATTAATTTCATTCCATCAAGAATGTTGTGTAGCCTATCGACCAGACAAGCAAGTTTAATAATCGTCTTGGGAACCACGGTCAATTGAATAACAACAGTACCAATTCTATTGATTTTCAATTGTCTCAAAAAAATATATTAAATTTATCTTCTAGAAAAATAGAAAGTTTGTTAACCTTCAAAGTAAATATAAGAGAATAGTGTTCCCGCTGCTGTACATCCATTTAATTGAAGTTTTCCTTAAGGAGTTCCAGACCAGGATATATAAAATTCAGTACGTGTGCGTGAGTACCATTCAAATATGACAGTTTTTAAATCGTAAAAATTCATTGTTTTTCCATTCTAATTTACATCTAGCATTATATTTTTTTTAGTTAAACAGGGATTGATTTAGGTAGATGATAAAGCAATTTTGTTAAAAAGCGCCTTTCTTTATAATATTTCATTTGCCTACATTAATTATTGAAATTCTAGATGTATTAAAAAGACAGAAATAAATCAAGGAGCCCACTCGTCAAAATAAGAACCTGAGATTTTCCACCACATTACATATATCATATTTATGAACCACGTTCGCATAAACGCAGTTATTTGATTTTTGGCTATAAGTGAGTACATAATATGTGTATTATAAATATTGCTGGACACGAAAAAATATGGGATAAAAAGAAAAGAACTACTCTTCTGTGTTTATACAAGTGAACCTCAGTTTAGCTCAAAAATTTATTTTGTGGGAAAGGAATATTGCCTCCAATACCCTCAATATTTAAGTACCACCTCGTGGAGTAGTCTAGTTAAGGATCACGACGAATAGAAGCAAATTGAATCCAGAAATTCTTGTGGTCACAAAAGAAACCTCAGAGTTGTATCAAAAAAGTTATAAACCGTATTAAATTAAAAACATGTAGGTAAAAAAAGTAGTTGAAGTAATTAACGATTGATGGGCTTAAACAATGACTTAACTAATGCTTAAATAATATATACCACCACAGTAGGCTATTTTCTTTAAGCTTATGCATACAAAAAGATTACAGCGCTATACGATAAGTGACTTTTACTGTAAATATGTCTATAACGTTAATATAAATTACACAATTTCATATAAATATACAAAATAATAAATCGTTTCGCTGTGAAACAGTATATGTAAAATTGTTGTAAAAATGTTAGAGATAATTTGCAACTCTGTCAACCAGTGAACTAGCAGTTTAGATTATAAAATAAAAATAAATTAAACAAAGCAAACTACTTCCTTGACAATTGGTTTTACCCGTAAGGTTCTGGAGCTGGTAAGACCCTACCTGCAGTCAATGCGGGTTCCATACTAGTTGGTTTTCGAAGATACTTTTTGATAAAATTGACTTCAAGTGAGAATTAATAGTGCGTAAAATATGTAGTTTCAATATATTTTATAATGAAAAAAATGAAGGAAAAACTTTGGAATTAATACTAGACTCGGTATTAATATTAATAAATGAAAGGAAAGCAAAAATTATGCAACAGCTTATCTGAATTTCGGACATATCGATGAGAAAAAAAGTGTTAATTGATCAACTTCAATTACGAAGTTGTTCAATCCAAAAAAAATTGGTGCAATCCAAAACTTAACGCGCTGAATCGAAAAATACTTTTTACTTTAAATAACAGTCCGTGGTTAACACAAACTTTTGGTTAGACTGAAATTAATTTCCACATTACTTAATATTGATAAGAAAGACATGGTCAACAAAGTCTTGAAGGATGGAAAACATACAAATCGAAAAAAAGTGGCACAAGAGATAAACTAGTTTGAAGTAATCAATCGTTGGTCACGTAACACGATAATCGCTATTTAACTTCCTCCGGAAAACTTTCACTGATTTGCAAAAATGCGGTTTTTTTTTAACAAACAGAGGGTTAGAATTTTTGAGAATAACTAACTTGGAAATTATAAAGAATTATTGAAATTTACCTGGAAATATAGTGATCTCACTCCCAGTAGGTAATTACAGTTTCGCAAATGATAGCAAATTGGTGTACCGTTAATATGCGAGGTATGTGTTTTTCAATTCCATCATAAATATGGTCGCGTGCAGTGCTATGATTGCCATTCCGCACATCGTCATTCGGTAAGACACAGACGCTGTTACTAATGTTAATGTTTGGCTATCCGCTTTTAAAATATTTCAGACCGTTGAAAATCTCGTCAACTGTCAAATAAGCCCTATAATTCGTTTCTTATTTCTACTTTGATCGCCCATTGTTAAGGATAACCTGGTAGAGAAAAAGTTACGGAAAATGAAATCAACATTGTCTAATGCGTTTCCTCAAGTTTCAAGGAGAATTCTTTATGAAATTATGACATATTGCCTACAGTACCGGAAGTTCTACTTGGGCTAGGCTTGAAATGCTGACTGCATTGCACAAAAGCAATCGTTAGCCAGTATGTGGAATACGCTTTTAAACTAAATTGTCATTATTGAAGAAAAATCGTTTGCTCACATTACACCGGGATTAAACAGCAATTAAGATTAGTCTATGGAGTGGACGCATTCGAAACAGTGAAATTCAAGCATACAATTTCAGCCCGATAAATCATGTGCACTTGGGATAAGCAGCGTACTTTGCTCATGGATTTTTGACAAAATAAAATACATAACATGCTCAGTACAGGTACTGTTTTGTTTAACGACAATGTTAGTCCACACGTGATTTTTCTGATCCAAGATCTCATCATGTCATTTGGCTAGGAACAACGTAAACCCCTCACCTGGAAATAATTATGATTTGTTCTTGCATTTAAAGAAACATGTTGTTGATCAGGGCCACAACAACGATGATGATCCCTAATCAGCCGCCCTGGAGTGGTTAGAAATTGAGATGATAAACTTCTATCAGGATGGAATTCAGAAGTTGGTGATACTATACGGTAAGTGACTCAACATAGGTGGAGACTATGTTGTTAAAGGATATTAAAAGAGTTGTCCTCGTTGTTTTACATTAAACTAGTACTTACTTAAAAGACATGCCTCGTATTTGCAAGTAGTCGTTGTGAAAATTGCGATGTACAGAATTGTCTTATATAAAACTTACTTAACATGTATGTGAATATCTGCACATTATTGAAGCGATACACGAGATTGTGTCACTAGTCTTTTAATCCTACGGTTTTTATAGCATGCTAATACTTCGACAAATATGTATACCGTGATCGTTTGTGCAGTTGATCCTGTAACAGTAACTGGGTATACAATAAACGCGTGTGCATATTGTTATTTTCTTACCATTAATATATTTTGTTAACCCTAAAGCTTAAAATGTTTCTCTTCTTAGTTTTTAATTCAATAAAATCATGCTTTTCTTTGTAACGGTAAGGACTCAAGTTATTTTTAGCTGTACCTCACGTACACTAGGAGGTAGATTATTGAAACATGCCTACGAAGGTCAACATAATTTTAACGTTGTACCTCATTAAAGATTAATGGAACTGTAACTACACTACGAACTTCAGTCCTCGAAATAACCCATTTTCAACGTCAAGCTATTAGTTTCCGATGAGCTTGGCGTTATTATTTAAACGACTACAAGCTAAAGTTGTATACAGCAGACAGATCACATAGCTTGTATGTTATTCATCGATGGTGACCCCGATTCAATTTATTTTGGTTTTTGCTTTATTAAAAGATGTCAAATTCGGAGATATCGACCTAAATTATTATTTAGGCCAATAAAAGTTTAATCATACTTAATTATGGTATGTTACACTTACATGTATAGGTTCTAAATACTTTACTTACTATATAGCAGTGCACTTTCAATCTATTAACATAAATCTCCTAAATTTACCTTCATAAGTGAAAAATTCAGGTTATAAGGTATACTTCAACCGCAAGACTAAAGGTAGCACGATTGAATACGAAATATATACAAATTTGGTATCTACACACAGTCGTAGAATTATCTGTATCTTTTATAAATATAAAAATACAAACGGTTTTATTAAATTTTAATAGAGTCAATTATAAGAACATGCTGACTTACACATTCTGCTTGAGAATAAAATAAATTGTGTTGTATTGTTTGTTATATATTCAACAGTTTAATACCAAATTCTAGTGAAATACCTTTATTTCATTCCAAAATTTTTATATGAAATTCGTCTAAAATACATGTTGCTTGCACAATTTGAATTCGTTGTTTTTTTCGATAATGTTGTATATTGGATTCCAAGCGGTACAAATCGCCCATTACCATTTGCTTTGCAAAAACTTTTTTGAGGTCAAGTGCATGTGCTGCACGCTCCTTGCTCGCTGGCTGCGATACAATAAAGAAGTAATGAAGTGGTGAAGAATTAAGTTCAAAATATTGTGAATTTAACCACAAGCGGCGTAAAATTGTTTCTTTTTCTTTTTTGGTTGAGTAACTACTGTTGCATCATCCAATTTTAAATTGTATCAAGTACGTCTTTTTTTTAAATCTCGTCGTGACCCTGAAACGCAGTAGGTACAGTGTTTTTCCTTATATCCTTATTCCTTCGAGTCCATTTTAATATTTGCAGGGTTTTTTATATTTATTGGTGGTATCAATTGTTGCTTGAGGTGTTATCACATTGTTTTTTCCCGATGATACCGCCTATTTTCTGCAAAGATTTTGTAAATGTCTGAATTGCGGATACTTCACCAAGCGTTCAACACAAATTCAAGCTTGGCCTGCAGGAATCTCCGCTAATATTCTTGCAACAAAAAAAAAAGGACCGGTTTGAGAGAGACAATCAAGTAATTACCTTTTCTTGTTATTTTATTTATTCTTTTTTTCTTCAAGTTACTTGATCTTTTTTTGTCTCAAATTAAAAAAAAATAGTATTGTAAGTGTTCTCTTACGATGTACGAGAGTGAAAGGCGGCGCTACATTTAATTTTATAAATTAAGACAAGAAAGGCGAATTAACTTGAAGAGAAAAAAAATAAAATAACCTGACCGGTCCTATTTCTTGTCATGGGAATGTTGGCGTAGTCATGCAAGTCAACCTTCAAAGTTAGTATTATGTTCAGAATAAGATGGGAAGAGGGCTGGCCAGTCTAGAACATTCACGTTGTTCTCTATAAACCATTCTTTCACACGCCCTGCAGGCCCTGCTGCCCAGGGGTAGCCGCGTTATTTTGCTAGAAAATCCATTGCTGACCTTCAAATATATATGCTGTTCATGCAATGACTGATCCGACAGCCGTATGGCAGCGAGATAGAAATAATTTGGATTTCCACAGATTATGATAATATTATTGGAAACTGCCAAGTCCACATAAATTAATGTTTTTCTCATCGCTAAAGATGACCTGTTCCCATTCATCATTCTAATACAAGCGAGCTCGGCAAAATTGTAACCATCTACATCTTTTTGATGCTGAAGTAATGGTGACTTTTCTTTAGCTTTTGCTGCCAAAGATGGGGATATTTTCGGATTATTCTACGAACAGTACGTACACTTGCAGAAGTTCCAACTTTTTTCTTAGTAATACGCGCAGATGCAGTAGAAGTAAAATTGACCTACGTTCTCTCGCTGTTGTTGCTCTCGCTGTGCGACCTTTTCGGCTTTAACTATAACTGTCGAGCTCACTGTCTAGCAATTTCTCGGTTTGAATAAGCTTCTTGTTTAAATGTAAGAACTTTGCCCATCTCTATTTTTGTTAATCTTTTAGCTTTGTAGACCATATCTACATAATGTTAAGTTTGTATCTCAAATTGTTATTGTGTTAGAGCTAATTCTTGAATTGTGTGTCGTGATTGTTCATAAAAATGAATCCTACAGAATGAAGAGCCATCATAAAACACTTCCAGAAAAAGGGCATGACGCCAACTCAAATTCATAAAGACATTATGGCAACTATTAGTGAGTATGTAGTTTCTTATAATGTACTCAAACGCTGGTGTTGAGATTTTAAATACGGAAGAACATCCTGTGAAAACCAACATGACAGACAAAAAAGTACACGATATCGTACTGCAAGACCAACGAGTACGCATCAGGAACATTGCGGGAGATACGGGCTTATCATATCATGTGGTGTACAACATACTGACTAAAGAATTAGATATGAAAAAGATGAGTGCAAGTTGGGTGTCCCGAATGTTAATCATGAAAAAAAAACGGGTGGTGATTTGTAAGCATCTTTGAGGAAGGTACTGAGCATACAATGAGAACTTTCCTAGCCGGTATGGTCCACGGATGTGATAATGGGTGTACCATTATGATCCCGAGACTAAACTGCAAAGTAGAGAGTGGAAACATCACGGTTCTCCTCCTCCACGCAAATTTAAGGACGTGCCATCTGGTGGCTTCGCTATCTGTGTTCTGGAATGCTCAAGGAATCATCCTGACTGACTATTTGCAAACGTGACAGAGCATTACAGGGGAGTACTACGCACAATTGATTTCTAAATCGCGGGACGAGAAACGCCGAAGAAAGTTAAAGCACGGTGTGCTGTTCCATCAGGATAGTGCTCCCATCCATACATCTAGTATTGCTATGGCTGCTATACACCAAGCAGGCTTTGAATTAGTGAAACACCCGCCATATTCGCCGAATCCAGCCCCTAGTGATTACAGGCTGTTCCCCAAATTAAAAGAAATCTTACGTGCCGCAAAATTTTCCGGTAATTATGAAGTGATGCAAGCTGTAGAGAGGTGGCTTGCAGAGGCCGGACAAAACTTTTCCAGGAGGCTGTAGCTTTGCTATAAGATGGTCAGGGGTACAGTATACATATCCACCCTCGTATAATGCAGTAAATATATGATCAACGTCAATAAATAAACAATAGGTGCTAAACTAAATATCCTTTTATAAATTTCGGTATAACTTCCATATCGAATGACACCAATAAACTGTGAGGGTAATCAAGTGTCAATGCTCCGATAGACGAATAATAGAGGAAGGGGATTTTCAGATCTACTGTAGGATATAATAAACGATGGAAATATTGTCAAATTTATCTCCAGTAACATTACTATCTTATAATTAGCATCAGAATTTCAGGTGTGTGTAAACGAGTGGGCGGGAGTATATTGTGTTGGAAAGTCTCTGGCTCGTTAAATTTTTTAAATGGGTTCTTTGATTTAAAATTTTGATCTATTTGTCTTTACTTTAAAAGATTATGTTTTCCAATTAAACTAACCAAATGTAAAGTTGAAAAGATAAATATATTAAATATATAAATTAATTAATATATACCGCTCTTTTACAAAAAAAAAAATTACAGAAAACCTAAGGCAATCCCTATCTAACTAATCTTTAAATATTCTAATTTACGAAACAAAATGAGAGCAGTGGATACAAATAATTTTGAAGAACTTTAGAAAATTCGACGTCTTTAATCTTTGAAGTCGTACATAAAGAGGGAGCACTAACAGTACTTTTCGTCCAAGTTATAACATCAACCATAATAAAAAACAGCAAGCAGCAAACAGTGACCAGAATATATCTGGAATAGGTAAACTAGTAAAATTTAGAAACATTCATTGATAAATAATAGACAATATTTCATATCATTAAAATATCTATGACTTTCTATACTCAATGTGCACGTACATGTATATATATTTATATGTTAATGTGTCTATTCAGCATCTAATTCGATCTAACCATTCTTCATCTCGATAACGTAATTACACTAAACTTAAGACTTAAACGTAAAACTTCTTTGACACAAATAAATTATGTTAATCTCTAATGTGACGTAAGTGCACTAATTAATTAATTAAATCTGCATAACATGAAATCATGTAACTGTTTTGCTTTTAGTTTTTACTGTCGTATAGAAGCGCAACGATTACGATTAAGTCGTGCATTATCTAGAAAATCTCGAGATCTTTAGATAAATCCTATCGGCGACAAGGTCAATGAACTGCTTCTTGCCTCGATCGTTCATTGCGTCCTAAACACCCTCAGGCATTTTAACCGAACTGTCAATTTCAACAGAAATCGTACCAGTAAATGTTTGACAATATAATCAAAGAAGAAGAATCTAAAATTGTGTTTTCGTAAGAATTTAAGAAGAGAAACGTCACTTGTTTGAATTGAATTGCGCGAAACATGTTCTGCTTTATTGCGTTCACGATTCGTCCTGTTTCACCTCCTTCGTCTTTTTTTCCTCCTCGAATCTTACAAAGTTAAATCTTTGTGGCTTAAAATCTAACCAAGTCAACTCCAAGAGACGTACCTATAAACCTTCTGACAATGATTATAATTGTATAGGTACGGACGAGTGTCTCCTTTTTTTTTTAGTTTTTCTACTTCTTTTTTTACTTTTTTTCTCTTTCGACTTTAAACATCTTCGACGCTGAAAGGTAATAGTGGAATAGTTTTATACAGCTCTTTCACATCAAGGAAGGAATTGCAAAAAATTCATCAAGGTCGTTAGCACACCACAAGGACACCATGACAGAAGCAGAAATCGGGGCTATTTTTATTATTTTGTGTAACTCGAGATAGTAGTTTTGAAATGCTGCTGTACGTTCTCCGGCTCGTTTGCCACGAAACTTTTTGCAATTCCGTGAATTGCGAAAATTCTGCATGGTCAATTCATTGACGTTCTGGTATGCTGGTAATAAAAACAATTCCATGGGATTTAAGATATTTGCTCGTAGTTTTATTTTGCTTTTAGTATAACTTTACGGATATTGAATGTAAGAAATCACTAATTTAGTTATCGGTAATGAAATGCTGTCGCAGTTATATATATAGAAGCAAATACGTTATGGAAAAGAGATATGTCAAGCTGGAGTTTAATAAATGTTAGGAAATATAAAGAATCTAATTTAGTTTTAGTTATACTCTACCGCTCATAAGTTTAAGATTACTTTGATATATTTCAACTGAACACCAATTTCTGAGATTATCAGTTTTTTTGAAATATAACGTCCACTTCTATTTTCATTGCGAAGAATAATTATTACACAGTGTTTTTCAATGTTTAGCTCTTTGTTTTATCTATCTCGTGCAAATTAATTTGACAGAACTTAACAAGTATTAACGGTGAAAACACAATAGAAACTGACTACCATCTAAGGACCACGCAACGGAAAAGATGTCATAAAAATATTTCTTAGAATTACATACAAACATATCTGGAATGTGCAGTTCATAGAAATGCAATTGTTAAATTAAATTTATGCAAGTTATACAGTTTTTGTAATTTTAGAAATGTTATTAACCATATTAAAGAAATTAGGTTTCTGGGTTGAAACCGCACCGCAATTGCATGTGTCTGTCGTGCTAATTACTTCTTCAATATAGTAATATTTCTTGCAGTTCCCAGGTGCTTCAGAATTGTTGATCTACGAGGGTTAGTCAAAGACTAATGCCTCCTACTTTTTCTCCTTTTAATTGTCAATAAGTGCAATTACGTTGGTTGAAAGCCACAATATTGATTATTAATTTGTTTCTTTTCAATATAATCTATTTCTATAGTTTTGGTCCATCTTTGAACAAGAGCATGTATCCCAGTGTGGTAAAAAGCACGATACTGTTTCTTAACCCGTTGACGTACGGACGTTTTCACAGCTTCCTCTTCTTCACGGCGAATTCTACTATAATTACACCCTCTGCGTTCCAGAAACTGTCGCCATAGCTTTTCCTGCTGATCGCACAGTTCATTGGTTGTGTCTTTAATTCAGATTCACAAAAATTAACCGATGATTTGTCTTCGGTCATAATTCTTTTTCCGGAAAATCATTTTTCTCCAAACGGAAGCGCTGTAAATCTCGTGAGGCTATTATTTTTCTTGTTTCTTTAATCCGGTCGGTTAACATTTTTGGTAACCACTTTGCACAAACCTTTGAATATCGCAGTTGTCAAATAATCGTCATCATACTGCCTTTATTGAGCGAGGGAATAATGCATCACAATTCATTTGCAACAATCCGATGGTCGCCATGAATGATGCCATGTTGCGTGGAGTCACTGTAATCAACAATCTGTCGCTCCGCTTTTCATCAGTCAACGGCGTTTGTCTTTGTCGACTTTGTTACAGCGACGAATCCATCGTCTAACAGTGCTGACATCCACTGTTGCATCACCGTACACATTTTTCAATTTTCCATGAATGCAAATGGGCGTTTCACCTTCTGCATGCAAGAAGTCAGAAAAAAATACGATTCATTAGATATTGACTGATCCTCATACATTTAATGCCGTTTTTATTGCTTTATTATCAAGTAAGAAGGATATTCTTTTACTTTTTCCTCCAACCTGTCTTTTAAATATTTTCAAATGTATGTAGTAATATACATCACTAGGCCCTCAGGAGATAGTTTGAGAAATATCTGAGATTCTGCTGTAATTCTTATTCGAATAGCACAAGATAGAATAGATCCCCCAGTTATGAATTAAATTTTCTTTTTCAGAAATCACTTACTTTCTTTCCCCCGTATACTTTTCCCGGCATTTTTCTTTCCAACACTTCTAAAGCTTTACTTTCTTTTTGATGTAGTATCCAACTCTCGTATGAATATGTATTTCCTTAGGTAGTACTACAGTTTAGCATATTTGAAATATCAGATACATTATTTGATGACGAAAATTTCTTCTAATGGTATAATACATCTTGAAACTGCAGCTATTCTTAAATATATTTCTTCCTTTTCATCTGTTGTGTGAAGTATTTGACCCTTATGACACTATACTCGCGTCGTCATTTTCAGTCTTGTAGACTTAGATCCTTGGATTTTTCGCTTCATAGTTAGCTATATACCTTGTTTTAGTTTTCTTGTTTTTTAATCATTTGTCCTTTGCTGTATGTAGTAGTTCTGCAAGAGCAGCTATACTATTATTTCTTATTTTCATTACTATTGCAATGTCGTCAGCGTAGGCTAAGCACTAATTCTTGTGGTTGGATATGTTTTCGGTTCTGCTGATCCCGTTTTCCATAACTGTTACTTCTAATATAAGATTAAATAGCGTGGTTGAGGGATGTCCTCTATTTGCGTGAAAATTTTCCGAGACACAACCAACTATGACTATCTTGCATATTATTTCTTTTAAAGTAGTTTTAAGTAGCCTTGCTAATTTGTTAGGATTATTGACCTTTCTTAATGCTACGTAGAGTTTGATTTGCTTGATGGTACTATAAACTTGTTTAAAATCTATCAATAGGCTCTGTAATGGTAATTTTTATTCAAGGCTATTCTCAAGTATTTGTTTGATGGTAAAAATTTGGTCCGCAGTTGATCTATTACTTCGCAGTGCGTTTTGGTGGCTACCATTTTCATTTTTAGGTATTCCTTCGTAGTATTACAGATTGCCCCCCTTTTAGGAAATTAGGAGCAGCATAGTTTTCTTCTATCACTTCGGTATCTCTTCTGTCCGCCAAATCCCACGTCTATGGTCATATTTTTTATAGTATTTCACCTACTTTTGTATTATTTCTATTGAGGTTTTGTATCTTTAGGAAATTTTACGATTTCCAGCACTTGAGCAAAATTTTCCCAGCTACTTACTTCAAATGTTTCAGCAATCTTCCTATACGTGGAACTCTTCTCTTCTTCTGATTCCTCCTCATTTAGTATGTTTGTAAAATGCTCTTTCCATCGATGTAATCTCCTCTCTGTATCTTCGATTACGTTGCTTGCTTATCTTTAATTATAGTTGATTTTCGTTGGTGTCTCTGACTTTTTAACCCTTGATAAGATCAAATAGTAGGTAACATTTTCATTATGACAAGTCTGCATGTTATAGTTAATGGGATAGCTACATATCTACCATTAAACTGTCGCGTAGATATGTACGTACCTTATTTTCTTAATCCCTAATTAATAAATATTACCTGCCATATTACAACAAATGCATAAAACACAAAAAACAAAAATTAATATCTACTCCAATCGTTGTAAACAAGCAGCTGTCTTTGCTAAAGACCGTTACATATTACCCGCGAAAGAGATTGTAGTATAACTTAATACTGTTAATCTTTTTTATTAACTTTTAAACGTCACTATCGTCTTCGTAGAAACATAAAGTTGGCCTTGGTATTAATTCGAACCATGCGCTCGCAACCTTACTTTTTTTCTTAGCAGCTTTCTTGTAATGAACGCCGCAATGTTTGCGTTTTGTGAGGTTCTATATTTGCTCGATTCGAAGGAAGAGAGACATGTAGAAAGAGAAACAGAGAACATTTATATCAATAACTGCAACGAGTTCATTATTTTGACACTTCGCATCATTACATTCTTCTTGCGACAGGTTGACCTCGACGGTAATAATTCCTATCTGGTTTTTAGTTGTAGGAATAAAATGATGTTATCACTACAGAACCTAACGACATATATTTTAACGTTTCCGAGTTATCAATCATTGAAATGCTTAAACATAGAGTGTAGAGTCAACGTTGGTTAGGTGGTGATATATTTTAATTAGAATTGACCTTCTGACGTGGTTTCCTGCTTTATAATCTATAGCTTACATCGACTCCCAATTGTTACTCTTATGAGCTTAATTTGTTACGCTCCGACTACTAGGTTCACTTTTACTTAATTTATCTCGACTGGGACTAACACCGGCACTAAAACTAATCCGAATAAGTCGTCTACTTGGGCTAAATTTAAGAGTAGATATACCCGTGTCATTATAATGAAGAGCTTAGTGTCATATTAAAATCATTATTAGATCTATTTTAAGAAGGGAATAACACTTCAAGGCAAGTCTGGCCTCACTGCATTGAAGAAAGAAGAAAGGAATTGTAAATATTTTTTAACATCGATGGATATAATAAATCAACATTTTAAGGGTAATGGGGTAAGTGATATAGTTATTGGACAGCTAAGAGACAGAAATTGTTACTTTTTTTACCTTCAATCCAAAATAATAATTACGTTGCTGTTGTAGCTAAATAAAAGAGAAAATTTCAATATTTAGAATGATGTGCGGTTATATTTCTTTTATGATAATTTTTTCCAATTTTAAATTAAAAATTAACAAGGATTTTGTAAGAATGAGCTTTCGTTATCGATACATGTAGCTGTTTCGGTTATCACTGATTGAAATTAATGATTTAACGTTAGCATACTTTCAGTCCAAGTATCTACATATATGATAAATCTTGAACATTGATCTCTTCAGATTATTTTACCATGGAAAATTCTTTGTGTAAGCGAAAAAGCGTTTTCGTCAACATTTTTGGAAGATTTCAATTTTCGGTTCTTCAATAGTATTTCTTAAACGTTTCAAAAGTAATCACGTTCATATCATGGTTGAAGCTGTTATTGCATTTACTGCATTCACTGACTGAAGGATCCACTCCCTAAACACGGAAATCATGATGATTTCTCGTTTTAGTACTAATGATAATATGCCTTTATTTCCTACTATCAAGGTATGAAATACCTCAGTCGAAGTGGTTAGGTATAAATGATAGCAAAAAAAAAAATTACAATTCAATTAATTAATAACAATTCAAAAATATGTATTTGTAAATATTTACAATTTAATTACATATGTAGATAAATGAAACTCATTTGGATTATAGAAACATTTCTGAAACAGTGGTTGTTTTAAATGTTTTTTCTATATTGCCATTATAAACTTTTAGTATTTATGTTACTACACCCTTATATATGTATATATATATATATATATATATATTGTTTGCGGCAAACAAAGAGTTGCTTTTTGACATTCCCGAGTATAATACTTATGGGTTATGGCTAATTTCGTACTAGGCAAGCAAATCACTGTAATATGTTTTCGCGAAATGTTTCTAAGGGAGAATTTCTGAAGGATAAGCACTTGTACATGCTCTTTCCAGGATAGTGCGCTATCAAGTAATAAACCTAAAAGTTTTACGTTATTAGTTGATGTTGTCTATCTTTAAAACGTATTTTTGTTTTACGTATGTCAAGCTTTACATTATTTTCGAGGAACCAGTTGATTCTTTTCAGCAACATCAGCAATTTAACCTTCCAACATATAATTGTTCTTTAGCTCGACAATAATTGACTTGTCATCTGCATACAAAGAGATAAAATGCTGTATTACTTTTGGATGATTGTTCGTGTGTAACATAAACAGGAATGCTCCTAATATGGAACCCTGCAAGACGACTTTTTGATTTTACAGCCAAGTGACTCCGTTAGAATTTACTTGCACGAACTGCATTGTGTTTGTTAAATAAGATTTTAGTAGGGCATGTATCGTCTCTCTGAAATCCATTCTTTACAGTTTCTACTTTCGTTATAATAGATATTAATACAATAGCTCTATAATTTTCAATGTTTGTGTCATCATCACTTTTATATATCGGTATTACAGTAGCTGTCTTTAAATTATCGGGATGTATATCCGTTTCGAAGGAAATAATATATCTGTAAAACTGTATTAGTTTCGTTGATAATTTATCTGCTAATACAGTGTGTTCCAATGAAGTTATTATTCCAAAGGCTTCCATAGAGTCAACGCTATATAGTGTAATCAACGACCGCCTTTACCACTGGTGTACATTTTTCTTGTCTTACAACTTTAGTCACATTTTCTCTTCGGAAATTTATCAGATTTTTCCAGCCTTCTTCTAGAGACTTAAATACTGCCACATTACTCTTATGGTGTAAGAATACAGTGCAATTCAAAATATTTGTAATTTCGAACAAAGTTCGTAGATTTCATATGTTGATTGCGTGACATAGCCGTCGACAAAAGAAGGAAAGGACGTTCCCGATACACTCGTAAAACAACTGTTTTTTTAGCCACCCGTTATCACTGCTTTCGATTCTTCATTCATTTGGATTTGATTTCAAAATTTCGAATGGTAATTTCTGGTATGCACAGATAACCATAGGTACAGTTATATTTCCATCAACAAGAAATATGAACATAATTCGTATTAGAAAATTTCTGAGGTGTGGTAGACTGCATGGTTGGTATATTTCCTAATCCCCCCCCTCGTTTCAAGATCAACTGTGCACACAATTGTAACAGAACACCTACGCTACAAAAAACTGTGCGCTTGATGGGTTCCAAAGATGTTGTCTGATGATGACCACACGACTTTCGTGAACTGAAAAGTGGCTGGGATGGGAGAGCTTCCAGAGTACAGAGCAACTTCGAAGCAACATCGCGGACCTTCTCCATAGATATGACAAATGCCCTAATCTTCACGGTATATTCACATTATATAGAAAAGTAACCATGTTTGTAAATAACTTTTGGTAATAAATTCATTTTGTTTGTGTTTCTTTTATGACGTATCGGAGGTTAAAGAATAGTCGTCGTATATACAAATTTCAAATTAAAATTCCATTTTAATAGGCGCACGTTAATAAATTAAGTACTGCCATTTATGACATTTACATTATTGACTGAATAGATGGAAAATAATTGTCGTTTCACACTAAATATAATAGTAATACGGAATAAAAAAACAGTTGAACAAATAATACTAAATTATTTTATATTTTAACGAATCGCTACATGCGGTAGTTTTTCGACAATTAAAAAAAAATTCAATACCTTCAGGTAGTCCTGGTATAGTTGAGATCTCGTACAGTTGAGATCTCGTATAATTGATATTAATCTGCCTCACAATACAATATTACAGTCACGATCCATTACGACGTTATACGATCATTTATATTCTATACCGTTAGTGAACAATTGCCCATTTGTACTACATTAGATTCCTCTTAAAATTACATAAACGTGTTGCCTATTTTATTCATTGATGTAAAAAATGAGGAGCACACAGCTAGCATGACGTAACCGGTGAACTAAGCAGTAAGCAAAAAATCTAGAAACAGAACCTACAAGCTGTGTACTAATATAGAATGTGGCCTAATATTGACTTAGACCGTACTTTCTCACACACGAACAATCCATGAATGTCGAGCAGACATCTCCATAGTCACTGGCAACAAAGCATTTCTGCCTTTATGCTGCTAGAAAGTAAATATTGTTCGCTTAGAATAACAACACATTCGTGTACAGTTATTCTCCTAATAAGAAATTACGTCTACAGTGGACCCTTCTTTCTTGTAGGTACCGCTAGATAAGCTATATTTGTAGAATATCTATATAATGAACTGATTTTATCTAATTTAGAAAACCGAATAACTACTCAACCACAAAGGTGGTACCCCCAACATATTCGTTGCTTGCTTACCATACATTTATGAAATCAAACGTGCAGGTGAGGAATGTATTAACTAAGGAAGCAATGTTTGGGAATATCTGGTACATCAAGTAAGCAAATTGCTATGTTTTTGTATTTGTCCTATATTAGTAAATCGGAGTCACTGATTTTCCACTACACTGTTTTTCAAATAACAAGATACGCATTGCAGCTGTAAAAATCTTAATTTCAATGTTCACAATGTACATACAACTAAATTTGAGTCTATTAGTCTCAGTATATAGACATATTCCCATGAGAATCTATTGGAATAAGAGGCTAAACTTTTCTTCGAATAGAACCTTGTTAGCTTTTAACAATCTAATTAAGGCGAAGTATCCGTATTATTCTGTTTTATAACGTTGGATCGACACCAATTTTTCGATAATATTGTTTCTTATTAAACATTTATATTGCAGCAACTCTCCGCATTTGTTTACGAAGCAATTACAATTTTTTTAGAACAGCAAAATAGCAAAATAGAACAAAAATAGATAAACAGCATGGTTTTAAATAGTAGTAGTATATCACCCAATTTAAATATTGGTCTGTAATGGGCAGTGAACAAATTAATTAATCAATTATTCTAAAGACAACAAGGCAAGTTCCTTAGATCTAGCCCTCAGTGACTTTTTCCTATTCCCAAACCTGAAAAAAAACTGGGGGGACAGAGACTTTTCCCAAATGAGGAGGTCATCGCCGCTGCAAATGACTATTTTGCAGACCTTGAAACATCCTATTTTTCTGACGGCTTGAAGAGACTGGAGCACTGTTTAAAAACTGTATTGATCTTTGAGGAGACTACATCGAAAAACAAAAATAAAAAGCCACACCAATACCGTGTTTCCTTGTCAATTTCGGAAACATTCTAGGTCGCGCTCGTACCTATGTTTAGTATAAATAATGTAAGGAAAAATGCGCCACCAGGAATATTTTATAATACATAGAAAAAAGCAATTGGAAGAAACCATGTTAGAAACAACGAACGAGGAATTATGCGTAATGCATTGGCACAACAAGAAAGAATGCGATATTACTAATAAATTCGTATATTGTGTAATACATATGTATATTTTATACTGAAAAACGTTTCGCAATAGTTAACCGCGAATCTGACACTGTTACACTACCTTTACAGATGTCAAACTCATCAAGAAGTATAGAAATCGCCTCTGCTATTTTTAGTATTTCCTTCTTAGCATACATTTGAATAGGAAAATCTTTGTAAGGCGTCCAACTTTTTCCATTAAACATAGCTGGTTGAGATACTACTATGCCTGGACGAAATTCAAAGCAGCCATTTGAGAGTACACCCAATGAGATAATTTCATCAGAAGGCTTATTCGAACACCATATTTTTATTACTTTTATCGTAGCGCTTATGTTTGAGTATGTAGGTGGTCTTCCTAAGCGTGTGCGTGCTAAACTTCTTATTTCTTTTACTTTAGTCATTATATCAGGTAAATCATCGGTTAGATATTTGATATAGCGTAATTCTGATGTGATCTTTCCCAGTGGCAATGTAGATCCACCATTAGTTCTTAGTGCTCTTAGATATGGTCTGCGAATGTCACACTTTTTTATAATACTACCAAGGTCTATAAATAAATGATCTATCATTCCCCATACCGGCGGCGCTGCTAATTCATTCAGAGGTATATTACACTCTTTTGCAATGAGATTTAAAGGACAATCTCCTAGATCGGCTGTAATGGCAACTACATTGGATAATTTGATTCGCGTACAATTCTGGCACAGTATCGACGCAATAAAGCAATTAGATGACTGTGGACCAGTAAATATAATCTTAATAGTTTGTTTAGCGAACGCATTTAAACTATCGGCCAACATATGTGCAGCGTAAGTGCGTTGAATATACCAGCAATCTTTATCATCCATACTGTCTATACTATTATCGCTGATATATATGAACATATCACAATTTTCAAATGCCTTTTCGAAAGTTGTAACTAATTGAACGTCGTTATTTAATAGTGATATGCCTTCCATCATATCTATGAGATAGTCTAGTCTTCCTTCGACATCTGTGTCAAAATCAAGTAATCTCAATGTAATTCCATCTTCACCAACTACTTCCTTTACCTGCAATAGTTGAAGTAAGAAACAGAAAACGTAACACCAGTTTATTCCCATCACTGTAATTATTTTTAAACCGGACACACTTTCCTTTTTATATTTTTCGGCTTCAAAAAACTGTGTATTATCAGCCACAAGACTTTCCAAATCTTCTTTTGGCAGGATCGATTCTAAACCATAATAATCATAGCAATACTCCCAAAAATCACTTATTGTTCCAATAAGTGTTGCTCGTCCGCCAGTTCTAGCAGTTTCTTTCCAAATAAGGGGCGATTGCGTATGGTGCCATTCATTTTCAGTGTTAATTGCTGTTAACCAGTATTCCCATTCACCACTTTCTTTTTGTATCTTCCTGTAGTTGAAATTCGGAAGATTTGCTTTTAGGTAGTTGCACACATATGCAACGTGAACAAAACCAGAACAGTCAGGTTTTCCAGCAATAACATAATATGCCATATTTACAGAAAAATATCAAGATGTCAAAATGACAAACACGCTGTTGCAATGAAAACATTTTATTGTACCACAGCGCAGTTAAATCGAAATGACAAAGTTCTGGGGAAAGTTACACGCGTTACATGTATTAGTAAAGGTAAAAATATTAAACGTAAAAACAAATGTCTGCGAAAGGAACAAATGGATAAAGTAATACTATAAAAAATTAAATTATTAAAAGCAGTCATTACATTTCAATATAATATTCTTCCGATGTTCGAGCTTCTGGGCTCCTTTAAAGTTTGAACGAATACTAGACGTAAATAAACATATACCTGTAATATATTACGCATTATTGCAGTTGTCATCTATTACTGGTTTCTCCTACATTTCTAACTAACCCCGTACATATTATTTAATTTCGTTACGCGCACGGAGAATCACGCAGAACCATACTCTATTTTCCACTAATATATATAAGCTGAGCTAGTAGAAGATATTCATTTTCATGTTCCTAATTCTAGCTTCTAAAGCCGCACATCAGAAATACCCTGAATCAGTTTGTATTTTACAGGCACTATGACAAAAGGTTTATTTTGTTGGGCGCTGTTCTGAGTGATGACAAAAACTCCAATGATAATTCATCGTCAACAATATCACAAGACTGGTGACAAAAAAATGTTTTTCAAAGATATTCCTATTTTGGTTGTTTAATTATTTCCTTTATTTTTTGTGTAAAATTTAATACACCCGCAAAGTTTCGCGTACCAAGTCACGTTTCTTTTTGTCAGAAATATCAGTAGCCGCTTGATTTATATTTTAGATGTTATAAATTTTCCGTCGTTTCATTTTTTCATTTTCTATACCGTATTTCTTTCAATATTTTTGTTGGGATTTTTGAATCGTTAGTTTTCATATCAAACTAAATGTTTATAGAAAAATGCAAGTAGTTTGATTTACAATTTTGAGAGATGTATCTCATGCGAATCTGATGTAAGTCTGACTTGATGGATCCATGCAGAACTTTAACTTAATTTTTCAGTAATATTACTGAGAATTTACAAATATTTTGTTACTATTCATTTCAAATCACTTAATCCATTGGGACGATATGAAAGATAGTACAATACCAATTGATTGTTTCTAACTTTAGTTACTCACAAACGTTAGTACAAATATGGCAAACAATCCTCTCCTGAAAATATATCACGATTTTAATTAAGCACTATTCCTTTATAGTGATTTGAATTTTCCTTTATTTATGGTTGAAAAAATTTTGAAAGCAGCAGTTACTATAACAAGCGTGCTATTGTCATCAAATTTTATTATCGTTTAACGCGGCGGTAAATAGAAGTTTTACTGAAAACCGATGCATTAAAGTGAATTTTATTTTTAGCAGACGAGTATCTGAAGGCACAAGATCAGGTGATTTTTTAAAACAAAAGAAAGAAGGTCGCTCATTTTTCTGGATGTTTACTAAAAAATGCGAAGCATTTTGATGTGCTCCGGCTTTTAACGACATGACATGTTTATTAAAGTCAGCTATTATGGAAATAACGACAGTTATTACGTTGATGCATCGAGTCAAGGTTTCTTTTACTTTTCGCTCAATATAAGTTCAATATAAGTTGTGCAGTATGTTTTGAGGAACAATGGTTGTAATGAAGAGGCACAACTTATCGAAGGTACTGCGTAAGGTAATACTTTAGTACGAAGTAGTTATTAATGAAGAAGAAGATGCCAATCAGTTTTCGGCGCAATCCATGTGTTTACGGAAAAAATAAAAAAAAATTATTTAAATAGAATCTTTAAACTGCATATGACGAATATGAATTTGAGTACAGAATTATGCTTGTTAACTTTGTATGTTAAGCTTTAGCAACATCTAAGAATTTACCCAGAAAATTAGAAAACATAATTTTGTATGTTACCTAAATATGTATCATTTACACAGAAACCAAGGCCTTCAAGAAGCTTTTCATACATATTCTCTGTTGATGGCGCCCCAGTAGATACAACATTTTGAAATATGACTTAACGTACGCGTGTTCCTCAACCGAGTAAAAGTTTGGTGACTCGATCACTCATGGCGCCAGCCTGCTCGTCGGCCAGGGAGTGGGTCTAAGTTTTGTTTTTATTATTTACAAAAATAATTTTTTTGCAATTCCAAGATGTTACAAATTTATTTTTAAAGGCGAATTTACTCCTATAATGAAAGAAATTGCTTTACAATTTATACTCGGAAAAATTTACTTTTTATCAACAATTTAACTAAAAGAAAGTAAAATAGAAAAAGTGAAGTTCATCCATTTCGTTATAAAGCTTCAACAAAATAATAAATTAAGTTTTAACTGATAAGTGTTAAACAATTAATCAGTTCTAGATTAATTCACTTACCTGAAGTGAAGAATTCTTGATGCAGAGAGAAGTTCACGCTATAGATTTTACCACTTAAGGTTTCTTATATTTTCCACTGTCGAAAAACAAGCTAGTCTTGACCGGAGATATTCGAAATTTCTTCTTACGATTACCATTTCCAACGACGATTATTAATACGCTAACCAACAGGAGAAACTTAAAGATCTCCAGTTAAGTTCTCCACACTAGGAAAATCAAACTCCACACACGGAAAACAGAAAAAGGAAAAGCTCCGTAATGACGGGGAATAAAAAGGATAAGATGATTTGCGATGAGAGAATCAGAACCTCGTGCACAAATCAAAATGGTTATGGGAATACTGCCCTTCAAATCCGGACATACCGGTATAACCAGTGCCATAGCTATAAAAAAACAAACTCTCTAAAAAGAAATAATCACGACAGAAACACCGAGAGGACGAGGATTGCATTGAATAAGATTATTTACGATTACAAAATCAGCATCTCCTACCCAAAATCAAAATGGCTTCGAGAACGCTGCCCTTCAATTCCGGACATACCAGTATAACATATGCCGTTTCTTTTCAATATCAATTAATTTCCAAGAACACACAGCCAAATACTACACGGTAATTTTCAGTATGTTTTCATTTAAATTCACGCTCTACGTGAAATCCCAAAAATACCTCAAACCAACTCATTTAGAGTATCACAACCAAAGTGCCGGAAAGTCTAGAGGTTAATATTCCCCTCACCACATAAATTCGTTTACCGATCAATAATAAAGATGGAAATGATAAAATAAAAATTGAAAAATATTAACCAATTATTGATTAGAAATGTTTAAATGAAATAAACAAACAAAAAGAAGTATGTACCAAATTAATCAAAGACTAACAAACAAAAAGAATTTGAATTCCCAGAGCGAAGAAAATTTCACAACACTACCGTCTCGTGTAAAGTATTGTCAACTCTAAAAAAATTGTTGAGCGCGATCTATTGACATCTCGCGTAATCCTATGAACCGCTGATCGAAGAAGAAACCTCAGAATGGTAAACTCAACTATACTCTACGTACAGAGCAAGTATGGGCAACCTTTGACATGTTGTGGGCCAAACTTTAGTGTGTAAATACGTTCGCGGGCCGCGCTTAGAAGTAGTGCATTTCGAAGTAGTGTATGAGCAAGTAGTGTAATATTTTTTTTAATTGGGTTTTTCACAATGTCTCGCGGGCCGGATCAAATCTTACAGAGGACCGGTTGTTGCCCATATATGGTATAGAGCGTAAAATTAACGAAATAAGAATTGTACTGAACAAAACCAAAAATAATTTTGATACGATAAGCGGAATGTAACATTCCTTGCGCCCAGCAAAAGAAGCTTCATATAAAATTGTCAAATCTTTTCCTCTTCATCCCAGGAGAATGCTTAAGGAAAAGAGAGTTATAAAGATAACTTTTAGTCGCGCAACATAGTAGCTACCATAACCTGTTATGGTAGTTAGGATTTCGCGCTATTTACAATAATAACTTCCTAGAAGTATCATTTGTTATTTGTTTCTTTAATATCACACGTAGTGTTTTTATACTTCAACTACTGGATTCAATACACTCACGTTGTGGGAGTGTTATCTGTCAACTAAAAAAAAACATAGAAATGCATAAATGTTCATATAACGAGTACATTATGTAAGGACGTATTCATAATAAATAGGTTTTGATATTCACTTCTAGACGTAAAAGGCAAGGTTATGCTGCGTTGACTTCACTTCCGCGTGTTAACTATGCAGTAAAGATGTAGATGAACGCATGGACATATACTTAGGTACATAATGTAATAACGTTGATTATATTGTATTTTGAGCATTGAATTCTGGAAAAAGAACCGTGTATTAAGGAGCGTCGTTTCGTTTTGTTTCAAATAAATCTGCATTTTTCTATGAAAATGTATTGTTAACAACTATTTATATTTTTAGAAGATTTTTGAAGTACGATCTAGTATATATATATATATATGTAAGATTTATTACCTAATTCGGTTAAATTCTTCTTGCGGGCGAAAAATTAAACAAAAAGTAAACATAGCCAAGTTGACGCGACACCAACTACGTGAGAATATCCGTACGTCGCGTGACAATATTTTCACGTTACTAATGGAAGGTTAAATAAGTTAAATAAAAGATCTATGTTAAATGGAATTTATCCCAATAAGAATCTTCACAATGGTCGCCAAATTTATACAAATCTTATACTACAGTAGACGAACAATAACTTCCTTCGCGTTTTCTGTTACGATTTAACCTCATTTACGGAGGTACTTACCGGTTTCTGAAGGTGTGTGAAAGGAAATTTTTATCGAAATATAAAACGATACCTGTCATAAATACGTGCTCTTGAAGATTGATTGCAATTACTGTGTGTAAAATA
This sequence comes from Trypoxylus dichotomus, assembly GCA_023509865.1. Lineage (NCBI taxonomy): Eukaryota > Metazoa > Arthropoda > Insecta > Coleoptera > Scarabaeidae > Trypoxylus > Trypoxylus dichotomus. The sequence goes on from CM042074.1 coordinate 46,602,062, forward strand.
CTTTATAGAATGTAATAGATGGTACAGGAACATAACATCTATGCAGGTAATAGTTTTGAACGAAAATAAGTGGTGCATCATTACGGGAGTGATTGCGACAATATTGTGAGAGTGTTTATAACCGTTAAAGTTATTTTTTTAGATATATTTTAGATAGGTTATAAAATGCGTACAGCGCTTAAAATAAATAAAAATTATTATTATATATGCAGAGAGTCGGCAAAGCAGAAAGCATGGGCTGCCATATGTGTAACTTTATAATGAAAGGATTATTTACGAAGTTGGATGGATTAATGTAGAAGTTAAAAAATAAATGTGGTATAGTCATACTTATAGTGTCAACATTTAAAAAAATGAATTTTTCCAAGTATATGACAAAGGACATTTCGTGAGACGGGGAAGGACACGAATAACGATAATTACGGAGATAGATCAATTAAACGTATTGGAACAGAACACTATTAATTACTTATTTTTATTATGCACAATTACTAATAAATATCACTTTTGCGTAAACTTTTGTATTGATTAAATAAGAAAAACAAAAGTAATATTTCTTTGGTAAAGTAATTTTAAAAAGTTCACCCTCTATATGAAGACATATAATCGTTCAGTGTTTTGAACGAAAAATATGAAGAACAATACTAGGTCTGATAAAAACTGACAGTAACGAATACAGGCGTAGAATAAATTGTGAAGTTGCAAATGAGTTGGAAGGTATGGACGTGGTCAGAAAAATAAATCAACAGAGAACAAGATGGTTGGGACATGTGCGGAAAGCGGGGAATAACAACACAATCTACAATATGCGGAGTTGTAATTGGGAGGCAGAAAAATATGTGGGCGACCCAGAACTACTTGGCTGCAGGAGGTGAAGGCGGACTTTGGTAGATCTGGCATGTGTAGATGGTAGGAGAAGACCCAAGACAGAGACAAATGGAGAGGCATATTCGAGAGACGTAAACCGAAGAAAATGGGGATTGATCTACGCCGCAGATTTTTTTAGATCTAGAAAGCTTTAGAAGTGGTGATAATCACTTGGGTTGTTTTTTCTGAAGTTGGTCGTAAATAAAGTAACATAAAAAAGTTCCTTGAAATAATTAGTACATTCCTTCTGCAAAAGAGAGCACACCATAGTATTTAAATGTAAATATGTACTTCACAGGTATCGCAGTAAAGTCCACTCCACACAAATTAATAATTATTCGGAACGCAGTGTTTGAATAGCACGTGAACTCCCACTGTTAACCGTGTTACCGACTAATTGTAAAAATGTATCGCACATGTAAAATTTCTTACGCGGGCTCTAAAAGTTCTTAAAATACATAACTTTTTACAACTAATGGGTGATCCCAGATGTCTTGTATCTTTTCGGGGAAGTAAGGAACGACACGGACTATATCTTTAACAGAGCATTATGGCATTAGATCAAGCAGACTCGAGTGTGCAATTGGGGGTAGTTGTCTATTCAGCAAGTTTCTGTTCTTTTTCATAAATATCGCTTCGTACGCGTCTAATTCTCTACGCGAATTTACATTTCTGAGTAGCTTTAGACTTTTTAATTCGATATTATGTCCGGATTCTTCCATATGCTCTGCCGCGCTAGATAGTTCTGGTTTATCGAAGCGATAGTGCTTAATATGTTCTTTATGTTTGTACTATACACAATTATCCTTTCCGTGACTATACTCATGATTGTACCAAAATTTTGGACAACAACTGTACTTGTACGGAACTACTTGCAACTAACACAATATACAGTCCAACAAAACTTGTATTACGTATTTCTTTATTGTAAACACAACACTTTAAACCACGGTTAAATACTCCTTTTTGTTTGTCCAATGTAAAGTATATCACAATCATTGCATGAGATTTGGTAAATTCCAGACCTTTCCATCATATCCGGTTTATCTTTGGGATTGCCCAAGAGGTTCTTTAAGTTGCTTCACGTTCATATTTTGTTGGCGCAAAATATTATTTAACCCTTTTACTGTTCGATGGAAAGGTAATGTGATTTCTTCTTACTCGTGTTTGTTAATTTAAAGGTCGTGGAATTTCTGATGTGTTTGTATTGGACTTTCCTTGAAATACGGTCTACATCCGTAGAAGAGAAGCCATTGTATCTGGCTATATCTTTGATGTGTTTTTAGTTCTTTTTGTACTTGTTCTTATTTAACGGAAATCTAACGAATCTATTAATCAGGATATTAATCGCGGACATTTTTGTTGTTCGCAATGATATGAATCAGCCGTAATGAATAATCTATTGGAATTAGTTTCTTTGCTATAGGTGTTTATTTTCAATTTATTGTTATTGCAGATGATTAAGGTACCTAAAAATGGTAGCCGATTATTCACTTCTTGTTTTATAGTAAACTTAGTCGTAGTGAGTCTTGTGTTAAGTTCCGCTAGGAAATGTTGTAAGTTCCCTTTATTGGTATCAAACACCACGAAAATGTCATCTACGTACCTCTGCTAAATTCTCGAAAATATTTGGTGTCTTTTTCAAATTCGTTCCAAATTTGCTCATGAAAAGGTTCGCAATGAAAACAGATAATGGATTACCCATCGCCGTGCCTTCCACCTGTTCGAACCATAAATCTTTTATATTCCGTGGTTTTAATTTCATACACGTTGTTTAATTTCAAAAACTCAACCAAATACTCTAAAGTTTCTGAAATTGATACGCCTGGAAAAGTGAACAAACCCCGAATGATATTAGGATATTCCCCTCTGTTAGTACAATTCTTTCAGTCTTATTTACAAATTCTAAAGAATATTCTACTTTTAAACTATCTACTTTGTCGGGCAAATTCCTGTATTCAGCCACTAGCCAAATTTGAAGTAGGCAATACATTTTTGGAATGGTGGGATTGTTAGCTTAAATTTCAGTTTATTATTAATTAAGTTGGGGCAGTTCTTAATAGTGTCTTTAGTGACTCTTATCATAGAAGATAGAGGTATTTTTCTTAATTCTCTGAACGGTCCTGACGTTAATATAGTGTTCATGCGATTGTAATAATCCGGTTTGTCCAAAATGACTGCTTTTTTCCTTCATGTGCTTTAAAGTAAAAATTAATTTTATTTCCGGGACTCTTAATAATTTCTGTATTCTCCTTACCTTTGCTGCAATTTTTAATATTTTTCATATTTTTAGAGACATTAATTTTACACGAGTTTCTGACGAAGTCTTACGTAGCAACATCCAGTTCTCTGATGCTTGTTTCAATTGATGCAATTAGTAGAATAGTAGAATACGGTATTTTAATCCTTTACTTAGGAGGTCCATTTTGTCTTCATAAAGACCTCAGCAGATTGGTTGCATACGAGTCATGTTCTATCCTTGACGTTCATAATGTTCTCGTATAATTTTTTTGAACAGTGTTGCCTGAACCTTTTACTAAGGGCTAGCATAATTTAAAGTTCCTATTAACGCGTTCTATGTTAAACATTTGGAAATCACACAATTTTTGAAAATTGTTCTCATGTAAATTCTTTGTTAATGCCAGAAACAATATGTACAATTCTACCTCTAATTTACTCCGTCTAGCGTACTGGTATCTTATTTCGTGTTCTAGCTATTGTGTTTTAGCCCGTATGGTAACTTTTGATGCTTCTTTCCAGTTATTTGACATTTTAACCTTCATGAATTTAAGGAAAGTATTGTCTTTCTTACACCGCTTTAGAAATAAGACATCTGTATGAATTAATCTAAACTTACTACTTCCTTGCAATGGTTGTAAATACGTAATTTATTGTGAACATTTGTGTCACAACAATCTATAGACAACATGAGCGATTTGAGTGAAGACAAAACAACACACGACAGATTAATTAAAGTCATACAGAAAAACAGGTTATTTATTCCGGATAACCTACCTTCAACATTTTTCGACATACACAAATTTCTAATTTTGTTCTGCGTTATGGGATTGTTTTGGAGGTACTTAAAATTAATGTAGTAATTTCATCACATAAAAGACATACACGCAATAAAACAATTGTGAAACCTTTCCGAATCATTTTTAGCAAGCTCATCCTTATTATTAACGCCCACATGTAGTAATTACAGTTAAGCAGTATTGGAACAGGTTTAGCGCAAATATAAGGTTAAAAATTCATTCGTTCCACCTACAATACTAATTATCTATCTTATTCAAAAAGTATCAACGCATGTCTTGTTGTTGGCCTACATCGCTCTTTAAAGCTAACGACCTTATAACTCTTTTGGGTTTCATAATTCTCTTGCATATAACTTGGTACAATTAATACATTAAGTCATACATACGTGTGTCTATTTTTCGCAAATTATTTTGCTTTGAAAAAATGTAGAATTATACGACAAATGTAAACTTGTAGACATTACAAATTTTTGTTAGAACTTCGTTAGAAAATTTTTATTTTCTTATGGAAGCAATATTTTTAGCAGATGAAGAGTATCAAATATACATATATATATATATATATATATATATATATATATATATATAGGAGGGCTGATTTTTTCAACCTCGGATAGCTCATAAAAGCAAGACAAGTCTAAGTAACAGAATGAACTTATTACCAAAAGTTATGTACAAACATGGTTATTTTTCTACATAATCACCGTGAAGATGGTTTGTTACATCTACGGACGAACCATCTAATACCCTCTACATAGAATGTTGCCGCCAGTGAAATGAGATGGAAGTCTTTAGCGTAGATGTTCCGTTACAATTGTGTACACATTTCATCTTGAATCTTCAGGAAATTCCACCCACAGACTTTCTTCTTGAAGTTTCGTTCTCGTCTGTTAACGTTTTGTTGTTGTTGGAGACAAAATAACCAAAGGACTCCCTCTATTTTTGATTTGACAATTCAAAAACTCAATCTTTGCAATTTTCTTATCATGTATATTTGATATTATTCTAAAGATGCAAAGCATGCTGTGATCACACGCACATTGTTGAACTACAAAAATTCTATTATTTTGAAAAAAGTACACAACTCTCTAAATTCTCGTAGGTGGAAAGCATCATACGACCGGCAGCTTTGTTGTTCATAATTCTTTATGTGTAAGAGATTGCCCGGGTAATAATGGGCACTTAAAATAACAACGTTAAAATTTTCCTACTCAAAAATAAACCACTATTATCTCCAAAAATCGTATAAAAGTTTATCAAACTTTAAGAGTGCACCAAAGAGGAGTTTTCCACATTTTGAATTTTGGAAATTCCCGACTTATGAAAATCCAGGAAATGATAGCTGAAAACCTGCGCGCATGTATGAATACCAATTCATGCAAAATAACTCATCAAGAACAAATCAAAAAATGTATTAGCTGGTCAGAGATTATATCATGTGATTGACATTATTTAATGTAAAAAAACGATTTTTTGTAAATTATTTATTTGGCTACATTTTTATTTTCTTTTATTTAACAAATAATCGAGAAGTTTAAAGCAGAAAATCTAGTACACCGCCTGAGATTGTCCGCCAGTTTATTTACCAAAGTGATAGTTCACTGAAAATTAAAGTAGTGTATTTTTCTTTTACAGTAATAGGAAAATATTTGTCTTAGTAATTTTAATATCTACCTTGGTAATTTTAGTTTTATTTAGTGATTAGTTAAATTAAAGTTAATACAAGTTTATAATTTGAAATTAAATGGAAGTAAGATGTCAAATATCTACAGAGAATAGACACTAGGTTGCTTTTTACACGAACAACGCAAAAGTCAACAGCAAATTGTCAAAGAGGTGGGTTGTTCCCAAGGTAATTTACACAAGGTATTAAGAAATAAAGTAGAAATTGAAATTGTACAATAAACACACCATGACAAGGATGTCCAGAAAAAAGTAAAGAAAGGGAGACATAATATTTGCGGGTCTTTCCTTTAACACAGGACTCGTCCCAACTAGTGTAAGACTTGCAAAAGGTAACGAGAATTGTAGTGTATCCGGCCACAATACGGCAACATTTGATTAAGCAAGGCCCTGGGATCCGAATTATCAAAAAAGATCACTTCTCCAACAAGGAAATAGGCAAGAGCGATTACTTTGTGTCAAAAATTACTCAGAGGCTATCAGTGAAGACTGGAGTCGTATGCTATGGACCGATGGTTGAAAGTTTAAGATCAGACACGAATACGTATAGACAACAGTAAAACACGGTGAGAATCTTATGCAAGTTTGGGATTGCGTAGCAACTTCTGGGATTGGTCCGTTTATAAAAATAGACGGTCGCTTGACTGCTGATCGTAAAAGAACTTGCAATGCTTACAGGCTGTTTATTGACGAGAATTTCTGTTATGTTACCATAACGGTCTTCATATTGTAAAATAATACTTTATTGAATGAGATACATGTATTCGCAAAACGCTGGTTTGGCCATCTCGAAGTCTGGATTTGAATGTGACTAAAAATTTTTTGGACAGAGAAAAATACAGAAGATCGCCTGCAAATATAAACGATTTGGTCGAGCTTCTGCAAGAGTGAAACAAAATTCCGTCTGAATAATTTAATGGACTGTGTAACGCTATTATCCCAGCAAAGGCTGGATACAGAAAATATTAGGTAATTTTAACATTACCGTAAGAATGTATTTTTCCATAAATAACTGATTTGAAGTTAATGTAGTTAATAAGCAAGTTAATCTTTTAAAAGTTTATAGTGGCTACTTATTAAGCATAGCACTATGCAAGTACACGACAATTGCACAAATCACGTCACACCCTGACGTAGTAACACTAGGTTGTGATTTGTCATCTTTTATATGTATAGTGGTATGTCACCAATAGCTAATAAAGAATATTTTAAGCAGAACCGACTACATAAACCAATAACAACTCTTCAAACCGACGCTAAGGTAAGAAACTTAAGAACTTGTACATATTTGTATCAAAAGGATCTTCACTTGAAATTAGGTTGATATTAAAAAAATAACTTGGCAAAAAGAAGAAAATGCATTTATTTGCCCAATCTACCTTCCATGAATACACACAGCCAAGAAAAAATTTTTCTTGAAACAAAGAAACGAAAGTCTTCTATTATTATCTTCTATTCTATTATTATTGAATTATTATTATATCAAGGAGTATGACAGAATCATTTATGTCACAGATAGTCACGCATATCTCGATCAAGCTACATTGTATTATATTAATGGTCCCACATAAGTGTATTTTATGTGTATGTATGTATGTATGATACATATTTCAAGATTATCATAAGTTCTTTATTAAAATATTGGTAAAGTATCAACCAGAGATATCGCTAACTTATGCACAGCAAAACCTTCGAGGATATTAATTAAAGCCAAGACGACTTTCTTGGTACCTGGAAAAAACTATCGAAGCAGTTAATCTAACTCATTTCATTCGAGGTGCAGCGAAGTTGTCTCCAAAACGTGCATTATATTATACGTCTTCAGTCGCATGTTTTCTCGGAGTACTTCACCTTGAAAAAAGTATAAAAAAAGGCTACAGTAGCGTGCAGCTGTTTATAAATTTAACAAAAAGCTAATGCTTACTTAGTAAGTATGATGAACAAATTCTATAAGTTATTTTTAGAATACGGTAATTAAGATGGTCGGTTAAAGATAGGAAACGTTTAGAAAAAAGAAAAGAATTAGCTAATTAACGCATCCACAGTTAAATGACGCCTACAAGTAGACTTGATTACACGCTAGTGTCAGAGTCCTGAAAAATACCGAACGTTTAAAAAAGATATCTGATACGGCATTTACCACTTCGTGGGTCGACAGTATAGACCTTTGAAGGTATGTAACACCAGCTTTAAATCATCCGAGATATTGTCGTGTCTAAAGGTCTATGAATACGTATATCCCCATGAAAGATTTTTAAGCGTTTAAATTGGTGGTAGTGTAACCGGTTTAGATAAATTAAAGTTATATACAGAGATTAGAGAGGTAAGTGTCTTTATATGTATTTAAATCACGATGTCCTGAAAAGATAAGTGGTACCAATTTTAGTACATCTATAATTAGAACTGTTCCCTAACTTATCTCCAAGAAATCACAGGAGTCTCTGAAATCATGAACAACCAATCAATAAATATGGAAATCAGAAAATCATCATCCGCGTATGTACATATGTATATGTATATTCTTAAGGTACCAAAGTCCAAATAATTGCGAAAGCTATGCATTTTCTCCAATTTTCACCGCAAAAAGCATAATAAACATATTTGCTTGATTTAATAATCTTTGTTAAGCTATGAATATAGTTTAAAATCTACTTATTTCTACCTCTATTAATCATAATCATAATCACAATAAATTAAAAATTGTATAAACTTAAGAGATTTATTGGCATAATTTATTTCGTATTGTTACATTAACTGTAATTGTAAGTATTTCACGCAAGTATCATTACCGTGTATAATGGGGCGGATCTAATTTAAGAGAAAGTTTTTGATATAACCGACATATATTAAAATTATTTTGAGTAAATTCAATATTATAAGGTTTCAATTACATTTAAATCACAGCAACATTCGTTAATGGTTTACTTTGAGTTATATCTATAGATTGCAAAGTACATTGCATAACATTTTGGAACATACTGAGAATACCACATTATTCAAAAAGTGCGTCGCTCAATATAACGGCGGAATAAATATATTGAGTGAAAAAGAATTGCGATAGCTCATCCAGAAATTTAATATACTTTCGTTTAATTTAAATTTTAAAGAATACTGTTCTGGTACTGCTGGTGATCTACGTGATGCCAAATGTTTACTTATTGCATACACTTTCAAGTATGTCCCTGGTTTTGGTATCACCTCTGCTATCTTAATATTTTTGTTACTAGCAGAAATTATCAAAACCAACTTCCTTAGCATACAACGTTATATGCTTGACTTGTGAAGTACGATTTATTACCAAAATGGCTACCTTTCCTTAAAGAAAATTTTGAGATTTTTGCACTTTGTAGCCATGGTATGTTACTATTAGTACACACAGGTAGTCAAAAAGATAGTAGCACTTATTAGGTGATATAATTTTGTTTTGTTACAGGTATAGTATGACGACATGACTGAAGAAAGAAGGAAGATTGCAGCTTGGATGAGAGTCATGTTGTCATTAACAATAGTGAGAAGTAAATTTTGGGAATGATATAATACGAATGATTGGAGTAGTTTATCCATACGCCAAATTTATGAACAGAAGTCACAATCCACTGTAATAAAATATAGGTTATACAGTGGAAGATTTAGAAGTATTCGAACTGATCACAGTCAGGAGTTCGTAGAATTCTTAATTTGTAAATGAACCCATACCGTATTCAGATTGTGCAAGCAATTTTAGTCACTGATAAAATAGCTCACGTAGACGTACATATACATGTAAATTTTATTGCAACTGATACTTCTGTTTTTCAGTAGAGAATGTGATAAACACAATTTGGATTACAGAGAATCCTTATAAATCAAGAGAGCACGTTCGAGATTCTCCTAAGGTTAACGTACATACACATGATATGGAGTGCTATTTCAAAATGTGGGCCAATCGGTTCATATGTTTTTATTAATTCTACTCTTACAAGTGCTGTCCTACTTGGATATGTTACCCAATCTTTTTAGAAGAAAATGTGCCTCTAACTGTGTTGAAAAATGTTTGCCTTCAATTGTAAAATATTTGTTATAATATCAAATACTCAATTTCGAATATTTGCATAGTATAAAATTCAATAACGTAGAAGGTATATAAAAAATTATTGATATGATTCAAGTAAGAGAAGAATGGTTGCATTGGTTTGTTACAATTTCAGATATTTTCTTTATTTTAACATAAGTGGGTTATATTTGGAGAATATTATCATCTACTAGAATAGAATACACCTATTCAGGATAAAGACGTATACACATAAATTCTGCCATGCGAACCAAACAGAATAAATGAATATACACACATATTTCTTACACTTGTGCTTACTAATTTATCGTTAGCGAATTTGTTATCAAGTATTCAAAACAACTGAAACTTGTATTAATCTCTACATGATCTTCCTTTCGCAGAATGATGTATGTTAAGGACTTAACACTGTTTTTATGTTTTTGTAAATGAATTTTAAGTTTCTAAGGAAATTTATTTTGTTTTATCCATTTTTTTTACTACTTTATGTATTTTATATTATTTTATCTTCTTTGCAACCGTATGAGTTAGCATTATCACCGTATTTTCATTTAGAATATTATTTTATTTTCATTTTTATCATTTATTTATTTTGCTCTCTGTAGAATATATCGAATTTTTTTTTAATATGTATGTACATTACGCATTGTATATGTATGCAAGCCGACCATTCACAATACTCTAGCTAAAACTGCCTAATTTAAAAGTCATTAAGTGCAACGTCGTCGAACAAATAATGGAAGTTTCCTTAATATTTAATATATACAGGCACAGGCAGTCGTCTCCCGCGTGACGGTCGAGGTATTACAGATCGGTCACTCTCGCTCTCCTTTCGTACCTCGTCGTAACGTGTACAGTAACGTCGTCGGAAGAATATTTTCTAATAGTTTCAAGTTTTGGCGGGAATCGTAGAGGCCTTTGTCGTCTATACATTTATTTTCTCTTCTGTTGCGATTCTGGCGGGAATGATTCTGGTAAGGTTGTCGGAGCGCATGTATAGATTTCTCTATTAAGTACAAATGCTCGACTTTCTATTATCGTACGTCGAGGGTACTGCGTCCGTTGTCGTTTATACATTTATTTAGTCTTCTGTTGCGATTCTGGCGGAAGTCATTTTGGTAAGGTTGTCGGAGCGCATGTATAGATTTTCTTATTAAATACAAATTCTCGACTCTCTATTATCGTTCGTCTAGGATACTGTGTCCGTTATCGTCTATACATATTTTAGCCTTCTGTTGAGTTTGTGTCGGGATTCATTTCGGTAAGGTCGTCGGCATCTTCTACAAGTACGATCACTCCGCTTCTTGTTGACGGTTGTTGCGGCCGCAGAGACCGTCGTCTTTTGTACGTTTCTTCGGTCCTTTGTCGTATCGGGACTTAGACATTTTTTTTCATTTAGTTGTTCGTCGTAGCGGACGACTTTCACGGACCATTTTTCTATATGTAATGTCGGCTTCGTCGCTCCGTTTTCCTTGTCGGTGCGCATTTCGCACATTTGCTGGCTAGTGGCTTTTTCCCTTCTTTGGGGCGCAGTAGCAAAGAGCTAAATATTGCACATAGCGTATTATTTCACACGAGAAAGCCTCGGTAGCTGTCACATTACTTTTGTTTTGAGATCGGCTATTATCGCTACTGTCGCCCTCGACCAGACGTTCAAGCTCTAATAGATAGGGTGGGTTCCCCTATAAATGTGTAAATAACGAACGTATTTGGTTCAAGTACAAATGCAAGCCAATGATACAGGGCCAAGTCCCTTAGGCAAATTTAAAACAAGGAAAATGTATTAGGCTCCCGGAAAGGGACATATAAATAAGCATAGCACCGGGGTGGGCTTATAAATTTAAGAAATAAATAGGGTTGGCTCCCCTATAAAAAGGTAGTGGTGCATGCAAACAGATAGAGGCATTAGTACATGCCTCTAACAAAGCTTCTGCGGAAGCATATAAGAATTTAACATTTTAAACACAATTAAAACATAACTTTGCAATGTACATTCTGAGGCAGTACTTTATATTGCTACCAAAGGAAAACATACATATACACATGCTAATGTACATTACACGTATAAGAGAGCTCAAGTAACTGCAATTATTGCAAATATATATATCTTACGTACATCGTAACCGTACATAGGAAACCGTGTACACATTTTATTTTTGAAATATATTTTTTGCGCATGCGCATTGAGTTTCACTGTACAACCTTTCATCTAGTAAATAAGCGAACATAATCTACAGGCAAGTATTGGTCAAGTAATTCAGGAAGTTACGAGCAGGCTACAGCGGCGCTGTTCTTCAAACCAGGAGAATGTAACAATGTAATTATTTCAACCTGAGAATTGCTTCAAATTGTTCAAATCGGCAAATCTATTTGTTTTTATATGCAATTAAATGGGATAAAAAAGAATACACTGTAACTCGGACCTCTATAACAATAACACAAATGTTTCGTATATGGAAAGGTTCAAAGGGGCTCTCTTCTGGTTTTGGTTATACTTGGTTCATTTAATCATTTAAAAAAGATATTAGAAAATTGTTTTCATTTCAGTAGTTTTAAAGGTTTCGAAGAAACGGTAAGTTGGGCACAGCAAATACAAATCAAATTGGAGATATTCTGGTATTTCTTCTTTAGAATTTTCCTTCTACCTTTCCTAAATTAGGGACACTTTAAGGTATTTTATTATAGCAATAAGGAATATCTCAATAAGTACTTGAAGTTTGAATCGCGCTTTATTTCAGTCTAACAAATACTTAGTCAGGTATAGGGAAACATTGACATTTAGAAAAATGGTTTATTATTGTTAAAATGCATTACGAAGATGGTGAAAATTTTACAATGGCAATTCACAAGTTACATGATCATATTGGTGTATACAGTCATCCGCCGCGGGCCGCTATTAATAATTAACTAGGCAAATTTGGACAGATGTCCTCTTGAATCATTTAAAGAGTAGTCTAGTTTAAAAAGTCAATATGAACCACTCTGATACGTTCACAGGTATAGCACGTGGGTTCTCGAAACGCTGCGTTCCGCATAATTAATTAATTAATTTGTGAGTGGAGTTTACTGCTATACATGTGAATTGTACATCCACACAGTCCTTGCAATCGTCACTCTGATTCAACAATTCAAGGAAGAAATCTAACGCAACATTCAGGAGATTTAAACATCATCTGAAATTGCGCCAAGTATATCAAACAACGGAACCATGATGACCATTTCACTGATCTTTTATTTTTAAAATTTACTTTGTTGTTAAAACATTCCTTAGTAGTTCAAAATTGAGCATTTTTTCATCATCTCTTTTTTATTCATTTAGCTGAATGACGTTTAATTTAAAAAAACTAGTATGATCAAAAAGTCTGCATCTCGATGGCCATGGAATTAACAGGCTGTCACATTGTTTATTTCTATTATTTTGACATTTTCCGACAACTCTTAATTAATAATACATAAAACACTTATACTTCTCATAACCTAGAACTGCTTTTATTTTTGTATTCTAACGTCATTAGTTAGGAGCCATAGAAGTAAATAATTTTATAGATGGTTTTGCATTCCATGGCTATCGCAATCCAAAGTCTTTTCGAGCATACGATAGAATTGTTCCTTATCTTATTCCATATTTCTGTTTAGAATTGCAGTGCAACATGTTATATTCTGCTTTCTATGCAAACTTAGGTCAACCATGTCCTAACACGAGAGCTGATTCCTTCTCTCCGCTCCTACCCTATTTGCAAACCAAAACAAATCTTCACGTCATATTGGAACCTGCTACCTTGTATAAACTAACGCTACAAACTTACAAGTCTGAACCTGTTAAAGCGTGTCCATAGTAGGCGCCCTAGGCCGAGAGAGTCATATATCGGTATCAAAATGGATAGTATCGAGCAACGAGTGGTGACTAAATACTTGCATTTAAAAGAGCTCACCCCAACTCAGCTTCATGAACATTTGGTGGATATATTAGGGGCGTCTACAGTATCATATGACATAGTTAAAAGGTGGTGTCGTGGGTTTAAATGTGGTACACAGTCATGTGCAGACGAAAATGCAGACTGGAGCGCCTATAACAGTCACTACTCAAGAAACTATTAAAAAGATCCATGATCTCGTGCTGCAGGATCGACGTGTTTCTATTAGACAACTAATTGAAGATACTGGTCTCCCATACCATGTGGTATATAATATAAGTACTGCCGAATAAAACATGAAAAATTGTTTGCAAGATGTATACAAGCAAACTCGAAAGGACGTTTGCAGTCGTCTTTTAACGCGGTGTAGACACGGCAAAGAAAATTTTCTTCCGAAATTTGTTACAATGGATGAGTCCTGGGTCGATCATTATGATATAGAGATCTAAATACAGAGTAAGGAGCGGATACATCGACCTTCACCGCCGAGAAAATCCAAGACCCATCCTTTAGCAGGAGTCATGCTACCCGTTTTTTAAAATGCTAAAAGCGTAATTTCAGTAGAATTCCTGCAGAAGTGGGTTACAATTACAGGTGCTTATTATGTCAACTTAATTCCCAAATTGCATGATTTGATAAATGGAAAATGTCGGGGGAAATCGCGCAGAGGTGTTTTTCTGCATTTAGATACGCACCCAGTCATAAGTCCATCATTCCAACAGCTGAAATAGCGGAAGCAGGAACTTAAGGAACACTTGGATGGTAAACGATTTCCATCAAATAATGATGTGATATGTGTGGTAAATCAGTGGTTTGCAGAGGATGAACAATCTTTTTTTTTTGGAAAGTATTAGAGAGGCTAGAACATCGATAGGAAAAATGTATAAACTTTAATGGAGACTATGATGTTGAGAAATAAAAGTAAAATATTGCAATTTTTTATTATGAGTAGTTTAGGGGTGGAGCACAGGGATCCGTTCTTATATGTAAGAACAAGGTATGCTGGAAAATATGAAGAAGTCGCGATAACCTTAAATGTGGTGTTATTTTGTTGATGATTTAGTTGGTCCAAAGCCTTTCCACTGCATAAAAGGACGTAATACACATTGAGGAATTTATTCATGTTAGATATTCCATCGCCTTCTACAAGTTTAAATAAGAACATAACAAAGGAAAATCTGATAACTATGCTGATAACGATAAATGCATATATACAAATTTTAACAGTGTATCTATTTGTGACTTCTAATAACGTTTCACCAAAATACGATGCTGTATCGAATACAACATCTCTCTCTTTCAAATCGTCTGCACCATAAACATTCTTTGTGACGGTTATCCTTTTATATAATCAAAAAAAGTGATCCAGCGACGCATCATCCAGCTCTTTAATCTGCTGTAACTATAATTTCGAAAATATTTTTAATTATCGAATATGTTCTGAAAAGTAGTTTGTAGATTAAACTATGGAAGTACGTAGTATGTATATTACACAAATTTTAATTATAAAATTCCATCACGTTCCTTGTGCTCACTTCAATATCTATACGCGCAGCCTTGTAATCAAAATAAACGTAATGATAAACAGTGAACGGAAAAAAGCAACACAACGAGCAAAAAAATAATAATACCGCTACCGAGTTACGATATATACTGAAGAACCAGAAAAACCCGTACCTGTAATCGTTCTCTCTCGTGCAGTCTTCGCTTTTCGGTTTTATTTATCGCGTAGCGTAACAGATACGACGATTCCAAGACGAAGATAGGATACTTTTCCATAATTACGGACCAAGTTTAAATCGACGTTAATTGAAATTAGTATTGAATTTCCTTCGAATACTGGGGAAGATAATTGAAATTAAATATGTACTGTCATTCGGAGTACTTTTTATATTGCTCTCGGTGACTTTCATTTATCATTTACACATTTTCCAAGCGCACTGTATGTGTACTGCTCTCCTTTACCTTGATATGATTGATAATTCTTATCCATACAATTCAAGTCAACAATCCCAAGTTAAACGGAACACAGTATAAACTTTAGATAAAATAAATAGACTGGGTAAGTTATTTTTACCATAATATACTAGTCACATAACTTCAATTTAATTGAGATACAAATTGAATGATTTGTAATATCAAATAGATTAGCACTTTTAAATCATTAAGCGAAAGTACGTAATCCATTAAAATCACAATTCTTAGGAACATGTATAAAATAAAGTTTATTTTATAACTTTACTTTTGAAATAGCTAAATACGAGGGCTACCTGAAATGTTTCCGGAATCGACAAGAGATGGCGCACGAAGGTTGAAGTGAATTCATTGGTCGGCAAGGCAAACCTTCTTTATGGCAACTGTCAAAATTTCAGACGTGTACTGTCAACAGTTGTTGTCTATGAGTGTGTTTTGTGTAGCAAGTTGGGCGGTTTCGCAAAAATGGATAAAATCGAATTTTATGCACTTATAAAACACTTCTGGATGGCTCTTAAAACGACTCACGGAAATTCGAAATATTTTGCTAGAGGTTCGTGGAGGACGTACTCCATCATTTTCGACCATTAACTTCTGGGTGAGCGAGTTGAAAAGTAGCCGCACAAGCACAAGTAAGCAACAACGCAGTGGACGCCAAATAACCGTTACCAACGATAAAATAGTCGGCAAGATTCATGATGTGTTAGTCGAGCGCCGATTGAAACTGAAAGAGATAGCAGAGAAAACAGAAATCTCAGAAGAACGCGTTGGTCATACTCTACAGAAAATTGCGGATATGAAAAAGCTTTCGGCGGGATGGGTACCGCGTTTGCTCACAACAGAGCAAAAACGAAATCGAGTGACCATTTCAGAGGAGTGTCTGCCCAGGATCCAACGCAATTCAAGGGATTTTTACACACGGGAGACTGAGGAACAGTCGAAGCAGTGGACTTTTCTGGGCGAATCGGCTCCGAAGAAAGCAAAGACCGTTCCATCGGTTGGAAAGGTAATGGCGATCGTTTTTTGAGATTCCCAATGTGTAATCCTCATCGACTATCTGCAAAAGGGAAGGAAGATCACGGAGCAATACTATAGCGATTTATTGACCTGATTCCATACAGTAATGAAGGATAAACGATCTCGTTTGCAGCGGAAAAAGGTGCTTTTCCACCACGACAATGCAATGGCTGATTTATCTCTCATCGTCGTGTCCAAATTAAATGAGTTGCGTTACGAATTAGTCTCTCGCCCTGCATATTCACCGGACCTAACACACAAGCGTCTTTTTCCTGAAGAAATCGCTAGGACAAAAAAGACTTGCCTCAAATGAAGAGGTCATTGCCGCTACAGATGGCTATTTTGCAGACTTCGAAACATCCTATTTTTCCGACGGCTTAAAGAGACTGGAGCGCCGTTTCAGAAAGTGTATTGATCTTCGAGGAGACTACGTCTAAAACCAAGAATACAAAACCACACCAATACCGTGTTTTTCTTGTCGATTCCGGAAACATTTCAGGTCACTCTCGTAAAGAGACTGGGTAAGTTATTTTTACCATAATGTACCAGTCACATAACTCCAATTGAGAAGCAAGTTGAATTAAATTTTCGTTATGATTTGTAATCTCAAAGAGATTAGCACCATTAAATCATTAAGCGAAAGTACGTAATTCATTAAATAGGTTTTAATAATCAAAATTCTTAAGAATATGTATAAAATAGAATTTATATTATAACTTTACCTTTGAAATAGCTAAATATCCAAAAACTGTTTCTATGTTCAGCATACAATACTACTGTTACATCATTAAGTTCACTTAGTATGCATATTGTAAAGGTATGAAAAATGAGGGAGCAATTGTGCAAAAAAACTGTACAACAGAACTGTGTGACACTCGAAAACCTCTATAAAAGCTCAATTAAACATTGTACCAGTTCTGCAAACACTCAAATTTATAAATTATTCAAGACGAGGTTATAATTTTATCATTGACTTGGGATATACGAAGCTTATCGGAAAGTAAGTACCGTTTTAGAAAAAAACTCATAAAAACACTTCGTTCAAAATTTATTTCTACATAAAAGAGCATTTCTTAAATTATTTTGCTATATAGTTGCCACCATTGTTTAGACATTTGTCATAGCGGAGAATCAATTTTTCTGTGCTCTCTTCGTCGAAAGATGCCATCAGTGAAAAGATCCACTGCAGAACACCGTTTTTTACGTCGGTATCCTCCCTCCAAAATGATGTTTCAAGTTCAGGAATAAGTGGCAGTCAGAAGATGGGATGTCGGGGCTGTACGGCGGGTGATCGAACTGCTTCCAACTAAACTGTTCAACAAGGTTTTGAGTGACACCAGCAGAATGAGCATTGTCTTGACATTTGTCTTGACTGAGCCTTCCACGTCTTTTATTTTGAACAAATCGCCGAAGATTTCTCACTGCCTCACGGTATCGTTCTCCACTGATGGTTATACCATTGGAAAGGAACTCAACAAGCAGAATGCTCTGTCTGACCCAGAACACTGTGCATATGAGTATTCGCGCTGACAACATTGTTTTAAATTTTTGTTGTTTGGGAGATTGTGAATTGTCTTCACTCTATCGACTATTGTTTTGAGTGATATGATAAACCCAAGTTTCATCATTGTTCACGATATTCTTTAAGAATTTATCTCCCTCAACACAGTACTGGGTAAGAAATGTCAAGGCATTGCCAAGTTGCTTCGTTTTGTGGATACCTCTAAGCATTTTCAGAACCCAACAGGAACACATTTTCCAATAATTTAAACTATTTGTGACAACCTAATACAAAACAGTTTTCGAAGTTTATGGAAACTTATCACTAAGCATTCTTATTGTAAACCGTCCGCTTTCACGAATTTTCCCATTATTGTTATCAACTGAATCATCATTGACAGCAGAGGGATGTCCACTCCGTGCTTCATCATGAACATTGGTTTGTCTGTCATTGAGCTGTCGAACTCACTTTCTCATCAGCCCATCTGTCATTAAATTTCCAAGTAAAACACAATATATTAGGTATATTTTATCTTATAAGTAATTGAAATAAAATAAAATTAAACTTTGAAGAAATAGGATATGTATATGTTAACATATAGCGATACAAGTAAGGTTTTTAAAAAAACAATTTGGAGGAATTGAACACCTTCATATACCTATACATATATGTAAAGTTGCTCTGTCTTTTAACCTTCTGTTGATGACGTACAAAGTATGCGGAATAACGTGGTGTCCAGTGGACCCCAAGAGGTTTTCTACAATTTTAAACATGAAGATCTGTGAACGATACTGTGTTACACGTATATACTACGCGTACCGTATATTGCAACAGCTGGCGTGGTATAATGTTTACTTTGGAAAGATTAGAGCTGTACGAGGAAATATAACACATGTACAAAAATAAACATCTACAAAAAATATACGCAATACCTTGATTTTTATTGTAGATTGTATATAGACAAGCAATAAAAAAAGCAAATAACAGACAACCAGAATACACCACGTCACCAGTAGAAGATTAAATACATTAGTTCTTGTACACTAAGCTAATGTAAGTGTGAAATAATCCATTTATGGGGTACTAGTTTTTGTATATACGTATATACAAATATATTTTGTTGTTTATTTATCCGCCTAACCCATAAAGTTTCGTATAAAACTCTGCTAATAGTCTTTTAAGACGAATGTAATGAGTGTATTTAATTCAGTATAGTGCACTTACCAAATACCTTTCGAAGAACAAAATATAACCATCTAAAAGTGAAGAAATGAAAATTCGAACGAGACAGAATTCGCTTGGGGAATGACCTTGAGAGTAAACGATCGAAAACTACCACAATGACACTGTTTTGACCGATTAAATATACTTTGCAATCGTAAAGGGTCTAACCGACTGTCTAGACCCACTGTGGTTTTATGGTTCGCCAATAAAGCTTGTTCATGCAGTCATCTCAAAGGTGTAGCATTCTAAATGCATAAGCTTAGTTCGCGCGTTTTCGTCTAACCTTTTATTTAGCGCTTTCTTTTTCTTTTCGAAGTTATACCGAATTAATTTCCATTTTCAATTACTTTAAATTTCCTTTTTTTAAATTACGGGTTTAGACCATACTTGCTTCTATAACAGAATCCATCAAAAGAAGGGTCTCATTCACTCATACATCATCAACCACGAAGCATGAGTAAGACCAGTATTACTTTCATAAAATCAGATTAATAAATTCTGTTGAAATTTTTGAATTCCGACTATTTGTTATATTCCAACGAGAGCTCTGTAAAAATAAATTTAAACATTTATAGTGGGTTAAATATTTAACTAATGTTACTACTATAGCAATAATTATAACAGACATTGTAAATACAAATTCTTGACGAATAACCAAGTTCTTCAACATCTCAGTTGTTTAAATGTTTCTTTACAGAATAAACTAATAAACAAAATGCAACTTCATAAAAACAACAAAACTCAGTCTGAATAAATGAAAAACTCAAACAATAAAGCATTAGGATTTCATACTTGTAACTAAACATAAACTTCTACTAACTTAAGTCTGTTGGAACCCGCAATTAGAAAGAATCTTACAATTAGTGTGGCACTTCAAGACACCACCTTGTTACGTAAAAAGTAAGCGATTAATTTGCAATAAACCTCCGCGATGTTACACTGTCTACCTAACTTCCTTGCCTATCCATATGCATGTCATGATTTACAATCCACCACGACACCGAGAAATTGACGCATTAAGCTTATCCAATAAAAGTCAATCTGCGTGTTTTTCAACATGTCCATTACACATGCAAGCTGTCCTGCACTCTGTGCAGATTATTCTAACACATGACAACAGTCATCCATGAACAAATAAATAAAAAAAGATATTGCAACAAGATGCGCAGCTATGTATGTTGATGCATGTTTGGCCTTACAATATAAATTGATAAAAAAAAACACCATAGTTTACCTAGCTAGAAAAAGCTTTTTAAAATAGACTAGCAACAACAATTTTTTAAAGCACTTGGTTTTATTTTTGATCTCACCATATGATGAAATCTAACATGCCCAAATATTAAGTATCATATGACGTACACACGTCAATATTTATAACTAGATATTATTATCTGGACAACCGTTATCTCCGCCACGCGTTCAGAACAGACTACGTACATAGATAATGTACATGCGTTAATCGACCAAAATAATTAATTTATATATTAGGTATATATTTTCTATTTGTCAGTCTAGTTTCAGATCAGGGTACAGTTGTGTAATAACTTTGTTGAATTTAGTCGATGTAATTGTTAAATTTAGAAAAATAAAATTGCTTTTGTTATATTGTGGGATTATAGTAAGCCTGCTAGCAATATCTCACATGCAACGGAAATCTTATAGCGTATTCAATACCTTAAATGACGATTGCAAGGACTGTGTGGATATGCAATTCACAGGTATAGCAGTAAACTCCATTCACACAAATTAATTAATTATGCGGAACGCAGCGTTTCGAGAGCACGTGGGCTCCCATTGTCAACCGTCTTACCGACTGAAAGTAAAAACTGTATCACACATGCAAATTATTTTCTACGCAGGCTCTAAAATTTCTAAACCATATGACTATTTACAATCTACTAGGTGGCCCCATGCCTTTTACGGGGAAGGATGGACCGAAAGCGAACCGTATCTTTAACAGGACCTATGGTAATAAATCCATCAAACTCGAGTGTGCAATTGGGGGTGGTTCTCTGTTCAATAAGTTTCCGTTCTTTTTCATATATTCCGTTTCGTACACGTCTAATTCTCTATACCAGTTCACGTTTTTAAGTAGTGTCAGATTTTTTAAATCAATCTTATGTCCGGATTTTACCATATGCTCTGCTACGCTTGATAGTTCAGGTACCTAGTAGATTGTAAATAGTCATATGGTTTAGAAATTTTAGAGCCTGCGTAGAAAATAATTTGCATGTGTGATACAGTTTTTACTTTCAGTCGGTAACACGGTTGACAATGGGAGCCCACGTGCTCTCGAAACGTTGCGTTCCGCATAATTAATTAATTTGTGTGAGTGGAGTTTACTGCTATACCTGTGAATTATTCAATACCTTTCTTACATACGGACGTGAATTAAATAGAAAAATCAAGTTATTACTATGTAATGCTCTAATACTTTATAATTTTAATTATTGCGATCCTGTTTACCATGCATATATACTTGCTGTAGATATTAAGAGAATACAGAGGATTCAGAATTCACGTTTGCGTTACGTTTTCGGTGTAAAAAAGTTCCAAGGTATCAGTCATACATTGAATTGGGTGAATTGGTTAGATAAATTGATGTGTAGAAGACTTCATACCTTATGTTTATATCATAGAGCAGGGCTATATCATATACCGCTTTACTCATATTATCATCGTATCAACATCCATAATATTAATGTTAGATATTGGCATACTATTAGCATTCCTTCACATAGAATTTCAAATGTTGTTTTACTTAGTTGCGCAATTAAATTCTTTCCCTTTCACCATGTTAAACTTGCAACCAGTTGCTTTTACGTCTTATGTACGTCGGTTACTTAGGGGGCGTAAAATTTGAATTTGACTTAAGTTTAAGTTATTTGAGTTAATTTTACGATTACTTTGTGCGGGAGTGTGAGCTGATTTTGCATGGTTGGGGACGGGCTGAATGTAGCGCCTAGATTGTTTTGA
This sequence comes from Trypoxylus dichotomus, assembly GCA_023509865.1. Lineage (NCBI taxonomy): Eukaryota > Metazoa > Arthropoda > Insecta > Coleoptera > Scarabaeidae > Trypoxylus > Trypoxylus dichotomus. The sequence continues at coordinate 46,624,307 of CM042074.1, forward strand.
GCTGGATATATAATAACTGATTGTAAGATTAAATCTTGTTTTTATTTTGCACTCTATTGCACACTGAATTAATATGAAAATTTTCGTTGGTGTTAGTGAAATTATAATTTTTAAACCTACCTCCTCTCCATTACCGACAGAACGTCAAACCAATTAGACCACGGGGTTTTTATCATAACTAACACCAACGAACATTTTTATACTAATTAATAACATGACTGCTCAGAAATTACGAAATATCTAGTACATACACCTTTAATACCTAGTACGACATCTAGGTACTAAACGTGATTTAAATTCACAAACAGTCCCGTGGTCTAGTTGGTATGATGTTCCACTAGTAAAGGAGAGTGCGTGGGTTCAAATCCTGCAGAAACTGATATTTTTTCGGAAATTTAAACAAGTTGATAATTTATAAGAAAATCGTAATTTTATCGCTAACAGCAGCGGAAATTTTCATATTAATCCATATATATATATATAGATATATATATATATATATGAATTAATATATATATATATTAATACTATATATATATTGTATTGTATATAAACTAATTAGTTTTCGTTTTTTTTCGCGTAGCAAGTCAGTAGACTAATTCGCCAGGCTATAACCATTTAGTTTTAAAGAAATGAATCGAACACGTCGCTTAAGCAATGATGAATATGTAAGAGCTTTAATTTCGGTAGAAAAGAGAGGAAGTATGCATTATGTGGGAAATTTATTAAGTGTTAATCTTCCGACATTTAGTCCGAATGGTTAGAAGATCTAACGAAGCAGACCATACCTTAAAATGTGTGATCAAGGCAGAAAAAGGATCACAGGTCGAATTGATGATCTCTGCCTTCAATAGAAGGTATTAAAAAACAGAAAATCTACAAGTAAAAAGTTAAATAATCAGTTCTAAATCGTCAAAAATTTCATCGTTTCTGCTCTAACCGATAGCAGAAGACCGAAACAAACCGGATTGGTAAGTAGAAAGCCTGATGCTGTATCGTTACTTACCGCAGATTATAGGTCACGCAGATTAACGCTTAGTACAGATCATGCACAGCGGATAACTGAAAGAGAGTTTTGCCCACACATGAAAACAGAGTGAGCCTAAAATCTCGGATAGTCGTGATAGAATATAGGGGAGACTTGTGATTGTCAAAAAAACCACTTGATGGTGGCTCAAAAATGTTCTAGAATTACTATCTGTTCGCTACGATTCAAAAATGCAGAATTCCACCTGGGAAACATTATTCAAAACCGTGTTATTCCGTTTGCATCATTTCCAGAGGATACTTTTGCTTTCACGTAATATGATACAACGCTTCATATCGCAAGCTCTGTGTTCGATTACCTAAATGAAGTCAGTATTCGAATCTTAGAGCGGCCTTCTTATAATCGAGACTTAAATCCAATTGGACATCTTTGGGATGTTCTGAAAAAATCGGTTTGGCGATGTGTATCTGGCCACTAAAGTAGGCTTTTTGAACTCTGCCAGAGTTGAAGCGTGTCGTTCTCTTAGAATGGGATACCATTCCTAAAGAAACTACCCATAACTTAACAAGAATGTTATCCCACGAATGCAGGTGGTTCTAAGAGCTTGCGGATATGACATGTGTTATTACGGTTTATCAATTTTATGTACATCTATACTATCGTTCCTAAGTTTAATCGCACCAGCAGTTCATCTCCGATCTCTAGCCAAACGAGAGCGTCCAGAACAAGATGAGTAAGATCTCGTCGAAATGGTCTTTTTTGGGGAGCAATAGCACACACGGCCAGAAACTCTGGAATATTATTTCATATATATATATATATATATATATATATATATATATATACATACCGATTTGTAAACACTAGTTTATTGTGAATGTCCTATTTAAAGCTATATGTCCGCCAACAGTTTGCACATTAAAACTAGTCAGAGCTTTCAACAAAACATCGAATTAAGAAGCACATGTGCAATGCTGTAAACATGAATAGTACTAGAACAAAGACATTTATATATATTGCTGAACTATGAATATATTCAAAACATCAGCCAACATAGTACATATGAACAAAGCTTACCTAATTTTTTGAAATGCTATTAAAAACTGAATATGAACAATTTCCCCGTTCAATGATCAGCAATACTGGAAAATAAGACTTTAGGTGTTCAGCAAATTATCGTTCTTTGATATTTGCGTTTCATTACCATGTCACGAACTTTGGTTGAGAAGATCAATCATTTATGACGCTAATTTATGTAATTACAGCAAGAGACTCATGATAAAATTATGAATGTCATAGAAGTTACATGGCATGCTTAGATACTTCACACAAGCATATTCCAATTCCGAAACAGATATTTCATTTCTATACCCCGGTTCCTGCTTTTTTCCACTTACTTTATTCTTTAAAGTTTAAAGATTTCATTACTCATAACTGTATTTGCTTTCTCTTAATTTGCTTACAACTATGTTGCGTTGCCACTCACAAAATACTTATGGTGTAACCTATGCTCATTATAAATCAATATAGAAAAAGCGATTGAAAAGGACATTCCTCAAAAGATCTACCTGAAAGCTAATAATATCTTGACTAATAAAAATGATTTGAACTTTGCAAACAAAAATGAATTAATTACGCAGAATAATGATAAATTATATTACATTGTAAACGTCTTAAAATGTATATAAATTAAAGTAAAGAAGTGTCCTTATATTATTTCCAATTATGTGCAATTACAACGCTTTTCTAAAAATTCTATGGTATTGGTACACATCTTTTATATTTTACTTCCCATTCCGTATTCCTCGTACTTATAAATGCATAAAAATGTATTTTACGTGATAAAATGTTTTATATGTACATTTCAGTCTTGTTCTTTTCTCAATTATTTTAGTATCATTCATCCCTCCAATTAATTACTAGGGTTACCATATACAGTATAGGTAAAAATTAAAGTATGTACAATCGGGAAGTGTATATATAATTACAAATTGAGATATGACAAGAATAAAAAACAGATTGACAACTGTTGCAAAAAACAAGCTTTATGAATTGTCTCACCTGAAAAGACCGGTTGTTGTGTTGGTAGTAGCAAATAACCCGTGAGCACAAAAAGTTTTGTTTTTATTGTTGTTGTTGTGCCGATAAGGTAAGTAGCGTGGTAATGGATGCAAGAACGATTAGGCAATGTGAATTAAGCAAAATTCAAATTACCTCAATTATGAAAGCACACACTTAACAATAATCAACTAACAGTTTATAAACAAGGTTTTGTTACTGCAAATTCACTTATTGTATTAGATACACTAAATAGGTTCATATCAGCACAAAGTGACTTATACGAAAAGAAGCGGGTTAAATAGTCATGTTTATTATTATTGTCGCATGTTGTCGGTCTTATATGGTGAGACCACGACACTAGCGGTTTGTGCCTGTCTTTAGCACAACACAAGCCGCAATGCCAGCAAGCACTTGACTAGCTTTGGACCGATCATTCGCGGTACTCCTCAACTGCATGGATTCGATATCCTTGTCTAATGTATTCGGTTGCTGCCGTTCAACTCGACTTCTTGTAGACGCCCCACCATCTTCAAGCAACAACCAGCGTTCTTTGTCACCTCCGGTTTACCTGGGGTATGTTGTCTGAACTGCATGCCATTCTACGACTATCTAGACCTGCTTGTTGCACACCCATGCTAACTATGCGATGCGAACTACTCGTGGATTTCGTTTACATTTTACTACTCCTTTCTTGATACCCTATGTGCTTCGGTACCTATCAATGATTAATCTTCTTACCTAAATATATTTACTCCTGTAATTAATCATTTCCTAGAAAAAAAATTCTCTTACAGGATTGTCGTGCTAGTTTTAGCACTAGTTGTGGTCTGTATTTAGATAAGCACGCTTAATAAGCTCGTGGAAGGCGATACCTTCCAACTATATATGAATATTGCAGCTCTGGTGAATAAAGTAATACTTTTGAGTAATTACTAAGCACATATACAGCAACCATTTTCGGATGATATCACGCGATTAACAAACAGAATGAATTTCGAAGTGGTAATCTTAAAAAGTTATTATCTCTAGAAATAAGCGGTGTAAATTCGGTAGACACTTAATAGATCAAAATAATACCAGCACCTAGATACATGCTTTTCCTTTTATAATATGTAATAGCTACATTCTGTAATATTAATCACGTCTAAGAATTAGTCTTTTATAAACTTCTTGTTTCATATTAAAACGGTAGAATGGAAATCTGTGAATGCTTAATTGTAAAATAATTCTAATTTAAATATGTACACGGCTATATTATGATTACTTCTACAATTTTTGTATATACAACTCTGACTGTCAAATACTAGAACACACGGGGTCGATCAGCTTACCAACATTTAGCACATCTTGGGGTGTTTGCAAAACCTTCAACTTCCTACTTCTTTTCGTGTAATATTTGTTTATTTAATTTAATGTGAGTCAAGAATTTTCTTGTGGTAGCTTATATCTAAAGTGTTTTCAGCTCTGACCGCCAGTATTCCCCTGAATGTATTTGTGCATCCATAAATGTCTTTAGAAAGGTGGTATGTTAATGGACCCATGTTATGGTAAAACATGGGTCTTAAAATATGTACCTTGAGATATGCATTTTCATTACTACTCGCGGCAAAGTGTGGCAAGTTACAGTGCAGTGCGGAGAACAACGTGAAGGGGCTGAGCGACCGTATCAGGGAGAATGTTCAGTAACGTTTACGTACTCGCATCATTTATGATAGTGACCTGAGTGAGCATTGGCGATGTAGACGCAGGTATGTATATAAAATAATGATAAAGAGTATATTATATAACGTGCTGAAACACTTACTGTTTTAAGAAGTTTCCACGAAATGACAAACTGGGTGGCATCTGTTAAATATTAGAATCATTAAATATGTTTACAGCGTACGGAATAAATATTTTTTAATGATGAAAGCAGCCGTTCTACGTCCAATGATGTTATATTTCCAAATTTAAAGTAATTCTTGTGTCAACTTAATGGATCTTTCGACGAATCTTCACAAATTTGTTTTAGTATGAGGAAATCTAAATCCTTGTCAATAACACTTTCAAATGTTCATATTACACTTTTATTTCTTTCTCCTTCCGCCGTACATAAGTGTGAATGAACATCATCCACAATTTAAACAGAATCCACAAACGACGTCGAATCATTTTGTAATTTTTCAATTCCCTCCGCTAGTCCATAGTAGTTCTTGCGAATACTTTCTAAATTACATTTTGCCTGACTATCTTGAAACATTTTCTGGCCTTTTTTGACAGATTTCGCGTATCTCGGATCGAATTGTAAAACTACCTTCTTTAGATTATAAAAGTGTTTCCAGTTGTAAAACGCAGCCCTTAGCCATGTTCTACAACGCGTAGTAATCGGCTGCGGTCGTTCAGGCACTTTGGGACATACCTAGTTTGTGAAATCTTCTTGTACGTTTTGGGGACTTTAGAAATACTGCCTTCGCATGAGCTAATGACGATTGCAAGGACTGTGTGGATGTGCAATTCACAGGTATATCAGTAAACTCCACTCACACAAATTAATTCATTATGCGGAACGCAGCGTTTCAAGAGCACGTGGGCTCCTATTGTCAACCGTGTTACCGACTGAAAGTAAAAAATAATAATAATTTGCATGTGTGATACAGTTTTTACTTTCAGTCGGTAACACGGTTGACAATGGGAGCCCACGTGCTCTTGAAACGCTGCGTTCCGCATAATTAATTAATTTGTGTGAGTGGAGTTTACTGATATACCTGTGGGTTCGTATGAGCTATTAAAGCATTTACTCGTGGATAACATTTAGGGATCAATTGCGCCACAAGGTTTAAAGCACGGATTTTACATGTTACATGTAACAGATTGGTACTCTCTTCTTTAAGATATCGACCTAGGGAAAACATGTTAGAGGCACCGTCACTCACAAACATTAAAAGTTGGGTTATTGAAACTTGAAATTTGTTCAATGTCCTCAACTCCACTTTCAAAATTTCATCGCTAATACACTTTGCAACTCTTTTGGAAGTAAGATAGGGAATGACGGTTCTAACTCTTCCATTATACGTACCATCACATTCACCGCAGAAAGTTTTTGCCGATCGGTTGTTTAGCTCACACATAACCACAATTTTTTATCTTTCAATTCTACATTAATTCTTCTTCAAGATAGTCACCAACAAGTGGCATAAAGTTTCTTAACAATATCGGACTTGCTCCACAAGGAGGCAAGTGGTTGTTGGTCTAGTAGTGTGAACGGCACACTACATAGAATAAAACAAACACCTACATCAAATATTAATTGCTCGTTGTATCGTTTGCCACACTTCCACATATTGTTACACGTCTAATAGTTGTCGCACTTTACATGTTGAGATAGGGCGTGCACCGAAGGGTAGTTGCACATGTGAATGATTCCTCAGGCTTACCATGATGTACAAAAACATATCGAACAAGTCTCAACGTAATGCTGCTGATACAGCAACTCATGGTGTTGGTGGGATCATCACTTCCTTCGATGCGTTTATGAAAAACGCAATATTGAAACCAAGTTAACAGCTCGGTGGTTCAGTGGAAAGAAGACTAGCACTTGAATTCAGCAAATCTGGCGTCGTGCGTTCAAAACCAACCGTCAAGTATAATAGCGGGGTACTTTTCGAGAGCATTCGGTATGCTCCAGAGTCACCATTCACCTTTGGCAAAATAATTAACAATGCTTCATCCTTAATGGTGAGGAGGTGTTGTAACAAGGTCATGGAACACTTTACTTACACTTTCCTACACCTTAAAGCTTCTGTGGTTATAACAAGCTAAAATAGTTCATAACTCCGCTGGGCTGCTCACCACAAAAAAAGTTTAAAGAACATAAAAAATTCTTCGGTGTTGATAAATTAGAATTACCTAGTGTAGCGGAATAGGTGACGAAATCTAATCAAGAATAAGAACTTGTTAACCAAAAAAAACTACCCTCAATTAAACGCTCGAGTATATTGGATTTATTACGGTAATTGCACATGTGCCTAGTGCAAGGTACGAACCCTTTCCTTCTTCTCTTTTTCTAAGAGATACAGATACATACATCTAGGACCACCCATATACTTGAGTTACAAAAAGTAGGTAATTTAAGAATAGAGCCTACGCAGAAAATATTACATGCAGTTTTAATTTTTACGTATCGTTAACCGAGCCACCGATAAAATCCCATGCGTGCTCGAAAGAGAGGTCTGAATAGATAATTAATTTGAGTGACACAGAGAGCCTGCGTACTATACAAACGAAAAACCAAAACGATATTTATGTTTATGTAAGTAGATGAGGAGATAAGCTCGATATGATTCTTCCAAAAATTAATATTTGTGTATAAATAATTCTCATTTAAGCACAAATTTAACGCACGGTAATGTTATAAAGATAAGATATTAATTAATTAACAAATTTGTTATAAATTTGTGGAAGGTATTTGTGTGAGGATAACTCATTTTTCAACCGGGATAAAAGCAAACAGTTTTGCTGTTTACTAGACCATCAATTCTCCTTGCATTATTAGCGATAGTTCTACTCACCATCTGCTTCACAAAATCATATACACAAATTCCTTTATAGTCGGCTTCGTACATCTTCTAATACTATTATAGAAACTTCAATGATATGACAATGATTGGTACTTGCTGCTTACCATCAACTAAGCTTCAAATATACAAACTATGTACCATAAAACTGTAAACACTATGATGCAATTTCTCTGTAATAATGCGTAAAATTGCTTACTTTGTATACGATATTGAATTCAAGTGCTGGAAAATACGCTAGTGTTAGTACATGCAGTTTGAATTTTGTCGTTTTTTATGCATCTTCTTCTCTTCTGCTTATATTAGATATTCTTTATTAAACGATTTGCTAATAAATCACTATTAACGAGTTACACCTGATTTTTGCGACATTTGTAAACAAAAACTTTGAAACTAGGACGCTATTTATATCTGCGCTTTTTCTCTTCATAAAACAGGATCCGCAATATTAATAGAACTGATGAAATACGAAAATTTTGACTTCAGATTCTGTATTATATCGTTAATGGGTTCCACTTGCGCACATTTATCATGTATATACATAAATTATTGACTTTAAAATCTTAAATCATCCAAAAATACCGTCTGAGAATTTCAATCTATATGCTATTTTCTAGGTATGTAAAGGTTCTGTTATATTATAGATAAATAACCACAATACAATGTGTATTTGTGGCCCGCAAGTTATATTATTGCAGATTGAAAATTTTTACAGCATATAGTAAGCAATCGCAGGCACAATTGTGTAGCAAATGAGAAACACAAGCTTAATTTAGTGCTTGAGGATTAGAATACAGGTTAAATTAAAGTGATATCTTAAATTCTTCTGATACTCGTTGGTTCTAACGAAATTGCAATATCTATTTTAAGAAACCAAGCCGAATGTCGATGAATAAGGTGCTCATCACTTAGCACGCAATTCTTCTACGTTGTAAAAACCAGGAAAAATGCTTCTTGGTCAAGAGACGCTCCAATAAAGACATTAGATATATAATAGAGTGTTAAAACGGACAGGGTAACATACCTGAGCAAGACATATAAAGCGATAAATGAATCTATTACAAAGGGGCACCATACGCGATTGATTGGTATTCTTGGATTCTACAGACATGAGTCAAGATATTCATGCAAAAATTATAGTAATCGATCTTAGAATGGGACAAGAAAGTGTAACCAGGGATGAAAAGGTCTTAGTTGGTATATGCATCAACATTGCGGAGTATTCTAGAGATATCTAGAAATATTAACCAAAACAACAACTCAGAAAATCTTTGATATTTTTTATATCTTCATATACTCATACTTCATGCATGTATGAAGGTATTACGGATTAAACTCATGTGCGCCAAATCAAAAGTTGTCAAATCATGGTACCTAGACTTGCATTGTGCTTATCTTTTCTATTACTTCGAGTGGTAAAAATTGTACGTAGAGCATCAAATAGTAAAATAAACAAAACTTACTTTTGTATTCACTCAACTGTTGTTGGCTTGGATGAAAACACCACGTAATAGTCTAAAAGAATTTGTCAGTAACAAGGTGATAAAAATTCAAAATCTTCCCTCGGAAGACATTTTACAACATGCTGCTGGTTCAAATAATTCAGCAGTAATACTTTAAAGATATATATAACTTCCAGATTTATTAACCAGCAAGGTATAGTGGAGTGGCTCTCATTGGATACGACAACAAAAATGGCTAGACCAGTTAACATCCCAGATATACAATACCTTTGATGAGCATAAACAAATTGGCAGAATACCCGAATATCTTGAGCATAATGGTAATAAACGCCTTAGATTGAAAAATTGTATTAAAGGAAACCATTCAGGGTTTAAAACTAGGAAAGGCAAAAAAAGGATTATTTATTTAGTGCAGAGGAAGGTATTCCCAAACAAATTAAAGGAATTAAAAAGATGTGATTTAAACAGGAGCATCAAGACAAAAATTACAAAGATGTATGTTTCACCACAAAAGTTGTACATATTGAGTTAGCTTTGGATCTAATTACAAAAGACCTATTGTGAAAAGTAAGGTTTGCAAAGCTCGCGCCAGAGAGTAGATGTACAGAGGGACGGGTAGTATTTTACTAATGCCATGCCATATATGAATAAAAACGTCGTCAACGCACATATCTAGGAAAGGAGAAACTTAACAAACTCGTAAGGATAATATTTATAAAGTGATATAAATATTATCGGAGTTTATTCGACGATACCTTGTTAATGCGCCTTTTTTTATCTTTATTAAAGCCAAATATTAATATTAATAGTAATCATCATAATAGTTATTGTAAATACCTTTCTTCACATGAGCGACACAATTTTTTCAATTCTCTCTGGAAACGTGTCCATGTGCTTGGTCAATTAGAGGAACAACATCTCCCGCTTTAAATGTTGTATTATTCCTACGAACGTGCGCGCAAACTATTTCAATAGGATTTTTTTTAGGATCACAATGATGCGGTGGTAACCGTAATATTGTATGGGCAAATCTTGCCGGAGTGTCTTCAAGCCAATATTTGTCGTAATTAAACTTGACTTGCGATAAAACATGAAGCAATTTCGCTTTAATAATCCTCTAGATATAAATGCTTTCAAAGGCAAGGAAAATAATAAAATTTCAAGCAAGACAAACAAAACACAAATCACGGGCGAAGTAAAAAATTCTTAAATTAACCGAAAATGTAAACGCTATGCGAATCATAGGTAATGCAACTATCAAGAAAAGTCATTAGCACAAAATGGCGCAACTCTGCCCAGGTTAAAAAAGAGATGTACATACATAAATTCGCCGTCAGTAGAAAGAGAGGATAACATTCCATATGAACCAAGCTGAAAAGGTTGTTTAAGGTGTGAACAGCCTATAGAATAACTCGCCGTCACAGAAAAACAAGATAGAAATTACGAGAAAAAAAAAAGAAAAACAAATATTATGTTCTTTTGCAACGTAAGAGTATTTTAGTGTATGGTTATATGAAGCATTTATAAGTGCATAATACGCCTTAATCAGCTAGCAAATCATAAATTTAGAAGGTTTTTAGATACTTTTTGCAACAAAAACATACCCCATTAGAATGCATTAGGAAACCTTTAGCTTTGTTAATGAAAGGTTAATGACGTTGTTTGCTCTAAATATAGATCCAAGTAACGAAATTCTTCTTTTGACTACAAACGTAGCAGCATACATGATCAAACCAGAGAGAGAATTCAAAAAATCTTACACATGTTGCTTGCTTATCACTTGCACCGCAACTGAGTAGCTGAGGACGTTTAATACCAGTTTTGTACACTCAACTGAATTAACAAACATAAATCAGAAGGTTTCTTCAAAAAAGAGGGTGGTTTCATGGCATTATTGTTTGTTAACTAGTCCAATTAAGAAAAAAGAGTCTATTCAAGTTTATATTATAAAACATAATTTAAAAATGTTTCTAGGTAAAGCTGATAAAACTCTACACTAGGGTGACAGAATAAAATAGACACCTACTAATTAAAAAAAAATATTATCTATTCTCGTTATATATACAAAATATTTTAAAGTTTTTAAATTAGACTAATATTTTGTCGATCCACTTTTACTTGCGTGAAGTGCTGCGAGTCGTCGTGGCATAGAATCTATTAAATGATTAATGGTGTCTTCTGGAATATTTAACCACTCCTTCGTAACAGGTGCCACGAGTTCTTCCTCATTGCTGGGTTTTTAGGGTCGTTTCGCCATATTTGTCTGGATTATGTGCCAAACATTCTCTATCGGATTCATGTCTGGTGATTGGCCTGGCCATGGTAAAATCCGAATCCCCTGTTCCTCTTTAAATGTGGTTGTTGTTCTTGTTTTGTGGCAGGGTGCTCCATGCTCCATAAAAGTGGCGTCCTCTTTAGATAAAATGGCGTTGTCGAATATCGGTAGTAGTCCTTCTGTTAATATTTGGATATAATTTGCCGCATTTATATTTCCGTCGCAGATTACTAATTGCGATCTTCCACCATACCATATCGCGCCACACACCATGATGTTCACACCGCCGTATTTCACCGTCTGATGCAAAAATTTGTCGTCCAGTTGCTGTGACGAACGTCTCCATACCCACGTACGACCACTATCACTGAATTGGCAGTAACTCTTCGGGCTTCGTTCGCATTTCGATTGCCCAAGCCATTCGGCGCCGTTTTTGAAACGCCGTAAGGAGAGGGTTTTTCTTTGCCACCCTTTTATACATCCCCACACTGTGGAAGTATCGCAGAACGGTGCGCTGACTTTTCTGTGAAGTTGCCACAAGCTCAGCTGTACTTTTTCGCGGTTCTCTTCGCACTTCGCGCACAAGCACCCTTTTACTTCTTTCAGAAGGTCCGGCACGACCTGGTCTCGGCTGCACTGTTGTTTTTTCCTTGCGTTTAAATTGTGTAATCACACGGTTAACTGTGGACAACAGAATATTAAAAAAATTACTTATTTCACGTTGCGAAGTGCCGCGTTCACTCTGGCCAACGATGCGACCCCGGGTGAAGTCGCTAATATCACTCGAGCCTTGTAAGCGAGGCATAGTTGTAACGATACTAAACTATGACGAATTCCTTCCGATACATAGCCCCCTACCCTAATGACAAGAGAAAGTTCTTAATTCGTTCTTGGAATTTAGCTGTTTACGTATTTATACCGCTTTACCTGGTGTCTATTTTATTCTGTCACCCTCGTGTAGATAAATTTAACAGCAAAACGATAAGATAACGATGGATTTCAAACATTAACTGTTATAGGATGTTTTTAGTCCTATTTATTAAGATTTAAATCTCATTCATATTGCTGCATTAACTGCCACGCGCATCCGGTCCATGTTGAAAATCATTTTCAAAGTACACAAACATACTAACTGATACAAGGCAAAAATTTTCAACTGTTGAAAATCTAATTATTAATAGGTATGAAAGTAGTCTTTTAAGTTTTGCATATGGAGCTGGAATAAAACAGTAAATAACTTTTTAAGAGTTTATTATTTTTCGACGTAGTTTCTATGAGGATTAAAGCACTTTTACATGCGTTCGGATCAACTCTCGAAGCAGTTAGTCCACCCACTGCTGCAATGTCCAATTTCGTTGATGATCTTACGTAGCATCGTCGTTTTCTTGAGTGACAATTTTTGAGGTACCTACTCTTGGATCGTCGCTTAGACTTATCCATCCAGTTTGAATTCTCCATACCAGCAACAAATTCTTGATTAATGTGGTGCTTCCCAGACACCAACGCGGCGAGGCATTCATTTTGAGATAATTGTATTCGAAAATTATAAAAAAATATTGCGTGGAAATGTTTTCGGTTCAATTCCATTTTTCAACTAACTAGCCACTTTTGGCAGTTCCCTTTAGCTACAATACTACACATATTGCCCTGAAACTTTGGATTTAGGTTAACTAAAGATAGAGGTTAATTTTTAGTATTGATATTTGACTAGTGGCTCCCTCTCTACCTCAGTATACAAAACTTAAGAGACATCCATCACATATGTTGAATATATGTATGTAATTGTAAAAATAGGTAGCTCTTATGTAATTGAAGATTGGTTTTATTTATTTTTTTGTGTAATAATGTTAATACTTGTATTTTAAAATGGATGCTTATTTTATTTATAGTTTTGTTCTTGGTGACTAGACGGGTAAGTAGATTAAAGATAGAGTGGATAAAACGCATATTTTTGGTGTACCTTTTAAAAGATCTGACATATTTATGCGTATATTGACATTTGTTTGTACATAGAAATCTATAGTAACAAAACCCATTATGTACTTGACGAATGTTTGCCCGCTAACTGCTAACCGTGGTTTGCAATTACAGAATAGCAGGTTGCTTCGTAGCAGTCCATCATTACCATATATTATTTATACGATTTGGTTAAAACTGCCTATTTCTTCCTGTTTTTGAATTGAGTTTTGTTTTGCCAGAAAAATTGTTTTAAAATCTTGCAAATAAATACGATAAAGATTACATAAAATGCCTAGGGAAATCGTCAACAGTTAAATAGATAGAGGTTTTAAAGAGAATGATTTCGCAGGCCTTTAGAGCTTTCTTTTTAAAAATTATAGATTTGGTGACGTTAAAAAGAAACCGCAAGAGCAATTATTACGTTCAAATGTATAGCTTATGAAAAGAATTGACTTATTTCCAAATTTTCGCGAAAGTGTGACGCCAAAAATATTATAAAGTGTAGCTAAATTGAAGTGCCTGCTCGATATATACCAAGGAGAAATAAATGATCACCTGTAATATTCAATAATTAATTACAAAGTTTAAACACTCGATTATAAGAAATAATTCCTTTAAATGGGAATTATGTTTAGTATCAAATATAGAGAACAGAAAACATGTGTGATGTGAGTTTGCGGCAATAACGAGAGCTTTCTCACGTAATTACATAAGTTTCGCGAAAGCATCGTGAGCTATTGCGCTCATGAAACCCCTATAACCACAATATACCCTTAAATGGAAAGAAGACCATTATGTGAGTGAAGCAGTCGTTAGAATTTACACGGAATATCTATATAGTTGGGTCGGCCTGTCCGTTGTCGGCGATGTCTTTCGCCCAAAAACGGCACTTTACAAAGGTTAACATGTATCATAAGCGCTCTAAGTGACTGCATTTGTTGGTCTGCTAGTTTAGCCGTCTTCAAAAACGGCCGCTCTACGGAGCACGTTTACGTGAATCTGATCTAGTTTTAAGGATTATTTTCTGTACCTACATTTGCCGTATGCATCGTTATCTGCGCGGAATGCAAAACAGGGAGAGGAATGTACGGTTATTTAAAATAACGAGACCGGCTCTTGGATGACGGAGGACGACTTTTCTTCGGATATATCCGCCATTGTACATATCTTGCCGAAATGGAACTTTCCTTTCCGCTAATCGGAGATTCTATCGATGAACTCGCTTCGTTACTAATCTAACTAAGCTTTCAACGAACGCTTACGTGAGCACGGAGAGGTTCAATAAACTAAGCCGAACGAAATCTTCTGAATGTATATCGTTTCGTTAATGCTGTAAAGTTCTTTGATAGTCGTGTTTAAACATTCTACTTTTTGTGTTTACCACATCGTTGTGTGAAAGTAAATAATTTGGTAAATTGCAGAATTAACACCCACTAAAACCGCTTAATTAGTAGTAGACTTGAAAATGCAAGATCTTAACATTAAAGCTGTCATTGTATAAACAAGTTGCTGGAATATACAAGTAACATAAAGTAAACATTAAACTCAGAAGTAAGAAATGTGAACATGTTTAGGTGTAAATCAACACGTTTATCTATTTACGTTTTTGCTAATTAAAAATTTTGAGTAGAGTATGCCCTAAGGAGAGTGGCAGGAAATTTCGAAAGTGCTTGTGGAATTCAAAATGGAAATTAAAGAAATAAATAACGTACATTTTTCGCCAATACTATACAATTCAAAACAACAGGAGATTAATTAAGGATTGGCTTCTCGCAAGCAAACCCCACGTTTCAAGTCATACTAAACACTATTCCCAAAATCATAGATTTGGGAAAGTTAGAACACCCTATCAATATTAAAAAAGGCGGAGTGGCTCGTGAATAGAACCGTTGTTTTGATCTATCCGCTACATATTGGGTGTCAATCTTATTATATTATTATTTTGTTGTTGTTGAAGGGGAAAATTTTCTTTAGGACTGGCTATAATTTTTAATTTAAATTTTCAAATATTCATTGGATGCAGTTTTCTTCTTGTATATTGGTTATTACAGTTATCTAATTATTACTATTTACCGGCATTCGGTTTATAATTCAAGGTAAATTATTAATTTTAAATTAAAAAAAAGTGTCACTTAGACAACTTGTGTAGTGGAGACGTTCACTCCACCATATATATTGCGTAGAAATATATATACATATATATATATCGTTTTTTTTTTAAATATATTTAATTAACGATTGCAAGGACTATGTGGTTGTACAATGCACAGGTGTAGCAGTAAACTCCATTCACACAAATTTATTAACCTGTGAAAAATATATTTACTTATATTTACTTTCCTCAAAATTATCTCCAAAGTTGTGAAGCATCCTATATTCACAAGCATTTCCCTGAACTATAAGAAACTTATCATCTCAAATAAACACGCGCACTATTTTCAAAATACTCATACGTGGAAACGATGGCACCCTTGGCAGTCAACGAGGCAAACAATGGAACGGGCAAATAACAATACAACAACGTCAATCTGATTGGTTTTCAAGTTGTCCCTTCATAGAAAAATTTAGTAGAAAGTTTGTGAATCTTCAAAGTAAATACAGGAAAATACTGTCCCAACTGCTATACATCCATTTAATTAAATAATTAATTAATTAATTAATTAATTAATAAAAATAGTTGTCGGGCAGACCAGTATATGTATAATTAAGTATGTGTGTATGAGTACCATTGAAATATAAAAGACTTTAAATCTTGACAAGATCATCAAAATTTATTGTTTCTCTATTCTAATTAATTTTTTTTATATACAAAAAAGAAATATTAGCTAGACAGGGATTGTTATATCATATATGTCAATCGCAAACAAAGTCAAAGCATTTCAACAACCAATGCGCACAGATATCGCAGTAAACTTGACATCACACAAATTAATAATTTATTCTGAAACCAGCGTTTCAAGAACACACGACTAACTCGGTTGACGATGAAAGTCCTTTGATTAATTCTACAAGAAATGAATTTTAAGAGTATTGTTCAATACAACAATTAACGAATTACTAAACCAATTTTTATTTACATGTGTCGGCAGGAATGTTTCAACGAGTTCAAATTAGTTGATGTATTTTGCATGCTACTACAATTGTATGAAAATCTTTCGTTCGAAACTCTTCTCGATTATTATAACAATATGAAATAGAAAAACCGGACGTAAAAGGAAGCAATAGTTTCATGTCTGATGAAGAAGTAGTATTTTTATCCTTAGATAGTACCGAGATACAGTGGAGGGCAGAAAAAGACGGATACTGTTACAAACAGCGAATTCTGTGGGCATGGTAATATAAAAACCATTTTTGTTTGAGAATGGAGTTTAACAATTAAAAAAATCGAAAATTTAGAGTTCGATATGGAGTGTGATGATGATACATTTACTTAACGCAAATATCAGTTTATGTCGCATTACTTAAAAGAAATTAGTCAAGCAATGCTCCTAGAAAGTAAGGATAATTAATTTTCAAATTTAAAATTAACGATTTTCACACCTTCTCATGGGATAACCTACTATGGAGAAATAAGAATTTTTAATATTTACTACTGGTTAGTAATGGTCGTTCGTAGCTTTATTGTTATGTAAAGTTATGATTGAAATACAGATATAAATAATTAAATATTTATACTTTAAAGTCATGAATCAAGTTCCCCCATTTAATTTTAATAAAAAGAAGTTTAGTGTTCAATAGAAAAAGTGATGGTGTCAGTTTTTTAATAAATTTTACGTCTTATTTTTACTTTTGCAAATAAATTTCAATTAAAATGTGTCTCTTATCACTTGCCAATATAATTCTGATTCGTTCTATACCAGTGTTCCATTTACATTCAGCAAATTGATATTATCCTCCAATATAGCCAGATGCAACAAATATGTTAACATAGTTTCGCTAATTTACGTTTACTGGTATTAACAACTCGCAAAACTTCTAGATCTCTCCAATTAATATTTTTCTAGATACCAATATCTGCAGTTCCGATTAAGGTCCTCACATGTGGAGGCAGAAAGTAATTCTACATCAGACTAAAGAATCATGTGTAGACTGTTTCGTTCAAAAACATCTGTGAAAATATTGGGTATCCAAACTTCCTCTAGGGAGCAAAAACGTACTATATAAAGTATGTTAGATTAACGGAAATAGCATAGCACAAAGTTGTAAGAGTTAATGCGTTTTTAATAACAGAAGATATCAAAAAAGACTATTTAGATTTTCATTTAGTTCTTTAAAGACGAAATCGTGTCCTAATTATAAAAATAATCCAAGTAATTCTTGCAATGTGTATAGTAATTTTGCTTTATTATATAAGTATAAGAGTAGACAGTTATTTCTTATAATATATCGAGCCTATAAACTCAAAAATCGAGACAATCTGTGTGTTCCACTTACAATATGCACTACATACACTAGATACTTGAAGGGTTGATTATCTGGACAACAGTATTCTTTACCTTTCATCCCTCTTATGTTGCAGAGAGAACAAAAGAACCATATTGATGATTGTTATTTGTGTACGAATAAGACGATAGGCCTAACAGCTGTAAGAAAAGAACACTTGATTGTGTGGTGATAGTGTCGGCTCAAACTCTTTTATCACATGACAAACATTATCCAATTTTCAGCCACCAATTATACTAGTACTAATAACAATACTAGCTTTGAAAGTATCAACTACTGAGCAGTTCCTGATTTTATCCCGTCTACACAACGCGTGTACTAGTTGAGTTGCAAGTGCCGCAGTGGAATCTCTTAGCGAAAGAAATTACAATCCTGTTGAATTCTATAGCATGACTGAACATGGTCTATTACAGTGATATATCCAAACATTTCGAAGTTTTAAAAATACATCAAGATCTTATTTCGCAGAGATTAGTCAGATATCGTCAAAGACTACTTGAAAACAATTCCCTCACACAATAAAAATCGTTACGCTTCCATCATTCCAATAAGTTATAGTACTTATGTCAAGAACTTTTGAACACTTGAAAATATTGTTAAGTAAGATAAAATTGAAGATTATTCCTGGAATATATGCGGAGATTATTTTGGTCGTACAGCTAGGTTACACCAAACACTGTTGCTTTTCTTACATTTGGGACAGTCACGAAAAACCATGAAAAATTCTCATGAAAATCTTTGTGATGGTTTCCAACCTTCGAGAAGAAATAACAAGAAAAGCAAAAGGAGGTATCTTTAATGTATCTGAAATGCGACATGTGATAGAAGATTTAAAACCAAGCCAGCAGCGCGTGGAAAAACAGCATGTGTGACCATTGTAAGTTTTTACCTACTTCTTGGAAAAAAAAGTAGAACATTACAGCATTTTATTAATGGATATAATTCAAAAACTACGCTAGTGATTGCAGTGCTCCTTAAAATGCGCGTTCTCGATTCTCACTTGAGCTTTTGGTTTGAAAACATGGGCAACGTTAGTGCCGAACTAGGTAAGCGCTTCTGTCGCATTTCGAAATTGGGAAAGTGGTACCAGGACAAATGTAATCCTGTAGTGTTAGTAAATTACTGTCGAATGATAAGAATTTAGTAGAGACGATGTAATATTGAATCACATTTTCATATAGTTATTAAGTAAGCGCAGAATTTTTTTATTAAAATCCAAACGAAATTAGAGCTAACTTATCATCTTTTTTCGTTAAAATTACTATACATAATTTCATGGTAAAATCAAAACTTAAAATTTGTTTGTCGGTGTAATTACCAACAAACTTTGCCAATGCTTTTACATATTATTTAATGCAAATCATATGTAACATTACATACACGTCCTGTAATGGAACCACAATGCTTAAAGCAGTATCGCTTTACAGCTGCATTTTCGGATAATACCACACAAATGCTTTTTATGGTATGCTTATAATTATTCAGATTAATTTTTGAAAAGTTTATAGCTTCGTAGTTTTACTTCAACAAACCTGTATTTATATGTAAAATAGACAATACTGCAAGTTCCCACAGAATACTAAAAATACTTTGTGCATATGTACAATATGGTATGTATAATAACTATCCTAACCCGAGGGAATTTAAATATGTCCATAACGACCGCGCAGTACCAAATATGCGTAGACGACTCCAGCCTATTATCTACCGCGTACAAAAGATATGTAATTATAATTTACCGAACGTGCCACGGCGACTTCTCTGTGTTTATGTTTTAAAATGTGTGTCTCTTTAAAGTTTCCGTCAACTTGGTAGTCTCGGTCAGGCGCAGAAGATGGACTAATCAGGAGATAAACCATACGGGATTGAAGATGACAAGCTCGGTAACAAGGGACGCTCCTCTGATGTAGACGAATATGGTAATGCAAACGTGCCCGGTTAACTAAAGTATTGTCGGCTGCACAGCTACTTTTCACATTGAATCTAATTGCGTCGTGCCTACCTACCGGCAATTGCTTATGATCTGCCATTTGTTATTGACCCTTTTTCTTTGCCAATTATCACCTACTAATGCAGAAGTTTACCTTTCGTTTAGACCATACGAGCTCTTGCAATTTAATTTTGCTATATACGAACAAATACAGTAAGCATATAATTTTTTTGTATTAATACGAGGCTAGTCACAACGATAGTACTCTCAGTGCATAAATGTAATGGGCAAAAACAAGCCCCGCAAAGCAGTCTCGGCAAAGAGGGGCAAGTTTCAGTGCCGCGCGGAGAACACCGTGAAGAGGTGAAATGTGCGGCATGGAGAATCGAGTTCTCGTATCGAAGCACGCTTGTTCAGTATTATTCGACTAGTCGCTGTGAGTGCTTGCCAGTACACACATACTTAGAAAATGACGCATTTAGCTATGTTTCGGAAACAGCGTATTTCGAATAGACTAGAAAACGTAATAGCGAGTATGCGGGATTTAGAGTGCGACGGCGATAGGATTAAATGTGCAAAGTGCGACAATTATTTGACGTGTACAAGTACGCTGAAGTGCGAATGTCACCTAAAAAGAATAAAACACTTCTCTGCAATCCATAGTACACAGCGAACAATTCACATTTGATAGAAAATTGTGGTTATGTGTGTACGAAACAACCGACCGTCAAAAACGTTCTGTGGTGAATGTGATGAATGGTACGTACAATGAAGGAGTTTGAACCATCATCCCCTATCTTACTTGCTTCCAAAGAGTTGCAAAATCTACTAGCGATGAAATTTTAGTGTTGAGGGCATTGAACAAATTTCAAGTTTCAACAACCAACTTCTAATGTTAGTGAGTGACGGTGCCGCTAGATGGCTTCCTTAGGCCGATCTCTTAAAGAAGAGAGTGGCAATCTGTTACGTGTAAAATACATGCATTAGACCTTGTGGCGCAATTGATCCTTAAATGTTATCCACGAGTAAATGCTTTAATAGCTCATACGAAGGCAGAATTTCTAAAGTCCCCAAAACGTACAAGAAAATTTCACAAACTGTGTCCCAAAGTACCTGAACCACCACAGTCGATTACTACGTGTTGAGAAACATGGTTAATGGCGATATAAAGAAGCTCATTTTAGAATTCGAGCCCAGACATGCCAAAGCTATCAAGAAAAGCCAGAAAATGTTTGAAGGTAGTAAGGTAAAACGTGATTTAGAAAGTATTCTCCAGAACTACTATGGACTAGCGGAGGGAATTGAAAAATTAGAAAATGATTCGATGTCGTTTGCGGATTCTGTTTAAATTGTGGATGATGTTCATTCACATCCATGTACGGCGGAAGGCGAAAAAAATGAAAGGTAATACGAAAACTTGAAAGTGTTATCGACAAGAATTGACATTTTCTGGTACTAAGACAAATTTGTGAAGGTGTGTCGAAAGATCCATTAAGTTGTAACAGGGACTTTAAATTTGCAAATATAACATCACTTAATGTTGAGCGATCGTTTTCATCATTAAAAAATATTGCATATATGCCGCACGCCGTACTCATTCGACTGAAACAAGTGTGGAATCATATTTAATGATTCTAATATTTAATAGATGCCACCCATTTTGTGGTTTCGTGGAAACTTCATAAAACAACAGTGTTTCAGCACGTTATTGAACGCTCGCCTTCATACCAGGGCTAATAATGAGCCATACTATTTCAAACAGTAGAGTCAAATCGCAAATTAGTACAACTTCGTATGCCCACGTTGCTGGTTCAATTTTCATAATTGCCTCTATTATGTCTTTAAAAGAACATAATCTTAGTGGAGGGCTTAATGAATTTAAAAATCGAACGAATGCAATCAATATGGAAACTAAATACTGAAAAAGATTGTTTGTCACTCTCACTATAGACGATTTACCATGAATAGTGTTCAAAACTCCCCAAATTAAAAACCTTAAAAACAAGTAATTGAATTGGAGGAGTTATTACTCGACGATGCACTTTTTCATTATGACCACAATTCATATAAACAAACGCATTAGTTTTTATAAAATAGAAACACAAAAGTTTATACTGACACTATTTTATATTTACACACACTCGATAAATATTGCATTTCCAAAATAATTGCGATAACTTTAGAATCCTGACAAATATTCCAAAAATAATAGTACTTTGTCTTCTCTAGCAAAATTTTCAGTTTTTCAGATGTTTCTTTCATAGCAACGCCAAAACCTATTAAGATGACGGAAGACGAGATTTTCACTGTATAGCAAAACTGAGTTCAGGCTACTCTTTGACGATAACTGAATAATCTCCGCGAACTAAGATCATAATGTATTCTGAAAGCTTTAGAAAGTTTAAGCATAAACATATATTTTCGTACGTGTATAATTGTAGAACAATATACTAAATTACCTCCCATGTTATAGAAATCAACAAGATTGTCATAGTTTTTACAAGAACTACTAATTCCTGTTTCTTTCGCTAGAGATTTCAGTGCTGTAGTCGTGACTCATGAAGTTCAAGTTATGATTTTGATAGATTGAAATTCCGCATTTAGTCATTTAGCCCAAACTGAATAAAATCTGGCCTGCGTGAATAAAATGAGATATAATCGGGATCTACTGAGTACGCAATACTCTCAGAGCTAGTATTATTATCAGTTGTAGTGTGACTTACCACTTTGCAATTATGGACGGTTGAGAAACTGAATGATGTATGTCATGTGGTGGAGGACTTTATACTGCTATTGTCTCCATATAATCATGATTTCTTTTGTTTCGACTGTTGAATCCTGCGATTTTACAAAGGCAAATGTAGCAATCGTCAACGTGGTTCTTTTGTTTTCTTCACAACATAGGCAAGGCAAAACTAAAGAATGTTGCAATGCAGGTAAATATCTGACGCATATATCCTATTTCACATGTTATTTTGGTTTTTAACGGTTCTAGTGAAAATTTATCGGCCCATCATTTTTTTGGAGTTATGAAGCACATGCATAATAATAATTATTAGGATTGTTTCACTCAAACACGGGATAATTAAATCTTTAAAAAACTCAAGCAAAATATAAGTAAACTTTTTTGTGCCTTCCCACTATTAAACGTTTACTATCCCTTACTTTATACTGTACTATTTCAGTTAAACTCTGATTCCTTATATAGCACATGTCTGTTCAACTGCTTCCTAAAACGTGCCAACCAATCAGATTACAACAGCAACAAAAACCTTGTTCTCCTCGAGTGAGCGAGTCATAAAAGTCCTCAACAAGTTGCAACCCGCATTCTTTTCCGCTACCCAGATTAAGTCAATACTATCACTCTTCGAGTAATATATTTATTTGTGCTGTTTATTTTTGCCAGTTGTTGACCTTCATTGGTTAGTTGAAAAATTTTATAGATTTACTACTTTATTACAAAGAAATGGTGATAAAGCCGATTCTAAAATTTCAGAAAATCAGAAAATAAAATTAATCCTTAAATTCTACTAAAAGAACTATATCGAAAATACAGAAATTATTCCTTCGAAATTGTAATTTATCAAGGGATAGTGCACAAGAAGCGAAATTGGGAAACAAAACCACTTTTACGAAAAACTCACAAATGGTAACGTAAACCGAAAATTGAATTTCACCTGTAAATTTATTTCGAAGAATCAGCCAGCGAAAGCTTGCATTGTTGCTGCGTATCTCCACTGTAATTAGGGCCATCTGTACATAAATATACTAGGTGTCACGTAAATTGATTTTATACATTATTTTGAACGGATAACGGAGTGTATAGTTTTAGGAATGTTAATTAACTAAGTTAAAACTAAACAATACAAAAAGATCGAAAATTGTATGCTTACACTGCAAGAAATAGAAATCAGGCGCTCACCGAATATGTAGTATTTGCCATCACTATTCTGGCAGAAATGTTTATGCGTTTTACTTGTCTGTCACTGTATATTGTTTTTAACACCTTCCTTCGTTCAGTATCAATACAACGACAGTCTTATCATTCGTCTAGTTGTCGATCAACTACTACTTAAATGCGTTCTTCTAATTCATCTACGTTATTAATTTCATTTTAAATAAGTATTTCGCCTACCGCAAATAAAAACGAGTTAAATTTAAATCGGGGACGATGAAAGAAATAAACTACGCACAAATAGAATAGAAAGTATAAGGTAAAACAGGAACGGCTAAAACAACTAGTTACCATGAATAAGTAAACTACAAAGCCTAGAAGAATAAAACTAGAACAGCGCGAATAATATTTATAACGATTGATAACGGCTGACCCTGGCGTTACCACATGCAATGCTGTCAATCTACATATGTCTTTATAGCATATTTATTACAATTATTTGTACAATTGTCAATATATAAATTTGATATAAAAATGGTTCTGTGTTTGAGGTACGAGTGTTATCCGTTCAAATTTACTAAATCAATTTGCACGACGCCATACCATCACCGCCATTTAATTCATCCTTAATAATTTTTAATAAAATTCAAAAATACATGACCTAACGTCTAATAAGTAAAAAGTTGTTATTGATTCTGAGCTAAACTGAATAAATTTTAGATCACTCTGAAGAATATATAAGCCAGAATTAACTGAAGTTAAGGAGCAACAAATGTTAAAAATAAACATACTGTTTAAATTTCTTTGCCGAGGATAATGGCCATCGTGCTTGCAATTTCAATGTCACAATTCACAGCTAATAAAATATTTTTCAAGTATGAGTGACAGTTAATGGTGGTTATACTTCACGCTAAATCATTTGAAAAAAAAGTTAAATAGCAAGCGTGTTTCCACTAAAGATTTATTGGTCATTTCAGAAATGTTTGAGAAGATGTACATATGTATGTACACTATTCTTGTATCGCTTTTGCAGTATGCTAGGATATTCCGATTTTCGAAGAATTTCTTTAATAATAAACGAACTGGCGCTTCCACGAAATTCGCATCTTCCCATCGTTAAAAATACCAATAAATTTTGCGAACACACTTCTTATCTTTCCTTCCAGCGAACAGCACTGAATGTCCAAGGTATCGCATTTATTACCTAAACTTGTTGTTATCTCCGTAGTTTGTGGAGGAAGCTGGCTCGGAATCGATCTATTGTGTTTAGGTGTAATGGCCTCTTTGCTACGCGTTAACTTGACACCTACGAAACGTGTGTGTTGTGGAAGTAGCAGATTTACAAATGGTACTAATTTTTACAATACCAACGTCGCCACAACAACACCAGCAGGTACATTTAAGATTGCAAATTTGTGCAAGATCGGTTATCTGTCGCACGACCGTTAGGATGGTATTTTCCAGTAAGTATAAACCTTAAACGAAGACATTTTACTACGCTAATATTTCGAAAATAAGTAATCATTTTGAGTTTTTGGCAACCGTTTTTCAGAATGTGTCTGCATATCCGTCACAACAAATTTTATAAGAAATATATTTAATGCAAGAAAGATAAAATATTATAAAATGAGATTATTGACTATATTGCACTTTGAACTTGCTTAGAAGAACTAAAGGTGTACGAGGGTTGGGTGAAAAGTTAAATACTTTCTGGAGAAAATTTTTTCTTTAATTATTTGTTCGTCTATTTCTCAACGTAGTCGCCTTCTGGTTCGACACACTTGCTTCAAAACGTAAGAATTCTCTAAAATTGCAAAATCTTTTTCTGCGACAATCTCTTCATTTGATCGACTTGGGAGCCAAATCTGGAGAATAACGTGGATACGACACCAGTGCGTAGCCCACATCGACCAATTTCGCTCTCGCAGTGGTGAATGATGTTGACAAACTGGTTATAAGTTTTACCTCATATTCTGACCAAATTATAACACTACAGATCGGGTCGGCTGGATAAAGCTGTAGCATTATTCAAATATATGCTCCGAAAGCAAACAGGATGAGATAATCAAGGAGTTTTATCAGCCACTTGAAGATGTTTCGAAATCTACCAAAAAAGGGGACGTCACTATAATAATGGGTGATTTTAACGCAAAGGTTGGCAATATTAGGACTAAGGGATGCACTGGAAAGTATAGGCTAAGCCCTAGGAATGAACGAGGGGAATAGTTAATAGACTTTTGTCGGAACGAAGAACTGCTAATAATGAATACAATATTCAAATTGCACATTGCAGATTATATACATGAAGATCACCAACAGATAGCAAATTTAAGATTATTAGAAATGAAATAGATTACAAATTAATCAGAGACAGATTTAAAAATTCTATTAAATCAGTAAAAACTTACCCGGAAGCAGACTTAGGGTCTGATCATTATCCCGTGGTCGTTGTGGTAAACGTCAAACTAAAGAAATTAAAAAGTAAGAGCAGCAGACAAGAAATGGACATAAAATAATTCAACGAAATAGAAGTATTGAATATAGCTAAAGAAAGAGTAAATTACAATATCGAGTTTATTAATTTATTTCGGGTTTGTACATAATTAATAGTACTGTGGACGCCAATGAAAAATGGAAGAAAATAGGAATAGCATTGTTAAACGCCGGAAAAGATATCTTCCTCAAAGACATTTAAGAAAAAATACTGAATCATAGATGAAATCCAGAGCAGAATGGAAAAAAAGACGTAACTATGAGACAAGAAACGAGGATGAAAGGTTAAGAGTATAAAAAGGAGTATACTATAGTAGCTATTAGTATTGAGGAAGCTAAAGAAGAATGGGTATTAGGAAACTGTATAGAAGTGGGGGAATATGAAAGGAAAATTGACAGTTTTAATCTACACAAGAAGATTAAAGAAATAACATTTGTCAAAAAGTCCAAGCAGAAATCAGTATTAAAGGATAAGAATGACAACTTAATTACTGACATAAACGACAAGTTAAGGAGATGGACCGCATATATACAGGAACTGTTCAGAGGGAAGTTGCAATAGAAGGGACAGGACCAGAAATATTAAGACGTGAGGTAGAGTGTTCCATTAAGAATACAAAGAGAAGAAAGGCTGTAGGACCGGACAGGTTTACAGCAGAATTGTTAGAACTTATAGACGACACACTTGTATGATGTAATGGTGGATCTACTTAATGCGGTCTACGGAACGGGCGCTATTCCAAGGGAGTGGCTTCTATCAACTTTGTTAGACACCTAACAAAGAACAATACTAAAAAATGTGTCGAACATAGGACCATAGTACTAATGAGACACACATTGATCTGATTGATTCTTAAGATCATTTATAAAAGAATTTATAGTAAACTAGAAGACAGCCACCTAACTAAGATTTAGAAAGGGTACAAGAAATGCGCCGTTTGGTATGAATGTTTTGATGCAGAGATCCTTAAATATGCTTAATAGTCTTTGAAAAAGCTTTTGATAATATCCGACGTGAGAAGTTATATGAAATTCTCAAAAGTAGAAAAATTAACAGTAGGCATACTAACAAAGTAACCAACTTATACTGGAATGAAACAGCAAAAGTTAAGGTCGAACACGAACTAACTGAATAAATTAAGATTTGCCGAGATATTCGTGAAGGATGTATCCTTTCTCCTCTTCTGTTTATTATGTACGGTGGGCCTATATATGCAAAAATGCTTTACTGGAGCAAAGTGTTGGAATTGCAATTAACGCTGAAGTTATTAATAATATACGATATGTTGACGACACTCTTCTAATAGCGGACAGTTCAAATGAGTTACAAAATTTACTAGAAAAAGTAAACACTCAAAGTAATAATTATGATTTGAAATTAAATCTTACGAAGACAAAAATAGTGGTAATAACAAAAAAGTGTTTGCTAACGTAGCAATTTCTAATACACGGATTAGAAGAGTTACAGTATGCAAGTATAATGGAACATGGATCACAGAAATTAATGAGTAAAGTAGAGAGACCAGGGGGAGAATAGAAGTAGCGCGACAAGCGTTTGTAAAAATGAAAGGATTTCTATCCTATCGAGACATTAACTTAAATCTTAGAGCTCGTATATTGCTTTGTTATACTTTCTCCACATTATTGTATGGGATGGAAACATGGACTCTACGAAAGGCCCACTTTAAGAACATTGAAGCGCTTGACTCAAAGAGTAGCAAATAGAAATGTTCTTCTGGAGATGGGAAGGGAGTGTGAAATAATCGAAACCATAAAAAGAAAAAAGTTAGAATATCTGGGCCATGTAATGAGGAGTAAAAAATACGAGTTGCTGTGGCTTATAATACAGAGTAAAATTAAAGGGAGGAGAAGCATGGGACGCAGAGGGATTTCCTGCATAGGCAATCTATGGGAGTGATATGGATGTAGCTCGGGCGAGTTGTTTAGAGCTGCGGTTAATAAGGTGAAAATCCAAATGGCTTTCAACCTGGGACAGGAGATGGTACTGGAAGGGAAGTGGTAAACGAATGGGTGGACCCACTATCGTGGTGGAAGAGTTACTTGGGATCGTTTTCCCCTTTTTCAAGCAATCTATAAAAACAATCCATGACTTTCTTCGCTGATGGTATCATCCTTGCCTTCTCCGAGGATGTAAGTAGAACTCATTGTTTTACCTCTTCTTTCGACTCTGGTGTACACTGATGAACGCAAGCGTGACTAGTAGTAACATATCGCTTCAAAAACTCGTTGAGATTACGCTAACTCATGTCCAAATACCATTGCGGGAAGGTCACTCAATTCCATCTTTGATTTAGTTCGTTTGTTCCGTGCGCAATCGTCCGAGATGTTTACCATCTTAGCAATATCTCTGATTTTCGCTCTATGGTCGGTTAACACCATGTTATCAATTTTATTTTTATTTCCTCGGTAGTCACTTCAGTGGGGGTCCTTGAGAGCGGAACTTGACTTGTGTTCCTTAGATCACATTTAATTTCCATAAGCTTGTGATGAACCAGGAAATGTCAAGGAGCAGAGTCTTCGTAATGCTTTTTCCAACTTACATGGGGGTTTTCTACGAAAAAAGTAATGCTGAATTGACGCAAGGAATTCGCTTTTATTCGTTGTTGCGAAAATGTTTACATTATTTATTTTCGAAAGATGTCAGAACAAAACTGGCAAACTGGCATGGAATACAGGGAGCACTACCAAAAAGAATGCTACTATCTAAAAATATAATCATCTTTGTTATCGCACAGCCATCTATTGAAAAGTATCTGACTTTCCACTCTAGCCGCGTACATATAACGTACTCAAAAGAGTGAATATCTTATAAAATGTTATACACTTGGTTTTGTAGGTGCACTAGTATGCAATTGTGTGCTATATAACTAGAACCAAGGAAAGTTTAATGGTATACGAAAATATGGAGTTGAATTGTTATCTGTATTTATTTGAACATCGTTGATCAGTATCGCAGCCACATAGTCCTTGCAACCGATGTGGCCGTTGATATGGCTAGATTTTAATGTTCTACATTTAAATAGATACACATAATGGATACGATAAGCATATATCATGAAGAACCTAGTGGAATTAGCTCCTTAGACTGAAGACCATTAGATAAATTCTTATTTTCTTATTTTTTTAACAAATGCAAGCATTTAGACACTAGTCAAATGTATACTGGTATTTCCCCCAGTTTCGTCAATATTAAGAGACAAACCTTGTAACGTAGAGCTTCTAAACATCTTATTTCATTAGAATGCCCTGAATAAAAAATGGACCGATAAGAAGATTCCTGGACATAAACAAGACTAATCTTCAAACAGTGTTTCAATGAAATAACAACTACTTATGCGTATATTTCTAAATTGGATTTCCTTTCATAATGTAACAAAAAGGCAATAGATTGTTATTAAACAAAATAGTTCGGTATCATAGCAATCGAATAACTATCAGTAAAGCAAACGTTTCTAAATTTAAACTAAATAGCTCAGTGGGATAAGGAGGTATACTTCCAATCATCAGGAGTCGAAGACTAAAGACCGGCCGGTCATTCTATGCAAAATGATGAGTTTGGTCTGTCTCTTGAATTACCACTCGCTGTGGGGAGGACAATTAACGGTGCTTAATTTTTTTATAACAAGTAGATGCAGTAGCAGGCCATACTTTGCACAGACGTTTCTTAAAAAATTAAAAAAAAATCAATGGCTAAAAAATGACCGAATAACTTTAGTTTGGAATATTTTTCCACGTGAACGATGTTTAATATTGAAAACTGTATGCTCTGTTTTTTATCACCCTGTATTGTATTATTATTATTAAATGTGTTTCGTAGTACGTTAGCAGACCAATATTATGGCTGGCGAAACTGACTTAATAATTTACCCTTAAAGAATCGGTTTGTGTTCGAAAATGCAATCAATATTCAATCGAGGAAATTTAAAAAATGAAACCACAAGAGTTAATCTCCTTACAAATACATTAAAGTGCCAGCTTCAAACGTGAAGCTTTTAAAAGCTTTCGAACTGCTTGTATTGCCCTTCATTTTACGCATACACTTTTTATCATAAATAAGCCGCAATTCAATGACAAATGCTTGCTCAGGGTTTCGATTTATTTTGCTAATTACGTACGTGACAAAGCAGATTCCTTTATTATTACCAACACAAATATTCCTGCTCGTAGTTTTAAATCTTGCAACATCTACATGAAATGAAATCTCCAGCATACATTACTATAATCGACAAAATAAAAAATAAAGAAATCGCTAACATATAAATGAAAATGCATGCAAACATCATAATTCATCCTAATCAAGAGTTCTACGTAGGCTTCATCGAAAACCGGTCATTAATAATGCTAATTGTGAAATTGTGACATTTACCTTAATAAGCCATTGTGTCCGCATGCATTAAGTCAATTTATTCAGTCAAGCAGGA
Source organism: Trypoxylus dichotomus (assembly GCA_023509865.1). NCBI lineage: Eukaryota > Metazoa > Arthropoda > Insecta > Coleoptera > Scarabaeidae > Trypoxylus > Trypoxylus dichotomus. Next base: position 46,654,809 of record CM042074.1, read on the forward strand.
TAAATGACCAACATTCTCTTGACTCTAAGTGCACTTTCTTTAGTGGTATTTAATTCATTGAACAAGATTTATGATATTTGGTAGACTAAATTAATTTTTTATGTGGATTATGTCTCATTCCTCTTCTGTGAAGCAGAGTTCGCTGCTTACAGGTATTTTCTAAATTTTTTTATACAGTCGTTGGCTATTCATTAGAAAACAATTTATAAAATCTGATTAAAAAAAAATATTCTAAATAATAAATAAATACATAATACTCTCTCAATTCTTTTGTGTGGATTATTATTTGCTATTCTGTAGTATAAACAACTGAAATTTCTCAGTATTTTACTATCTGAGTACTTTCAAAGTTTTACGTATAATAACTGAATGTGAAATTGAAATAGTAAGATATGTAGACATAATAGTGTGTTAAAGTTTTCGAGCCAAAATATTATGTGTGTACCATACATGGGGAAAAATTGATAATGACCAAATACAATCCCTGTTAGCTAAATTTTGAAGTTTATAAATAAAGATAATTTTTGTTGTAAACTTGTTTGTTTTACTTACACACGCAATCTTTATAATTTATAGATCATCTATGGTTTATTCCTCAAGTTCCAAAAATGGACGCCGATAGTGAGCTCCAGGCTGTGATTATACGAAGTATTCTCCTTGATTTCAGGATATTTGATGAATTAACCGCAGACACGATGGCTTTTTGTAAAATTTTAAAATATATATTTTGTAACAAAAGAAAAACAAAAGCAAGGGTGCGAACTGTAGAGTTCTAATTTTTAGCAAAAAATTTACAGTAACTTAACTAGCCGTTGTTCAATAATACCAAATTTGATAACTCACTCTGTCCTGCATTTATTTTCCATGAACTTCTGTTAAATAAAGTGATTTCTTGCGCAATAAATATATAAAGCTATTTGACGTCAAAGAAAAATGACTGATATAATTCAGTAAACATTCTTTTAAAGTTCTTAACACGAAATTTCCCAGGAAAAATTTGTACTTTAAGTTCGTGAACTACGTGCTTAGTTGTGTAAAAGGTGTGCCTAGTCGTCTCGTCCACTACGATATTCTTACGTATGTATGTACGTAGGCATACACACGTGACTAATATGTGTGCTAACACAAACATTAACATACATATATAAAAAAGTAACGATATTTCAATTGGTTTTTAACGGTCATTGAAAACAAACACACAACATACATATATCCAAGGGCATAATTCTTCTGTTGGTATGCCTAATTACTGGAGATATTTCTTAGAACGTTCAGTATACGTGCATGTACACGACATGTACTCATACACAAGCGATGTATGTGTTTTCGTCTCATTAGAGCTTATGAAGAGAGAGAGTACGCGTTAAAGGTGTTACACATCAACATTCCTGGGGACGTACAGATGGATACACGGGTTGTTCGCCTGATCTCATGATAGTTTTGCCGGGAAGTGGGAAGATAGTATTATGATTTACGGTCTGGCGTCTCTACAATTTACCGGATGAGAGGGAATTATATCCTATTTGAATTTATAGATGGGTGAGTGCTGATTCTCTAAAGGAGATGCGTGAGTGGATACAGAACGGAATAATAATGAAATAAACGAGAAACACGAAGGCGCCAAGTTGAAGTTTCGCTATTTAAAGGTTAATAAAGGTTGGTATACTTCAAAGTAAGCAATATTTAACGATACACGCAGCTAAAACCTAAAGAACACACATTGCCTAAGGTAAAGTCTTGCAAGTAAGCAGCTACATCTACTACAGACACATTAAATATTTTTTTTACCAGATTCACATCAAACGAAGGTAATATAGCAAAGCTGCAGCAGCAAATACGAACTATAGATAGTACTTGCCTGTCAAAGTTACGAATCTCCGTTTGTATTAAATATGGACAAGAAAAAAACACGAACTTAGTCCACACTGACAAGTGTGTATTGAAAAGGTTATAGCCCTGCATAAAATTGATAATATCGAAGAAGTTGCAAATATGCTGTTATCTTTCAGAGCGGAAATAAATACCATTCATATTAATTTTGGTTGAAACCCATTTCGAAAAAGCAAGACCAAGTTTCCTTTGACAACATCAAAAAATTTAATGTAATTTGCCTGAAGTACATATAATAATTATACAAGCATGTATAAATGCTTATTGTGAATCGAATGAAGCCAAAATTTGAAATGCAACGTCCGTATTGACGCCCTATTCTCGCTACTCCTGTAAAGGGTTTCAAAAGACGAAAACAAGGTGTTTCTGTTTTGTCAATAGGCGAATGTCGAAAATTGGTTTTTATACGTTTATAAATGCAGAATGTTCGTATTTATTAAGTATTCTGTGAATCCGCCATTATAAGCAAGCATACATTTTCCTTAATTCTAAATAAGCTAGCAAGCTGTACAGCTCTGAATAAACAAAAGTAATAATATTAATATTAACTAATCTGCATTTATGTGAAAAAGAATACACAAAATAGTACTTGAGAGAACCATAATAACAATCTACATGGATATACATATGAAGGAAGAAAATAATTTCTTAGTAGCTTCACCACACAGTAACCCCTTCATGAAGTCGACCATTCTCAATAATATTGGGTAAAATTATTGAAGGTGTGGTGCCCTCTTTGTTACTTGTTAAACTAAGTGCAATGGCGCCTTACCGTCTTGTCTTAGGCCAGGATTTGAAAAATATACTCAGGTTTCTTTAGTAAAGAAATGGTGACTGATAAGAAATTTCCTAAAATTTACTAAAACAATAGCAGTAGGCGCAAAAAAGTGTTTTTAAATGTAACGAGTTCACCACTTGTTTCGAACCGATCCAAGAGAAGATGCTTTTTCACAGCGCCTAATTTTACGCAGGGAGGTGACCATGAAAAGAGAATTGTATCCGATGATTGATGATGCCATCAAAGATTGCGGCACGTATATATTATGCTTGAATATGAACAGAGGTTCCTTTAAATGATGAAATACGAGCAAATATTTAGTTTTCCAGAAATTTCTTAATTTAAGCGCTGACTTGTTTTCTAGCGGAGAATGTCTAAGATTGAGAGCGGTCTATAATAATAACACACCTTAAATTTAATATAGCATACTGCATTAAAAACGGTAAAGCGGCTGTCATCGTTTATTGACTATCTTTGTCAAGACCTTGAGATATAGTTGAATCTTTCCTATTACATTAGATGATTAGAGCAGTGAGGTTATGAAAGTTTAAAATCATAGAAACCTGAGGAAGATCTACTGATTCAATGTACAATTTGTTGCGAATAGTTCTGCTGGGTTGGTGGAAATCCACAAAGATTGGACTCTAAGTTGTACGTGTTGCAATTTCAGTTTGGATAGCCAACTAAATATATAACCTACACGAAGTTTTCTATTAACATTATTACTACTTATTTATACTAATTTACTAAATCTATATATTTCTAATTTGCATGTATGCACAATGTACATACAATATTGACAAGATGAATCGCAAAGCTTCAAAATTTTAATTATAATTTCAAAAATTGTCTGTAAAGTTTAAGCAATTTCCATACGGATATAAGTACAGAGCGAGATAGCATAATAAACCACGTGAATAGACAAAAACCTTTTGGAATATAATTAAGAGTTTTTCATCTCTATTTTAGGTAATACATGTGTTTGCAAACAAAATACAATTTTTGATTAAATAAAAGCATCACTAGAAATTTCAAATATGATTTATTTTTAGTAACATAATGTCCCTGTTTAATATTTTGTTGGACCCCCATAATAGCAGACCAGTTATATTCGACATGGAATTTAATAAATTTTAAAGTACTCTACTGAAATGTTTTCAGTCTACAGTTTCAGGACCGCTTCATTTCTAATTTGTTTCTGTCAACTACTTTCGCAACAGTACATCAGCAGTTCCCGATGGGGTTTAAATCGGGGCAGCTCCAGACTAAAACAAAGGCATAATATCACGTCTGAACAATTTTTTACTTACAATAGTAAATTGAATGTTAGTGGTATAAAGTACTTCAATTGACTGCATACTATTTAGTACTTCCAGCCTAACCATTATACTTGCAAATACACTTGAAACATAGAATTATCCCAGGTTTCAAATTGATTTTCCATCGTCGCCATTAAATAATTATTTAAAATTTCTACATAGACCACACAGATTTGTTCGGAATAGCAAGACTACCTGTTTCTTTGCTAGGGAAGCATCTAATAATTCTTTTATAGATTTTCAAAAATGTTGCGGCTCATTCTGTTAATACAGCATATGTTAAATGCTGTTTATAGGGTGCCACTAACGTTCGAAGAACTTATTCTAACAATTATGCGTCCAGCAAAAAAGACAATTAAAAATTGGTAACAATGTTATTTTTCCACATTTTATACAACATCGATACTTTAGGTATAATTGCAATGAAACTTTAAATTAAAATAAGTATCATCTCGGAATAAAAATACACCAAATTTCTAGTACGTTGGATGGATGGCACGCCTGGCAGCCCTTACTTGTAAATAATTTGATTTCATTTACTGTATGGCCGATCATATAGGTAAACAGGTTGAGTATGGTGAGTGTATCCCCGGAAACGACCTATTGTAAAATAACGGCAGTGTCAAAATCACAGAGGTCGAAGTTGTCTCTCCAGAGAGACATTCGTTATTTTTCAAATTAATTATAGTTATTGACATTTTTGGAGTTCTAAATACATTGATGGAAGCTGAAGACCAGGATATCTAGAATATCATGCACTACGTGTGAGTATGAGTACGATTTCGAAATTAAAGATTTAAAATTGTAATAAATTATCAAAATTCATTATTCTTTTGTTCTCATTTTTTAGTTCGTTTGTAATTCACAAATTTAGCTAGACAGGGATTGTTTTAGGCATTTGTTAAAAAAATAAATTTTGTTAAAAAGCGATATATATATATATATATATATAAGATCGACATATTACATATCGCGAGATTGAGGGATCATTGAGGATTTGAAAGATCTCAATTTAAAAAGAAAATGCACGAAGAGTTGTGTCTAAAGAAATAATTTCCCGTTGAATACCGCATCTCTTGGCCGAAGGACAGGAAACAGCTAAGGTGAGTTGGTGTCAAAATGCTCTAGACTACTTCAACGCCGAGAAGTGTAAAAACATGCTAATAACGAATCTTGGATTTATTCATCCGAATCAAAAACTGAACGCCAGTCGTCTGTTTGGGTCTCCCAAGGCGTAGAAAAGCAAACAAAAGTCTCGATATGTCGAAGTGTCTCGAAAAGGATTGTCGCGACATTTGTTTCGAAAGTAGGTCATATAGCGATTATCCTTACTGCCGATTGGTATACAACCATTTGCCGCAAGTTATCGCTGAGTTTCGAAAACCCGACCCCAAACGACGAACCATCCTTCACCAAAACAATGCAAGTTCGCACACAGCACGCAAGACAATTGATTTTTCAGCGCAACAGAACGTCGGATTGTTAGATCATCTTCCGTATAGTCCGGACCTAAGTCCCAACGATTTCTTTACCTTTCCGAAAATCAGGAACGGACTGTGTGGTTAAAACTTAAAACTCTGTACGTTACATGCCATCACACTCCATTAATTTCAGTGAATCTAAGAGTGATTAAAAATGTATTAACCCATTTTCACAATTTTTCAGCTAGCAAGCTCTATTGCCTTAACCTCATTTTTTCTTCTGCATATTTACGTTTATATTAACTTATCATAAGCTAGCCAAATTGGATATTTTGTTACGGGTATGGATTTTTGTGAGTGTAATATATGTATTCCTACAGCATCACACAGTTCTATCATGCCAGAAATTGAAAACAGGGTAATAATAAAGAAACCTAGGAATCTTAATGATTACGTTACTTTATCATATTGCGTCATCAATAATTCTAAAAACTAATTTCTCTATATTAAAATTAAAAATTTTGATGCAAATTTTTTAATGTTGTCAATTTTTTCACAATTCCAGTTTGGTTACTTTTGCTTTAAATTCCAACATAATTGACATTCGTTTTCGTATGGATCTTTAAATTTATGTTACAGCCCAAATTCATAAATTTAACGTATATCCAATGCGAGTTTAGAACATTTGTAAGTGAAAGATGAGAGCTATGAAATAGTGGTTATTAGTGAACAGTTGTTTCTTTTGTGTTATAACAATATATATATATATATTGGATTGTCAACATATTTATGGAATCTTACATTTGGCTATTTCAATTATTTAATTTTATATATATTTGAATGTAAAACAAACAGAAATTTAAATAAAAGAACCCATTCGACAAGTAAGGAGCCTGAGATTTTCCACTACAATATATTGACAACTAAACAAACATTACCTGGTGAACCTAATAGAAATGTCGGAAAGAACTGAACCTCTTAAGCATAAAATGAACAATTTGGACAAACTTTTTTCTAATTATATTTCTATTTAAAGGGTGAATCGTCTGTTGCTCAAATAAACATATGAATTTTAACCACGTTCAGTATTTTCTACAAGAATTTTAGCATGTTACACGTTTACTTTAGAAAGGCAATAACATATATGAAATAAATATACTTTAATAATGTAATTCAGGAGATTTAAAAGGGACATCGTAAGCATCTCTTTAAGTATAATCTACCTACATTTGTTGTTAGAACCAATAGCAATATTTTCGTAATAGAAGAACGTAATACGTAAACCTTTGCAACCACTGAATAATTTAAAAAAATAATCGTTTGTAGTGATATCTTAATTTTATACGTGGCTAGGAACTATCGCAGAAAATGGATTTTAATTTATACAAGTATCCATAATTTAACAAGTAGTAAACTTCCTACCTACATATATTTATGTATGCAGATGCAAACCTGTTCGCATCAAATATACTTCACAGGTTGTCTAATCAAATGATAATAAATTACTCACTTCCATGCAAGCACGTTGCGCTTAAGACAATGATTATTTGTCTTTGACATTGATTTCTATGTTAAGTGGCTCAAGATAACTGCTAAATTTTCTCTGCGTCATCCTTCATTTCTCTTTTACGTCCCAAGAGTACTGTTACCTCATTGTTTCATTCGACAGACTCCCATCCCCTTCTATCGAACAATTCCTATTTCTTAAAGTAGTGTCTATCTAGGCTTCACAATAAAACCATTGTCCTACAGTTTCGTGTTTTATTGGTGCGGCATGGAAGATATCTTATAAATATCATCGGAATGCTGCACCATCATTAAACTTAACAATAGTCTAGTGGCATATTAATATTTTTTCCGAGATGTGTATGTACGTCTGTTTCCGTGTACGCTAGAACAATTTTTTCGTATGTGTATTCAACGCTAGATCGCTTTTGATCTTTGTATTACTGCCTATGTCGAGCCTATAACATTTAAAAAACAATACTTCATCAATCTATCTAATTTAGTATAAAATAATCCCCGAAACAACTAGAAAAACCTTTTAATTTGATGCAGGGACTGCCCTTATTTTTAACGTAAAATACAAATATATCAAGGAAATGGGAAAGGCTTTAAGTTAAAATTTTAGCTTTTGTATGCTTCTTGAAGTCAACAACTGAAAATTTTTGCTAGAAAGCGGCGCTTTCCTTTTAAGCTCTATTCGCCAATTTTTTGTTAAAATTTAACCAACCTCTAAATACTTCACAGGTTCCTAGTAAACTCCGTACTATGCGAGATAATAATTTATCCGAAACGCAGCGTCTCGAGAGCACATGGACTCTCATTCTCAACCGAATTTACTGAGGTGGAGTTTACTGCTACACCTGTGAATTATACAACCATACAGTCATTACAATCACTGAACTTCCAAATGTCATTCGAAAATTGTTGCATTTCAGGGTTAAGAATTTTGTGGAAAATGTATTCAGGATGTTAAGTAATATACATTTCTTTCCACTTTAAAAATTTGTTGTCTACTAGAGTTTAATTTAAAAATTCAAACAAACAAATACCTCGGACGTACTTTTCAAAAAGCTAAACGAAAAAAGAAACAAATAGAAAAGCGCAAACTAAGAAATAACGCATGAATAAATGTTACCCCTATTACAAATATATTTGAAACAGTAAAAAGTAGAATCGCCACGTTAGTCGTGGAACCCCAACATCTACATTAATGTCCATAATAAGTAGCACCTTCTATGTAATGACATAAAATATTCCAAACCATTTAACTCCGCAAAATGTTATAATACAAAAGAAACAACTGTTAATTAATAACCACTATTTCATAGCTCTCATCTTCCACTTACAAATGTTCTAAACTCGCATTGGATATACGTTAAATTTATGAATTTGGGCTGTAACATAAATTTAAAGATCCATACGAAAACGAATGTCAATTATATTGGAATTTAAAGGAAAAGCAACCAAACTGGAATTGTGAAAAAATTGACATTAAACAATTTGCATCAAAATTTTTAATTTTAATATAGAGAAATTAGTTTTTAGAATTATTGATGACGCAATATGATAAAGTAACGTAATCATTAAGATCCCTAGGTTTCTTTATTATTGCCCTGTTTTCAATTTCTGGCATGATAGAACTGTGTGATGCTGTAGGAATACATATATTACACTCACAAAAATCCATACCCGAAACAAAATATCCAATTTGGCTAGCTTATGAGAAGTAAATATAAACGTAAATATGCAGAAGAAAACAAAAAAATGAGGTTACGGCAATAGAGCTTGCTAGCTGAAAAATTGTGAAAATGGGTTAATACATTTTTAATCACTCTTAGATTCACTGAAATTAATGGAGTGTGATGGCACGTAACGTACAGAGTTTTAAGTTTTAACCATACAGTCCGTTCCTGATTTTCGGAAAGGTAAATAAGTCGTTGGGACTTAGGTCCGGACTATACTATATAAGATGATCTAACAATCCGACGTTCTGTTGCGCTGAAAAATCAATTGTCTTGCGTGCTGTGTGCGAACTTGCATTGTTTTGGTGAAGGATGGTTCGTCATTTGGGGTTGGGTTTTCGAAACTCAGCGATAACTTGCGGCAAAGAAATGGTTGTATACCAATCGGCAGTAACGACAATCGCTTTATGACCTACTTTCGAAACAAATGTCGCGACCATCCTTTTCGAGACACTTCGACATATCGAGACTTTTGTTTGCTTTTCTACGCCTTGGGAGACCCAAACAGACGACTGGCGTTAATTTTTTGATTCGGATGAATAAATCCAAGATTCGTTATTAGCGATGCTGTGCATGTTTTTACACTTCTCGGCGTTGAAGTAGTCTAGAGCATTTTGACACCAACTCACCTTAGCTGTTTCCTATCCTTCGGCCAAGAGATGCGGTATTCAACGGGAAATTATTTCTTTAGACACAACTCTTCGTGCATTTTCTTTTTAAATTGAGATCTTTCAAATCCTCAATGATCCCTCAATCTCGCGATATGCATATGTCGATCTTCGTTGATGATCTTGTGCATAACATCGACGTTTTCCTGAGCGACTGCAATTTTTGGTGCACCTAGCGTTGAATCGTCGCCAAGACTAATTCATTTACGTTTGAATTCTCCATACCAACAAGAAATTGTTGACTGATGTGATGCTTCATTTCAGAAAACTCGGCGAAACATTCTTGTTGAGATAATTGCCTTCGAAAATTATAAAGAATTACTGAGCAAAAACGTTCTCACTTTAATTCTATTTTTCAACTAACTTATCAACTTTGACAGTCCGTTGTAGCTACAGCACTGCGCTTAAAGCACTGAAACTTTGGATTTAGGTTAATTAAAGATGGACTGAAATTTGATTAGTGGCACCCTCCAGTATACAAAATTTAAAAGACATCTTTCGTATTTAGCTTCACAGAGATCTTCTGATCACTTCGAATATTTGCAGTTATTTCAACTTTTGAATACAGCAACAAATTATGATTCACTGAATCGATCACATGAGTGAAACGATGATCTGCAAGAAAGGAGGAATATTTATCTATGCGACAGCTCCAATTGCTCAAAGCTTATAGTATAACAATAGATGGTGTTGATCTACTTAATCAAAGAATAAGCAGCCACAGAACCTGCTTTTAAGCCAAATAAAGGTGGTGAATACTTTTTACACATAAACTATCACTACATGGAAACTTTATATTATAACAAATCAAGATGATAGTGTGGACCTGTTATTGTTTAACGTAATGTAAGTCGCCATTATCTTCGATTATATGACAAGGCCATTCGAAAAAAATCTAACTGAGAGTAGACCACCACCTTCTCAGACCAAGAAGCACTTTAGGAGATCCTATGGGTCACTATCTTCCAAAAAGTGAGGCCCCTTTACATGTCGCCAGTGCGCCTATGCTTCATTAGAGTCAGATGGAGATGTGAAAAATATAAAATATCGCAATGCACTAAGAGAAAAGATTGTTTTAAGATATTTCATTCGTTAACAAATTTATTATTGGAATTATAATTTACTTATTCTAGGTTTATTATAGTTTATCCCGTACGAGCTTAATGTACAGTAAGTTTTTTTGAAAATGATATTGGATGTTCCATAAAATAGATGGAAATTAATAGATTAATTATACAAGGCATAACTTATACGTCATCGTACGCTGAAAGTGAAGCAAGACCATCGCCATGATACTACCAACTCGTTTATTAAAAAGCCTTATTAACATTACATATTTTATTACATATAAAAGACTATGTGTATCTATACAAGATACATAAATCATTTGTAATAAATGACTTGCATTCTTGACATTTGTATAACTAAACTATATTATGCATATATTAACTTGCGTTGAAGACACTTATTACGGGTTGGTCATACTATGTACTGCGCGCGTGGAGAAATTTTCATTTGTGGTAAACTGAAACCGCTGCCGCATCCAGAACGAAAAGATAAAAATAGAATAGAAAGAGGTCCAAGGACGGACAGGAAGGTACTTTCTTTCGCCTCTGTTTACACAATTTTTTCCGTCTGAAAAGAGCGTCCGACGTGTTCCGAATGCTTGCAGGTGTGTCATCTGTGGCATTCCCGTGATCATTTTATACCAGACGTGAATATCAAGTTACAATTCTTGCGTAACATCCTGGTAGATATATGATGTTTTGGACGGTCGTCGTTTTGATATTAGTATGTAGAAACATGTATACGTACCATTGCCACATGGTTCAGTGTACAAACGTGAAAGAAGATTACTTCCGATCCTGTGGCTCGCACGAAATTCTACGTCAATTAGTATTAATTAGGATCAATAAGACCTAAACGCTGTTACGTAAATTAGTACATCGTAACTCTGTTGCGAGGATAGTAAAAGCAAGCAATTTTTTTGTCTAGACTGCTTACATCATACATGCGCTTTGCTTTTTCCTTTAAGTTATGTACTGTATTTACTTATTTTGATTATGAACACTTACTAACCTTAATAGACAACATTTTTGTTTGAACAAATAAGAATTTCTTAAAGACGATATAGACAGTTTCGTTTTCAACATCATCCCGAATCTCGTACAATCTTTTAAAGACGTACATATGCATACACAATTATACAATATTCCAAAAAGAGAGAGACAAATTTCTGAACAGACCCAAATGACAGTTATTTCTTATTGGTTGATAGCAAGGCGAAGTCACACTGTACAACTTTCCCTTTTTGCTGTAAATTGTCAAAGATTTTGACATCCTTACCATTGTTTATATCATATTTGTATTTCGGCAATTTTGATAATAATTATTATATTATTTACTTAGCTATTTTGCGGTATAGATTAGTTCGTCTCAGAGCTTTGATTTGAAAATTAATAGATTATGTAAGTAATATGCAAATAAAGAGAAATTATAATTTTGTAGCTGTTGCTTTCAATTACGGACGCAGAACCTGGTACAAAATTGGTACAAAATTGGTGCAAAATTGGTTACAAAATAAGGAAATAGAGCATGAAACGGATATGGTTAAAGCAGAATTGTTGAATTGCGTAAATATGGTCAAAAGTAAAATACAATTCATATGTAATTGATGAAATTGCAAAGTCAATGAACACGACTGTTCATCGTTTACCTCCATATCAATCCAGCTCAATCCAATTGAACTTGTATGGGCACAAACAAAAGATGACGTTGCTGCACATAACAGAACTTTCAAATTAAACGAAGTTAAGCAATATTTATATAATAAAGTAACTGCAACAACTTGGCAGAAGTGCATAAATCACGTTATTAGAAAAGAAACAAATATGAAGGATCTTGATGGAATTATCGATGAAGTTATAAAACCGTTTATAATTTCTATTGGAGAGGACAGTAGTAGTGATGACAAATAGTTTATAAATTAAATGTTGTTATTAACTTGGTCAGTTTTAATCCTAAATAATTGTCATGCATTGTTATGGTTGTAAAATTTAAGCTGTTTTCAACTTCACTGCTTGTTACTCATAACTATAGACACTGTTATAACTATATAGTGACGTGTATTATTTGAACCTTCTTCAACAAATAAATAAAATAGATTTAATATTTCAGACAGATCTTCAAATTTAAGTTTACCGGCTAAAATTGATTTCAAAAATTTATAGCTTGTAATTTGGGCTGGCAGTCTGTTCAGAATTTTATCTCTCTCTTTTTGGAATAAACTATAGATAAAATTGTTAAATCTTGCGACAGCGTATTATATATTTAAACACCCTGCATGTTAAGACATATTCGGCTATTAGAGGAAAATTTATTATCACTTTCAACAGAATCACCTATACCCAAATTTAAGTATTGTTTAAATGTCAAAAAAAAATGGTATTGGAAATATTCTGTTGAAACAATTATATGTAATATCTGATATTTCGATTTATATTTTGGCCATTATATAATTTCTAAAGCTATGAATATTTCGCTTACAAGAAACATCTGCTTGGTCTTGGGTACGGTCTGTTTCACCTAACCGTTTTAAATTTAAGGTGTTCATTAGTTCTTCAAAATTTTAATAGGTTGTGTGTTATAGATTGTATAATGTGGTAGCTTATAACTGGTATTTCAAATACCAATTTTATTGATTTAAGTAAAATAAAGCTATCAATGAAGCATGCCAACAAATTTAAAGTTTCCAAAAATAGAGAGGAGAAAAATATTGAAAATTCAAAGTTAATTAATAGCGATTTACAGACACTTATAAGGCATGAAAACAAAGTGACTGATTCGACATCACTCATGAAAACTTGTAAACAATGATAATAATAATGCTTTATTGCCCAACAGGCAAAAAATATCTAATTACAAGGTGAGTATAATAAAATAAATGTACACGTGTAAAACCAGTTATCTAGGAGTAAAAACAAAACTAACAAAAAAAATTACAACAACCTACTACTATCCACACCCTCACCCGAAATGCTTTAATGTAACTGCGAAAAAAAATTCACTGGTTGTTAAAAGGAAGAAGTGAGGAAAGAACAGAGAAACGAGATCAATGTGGTTTACATAATGCCAAAGTAGATAGCAAGCAGCAGGTATGGTTATACATCTAACATACCAGTATCCATAGAGTTGAAGTCACATTCTATATATTGGGGACCTAATGGCAATGTTTGTTCTATGTACTTAAAAATAAAACACATTTGTTTGCGCGAATCCCAGACGTGGAACAACAAAATTAATTCAGAAATATCAAGGCAAGTGTTAAGTAACCTAATAAAAACTTGCATTCCACTTGTTCTCTGCGTAATTCTAACGAATCAATGTTAAACATCTCCAATATTGTGACTAAATCCCTGTATTGGGTAAGTATTAATTTTTTAAAGTATAAGAACTTTAAACACTTTTTTTTGAATCCGTTCCAGAAAATGTATCTGACGTATATAGGAGACCAAACCAAGAATGCAAACTCCAATCTAGACCAAACAAAAGCAAAATAACGTTGTAAAATGGCTGTTATAGAAAAAAAGGTCGTGGTGTAACCCAATATACTTAGCGCCGAAGCAAGAATACTAGACATGTGTTCTGTAAAAATGAGGTTCGAGTCGAAGATGACACAAATTTCTCATAGAGTTGTCTCTGGGTAAAGGAGATCTAGCCAATTGATAAATGTAGATAATTGGAACTATCTTACGGGAGGAGGTGACAATTTTGCATATATTAAGTTTGCTTTGCAAGTAACCGCAATCCTGAGAATTATTAATTGTGATATATAATTCTAAGTCATCTGTATATAATAACTTTGAACAACTTAATGGATCAAACAAGTCATTTATAAATATCGGGAATATAAGTGTACCCAAGCTACACCCTTGGGGAACTACAGAGGTTGGCGTTAAGTAATCAGATTCAAAACCAACACATGTCAGAAGCTGTTACTATCCAATTCAGTAACAAGCAGGGTGTGATCGATTCAAAGACTTTTGGCAGGTCTGCTTCCTAGCATCTACACTGTCAAACAAATTTTGAGTAATTAGTAAATAGAGTGTTGCGGCCAGATGGTTTGGATGGTCTCCGACGCACTTTCACTACTTTTCCAAAAATGCATAAATTTAGCACATACAACCAAATTGTGATGTTATACAAAATGTAATATGAAAAGAGAAATTAGTCAATGATCATTGCCCATAGTGAACAGCACCTCTATCGTAATTTGCTTTGAGACTTGTTTCTTGTGGTAAGCGTTATTATGCCCGGCCTTGCATAATTGTTTTCTGGGAAGTGTGAAGAATACTGTAAACAGTCCCGATAAAATTAATTCTCTTTCCGTTGCAGCAAAAATTCAGACAGAAATACCTTGCGAGAAGCTATACATTCGGAATTCACAGTTCTACAAGGCATCTTTTGAAAGAAGTTTACTATAAATTTTAGCGGGTTTCTATATAAATAACGATGTGCTCCGTATTGCTTTCCGTGTTCCGTTTTTTATAATACTGGAATAGAGGAGTTTAGCATGACCTAAAAAAGCAAACAAGAGAGTTGGCTTTATTGGATTCTAAAAATATTCAAAATCAGTTATATCCAGCTTATGGGCAAAATACCACCAAACATAAGCTTAGGAGACTAAAATATGTATTTACATCAAAGACTACTTAACCATGACTTAAATACAGCATAAAAAGTATATCTTGAACGACGTCAATTAGTAATAACTTCCATTAAAGATTAACGTCCGTTATTTTGGGGGAAAGTATTCAACACGTTATTTTCCATTGAGAGTGTGTACATTAATTTCTGTTCCATTACAGCAACTTTACCGTGTTATATACTGACATACTGTTTGTTAGAGGTTACGGGTATTTTTCAATAATAAAATTGCGCAGAATTTATTTAAGAAATAGCCGAGAATTGGCATAAACAATTTTTTTTTTCAATATGGAAAGCACCAAAATATAAATGAAACAATACTTGTTACTTGGTTCAACAGTTTATAGTTTAGAGGTTTATCTATATATGTCTCCATTATTTTCATACTTCACAGGTTGACAATATCAATAGAGAAATCAGGTTGTTTTAAATTTGTTTTCAGAAAGTCATCTTCTGCAATTTAAAAGATTTTTGTTAAATAAATATGAAAGGGGGACCAATCAGAGAAGGAGAGTATTTCTTGATGTTCCCCTAGATGTTACCTTTTCTCAAATCCCACACATATTACTATGCACTTAACACTTCAACGTTAATTTTTAAAATACAATACGGTAGCCACTTAATTTGTGCATTGTCTACAAGAAAAATGCCTTCAAAGGTAATTTGTGTGGTATCAGCTACCTAAATGTAAACGGATATTTCCCTAAAATGCGGTGTCATTATATACTAGACTTCCACTAACTAGTAGGCCGAACTATTTCACACCAATTCACCTCCCTTTCCGGCATAGGTCAGGCGGGGTTGCTCCACAGGTGGTCTGTAGACAATAAACTTGGATACCATTTCAATGCAAGTGAAGCTCTCGTAAAGGTAAGCAATATATTCTCCGAGATATATAAAATTAACATATCGCTAGCTGTTTAATTTTTCTAATGCCATCATATTTTAAGTGAAGTCTAATAAAGCGAGACATAAGCATTTCGTTTGTAATTCAAATCTCTTAATCGTAGAGGAATGCACGTGGATAGGAAACAGCTGTTATGCAAATCGCTGCCTCGGGAGGTTTCTTTTTTACCTTTTAAAGAAATTCCTAGACAAACGCCGCAAATTATTTATTGTATTAAATGCAGCAAAAGTTAAAAAAATATAGGCGTATATATTAGGTATACGATATATATACGACTAGAACATATCAGAGGTCTTAAATTTCGAGGAATGGAAAACATCATAATTCTATTGCAACAATGGAAATAAATTGTCATTTTTTTACAAGCTAAAATCAAATATAATGCTGCTAACTGCAGCTACTCGTACCATTGGTGGGTGAAGAGGGGGGGGGGGGGGTATCATTTACGGGATAAGATACTGTAAGGACAGAAAAGACGTTAACACGCGGACATGTGTCTGCCTACCTGGAGTTATCAGCGCGGTTTCGAGGGATTTTCTCAACCACAAATTCCCTCTCTTCCAGTATAGCGCACAGACAGCGGCAGAAACGGGTACAGTTTATTAACCCTTCCCTGAGCAATTCATAGTTTGCTAAATGAGAGAGAGCACACACCTAAAGTGTATAGGGTAAAGCTGCACGTGTAACGCGTTTTTAATACATCATGGTAAGCTTGAGGGATTTTTTACATGCGCAGTTTTACCCAATGCACCTTCGGTGCGCAGCCTCTCTGATTTAGCAGTTCATGAGTTACTCAGGGGAGGGTTGGGAGACTGCAGCTGCTTGTGACGCTGCCTATAGCCGACAGTAGATGCTCACTTTTGACTGTCCGTTTATTCAAATCATACAGGCAGAGAGGAAATTTGCAACGTGTGGTTGAGAAAATCGCTCGAAACTGCACTGATGACACTGGGTAGGTAGAAACATGCCCGCATGTTAGCGTTCCTTCTCTCCTCAGATTTTCTTTGCCGTAAATGATTCCGTCAATGCTCATGAGTAGATGTATTTAGAAACATTGCGTTAGGTATTGTGTTCTGGAAATTTTTCGATGCGTTTTTAGCTAGAAACTACTAATAAAGTTCAGTTACATAACTACAAAAATTGTTCAAATTTCGTTAGTAGATTCAGCTTTCAAATCTGATGTCTTAATAAATACAAAGTGCACTCAGAACGTTCCAACGTCATTGTTTTTACAAAATCATTCTTCTTACAGGAAATAACCAGGTTTATTTAACATATACATATTTTACACGTTAACGGTTGAGTTTTCATAAATAATATCCGATCCGTGATCTGACGTGTAGTAGTGATGTAATGAACAGTATAGTGTATATGTGGAATAGAGTCTGTTGCATTAGTTGTACTTTGTACGGGGACCAAATGGACAAATGGACAAGGAAAGTCTGACGTTAGCAAGTGTTATGGCTACACTGAAAAGCTTCCAAATAAAACAAAGACACCTGATAAAACTAATCTATCTCTGTCAATTCTTTTTGTTTAGAGGCTTATCTAGGTTGTTTACTTTGCTGTTTTGCAACCGTAAGCAGCATTATATTGTTCGTTAAGTAAAATTATAAAATTAATTACAATTATTATTAGAATCTATACTATTCTATTTGCTTAACTTTAAAACATATCTAGGATGGACTGCAGTAAATATACCTAAATAAGATCAACTGTTAATTATATTAATCAAATGGAGATTCAGTTGAACTTGCATTGTAGAGATCTGGCTGTACATGAGATTTCGTGTAACCATTTGATGAAATATATACTAAGGAAGAATGAAACGCATACCATTATTCTGTAGTATATAAGTTCTGTATTATACTAGCTTAACTTTAAATGGTATAGTAGCATATACTAACCGCTTATACTCTACTTTAACATCAGATAAAGAAAGTGCATTGTCGTGGGCGAAAAGTACTTTTTTCCATTGCAAACGCAGCTGTTTTTCCTTCAATACTGCATCGAATCGGGTGAATACATCGCTATAGTATTGCCCTGTAATCGTCCTTCCTTTTTGTAGATAGTCGATGATGATCACACCTTGTGAATCCCAAGAAATGGTCGCCACAGCCTTTCTGGCCGATGGAACGGTCTTTGCTTTCTCCAAAGCCGATTCGTCCGGAAAAGTCCACTCCTTAGACTGTTCCTTGGTCTCCGGTACGTAGTGATGGAACCAAGTCTCATCCACAGTTAGGTAACCCATGAAAAAATCCCTTGGATTGAGTTGGATCCTGGCCAGACATTCCTCCAAAACGGTAACCCTATTTCGTTTTTGCTCCGGTGTGAGCAAAATTTCGTGTAGGATATGGCCAACACATTCTTCTGAGACGCCTGTTGTCTCTGCTATGTCTTTCAGCTACAGTCGGCGATCGGCTAACACGACATCATGAATCCCGTCGACCATTTCATTGTTGGTAACGGCGTCCACTGTGTGGTTAGTCACTTGTGCTTGTGCGGCCACGTTTGAGCTCGCTCACCTAGAAGCTGATGGTCGAAAATGATAGAGTACATCCGCCATGAACCTCTAGTGACATATTTCAAATTTCCTTGGCCGTTTTTCCAGTCATCCAGAAGTGTTTTATCACTGCACGAAATTCGATTTTATCCATTTCTCGAAACCGCCTAACTTGCTACACAAAACGTACTCTTAAATAACAATTATTGTCAGCAGACGTCTGAAATTTTAACAGTTGCCATAAAAAAGGTTGCTATCTCTTGCCGATTCCAGAAATATTCCAGGTCGCCCTCGTATGTGTAGTACACACAATACGGCATATGGAAGTATACAAATTTCATAATTTGCAAATGCCAATTAGAAGAACATAACTTTAATTTCTTGAATTCGCATTAAACATATTCTTATTATAAGGTAATTAAGTTAATGAAAATTTCTGAATGTTGAGATTATACAATACATTTTTTATCAGAAAATAAGTAGGTAACAATATTAGTGCAAATGCATGCAGTGCAGCTCACGTCTCTTCATGTTATGTGG
Source organism: Trypoxylus dichotomus (assembly GCA_023509865.1). Classification (NCBI taxonomy): domain Eukaryota; kingdom Metazoa; phylum Arthropoda; class Insecta; order Coleoptera; family Scarabaeidae; genus Trypoxylus; species Trypoxylus dichotomus. The sequence goes on from CM042074.1 coordinate 46,673,789, forward strand.
AAGTTATTTTGTAGTTATGGAGAAAATGATGTGTGAAGTATTAAGTCTTTAATAAATAATGATGGTATGATAGTATCTCAAAAGGTAATTGGACTTCTTTGAAAAATGCTTAGACACTGGACATGTTACGAATTATTTATTCTTGGTGCAAAGCATTGTTTCCAGAAATAAGGAGAAATCTATCGGCAGCGAAGATAGTTACAATATCTTTAACGCTAGACATGCTTTCTACAATCAAGCGTATGAAACATTAACATCTTGAAATTACTTACTTATAAAAATATAAAAAAAAAAGGAAACGGTTTGGAACCTGATCAGTAATTCCATATGCTTGCAATCGTTTTTTGTAAGTTTTGCAGTCTAAGGCTTTCCTGAAATCGCAGTATACCTAGATATTCTAGTCATTCATTCTCCAATAAACTCCAATACATTCGCAATGATGTTTCTATCGGTTCTGTAATAAGATTGTTAATTATAAAGTAAGCTAAATATGAACCTGTATCACAGTTATCATGTTGAAGCAATTGCATAATGTTAAGATATAGTGCATAATAGTGCACTTCCACATAAGAAAAAGATGATCTGCATATACACTTTCATTACTATATTGAATATTTAAGGAAAGTTGATGAAGCTTTCCTGTCATCAGGTAGAGGAAATTATAAGGTACAGGGTAATGAATAGAAAAAGAATACCATTATACGACATGCACGCATCTAGTAACTGTACGTACTGCCCGCATTAAAGTAGATGACTTTAATAGTTTCTGACAATGCAGTAGCTTTTCTGTATCTCATTTCCTTCACACGACCAATCTCGTTTTTTGTAGACTTTTCAGTATCGTAATTATTATAATCGTCAAACTTTTACGCTTTTATTAAATGTTTTATGATATGATGCAGATGTTTCATTTTTTTTATATTTTTGGTACTACAATTAGTAGTTACAATCATTAACCAGGAAGGCTATGAGCGTTTCCTTATCTTGAACATGAATTCTATTGGATAATATAATTTAAACCCTTCAACCCACATGTTCAGGTCTGTGTTAGCACAGTAAATATGTACAATTCCATTTAGGGATATCTTTATTTGTAGTTCTGAATACCGCAAGTAAACTTCCGCTATTCGCGGTTTTTTCAATGTCAAGTTTGCATATTTCACCAAGAATTTTCTGTCTCGCCTAAATATATTGCGCCGTAAATGTAATATTAAAATGTTTGCTGCTCGTGGCAATATAAATTCCCTTCCTTATTGTGCAATTTACCAACACCGCAAATGGGTATTTCTCAATAATTTCGCATCACTGATACATCAACTTTTCAGTATCTAACGCAAAATATTTCAAATCGCACGTATCCCTGTACCTAACGGCTGTCATGCAAAGCTGTGTTACTGTCACATGTTTTTTTCTAATAGCCACTTAAACTAGCTGGTTAGAGAAATACATTTCACGTAATTCTATTGACGAATTGTTTTAAACACGATGGTGATACCGGAACGTTAATGTTTAGAATTTCTTGTAGTTACATATACAGCATTGACAGAACGAACAGCAACATTTCTAAGCAATTCGTAGGTAGGTCGCTATTGTATGTAAATCATGACGAAATATAATTTATTAGAAGCTATTCTTTCTTGAAAAAGATTGGATTTATCAACTCATGCAGCAAGTGGAGTTATTAAATGTAATTCTTCCACAATTAGCTGGTTTGTCAGTTGTTTGTGATAGATTGCGCCTCAACCTCGACAGTATGAGACATAGAGACCTAAGGGAAGCAATTGTAAGAGCTCCAACTGTAGGAATCTGTTTAAGATCAATAGGCTCAATGGCCACGTAAAATTACGAGCGATTGCCTTAATGAGTTCGACAACATCAGAATAGTCTCTTGAATGAAAGAATAATGTAACATCGACTAATCGAAATTATTTGTAAGGGTTAGACAGTATTCAGCTTGCTCGTCATTGTAGAACAGGGAAATCTTTGCATGGAAATTTGGACCTTAAAAAACTACAAAGTTTCCAGTAAGCACAAAGTTTTGGAGGTCACTCTCCAGCAAAGGAATGGGGCAATCTTACTATTCTAGATAAGTTTGTGGAAGCCCTGGATTGGATAGAAATTTGCAATAATTATTTGCTTATGTTACTACTATGATAATGCTAGCGACAGGAAATTACTGAAACACTTCACGATCTCCCTAACCACAACACTTCACTAAAACCTGGATGCACGTTTCGACAGCTAAGCTATCATCTACAGCTGTAATACCGAACTAACAAACTAAACTAAAACTACACCGTTAAAGTCGACCGACTATCGTCATGCATGGTTTAATAGAGAATAAGGGCTGGAATCTTGAGGGCCTAAATCTGTATTCATCAAAATATGTTTGTTTTTGTAAATGTCCAAGTCTTCATAACAATTTAAAGAAACATTGTTGCTTGCATTTCAAATTGGCTTTATATTATCAACATTATGATTTTCCTCAGACTTTCACGGCCATATGTCATAGTCGTAACGGTTGTCAGGTTCCGCCGTGTTACTAGGTTTCAAAGGTACCTTTGAAAATGCGAACCGCAGTTGTTCGCGAAACGTCAGGGACAAAGAATCTAGTGACACGGCGGAACCCGGAACAACCGTTACGACTATTATGATTTTTTTCTAGCAAATGTAGGGCGATACTAGATTTATAGTACCTTCTAAATTTAAGATGAGCCAAATGCATTGTGCATCCATTTTTAATAGATCTTTTCGTCTTCCCAATGTATAGTTGGTCACAATCTTTACTTGATATTTTGTAAATTCATGATTTTTCCATATTATCCACTCGGTCTTTAGGGTTTCGTAAAAAGTTTTTGAGGTTACTGTTGACCGAAAAAACGATTTTGAAATCAACTTTAGAAACAATTTTTTGAGGACCTTTCGTGTAACATGAATAAAATGATACACATACTTCTTATTACGACTGCTAGTACGTTCTAGTGTGCTTACAATTGACAGAAAATTAGCTTCAATTTTCGAACAACTGCATTTTAGGGGATGACCCTGCGCCGTTATCACGTAAAAATTGTACAATTGTTATTCTATAATTACTAATTGGTACGCACTCATGTTGCTAATACATAATTGAACATTGTATGTAGAAGATTATTTAGAAGAAAGGAGCGTTATAGCCTTATTCTAGCTTAAAAACGGTCCCTGTTGAAACCCCATCGTGATATCTTGATACATTATTTCGAAAGCAGTTACCAGAAACAAGCCAAAAAGCCATCCAATAAAGGTGATCCAGAAAGTATCGGTTGAAAACACTTCAGCAGAATATTGCAAAATTTGGTCCAATATTCCAATTCCATAACTAATAGAATTAGCACTGTAATTAAAAACGATGAAGACACAACTAAATATTAACTAGTGTTATGTTACTTGAAGTAAGTCATACAGATATTCCAAAGTTTAGGCGATGTTTTCATTTAATCAGAAATTATACTTTTCTACAAACATGTGTATTAGCTAAGTAGGAGTAATAAACTTTAAATTGTAATATGTGGGTGAAATAAATGAGGGACTATGTCTCACAATATCTGAATTTTTTGAAACGCGGCCTTTAATTACATTTTAAAAGGGTTATTTATTTGTTCACGTATGTTATGCATTTTCACGTTGTATTTGTTCCAAATTACCTAGGCAAAACACCGTGCATTTATTGGAATTTGAAGCGTTATTGTTCATACTGTGTATATTGTATACTTCTTCAAAGTACACATTGTTTTTCATAATCCCCTTTCTATAATTGCCTTAACTGCCATCTAAATATATATATATATATATATATTATATATTTTGTTATATATACATATATATTATAATAACCATTTCAACAAGAGTGGTATTGACAATTAGTTTAAGTAAAAGTACACTTAATAATGACATGGTAACAAACAATTGGCGTAGATATATGTGGAAATATTCTATCTTTCTCGTAGCCCACACTATTCTTCTATTCGTATCGCTAAACAATTTCCATCTTTAGCAAATCCAAATAGACGCTGCTGCTTAGACTTTCATACCTAGATAAGGGTTCAAATATGGGTCACTTGTTGACATACCATAAGTTCGACTGTTGATTGCACCAACAATAATAAACATTAATTTATTAAATATATAGTGTAAGATTTGTTCAAATTGTGTATAAATTTGTCAACTTCTGATCACTAGTCTCGGCAAAGTGGGGCAAGTTACAGTGCAGTGCGGAGAACAATGTGAAGGGCCCGAGCAGCCGTATCAAAGCAAGTGTTCAGTAACGTTTACGTAGTCGCATCATTTATGATCGTAACCTTCACGAATGAGCATAGGCGATGCGGACGCAGAAATGTTTACGCATAAAATGTTGATAAAAAGTATATTATATAACGTGCTGAAACACTGTTTTAAGAAGTTTCCGCGAAATCACAAACTGAGTGGCATCTATTAAATATTAGAAAATTTGTTTTAGTATGAGAAAATCTTAATCCTTGTCATTAACACCTTCAAATTTTGTATTACACTTTTCGACTTTCGCCGTACGTAGGTGTGAGTGAATATCATTCACAATTTAAACAGAATCCACAAACAACATCGAATCATTTTGTAATTTTTGAATTCCCTCGCTAGTCCATTGTAGTTCTTGCGAATACTTTCTAAATCACATTTTACCTGACTATCTTGAAACATTTTCTGGCTTTTCTTGATAGCTTTGGCGTGTTTCGGATGCATCGAATTGTAAACCTACCTTCTTTACATCGCCTTAAACCAAGTTTCCCAACGCGTAGTAATCGGCTTTGATGGTTAAGATATTTTGAGACACAGTTCATGAAATCTTTTTGTACGTTTTGTGGACTTTAGAAATACTGCCTTCGTATAAGCTATTAAAGCATTTACTTGTGGATAACATTTAGGAATCAATTGCCCCACAAGGTTTAAAGCATTGATTTTACATGTTACATGTAACAGATTGCCACTCTCTTGTTTAAGAGATCGGCCTAAGGAAAGCATGTTAGCGGCACCGTCACTCACAAACATTAAAAATTAGCAAGTAAGATAGGAGATGACGGTTCAAACTCTTCCATTATATATACGTACCATCACATTTACCACGCAATGTTTTTGCCGACCGGTTGTTTCGTCCACACATAACCACAATTTTTTATCTTTCAATTGTCCTTCAATCAATCTTTTAACATAGTCACAAACAGAATAAGGTTTCTTAATGATGTCTGTTAAAGGTACGCTTAGATCGCTACGGTTACGGTTTCCAGTGCGATACACACGACAAGATGTTTACCCCGATGCAGGCGATGCATAAACATACGCGACATTATTTAGTCTTTACGGACGTAACATATACAAGTAGTAGCGCATAGACGAGCATCATCGGGAACAGACATTCTTTTCTATATTACATTTACTATAAGAGTTCTTTCTTTAAATATAGCGTCTTCACGTATACTACGTTTCAATAAGCTGCTAACAACAACAACAATGTCCGACCTGGTAATGTATAATCCGAATACTTGCTCCAGCAGGAGACAAATGCTTGTTGGTCTAGTAAAATGAACTGTGCTTTGATGCAGGTACTCGATTCTCCGTGCCGCTCGTTTTACCCTTCCACATTCTTCTCCGCACGGCACTGAAACTTGCCCCCCTTTGCCGACTCTACTGATCACTATTAACTTTTTTCTAACAGATTCACAGACAGACAACTAATTTGATTAGAGCGATAACATAGGTTTTTCCAAAATTCTGTAAAAACCATCGAACGAAATGCACTACCAAAATTTTTAGATATTCAAATTTAACAATTTAAAGCCAATATATATTGCAAAATGTTCAACTACGTGTCAAACTTTGATTTTGTGACGTGCAACTACCAAGCACGTCCACCACTTTGTGAGTTAAGATGATGTATAGGTATCGATTAATTGGGATATTTAACGGAGTTTGCCCTGAAGACTTGGGGTCTTCCATCAGCAGGTGGTTCAGAAACCGAGTAGATAGGAGAGAACATATTTAACAAGATGATTATTTATATGTTCATATCAATGCTTTTGGGTTTTAGATTGAAGGTTCAGATTAGAATGGATCAAATCAAGATAAACCTAATATTTGCTAAACGTCCACATACTATATTTAGGTAGTTTGGATATATGTATTTATTATCGGAGCAAAGTTGCAATGCAATAAGTACTAGTGAATACATGTTTAACTACGTAGAACATCTGCTATGTTATGCTACTGACAATGAGACACTTTCTCCAAACTATACATATGTATGTATTTACATCAGTTGCATCTCCCCGTATGCATATATATGTATATATGCATACATCCTAATATCGTTCCTAAAAGCTTCTTCATTCTCCGTACATTCAATATATGTATGTACACATATATATGTACATACGTGCGTATAAATTATCTATAGCTCCATATACATACGCGTATCCTATCACATTTAATAACCGTTGTAATTAAATAAAGAGATAACTATTATTCAAGTCAGCGTGCAGTTATGATGTAAGAGAGAAAATAGACAACGCGATGAAGAAAAGAAGCATCGAAGAGGAGTCGAGAAATATATCCGTTGTTGTCGAAGCTTGGCGACTCGTACGGTGCTCGCGTCTGTTTCAGAGAGAAAGTGGACTTGTGCCCGTGCTACCGACTATTAAACGGGTCTCCGGCGCCAAGAGTTCCGGCTGCGAGAAGAGGACCAGTTCAATGACGACGACAGCTAAGAATAAAATACATAAGTACGTGTGCATATACATAAAAAACGCATCCACGCGGACATGTATTATGTCCGCTGGTACTTTCATACGTGACGATTGATGATGAAACGTTTGCCGTCATGCTTAGCTCTTTTAAAACGATTTAAAGTGCTTGAATGGATACCCGTAAAATATTTTGATTTCCACAAACATAAATTATATACTTCTATCATAATGCTAAATGCTACTTTCAAAGTTTATACCGATTTTAATCTCATTGTACTTGTATACTTCAAGAAGTAGCATTTCTGTCCCCCACACAATGATTTTTCACACATAAAATTGGTTGTAAGTATATTAACTGCAGGGTGCTGCACGGGAGATGGACGTTGTTGGAGTGCACAGAACTGCGCTATTTTTATATAAAGTAACCATTTATTGGCAGGAATGTGTTCGTCAAAGCATGCCATTTTATTTATTTAAGTACGAAAAAATGGTATCGTTTAAATGGTGTCCATTTTGACATTTTGATGGAGACAAAATTGTAGGCACTTCTTGAAGTTAGCTTTCATCTTCTGTAACAGTCTTTGTTCGGTTTGTGCAATTTTTTCTTTCAGTGAGGCTACTGTGCGAGTCTTACTTTCATATATACATATGTGGCCGGGGCCATTCCTGAAATACCTTGATTGGAAAATAAATCTCGAATAACAGTCATCAATGTTCGGACTGTGCGGACGATGCTCCCGTCTTGTTGGAACCAAACCTATTGATTCTCCTTTTCCTCAATTCATGCCTACGAAAACTGCTAATCACATCAACATAACAAGCAGATGTGACAGTAGCAACGACTCTGTCGGTACTTCGGGTAAAATCTATAAACTTTCTGAGGCCCAGTGTCAAAAGTAATGTGGGCTCGCTGTTTTGTTAGGGTGAAAATAAGTCTCATTAGTCATCATCCAATCGCATTCCTTGTCAACGTTAAATCATTATTTCAGTTAAAGCAGGACACTGGAGTAAGTCCCTCTCATTTAACTCTTGGATAGGTGATGAATGATGCTTAATGACGGCGAGATGAATGATTCAGGCTTCTTAACATGGCCTGCCTTACCCTTGGCATATTTTCCGTGCTGTTTCGGTAGAACCACTACCAAACTCGTACTAGAAATAGAATCAACCCATCGCGAGATAGAGTTACGATTCGATATTTCACCATGACGACAACGAAGTAACCGCTGCACGATGCTCTACGGACTACAACGGTATGAAAGTAATAAAATGTGAAATGGCATGATCTAAGGAGTAAAATAGCCCCATCCTGGATCTATATTACGTCTATCTATTATGCACTATCTACTCCAAAAACGTCCGTTTCCTGCACTGCACTTTATATAACGGCTCAATATGTAATTAAATTCTTAAAACAAAATGTTCGCTCTTTTAGGTAAACAAAAAAGTTTAATAGCTTCCTTTCATCATGTTAAACATATAGTGCTATTAATCTAGGCAGGATGGTTACTGTAGTAGTAAATATGACTTATTGATTGAACAGAAAAACTAGCAATTAGCAGTAACATTCATGTCAATATTACCTCACATGAAAACCAAGTTTTGAACAAACCAAATTCACGAAAAAGAAATATTGTTGCCTGAAAAATTCATGAAAATAGACGTTTGGAATGACAGAACAAGTAAAAGGCGGACCAAATTACCAGATAAGTTTGAATATCACGAGTTGTACTGTGCTTATTATCTCAAGAGAACCACAAAACCACAATAAAGCAGTAACATCTGGAGATCAATGGAAGGATGCTATAAACAAGGAAGAAGACGGATGGCATTTGGACTTACAAAATTACCAGAAGATAAATTATAAATCGACACTCACTTGATATATTCAATAGCAAGGAAAACGGCGTTAAGAAAACTAGGTTAGTTGCAAAAGGTTATTAATAAGAAGTACATTGCAAGATATATGCACTTGCGGCAAGATATTAAACTACTACCATGTTCTGTAAAATCGATGGGCAATAACGCACCTTGATATACGCACAGTATATTAAACTCAGATACACATACGCTACAACATATATATATATATATAACAACATATATATAACAACATATATATAACAATATATATATATATATATAACAACATATATATAACAACATATATATAACAATATATATATATGTAAGGGAGCGAACTGAAATATTTCCAGAATCGACAAGAAAAACACGGTATTGGCGTGTTTTTTATTTTTATTTTTCGATGTAGTCTCCTCGAAGGTCAATACACTTTTTCAAACTGTGCTCCAGTCCTTTCAAGCCGTCTGAAAAATAAGTTGTTTCGAGGACTGCAAAATAGCCATCTGTAGAGGCGACGACCTCCTCACTTCAGGCGAATCTCTTTCCTTCCTGTGATTTTTTCAAGTTTGGGAATAGGAAAAAGTCGCTGCGGGCTAGGCCTGGTGAATATGGAGGATTGGAGGCTAATTCATAGCGCAACCCATTCAATTTAGACACGACGCTGCAGGATGAATGAGGCGGTGCACTGTCGTGGAGGAAAAACACTTTTTCCGCTAAAAACGAGGCCGTTTCTCCTTCAATACTGCATCGAATCGGGCCAATAAATCGGTAGTATTACCCCCTGATCGTCCTTCCCTTCTGTTGATGAGGATCACACCTTTGAAATCCCAAAAAACGGTCGCAATGATTTTTCTAGCCGATAGAACGGTCTTTGCTTTCTTCGGAGCGGATTCGCCCGAAAGAGTCTATTACTTTGACTGTTCCTTGGTCTTCGATATGTAGTGGTGGAACCAAGTTTCATCTACAGTTACGAAACGCATGAAGAAATTCCTTGGACTGCGATGGATTCTGGTCGAACACTCCTTCGAAACGGTCACCCGATTTCGTTTTTACCCATCGCGCCAAAAGCTTTTTCATACCTAAAATTTCGTGTACGATATGGCCAACGCGTTCTTTTGATATACCTGTTGTCTCTGTTATCTCTTTCAGCTTTAATCGGCGATCGGCTAACACGACATCATAAATCTTGTCGACCATTTCATCGTTGGTACCGGATTTTGGGCGTCCACTGCGTGGTTCGTCACTTGTGCTTATGCGGCCGCCGGTTAAACTCGCTCACCTAGAAGCTGATTGTCGAAAATGATGGACTACATGAACCTCTAGCAAAATATTTCGAATTTCCGTGGCCGTTTTCCCAGCCATCCAGAAGTATTTTATCACTGCACGGAATTCAATTTTATCCATTTTTGCGCAACCGCCTGACTTGCTACACAAAAGACAGTCTTAAACAACTATTGACAGTAGGCGTTTGAAATTTTGACAGTTGCCATGAAAAAGATCGCCTTTGCCAACCAATGAATCCACTTCAACCTTCGTGCGCCATCTCTTGCCGATATATGTGTATATTCCAATTCCAGAATGTCTTACTGTAAACGCCAAGTTCGATGTACTGGTAATTGAAGAAAGGCACTTTTTGGTTTACGTGAGCCTTTTACCTCTCCCATATGTGGAACAAACGAATTAAAACATTCAACTTTTTTATTTGTATAAAGAAGAGCAGGTATGGCTAATAAGCAGAAAAGGAATTTATGGAGTACATCCAATAAAAGCATATGACCATAATATTCTACTGTACAATATTCAGGCAGGTTTTACAATCACGACGTCGTCTGCCGATGCGACATTTCGCTAATGTATCGTAAACAATGCGATTGATACTTCCTCATTATTTGAAGGAGTTTGCTACGTTGCCCCGTCGTAATTGCAATATATAGGATATGTACTACCTTCAACGAAATTAAGTTACATGGCCCTGAGTAATACGACCGGAATATTTGGAACGCCATTTGGTAACAAATCACCCAAGTTTGAAAGAGAACCAATGAATTTCTTTGAAAACTTATCCAAACAAATGAAACTTGCTTCAAGTGAACGTTTTTATATGCGGAACGAAAACACTATTGAAGCTTCTTATAAAATCACTTACTATAGCTAAAGACAAGAAACCATACACCATTGAGTCACTTATAAAGCCCTAATTATCAGCTGCGTATAATACCGTACTTGGTAAAGGGAGTAACAAATGGTAGTAAAACGTAGAATCCATGAAATAACTCTAAATCTAAAAAGAATCAAGTAACACAAAAATAAAGGAGTCGCAATTATTTTCTTGGTAAAGTGAGGAGACTACCGACATTTCAAAGCATTCTCAATTCTTTATTGCAAATTTATTGATGTAAAACATTAGCTTATTGAAGAAATATTGTTTTCAGTAATATTTCAAACAACAAAAGCTGTTGGTGTACTTTTTGCTACATATACTCTAATGGAACATACACCACAGCAGGGTGCCAATCTGAATTTCAGGAACTAACCGGAAAGATCCTAACGTCATTTTTAAAAAGCAAATAATTTAAAATGAAATAAACCAAAATAAAATAGCAAAATATAAGGTAATTACAAACATAAAAATATAAACAATGTGAGTATATTTGAACAAAATATTACATACTGTAATGATATTAACTGTTGTCCTTTATTTACCAAGAATTTCTTCTATAATTTTACTAGTTCACACATTGCAGATATAGTTTTCGTCACTGTTTGGTGCACGCCGTTAATTTCTATTTTGGTTGATGTTAGAAGTTGGAGGCGAAGTACCGTGAATACTCCCTCTTTATGAAATTTTAAACACAGATATTCAATCTGTACAGGTTTCTTTTAAAAGTTTTACAGATATCTACTTTGGGTATCCTTTAACAACTAATTATTCACAATTTTTCTTGTTAAAAAAAAGTCCCTTCAACAACACTTGCAGAGGAGACGCAAACTGTACTATCGTTTATCTTATATATCTCTTTTCGTAAACATATTTCTTATGTGAATATATTTTTCAAAATTTCATCTTTAAAAGACGTTTAATATACAGCACTCACACATTTCAATTACATTGTATAAATATGCATTATTCCGAAATTGCACTCATAATCTTCGAAATATCTCGTACGACGAAAGGATGGCACGACTGGCAGCAATTTCCTTTATAATATCTTTACATTTGGTATTTTAATTTAGAAAACATTTTCACTTAATTCAAAACAAATAAGTCAAAAATGTAATCCAGTTAAAAATTTTAACGAGCCTGAGATTTTTCACCACAATACGTTTCTTTTTGTTTTGGAGAAACTAAAGTGAAGGGCAAATGTTAAAAAAACCAACAAACGATTGATATCTTACCTCGCATACCGTTATTAAAATAGAATAGTAGCGTAATTTATCTAAACTAGATTGAAATGAATGGCTTATATTGAACTATAAATTTAGTAGTACTCATTTATTCAAGAGCATTTTCCTACCATTCAAACTGGTAAACGTCAAATGCAGTTAGTTAGGCCACAAGGAATAGGCAATTCGCATCGGTATATCTCGGCGTAAATAATAAATGTTTATTAATGACATTTTCAAGAATACAATTTAGATTAGGTCAACTTCATATCGCCGCAGCGTATACATAAATACGTACCTACATACTAAAGTGGAGGTGAACGTTTTGCAATTTAAATCGATTTCGCGCAATTTATTACGGAGCCCTCTGAAAAAGGCTTGATGTATGCCGACACTTGTAATTGAATAATAATAACGGAATTATTCCTATTGATATTTAGAATACAATTCACAACTATGCTAATTTTAATTTCACTATTGGTCGTAGAAGTACTTACAGTCCACTAAGATTTATAGACAATAGAACGACCAATTACGTAATCCGTCGGTGTCATTTTGGTTTGCTTTACCAATTGGACGTCTACATTTTATGCCTAAATGACATGCCTCTACAGCAGATACACCTGGAACTCTCTGAGTATAAACAACATTGGTACTAGATATCTACTGCAATACGGGAGAACTAAAAGTCAACTGGTTGGCTCTGCAAACCATGAAAGTAAACTACGAGGGCGACCTGATATGTTTCCGGAATCGGCAAGAGATGGCACATAAAAGTTGAAGTGATTCATTGGTTGGCAACGGCATACCCAATACTTCGGGTATGAAAAAGCTTTCGGCGTAAAGATATCGCGTTTGCTAACACCGGAGCAAAAACGAAATCGGGTGACCGTTTCGGAGGAGTGTCTGACCAGGATCCAACGCAATCCAAGGGATTTCTTCATGCGTTTCGTAACCGTGGATGAGACTTGGATTCATCACTATATATCGGAGACCAAGGAACAGTCGAAGCAGTGGACTTTTCTGGGCGAATTGTCTCCGAAGAAAGCAAAGACTGTTCCATCGACCGGAAAGGTAATTGCGACCATTTTTTGGGATTCCCGAGGTGTGATCCTCATAGACGATCTACAGAAGGGAAGGACGATCACGGGGCAATACTAGAGCGATTTATTGACGCGACTCGATGCAGCATTAAAGGAGAAACTGTTTCGTTTACAACGGAAAAAAAGTGGTTTTCCACCACGACAATGCATCGGCTCATTCATCCCCTATCATCGTATCCAAATTGAATGAGTTACGCTACGAATTAGTCTCTCAGCCTCCATATTCACTGGATCTGACTCCCAACGACTCTTTCCTATCCCTAAACCTGAAAAAAATCACTGAGAGGAAAGAGATTTACCTCAAATGGGAAGGTCATCGCTGCTACAGATGGCTATTTTGTAGACCTCGAAACATCCCACTTTTCCGACGGCTTGAAGAGACTGGAGCACCGTTTGAAAAAGTGTGTTCACCTTCGAAGAGACTACATCGAAAAATAAAAATAAAAACTACACTAACACCGTGTTTTTCTTGTCGATTCCGGAAACATTTTAGGTCGCCCTTGTATTGAAATCCTGTAATAAACCACCCAACAATCCATAATTTGTGATATCTGTTGACTAATTCCAAGTGGGTTGGCTTCTGAAAAATGATGAGGTATCCATGATGTATTACCTACTGTTAGCATTCTACCAAAATAAGGATTTTCAGAGGCTAGTTTTTATCATTATTGGTCATTTGCCATGTACTGTGTAACTTAAGACATGTTGGCGAAAGTTATAGGTGTGTATAAAGCAAAGCGGAAGGCAGCGATGATAAAGACTTAGAAGGGCACGGCAGATGTTTAAAACTTATTTTTATTGTTTTCGTTGATATGCGAATTACTTTGTTAAAGACGTTCACCTTCTCAAACCAAATTTTGATTCAATTCCTGAAGAATTCCAAATACAAGTAATATCTGACGGATACGATTTAGAAAAAGATCCTGAGTATAAATTACCATCTGATACACATTAGGCCTTTCCGCATCAGAGTCGGAACATGAAGTATTAGAAAATTTCAAAAGGAAAGCCTAGGTAGTGTAGAAAATAAAGCAGCAAGTAAACCAGAGCAGATAATAAAAAAACACGACATAAGGATGAATGTTATGTTGGTTATAAATTATAGGGGAAGTAACTGAAAGTATTTAGTGAGACTTCTTATTGCGCATGTCTTAGGAGGTGTCAATCAAAATAAGTATACATGACAGACAAACCAAATTTAGAAATTATTGAAAGTTGGTTAGTTGTGATGCTCAAACAGGTCAAACACTACTTCGTGAAAGAAGAAACTAAAAGTAGGAAATATGCTGAAGGAATAAGATCACGAGTATTCTGTAGGTATTACTACTTCAGCAAAATTGAAGCATCTCGATAAATATTTCTTAACACTTCAAATATTTAAAAAAAAATGATACTACTTTAAAAGAATTAAGAATAAACATTACAACTGATAAACAAGGATTGAAGAACTAAGAGGGAAAGAATAAAATACAGGGAGAAAGAAAACTGAAGGTCATGCAACAAGTAAATGCCATACCAAGGTATATAAGGTATTATCGAAGAGAATAAGTTTCATATTCAAACTTTTTACCACCAGATTTGATAATTTTTAGTGTATAAGAAGTAGGTGGAAGAAGTTGAAAATTCTGTTAGCTTCATGACGTATAGACGAACATTGTTTTCGAATTTCAAGTTGAGATCTAAAAGTTTGAGACTAGATGATAGATTAATACATGCGTCACCCATCAAGCAAGCATTCAAAATGCTATAAACACAAAAGACAAACAATAGATTATCAATAACCGCGATCTACATATAAAAAATTGGCAAAATGTAAGCGAGGAAATGAATGAAGAATGATTAAAATAAAATTCTTCTGTAAATGCTAGATCTAGTTGTATAACTTAGACGTGTACAGTGTTCTAAATATTTAAGGATATTTTTGTATTTGGTTAAGGAACGAAGCAATGTCGTGGAACCCAAGAAATCGGTTCTTGTTTGCGTAAGCACATCTACAAGGACGTCTTCTTGGATGCAAAATAACTTATTTTACACTATGGTTCCTGTAAAGGCCAAAATCCAAACATCAAGGTCAGCCGCATGATGAAAAGCATACTGAAGATGCACCCTTCGCCTGAACACATATTCATGTGGTTTCCGGTTTCGGAAGAGCGCTTTAAAGTATCAACAGCGGCTTTATCTTCCAGATGATTATATTCAAACGATGGAAGCTACGAGTAAAACTTTAATAATGTTACAAAGTGAGAAAAACATATCTACACTGAAGTTGTAAGACATTAAATCGGTTATGCAATTTATACTACAAGATTATTAATATTTCTTTAAAAGCTACGTAGTGGCAAAGAATTGGAAGATGATGTGCATGGTTTAAATGGACATCCCAATATTAATTTGGAATATGAAAATTAGGTTTCTTAATTTTATATTTAACAATGTTTAACATTTTTCGTTTCAATAAATTTCTTTTGTTTTCTTTTTTATTGTAGGCATTTTGGTTTCTGGAAGACGTTGATCGTTTGTTTCTTTTAAATAATAGGCACATGGAGCGGCGGTATTTTTGTGGAAATATTTGGATAGTTAACATACAACCCAAATGCCAAAGCCCAAAATCGCTAACTAGGTACTAAAGTGTACAGGAATAAGAGTTAAAGGAAGAGTAAAGCTTCCATAGATTAAATAAAGATAGATTTGTATTATATTACGCGGAGTACGCACAGTTTTACACAACAGTGCTCGCTATTTCTCAAGTATAATTTGTTATTAATGTGATGTTTCGAGAAACCATATATTACGTCGTTAAAAGAAAAATGTACGAAGTCGCCTATCATCATCGGAACGCATACATATCCGTATCGGTCAAGATGATTTCTCACAGTCGCATCCGTTAATTAAGCGGAAAGTTGCTTGTAGATAGGCTAATGTATAATTTTGTTTTGATTGCATTCCCTTTACGCGTCATGACCGCATCAAATACAATTGTTGTATCTACTCTGCACGTGGTATTCCCGAGGTCGACCGACCGGATTTGTAACAAGAGGAGAACTAGGTTAATATATAACTATAAGGATTGCAGCAGGAAATTATTTGACTACTTGTAAGTAATGATTAATAATAGGAAGAGACATGCATCGTCGATAATTCACATCAGATACAGTAAAAGGATAGTATTTCATTCCAAATATGATAATCATGTGTAAAATAAGCGATTACATATCCAAAAACGTTCCTCCGCATTTTTCTACAAATAAAAAACTATATACTAACAATAATAGAATAAGAATAACAATAATAATAAAAATAACAATACCAATAAAAATACCAGTAATAGTAATAACAGCAGCAATAGCAACAGAAACAGCAACAGCACAGCGAGAATAAGAGCAACAGAACACTAACAGCAGTAGCAACAACACACCAATAGCAATAGCATACTAACAGCAACAGCGCGCCAACAGCAACAGCACGCCAACAGCAACAGCACGCCAACAGCAACAGCACGCCAACAGCAACAGCACGCCAACAGCAACAGCACGCCAACAGCAACAGCACGCCAACAGCAACAGCGCGCCAACAGCAACAGCACGCCAACAGCAACAGCACGCCAACAGCAACAACACAGCGACAGTAAGAGCAACACCAACAGCAATAGCAACAGCACAGTAACAGTAACAGTAAGAGCAACAGCACACCAACAGCTACAGCGCACCAGCGCAACAGCAACAAAAAAAAATAAAAAGAATAAAATAAATAAAATATTGACCACATATTTTTAGACACCATATTTATTTACAGTGTTAGTTAAGACATCATCTCCGACCATATGGTAGCAAACTGATTAAAGCTCTGCACCTGATTTAAATACACATGTAAACAATTCTTTTTATGTATTCATATGTACGACCCAGTAGCGGACTGACGTTCTTCAATTTCCTTCTCTTTTGTTTAATATAACAAGTGCTAATTTCTCTATGGAAAAAAATCCACAGGGAAGATATCTTTAAAACATACTTTCCTACTTTACAGAATTTTCCAAACATCCTTGAAAATGCAATGATTTTTACGAAACTCAAATTTTAAGTTAATTAGTTCAAAATGAAAACATTACTTTTCATACAAATCACATTCTTAAACGTATACTTTTTTTTGACAATAGAAATATTTTGTCTTACCTTAACGAAATGTACGTAACTTTTGCATTATAAGTGGAAATTTCGAAATACGAATAGTCTTTGACTTTTGCACGATAGTGTAGGTATGTAGACAGGACTAAGAGAAGATCAACGCACACCACCACCCGTTGATTCTATTCTACATTTCATGTGGTTCCCACATATACGAAGCGCATACATTAAGATGTACACAACCCGATACATGAGTTGTACAGTTACGCTTGCTACTTGCCAACAGCTTTCCAAAAAAACAACAACCAACAGCACTAGTAAGGTATATATCACGTGACGTTAGAAGATTAGCAAATCATGTAGGAACCCGCGTTGTATGCTTATGATATAAACTACAATTATCTATGAAAACTTCTATTCAAGAAGGCGTTAATGAAAGATAATTTCGTGGTTTATTATGCATCAATTGTAGAAGCATTCGACAGCGAATACCATTTCTAAAGGATTCGACTTTGCAGATTTCTTCTAAATTATTTCTATTGCAAAAGACGAACAATTGCTGTATTCCCTCTACTTTGTTAAGACGCAGGGACTAGATAGATTCTTTATTTATTCTCCTTTATAGTTTTTGAATTAAGTTTGGCATTTGATATTATTTTCCAACATTCATTTTTTCTCACTGCATTATTTCAAAACTCCCTTTCTTGAAAAAGAGTCCTTTAATCAATAAGAAAAGAGGAGTGATCTTCTATGATGTACGATGACATTAGCAATTAACGTAAAACTTATTATACACATATTTGGCACACATGCACGCCCGCAAAACCAGAATCTCCAGCTTTTAAAATACATGGAAAATGTTTTCGTTGTCATGACGACAGATCGAAGGCAAGTGTTACCTAATATCAGAATAGTTGATACGCGTGCTTGGTTATATAGCGGCGAGGTGAACAAAAGAGAGTTAATTTAAGCTGTTGATAGGAAACCTAGTTTAGAAGCTGCTATATGTTTGTATTCGTTAAAAAAGACGAAATACTCCTTGAAATTACAGTAGCCAATAAAGTTTTTATCCATACTCAGTAACTGATATGATTAAACGGCATATATAAACTACATTGTGTGTGATGACATTATGCTTACCCTTGGCTGTAGAGAGAATGCGGGATAAGATTTGCAGACGTAGAGTAATTCCCTCATTCAAGAAGTGTTGGCTTGATATTCGAATCTGATTCGTTGATATGCTTTAGGAGTCGAACGAGCAGGCACGCGTTATATGTACTATACGATCATATATATTTATCCTCTAGCAACCAATGAAATTATTTCTCCAAAATATCTTGTTGTTAGTGAGTAGTGATTTGACAGTGACAAATAAAATATATTTATTATGTACATTGTATTGGCTTATCGATAAAAAAATGTTTACAATAAATCACAGTTTTCATTGCCGAATCATACTTCAGAAATGGTAAAAAATTACAAAATGGAGAATAGTCGTACTTGTTACAACCATGTATAGATGAATTTCCAAAATTTCCCGTAATATACGACAGCTTACCGCAAGTGATTCAAGAATCGGTGACAAAATTTCGCCAAACAACCACCTAAGAAATCTATTGCCAAGCTTTCACAGCAAGCACAACCTTCATATAGGACATGTCAGGCAATCCTTAAAAAAGATCTACAAAATTTCCATACAAGTTTCATTGTATGCATTATGTATTACTCATTGGTCACGCAACCCGGCTTAATTATTGTCAATGGTTTTTAGGTACGATGAATAATGATGTTCTTAGCAAATCCTTCTTCTCAGATGAAGCATTTGTGTCACTTATCAGGATATATAAGTAAATAAACAATGCGCATCTGGTCTTGGAAAAATCTACTTGAAATTCTTGAGGGACCCTTGCATTCTTAAAAAATAGGCGTTTGGCTTGCTGTTTCTCGTAGACTGATTGTTGATCCAATATTCTTTAATGATACCATAAATGCGGAACGATATCGTAAGAATTTATTACAACCATTTTCAAATCAATTATAAGACCACGAACTCCAGGATGGATAGTTCCAGCAAGATAATGCAACACACCATACGACAAGGGAAACGATGGAAGTATTGCATGAATTCTTTAATAATCGGATAATAGACTTTCCACCGCGATCTCCTGATTTGACATTTAATGTAAACATTCTTTATTATTATTAAATTTTTTAGTTTTCCAACTGAAACGTTTGTGTGCGGTTATTTGTCAAAACGTTAAAACCTAATCTGGCAACCACATGTCAACGAAGTAACATAAACTGAATCACCTACACTTAAGCCAGAGAAATATGTTGGGTTCGAGTCCCTCCGAGCCTGATATTTTTTCAGTAATTTAATTACGTTGGGTAATTGGTTGTATACATGTTGATATAACATGCAATGAAGCGTTAACGCGAAACAACTATATTGTAATTATTCTAACTTCCCTGTTTTTCTGTTATGTCCTGTGTTGCTTTCTGTTTCTATTTAATTTATTGCCGTTTACTGCTCTCATCCATTCTTTTGAGAAGCCGAAGCTGTTAAGGATGTCAAAAGAGTTCTATAAAAAACGCTACAGCATGCAAGCACTACAACTTGATATCAATGATCTACCGGCAGGTTCGATATGTGGCATGCATTAATTCCTTTATACAGTCCCAGAGTTCTAGATTCGAACCCAGCGCTGTTATTTCTTGGAGTTATAGTTTTCACGTATGGCGAATACTGAGAATGAATATCTTGAAACAGACCACGGGCGCAGGTATTAAGTCATGAACGGTATTTGTAAATTTTTTGAAACTTTCGGAATACATCACGAATCAATTTTTATGAAAAAAAAAATTTACAGATGTTGGAATATTTTTTGGAATTTTAAACTTATTGCACTTATTTTTGGCATGTAATTAGGTTATACCAAATACTGCTGCTTTCTATGTTTTTGAAGGAGTGGTAATAGAAAAAGCTATTACATTAAGTGGCTTCTATATAATGAAAAGACAATGTGCGACATCAACTATTAATGGAAAAACAAAAGACAGTATCACCTCTATACTGCGGCGCATGAAAACACATTAGATCACTAAGGCGACAGTTACCAAAACCCTAGAGAAAATTTTTCAAAAGACAAATAAAACATTTCAAACCAAATTAACAACGCAGGAGAAGACAGCACGGGTATCCACGGCACAAGGTTTTACTACCTTGGAAAAACTACAAAATTTTAGTAATGGATATGATTTAAGACATGTTTCTGCAAGATGTTCCTTCAAATCACATTCTCCGTTTTCATATGGATTTTCATCCTAGATGAATAGGCGACGTTAGTGTCTAATACAGTGAACGCATCTACCAAGCCATTTTGGGAGTGGAAGAGCGGTGCCACGGCAAATAGAATGCTGCTATGTTACAGATTACTGTTGGACATTAAGAAGAGAGTCTGCGGGTATTGTTTATAAAATACAGTGTAATATTTCGTTACATTCTTAATTGAAAGAATTAGAAATAATTATTTAGATACATTATAAGCAGAACTTCTCATAAAGTTTAAACAAACTTGAAACTTGATCATCTATTATATTCTATTGACATAAATATTTGTGTTACGTCATTTCATGGCAAAGCCAAGAGTTAACATTTGCTGGCCAATATTATAAGAGATATCCTTCTAAACTGATTCCGCACGCTTGCAGTAATAATTAGCTCAGTATAGTATATATGTGCGATATTGCGAGGTCAAGCTATTAAAAAGGATGTCTTTTATTTTGAAACTTCCACAGAAAGAGCACTCAGTATTCACGAAAGAACACTTATCAATCTGATATTGCCTTTCTTACTTTAATCATGTAAGCTAACTGTTCTCTCTAATGCACTGAAATCGGATTATTATGATGACAACTGTGCGATAACTCGTGGTGAAGACAATACAACTCTCACAGGTTTTACGCCTGGGCGCAGAGAGATAATGCAGTAGCTTGCGTAATTTTTAGGAATTCTTTTTCGATCAGCTCTCTAACGGTATTGTATGATGTTTAACGCGCTAACAGGTAAAGAGTCTTATACGCTTGTTTTCTAAGGCTGAACCTGCTTTTTACTGGTCCTCATCTTTCACTGTCTCGAATGTGCGATAATGCTTCTTTATCTATTAAATTTCTTTTAGTACTCAAATGGATATATTTGTGCGTTGACCATAGTTCGTAAATTATTAATTAAATACGTAAGATAATAGAAGAGTAGAGATGGTAAGAAAATACCACAAATATTCATTAAGAATACGCATTTAAATTTGTCAGGTGATCCTTGCAAATTCTGGTTGTATGCTCATAATTTATAAAAATAAAAACCCAATCCTTGTTAGATTAGATATAATGGCATTTCCTACGATAACAAGCTTTGGTTAAAGGTTTTAATATTCAAAACGGTATACGCACTTAATAGTAACAACTGGATTATTAATTTTATTAATTAATATGAAACAAAGACAAAGGCAATACCAAAAATGCAAAGAGCAAATCCCCAATTATATTTCGAATTTCCTATTTTCGATCGTAGAATAATTTTCATATTTTTTTAAAGTAAACGTTCTCGAAATTACTTAATTTCGAAAAAAAAAATATTTTTGATTATTATTCGATATCGTAAAAGAAAATTACTTAGAAGTAATAGAAAATAAAACAAATCAACGCGGTTATGGTTGAGCAAAAGAAAACAGTCTGACATATAATCACCGAAGAATACAATTCCCAAGCCCAAATAGAACGTAAGACTAGAAACCAACTCCACTCTTTGGACGATTTAAGAAAAAAACAGCAAGAGGTAACTTATACATTGACAGAGTATGTAAAACTTCTACATAGAAGTAGAATATGTTTTTAAAACTTATTTACAAGCAACAAAAGCGTCTATATATGTTTATCTTAATTTTAAAAGAAGGAAGTTATGTTATGTTACTTATCCGAAAGGAATGCAATTTGCTAATACCTCAAAGAGAGTATCTACTTCATATTGTGAAATAAGTCACTACATCCCGGTGTTCTTGAAAGATTGATTGAAATTATGTTATTTCAACGTTTCTATAAATATGAAATGACCTCTGCATTAACATCTTTATAAATTTTGTAGAAAGAATTAGTGACAATTTTGTAAAAAAGCGCGGAATTGAGCGAAAACATAGTAATTACCTGAAATCCACAGTTCAAATCGCTCTTATATAAATTTGATTAGCGCAATCGTTATAAAAATTACTGATACCTCATACTTAAATTCTTCGTGTAAGGTATAGGAATGCTTGAGTTTATATTTATCCTTAATTAAGTTACAAATAGTTATGCCACAACTTCTAAACAGTTTTATAAAAGAGATCTTAAAATGAACGAATGAATCTGAAGCAATAGAGAGGCTTTACATTCAGGAGTAGGCAGGATTTACAACAATTAAGAGGCATCCGGACCATTATTAAGTAAACTAAATAGGAATTTCCATTCAGCTTATTCTGTACGTAGTTCTAAGAAATCAATATTAAATACCTCTAATGGGGTATGGTAGCTAAATCCTTGAATTGGGCAAGTATTATTTTTTTTAAGTATAAGAACTTTAAACACCTTCTTTGAATCAGTTGAAGAAGATGTATCTGATATATAGGTAATCAGACCAACGGCAAATACTCCAGTCGAAATCGAATGAAAGCAAAATGAATACGAAGAATAGCTGTTATAGAAAAGAAGGTGTAACACGCTCCAGCTTAGCTGGATCTCTTGTAGCTGGAAATAACTCTATGAGGGACTTGGGTGTCACCTTCGATTCAAAACTGACCTTTGCTATGCATACGTCTAATACTTATGCATCGGCGTTGAGTATGTTGGGTTTCATCATGCGTGTACACCTTCTTTTCTATAACAGCTATTCTTCGTCTTCATTTTGCTTTCATTTGATTTCGACTGGAGTATTTGCCGTTAGTCTGTTTACCCGTATATCAGATACATCTTCAACTGATTCAAAGAAGGTGTTTAAAGTTCTTGTACTTAAATTGTGTAATAATTGGAATTGGTTTAGGAGAATAGGTGATAATTTTGCATTTGTTCACATTAACTGTTAACTTGTTGCTGATACACCACAGGTAAAATATAGTAAGTTGGCTGTGCAAATTATTGCAATCCTGAGAATTGTTAATAGTGACAAATAATTTTAAGTCATCAACATATAGTAACTGGCAACAACTCAATTGATAACACAAATTATTTATAAATATCAAGAACAAACGGGAACCCAAGTTACTCCCTTGAGGAATTGCAGAGGTTGACGTGAAATAATTAAATACAAACCCCAAATATGTTACAAATTATTTTCTACCAAAAAGAAACGATTGGAACAAAAGTGAAGACTAAAATCCAATATTGTCCAACTTATTAACGAGCAGGGTGTGATCGATTCGATCAATGGTCTTTGTGAGATCAGTAACCAACATCGGATCAGTATTGGGCAACTGTAACAAGATTAGTAAATGTAGATCGCTGAGGAACGAAACCTGGTCACCTAAAATTTAGGGTCTAAATTGGGCATCAATATATTGGTATTAACATTTCTCTCTTAAATATGACACAGGACGATAATTGGAAACAGCTAGGGTCTAAGTTGGGCATCAATATACTTGTATTAACATTTCTCAAAAACTTTTACATAATTATTTAAAAATGCTACAGGACGATAATTGGAAACAGCATACTTTTTACCGCTCTTAAAACCAGGTACCAACTAGACAATTTTTCATACAGACAAGAAGGTAGAAGTCTTGGGCACAAAACTGAACAAGTAATATGAAAGAGAAACAAAAACATTCGTACAATCCCTAGCAACAAAGGCCGGAATATTATCGCTACCTGCTGTGCAATTACCTTTAAACGATTTAATAGCATACCAGCACCTGGAGAAATTGCAGCAGCGGTCATCGAAATTAATGTAAATAGAAGGTACACCGATTGGAAAAACTCTCGAAAAGCTTACACTGTGGAAGATGGATACGTGTTGCCAAAATCATCCTTAATGGTTTTAAAAATACCTTCTCCACTGCTCTAGGGATGCAGAAACTGAATAAAGCTCTAGTATAAGCGCTTGTAATAAAGTTTCACTTTCCTTCTCACACTTTTGAAAGCATTCAAGTCACTTAAGCAACTTGTTCTTTTATACATCAACCCATAATGATTCCTAAGTTTAATGCTACTAATGTGATCACGTGTAAATCACAAAGAACAGTTAATACGTGCACTGGTCTTTGGTGGAATAAATATACTACAATCTCGATGTTTATAAATTGCAGTATAAAATCCAGAACAAGCATAGTAGTTAATAATGAATTGCTTGGTAATTATTTAATTAATTCGAACAGTGAACGCGAATTTCCTCCAAAGTCTTATTATCTCGCACATAATTTGATATGGTGCTATTTCTCTTTATAGCCTTTCTTAAATTATCAAGTATCAGTACAAGATTATATAGATAAACATTTCCATGGATTTTGTTGACTTCAGATTTTTCTAAATACAATTTATTTATTTTTATAAATTACAGTAATTTTTTAGTTGCCCTAATTTAGTGGGCAACAACTGTATAGTCTAGTATTCACCATTTTACAGAAATTTTGCAACTTGTCTCATTACATATTGCTAGTTTGGAAAATATAATCAGTAAAACCAAATGTTAAATTTACCGCGTATTGTTGAAAACATTTAAAACCTGGAAATTCTAATGTTATTCAACAAACTATTAGATATTCCGTTGAAATAATTTCCCCTATCTGAATGAAGGTTGTATATTTACCGGTTAAGTACTAAACAAGAGAAAAAGAAGTAAACTCGTTGCATGTCTTTGTGCTCAATGGAATTCAAAAAATCTAAGCCATTTAAGGTCAATATCGTATAGTTATTTTTAGTAGCAATCGTCGTAAAGTGTCTGCTATATATCGTGCTTCCATGAACATAACTTACTTGAGCTTTTTATTAAAGTGCTATTAAATGCATATTGCTTAATTACAATTTATTTTCCACTATAAATAAAACCACAGTAATTTATTTTCATTTATTAGAAACAGTTTGAAATTGCTTGTTATTTTACTAAGAGCATAGGATGAGTTAAATCCGTATGTACATTGTATACACTTCCATAAGCAAGTATCTACTATTAACTAAACGTAGACTATAGTACAAGTACGCCAGATAAATTTATTACAGGAAGAGCGAATTACAATATTTATCCCACTTATTTCGATGTAACTTTTAAAATGCACTTGCATTAAAGCTAAACTCGGTCTGCACATCTAAAATTTAAATAGTTAGTCTATTTAAAGCAGCGCAACATTTTTCACCCATTTTCAAACCGTAATAATGCATAATAGCAACGTTTAAGTATATTTATCTGTCACATTCGCATAAAAAAACTTCAATTTAAACAAAAAAAGAACAAAGTCAAAGAAAAAAAATGTATACGACTTTTTTCATTTAAAATAATTAGGATTAGGCTACGTATCTATTACTGCAGTATATACACTATCGATCAAAGTTTGATCGCACCTAATATATTGTGTTACACTTAAAACTATTTTAAAAATATTTAGGGAAATTCGTACTAATCTTCTTAGAATAGCATTTACAATCTAATGTTGATAATATATATTCATAACAATAAGACTTATTTACAAAATGCATTCAAACACGAAAACAATGTATTCCTGTACTAAATTTTATGATGGTAATAAAGCAATAATGCGTTAATAGTTAGAAACTGGGGATAAGTGCGTTATGAAATCGAATTTAGAAGGAGCTCTGAATCATACACCTCCCTTATAATAAACTATATACATTCACTATCCATCCAGTATATTACCGAAATACTATAGACGTGTGTGATTGTGTTAGGAAGACCCTATTTCATGTTGTTACTTTATTTGATCAAAGATATGGCAAAAAGAAGGGAATTGGATACTAAAAATCTAGCCAGAATATGCGTTTTACATGAAACAATGTTTCAAATAGAGAAATTGCTAGACAATTAAATATTTCTAAGCATTGTGTGCGGAGGATAATTAAAAGAACGGAAGAGACTGGTAGGCTTCAGATCAACTATGGAACGAGATCACCAATATATCTGAGTGATCCCCTAAGAAATCGTCGTCTTACCGCAGCGCAAATTACGGCGGCGTTTAATTTACAACGCCAGTAAGTGTGTTGACAGTAGAACGGAAACTAATAAAAGCCGGTCTGAGGGGTCGTATAGCAGTAAGAAAACCTCGGTTCCATACACAAACGGAAAATACTAAATTGGGGGGTTGCTTTGAAGAAACGTCATAACAGTATGTATTTTGTCAATAAAAAATTTTATGTATATATATTTTTTAATGAGTAAAGTTTGTTTCTTCACTAAGTTTCTCGCCAATATTATCTATCTAGTTTATTTTGTTATTTCATGTAGTACGAATAAACTTATAAACGATAGTGTAGACGAATAAATTCCTATTTCTATATTTTGTTCTGATTTTCTTTCGTAAGCTTCGGTATACTTCGACCTTTCGAAAGCCCGATGTGACACCAAGGACCATTCGTTATCAACTATCGGGTCTCCACTGAATTTATTTATATAATACATTTTATGTAAAATACTTTCTACAAAGTACGAGTACCTTCACACTATAAATAACTCGTTTTTGATTCTATATTCCTCACCATATTTACATTTACGTTATAGAAATCCAATTTATTCTGTCACAAATATGCACATATGTAACACAATGAAGCAAGTATTGAATGGTTTAAGCTGTGAAAGTATTTTTAGAGCATATAACAATGTTGTCACGTAAATAAATTATCTTTCCTTTGTTAACACACGTAAACTGTGTCAGAGGACTAAGGTTGGCAGGTTTTGATTGTGAAGGCGTCTTAATTATCGTACCAATTCGTTGGATTATTGGAAAGGTATGTGCACGCGTATATACCACTATAGATAGCGCTTAAAAGGATAGAAAGAAAGTTCGTCATAATCAGTCGTGATGTTGGGTGACAGTGCGTTCTTTTCTTTTTATTGACACGTTGCAACATCGCTTAAATATTTCATTTTAACGTCTACGACAACAATAAACACGTGAATTCCTACGTTGATGCATCAGTAAAGAAGTAGCTTTTGAAATCGCTATAGACAGGAATGTACGACTGTCCGTGTACTCCTCCTTATCGTTATTCTCACATAAACATGGAGAAACTCTTTCGGATGAAAGGTTCATAAATACACGGATTTAGAGAAACCATCGTTAATCAAATGTTTGAAACCTTGTCAACGGCGAATGATAGCGTGTAAACAAACATCTTGTTGACCCAAAATTACCATTAATCTTTTGCATTGCCAAAGATTTATTTTATTTTAATAAAATAACCAAACTTATCTCCAAGTATGACGATTTCAACAGCTTCAGTTTAATGCCAAGATTTAGAAAAGGTTGAATTGTCTTTACAGAAGCTGTATAGTAATTTGATAATGGAGTACTCATTATTAGAGGTAAATGGAAAAAAAAGCTGTTGTAACTGAATGTAAATAGTGTTCATTTGAATGCAATATTTTCCTTACGAAATGATATACCGGGTGAAAAGCTGCGAGCTGTTAATTGCATTCTGGACGACTGGAAAATGAGTCGAACACCGGCTTCACTTGAAACAAATAACGCATATCTAGCGATATATCCTCTCACCTCGCGGTAATAGGGAATGAAGGCTTCATTGAATCGGTTCAAATTGAAAAGATCGATATGAGGATAGGGTTTTGTAGTAGTAGTTAAACGAGGGTAAGAAACACCGTTACAGACAGCTGGCACACTAACACATAATCGTCCTGCAGAATAGCATGCGTATCTCTCGACTTTGCTAACTTACAGAAATCTTACTCACAATTACGGCCATCAGCACGTCGAAAGTGTGCTCATAGTATATTAAATAAGTGAAAACCTGAACTGTGAGTTGAATTTTAATCAGTTGCTCCTTCAGTTGATAAAAAACTATGGATCAGATGAAAATATCGAAAAATCAATATTATAGGGTTTTGAGGGTGTTTGTATTTCTTCTACTTATCATCGATCTCCTCATGCATGCGTCTATGTAACATACCTGTGTAGTAGTTACCGACACTGACAATTTGCATTTCCCATTTAATGAATAGTGCACAACTAATACTGATGATCAATAACAATATTATTGCGGAATTACATCACTGCCAACTATAACTAATATTTCTTACAATTGTGTTAATTTTGTAGTCGTCAAAGAATATAAGCTACTGAGTACCGTTCTGGATCGTAGTCATGAGAGGCACAAGTCGAATATGTATGCAGCAAGCTTCGAAGCGTGTACATGGGTGTATTTCTTACCATAAATTGGCATTCGGGGGTATATTCCAGAACTAGACATAGACGTAATTAGTATTAAGTTATTAGATTCACACGGATGAAAAGGTAATTAAAAAATTATTATTGTTAATACCATTATAAAATGTTTAATTGATTGAAGTCTACAGGAATCGATATTTTAGATTCGTTTCTACCATGAAAAATGCAACGAATGCTTATTTAAATCATAAAGAAGCTATAAAATTGTCCTAAAGTTAATAATGGCGATTTAAATTTTGATTTTGCACTTTGCTCAATCTATAACTTCAGAAGCAAAGCTATCAGGAAATGCCCCAAGAATCCTGAAATGTATGTAACAGCTGCCTTCAGTTCAAAAAAGAGCTCATTTTGTAGTTGAAACCAAATCGAAAATGTGAAAATGACGATTGATTGATACTTACAGCAATCGAATCTACGGATCCGTTTCTACATACACGCGGATGTGAAATAAATGAATAAATTATTATCACCTTAAAATGTTCCAAAATAAGATCAAATTAAAAAATTGAACGAGATGATTAATTGAGATTTGCAGCAATCGAATCTACGGATTCGTTTCTATCTCGCAAAATGTGACCGACATATTAGTAGTTTATTACTAATTTTGATAATAGTTAATAATGTAGTATTTGTTCTTGTTTCTCCAATTGTATGTCAGTCTTTGCCTTTTGTTTTAATTTTTCGATTTATTACATACGCGAAAGTAATGAATAAATTATTATCACTCTAAATGTTCTAAAATAAGATTAAGTTAAAAAGTTGAACGAGATAATTGATTGAGGCCTACGACAATCGATTCTTTAGATTCCTTTCTATCAAGAAAAATGCAACAAGTGGTTAAACGAATCATGAAGAAACCATTCAATGATCCCAAAGCTAGTAATGGCAATTTAAATTACGATTTTGCGGAAAGTTTCTACGATTAATAATTTTAGAATAGAAATTGTCAGGGAGTATCGTAGAAAGTCTGAAATATACGTAGCAACTATCTTTAGCTGAAGCAAACATTCATTACATAAAATCAACTTAAAAGGTGAAGTTTACATCAATCGATGCTATTAATTCGTTTCTACTCAGAAAAACGCAATCAGCATTATCAAGTGATTCTAAGACTAAGTTATTAGCTTCGGAATCAGGGATTTGGGAATCGGCATTCAGGGACTTCGACGAATAATATAAGTGGAAACTGGACATAGTAATACAATAATACGTAACAAACTGGACATCAGTTAACGATTGCAAGGACTGTGTGAATGTACAATTCACAGGTATAGCAGTAAACTCCACTCACACAAATTTATTAATTATGCGGAACACAGCATTTCGAGAGCACGTGGACTCTCATTATCAGTCATTGGCAGTCGGTAACACGGTTGACAATGAGAGTCCACGTGCTCTCGAAACGCTGCGTTCCGCGTAATTAATAAATTTGTGTGAGTGGAGTTTACTGCTATACCTTTAAACTGGACATCATTTTTGTAACGTATATATTATACAAATTTATCTAATTCGAAAATGTCAAATCGACGCAGCTTGAGAGCTTTACTTCTTCCGGATATCATCATCACTTCACAATACTTAACAAGAAACTACCGGTGAATTCTCCTGCTAACAATAAGGCCATACATGTACTTAGCATGTACAACCTCAATACTGTATACACTGAGGATCGCTGTCATGCAAAACGACAAACAGAAACGTGATATAAGAGTTCTACACCCGCCATCGTCGGCAAACGAGTTGAAAAAGGAAAAGAAAGATGCTCGATCGAAGATAAGCAATTATTTTTTTAGATTAGTAATTAATATGCATACATTAATAAGAGGAAGCAACCAACTGTGAACTTAACAGATATAATGTTTCTTAATGTGTTTGTCAGTATTAAGATTCCTAGACTTCTTTCTATATAATTTCAAGACATCGGAACTTACTTCTCTGTGTCCAATAGCATGGCTATGTGTTTTATATTCCACAAGTAATTTGAAGTGACATTCATTCGGTCGATGTATTAAACAGGATTAGTGCAGAAATATCTGCATGTGAACATTAACGGCACAACTAACGTAACACCGCTAAATAAAAATAAAGATTGATTAACTAATAAGAAAAAACTATACCGTAGAATTAAATTAGGATGAAGTTCAATATCCGTTTCGTTTGGCATTCGCTAATTTTCTCAACTATCGATCAAAGAGTTTTTACTGTTTACGTATGCATTAATGTAAACACTAAACACCTGCTTAGGAATCGAAGGACGAAGGAAATATTTTATTGCAGCAATATTTGCAAGTGATGTTCTTAACAAAAATGAAAATTTGGAAGCAACATTTCAACACGATATTTTTCAAAACATCAATCTTATAATAGCGCGAATCGTCATATGGTCTAATTCGTAAGCAGATATTCATATTGTTATTATCCTCTGTGAAAGTTAACGTAATCTTAAAACAAATAGAAGTAAATGTCGTAAACAAATTTTATAAATAAGTCTTATTGCTATGAATATATAACATTAGATAGTAAATGCCGTTCCAAGAAAAGTACGAATTTCCATACATACTTTTAAAATACTCCTAAGTGTAATACAATATATTAGGCATGAACGGTAGTGTATTTATATAATAAAGTTTGGTATTCTGCTTTGACGATCTTTGTTTATAAAGTGTTTGTTTTGTCCATTTATCCATTTGTTTTAATACGTATGTTTTTATTTTTTAATTTCATTGTTATTCTGTGTAGTTACATTCCCATTTACTAATGATCTCGAAACTTTCATCTAGTCTAGTCTAGAATATCTTGGTCTGATGATGTGTGGAGGTCTCACGAAACCAGTTGCCTAATTTTAATAGAGATACTTGTGGGATTTAGTTCTTTTGATTTATCCTCATTTTTTAGTTATTTAATGTCACGCAAAAGCAAAATTTGTTAAATATTAATAAGTTGACGAAAACAGGATTCGTGAAATAAAACATATATTTTCTTAAACGAACTATTTCCGGAATTGGACCGTCGTGGACGCTCCAATTCCGGAACAAGTTCGTTTATTACTAACTTTGGCCGTCAAAGCCTACGTATTCATATATTTTCTTACATAAAATCTGAGCTTAAAAGAAGAGGAGTTATAGCAAGTAGTTAGACCAATTTCTTAAAAAAAATGAAGATTGTACGAGTCATTTGAGTTGCCAAAAATAATCCATCAGTTATAGATGTTGCAAAATAAATAATTTCATAAAAATGTGTCCCCTCAATCATACTTTGTTTGACCAGACTTCTGACTGGATTACTTTAAGTGACACAATCTGTACATAGACACACTTGAAAGACATTTTCAAAGCGTTAATAGTAGGTAACGTGTAAATTCCAGCGAATCGTAGAAATCTCGTAGGAACGAATGAAGAAATAACAAATAAATAAAAATAATTCGAAATGTTTTAGAAATCAGTAGCTCACTTCATTAACTAAAATCCAATTCAATTATCCTAAGAGGAAGAGGAATCTAGTAGTCTGTAAGTAATACTTACGTGTAAATAGCTTTAACAATATACTTATGCGAGTTATTTTTCACATATATGTAACTTCAAACAAATCTCCCATAAATCACGAAGTATTCTCCAAGTACGCCGCAGTTCTTAATATATTCTGTTGTAAAGAAATTACAGAAGTTAAAGTTAATATTCGTTTGTAGAATTACATGAAATATATTATTTAATTTAAACTATGGTACAAATTCGATTTGAAGCTGAGTATTTGCCGGTTTGTAAAGAAACGCCTACATATCCTCGTGAACTGCAGCATTTGCAATGGAGGTGGGCAAACGAGCGGGAATTTGTTCGTGTACTCGTTATTGCCGGACGTATGTTTTTCACTTAAACACAAAAAGAGCCTCAAGTAAAATTTATACAGAACCAACGGCAACAAGAATAGCAAGGATCGTATTAGATTTATGTGCAATTTGATACTCGGCGTGCGTTGTTTGAGGTCGTTGACACTTTTAAACATGCAGAATTAATTGTTCTATTTGATATGTTTATTTAGTGGGAGTTCCTACGATTAGAATCTGCACGCACTAGATTTACTGCATCCATATTATATACAACTACAATGCAACTCGGTTCATTTACAAATAAATACATAGAAAATGTGTATAAAAATAAATAATCGTGGAATAATAACCAGAGTATAATTATAAAATACGTTTATGTAGGCGAATAATACCGCAGGATATTTTCTAATTTTTTTTTCAAGTTTTGTGGGTACTTGAAACTCAATTATTTGTCACTGAAATATAAAGCACGACATTCCAATAGTTCTGTTACATTTTTTTTCGCACATTCCATTGATAAAGAATTTACATGGAAACTAAATGCTGCTAAATTATTGAAGGAAAAGTTATATCTATAACTCTACGATATAATGCTAAGAAGAGAAAAGAACTACACTGGCCAACACATATTTTGGTGCCTCGGATTCTTTAAGTGTAATTAAGCAATTTTAACTTTTTTTAATATTTTGCTATGTACGTAACTTTTTAAACATTACTATTTGATTACTATTAACTGAAACACAAAAAATGGGTAAGGAGGTATTTCTTTAACAGAAAAATATGCATATACAACTTTCAATCATCAGTTAAAAAATTTCCTTTTATAAAATTTCTTTGTGTGAGCTTTACCAGAACAGTCTCGCTGAAGATTCCAGCAGTAAGGGGCCGTCATATGGGTATCCCATCTTCCTTGGTACCTTCATTCATAATGCTGATGGCGTTATGAAATCTTTCCCTGTTCCTCACTAACATCACCTTAGTTTTCTGCGAAACGATCTAAGTGGCTGTGAAGGTAATGATTCTTGATGCTCATGTTACATTCGAGGGTGTGAAAGTTAGAAAGCATCTGTTCTACTAATAAATAACCGTGGTGTATCTTAAAAACTAGAGCTGCTAGGAAGAACCGCCAATTATTTTTGGAACCAGCACATCAAAAATATTCTAAATCAGTTCGTATTTGACAGGCACCACGACAAAAAATGTTGGACGGTGCTATCAATACGGAACGTCCTTTATCAACACCCAATAAGATATAATAGGAATTCGATTGTCATAAAATTAACGCTTACCGTACTCAACGTATTCATTGGTATACAACCCATATAATGCCTTAGATTGTATCCTTCAACATCGATAGAAATGAATATAAACTATAGCGTTAGCTATTTGTTAAAATTGGTTCTAGTTTTGTGGGTAAATATATTTTTTTGGGCTTTATTTGAGGCACTTAAACACAAACACAATGCGTGTTGGTGTACGAGTATGTCACACTAAACTGAATGTATTAATTAGTATTGCTTCGTAGTGTAATTCTACTACTCATAGCGAGTTATGGAAAAACAGTGCCAGCAGTAAGTTATTAAAACCCGCATATGTATACTTTTAATTGTCTTTTTAAAGCGGTTTTCTTACAATTGCTCCTAGTATTTCCCGTAAGAATATCCCTTAATCCATTTAATGTTGGTAACATTTCATATTCATTTGCAGTAATATTTATCTTCTTTTTCTTTACAATTTGTTTTCTACAGTATATAGACATTGTTGTTTATCATATTTGTCTGCTATGCTCAGAATTTCGTAAGGTAATAAGTACTGTATGAATATTAGCACCAATAAACATTCAGCATTTCTGTCCAACATCCATGTCCAGCCACGATTCCGAACATTCATAACGGCGCTAATTTGTTGCACACGTTATAATAGATTTTTAATATTTCCTCACAAAAATAATCTTACATAGGAATTGATAACAAATATGTAGTACATTATGATTTTGACTAGATTCGTCCCAATGTAGGTTTCTGAAGTTGAAACTAAATACGTTTAGTGACATCTACTGGAATGTAGATTTCGCCACAAATCCTTTCAAATATCATTATTCGGTTATAATAAACCGGCTCTGCGCTAACTGTCGGAAGATTTCAAGAATTGCAATTGAGATATACTTAGGAACTTTTTGAAAACAAGTTTAGTTTAAAATTGATATGGCATCAAAGGAAAATATTTCAGTGAAAATCGAATTAAAGGGAGCTAATAAAACTTTCTTTTACAGGACTATAAGCTTTGTAATTTTATTCATCAGAGAGGAACGGTTGTGAGAGTACTGAAGCCGCAAACCATAACTATACGAACACATTAAGAATTGATTGAATGTAAAGATATTTGTTACATTATAAAAGACGTAAAATTTGGAAAGACAAATTTTGTAGAAAAGATAAAAAACGAGTGTATACTAGATTAGTCTAAATATACGAGGGCTATTCGAAAAGAAAGGAACGTTTTTTCCTACAGAAATTTTTATTAGATATAATTAAACAAAACTGTATTTTACATAAAATTAGATACCCAGACTATTTGTCTACGTAGTCTCTATACTCAGTTGCCGCCAAGTTATTGAACCAATGATTAACGGCTTCTTTAAGTTCATCATCATTTCCGCAACGCTGTCCACTCAAAAAATCTTTTAACTTGGGGAACAAGTGAAAATTACTTGGGGCTAAGTCCGAACTGTATGATGGTTGTTGAAAAATTTCTCACAGAAACTGCTGAAGCAATTCACTCCCACTGCATGCGGGCGTGCATTATTGTGTAGGAGGATAACTCAACTGCTTAGCATTCCGCGCCGTTCGTTTTGAATAGCACACCGAAGTCGTTGAAGTGTCTGACAGTAGACTTCTGCATTTATGGTCTCACCTCTAGGCACGTAGGACATTGTCTCTCTGACTTTCACGGCCGTTTGTCGGGTTCTGCCGTGTCACTATGTTCTTTGCCCCTGACGTTTCGCAAACAACTGTGGTTCGCATTTTCAAAAGTATTGACTTCGTGTACGTTGTTACTGTCTTAAATATGCTCTTTCGCTCCACTCCGCTGAACCGTTACGGCGAGCGTGACTGGGTGCGCGCAGTGCCGTTGTCCATATTCGATTCAGTTTCAGCCCGTCGTCTATGTTGATGTTGCTAGGGTGTTTGTATATTTCAATGGTTTACCTGTTTAGTCGGCTGTAGTAGTTCTTAATTGATGTTAGAACTTTTGTAGCTTCGAATCTAATCTTATGATTCGGGTCGGGTCGATATGTTCGGCAATGGCTGATTTGTCTGCTTGTTTTAACCGCACATTCCTGCCGTGTTCTTTCCTTCTGGTGTTGATCAAACGTCCTGTTGTGCCGACGTACACTTTGTCGCGTGAGCATGGTCTGCTGTACACCCCTGGTGTTGACAAGGGGTCTCTTCTTTCCTTGACCTGTACTAGACACTTTTCTCGTTGGAGTGTAAACCGTCCAGATGTTGAAACGCTTAAACACTTGTCCTATCCTATCTGTAGTGCGTACCGTATTCTTCTGACGAGGGTGGCGGTTAGAATTATTGTCTAGAGATAGGAAACCTACGCATACCGACCGTTATCTTGTACGGACAACACAACACTGGAAATGTCGGGAAAAAATACAATTCAGCAATTTTGAAAAGCCTATTTTCGTGGATTTTTTATTCAACCCTAGCTTTGAGTCCATCAGTCATCATTGAAGACCGGCCTAAGTGATCTTCATCGTGAACATTCATCCGTCCGCCATTAAACATGATGCACCACTTCCGAACTGACGCTTCGTTCATCACATTACCGTAAACGTAAGATATCTGTCGATTTCGATGGGTCGAACTTTTTGCGCGTCCAAAAATTTGTCAGACATTTTAAAGTCGCAAAGCTAAACAGTAATCAACCGTATTAGATCGTAGCTGCAATAAAACTGACCATTCTGTCTTTAATTTATTTTAAATCCGTGCAGTTTCTGTACATTTTTCCTACATTCTTTTCTAATTCATGAAGTATTTATCATTGTAAGAATTTCTTTTAATGTAAATGAAGTTTGTAAATTATGTACAGTTATCATAGCTTTTACGAGCATTGTGATATGTATGGAAAGAAGAGCACAGTGCTCTTCTTCTTTCGAGAGAGTCTTGAAATGGGAATAAGTATACAGATACAGCTGCGAGCAAATGTTATAGGCACCCTAATCAAACATGTGTTTCGCGCAGCAGGTAGCGCTTTTTAGAACAAAGGTACTGCGAACCTATACCTGGTCGTTATCTAAAGTAGAAATTCCTAGAAAATATAAATTACGAAGCTATATAAGACAGAAATTAAAATTTTTAGGTTGAGTAATATATTTGCGCGTAGAGAAAGAAATGTCGTTTGTTGGTTTCAAAAGTTCATTTAGAGTGCAGACCTCTTGTAAGTTTGTGTATACACAATATGCCAAAAAGAAGCCCCAAATATCTGAGGTTTTACGAGGCCAGATAATTTTATTGGACAAACAAGTATTGGCACAAATAAAAATTGCTAAGACAATAAAATGTTCGCGTTGTGCAGTGCAAAACACAATTAGCCGCTACCAACGGACTGGAGAGTATCACAATCTACCCAAGAGCGGTAGAAAATGTGTAACGACTGTGCGAGAAGAACGATTGATAGAGCGTGTCGCGCTCCCGGATAGGCACAAATCCGCGATAGCGATTTCTGCAGAGCTCCGCGCTCAACGAGACGCACCAATCTCCGTGCATACGGTAAGAGTAAGGTTAACTGCGGCGAATTTACGTGCCCGGAAACAGCGACACAAGCCTTTGCTGACCGAGCTACACCGCAAGCAAAGCTTTACGTGGGCAATGAAGTACCAACATTGGACTGTAGATGACTGGGCCAAAGTACTTTGGTCCGATGAATCTAATATAGACGTAAGTGCTTAAAAATATTTCATAATCCTTGCAATATACGTAATTGAACTCAGCGCCCCTAGTTTCCTCACCAAAATAAAAATATTCAAAAAGTTAACGTCCTTCGTTTATTCTGTGCAAGTGCACAGCGTTTCCGGAGCAAGTTATGTTCGAAGGAGGTCCGGCGAAGCATTTTCTCCAGAGAGTATTTTACCTACTGTTAAACACGGCGGTGGAAGCATTATGATTTGGGGGTGTATGTCTGTACAAGGTGTAGGGGAAGTCCATGTGTGCGAGGGCCGCATGAATGGGGCACGCTACATCGGGATGTTGGAAGAGGTTCTCGAACAATCAATTGTAACGCTAAAAAAGTTACCCTGCCTATAACATTTGCTCGCAGTTGTATAATCTGAGCAAAGTCGACGATTATAATACGCATGTGTGTCTCCCGTTTTCTTTCTCGCTGCAGTATTCCCCTACAATCGTAAGCAGTACTTCGCTATTACCTTATTACATCATGGTTATAGCTGTAGTGAGGGAACGTAGCATTATAGATACCTCCACGTCGTTGTCTTTGCTCAGACTATATCTGTATACGACTACTAGGGAGCGGATTTTAGGAATTTTTATGTAGTAATTGAAATCAGGAAGAATCTATTTGCATTTTTTACGGATTTATCAAATTTGATAATCACAGATGAAATGAAATCTTAAAAACGGAAGCACGTGGAAATCTGTTTTCTTACAAAACATCTTAATTTATCCAAAAGTTATTCATACCTACGCTTCTAAATATTCTGTAAAGTTAATAATCTATGGAGTGTCATTTATACATATTTTAACAAACTCAAATTGTTATAACTTACAAACTAAATCAGACCGACTAATGAGAAAAGATTTGGTAATGTGTAATTCGATAAAATCGTGCACGTACTTAGATACATTGACAGTATCGCCTAAATTTAGAATAGCAACTTCCATTGCTTTCCATTTAAAATTTACTATGCCGATCTACATACATTCAATAAACTAAGTAAAGAGATCACACTTTCATTTTTGTCCGTGCCGCTCAAGTACGTTATGTACATTGTCCTCGACATAACTTTTATTTTTGCGGTTGCACATTTACATATGCTCATATGCGTGGCAGAACGTGTTTTGATTGTATCAGACGTATAGACGTGGTAAACTACCTGCTTAAATGTTAGCGAATAGTGTTATGATGCCTTTTCCATTAGTGTTCGATCTATAACGTCACAAGTTTTGCCAAAGCGAGTCACAAGAATGTTAATTCATTTCCGATGAAAATCTCGACCAACTCCTTTCTACAAGTTCACCAAAGACATATACACAAGGTAGGCACCATAAATTCTCGGCCTGATAGACAGAGGAAACTTGGAACAATGTAAGAAATTTTATTTTTCAATGTAATCTCCCCTAACTTCTGTACATTCATTACAATAACTAATTAATAATTCGATACCCTTGTGAAAATAATCTGAAGTTTTCCATCAAAATGTTCTGTAACAGCTGCTTGCAGCTCACTGTCGTCCTTAAAACGACGTCCCTTAAGGTCTCTTTTTAAATTAGAAAACAAATAGAAATCACAAGGAGCCATATCCGGACTATACAATGGATGTTCCAATTCTCGAAAGCCACATTCGCGGATGGCAGCTTGGGAAACGGCGACATGCGATTGTCATGCAATAATCGCACACCTTTTGTCAATTATCCACAACGTTTTGCACGAACACTGTCCCTTAATTGATGCAATAAAGGCGCATAATATGTGCCATGCACAGCTGTATTGCGCCCTTCAAAGTCAATTACCAAAATGTTCTCATAATCCCAGAATATCGTGGCTACCACCTTTTTCGTTGATTAACTCACTTTCGCCTTTCTGAGACGAAGTTCATCAGGTCACCGTCATTCCGTGGACTCCCTTTTCGATCGAGGATCGTGAAACAGGACCAATGTTTCATCCTCTGTGACAATCGGTTTTGGGTGGTCTCCACACATGTTTAAAAACGACCGCGCACGTTCGACTCCACGTTCACGTTGGAGCGCAGAAAGAAGTCGCGGTACACATCTTGTACTAATTTTATCCATACCCAATCATCGAGAATTCGGCGAATACTTGTTTCGAATATATTTGTTATCCCTGCTAATTCCTTCACTTTCTTCCAGCACTAAATCTTTAATAATTGAAATTTGTTGAGTTGTTATCATTTCAATTGGTCCACCCGACCGTTCAGCATTTTCTTGCCTCAAACGGAAAGATTTTGCCCATTTTTTACAGTGCAATACGAAGGAGATGAATCATCGTAAACGCCGTCTAAACTTTATTTTATGTGATTAGGCATATGCCCTTCTTTTGTTAAAAATTTGATGGTCATGCGGTACTCAATTTACTACTAAAAACCACTACTCTTCGAACCGTCATATTTACAACGCATATGCGCATACATGCCGTGAAGTAGTTTGAACACGCTTGAAGTTGTATAAGCTTGTCAGGTTGAGAATTTGTGGCGCCTACCTGTATAACCGGAGGAAAATACGGAGTATTCTATACATATATAAGTATTTATATTTACCTTAACAGGTCCTTTATAAATATAATATACCGATTTTAATACAGTTGTGGATATTAATTATTATGATGGACGAGGTAAACACAACTATCCCAAAAATAACTCTTTGTATTTGATTTTAATCCCGCGTTAACATATGTTAAGTGCATCTTCTTTTTCTTGCTGTACCCGGCTAATTAATTTAATTATCTTCGATGGAATTAATTCAGTTTACATTCACTTTTAATGATAAGTTGGTTTATTTTTGTTTATTAGCTGATTGCTTTTTCATCCGTCGGAATCTTGATTTATTCTTGATGTCATCTGATATGACCTACATTTTAATTAGGAGTAATTTAAAAAATCAATACGATTTTAACATTTCGTCGTATCTAGCAAGCTTACTGACCCAGTATGCGCTGTATTATCTCGATGACCGTACTCCTTAACGTTCCACAGATAAAGACAATGATTATTGGAAGTCATTACTGCGGCGACAGCTGTAAGAATGGGAAGTGTTTAAAACGGTATTGGTTATTTGTATTTATGATATCAAATAAGTAGGGCTGCAACCAATCTTTATTACATGGACGATATGTAACAGTGTGGTATATTAAAGATTCTACTTGTTATGGAAAATTTTTGTTGTATTCACCGCAAAAATCACAAGTGCCTATGCTGTTCCCACCAACACTCCATAAATAGAAATATGGTAAATATACTTTCCTGACATTATTTACTCAAAAAGTAGATATTTATACAGATAATATTCCGAATTGAAATACATGCGTTTTTCACAAGAGAAAAACAAATTCTTGAAATTCCATATCAAGTTGATCTTCTTTTTATAATAAAGAATTGAATTTTACCGCTCGTTTTTATCATATATGCATTTTTCGATCAGTTGACTTTGAATTCAGCTAAATGACTAATTACGGCTCTTAGCTTTATGCTGCATTTATGTTTCTTACAGCTGATGCGGTACAAAATTTTCAACCTTACCGTTATCATCAAAATCTATTTGAATACATAATGCTCGCAAAAAGCGGGACTAGCTATCTGAAGATGTTGTTAAATTAAAATTAAATGGAAAAGTTGAGTTTTAAAAGTATCAAATGTACAATTGACTACTTAAATCCAAAGTAGTTATTTCTTCTTGGTGCTTCGATCTAAATTTATTGCAAATTTTAGCTACAAGATGATCGACCAGAAAGTAAAAACGATTTAGATATTATTCAGTTAAAACAAAAGATATCGCAACAGATTCTATTGATATGGACCCAACCTTATCTTTGAACATAGTCGCCAATGTTAGTAAGACACTTCATAAGGTGGTACAAGTTTCTCGATGCCGATGTTATATTCATCTGTCGCCAGTCACTGTAAAAGTTGCTACTTCTTTGTCTCTTTGTCCACATTTTCATTAGGTTTGCCCATAACAAGCGCTAGCTAACCACTTCGATCTTCATTACACATTTGTCCTTTCTTCATTAACATAATACGCCTTTCTTTTGTTCAAGACCCCTCGATTGGCTAGGATACGATAGGGTGGGATCGATTGGTTCGGATACGATCGGGTAGGATCGATTGACTCGGATACGATAGGGTAGGCACGATTGGTTCGGATAAGATCGGGTAGGCTCGGATATGATTGGGTAAGATCAATTGGCTCGAATGCGATCGGTTCGGATACGATCGGTAGGATCGATTGGCTCGGATACGATCGGGTAGGATCGATTGACTCGGATACGATTGGGTAGGCTCAAATGGTTCGGATACGATCGGGTAGGCTCGCATATGATTGGCTCGGATACGATCGGCTAGGATCGATTGGCTCGGATAGGATCGGATGCGAACGGATAGGATCGATTGGTTCGGATGGGATCAGATAGGCTCGGATGCGATAGAGTAGCATTAATTGGTTCGGATAGGATCGATTGGTTCAGATGGAATCGGATACGATCGGGTAGGATCGATTGGGTTGAATGGAATCGGATAGAATCGAATACAATCGCGTAGGATCGATTGGATCGGATACTATCGGTTGGGTAGGTTGCGTTTAGTAGTGTTTCTTACATTACTTTGAGGAAATGGAGATATTTCCATTAAAATTTTGTGAATGTCATTCCTTGATGTGGGCGGACAAATTTTCATCAAAGGGCTCTCTTGGAAATGTATTTGCTGTAGCACTTTCTTGATCCTCCTTTGTAGATTAAGAAATTATATATGCTTGTGCTCTGGAATTTTCGGGGTCTGGGTATCTTTCAAGTTTTCATTCACAGTTTCTTTTTCAGAAAGAGGTACAGCCTCGGGCGCATTTGTTGTTAAACTAGGTGAAAACATATGGTCGGGAGAAATATTAGCGTTAAACGGTGATATTCCCATTACACGGAAACCACTCTGAAAAAAAACTGAATATTTCTTAGCCAATTTTAAGGCTTCGTAGCTCTTATGGCTTGGATTACCATCTAAGATTAATAAAGTTTTTTGCTCTAAATTAGGGCTTATGTGATCGATAAAATGGTGCATCTATTTTACGAACAAGTCTCCCGTCATGTAGCCTTATTCGTTTTGAAGTTTTAAAGCTCATAGATACGTCGCCTTGTAATATTGAATTGAACCTTTGACGAGGAAAAATTATGGATGGTGCTAGATATATTCCTCCAGGAGTCACGCAGACTACAACTGTTGTGTACACTCGTCTTTCTGCACTCGTGATTGCGCAAACTTATTCTTTGCCTTTCTGAGTGAGCACATTTGGCGGAATGTGTACGGTTGTTAACGCGGATTCATCCATGTTGAATATCATGGTATTTATGGAGTCTATGCTCACTGATAACTTTGCCAAGTTTAGCAAAAAAATGTTTTATACCTACGGTCTATTAGAAGCCTCAGATCTAGCAAGAGACGTAACTTCTGAGAGATGTAATAATAATTGTGGACTGCATTTCCTGCCATCTTACGTTTCTTATTAAAGGGATGTTTCATTTTAATTTTTTTCCGCAACTTCGTATGCAAGTTTCCGCGCATCTGTTGTTGTTAACCCGAAGAAACGAGATTCTAAGTCTAGAATATGATTGACTGTTATACTTTCTGCCTCTTTTTTTAGAACAGACTCAAATGACCCGAAGTGTTTTTTAGTATTAACAGCAACTTTATTCTTCTTAAGATCACGGTGACGTAAAATGGCAGTCGGTACATTGAATGTTAATAAATAATGCTGAAATAGTGAAACAGTCATTCAAATTGCTGATACGTCGTCTTGCTCGTCTCGTAGCTTTTTACAATCCATACCAAGAAAACTTGAAAAACAAATACACAATTAAACTTAACTATTCAAGGATCATGCTCGAGGTATTAGTGCATGCCTACTTCGATGGCAAAATAGTCAAAAACGGCTACAGTAGTCAAAAACACATAGAAAATGGACAGTGCATGTTTGTAAAAGATGAATGAAAGTTTGAAGTATTCGGACAATTAAGATGCGTTTTTGTAAGAAGAGCGAAAGGCAAAAAAATGTTGCAGGATTGTGTAGTGCTAACTGTCAAGCAAGGAAGAAGTTCTGTGCTTGTTTGGAATTGTTTTTCCTACGCCGGTACAGGAGAATTAAAGCGAATCGAAGGTATTTTGCGAAAAGGGAGTTATTTAGAAATACTGCAAGAAAATGCATTACCATCAGGGCAACGTGTAATCGGCGAAAAAATTGTACAGGACAATGATTCGAAACACTCAGCAGTGATATGTAAAAATGTCTTAAATGAAGAACAAAATAATGGTAGGTCACCTGTTGAAAATATGATTTTGAATATTTTCTCCTTTTTTTTAGATTTTTTACATGTCCGAACTAATATGGACGGTAGTGTATATCATGTTCAGGCCGAAAAGTAATAGTTTTTACATGGCGAATCTCACTATACAAGATTCAATAAGTTCGCTAACTTGCTAAAAGTTAGTTTGGTACATTTCTATTAATAATAAATATGGGAAATTCAGAAAATAGATATTTAGGAGCGATTAAAAATTTTTAAGGAGGGTAGGTGCCCTTGCATTCTTGTACGGTAGTTGTTGGTGTTAGTAGTATCATTATGTAAGAACCTAGTGGACCTTGAAAGAAATTAACTTCCAAACTCACTTAGACGTCTTTTTAAATTCGTACTCCTTGTCTAATAAATAACATGTACCAAGTAGTCAGTAAAACAAACTACACTTTTCTAGTAAATAGCACGTATAAGTTGTCAGGCAAATAAACTACAGATTTTTAGGTTTATTCACACCATAACAAATCAGCGAAACAGTCAGTGTTATTGCATTAGGGTGTATGCTTTAAATTACATGAAAAATACTTGCCATTAACGCTTTAATATTTTATGTTTGCTATTACACTCCTAGAATAAATTCCAAGATTTAAAAATTTTATTTGAAAACACAATTTGCTTTGCTTGCGATACACACAAGAGCCATTTGTAAATTGAAAGGCTGCAGTGACGCGTAAGTGAAAATAAAAGCAAAAGTTAAGTTATTAGCGCAGTGCGTGAAACCTATATTTATTCCGAGCAATTGAATCAGCTAATTTCCTAAACATCATAATTCATTCATACGCACTGCTTTCTCTTAATGTAACTCAACATGTTGGATATACCATTAGTTCCGAGGTGCAGACTGACTGATAGTTTTACACACAATAAAGATAAAAGTTCTTAAAATATGAGCGACACGAATATAAATTGTGATAGATTGTTATTTTAAGTATTAAAAAGCTGCGCTATTCAAGCTAATGACCGTACGTGCATAATGTTTATGCGAAGCGATTATTTCCTATACGCGTACACGATTATCTTATATAACAATGCATACGCGTTTGATTTATGATTGAAATGTTTAAAAGATAAAAGCAGCTAATACGTTAATTCATTAACAACATGACATTGATTGACTCATGTAT
Organism: Trypoxylus dichotomus; assembly: GCA_023509865.1. Lineage (NCBI taxonomy): Eukaryota > Metazoa > Arthropoda > Insecta > Coleoptera > Scarabaeidae > Trypoxylus > Trypoxylus dichotomus. Next base: position 46,718,704 of record CM042074.1, read on the forward strand.
TATATACTATTGTATTAATATGTCCTTTTTAGTGTAAAAGTATTTCAGACATTGTAGCAATTTCTTAAAATTCTTACTTCACTTTTTCAACGCCGAAGGTTTAATTTACGCCGGATATGCGGCAACCAATTCCACAATATTTTCTTCTGTGACTTTCTATCCAGATTTTCTTAGCTTATTTAAGTGTTTTTTTCTTTCAACTCTGTAAAAGCAGATTTCTGTTAGTATATCTTCAAAACATTATTTTATCCACACTAATTTTCCAAACATTAGTTGGCGCTATATAATTCGCTATTGCAGTTAGCAATCTTCGTCAAATTCTTAGTCGAAATTCTCAGTAGTAAAATGTTGCAACTCATAAAGGTTTCTAAAGTTTGAATACGCAGTTTTAATTTCAACTTACAATTCTGTTTATTTATTTATCAGCTTATTTTTGTAAAAGATTGCAAGTAGTATGTCAATACTTCTCCATTTGTGCTGAACAGTTAATGTAATTTTATATACATATTTTGCTTTTTTTTGTTTTCTATTTCTTTCCTGTTGTTGGGAATTCTTCTACTTACACTTCATTTTAATGTTGTCAAATATAATACCTCCACTATAATATAATTTGTGTTAGTTGCATCTGGCGTCTATTTTGCAATGTTTGATCGAATTAATTGACGCTGCAGTATTAAAAATTATACTGGAAAACGAGTGATACAAAGGATAAACATTAGAATTGTGTTTACATATGAATGGTTTCAATTTCTAACAGTTAAGGTGAACTACCAGAAAATAAATCGTAATGTTAATGGCGACGCGGACGCAGGAATGTTTACACACAAAATAATGATAAAAAATATATTATATAACGCGTTGAAACACTTACTGTGTTAAGAAGTTTTCACGAAATCACAAACTGGGTGGTACCTATTTGTTGTGAAATAGTGAAAAAGTACGCAACACTATTAAATATTCGAATCTTTAAACATGTTTCCACACATGTTTCAGTCAAATGAGTACGGCGTACGGAATAAATAGTTTTTAATGATGAAAACGACCGGTCCACTCCGAGTGATATTTACAAATTTAAAGTAATCCTTGTGACAACTTAAATAGATCTTTCGACGCACCTTCACAATTTTTTCTTAGTATGAAAATATCTGAATCCTTGTCAATAACACTTTCAAATTTTCGTAATACACTTTCATTTTTTTGTCTTCCGTCGTACATAGGTGTAAGTGAACACCATCCACAATTTGAACAGAATCCCCAAACGATATCGTACTATTTCTTAATTTTTCAAATCTCTCCGCTAGTCCATAGTAGTTCTTGCGAATACTTTCCAAATCACATTTTGCCTGACTATCTTTCTCGCTTTTCTTGATAACTTGGGCGTGTCTCGAATCGAATTGTAAAACTACCTTCTTTATCAAAATGTTCACAGTGGTAAAACCCAGCGTTTTACCACTTTAGTAATCGGCTGTGATGGTTCAGGCACCTTGGGAAATAGTTCATGAAACCTTTTTGTACGTTTAGGGACTTTAGAAATACTGTATTCATATGAACTATTAAAGCACATGGATAAGCATGGATCAATTGTACAACAAGATTTAAAGCATGGATTTTATATGTTACATGTAACAGATTGCCATTCTCTTCTTTATGAAATCGGCATAAGGAGTGTATGCTAGCGACACCATTACTCACAAACGTTAATGTAAAAAATTGGGTTGTTGAAACTTGAAATTTGTTCAATGCCCTAAACACCTTTTTCAAAATTCCATCGCTAGTACATTTTCCAGCTCTTTTGGAAGCAAATGAGATAGGGGATGAGGGTTCAAACTCTTCCATTGTACGTACCATCAGATTCACAATAGAATGTTCTTGCCGATCGGTAGTTTCGCACACACATACCCACAATATTTTATCTTTCAATTCTGCTTTCATTCCCCTTTCAACATAGTCATGAACAGATGGCATAAAGTCTCTTAACGATGTCCGACTTGGTAATGTATAATCCGAATACTTGCTCTAAAAGGAGACAAATTCTTGTTGGTCTAGTAAAGTGAACGGTACATTACGCAGAATAAAACAAACACCTATATCAAATATTAATTGTTCGCTGTATCGTTTGTCACGGATTGCAGACCAGTGTTTTATACTTTTTATGGAGTTCACACTTCCACCTGCTGGCACACGTTAAATAGTTGTCTTACACATGTCTTAAACCTAAATGCAACATTTTCTAGGTATGTGTGTACTGACAAGTACTCACAATGACCACTCAAATAATACTGAATAAGCGTGCTTTGATACGGGTACTCGATTTTCCATCCCGCGCACTTCACCCCTTCACGTTATTCTCCTCACGACACTGAAACTTGCCCCTGTTTGCCGAGGCTAGTAATTAATACACGTTTAATAATTAAATCACGTTACAGTGTTACAGTAGTTATTACTATCCGACATTCCTGATAGCAATAGAGTTGATTTTACTAATATTACCGATGAAAATTTTCTGATTTTTCTTGTTCAGTGACCAAGCAAATAAAATCTTGTAAGCAATAAAAATGTAAAGTATGACTTTACGAAACTTACAATTACTCAGATTATCAAATATTGGAAGAAAAGAAGAATATGGAGTAGAAATCTAATTATAAATATGTAATAATTTACATTGTAATCAATACATCCTGCTCGGTTAAATTGGTGCTTGATGATGCAGATAGACTGGAAATAGGAAAAGTGCCCACTATAGAGATTAATTTGTTTTTGGTTAGAGTGTTTTCTTGTCAAATACAGCTCATTTTACTTAAGTAATTTCGCTTTTATCATGCTGGAAAATGTATTTTACGGTTGGTCTGTTGCAAGCTTTTACGCATGCTAATTTGTTTGTAATTAACTTATTCGCCAAGTTAAAATGATTATAGAGTATCTTTCTTGCAACGAACATGATTTTATTACAAAATTTACAATAATAAATGCTGCACATAGCGCATTTCATTTGCTAAATATGGAATTATTGCAGCAACAAATTGATAATTTTTTACCTTAAGGCGTCTGAAGCAGCTGATGCACTTAAACCATTCCAAGTAAATTTTAGTTGCTTCTCACTTTATTAAACTCGTGCTGATAATACGGTTTTAGGTGTGTTTGTAGGTAAAATATATATTAAAGTACCACATACGCGGCGACTACTTCAGCGTAAAAAATAAACCTACATTTACGACTACGCTTGCACGCGTCGACGATGGCGTTAAAAAGGCGCATAACTAACGCATATGGTCCAAACATTTAATGTAGAAGTTTTGCTATCAGATCTGTTATCTAAACAACAGGTAGGTATCTGTTTATTTCTGGCGTTGCATACATATTTTGCGAATAAAAGTATGTTGCTGTTAACCCCACACTTAAGAAATTACATTGTATATATTGTCTGATATTTTTCTCTAGAATCGTATGGCTGTCGCATATACTTATATTACTAGGCGCGCTTGTTTATTTCATATTTATGTTACAAGATAGAAGATACAGGTAGCTCTTTTATTTTTGAATATAAATGTAATGATTACTACAAGTTATTCAAGTATTCAACGATTATATTTGCATTAATTTATTTTTATAACCTTGAATTGGCAAATAAATTTGTTTTTTCTTCGATTTTTTTTAGAAGCCTTTACAATCTTAAGTATTACTTGTTAAATATGCTGAAATCATAAAATAACGTGAAATATTAACAATAATCAGAATAGTATAACATTATATACGAGACCAATTTGGAAAGTAAAGAACGTTTTTTTCTATAGAAATTTTTGTTAGATGTAATTAAACGGAACTATTTTATCAGCTTTTCTATACCTTCTATACCACATGTAATTTTCAGACGTAAATTTAATGAACATGTAATCTTCAGAAGGAACATTAAATAAGCATGTAATTTTACTAAAGCTGCATCAGTCACTTTCAAGTATTAATTGGAATCCATTTGAATGAAGTTTTTCAGATGCTACAAAAAACGAGTTTTATTAAAATTGACAACGATATGTATATAACTGCAAAGAAGGAAAGATTGGGAATCTTTTAATATTCAGTGGATAGTCAAGATGTGCCCCAAATATAAGTTTCAAAACTGTATCAACTCCCCACACTTAATTCACGAACATCGTATGGCCATTCAACATTAGTATCCAGTAAATAAAGGATATTGATGTTTTACTTATCAACATACCAATATTCTTATACTTTACCATCTTTCACTTTTACCAAGGCTGGAATACTTAAAATATTTACATTTTAATATAACTCCTTCAAACAGGTTTTCCAGTGTAAGATCTTTCAAACAAATAAATACTTCCTTAGTTCTGGATGCCCTCCATATCTTGAAAATAGCTGCCATCATGGAATACGTGCCTGCAATATATTAATTTAATAATAGGTAACATTCTTATAGCAAGGTCATAGACAACTTCAAGGCAGTCAATCATGTGATAAAATATTTAATGTCGTTACCAAAATCACAAGTTAGCTATAAAATTATACCCACTATTTTGCTTAGATTCTGTACGAGAATGTCTACGCTGAGTTTATAATAAAAGTGTGTTTCTACAATGTCACAATGTTTCAAAGAAAGCCGACCTGGATTGATAAAATGACTTATTTTCTTTATTCACATAATGTAAAAGTGGTTCATGACTCAACCAATCATTAAAATGTATACCCATAAGCGAATTAGTCCTATTAAATACTTCAGACAGTCCTATTGCACCGTTATAAAAATTATTAGCACTAGTTCCAATTAAGTATACATATATCACTGTAAGCACGTTTTACATTACTAATATTAAACCTCCGTTAATTTTTAGTAATGATAAAAATTACAGTTAATTTGGAATTAATCAATGTAATTAAATTACTGAAAAAATATCAGTCTCGAGAAGATTTGAACCCACCACCTCTACGTTACCGGCGTGTTGTGCTACCATTACACCGCGAGACCACTTGTGAGTTTAAATCGTTTTTAATCCCTAGATCACGATGTCAGTAGATATATCATAATATCTTAGACACTATCTTATTATTATTTAATTTTTTTATATAATTGCGTTGGTTAATTGCAAGAAAATTTTAATTTTTATCAGTACCAATATCAACGTTGGTTTGGTTTGGTTAGTTTAATTGTTAGGAACTTGCCTTCAATAATAAGATAGTGTCTGTGAGATATTGTAATACACCTACTGGCATCGTGACGTCTAGGGATTCAAAACGATTTGTGATAGTGGTGGTAATGGTAGCACAATACGCCGGTAACATAGAGGTCGTAGGTTCAAATCTCTCCCAGACTCACGTTTTTCAGTGATTTAATTACGTTGGTTAATTGCAAGTAAATTGTAATTTTTATCATTACTAATATCAACGGTGGTTTAATATTAATATTAATAAATAAATTATATTATCAAATAAAATTATATTAATATTAGTTTAATTTATTTCAACTATCGAAAGCTAAAACACTAAATGTATAACATTGTTTTTTCATACATATAGTTCTAAATTCTTAATTATCAATGTTTGCTATCTAAACGAAAACTAATTCCAATACTTCCTTTTAAGAATAATATTATAATTATGAGAATGTACATGTCTCTATTTGTACTATATAATGACTTCATCTTTATCCACGTACTAATTATTACTTTTATGCTACACGGACATGCAATTAGCGAGTTTAAAGATAGTAGGAGACGATAATACCTCATTCATGAAGCTCTAGTATTCGCGGAAGCATATAATCACGCGTATAGACACTTTCCTTGACATTGAATGAGGGAACTTTTGTTTTCAATATCGTCTTAATAATGTAACCAATCATCGACTTCAGCTCACTGTTAAATAGCTGTTAAACAACAATACTAATTCAGGCGTCAGAATAATGTTTTCAGTCATGAAGTTTGTTACGTGAAGAAAAATACGTATGTGTAGCAGACGGCAAGTGAAATGGTTTTAGGGAAGATTTTTTGGGAGAAAGCTGTACTCGTCTACAAAATACTAATTTCCTATAAAGCAATTTTCAGAATATATGTAGGTAATTACTGTAAACAATGTGGACAATGAAATATGCGAGCATGATCAAGGCAGTTTTGATATATTTCAAAACTATTGCTTTTTAAATATGCCTTCTAAATTATGAAATGCAAATTACCGATATCTTTTAAAATATTGATATTAAATTATCCTTGGTATTAGCAATGATAAAATTACAATTTCCCTGCAATTAAACAAAGTTTTTAAATTCCTGAAAAAATGTCAGTCTCGGTAGGATTTGAACCCCACGACCTGCGCGTTACCGGTGCACTATACTACTGTTACACTACGAGACCGAAAAGGAGTTCAAATCAATTTTAGTACCTAGATGTCAGAAAGTCTGTAGATATATCGTAATATCTCAACAGATATAACAAGGAAAGTTCTTACCAATTGCAAGTGCTACTTACCTTTAATAATATTGTATCTGCTGAGATGTTACGATATATCGACAGACATTCTGACATCTAGGTATCAAAAGCGGTTTGAACTCACTTTCGGTCTCGTGTAATGGTAGCGCAGGGCAACGCAGAGGTGTTGGTTCAAATCCTACCGGGACTGATATTTTTTCGGGAATTAACGTTAGTTAGTTGTTTCATTAGCATTTTATAGGTTTGTTATACCCAACCTAATGGAAAAACAACTATGTAAAACGTCCTACAAGGAACTGTTACTATTGGTATATGCAAATACGAATTGAGGAAACCTGCTGAATAAAACATTTTGTGTATAAACTTGCTTGTCTCTAATGGTCCAATATTACCTAATTTCTAAAATGTACATCAGATTGTAATGATATGTATTATTATCTTTTACATCTTTTAAAAATATCAATGTTTTTCTAAATTTTTCTTATACTTGTACTTTGGATATTTTCTCGTCAGTGTATGGTTCACGTCCTTATTCTTGTTATTGTTAATGTTGCTGTTGGAGGCAAAGTACCGTTAGGGCTCTTTTCTGTTGGTAGGACTTTAAATCCACTTGGAAGCATGCTGTATTTACACAAAATGGCTTCTACGCTCTGAATATTCTATCATGTAGTGAAGTGGCCCCGGAGAGTTTGCTGTTTACCATTGCTAGGGTTGTTTCTGTTCGTGACATCAAGGCTCACTAACTTATCTTATTCACTAATTCTCATCTCATTAATTATATTAATAAAATGTAAGATGTTCATAATGGCCGATTGTGTGTTACTTAATAAAGGAGTAATTACAGCCAGCTTAGTTTAGCGCAGTTTTAGTTTGTGTTAGCTGAGTAGGTTTAACAATTTTGACTTATGTTTACAGATTGTACGTTGTATTTTGGATTCCACTGAAGACGTAGGATCCATCATCGATTGTTTCTACTTTCCTGAAGTTCGTACCTCATGGACTTTGTTGTTCTATGCTCCCACATCTATTATTACTGTTGTCCGCGGGTAAGACTTTGAGATTTTATCAGTGCTGTTATGTTGTTCTACCTTGGTGATATTCTGCTTTATTTTTCTTCAATTTTGGCCCTTCTACAGCTACACTAGCCCTTAAGCGGTATTTATCTGCTACCTTTGAAAAATGTGCCTCTTCTATGGCCGTCTTTATTGTTCGTATTACGTCTAGCGTAAGAACTTGTGTGGGGGCTACCGTGAACTTCATGCTTTTACTTTAATTATGTGTCTACCTAACTACCTTCTAGATAGGATAATTACTATTTTGGTGAGACTAATGGAGTTAGATCCCCTTTAGCTTCAATAATTTCAGCTCTCTTGGGGTCATATACATATATATTTGTTAATACTTTTTGTCCTCGGTGACTCTTCTTATTTAGAGCATATATTGGAAATATCAGGTTATTCAAAAGAAAACTCCCGGGTTAAAAGCACTCTCTTCTTTATTCCTATTAATAATTCTATTCCATGCAGATATCAGTGTGGTAATATAGAGGGATTGGAGTTTTTGCTATATATATTCATTTAATTTTTGTTACTCAGATAACTTTTTCCAATTTCAACATACTGCACTACGATTTTGAGCAACATTCAATCGATACTTGTTGAAGTGACTTTGCCGTTATGGGTTTGCGTTATCTATTCAGCACTAGTACCAATCCAAAAACAGTACAATCGCATACTGAGTGGTCACAAGAAGTTTTATTGGAGGCCATTTTAGTGGAAATTGTTCTGGTCGCTGAGCTTCTGTTGAATTTAAAATACCACGTAAAACCTTGGAAGGTCGAATTAAACTAGAAAACTATGAAAAGCAAAACGTTGACCCTAGCTATGTCTTTAGAAAAGAGTACGAAAATCGTCTAACACAATATATTTTGATCGTGCAAAGACGGGGTTTTCCACTAACCAGGGACAATTTGAGCACTACTGTTTAGCATTTCGCTCCACAGTTAAAACCAAACACAAATTTAACAACGAAAGGAAAAAATTGGCTAAGACTGCCTTAGCTTGTTTTTAAACCAACATCTGGAGACTCTTTTTCCTGGAGAAACATTTTTAATATTGATGAAGCTGGTCTTCAATTATGCAGTAAAACAGACGAGGTACTTGCAAAAAAAATTCCAAAGCTGTTTCTACGGTAACGTCTACAGAAAGAGGAGAAACTATAATACTTAGTTGCCGAAGGCAATTGTGACATCATACCACATTACGCTTTTTCTAATGGAGAAGCTTCCTCGCCTATAACAGGACACTTTTCAGCTTAAAAGCAGACAGAGACGGAAAGAGAACCAATTAATGGTTTAGAAGCGCAACATCAACGTCTAAACAAACGTCGAACATTAAAATTACTCGATCAAAAATACTGTCTGATTTGTGGCCTGCTATTCTAGAAAAAATAAGTGCTGCCAAAAAAACGGGTCAGAGAACTTCCAGCTATTTTAACAGTAGCTGTACGTTGAAAAACTCGGAAAGAAAAAGAGAAAAAAATAACAAGAAAAACAAGATAAGATTCAAAATAAAAAAGTTATGACAAACACTAGAAAGATAGTTAAGAACAACAAGAAAAGAGAATTGAAATCTTCAAGCAGCGAGGAGGATGTATATAAATAAATGTAGTGTCGAAGATGGAAGTAAAGATTTTAATGAAAACTTATGTGTAGGATGTGGAGAGGAGTATAAACGTGGACTTACTCTAACTATTCATTCAAAGTAGCATTATAAAGAAAAAATCTAGTAAAACTATTATGGTAATAGTGAAATACGCCGTATATTTACGAAGAAACAGTTTTACTCGTATAAATTTATCAACATATGGAAGGAAATAGCGACATGGGAACATCCAAAACCAAACAGCGCAGAGGTTATTATATATATCGAAACATGGATGTCATTAGACTTGTAACCTAATCGATTCTCGTATAATAAACGATAGAACATGAACCAGAATTATGGCATTCACGACATTTTTCGTTATGAAAGTGGTAATGTAACGTGACGGAAATGAATAAGTTCACCGATAAAAAAAACTCTGCATCGAAGCTGCTGAGCTTGAAGCTGGAGCAAGGTGGTCATCGTCCTGTTAACCCAAAAAACAAGAAAATTTTGGGATCAACCTAACATTAAAGACACACACATTCTAATAGTAATAACAAACTTTTAATAAATAAGAACCTTACAATAGGAAAACAAAATCAGTATCTATTAGACGATCGATAATGACTCGCGCAATTGAAATAATGAGAAAAAAGTAATTTTTACTCTTAATCCGAATTAACTATTCATGTAGAAATAAGTACTTTGATATGGACTGTGGCGCAATGTACGCTTAAACGTCCATAATTAAAGCTTTATTTTTAAGTTAGTCGGTGTTTGTTCTTCATTTCAAATGTTTTCTTTAGAATAAATCTGTGGTAACATTAGCGCGACAGTCGTCTGGTGGCCCTCTCGAGTTGTATACTAAGGCGTTGTGATGGCACGAAGGTCGACCAGTACTCACTATCGCAACTACTACTATAGTTTACACCGATATCACTATTCACTCTCTATGTGACATGCATTTACATTCAGATTACGGCGGGCTAAATATAGCGCGTGTAATACACACTTGAATGATTTACCTCTTTTTAATGATAAATATGAATCGTCATTAATAATGTACTCGCCTTACCACTCTGGTTATTTATTTTTGCTGTAATTTCAATACAAACAGCAAATTTTGCATTTTCTGAAGTTGTTTTTATTCTTTAAGGATGAATATTAGCACTCTTCACAGCAAGTAAATAGCGTCATTGATAATAATACACTAAATTAGCTTGCGAAAAGGTTAATAATCTAACAAGTAGTTAAGCAAATGTCGCTGTGGATGGTTATAGATTTAGAACATTATCGTGCTGAAAAAATCTTAATTTGAATCAATAACGAGAACAAGCTTTTATAATGATTAGTGCAGGTACTCTTTCATAAACTCAGGAACCTCTATATCTTCTCGTTTTTTCGGAAGTAAGTTAATATCTAGCGATTTGTGTCGCCCATTATACAATGCATGTTTCACTGATATAAACTGTAGAATATTTGTAACAAAATCCAGAATTCTGCAACCATCATCTCTTGTCGATATATTTGCGATATTGATGTCACTTCCTTTGCTCTCTTTTCGGCTTCGTATAAACACTTATAATAAATTTAAAGTAAATTGATTTTTAATCCCTTGACGAGTTCAATTTTACCGGCGCTAGTGGCTCAGTGTCTTGCGCGCTTAGCTATCAGCTTCAAGGTCTCGGATTCGAACCCCGAGGCTATCTTCAAGGTTGGGGTTTTCTGTGATTTTCCTTACTTATTATTACTATATATTATACGTTAAGTATCCAATTATATATTTATTAAATTACAACAGTCGGATATTTATAAATGAACAGAAATAATTCGTATGGTCCATTCATTTGCAAGATAATACACATTTTATTTGATTTGACCTTATTGATTTGACAAAAAACTTTGATGTGCATCTTATAGTAAAGTAGATGAAGATAATTACCATATTTAGCTTCTATTCTCAAAAAGTTTCCATTGATTAATAACCTACAGCAGCCAAACTTTGATGACAATACACAGATTATTTTTGGATAGATATTTCTGTCATAAATACCATTTCCCAACTTAATTGCTGTGATCAGAAGGAAGCAAAGGTCAAATGTTTTGAAGGACGGACTAGTAGTATGTAACGGGTGAGCGAGCATCCATTGCCATAGCAGTGAAATCGTGATTGTGCAGTCGTCATGGTACTGTGATTGAAGGAATCTAATTGTCTAATTCTTTCACAGCTTCATAACTTCTATGATTAGTATTCCAACCATAAGGCACACTCAAATTTTAAAGCGATTTTTCTCTGTGAAATGGTTCAGCATACGGTTCAAAAAATATGGTAACTGTATAGCATATAGTGTTACTAAATTCTTGCTATAAATTTGAACTACGAATAAACTAAGCAACGAGAATCAATGGCTTGCTTTTGATCATCCAACGACTGGTTTATACATTCCCAGTATTTTAATAGATTAGTTGAAATAACTCTTGGAGAATGGTAACGGATTTGTCCTGTAATTCCGCGGTAAGTTTCGATAGAAAGAAGAGACCATAAATTTTCGCATATGTAGAAGAAACTACTACCTAAGATACGCCGCTGTATACAATTAACCTAAAACAGTTTATTCGGCAAATTGTTTTTGGCACTTAGGCAATGCAATACATTTATCCCGTTTTAAATATGAAAATGATAACTTTATAGCCAGCGGCGTCCTCTTCTATTTTACTTTCTAACAATAATAATAGTGAAAGTTATATCAAAATTCAGTTAATACTGACAAGCTTTTAGATTATTTTACTACTTTAAACTTTTAATATTAACTGCCAAAATTTCTTTAAATTATGATTTATGTATGCTCTTTGAATAATTACAAATTGTTAAGCGTATTACGGAGGTAGAAAATAAATTGCAAACATATTCCCCACATTGTTTCCAAATTACTCATATAATCATTTAATATCATGAATGGAGCCTATTTGAAGATGTGTTCTTTTTTATTAAAATAAACTCTGTATAATTCTAAAAAGAACTCAAAAGAAAAGAGATTTATTTAATGCCTGACAAAATGTTAATACTGGTGTTATGGTGTTTGTTACAACTAAAGCACGCCGACGGAACAAACAGCACAGTTTATTCAACTGCAGAAATATCTATTTAAATAAATAAATAACGGTAGCGCAGTAAAGGATATTTGTTTAACGGCTGCCCGTAATGGAGGTATTTATATGTATACAGATGTGCTGGAATTCAATTTGGCCTAATTTGCTTTTAATCTGCTAAAAATACTCAACGAATCTTAAATTTAGGTCAGTAACTTTCAAAAACTTTATTTCTTCCTAAAATTGTTTTTGATACATGTAACATTAAACAGATTTATTTATTCCTGGAAAATTTGCCTTACTGTCTCAATTTTCTAGTGAATTACATTGTTGCAAATCTATACTCTCCTCATTTATCGCATAAGTAAAAGTCACTAGTTTGGAACGCCCACTGCCCTGTGACCTGACCTGCATTCGCATCGCAAATGTACCGAATTCTCTGCGACAATATGCTTTTCGTTCAATTATCGAGGACGGCCATCAATTACTAAATATCACCGCATTTGCTTTCGCATTTATCGTATTTATCTTACGTGCACGTATGAACGCTATTACGAAACGATATAATCAGCCTTTGTTTTTGTCGGAACTACACGCAGTATAATACGTACTTTTCATGAGCTCGCGTCACGAAGCCAAAAGAAAAATATAAAAACGAGTATTTTACAGCGTGCAATCGCCTCATGCGATATGCATATACACACACGTACATACATACGTGTGTGTCTACGTATATGTCAATGCATAACCAAAGGTGTGCTCTCTTTCAACTCTGACGTGGGGTATTTAAAACACGGTTTCCTAATTTGGTAACCAGCATAGCCTCGTATTTCCCTCTAAAGACCCGTTATGAGGGCAGATCTTTTTTCGCGCTGCTTCCAGAACGAATTTTATGATCGACTTGTTTAGGTCGTTGCTGTAGGATTCCTCCGCTTCTCAGCTGCATGCTTACTGCGTACGGATCGGTTACATCTTCACGGTTTACTTTTGTTCTGCATATTTATCGGAATTGGTTATTAAAGAATCGCCACTTGTTCATTAAAAGGAACAGAGCAGTATCGTAGGAATTGAGGATTTATTGTGCACTGAGGTGGTTTTTATAGCTGTTATTGAAACTTTAAAATCAGTTTGTAAACAGGATGCGTAAGATGTACATAGATTAAGTAGTGTCCTACACAGATTGTATTTTAATGTACTTACTATCATCTTACAGTAAATGTTCTCTATTGGACCAAAACTGGCTTATAAGTCGTCTCGGCATAGTGGGGCAGGTTACAATGTAGTGCAGAGAACAACGTGGAGGGGTTGAGCCGCCGTATCAAGGTAAGTGTTCAGTAACGTTTACGTACTCGGATCATTTATGATTGTGACCTTCATAAGTGGCGAGGCAGACGGGGGAATGTTTACACATAAAATAATGATAAAAAATATATTATATAACGTGCTGAAACACTATTTCCACGAAATCACAACTGGGTGGCATCTATTAAATATTAGAATCCTTAAACATGTTTTCACACTTGTTTCAGTCAAATGAGTTTGGCGTACGAAATAAATACCTTTAAATGATGAAGATGACCGGTTCACATCGAGTGATTTTATATTTGCAAATCTAAAGTCATCCTTGTGACAACTTAATGGATCCTTCGAAGCGCCTTCACAAATTTGTCTTAATATGAGAAAATCTTAATCCTCGTTAATAACATTTTGAAATTTCCGTATTACACTTTCATTTTTTTCATTTACATAGATGTGGGTCAACATTGTCCACAATTTGAACAGAATCCACAAACGATATCGAATCATTTTGTAACTTTTCTATTCCCTTCGCTAGTTCATGGTAGTTCTTGCGAATACAGATCCCATTTTACCTGAATCTGAACCTAATTTTGAAACATTTTCTGGTTTCTCTCGAGAGCTTTGGCATGTCTCGGATCGAATTGTAAAGCTACCTTCTTTACATCATCAAAATGTTCACAGTAGTAAAAGGCAGTCTTTAACCATGTTCTCTAACGCATAGTAATCGGTTGTGGTGGTTCAGGCACTTTGAGACACAGTTCGTGAAATCTATTTGTACGTTTTGGGGACTTAAGAAATACTGCCTTCGTATGAGCTATTAAAACATTTACCCGTGGATAGCAAGAGATTTATTGCGCCATAAGGTTTAAAGCATGAATTTTACATGTTCCATGTAACAGATTGCCATTCTCCTCTTTAAGAGATCGGCCTGAGGAAAACATGTTAGAGAGTACTGTCACTCACAAACTTTAAGAGTTGGGTTGTTGAAACTTGAAATTTTTTCAATGCTTTCCACAGCATTTCATCGCTAGTACATTTTACAACCCTTTTGGAAGCAAGTGAGATAGGGGATGACCGTTCAAACCCTTCCATTGTACGTACCATCACATTCACCACAAAATGTTTTTGCCGATCGGTTGTTTTGTACACACATAACCACAATTTTTTATCTTTCAATTCTGCTTTAATTTTTCTTTCAACATAGTTATTAACAGATGGCATAAAGTTTCTCAACGATGTCCGACTTGGTAATGTATAATCCGAATACTTGGTCCAGAAGGAGACAAATGTTCGTTGGTCTAGTAAAGTGAACGGAACATTGCATAGAACAAAACAAACACCTATATCAAATATTAATTGTTCGTTGTACCGTTTGCCACGGATTACAAAACAGTGTTTTATACTATTTAAGTGGCGTTCACACTGCCACCTGCTGGTATACGTCAAATAGTTGTCGCACTTTACACATTTAATTCTATCTCATTCCCATTCTAAATCCGGCATCCTCGTTATTACGTTTTCTATTTGAGTGTAGGTTTTCACGATCGTCGTACATAGTAGAAATGTTTTTCGGGTTTTGTCGTGTATTTACAGTTTCACTTGCCGTTTCGCTGATCATGCTGTCAGCTTCTTCAGAAGGTTTCTAAAGACTTTAGAAAAACATTTCTACTATTACGTTTTCTAGTTTATTCGAAATACGCGGTTTTCGAAACGTACCTAAATGTGACATTTTCTAAGCATGTGTGTACTGACAAGGACTCACAACGACCAGTCGAATAATACTGAACAAACGTGTTGTGATACGCGTACTCGATTCTCCGTGCCGCACGTTTCACCCTTCTACGTTGTTCCCCGCACGACACTGAAACTTGCGCCTCTTTGCCGAGACTGCTTATTATTATCTTAAAGTCGAAGTTGTCCATTGACTCAAAACTCGCTTATAGGAAATCAGTACCTTAAATACAGTGTAGTAAGTTGTATAGTAATTTTTGGACTATCGTTTAAATCAACTCTCTAAATTTCAAGGTAAATAAATTTTGAAACAAAGCAATTGTTTAAATAATTTTTTGGTGGAATTAGAAATAAGTTAGAATTTATTTTGGTTGGCTTGTACCTCTACTAAAGCTTTCAACATCCATTCAATTTAATGAAAGAAGGAAACCAACACAAGCTATGAAATTAATAATACCTTCACATGGATTACATTTTAATTTTATAAAATCGCGAACAAAAATATTCTAGTTTTGAGTTATTTTTATTCAAGATTTTTAACATTTCATTTTGGAATGTAGTTACATTCGGTTATTAATATTTTAATATTCATTGGAAAATCATAGATTCGTGGATCTTTTCTTTACGAACGATTTAGCATTATATTACAGTTATGCCAATATTTTATGAAAATGGCACAATAATTACTTTTTTATTTTACATTATATGAAGAATATTGTTGTTCTGTCAATATTATTGTGTTAACAGAAGGCCACGTGTAAATGGATTAGATGATGCAAAAATGGTTACTTTTTATTAAAAACTTATTACTGCTCATATAGAATAGAGAATTGGTATGTATGTAAATGTAAACGAATGTATACAGATCGAAGATAATGAAATTTGTATTGAAAATGATTTACAGGAATTAGATCGTGCGGCAGATTAGAAAGAATTTATGATAGAGTTATTGGAAAAAAAAGTTAAAATATTCAATAATACTTCTTCGGTAGCTGATAATAGGTACGAACATAGGTTGTGAATTAGTTACGCATAATTGCAAAATTTATCCCATACCATACATGTACAGAAATAAACTAAATGAGGAGATGGGGAGCACGCTCAAACAGAACATCATAAATTGCATAACAACGAATTATTTAAACTCAATTATCGTTCAAAAGAATATGGGGAGATTAGGCCTTGTATGGATGCCCGAAATTTGAATGCTTTGACTAAAAAAGAATATGAAATTCCAGTACCAATTAATTGTTTATTTAGTATTAGGTAAAGGCCACAACAAAGGCGTATATTCAAAATTAGATTTGAAACATAGCTTCTGGTTGATGTCATTCCATCCGAACAGCCAAAAACATAGCGGATTTAACGTCAGTGGTACAACATATATCTTCAAGGTAGTCCCATTTGGGCTGAATACCTCTCTTCAGCCTTGGTCCATGCTATAGAAACATATTGGATCAATATTCGGAATCCTGCTCACATTATGTAAACGATATAGTTATTTCTAGTGAACATTTGAAAGGCATAAACAACACTTAGAAATTATTATAACAAATTTGGCTAACGCGGGGATAAAATGAAGTATAGAAAATGTTTATTTTTGAAGAGGGAGGACCATATTTATGATATATTGTTAACAGGGACAGGATAACTGCAGATGGAAAAGGATTGGGGCTATACAAAATTTCTCGTTTTTGCAGTGGGCTTGTCTTTGGATTAGTAAAAAATGTTGTAAGGGGGCTTAAGAAAGTACGCGAATCGTTCTAATGGAAGGAAAATTATCCTACAATTACATTACTCTATGGAGTACACCGACGATACTGTAAAAATGATTGTGATTAATTATTCGATAGTTTCCTTGGCAATAAAGTGGTACGAGAATACTGAAAAGTATTTAAGAACGATCAGAACGGGGACACGAATGTATTTCTTGCTGTTTATCTGAAAGAAGAAAACAAAAGAATTAAGTAAGTAAATGTAAATTCAAAGGCCGTGAAACGCAAATTCAAATATAAAGCTTTTTTGCCTTCTTCGTGTAATTTGCAGAAGTTTGGGTTGATTGGAATCAACAAACGCAGTTCTTTTTCCATTCGAAATAAGAAAGCAATTGTGCAAGTCAGATGGATATGACTAAACCCACGGAAAAATTTTAAAATGAAATGATATGTGCAAGTGTTTTTTAGTTGAGGTTGGCTGAGGTAAATTTCATAATAAATGCAGATTGGTACAACTGTAATATTGTTGATCACATTCTGTAATATTACTGAATATGATAGATTTGTGGTCTTGCGTGATGATGCTCACGCGCTTGAAGCCAAATCAGTACAGACGAAGTGGATTTTCCATCGTTGAACGAGATGCTAATAAACGTTCATTGAAATGCAATGGGGCACCTTTGGAAGCATCGCCAGAAGGAACCAAAGTGAAATTGGAATAACGAGCATATTAGTCACAAAACTACTGTTTCCCATTGTACTTGAATATTTCAAAACCACATCATTTACAGGTATAGCAGTAAACTCCACTCACACAAATTAATTAATTATGCGGAACGCAACGTTTCGAGCACGTGGGCTCCCATTTGTCAGTCAGTAACACGATTGACAATGGAGCCCACGTGCTCAAACGCTGCGTTCCGCATAATTAATTAATTTGTGTGATGAAGTTTACTGCTATACCTGTGAATTGTACATCCACACAGTCCTTGCAATCGTCACATCATTTAACTCGGTAGGTTATGAATTATGCTATCACGTGCTGATAGAACACTGTTAAGATACATGAAGTATCTCATGATATTACATTTTAATGATAAAAGCTACATGAAGACATTTTTGGGTATGTCATGAATATTGAGGCTGTATTTACGAGACATCAGCATGCTTTACTTTAATTACTGCAAACATGACTTCGCGTAACTATAACTAATCGCCCTATATATATACATGCACTTTGGCGTCCATATGTATGAACGCATACAGAATGGATGTTCTAAAACATATAAGGGAGGATCAGCTCGTTTGTACATATTACAAATACGACTTATTTAGTGGAATGCAAGGCAGGCGCCTTCGCACACTTCCAATCTCATGTACCATCTAAATGAGATGCAATTAACACTTTCAACCGAAGATTCTTCCTCATGACCACATGGCGCATAAACAGAATTGAAACTGTCTATTCAAGCGCGCTTGTCAGCAGGGAACTTCTAAAAAATTGCTTTGGTATGTTTTCGAAGATTGTGTATTGCGCAATCTTCAACAGGTTAATACAAATATGTACGTCTTTAAATGATCGTTCGCTGTGTGTGGGTGCAAGTCTCTAGCTTGCAACTTAACCCTATTTGGATGTAGGTATTCTTATCGATTATTCATACCGACAGTGTTTCAATTTAAACTTCGAAGAGTACTAATAATATCCTCGCTACAGAATATACTGTGTGTGGCTAAATTATGGAACAAATTCATTAAACATGGACTAATTTGGTTTTCGAAGAAATATTTTATTTTCCTGCTTTTGCATTTTCCTCTACTTGTAGTTTACAAGTAATTGCGAATTTTTTCAATTAAAACTATAAGTGGTGCCATTAAAATTTTAATATCTTGGTTGACAAAATTTTCCTTTAAAGGCAAACATAAATTTTATTAATAACAAAAAGCAAAGATAGATGTTCGAATTCCTATCCACCAGGGTGGATGTTGCATCCTTTGATTTTTCTTTATGAGGTATTTGTATTCTAATATCTACATTGATAGATCACAAAATCTAGATAAATTGAAAAATAAAATCAGGTATGAAATGAATCAAATTAAGCCTAATAGATTTACCGGTAGATAGTATTTCGAATAAAAGTTCCATATCTTGAATAACAGTATTGATCATTAATCTTTGTTATTAATAAAGTTTGTTTTCCACTATTTAAACGTCTATTCGAAAATTTTGCCATATAAAGTATTAAAAATGGTACCTTTTAGACAATTAAATAATCTATTAAAATAAAACGATTTTTTTTTCATTTTTTGAAAACTAGAAGACTTTATATTACATTATTAAGGTCTGCTTATATATTAGTCGAAATCCATCAGGATAACTCCGGTCCCGAAACCGAAGGACCACCGCTTTCCTGAAGGTTACCGTCCGATATCGTTCACCACCATCAGCACGGTTCTGAAGGCCATGCTATTGATCAAGATCGACAACCACCTAAACAAACACCGCCTCCCAGTCAATGACCAGTTGTACTTTAGACCGAACTACACTACGGTGACAGAATAAAATAGACACATACTAATTAAAAAAAAGATTCTATTCTCGTCATACATACAAAATATTTTAAAATTTTTAAATTAGACTAATAGTTTGTCGATCCACCTTTACTTGCGTGAAGTGCTGCGAGTCGTCGTAGCATAGAATCTATTAAATGATTAATGGTGTCTTTTGGAATATTTAACCACTCTTCTGTAACAGCTGCCACGAGCTCTTCCTTATTGCTGGGTTTTCGTGGTCGTTTCGCCATATTTGTCTGCATTATGTGCCGAACATTCTCTATCGGATTCATGTCTGGTGATTGGCCTGGCCATGGTAAAATCCGAATCCTCTGTTCCGCTTTCCATGTGGTTGTTGTTCTTGCTTTGTGGCAGGGTACTCCATCCTCTATAAAAGTGGCGTCTTCTTTAGATAAAATGGCGTTGTCGAATATCGGTAGTAGTCCTTCTGTTAATATTTGGATATATTTTGCCGCATTTATATTTCCGTCGCAGATTACTGATTGCGATCTTCCACCATACCATATCGTGCCCCACACCATGATGTTCACACCGCCGTATTTCACGGTCTGATGCAAAAATTTGTCGTCCAGTTGCTGTGACGAACGTCTCCATACCCACGTACGGCCACTATCACTGAATTGGAAGTATCTGCTTTCGTCTGAAAAAATGACAGACCGCCAAAACTCTTCGGGCTTCGTTCGCATTTCGATTGCCCAAGCCATTCGGCGCCGTTTCTGAAACGCCGTAAGGAGAGGCTTTTTCTCTGCCACCCTTTTATACATCCCCACACTATGAAGGTATCGCAGGACGGTGCGCTGACTTTTCTGTGAAGTTGCCGCAAGCTCAGCTGTACTTTTTCGCGGTTCTCTTAACACTTCGCGCATAAGCACCCTTTCACTTCTTTCAGAAGATCCGGCACGACCTGGTCTCGGCTCCACTGTTGTTTTTTTCCTTGCGTTTAAATTGTGTAATCACACAGTTAACTGTGGACAACGGAATATTAAAAAATTTACTTATTTCACGTTGCGAAGCGCTGCGTTCACTCTGGCCAACGATGCGACCCCGGATGAAGTCGCTAATATCACTCGAACCTTGTAAGCGAGGCATAGTTGTAACGATACTAAACTATGACGAATTCCTTCCGATACATCTACCCCTGCCCTAATTACAAGAGAAATTTCTTAATTCGTTCTTAGAATTTAGCTGTTTACATACTTATACCGCTTTACCTGGTGTCTATTTTATTCTGTCACCCTAGTGTATTTGACCACATTGCAACTCACTACCTCACTACAGCCTTCAGCAGGCGATAGCAGACGTTCACAAGATCTGTTATGAAGGTCTGGTGCAAAAGATGAAAAATCCTGAAGATCACCAGATTCAGGAGATTTCATACCATCATGAATGATACTGGATCTTCCGAGGGGTACATAGAATTTGGATCTCCCCTAGGAACGGCGTTGTTTAAGATATAGGCCGAGCACACTCCACAATACGAGGATCGCCGCCACTGAAGATTTCGGTAAGAAACGGGTTGGTAGGTTTGAGATAATTCAGTTTTTTGCTAAGTTATGTAATATTACGGTATTTAATTATATAATGAATTACAAGAAGAAAAATTATGAATCAGGATTAGTTAGGTCTATGATGAATTTATAGAGAGAGCTGAGTAACTCTGTTTTGTATTATTCATAACTTAAGATAAAGTTACATTATCTTAATGTTGGGTTGCATTCGTTTCTTCTTGACACCTACGTATATAGCTCTTAGACGCAAATCTGGTTTCTAAAGTTTTTTTGAGAAAGCAGTTTTTTAACAAGGACGTTTTTCTTGCTTAAACACGAACTTAAAAACACAATGCACGTATTCTTGCATGGACTATTTTAAAGATGCACTGTCTATACACCCGCAATGAACAAATTAATTTTGTTACAGAAGTAAAAGCCTGATCTATAAATTGATCAGCATTAAAATGTTAACTGCAAAAATTATAAAAGTAAACTCAAGGAAGTGGCCAATGAAAAAATAGACACATAATTTCAGCATAAGTGATAGGACATTAATTTAATAAGTGATGGTCCACGCCTTCATATTCTCCAACAGTTTTCGCCAATTATAGGGATCATCAACCATGCGTTATTACTAAGTCTGCGTCTGTTTTGCGTTTTAATTCACTTTCAGCATTCGGTATGGAAAATCGCAGAAAACCTCAACTTTAAGGAAGTTAGCATTACCAAGGCGCTAAGCCACTAATCCCGTAATTTATACATTTTGTATAATTACCGATTATTAAATAATCCTTGCATAACATGGCTGGATGTGAGCAAAAGTAAATACATCTTCGGCTACCATACCTTATAGCTAAAATGTACAAATGTGAATTGTCTTGATAGTGTTTGAGTATCTTTAGACAAAAATCTAATACCACAAGAGAAAGAGTGTCAAATTGTCAAGAAGGGGAAAGACAAAGTTTGTAATTAATGTACAATGTGAGTGGCATAATGAGGAATTCGGGCAGTAAATATCATCCAATTAAACACAATTATATTTTAGAAAACTTGGCACTTTGACTTCCGACAAGTCTAAAGATATTTAACCTCATATTTTAAGCCGATGAGTGCAGAACTGCGACGATTTAGAAAACGAAAGGTAGCACCAATAACAAATATAATACCCCAAATGGTTATCAGATCGACTTAATGAACTAGTTTTAATTTTGTAAAAAATTCCAAAATTTCGACGTTGTTAATAGCAATTGTTAGCAAGTCTTTAATGTAACACTCAAAATTATTATGCAAGTAAATAACTAAGAAAAGCTTGAAAAATGTTAGATCATCGAGTATGTATGAACACCAACGTAGCGTTTCAACTGCAAAGTAAACCAGACGTTTCGATTATCCATCATAATACATCAATTAAAATTTTCCAACTTTATTACTCATTTAAAACTTTTATTACTTTTTGTTACTTATAGCTGTGAGTAGGAAACAGTTTTAACCAATAAAATACAAACATATCATTCATCTGCGTTGAATTTAACGTTCTTGCAATCGGTATGTAAGTGGCTATGACAAAAATACAATAAACGTGACACTTGTCACAAATACCGTGCTTGACTGTTTTGAAAAACATAAAGTATGTTAAGAGTAATATTAGAAATTGGAATATTTGCAATCGTCTCGGCAATATTTCCTCCGGGAAACAATGTAGTACATTTATCAAAGGAAAGTTTCGAATCAACACTTTTACGGAGTAGCAATGTGTGGATTGTTATGTTTTATTCGCCTTCTTGCGGTTATTGTCACCAGTTTGCGCCAGAATATGCTAAGGCATCCTTAGCTCTGAAAGGAGTTGTAAGAGTTGGTGCTGTTAATGCAGTGCAAGAAAAGGAACTTGCAGAAAAATACAGGGTTAATGGTTTTCCAACGATTAAGATGTTTATTATAAATAAAAAGAAACCTGAAGAATTTCATGGGGAAAGAAATGCAAAAACCTTAGCTAAAGCAGCTATGTCAGCCATTCAGAGATTAATTAATTATCAACTTAACGGAAAACCGGATAAGGGACCTGCAGTTAACTTGAAAAACGTCGTTAAGTTAACCGAAAGTAATTTTAGGAATATAGTTTTGGCCTCTAACGATATATGGATGATTAATTTCTACGCACCTTTGTGTCAAATCTGTCTAAAATTTGAACCTATTTGGGCTGAAGCAGCTACCAGGTTGAAAGGTAAGGTACGATTTGGAGCAATAGACGTTTCAGTTAATAAAGCTGTAGCTGAAAAATATAGTGTCACTACCTACCCAACCGTAAAATATTTTCCATTTGATTTAAAAGGTGAAATCTTTGATTATAAAGGACCAAGAAAGTTAGATTCCATCCTTCAATTTGCAACAAAACTTTTCACGGAAAGTCTTCCACTGCCGGAAAATAAACAACTTACTAATAATACAATCTTCAAGGAGGCTTGTATAGATAAAACGGTATGCGTAATATCCTTTTTGCCTCATTTACTAGACTGCCAATCTAAGTGTAGACGTTCGTATTTAAAAATACTTATACTTGTTGGAGAAAAATTTAAGGGGAAGGAATGGGGCTGGCTATGGTCCGAAGCGGGTGCACAAGAGAATTTAGAAAGGAACATAGATATTGGTGGATTTGGATATCCAGCAATGGTGGTGGTAAGTCTCAAGAAGAAGGTATATTCAGTATTACGAGGGGCATTTTCTGAGGAGGGAATAACGGAATTTCTGCGGGCGCTATCTTACGGTCGCAGCAACATCGATAGCTTGAAGTCTGAAATAATTCTCCGCGACATAGATTTATGGGATGGACAAGACGCTGTGATACCACTTGAACAAGAGTATAATGAGAATGAAGATGTTCAAGAGGAAGATTTTTTACAGAAGGACAACGTTGAAGTAGCAGAAAAGAAATCTGAGCACGATGAAATCTGCTTAAAGGAAACATGTGATCGATTCGAATCAGAGAAAGAAAATAATGACAAAGTATTCAAATGCGAAAGAAGTTCTAAAAGGTACTTCACTGAACTTGCAAGCAATACAAATACGTATCAAGTACATGGACAGTGTATAGTGCGTTAACAAGGAAGATTAGGGTTAACTAGAATACTAACGGTGAAAGTGTTCAACAAAGATAATAATAACAAAAGCGTTTGTGGCATAAATACAATACTAAGTTCTATAGTTATCTTGACTTTTTATTATTGTTATCACTAGAAAACCTGTCAGGAATTACTTCTGCCCCTTTTCTTGATACATCGTTTATCAAATTGAAAAACAACATAGCGTATGAGGTTTAGATAAAATTATTTTAAATTTTATTTTTTGTAGTTTTAATTTTGATATTCTAAAAATTTATGTTATAATTTACGTTATAATATACACCCGCAGAGAAAAAAAACTAAATACTAGGAAGAAACTTGTTGTTGTTAGTATTATAAAATACATAATATGTATACGGCACTAGTCTCGGCAAAGAGGGGCAAGTTTTAGTGCCGTGCAAAGAACAACGTGGTGGGGTGAAGCGCGCGGCACAAAGAGTCGAGTACCCGCGTCAAAGCACGCTTTTACAGTATTATTCTACTGGTCGTTGTTAGTGCTTGTCAGTACACACATATTTAGAAAATGTCGCATTTAGGTACGCTTCGGAAACGGCATATTTCGATTGAACTAGAAAACGTAATAGCGAATATGCCGGATTTAGAATACGAAGGTGACAGAATAAAATGTGTAAAGTGCGACAACTATTTGACATGTACCAGGAGGTGGAAGTGTGATTCAGATGTTCTCACACCACGACAAATTTGTGAAGGTGCGTCGAAAGTTCCACTAAATTGTCACAAGTATTACCTTAAGTTTGCGTATATAACATCACTCGATGTGGAACGGTCGCTTTTATTATTAAAAAATACTTGCCGTACTCATTTGACTGAAACAAGTGTCGAAACTTATTTAATGATTCTAATATTAAATAGATGCCACCCAGTTTGTGATTTCGTGGAAACTTTTTAAAACAGTAAGTGTTTCAGCACGTTATATAATATATTTTTTATCATTATTTTATGTGTAAAGATTCTTGCGTCCGCATCGCCTGTGCTCACTCATGAAGGTCACTATCATAAATGATGCGAGCACGTAAACGTTACTGAACACTCGCCTTGATACGGCCGCTCGGCCCCTCCTCGTTATTGTCCGCACTGCACTGTAACTTGCCCCATTTTGCCGAGACTATACCGTATTTCAACACATATTTGCAAAAAACAACGTAAATACTTGTTTTAAAACATATGCCAATTTAGTTACCTTGTATTAAATGCAAAGTTATGGACTGTATATTAAATACACAGATCATGCAGTCTCTTCAGACTGTTGCAAATAACATTTCCAGCATTGGGATTCCTTTTATTATAAGAGATACACATTTAGTTGAGTTTACAGCACTCAAAAGTTTTATTTAAATTGGTGAGTAA
Organism: Trypoxylus dichotomus; assembly: GCA_023509865.1. Classification (NCBI taxonomy): domain Eukaryota; kingdom Metazoa; phylum Arthropoda; class Insecta; order Coleoptera; family Scarabaeidae; genus Trypoxylus; species Trypoxylus dichotomus. Next base: position 46,744,166 of record CM042074.1, read on the forward strand.
TGCAATAAACTCAATCACAGCAATACTATAAACTTGCAGAAACGAGTGCGCACCGATTGGCCGAGATAATATATATTTAAACGGCGGAAGGACAAAATCGGAATTCATACGCATATGATTAGTATGTGTATGAATGCCGGATTGGATTAATGATGGGGAATCGACGGTGTTCTTTCTTATGTTCGACGAGTATTAATAGATTTTTTCATCGATCTCCGATTAGAATACACTGCCACTATTATTAAATGTATTGTTTGCAATATCGTCGTACGGTATTCTTGTGTGCAAAAACATGTTAATAGTAAACAACACCGGTTAAATGCGCAACCATATGTACCATATTATAAATTTTTATATGACCTTATATGTTAAGTGCGATCAACATTCTATAAAATATTGTAGACAATGAAGAATTTGGGAAATTTTGGGAAAGTACGTTCCGGAATGAAGACGGCTAACAAGAGGTCAATTATAGTACAATTTTCATCTGGTGAAAAACACGATTACGGATCAAATAAAGACAGAGTTAAAAGATCAAGAAATATGGCTGACGGTAGATGGAACAAAGGATACAAGAAAGAATTGTTCTTTAAATGTGTTAGTGCGCACTTTAAACAGCGGTGGAACATCCTTGTCTCTTTTTTTGCGTAGTACAATATTACGGAAGACAAACGCGGAAAGGATAGTAGAAACTATAGAAAATACTTTTAAGTTAAGTTCAATATATCAGCAACCCAGGTTGTAATGCTGGTTGCAGGTGGGGGTTCGAACATGGTTAAAGCAGGAAGGTTATTAAAACAACCTTGTCCTCAATTGTTCCATGCAACCTGTCTGCTCCTTGCATGTCATCTTGTAGCTGAATCTGTTAGAAACAGTTATCAATTAAAAGTCGATCAATTTATAGTTTCTATCAAAAAATGTCTTACTAAATCTCCAAAACGTATTCGTGAGTTCAGCCAGGCGTGTCATGGCATTCCTCAGCCTCCACAACCAGTATTGATGAGATGGGACTGGCTTAAAGCCATCTCATATTATGAGGCTTTTTTACACATTATTAAACCTTGTATTTTAAATCTAAATCCGCAAGAAGCCCAATCAATTTCAGTAAGCCAGCGGCTGGTTGCAGATATCAAAATCTCAAATAGAGCAAATTTCCGAAAATTATTCAATTCCTTTAGATACTATTTTCAAATTAGAGAACACCAAGCTGTCATTACATGAAACGCTAAATATAGTAGATTCCTCCAAACCCTTGTTAGGAAATCTAACACATGATTAGATGCAGAACACTCCTTTTCCAAATATACCGACATATTTTCACCGTAGTGTGAGTGAATTAGCACTGGAAGGCATGCTAATGACACAATACTACTGTGGATTTTTGTGTCACTACATTAACAGCAAATCAAACTAAAATAGTAAACAATTATATTCATTTTTTTTTATTAATATTGATAGTAAACCGCGCCGTACGCTACTGCGAAAGCACTCGTTTCTGCAGCTTTACTTGTCAATGTTCCTTTAATTATTTAATAATTTTACGATAGATATTACGTATGTTCCATCATCATAAAGAGAAGAAACACAGTTAACAATTGCAAAATTTACTCATCGTTATATAAAAAATCAAATCAAAGTATTGAAATTCAAAAAAGAAAGGTGAAAAACAATAGATGTCCAAAGAAAGTCAAAAGTGATGTATCGATAAATTAAATTAAAACATCCATTTAAGTTTTATTAATTAAAGAACACCTATTAGATCTTTCTATATTAGAAATTGATCTTTCTAAATGTAATCGAATCTCCTACAATAAGCGAAACCCTACTTTGGAAATGTTGTCAAGAACGACCTATATAGTGTTAAACATATATACTCCAGATCTGCAAATTCATTTACTTTGTCGTAAATCTGTAAAAATTATAGCCGCATTTATAACATCGGAACATTTTCACTTCCGAACCGTTATACCTCTACGTGCATCTGTTACAATCTTTATATTGGTGTCGCTAAACTCACTCCGTATCTGATGAAGTTATATACGAATTTTTTCGTGAAGGTATCTGTTTAAAAATCAACCAACGTTTAACCAGCAAAAGAACGTAATGTTCGCTGCATCTTTTGTGCACCTAAATTCGCGGAACGTACGCTAGTTTTGGACGACTCGAAAAAACCGTACAACCTTTGAAAGGACGAACAAAGGTCGAATTTAAATCGTCCATTGCCGTGAAAAGAACCAGAAAGAAGAAAAAGATGATGACGGACTACTTGTATTGTTGCACAATTGCTTTTTGTTCCTGCTTCTTCCACGAAATATAAAAGCACGGGTAAAGCTTGGCCAAATCTCGAATCAATGTCTATGTATATATATACACATTACTTAGGAATACAGAATAATTCGAAATTCGAAATTAGTATACTCTGTATCAAATGTTTTATTAAAATTTCTTATTTAAGGGAATACTGTGCCAACATTTTGAACTAAGTTGCAAACTAAACTGAAAAGTCATTACAAAACACTCCGCATAAAAGACATTTCATGAATATATTAAAACGAAAAAAAAATCGGTATACGTGTATATTTTTTTACAATGGAAATTAGATATTATTGCTCTTGGAGAGTAGGTTTCATATATCTTCTGCTTTGCAGTACTTCGCATTTGGTAATCAATAATTATTCATACTTCCATTCTATTAATAAGTTTTTCTACCAAGCTAGATACGGACGTCTACTCTGGGCAGTGATTCCCTACAGTCCGTTCAGTGTAAAAACATTATGAGACAGATCAGGAAATTCGCATTTAAAATTATTAAATAATTTTCTGCATTCAGTGTCTCCGGTAGTAGAATGGCCAAAAAATTATAATTAATTATTCAATCGGTCTAACCAAATCATTTGAGGATAGATAATGCAACAACATTGTTGTGTCAAAATTGAATATGTAGCTCACAAGTTATGACAATGACAAACACTAAAATGCTTACAAAATCCGTTCGCTAAAACTCCTCAGTTAAGATTAAATTAACTGGTCTTATTTCAACATACCGAATCGTATTTCAAAAGTTATTCTTTAGCATATTAAATGTTAATGTGTAAATAATATTGGTTCCTTTAAGAGCAATTTCAAAAATTTCGCTTTAGACATACAGTTACTACTTCTTCTGTTAAATATATTTGATAAATTCTTTGTAAATATAAAAGATCTTGGTTACGGAGTGTGACTGAAGTTAAAAGAATCAGCTGGATACAAGTAACCTATGTTAAGGTTTCAGATTGGATGTTCATATGTTTGTATATTTACACAACGTTGACTTATATATAACATATATAATGAATTCAAACTTCGCTTTGATTAAAGTACAGTTCTTATAGTGTTTATTAACAATAATGATTGTGTACTTCTATTACTTTATTGAACTTAATTTTGTGTGGATGGAATTTTGATCTTTTGAAAGTTCTTATTATTAATGATATGAGACGCTGTTTACTGGAGTTTCATAACAAATTCTCCAATAATTCCTTATCTTATGTTGTCATAATTTGACTATAACTAATCTGATGATGCTGTGGATATATTTCATAACACCGCCCAAAAAATAATTTTTTTGTTATGGTGTCTGTAAAATACAGAGTGATTTAGGGTATTTCTGATACGCTGGTTCCAAAAATAACTGGTATTTCTTCCTAGCAGCTCTAGTTTGGTGAAATTTCTTACTCATACGTAATATATTACACCATTATTTATTGGTAGAACAAATTCTTTTTAACTTTCACACACTTGGATGTAACATGTGCAACTAGATTGTTTACAGCCAACTAGACACCCTTCTAGATTAGACAACCTTCACATCCACTTAGACTGTTTTCCAGAAAACTTAGGTGATGTTAGTGAGGAACAGGGGGAAAGATTTCACAAAGACATTAGCAAGGAAGATGGGATACCTATATGATGGCCGACTACTGCTGGAATCTTCAGCGAGATTGTTCCGGTAAATCTCACGCAAGGAAATCTTATAAAAGGTAATTTTTAACTGATGATTGAAAGTTGTATACGTGTATTTTTCTGTAAAATAAATACCTCCTACCATTTTTTTGTGTTTCAGTTAAGAGTTAATAGTAATATTTAAAAAGTTACGTACATAACAAAACATTATATCTAATTTTGGCAATTTTTTCCTAAAAAAGGCAGAGAGAGTGAATTTTGAAAACTAGATCTGAACAAATCTAACGGTATTTTTGGATTAGGCACCCCAAAATTGATTAATATAATATACTTAAAATATCCGAGGCACCAAAATGTGTGTTGGCCACTGTAATGTAAGAAGGCTGGTCACTATACCCGTTGAATTGAAGTTTATCATAACTCATGATAAAATAAATTTAGTTAGAAAGGATTAGTAACTCTATGTAATCCAGAAAATGCAAAGAAGTAAATTTATTTTGTTCCAAACGACTTCTTTGTAAAGACGAATGTACATATACTAAATTTATTAAAGCAAAATTGTTGATCCGTGGATTATACTTCTATTGCTAAAAAATTAGCTAAAAAGTAAGCTAACTTTACTTGCAATATATTGTGCAACTTCACATTTATTTATGAATGAGGTTGATTTATATCAGCGCAAATATGTACAAATAAACAAAAAAATTAATACTAGGAAAAAAATGCAGAATGGTGTACAAGCTAATCAGTAAGTCGGGCCAAGTTTTTGATGAAAATTGCCAAATGGTAACACGAGAGAAAGAAAATACATTTAAAACTTTTTATCGCAGGGTAAGAGAACTTTCCAGTAACAACAATTTCACATTTGTTTGTCTGAAGACAAGTAGGAGACATACGACAATATCAAGAATTAAGAAGTATTGAAGTAGTGACTTGAACTATTCTGCAAGAACTACCAATTCTAAGCATCCATATGTGCACCACTTAAAAGAGCATATTCAGAATAATCACTTATAGTAAAACATGCATCATGTGAATAAATCTTCAATTTATCTATTTCAATAAACCGTCTTGTTTTAGGAAGTGTTTAGAAAATATCTGACGAACCTGAAAGAATGTTTATAGAAACAAATGCTGTAATAAATAACGCAGGTAATATACGTGGAAGAAACTATCCTAAGTTATTTTGTTTTAATTAGCTAATTATAAGAAATCAATTAGTGCATATTTTTTGGCTAACCCTATACCTTTCTCTATTAAATTTAACTGCGGTCGAGAAAAAAAGTCATGAAGAAATACTTGCGTAAATTCGATCTAGTATGTTTTATCTAAGACCTAAATTCTCTACTTGAATGCAGATGTTAGAATGTCAAAAACAGAAATGACTCACGAAATCGTTATCTAAATCCGTTCGTGAAAATAAGCTTGTGCTTTACGGAAATGCTATACATTTATTGACGTTACGATAAGAAAGAGAGTGGCTAAGCGGATTATTTGCAGTTTGAATTTTAATCGAGTATGTACCGTCTATGTGAGGAGTTGTTAGTGCTAGGGGATTTTCTTCTTGTCGCGCGAATAGATTCAGTTCGTAAATATCTGAAACTCACGAAGCTATTCAGAAATGATCTCGGAGTTTACAGCGACGAAGTTCCTTTTGTTACCGAAGGTCGTTCGAGGTCAGATTGCGATACAACTGTATTGTTGCAAGGCTGCCGTGCTCTCACAGCGTAAATTCTAAGTACAATACATTCAATTTTCAGTTACTTTAATAAAAAAGATCGTAGAGTGTTTATTAGTCTTAGGGTTAATGGTACAATTTCGATTCAAGTAATGTATAAGAGTAGTCAAATTTAAATTTTCGTTGGTAGCTAGAATGATAAAAAAAAGCCATTTTACAAATATTATATGTATCCTATGTATGATGATAACTACCATTAAAGCTCGCAGAGTATATTACATTAGCTGCGTACCTGATAATTAAAGTAATTTTAACGAAACAATTAAATTTCATGACTAATAGCTACGAAGTATAATATACAGTTTTCTTGTTACTAGTTCTATTGTTATATTGAAATTGTTGAAAATAAACTTCCGGCCATTTCATGCCCATTTAACACAATGCTGCCATAGAAATGCTGTATGATCTCAAAGACAGCTTCCTTACAATATTTTCTCCAATTTGATAATCAACGGATGCCTATAAAAGCCTACGTCCAAATATCCTCGACTTTTAGTCTAGTTAATTTAGATTCTTAACACTTGTCTCGTGGGTAAGTGATTAGCAATAATTATAACGCATGTATGTTTACCACTAGGTTTTATACGAGTGATACGGATCCTCATGTCCCACCACTCACCTACTTCTAATTAGTTGTTTGATTAATGTTTTTGATATTTAATCAACTGACATTTGTAGATCATATCTACATAATATCAAGTTTGTATTTCAAGGTATTGTTGTGATGTGGCTAATTCTTGAATTGTGTATTGCGATTGTTCACAAGAATGTATCCTGTAGTACAAAGAGCCATCATAAAATACCTCCAGAGAAAGGGCATGGCGCCAACTCAAATTCATAAAGACACTATGGCAACTATTGGTGAGTCTGCAGTTTCTTATGATATAGTCAAACACTGGTGTCGAGATTTTAAATGCGGAAGAACATCCTGTAAAAACCAACATGGTGGTGCTCCTCTCATAACGGTAACAACAGACAAAAACATTAAAAAGGTACACGATATCTTACTGCAAGACCGACGAGTACGCATCAGGGATATTGTGAAATTCCCTACGCCGATCGCAACTTGGTATACATCGGACAAATGAATCGAAGAATCAGCGTTCGACGAGATGAACACAAAAGAGCCGTTCTAGACAAAGCACCAAACTCTACCTTAACATAGCACTCGCTGCATACCGGACACAAGATAAATTTCAAGGAAAATAGAGCAATAGCCAGGCTAAAACACCCAAAACCAAGAACCATCAGGGAGGCAATAGATATCGAAAAACAACCTAACCTGAGCAAGCGAGATGATGCGCTGCACTTGCCAACCACGTGGAAAACTGACGATGGATGATTGATATGTACGAAGTACCAGAAACTTCTTTCTTCAACCTTTCCATCTTAATGAAACTCGCTCGAGCGTCCAGCTACTCAATCCACCTTCGGCTCGAGCAAATTTTCTTTTAACGCCGTTGGTTGGGCGTTCTTTCTTTCCCATCTTGAAGTAACTCACTCAAGCTTCTAGATACTCGATTCACCTTCGGCTCGCGTGAGTTGCGTTTTCGACGGCGTGGAAATGTTGTCTCTACTTCGTGTGGATGCCAATTATCCGAGCTTCCAGCTACTCAATCCACCTTCGGCTCGAGTGAATCCGCATCTACGGCGAAGTGTGAGGGTTTCATCTCTGGCTGGTGCTTAGTACCTTGGTTGTTCTGCTGTCAGTCCTGGTTGCCCACGACGAGTGACCGTGGTCGAGGATACCTCCAGGGGATCCTGGAGTCGTAGTCCTGAGACGCCGACACGAGGGGGTTCCAATGGTCCACTGCTCGGTTGAAGAATCGGGCGGCTATCCTTCGGATGAAGTCCATGAGTGGCTTCACTCCGTGGTCTTCATGTAGGCTGGTAGACGAACCAGGGGTCGTCGAGGGCCATCGGCAGTATCCGGTTCTGAAAGGTCACGCGTTTGTTCATATGCATGGTCGCAGCGGTTGTCCATACGGCCGATGCATACGTTACAATGGGCCTAAGTACGGTCTTGTATATCCGTATCTTACGTGTGACACCTAGCTTGCTTCGCCCGATCAGTAACGGATAGAGGGTTCCAGACATTTGTCGTCCGCGATTGAGAACTTGATGTATATGAGCTCCCCACTTCACTCTGGAATCCAATATGACGCACGCAACAGCACAAATATACATCCTATACGTGAAACGATCCCGACCACATACACGCGTGCAATAACAGCAACACCCTCACAGAACCCGATAGCCGCAATCGAAGCGCGCATTTGCTCTCAGTTATAGCTATTCACGATGCAGTGATAACGGACAGGTAACGATAAAACCACGGGACGCGCGGATATATCGGTCAGTAGGACAATCTTCGACGAGGTCCTCCGTTTGGCGCATTTCCCATCCAAGTGGAAGTACGCAAGGGTAATCCCCATACCGAAGTCGAATAAGGGTCACCATTCCCCAGACGGCTACCGCCCAATATCGTTGCTCAGCACCACAAGCAATGTCCTTGAGACAGACCCTGCTGCGGGCCAGGATCAACAATTATTTCGACGAACACCGCTTTCAAGACGACGATCAGTTCGGCCTCAGAACGGGCCACTTGGCGACGCTATCACTGCCCCGAATTACGGACTATGCCAAAACAAACTCCAACAGGAAACACACAACAGTCATGGTGTCTCTGGACCTGGAGAAGAGGTTCCAGAAGATCTGTCACGAAGGTCAGTTGTTCAAAATGCCAGAATTCTGAAGATGAATCCTACCTCAAGGACATGTCACAGGAATGCGCTCTAGGACCAGCGCTATTCACGATCTACATCGGTGATACCCTTTACCCGAAGACTACCGGGTGTTTAACGCTATTAATACCCACGACACCGCGTTGGTAGGACCTCAAAATCAACTCAAGGAAGATGCAAGCGATTGCGTTTACCTAGAATTCTTCCGATCCGCAGCGGAAGATCACCTTCGCCACGACGAAGGTTGAATGGAGCGACAAGATCGTATACCTCGATAGAAGGCTTACTTTCTCAGGTAACCACCCTTGATCTAGTATATACAACATTTAAGAAGTTACAAGGACGCGAAACGGGTAACGGTAGTTCATCGTGCATAAACTTCTAGAGAGAGTAAGAGGAATATTGCCGAAATATTCTGATAATTGTGTATGCAAAAATCTAAGAATATACATAGCTCCATTAAGTGGTGCAGGAAGTATATACATGCTGAGAACAAATCTGACGAATTTTGCGAAGGTTAACGTCATTCCGGGGATGTGTTTTGCGGAAGTTCAACATTCTATCACTTATCTGTAAATAGCAAAATTGCAGAAAAATGTGGATGTCTTCTAAACTTTAGACTAAACTACGTATAAAATGTAATACGAGATGGACGGTCGTCTTCTGTTTTTCGTTGCATGCTGTACGGAATATATACCTACGTAACATTCTATGAACGGTAGTGTGAGAGAAGCTCATTTCCTTGCAGCCACGCTGGCATTTAATTCCGGACTGTCGTGAAACAAAATTCCGTCTTCCGCATTTTGATTTGTCACCACCTCTATAATTTAAAAGTAAGATTAATATTCTTTCTGCCGAATGCGTACAAATAGAACCCCTTTTTGCTTATGTATATTTTCTAGTTGTCACATGTTAAGAATGTTAGGTTATATCGGATACCCCATGTATAAACACAACTATTATAAAATGTTATTTCATTCTTGTTCCTTGAACTAAACAATCCGATTAGATTTTTAAATGTATGTTATCCTTCTAAAAGACGAAATAAATTTATAAAATTAATATCTAACGATGCCAACATATAAAATTACGAGTTCTTTAAATCACTTGATCAGCATATTTATTTAAGTTGCTGCATTCGCTATACAAAAATTCAAGTAAGCAACAGAATCGTATGAACACTGCTATTAAAAGCTAATTGTTTTGTAAAAGATCAGTATTTGATGAAAAACAAAAAGCATAGAAGTTACAGTTATAAAATATCAAATCCCTAAACCGACAAGCGAATGTGCACCATAAACATTTAGTACACCACAAACGCAGAGCGTTAATATATTACAGAATCCTTGTCCATATCTTATAATTCAATGGGTAAAACATTTTTATCAATGCCACTTTTTAAGTATTGATTTGGCATCGGCCATTTATAGAGTGCTGTATACTGTTATCATCGCAACGCGTGAGCATATTTTGCCTGGGTCAGTGTTTCGTAATGAAATAACGTGTTATTCGTGTGCTCTTTTTGTTATTCTTTGAAAGAACCTACATATAAATGTTGACCGTTTAATGTGATTGCGAGAATTTATGTTGCTTCTCAAACTCGATGTACTTCCTACTGCCAGTGGCCTTCTTGGAAATCATAATACAGCGCCAACCTTCTGCGGTGTATTTAAGCGAACTACCTACCGTACGCCAAGTTCATCAGACATTTTTTATAAAAACTTTGCTTCTCATACAATCTTTAGTTAACATATATTACGAATTCTCGTTTTTTAAATATAACGAAATACATCTAATTACACGCAATCTTTTAAAACAACAACTATTAGTAACCAGAATTCTGCATATGTACACATATCAAATGAAAGTACCCCGTTATGAGTTAATGTAACTATTCCTATTCTTATCTCGTTTTTAATTGACAACGTTGTTAGTATAAAATCATCATAACAAATAAAATATTTAAAATTTGCTAGTGCAAATTAAAAAATTAGCAAACTAACTCATATTTAGATTGTACGGGATTTTTACAATAAGAATACATTCACATAATGTGTGTATGCTTTTGTGATCTCCATCAATTATTAGTTGCTATCTTAGCTGCCTAAGTTTGTGCAATTATTTGTTATTATTATTGTAATTATTTGTGAGATTAGCGAATGGATCAGTTTAACTAACATTCTCGAAACGCTTTAACTCTGATAGGCAACTACACCCAGTGAATTTTCTATAGTCCCATATGACCTTTTGAACAGAATATTTGATTTTCATAATATCTTCGGCAAATTATGCATCGAAGTTAATGTTAAACTACAAAGAAACACAAATGCAAGAAAAAATTACAAAAAAATATTACATTTTATACATAGAACATTTACAATAATGGCAACTCAAAACAGCAAAATTTCTATAGGTCCATAGAGTTAGACAGAGGTCCTACGAAATCAGTACTTTTCAGTGTAAAAAAGTATCTAAACATCTTCAAAAGTTTATTTTTCATAAATATATACATATATATATATATATATTGTCGAAGTACACATATCAGTTAATAAAAATGCCGCGATATAAATTGCTATCCGAGGAGGAAAAAACAAAAATAAATTGTTATAAAGAGGTAGGGTTTTCAAATTTTATAAACATGGGCAATTTCTACAGCAAAACTAACTCGAAGACAGCGCTCAACGATATTTCGCTTAGCCCCCTTTGGCAATGTATTCGCGCAACAAATTAAATGTAATTTAAATTTATCTGTAACAAACAGATGTGTATAACAAACCTTATCCGGCAGTAAACGTTTTCCGTGGCTAAAAAAGGTTTCAAAACTACCTTTGAAAGGGACACATGAACAGGCAAGAGTGAAATTCGGGCAAGATCACATGAGATGGGATTATGAGTGGAACAACGTAATATTTTCTGATCAGAAGAAATTTGACTTGGATGGACCTGGTGGTTTCAAATACTATCGGCACGATTTGCGCAAGAATACTGAAGTTACGACGACCCAAAATTTTGGTGGTGGTAGTATAATAATTTGAGCGGCATGACAATAAAACCCCTATATGTTTTGTTTCTACGCAATCTAACACTTACTACTAAGTTTAGAAAGAATGATAAGTTTTTTATGTATTTACTTTATTTATTAACGTTGTGTTAATAGACCTATAGTAATTTTGCTCTTTTCAGTTTCCATTAATGTAAATATTCTCTGTATAAAATGTAATATTTCTTTCTAGTGTTACTTGTGTTTTGTCTTGTATTTGTGTTTCTTTGTAGTTGAGCATTAATTTAGATGCATAATTTGCCGAAAAAACCAAATATTCTGCAATTCGGTAATCTGAAATGTTCCTGAAACCGGCAAAAGATGGGACACGAAGGTTGAAATAGTTTCATTCAGTTCAAAAGTGGCCCCACAAGCACAAATGAGGAACCACGCAGTGGACCCCCAAAAACTTCTACCAACGATGAAATGGTAGACAGGATTCATGATATCGTGTTAGCTGATCGCCGATTGAAGCTGAACGAGATAGCAGAGTCAACAGGCATCTCAGAAGAACGCGTTGGCCACATCCTACACGAAATTTTGGGTATGAAGAAGTTTTCGGCGCGATGGGTACCGCGTTTGATCACATCGGCGCCAAAACGAAATCGGGTGACCGTTTCGGAGGAGTGTCTGGCCAGGATCCAACGCAATCCAAGGAATTTCTTCATGCATTTCGTAACGGTGGATGAAGCTTGGATCCACCACTACAAACTGGAGAGCAAGGAACAGTCGAAGCAGTGAACTTTTCCGGACGAATCGGCTCCGAAGAAAGCAAAGACCGTTCCATCGGCCGGATAGGCCATGGGGTTAATTTTTTGGGATTCCCAAAGTTTGATCCTCATCGACAATTTGCAGAAGGAAAGGACGATGACGGAGCAATATTACAGCGATTTATTGACGCGATTCGATGCAGTATTGAAGGAGGAACGGCCTCGTTTGCAGCGGAAAAGAAGTGCTTTTCCACCACGACAATGCACCCGCATCGTCGTGTCCAAATTGAATGAATTGCGCTACGAATTAGCCTCTCACCCTCCATATTTATAGGACCTAGCCCCCAGCGACTTTTGCCCATTCCCAAACCTGAAAAATCACTGGGAGCAAACAGAATTGCCTCAAATGAGGTCATCGTCGCTACAGATGACTACTTGGTAGACCTCGAAACATTCTACTTTTCTAACGGCTTGAAGAGACTTGAGCACCGTTTAAAGTAGTGTATTGGTTTTCGAAGAGACTATATCGAAAAATAAAAACAAAAAGCCACACCAAGACCGTATTTTTCTTGTCGATTCCGCACAACATTTCACATCGCCCTCGCAGAATTATAAATATTTCGCTGAATGTGCATACATCGTTGTTTTGTTTGTTATAATACCCAGGCTCCTCAATTTGGTCATTTATCTGTTATCTAATCGCACTCCCAAACAAATTGAATTCTTTAAAACAGTTTATAAATTATATATATACACATATATATATTTATTATATATATATATATATATATATATATATATATAATTTATTACTATATATACTATATATATATAGTATGATATATTATAATAGAAGAACATAATATAGAATGGAATTGGTTTCTCAACCTTATCCATTCCGTATTAAATGTAACTAACTAGTTTTCTTTCCGGATGAACGATAGGAGAGAAACAAGTGAAGTTGTAAAAACAATAGAGAAGGTTTTGAAATATATAATTTTTTAAATCACTCAACATAATTAGCACTAATTAATCACTAATGTTAATATAATTAAACATATAAATTGCTAATGAATAATTTATAGCTTATGTCGGGCAGTTTTACCGCTAATTTATATTAAGCCAAATAATAAAACATCGTTTATTATGTATTATAAGTTGTTAAATGACGCAAACGGTCTGGTAGGTGATACACCGCTGCACGATGTCTCTTCATCGGTATCAGTTAAATTTGACCACCTGGGCTCTTAAGAACTCTTTTCTTTTCTATAAAAACAGGAAATACGGTACTTCTACCTTTTTCTGTTGAATAAATTATTATACGATTCTCTCGAGAAGTTATATGTACGTTTGTTTCACGGTTGCAAACTCTTAGGTATTATAATCTGTTTTAACAGATAAAATTTAAATTGGGATTAGTACATCATAAAAAATACAAAAACAATTGTAAACAATAGACGGCATTTCTGCGATATCGACTACATTTGGGATTAAATTACGTATTTGTAACGAAGTATATTTTGATACGTGAAACCACGCCCTGATTTCTCTAACTTATTGAGAATAATTGAATGCAGTAAGTATTTACGAATGTGATAATATTGGGCGTGCTTTCTTTGTAATGCAATAGTAATATTGTCTATATATCCACTTGTATCAAAAGCTACATTCATCTGCAACACAAAATAACGAAATTTTCAGCTCTTCTGTTGTATTGTAATTACCTTAAGCAGTGATAACTCTATAGGCTTGGACAACATTAAGACTATAGCCAAGTGTAACAAGCTTCAAACGCGAATTGCAAGAAAGGCTACAGAAATAGACAAGTGACCGTAGAGCATGAATAAACGCCTCTCCGCAATGTAGAAATATGGAAATACAGGCGGTCGCACGACCACAGAATATTTCTGTTAGGATTCGTTCCAGAAGAAAAAGAACTCTGGAGATCTGAACTCAAGGATGTATAACAGATACGGCATCCTTCTGCGAGTGATCGTATCTATCACAGGTTTCCAACCGCCGACACTACGTGCACTCCGATTAGCTCATCTTATTGCATCCTTGGTTAAGATTCGCTATTGAGCGGTCATGCTTGTGTAGCTACCAACTTTTTAAAATGGTTCAATTTCGCCAAATGCAAAATCCACAGTGTTCCGGTTTCTGAATGAATAAAGTATTCGGCCAATTGAAATTCATAACCAAATCAAACAAGTTTCTGATGAGGTGGAATGAATGAGTCCTCTGTGATAAAATGGTGTATCAGATTTAATGAAGGATGGACAAACCTGCACGGCAAAAATCGGATCGAAGTGGTGGACCATCGCTGATTGCGAGCGACCTGAAAGGGAAAGTAAACATAAAGCTTCGTAAAAATGGAAGCTTCACCTTAAATACTTTACACAACTCTTTCCCACAAAATTTCGAGATCCCTCCTACTTAAAGTGACTTGAGTTTAAAAATATATTTGCTCCTTGGATTCTCAAACTTTATCAGAAATCGAGAAAGTAAAACGGATGAGAGCATTGCTAAGAGGCACTTCAACAACGTTAACGTGGCATCCACAACAAAGGCGGCCAAACTTGTTTGTTGAGAATGTGTTAAATTACAGCAACGCTGAAGTGTACAGCTCCCCTAATAGAAATTGCAGCATTCCAAAGAGAAAGTTTTTAAGCATCCTCCTACAGTCCCGACTTGGCGCCAAATGATTTTCATCTTTTACTGAGAATGAGATGGTTTTGGAATCTGTTATGAACTGTAACAATACAATTATCAAGAATGTATGTACTCGCATGATTTAATTCATTTTTTTAATGTTTCATTTGTTAGCTTTGTTACACTGTATTGTATTGTACAATTATACGTATGTCTAAATTAATCTACTTTTATTTATATATATGTATAAGCTAGCAAAAATGCGGTATCAGAAACGAACTTGCTCAAAATACATTTTAAGATTAAATGCTATATTAGCGCGCTGAAGCTGCAGAAATTAGCTCAATATTTTACGACAGCAAGCAATGTAGCCATAGCAACAATTATAGCTGCTATACAAGTATGATGTATTACGAATATAAATACTGAATAAAGCTAAGATTATAAAATATCTGACAAAAGCGAAGATACACTACTAAGCAATTCACCAGCATTCAGTTCAATAAACCAATTGGACGCCAACAGGAGATGACGGTGGAAAACACGTTGAAAATAATAACGAGCTTAAAGAAGCAGTTACTTCGTTCTTATAGTCACTTAACAATAGACGACTATAATAGCTGCAGTGAAGAACCTATGGCATATTACGAGAAGTACCTCATTAATAACGGGGTCGACTTTGAAAAGTAAGGTTAGGTGCAGGGTTAATATGAATACTGTTTTATTATGTTTTGTTGTGATATATTTTGTTTTAATTGACGGAGAAAATATTCATCGCTATTCTTATACAAGTCACGTAATATGCGAGTGTAGTTATCAAGCCATCGCAAATCGTCATCGTACCATACCTTGTTTATTCCTAATTTTACTAGATATGGTTTCAGTGAAAATCGTAAATCAAAATAATATATAAAATGATTTATAAAATATATTAAGGATTTTGTCGCAACCTAATGTATTTCTCAAAGTGTCATTACTAATTATGAATTAAAAATTGAAACTTTGCTTGAAAAATAGCGTTTTATGTATTTAGTTTGACCAAGTTCGATTTGCATTTACTAACTGGCAACTGTTTCTATCTTTGTTTCACCACAGTCATGGTTTAATTATTTGTGCTACTTATCTTACATATTTAAAAATTGTCCAAATCGTGTAATAACAACCAAATCATCCTACAAACGAATTTATAGGCATCCTAAAAGTTATTACGTCTTGTAGATGTAACAAAATGCAATTTGCTGTAATGTGTTTGTAATAAAATTGTATACAGCTTTTAATTATTATAATAAAACGCACGCTGTGAAACAAATAGGAAAATTTTGCAATACTGTTCAAGATCTCCGGTCAAATTTCAATTGTTACATAACTCAGCAATTACGCAGATACTGACAGATAAAATTATAATGTCGTTGATATTTCTATTGACAAAGTTATAAGTATAGCAATTGTATCTTTTCATAGTTGAACGAGTCCAATAGTGAAATGGTTGCGAATGCTCGCCTAATATATTTGCGTACATCTATACGATAAAGGATTTGCAATTATGTAATCGTGAAATGCATGTTCCTGCTCAATTCGCCGATGCAGTAGATGTGTAATCACAGATATAACTGCTCCGATATCGTTAACTAGATCACGAAATATTATATAAATCTTACAATTAATCGCGGTGTCTTTGCTTAGAATGTACGAACGCTATTTACAATATTCTCCGTCGCTTGACATATATGGGAACTAGCATTGTATCATTATTGAAACTACTTTCGGAAGAAAATAGAAGCATGTGAATGTAGCGTATATTATTTAGTTACAAATGAAAGTTGGAAGCGAATACCGATACTACTACCTTCGCTACAAGAAAGATATATATACATAAATAAATAAGAGAATAAATTCTGTTCGAAAGAATGGTACGTTTATAGCAATAAAACGCGCATACCTACGCATTTATAAAACGATGGTAGAACAGCACGTAAGAACTTTGTTATTCAAAACTAACTGTGTAATTAGAAGTAACCATTACGTAATCGTATTTCCCAGATGTACTGCAATTTTATTGAAGACAGATTATTTTAGAAAGCACCACGGGTTTTTGTAGTATGAATGTGGTGCTCTAAACAGTCTATAATGTTAAGCAGGATTTACAAAAACATTTATAAGGAGCAAAGACAACGAGCAAAATATTTACTGGTATTCAAACATGACACACAAAAGTAATTACTTTTAAAGTTATGACTAAAAGAAAATCACGAAGACTTAATAATAGCGAGAGTTTAAATGGTAGGGTAAGAAGTGATAAAGATAAACAACTTGGTTCCCTAGGAGAATTCAGAGAAACAACTTTAAATAAAAATGGACAAATGCAATCTGGCATCAAGAAGAAATACAAAATATCTCATAGACTATACTACTCACAAACCATTAAAAGCAGAATAAAAAAATATAGAAACAATGAAGCAAGCAACATTGAAGACACAACAAATATACTTCGTAAGGATGAAATAGACATGAAATATGACAGAATTAAAATATACGTGAAGAACAAAGAAACAAAAATAAAATATCAAGGAGATACAGATAGTGACATTTTATACCTGGAAAAGAACGTACGTATCTAGGCCTCATAGGAAAAATGGGGGCTTTTTAAGGAAATGGCATATAGCAGAGTCGAGGAAGTATACCGCTTATGTAAAAAGAACGCGATGGCAGAACGGAGATGTGAAGAGATATAAAATTAAAGAAAATCACTTGGAAAAAATGTGTGCAAACAAAACCAGAGGAGTATAAAGAGAATTGCATAAGGATGAGAAATAGAGCTAGGAATCTAGAAAAAAAGCAGAAAGGAATAGTTGGGAAAACGCTTAGAAGAGAAATTCATGAAATATATTCATTCAATAGAAAGCTTTGGAGGATAGTTGTGTTCTTAAAAGAAACAGAAGAAAAGCGAGTAAGCGGAATAAAAGACAAAAATAGAAATTTAAAAATTGAAATCAGAGATGAAATGAATACGTAGGCTTCCACGGCCAGAGTTAGTAATAAACGAACTACTTCCGGAATTGGACCGTGTTATGATGATATATATATATATATAAAAGAAATAAGAGTAAGAGTAGAAAGAAAAATAAGAAGAAAAAGAGATAAAAAGACGGAGGCGAAACGCCGAGATCCCACCTTTCTCTTTTCCTTTTTTCTTTTTTTTCTCATCCTCTCCATGCAACATTTTTTGAGAATTGAGAATTAATGGAGACTGAGAAAACGCCAGTAATAGACCTAACAGAAGTACAACGATCCGAAGGTAATACGAACGTTGAGGAAAAGGGCAGTGCGCTCAAGAGCTATTTCAGGCACATAGAGGAAATGACTGAAGAAGATGAGAGAGCGGCTTCCCTTTTCTCAGGGAAAGCTGAGAAGCGCATGCACCTGATCCGGCAACGGTCCTTAAGCGAATTGTGTCAACCGGAAGCACCTCTATATAAAATACGGATAAGTATACAAAACATGTGTCTGTAAGTTACAAGGCCGCCCTCAAAGCGATCAAGGTAACCATAGTTTCTATCCGGTCAGTACGGTGATCGAGTAACATGTGGGTGATATTCAAGAAGCCCTAAAGATCACCATAGACAAGGCAGGAATTGAATCCTTTCACCTCATGGACGGCTACTATGGAGTGGTATGATTTGTGCTGAAAAAATTCGTCCTCTTGGCACAAGAGACTAATTACAAGTTCGGCAAGAATGAGGAGCTTCCTAAACAAAAGTGAGTACTAATACTTCTACCAAAGGCCAAAAAGGAAAGTCTGACAGTAGGTTGACAGGGTCTGGGTTGGTGAACTTCTGGCTGGAGATCTTATCACTTAATTTAAAGAACAAGCTTGTGATCCTAGAAATTCATCAACAAAAGAAGAACCCTACGGCACTGGATGAGGAAATTCCAGACCTCGACATCTGGTACATAGAAATGGAGCTGAAGATTCTGTATGGTAACGGAGAGGTCGTGGGTTCAAATCCTACCGTGACTGATATTTTTTCAGAAACGTTGGTAGAATCCAAGAAAATCGCAGTTTTACAGTGTTAATATATATTTATGCCTAGAAATTGCAGAAAAGAGTGGTGCAGGTGAAATCTTTCTTGTTTGAATTATATGTATATTAGGGTGTGTATAAATACAAATATTCGAAAATTATTTTCAATTTGCGATGAATGGAGACGTTAAAAGTCACAACAACAATGCTATTAATTAGATGGTTAGCTTAACTTATGAAGGAAGATTTGAGTATATCGAAAGGAGATATGAGTAAGTTATCTGCAGTTATCTAAATAACGACATGAGTCTTTAAATACTCAAAAATAGCAGGTTACTGTGTACAAAGTGTTCTTAGTTTTCGAAGAAACAGAAACAACATGCAACGCCTTGATTATATCCAATCTTGAAGCGAAGAGAAAAATGATTTCAGTTCGTTTATGCGTGTTCACTATATTCGTGACAATGAGGTGAGGTGTCAGATTGACAATTTCCATCGTCTATTCATCCAGCTAACTTCCACGTTTCAACAAGTAATGAACCTCCGTCTTCAGGATAGCTATGAAAAGAACTGTTGGCAGCAAACTCAATATGTATTTGTTTCGTATTCCAGAAATGCACGTCAATGTCTAAACAAACACGTGATGAGTTTGGCGAGCAACAGCTCTTCTCAGAGCTGTTCCGGGGGCAGGTGGATATTACTCATTGAAACGTTGGAACTAAATGAAAAATTAAAGGATGGAAATAATCGGCTTACAGAAAACCTCTAAAACTTAGGTGTTTCTTATTCTTTTATATTCATATGGATATAATTGTAGCAATTCTAAAGCATTGTGTATCATTTTCCTGCAATTATAATGCACTTACGAAGTCACATCACATTATTCTATATTTCATACGAAATTACTATAGTGCATGATCCATGGTACCTTACATACTGTTAATATTACTTTTGTTATTAATTTTCTTATCTCACCCTACAATTACGGAACAATATCGTGTAATCAAGGCAATTCCCGAACACCTAATTTTTTTTTCAATACGGCCGCGATACACAGACCTAGTTTCCTTATACAGCGTTCGCATTTTTTAATCGACACACTTAATTGCAAGGGAATCCGCAAGGTATCGCGTGAAAATTATTTGAATATTTCAACGCGCCGTGTATTAGCGCGATTTATGATCGTTCGGTACCGTACTTAACGTATCCCATTCGAACAGTGAAAAAGCCCTAATTACACATTATCTATTCTGAATCGTGGTGTTTTTATTTTGGCGCCGAGAAAGCTGATTGGTGGTCTACTTCTTTATAAGATGGAGAAACGTGAGCGATTTGGATTTACAAAGCATTTTATTATCGCGTTTTCATATGTAATGTGTGTCCTTTTAGAAATAAAACACCAGACGAAAACTGTAATTCGTGAAGATAAAACCGCTAGCCCAAGCGTAAAATGAAAGTGAAATAATAACAAACATGTATATACGCCAATGGTTAACACAACTTACTGAATACTGAGTCTTGATTAAAGATTTGTTCCCACGTGACCACTGCGATGTTGATTGCAGACATCGAACGTTGGTAACGCGCAAAATGTCCCAAGATCTATGTAACTATTGTTGGATTCTAATCAATTAGCAATTAATTGATTATTTGTTTTTTCTTTTTCGTATTTTTCATACTTTAATTTTATATCTGCGTTATCGTTTATTATTACATTGTTTTGTGTTTTGATAAGTTCGATACGACAGGAATGAGAGAAAGTAGAATATCGATAGCCCATATTAAATTATTATTTTCCACGAAACAATCATTGGTGGAAGATGTCGTACCATATAAAATAAATTTATTCCACAATTAGATGACACATGAAACGGCTTCTTTTAAAAAGAAGGTCTCCTCAATCTGCACACCTTACACCATTAGGTTTCTATTTATATGGCAATTTAGAATACAAGATGTTCCGAAATAAGAGGGCTGATTTTGTTTCAACCTCCGTTCGTGCCTGTAAACAGTCACGCGAGCTGTGGGGGACAACGATGGCCAAAAGGTGACTGCGCTTTTCTCCCACTATAATATCTGCCATTTGTAATGCCATTACGCTATTTTCAGCCTGCACATGTAACATGACTGCTAAATTTGATTCTCCCTCCAAGCGTGATTTGCGTAGTGTAATTCGATTCCTTCAATCAAAAGAAAATAGCGCAGTTGAAATTCATCGAAGAATAAGCCGAATATACGGCCAGATTTGAAAGTTTAAAGGTCAAGCCGCTGTTCATAATGAAGCGGAACAAGGACGCAAATCTGTTACATCAGAAAACCCTATTCAACGAGTTAACAAAATGTATTAAGAAAAATGGAGGATTACCATCAGTGAGTTGAATGTGGAACTTTCTAAAATTTCGATATCAACTGTGTACGCAATCGTAACGGAACACTTAGGCTACAAACAACTGTGCGCTCGATGGGTTCCAAAGATATTGTCTAATGACCACAATCACAGACAAGTTCACTGAAGTTGAAGGTGAAGATTTCTTGAAATCAATTGCTACTGGAGATAAGAACTGGATTGAATACTGCACCCTCAAAACAAAACAACAGTCGTAACAGTGGGTGTACTCAAATTCGCCAAACAAATCGAAAGAGTTCAAACAAAATATTTAGCAACAGGAAAGTTATGGCTACAATGTTTTGGGACCAAAAGGGTGTGTTGCTTGTTGAATTTATGGAACCGGAGACTACGATCAATGCAATGGAGAGCCATTCAAAACAAAAGAAGAGGCACGCTGACTTCTGGTGTTCTTCTCATTCATAACAATGCTCGCCCTCACGCTGCTGCTGTAACCCAACAACTTCTTGAACAATTTCGATGGGAAGTTTTTGAATACCCTGCGTATAACCCCGACTTAGCACCAAGCGCCTTCCATCTCTTTCATGAACTGAAAAGGTGGCTAGAGGGGTAGAGATTCCAGAGTACAGAGGAACTTCAAAACAACGTCACGGCCATCTGAAATCATTGGCGGCAACATTCTATGCAGAGGAGATTGAAACGCTCGTCCATAGATATCATACGTGTATCAATCTTCACGGTGGTTTCGTAGAAAAGTAACTATGTTTGTACATAACTTTTGCTAATAAATTCATTTTGTTATTTACACTTGTGTTATTCTTATGAGCTATTGGAGGTTGCAAAAAAAGCTTGGAGGTGACGAAAAGCCGACAAAAGGCAATGCAACTTCACACACAATACACAAGACAATTAAATGTTTAATGCAACAAAAGTCGAATTGTTAGACCATCCCTGTACAGTTCGAGCTTAAGTTCCAACGATTTCTTTACCTTTCCGAAAATCAAGAACGGACTGCGTGGTCAATGGCCCCAGTCGTAAGAAGGAGCAGTCGATGCCTTCAAAAACGCAATTTTGACTGTACCAACAAACGAGTGGAATAACTGCTTCGAGAGTTAGTCGGAGCGCATGCAAATGTACATTAATACTCGTGGAAAATATTTCGAGAAGTAATAAAGTCTTTAAGAACTATCTCTGTTTTATTCCAGGTCTATATGCAAAACTTAAAAGACAACCCTCGTACCCAGAGATTTATTGCCAGAAAATAAGATCTTTGAACTTTAACAAAGAAAATAGAGATCGAAAAAGTTTTAAAAAAGAGAAAACATTGTAATATATATTACATATTTATTATAATAGCCCCTTTCATAAATAAAAGAGGATTACTTTGTTTTCAACTTAATACTTTTTTGGGATTACCCATAAATTATTATGCTTTTCTGTATAGAACTAATGATAACACAAGCAATTGCTTAAAATATAGAGAATCTTCTTGTACATTGTAAATAAAACTAAAAGACTTTCAAATGATTAATGTACATATAGATGCGCCCCAATGTTCCGTTTTGAGCTCACTGAACTTGTTTTTTCGGCTATATATGCAAAAAAATGTAAAAATAATTCAGTATTCTACGCGATATTGCAGCCAAAGGTAATGGGTATTATGGTTTGGTTAATTCGGTATTATCATATAATTTAGCGTGTAAGACACTGAGCTGGTGGCAGGCATTTGTGCCGCAAACCATGTCATGCGGCTTATTTTCACGTAAATGTAATGCCAATAGCTATAACGTGTTTAGGCACAATAAGATGTTAAGTTATCCATCAGCTTATGTCTACTGATGTATACGCTGGAGAAAATGTAAGTACATTTTATAAACTTCACCTGAAGTACATCATTATTTCGAAAATCATGAGTTCTCCTGCATAGCAGAAATGTTTGCTTTTGCGTACGTATGTGTTACATTAAGAAGCAGTCAGTAATGTAAGACGCAGGGCGAGGAAGGAAAGTACGAAGAAATATCTTAAGAATATGGAGCTATTAGTAACTAATATAGTCTTTTTAGTGAATAATATTAAAACAATTCATTTACTCTATAAAAAACTAAGATATTTAATGGTGATAGCTAAAACGCGCACTAACTGTGTTAGAAAAAGAAGCGACTTTCTTGTTTTTTGTAGGTTCGATTTTTTTGTCTGGTTAATTTAATGGTAAAGGTATGTAAAACTATTAGCTAACGAGTAAACATGGTTTACGCCAAAAAAAGGAAAATGCAGTATCTAAAATATTTGAGAAGAACGAGACATTTTTGTTGTGATTTTGCTGGTAACAAAAAGAGCTTGTTGGGAGCAAATAGGATTGTAAAATATAATAAAAAAAGGCTGTACCGAAAAATTTCGTGTTTAATCGAATAGCGAACTAAAAACCATAAACCAATACACCCTCAATATTTTAACATTCGGAAAGTTTAGAGAAATATGTTAACACTTAGGTAGTTTACACTATCTTACAGAACTGAGGTAGGTTATTAGTGGAACTATGGGGAAACATCTGTACGTGTGTACATATATACCTTGGTATTTTTTTATCGTAAGACTAAAGTCACCGAATCAGAATTTACCAAAGCTATTGGTAAATCTATCTCAGCCTTACGCCCCAAATATTGTCTACTATCCAAAATTTGTATGTGAAGGTGTAGGAGAGGTAACAGTATACATTCCGTAAGTATTCCGTCAATAGTGTGTTCTATCACTGAAGAACTAGAGTGTTCGGTGAACGTCTGTAACACAGAACATGTATATTATTCGGTAAAACTAATTACTAACTAATTTCGATATCGATTTTTATTACTCTTTTCATCCATGTAAGAGTATCTGCGACTGTGATTACTAACTATAACTTGCCGTAACTTACTTTATAAGAAATAAATATCTTGGAAGTTAACCGCAATATTTGACCAAGAACTCGACACTTGGCCTACTTTCCTCTTATGTATTAATAAATGGGCAATTATTTTGGAAAATATGTTCTAACTGTTATCCTATATTACTAGAAATGTTTGGCATTTCTCTCTAATTAAGCTGACAAATTAACTTTGCGTGATTTTCGTGGTATAGTATCCAATCTATTTTAACCGATTCGTAAAGAACAATTGAAACATAATTGTTATAAAATATTTTCAATATTGAATAATAAGGTCAACACTGTACGCACTTATACGCAAAAGACGTCGAACTGGTTTTGATATATTGACTGCCGTGATATATTAAAAAAGGCAATTCATATAACTAAGTACTTTTCGTTTTTCATTTTTGATTTAGTTTTTATGTAAAATCACTATTAGAAACAATAATTTTCATAAGATACACCTTAGAAGCTTAAAATTTCATTTTCGTAATGGAAGGATGGAGGACTAAACGTACCTAGAGCACTTGTAGCCGGCATAAAATAGAAACAAAATGAATAAATAGTATGCACTATAAATACTACTTTAGGAACGTACATCTGATGAAGATGGTCATTCGAGCATATTCGAATAATAATCCGAAGAATGCGTTCTGAACAACGATCGAGAATTTACAAACGGTGTTAAGGACTTAACATTGTTTTTTGTATTTTATAAATTTTTTACTACTATGTATTTTATCTTCGTTGCATTATTATTTTCATTTAGAATATTACTTTATTTTCATTTTTATATTTATTTATTTTCATTCTTATATTTATTTATTTTGCTCTCTTATATCCAATTTTATTTTAATATGTATATACATTACGCATTGTATATGTATGCAAGTCAGCCATTCGCATTACGCTAGCTAAAACTGCCTAATTAGAAATCATTCACTGCAACGTCGTCGGATATGTAATGGGAGTTTTCTTGAAATTTAAGGTACACAAGCATAGGCAGTCGTCTCCCGCGCGACAGTCGAGGTATTAGCGATCGTGCACTCTCGGTCACCTTTCGTGCCTCGTCGTAACGTGTACAGTAACGTCGTCGTAAGATTATTAGAGATTTCTAAGTTTTTCTAGTTTTGGCGGGAATCGTCGAGGACGTTGTCTATACATTTATTTCTGGCGGGAGTCATTTGGTAACGTCGTCGGACCACATGTATAGATTTTTTAATAAGTATAAATTCTCGATTTTCTATCATCGTACGTCGAGGCTACTGTGTCCATTGTCGTCTATACATATTTTTAGTCTTCAGTTAAGTTTGTGTCGGAAATTATTTTGGTGAGATTGTCGGCGCGCATGTATAGACCTCCTCTACAAGTACGCTCACTCCGCGTCTTGCTGACGGTCGTTGCGGCCGCAGCGCCCGTTGTCTTTTGTACGTTTGTTCGGTCCTTGTCGTCTCGGGACTTAGAAATTTTTCATTTAGTTGCTCGTCATAGCGGACTAGTGTCACGGACCAGTTTTCTTATGTAATGTCGGCATCATCGCTCCGTTTTACTTGTCGGTGCGCAGTTCGCACATTTGCTGGTTACTGGATTTTTCCCTTCTTTGGGGCGCAGTAGTATAGAGCTAAAGATTGCACATAGCGTAATATTTCAAACGAGAACGCCTGGGTAGCTGTGACATTACTTTTGTATTGAGATCGGCTATTATCGCTACTGCCGCCCTCGACCAGGCGTTCAAGCTCTAAGAGATAGGGTGGGTTCCCTATAAATGTGAATATAACAAACGTATTTGATCAAGTACAAATACATGCCAATAATACAGGGCCAAGTCCCTTAGGCAAATTTAAAACAAGGAAAGTATATTAGGCTCCCGGAAAGGGACATATAAATAAGCATAGCACCGAGGTGCGCTTATAAATTTAAGAAATAAATAGGGTTGGCTCCTCTATAAAAGGTAGTGGTGCATGCAAACAGATAGAGGCATTAGTACATGCCTCTAACAAAGCTTCAGCGGAAGCATATAAGAGTTTAACCTTTTAAACAGAATTAAGACATAGCGTTGCAACGTACATGCTGAGGCATTACTTTATGTTGCTACCAATGAAAATACATATACAAATGCTAATGTACATTACATGTATAAGAGAGCTCGAATAACTGCAATTATTGCAAATCTATATATCTTACGTACATCGTACATGTACATAGGCAAGAGTGGAAACCGTGTAACCATTTCATTTTTAAATATATTTTATTGCGCATGCGCATTGAGTTTCACTGTACAACCTTTCCTCTAGTAAATAAGCGAACATACTCTACAAGTAAGTATTGGTCAAGTAATTTAGGAAATTACGAGCAGGCTACAGCGGCGTTGTTCTTCAAACCAGGAGAACGTAACAAACGGACATACTCCAAATGCAATCAAAGTCTTTGGTAAATAAAAATATACAATAAAATAGGTTAGCAATCGAGAATACTTGAACGAATTGAATGGGGATTATCCCAATGTCAATCAAGATTAAGGTACAGACAGCCATGATCTTACTTGGAACCTTCCAACCGAACTGAATATGGAGAAATATTTGTTGACGGATCTAAATGCAGGAATAAACACCTAACTATGTGCAACCTATTAGAATTTTACGAGTTATTCCTAGATAAAAGTGTACTTGCTATGTTAGTTATCGAAACAGATATGATTCCACGAAGAGAAAAGTAAACATATCTATGTATATAGCGCCAGAGTTTATGACCAATTGGATACACGTATTGATGACATTGAAGAAAAAAAATTATATTATTATTATGGTTCAAGCTTCCTTTTAATTAAAATGTTTCATTTATTTTCATTTATTCCTGAATAGATAGCATTCGAAATAGCGAAAGTGTGTGTGCAGATAAATTGCGGAAAGTAGATTCTCTGACAAGAATATTTATCCTAAGTTTTCAGTATCAAACTGTATCCAAAGGTGCCACATGCACTGATGAAACAATTGCGTCCTCTTGAGAACACCTATGTTTCCGTTAACTAATAAAAGGCAAGAAGCAGAAATTTGGGATAAAACTGTATGCGCTTTATATGGAGCAGAAATATACTTCCAACTTCACTTGGCAATATTGTAGACAATAATGAAATAAGACTATAGCAGTTAAAAGCCACTACTATCTGGCATATGCGTATGATATTATTTTCCTTGCAACATCAATATAAAAAAGGAGTTCCAACGGGTGACCAGAGTTTGGAGTCAAGGGTAAATAAGATGAAGTGACGAACAAATAAAGAATAGACAAAATATATAAAACTGTGCGGTTTAGGTAATGGTCAAGCTGTGTTTAAGGTCGATAGATTTTAATGTGAGAGAAACAAGAGAATAGCACAGGATGATATGGCTACAATCGGCGGAAACAGATTTTAAGGGAAAAGGGATTAACAAAAAAATTAAGGAAAGTGAAGGACTGCAAGAAATGCAAAAATGTAACAAGTTATTGGTCTGGATAACATATATAAACGACAAAAAAAGTTGAGAAAACACATTTTGAAATGTGGCTATAGTCAACTTTTGAATACTATTAGTAACTCCTCTGGTATAAAGTAAACCGAGGCATCTAAAGACATTGGTCTGAATTTTCATTCGGTTTGGTTTGAAGATACAAATAAGTGTAACCTTACATACTTACTTTGCAATAGTGGTTTTTAAAAATTCAATAATATATACAGGATACTTTTCAAATACATAGCACAATTTTGGACAGATGGCACTGCTCGCCGAACAAAGGTGTTTACATAATGCATATAATAATTGTTTACATGAAGATCGCAAACAAAATTGATCTAGCGGTGTAGAATACTTAAAGCAGGGTAGTTAATCTAACGGTAGATTAGATTAAATTTATTAAGGGTGATGTTGCACTGCGACCTATTGACCTATTGCGCCTCCTTATATAAGCTGTAAGCTGCGAGGGTTTGCCTGCACTTATAGCTCCCCATCCAATCTAAGAGCTGTAATAAACCGCAGTAGCGGTGATGGTTTTAGATAAAGTGTTTTCCCCTCGTCTATGGCGTTTGGCGAGATGGTCGGCATGGGTATCTATGGTAGTAGTGCAGTTAGATGTTAGGTGTTCCGGACTTTCAGCCTCCGCTCCACAAAACCTACAGTTGCCATTTTGTTTCGGAGCTATTCTTGTCATGTGTTCCCCAAGGTACAGAATCTTGTAAGAAAACCTGCGATGAAGTCTCCAAGGAATACCTTGGAGTGTTTCAAACTAGGAAAATTATACCAAAGAGATGCTTTGAGCTTCCCCGCCCTATTTTTGAGTTTTTTTATAAGTGCTCATCCCTATGTAACAGAACGGCTCCTGCCCTACGAAGTTGTGGTGGCCTTTTTTGCAAATAGGATAGTTTTCTCGTTGCCGCTGTTCCCAGTGTCTCCTGGTACCCAACATAGTGGACCTCAGTTTTCTCTGTCTACGTTAGTTAGTTAATCAAACGGTTATTAGATTTCTGGCGGCTTTTGCAGAAATTCTAATGACTATTATTCAAATAACAGAAAATTGAAAATTTTTAAAAATTTCTGGTTAAAAAGTGATTGGCTTCATGAAGTCACCCACATTAAAATACATTGAAATTACGTTAGAACGATTTAGGGCTAATCCGATTAAATACATCAAATTTTATTATATATACACTATTTATGTTATATACCAAAACTGATTTTTTGAAACGGTGATTGATTTGTGTAGTACAAAAAAAAACATCTTCCACAGAAATAAAATATTTGTCATGTTTTTGACGAGGTTCACTTCTCTATCGATCTATATTCCGTTTTGACTCACTCATCTGGCATATTTGGAAATCTATTGGATGCATAAGTAATGGACGAATACTTACTGTTTTACTTTTTACTAACTTGATATAAAATCTATCTCTTATTTGTTGTGTATTTTATGACAACAAAGCCTCCTATATCTCACCTGTCAAATGAATTGGAAATATTTGCCTGCTCACTGGAACTTTCTTTAATTTTATAATCTTCGTCGATATTCCATTCCTCCATCTCCAATGTCACTAAGCTTTCCTCTCTTTCGTTATCACTTATTTGTATCTTACGTTTTTGGGCTACCTTGGTTTCGGGTACCTTACTTCACATCTCCTGTGTTTATTCACATTCACTGCTTTCTTTTTCTTTGGGATATTTCTAAACCCAGTATTAAGATGGTGCAGACAATCTACAAACGCTTTAGTCAACGATGTTTACGCTCTCTATTTTGCTGCTTTTCCTACCTCCTGTATAGTAGGTTCCTTTCTTATCATTTTTCTAAGTACAACAACAGAATTAAAAAGGACTAGACTGCATACTTTAAACCCAGCTAAAATGTTGTTGTTTTCATGTTCCTCAATCGTAGTTTTCAACACCCTGGAAATCACAGTTTTTGGAAGCACCCTCCTCCAGGGTTCTTTTCCATGATGCTGTAAAAAGGTGGAAATAAGTGTTGTAAATTTTGTAGTGCCTTTAAATGTCTTGGAGGTCATCATGGAAGCGAAAAATCAGACAATCGTGGAACAGTCAGCACTATAATACGAGCAAGGGCTAGGTGCTCAAGTTATTAGGTACATTATAACACATAGGCTGAAAAGTCCCGGGCCTAACACATAGATGACGCTAGTTTTATTGCAGTCACCTTTCTCTCAGTTAGTACTAACCTTCAAAAGACAGCTGTTAAAATTTCATGATATTCTATTCATTAGTTTGTGAGTTATTGTGCTAAGAGTCACGCTACTTTTGTTATTTTCAAAACAATGGATCAAAAACAATTTCGTGTTTTAATTTTACACTGCTTCTTGATGGGAAAAAATACTGTTCAAGCGAAGCAATGGCTTGAAAAGTGTTATGGGGACTCCGCTCCATCAGAAACAACAATAAAACGTTGATTTGCTGACTTCAAACGTGGTCGTAGAGACACGGATGATACAGAACGCAGTGCACGTCCAAATGAGGCGGTAACACCAGAAAACATAAAAAAAATCCACAAAATCGTTTTGAATGATCGAAAAGTGAAGTTACGTGAGTTAACTGACATCGTAAAGATATCAAAAGAACGTATTGGCTTTATATTGCATGAGGATTTGACTATGAGAAAGCTCTGTTCAAAGTGGGTGCCGCGTTTGCTCACTGTTGACCAAAAACAAGAACGTGTTGATGATTCTGAGCAGTGTTTGGCCATGTGTAAACGTAACAAACCGGAATTTTTGCGTCGATATGTGACAATGGATGAAACATGGATCCATCACTTCACTCCGGAATCAAAACGATCGTCATCTGAGTGGACAGCAACTGGTGAACCTCGTCCAAAGCGCCCGAAAGCACAACAATCGGCTGGAAAGGTTATGGCCTCGGTATTTTGGGATGTGCGTGGTGTAATATTCATCAACTATCTTGAGAAAGGAAATACCATCAACAGTGAATATTATATAGCGTTATTGGAGCGTTTGAAGGCCGAAATTGCAAAGAAACGACCGCATATGGCAAAGAAAAAAATTTTGTTTCATCAAGACAACGCACCGTGTCACAAGTCAATCAAAACAATGGCAAAACTACATGAATTGAACTTCGAATTGCTTCCACATCCACCGTATTCGCCAGATTTGGCTCCCAGCGACAACTGGCTGTTCGCAGACCTTAAAAAAATGCTCGCCGATAAGAAATTTCGCACGAATGAAGAGGTTATCGCTGAAACTGAGGCCTATTTTGAGGCAAAAGAGAAATCGTTCTACAAAAGTGGTATTGAAATGTTAGAGCGGCGCTGGAATGATTGCGTTGCTCTTGATGGAGATTATGTTGATGAATAAAGCTAATTTTGAACCAAAAAAACCGTGTTTTCGTTGTTAGGCCCGGGACTTTTCAGCCCATGTGTTAATTGCTATAAAAACTTTTCATGTAACTGAAAAATAAATATATTGAATAATTAAGTAGTATATTTACTTTAAAGTTAATGTTAAAATAAATCTAATCTTTTAATTCATAGTGATTCTTTTTTATGCACAGTACTGTATATGATTTATTTATTCTTGATAACAATCATGCTTTAATTATTATCTTTACCACCCCTTACTTGCATGTTTTTAAAAATTTAAGTGAAAAAAATGTAGCAGCTAAGAAGCTTTAACGTTTTTGGCTATTAATTTCTCATTTTTATCCTCTTCATATCAGCACACTGCGTCCAACTTTACAACAATAATTAAAGTAATTTATATTTGTCTATTGCCAATTTCCATTTTTCGATAAGAGTGCCATCATCGTGTGTGAAGTAAATTCATTACGAACCGCCACTGGGTGATTATCTATACGTTGCCGCCATATGCATTAAAAAATGTGGAAAACTCGGTTTGGTCAACTGCATCCCAGTTGGTGGTAGTTTAACCAATGATGTTAGCTAAATCAACATGGAAGTTAAAAATATTGATAGAATGACTTGTACAGGTATATGCTGGCAGAATTATTACCATTACTATACACATATAGAAGAGCGGTCAAAATTTCGATTGCTGTATAACATGGGTTCTCGTGTTGTATCAGCATCAGTATTACTGACAGCCTGAAAATATTATCGATACTAATGCCATGTTAACGCTGCTCTAAACCATTCTCTTATGTAACCGCTTTTAGACCACCTAGTTTAGAGTATGCCTATTATAAATGTGTGTACGTACGTTTATTTCTAATAATAAGTGGCAATACAAAATCACTTATTTAGAAGGTGTAACTATTTAAGAGATTTACGTCCTATTTAAATTCAAATATAAACTACATATATGACGGCCTTACACATAAATGTTACTACAATGTACTGTCAATTGTAAAATTACAATATCCCATTTGATTTATGCATACACAAATCACCTGAACAAAAGTAAGTATATGTAGGGTCTAGGTAGTATGCAGGCGTTCCTTTTTTTAACATTATCGAGTCCGTCATGTTCTTTATGGTAAACCATTCGAATTATTTATGTTAAGGACACATTTTCTTAATGATAACATTTGCTTTGCGTGATATATTTTATACACATACACATATGTACGTAGGTACATGTATCTGAGCATGGGATTGAAAGAGCTAAAACGAAACAAAAATATAACGTACACACACATGCGGAACATAAACTTTTCACGTTCTAGTAGACTTGTTTAAGAAAAACGCGTGCACTCGTTTGAATATAATAAATAATGTCGCCGGTAATTGATCTTGTTTATTTAAATTCTTAGCTTTCTCATTTTTTTTTAATAGGCAACTATGTGTGTGAGCAGTGTATCTGTGTATTGTATGATCTGCGGTGAAATAAATGTTTCCATGGAAAATAAATGCAGTTGTCGTCTTATCTTACGTAATTGGCGAGGTATTTAATAAAGCGTTGAATAGCATAACCGCTCTAATTACATCTCAAAGCTTTTATTTAAACGTAAATAACGTATTAGATAGATATTAGATATGTATATATATGTGTATATATATGCGCATTTGGTATTGCGAAAGGATAGATGCAAGTCTGCGATTTTCTTTATTATTTACGTAATCATCGCAAAATTGGAAGTAGTAATTAATTTTTGCTGCATTATATTTTGCGCAAAATAAGAACACTATGCATGTAACAGAATCAAGTTCATCTTCTCTGCAGTTAAGAATATATGGTAGTACCCTGAGAACCAAAATAAATGAAATAGTTGCTAACAATGACAGTAGTGCTAGTGATTTGATAACTATTTTGCTGGGATAACACATGGGCTGAAAAGTCCCGGGCCTAACACATAGATGACACTAGTTTTATTGCAGTCACCTTTCTCTCAGTTAGTATTAACCTTCAAAAGACAGCTGTTAAAATTTCATGATATTCCATTCATTAGTTTGTGAGTTATTGTGCTAAGAGTCACGCTACCTTTGTTATTTTCAAAACAATGGATCAAAAACAATTTCGTGTTTTAATTTTACACTGCTTCTTGATGGGAAAAAATACCGTTCAAGCGAAGCAATGGGTTGAAAAGTGTTATGGGGACTCCGCTCCATCAGAAACAACAATAAAACGTTGGTTTGCTGACTTCAAACGTGGACACAGAGACACCGATGATGCAGAACGCAGTGGACGTCCAAATGAAGCGATAACACCAGAAAACATCAAAAAAATCCACAAAATCGTTTTGAATGATCGAAAACTGAAGTTGCGTGAGTTAGCTGACATCTTAAAGATATCAAAAGAACGTATTGGCTTTATATTGCATGAGCATTTGACTATGAGAAAGCTCTGTTCAAAGTGAGTGCCGCGTTTGCTCACTGTTGACCAAAAACAAGAACGTATTGATGATTCTGAGCAGTGTTTGGCCATGTTTAAACCTAACAAACCGGAATTTTTGCGTCGATATGTGACAATGGATGAAACATGGATCCATCACTTCACTCCGGAATTAAAACGATCGTCATCTGAGTGGACAGCAACTGGTGAACCTCGTCCAAAGCGCCCGAAAGCACAACAATCGGCTGGAAAGGTTATGGCCTCGGTATTTTGGGATGTGCGTGGTGTAATATTCATCGACTATCGTGAGAAGCGTTATTGGAGCGTTTGAAGGCCGAAATTGCAAAGAAACGACTGCACATGGCAAAGAAAAAAAATTGTTTCATCAAGACAACGCACCGTGTCACAAGTCAATCAAAACAATGGCAAAACTACATGAACTTCGAATTGCTCCCACATCCACCGTATTCGCCAGATTTGGCTCCCAGCGGCTACTGGCTGTTCGCAGACCTCAAAAAAATGCTCGCCGGTAAGAAATTTCGCACGAATGAAGAGGTTATCGCTGAAACTGAAACCTATTTTGAGGCAAAAGATAAATCGTTCTACAAAAGTGGTATTGAAATGTTAGAGCGGCGCTGGAACGATTGCGTTGCTCTTGATGGAGATTACGTTGATGCATAAAACTAATTTTGAACCAAAAAAACCGTGTTTTCATTGTTAGGCCCGGGACTTTTGTGTTATATGTAAACACAAAGTATTGATGTGCGTACGTAATAACGTTGCAAACACTAATTAATAGTATATGTGTTTATCAAAAAGAAAAAATGACGTGGATGGTTCAAGTTGTTGCATATTATGTTCTATACAAAATTTCATATTCTCACCCACATTTTGAAGGGTATAACCAATATTATTTAAGAAGTTAATTTCATTTTAAATGGCTTTTTCTCAAATATGTATAGAGGATTACAATACAATTCATCCTTCAAATCCCTACATAAAAAGACAATGTAACAGGTAAGATCACCAGATAATAAAAATAATAACAATAGTAATAATAGTAGTAATAATAATATTTGTTATATCCAACAGACGGTAAAGATCTAATTACAAGGGAAAGATTGAATACAGAAATGACATAACTTATAACGCATTAGAACTTCTTCGTAGCTAAGTACGCGTGCTGCAGCACAATGTGATAAGTCATTTTCTCCTTTCCATTACTACAGTAAGTTGGTAAATTATGCTAGCTAGGTCTTGGTCCTTGAAATTTAATAGAATGGTCAATGTCGCGCTTAGACTGAAAAGTTTGGAGACACCTAGTATACATTAGTGAATGGAACAAAGCCCAACGAAAACAAGTCCACCATACAGATACATATTTATTCTGTTTATAAGGAATCATACTCCTTATGTTGTCACATGAGTATTATATGGAAGTTGCCATAGGCCGACATCAAAGTAATTCCACTTCTACCACTATAAAATACAATTATTAACAATGATACATTGGAAAACATCTTTTTATTAACGAATACTTACTTATTGAAAATATTTCTTTAACTTTACCTTGTATGTTCTTTGCATAACTCATAGAGAAAGCAAAGAAGAAGCAAAAATAAGCAAATTACGTACGAGGAAACTGTAACAATTTGAAACAAACTTAACATAATAATTTAATAGTGATAAAGTGTAATAAATAAACAATAACAATCAAACAGAAACAAGTAAAAGAAAGATAATACGTAAGGAATTATATCGTAAATAAATAACTTATCTGGGATTGATTTAAATGCTACTAACAGATTGATAGTGGTTTCCTTTAGCTCATTAGTAATGCATTTTTTACATGAACGTTGTGGAACAGTATCTAGTGCTTCTCTTCTAACCAGTTGGTAGGATACTTTTAGGTTCGTTTTCCATTATTTTTCTAAAAACATACAAATTTGCAGATTGTTTTATTTAAGCTAAACAAGTTTGCATCAGTTTCGGAATCACAAAAGTTGAATTAAACTGTCAGTAACACTAAAAATTAGTACACAGAAAATAAATATCAATGTGTTTCTTCTTTTTTACTAACGCTAGCTTGCATAATTCAAAAGAGAAGGAGGTACTTCAGGAACTCAAACAAACAAAGAAGCAAATTAAACTGCATCTTCCGCTTAGATTTATGTAAGTGAATACACGATATTGTGAGATGGCTAGATAAATTATGCACAAACAAGGCTTACGGGAAAATCTTGCTTCGCAGAGAAAGTCCATAAAGTCCAATTTAATACTGAAATTTAGCGTATTTATCTCTTCCTCAAAAAGTGTTTACTCCTTTCCACAACATAAAAATCACGTTCATCGCTGTTATTAACACAACTTTTAAATATGTTTCTTCTCCGGAACATCGGTTTTGTAAAATATAAGTTAATCAATACACGCCTACTACAAATTCAAGCAGGACAACTATGTATAAATATATCTCGGTGATCTAGAATTTTGCATAATCATACCGTTCACTTATTGCAGCAGAGGAGTTACTTCAGCTTCCCTTGCCTCAATTTCTTTACTACCGCCTTTTTTCCGGCATCCTTTTTGTATCAAAAAACATTTGCATTGCGTGATCCCGCCTGGCGCTGTCATAATGTCCGATTATTCCAAGATATGAAGCTTAGAGGTAATATCGCTTCGACGTTCGGTCATGGCTCGAAGTCACAACGCATTTACAACAATGTTAAATGTTGATGCCGCCGACGTCGCGGTAATCGAGTAAATCGCGCTAATCTAAAAGATTGCGGTAATGCGAAGTTGATGTGTTATTATTGCGATTACTATTCAACGCCATGCCATTGTACGCTCGGTCGGTACTATCAATTGAATCGAGTAA
Organism: Trypoxylus dichotomus; assembly: GCA_023509865.1. Classification (NCBI taxonomy): domain Eukaryota; kingdom Metazoa; phylum Arthropoda; class Insecta; order Coleoptera; family Scarabaeidae; genus Trypoxylus; species Trypoxylus dichotomus. The sequence goes on from CM042074.1 coordinate 46,780,417, forward strand.
AAAAAAGAAAGCTTCATTGTGCTGGAGAGTTTCGCTGCCACCTAGAAGTAGTTGTAATTGGAATATTACTTAAAGTTACGTGTATGAACAGAATGGTTTCAGAAGTATTGCAATATGCAATACGATCTTTTTAAAACATTTGAACAAGCACAAATAAATATAATTTCAGCTATCACTGTTACTGACCGATTGAAATATGGTATTAACAATAAACTTCAACTGGAAGAAGTTAAAAAGCTGTCTAGCAATTGCATTTGCTATCTTCAAAGCATGCAAGGATAACCTCTACAATGCTGTTGCAAATTACATCACACCAAAGAATATGGTCATATTAGAAATGCAATAATAGTGCATTTCCCGCGATGTAAAAGTTTTTGTTGCTATAAGATGATTTTTTATGAACTTTAGGAAACAAAATTTTGTTAAAAAATATGTAAAGGTCAGTGGGAATAAAACGTTTTTCGTAATGGTAATTAAACGTTAGGTAACGTCTGTAACTAATGTTGAACAAACATGAATATTCTCACAATAACATGAAAATAATCTCGTTGTATAATCGTTTGGAAGCAACGCCATTTTGAAATGTAAATTTTAGTACCATATGTAAACGTTACAACGTGTTTCGTACAATATCGAAATATCGTTAAGAATCACCGTAAAAGTAACATTATCTTTAAATATAATTTTAACGTCATCTGCGTTTAGAATTATTTTAATTTACACTATATTTATGTATGTGCATACTTTATTTCATTAAGATATTGTCGTGTCTGTCCGGTATACCATGGCAATCAACGCAATCAACCCTGCAAATGGCGTGTGTTTGTTTATCTATAGACATCGAGTGTTTGATGTTTCACAAATGTTTGTTTGTATTTTAACGTAAAGAAGTTTGTAGTTTCGAACCGAACAAGTGTCAGGACTTGGTCAACAGAAAAAAAATTATTTGTTAGCTAGCAATTGGAGGCGAGGCAATATCACACCGGACAATATTCCCTTTTTGCCGTAAATTGCCAAAGATTTTGACATCCTTACCATTGTTTATATCACGTTTGCGTTTCCGAAGTTTTGTTCATAATTATTGTATTATCTTAGTCACTTTGCGGAATAGATTAGTTCTGCTTAGAGCTTTGATTTTGAAAATGAGTAGATTATGCAAGTAATATGCAAATGCAGAGAACTTAAACTGAAATGATATATCTGTAGCTTTCAGTTATGGATGCAGAACCTAGCACTAGTACTGCTAAAAGTACAGGTGTGTATTCCCCCAAAAGAACGAGAAAAAGCAAATCACTTGAGTAACGCCGAAAAGCAGACAATTTTGAATGCTTTCAAAAAAATTGTGACGGATACATCCAACACAAGAAAAGGTGACATGATTAAGCAGATTTTCCAAATACTAAGTAACTTTATATATATATATATACGTACAACGTATCAGCACCTTACAAGATATTGTGATTGTAGGAATTTCAAGGCCGACAGTGTATCGGATTATCAGCGAGTGTAAAAAACAGGGAAAGCTTCAGAGCCCAGAAAGATAATTGGTAGACCATTTTTATTGGAATCTTTTGAAGAGGCCGTCAAAACTGCTGTTCGCCTAATAGTTCACTATATGTTTTGTATAGATTGTTTCATCAAAAGAAAACATCTGATTACCACGAAGAAGTGAATTCCATAGTTTTGAAGGAGTGGTTTACTAAAATATTACTATATTTACCAGAGAACCCTATCATACTGATGGATAATGCACCACATCATAGCCAGAAGGTTGAAAAAGCACCAACAATGTGGAGAAGAGCGGACATACAAAATTCGTTACAAAACAAGGGGACAGATAACAAAGCGAATATAGTTAGAGCAGAGTTGTTGAATTTGGTGAACATGGTCAAAAGTAACTACAATTCATATGTAATTGATGAAATTGCAAAGTTAAAGAACAGGACTCTGCTTTGTTTACCTCCATACTACTGTGAGCTCAATGCAATTGAACTCATATGGGCACAAATAAAAAAATGAGGTTGCTGCACACAACAGAACTTTCAAATTAAACGAAGTTAAGCAGCATTCACACAATCCCATCAATAAAGTAATTGCAGCAACTTGGTAGAAGAATCTTGATGGAATTATCAATGAAGTTGTAGAACCATTTATAATTTCTGTTGGAGACGACAATGACTCGATTTCCTCACAAGCATCAGATTAAATTAAAAAATCTTCAAATAGTTTATAAAATTAAACGTTGTTATTAACTTGGTCAGCTCTAATTTTAAATAATTGTCATGCATTGTTACGGTTGTAAAATTTAAGCTATTTTCAACTCCATTGCTTATTATGTATTACCATATAATCACTGCTATCTATATAATGACATGTACTATTTCAATTTGTTTCAACAAATAAATGAAATATGTGTTTTCTAGACAAATTTACTTACTTTCATGTGTTGTAACTACTACATTTACCATTCTGTTGTTTTAGTTGTAGAATTATCTATGAAAAATCCATATACAATGTTATTTGGTACAGACTTAATATTTCAGACAGATCCTCAAATTTAAGTTTACCGCGTAAAATTGATTCCACATATTTATAGGTTGTAATTGGGGCTGACAGTGTGTTCAGAATTTTCTCTCTCTCTTTTTGAAATGAACTATACTACATCAAATTTATCAGTAACGTAGAGGTCAATAGATTTCCATCCCTACATATGGATTATGAAGTTGTAAGTAGAACTGCCAAGTCGGTCGAGATATCACAGCCGTAATTTATAAAATATTCTGAAACATTGTCAAAACTGAATGATCTCAACTAAACACTCATTCATGGTCACCGACCAAGACAGTTCTCTTTGTTTGCTTGGCACCTTTCCAAAAGACGCTTACAAATCAATACCTGATTTCGTTTTTCATCACTGGTAAACATTTGGGGCACCTATCTTACATGATATGATAAGCCAATATCTTCCACAATGTCTTTCTTTTAAAATTTCGACACCTGCGTTTAACTATATTATAAGAAACTGCAGACTCATCATAGTTGCCATAATGTCTTTATGAATTTAAGTTGGCACCATGCCCTTTTTCTGGTGCTATTACACTGTGTGTGTTCATCGTTCACTATTTGCAGTGACACAACAAAGGACCTTGTCATTTCTCTAACATGCTTTCCTATAATTACTAGGAATAGTTTCTAATTCTATAAGAATTTGAGTATCCTGAAATGATATCTAAGTATCGTTTATAACTGCTCCTTTCCTAAGATTAAATTATAAAATTATAGTCTTTATTTATTGAAAATGTTCAAAATAATAAAATTCTGCATGTAGCCATGCTCCGCCAACGTGTAAGAATTGGCTGTGGTGGTTGAGCGATGCCAGAACACTATAAAATTAGTTTACGAAATTTGAGGGAAACGGTTTTTGTTTGAGTAATTAATTCATTTACCTCCGGATAATTACTTCTATTACAAGATGTAAAGCATAAAATGTACACATTGCATGATTAAGTTACTATATACATACACTTTTAAGAGAAGGACCTACACAAAACATGGTTGCTCATCAGTCATTTGCGATTAACAGTTGGTCTCGCGGGAACTACACCACGGAAACTGTAACTAAAATACACGCTTGTCTAATGAGCAAGAGCTGTGGGTTCAAATCCTGCCGGAAACTATGAGATTTTATTCACAAACTAATTAAGATTAAATATTTAACGCTGGTAATATCAAGGAAATTAAATTATCATTTAAAAACCAACGGAAGTTATAGTATTATATAAAATAATTTAATTGATAATGCACTTGGCATTAATATTAAATATTGTATATGCCTAGATATCTTCAGCCACCATTATATCAAGATAGTTAAAACTGCTATTTGAAGTTTAGCGACTTAAATGATTTAAACAGCAATTTGTTCATACGGTCTCCGCAGTATAATTGGAATACACGCTTGTCTGGCAAACAGGAGCTGTAGGTTGAAATCCTATCGGAAATTGAATTTTCATTCACAAACTAATTAAAATTAAATATTTAACGTTAGTAGTACCAAGGAAATTAAATTATATTTTTTTCCATCTTGTGAACATTAATTAATGAAAGTTAGCACATCTTCATAATTAAGACATTATTTTAATACTACACTCATTGCACAATATTAAAACAATCTCAAAATATACATGCCGAAAAAAACTTTAAGGGAATTGCTAATGAAATATAGTTTTATAATCTGCAATGACGTAAGACCTAGAACTTTTGATGCATAGTGAATTAACCTTTAAACGTGTATAACTAGCGCCCTGGAGCGTTGATATCAAATATCGAGCAAGAGTCGAACTATGCTTGTGTGTTAGTGTGATGTACTCGCGTAAGGAGTTATATCACGCTTATGACAGGGCCACATTTTACAAAGAAAGAGTTAATAGAGATGATAGTGATCTATGGAGAAATAGTAGAAAACTGACAAAATACCAATAGACATGTATATGTACTTTGGACAACACTTTGAACGTCTTCCTTTCGTTTTTGAATGAATTGTAATATAAATGAGCTACGAATTAACATCTATTTTACAAATTATTTGTTCATAAACACTTGAAGATAATTTCAAGATGTATTACAAGCTTTAGAACATACATTACAGTTACCTCTTATTATTAGCTTATTGCACATTTCTGACGAACCTCGTATATACCAGCGAAAACTAAAAATTTAAAGAAGAATAAAAGTAAAGCATACAAGATATATCAAGCATATGCCTAGAACCTATCATTCCCTACGTGGAGGAGGTAGAAGCCCTCCAGCATGGCCAAACACCACGATGTACTGTTCAACAATAACTTTAATAACAACAATTAGACGTCATAAATAAGATCAGGTTAGAAGACCGTAACGAAAAATTAACGAAGACATTAACCATAATCTTGTAATACTATAAATCACGGCCAAATAGACGGGCGCAGAACACCTACACATACGTTTTGTATGTGCTTACACTGCACACTTAAAAACAGTATCAGTTCATAGCAGAATTTTGTTTCGATATGATGCAGTATACGCTTCAGTGATTTGTGTAAAAATTCTTTATATAAGTTACGTTACCTTGTTGGTATTGCTTTCTGTTGCACGCTGTATTATGTTTTCATCTCTCTTCTTTATTAGGCGTAGATCTGTCATCATTTCTTTATACTTTATAAATCTAAAAGTAGTTATGTATTTAATAAAGGACTGTTATTTCAATCAACACCTAGATACCACCACAGATTCGCGTGCATTAAGTATTCAAAAGTAGATATTATTTTTGATTGAACTTTGAACTTCATACATACACAAACTTAGGTAGAACAAGAGGATTTACAATTACATTACGTGTGACAGCCATATGTTTAACTAGAGATGTTATAATTCATATTTGCATCATATAGTCAATTTTGATGTTTTGGGGGCCAGTTTCAATAACATGGAACTCGTCCGCTACTTCAAAATCAGCATTAATTAGTGATAGGTGAAATATTTGTATTAAATGAGATGTTAAAGATGTATCCAGATTTTATCTTAAGATGGATACCAAAGATTGTATTGTTGTTTAATACACGAATAGTTATATGATGGCAAGCCTGAGGTATCATTCACATGTGCAGCTACCTGCGCACTCTATTTAGTTTAATAGTCTGTGAACTACTCGGGATAAGGTTGAGAAACTGTACACACTTGTGTCGCTGTGTTTTGGACAGCAGGTGGGTGTATACTCATGGTGCTAAGAATGCTGAAGTTCGCTTAGAAGTACAATGACATATCACTCCCGACTTATAAGTCGAGAGGGAATTTCAACCGAAGGTAGAGATGATTCCCGATCGAAGGCTCACCTTCTCCGAGTATCTCAGAAGAGCCAGAGACAGAACGATCGGCAGAATAAACCAACTTTACCCTATCCTATCCAACCTCCTGCTCAATCCTAAAACGGATGTAGTACTGTATAGGATAGATATTCGCCCGATCTTAACCTAGTCTAGCTTCTTATGGATCACAGCAGCTCCCACGCACTTAGAATCCCTCGCGCGAGTGCTGCGTATGATTAGTCCTCCAAGGCCCATATTCCACCACGCTTAGAACCCTCCCAAGCTAACCGGACCTCAAGGAGTTTCTAGACAAATTGAACAGGAGAATCTTCTAGAAAACTGTCTGCAGCGAGAACCCGACTATGAAACCGGAAGTCACCCAGAACAACCAAACACAAGACAGTTACTGAGTACCTCCAACAGCTATAACCTGACAGTGAGTATCGTTCTACTAGCAAAAGTCACCTCAACTAATTCCATTTGCTTTAGAATTAGGAAACACATCGAATGAGACAGGACATAAGAAAAGGAGTAGAAACCGCCAGAAAGGAAGAAACTGCGGAAAGATGGGTGTATACCGGCGTCGAATTGGAGTTAGAGAAAGACACTCGAAACTGCCCTGATGACGAAGATGTCCCCTCAGCCACGTGCACAATGGATATGTAAACTCCACTATGCACATTATGGAACTATTTATCGTTCATATGTGTCAGCTAGCAGTATTCCATACGTTTTCAACGTCCATTTTCCATGTTGCTGAAATCTTACCGAAGATTCGGGGAAAACTGAAAAGTAGTGCGTGCGTGAGTGCCATTTACAGGCAAAAATTTAGCTCAAAATTCACAGTATTTATTTATATCTAACTAAAAAAAGATATTTAGCTAACCAGGGATTGCGATTGGAAGTTGACGTTTACTTAATTTTCATTTTATGCAAGAAAGCAAGCGTTATATATATATATATATATATATATAACGCTTATATATGTGTTGTAGTGTATGTTTTCGCGGGTAAAGAATGTCTTGTTATCCTCTTGGGTTTTGTCCCGCGTTCGGCGTTAGTTTTTAGAAGAACCATGTACGTCCTGACGTTTCGATGTAATCGCATAGATCTTCTTCTCGAAGTCGCGACAAAGCCTGAGAGAATAACAGAACATAATATAAAGTTTTGTTATGTACGGAACCTTTTAAATATTATTATTTGATAACTGTTAACTGAAATACAAATAAATAGGTAGGAGGTATTTATTTAATAGAAAAATATGCATATATAAAAAGTTAAAAATTTCGTTTTATAAGATTTCCTTGCGTGAGGTTTACCGGAACAGTCTTGCTTAAGATGTATCTGTATCTCGGAATCGGCCATCACAGGGGTATCCCATCTTCCTTGGTACCTTTCCTCCATAATGCTTTGTGAAATCTTTTTTCCCCGTTCATTACTAACATCACCTAAGTTTCCTGGAAAATAATCGAAGTGGCGGTGAAGGTAATGAATCCGGATGCTCATGTTACATCCGAGCGACAATTTAGATCCCCTATCAAAAGTAAATTGTTATAAAGAGGTAGGGTTTTCAAAAACCTGGCCATAGCTAAGAAACCTATCGTCCCATCAACAATTTTATAAAGTTGGGCAATTCCTACGGTAAAAGTCGTGCTAACGGGAGTAATCAAAAACTAACTCGAATGCAGTGCCCAACAATATTTCGATTAACCTCTTCTGGTAATGTAACCGTGCAACAAATAAAATGTAAATTAAATTTATCAGTAACATACAGATGTGCACAACAAATTTTATCCGACAGTAAACGTTTTCGGTGGCTAAAAAACGCTTTAAAACGATTCCTAAAAGAAACACATAAACAGACAAGACAAGTTTGCGTAAAATCATAACAGATAGGATCATGAGTGGAACAACGTCATATTTTCTGATGAGAAGAAATTTAGCTTGAGCGGGCTTGATGGTTTCAAATATTATTGGCACGATTTGCATAAGTACACTGAAGTTGCGATGAGCCGAAATTTTGATAGCGCTAGTGTTAATGGTTTGGACGGCTTTTATCCATAACAAAAAAACCTCTATGTGTTTTATTTCTACGCGAATTAATTTTAATTCTTATGTACAACTTTTGGAAATACTCCTAATAGACTTTGGTGAAAAACTGCCTACATAAGACTGGATATTTCAGCAAGACAATGCAGCTATCCATAACTGCAGATAAACCAAGGGATGGTTTCATCAAGAGGAAATCAATTTATTACAATGGCCTGCTCGCCCGCCTAATCTGAACCAGATCTTTAGGGAATATTGGCAAGAGATTTATATGCTAACAATATACAATACGACAACGTCAAAAAACTAAAATCTACGATAACGAGGTGTTGGAATGATATTCACATTTCAACATTGACCAAATTAATAGACAGTATGAAGACCCGGATGTTTGAAGTTATTTTGAATATAGTATCTTACATTCACTACTAAGTTTAGAAAGAATATAATTTTTTTATGTATTTGTTTTATTTTTATTAATTTTGTTTTAATGGACCTAGAAATTTCACTGTTTTAAGTTACCATTATTATAAATATTCTCTGTATAAAAGTTAATAATTTAAGATATTTGTTATCATGTGTTTTTCAGTTCAATATTTTTAATGTGTAATTTGTTAATTTTTTTTTATGCTATTATATTGTATATTTATGTGTACATTGTCTTATGAATTTACTTCAACCTGTATATGTATATGCTAACAAAAATACTTTAACAGAAAAGAACTCACTTAAAATGCATTTGTAATACATGTATGTTATATTAGCATGCTGTTGCTACATAATTTAGCTCGGCGCTTTACGGCAGCACGCTGAGTACGTATACAATTGTCATAGCAACATTCACGTCGCGAGAATCGCAACAGTACGACTGCCGGTCTGTCGTGGCTTACTCATCGACTGCGCCGGATCCGGCCCACGCCCTGGCTCAGGATGCTCCGCACGTATTACACGGCAAATATATAATCATCTTTTTAGCACGATTGGTGGTTTAAGGTTTTCTCCCTATAGGGGGGGGGGGGGCGGAGAGGGCCTGTGGCACAGGAACAAGTAATGTATCGTTTACGGACGTACATATAAGCACACAGAAACAAGGCATAGTCCACGTACTCATATTATACGCACATTGATGCGAAGCCTATCCTACGAAAACGTAGGCATAGCACATAAATATTATACGCCCATTGCGGCAAAGCAAAGTCTACGGACTCTTACGCACATTGATGCGAAACCTAACCTACGAAAACGTAGGCACAGTAAATAAATATTATACGCTCATTGCGGCAAAGCTAAGCCTACGGACTCATACCATACGCATATTTATGCGAAGCCTATACTACGAAAGCGTAGGCATATCAAACAAATATTATACGAATGATATAAGAAAGACCTGGGTAGTCGAGTGTTGAGTCGTATTTACGACAGACGTTGACCGACTATTAATCGCCACAGTCATCCTACTAAGTCTTCCAGTTCCTAAACAAAAGGTATTAGTGGGTTCCTAATACAAACAAACATATGTGTGCAAGCGTATACCAAACATTTACGGAAACCCTATCAAACATTAAATAAAATTTAGAGTATAAAATATCTAACAAAAGCAAACACATTCAAGCATATACATATATGTACATTTATACAGACTGGTAGTAACAACGAATTACCATTATTATATAAACACTCACAATTGTACTTGTTTTTTATGAGTTGTTTAATATATGTATTAAACAAACTCTGAGTTTAATTTACGAAACCTACCAAGCAGCTCGCCGGCAATCAGTCCAATAAACCAATTGGACGCTTAACAATATTAGTAAAACCAAATATTCTGCTCAAAAGTTCATATGGAACTATAGAAATTTTGCTGAGTGTATGTATCATTCCGGAAGATACGTAACATGTGTCGATGGTTTCAAAAATATTCCTCGATTTTTTAAGTCTATTAGCAATAATTAGATTTGTCACAGTTGTCAACTTTGCAGATTCGCAATGCAAAGAACGAGGAGGATCATTCCAGTTTAGAGGATAGTTGATTGAAACAAATTAAAACAAATCAGATAGTTTACAACAAAATTGCAGTATGCAAAACTTACTCAACTCCATGTTTTTGTGTTTGTTGCCTTTCTTTATTTGTAAAATGAAATTAAATAAGCAGAAATATCAAAACAAGACGTTCTTATAAAATATAGTTTTCCAAAAAAAGAAAATTCAGCCACAATTATAGCCATTGCTACGTGTTGCAAGTTGTACGTGGCAATTGACGGTGTTTACAGGCTGTCACCATAGTGATGTTAGTACAATACAATAACTCAAATATAATACACACCTCGATATTTAACTTCATAGTACAAAATTTGACTCGTTTTATATTGTTGCAGATTATGTAAACAATATTCATATTTTGACATGTATCTTGTTTTATACAACATATAATGATAAACAAAGCCATCATTTAATTTTACAAAGCATCGAAATGGGGATTAAAAAACAGAAAGGGAACGCAAGTTTCGTGCTGGAGTATAATTATTTACAGTTTTAATTATAGGACTAATTGTTTATAGAAGAAAAAAGACCAAACATTTGCTGTAGGTAAGGAAATCGCCATCGTTTGCTCTTAATCACAGTGGGAAAGAAAATTAACGCAAAATGTTATGTGGGTACTTAGGAGGTATCTGTATGGTCTACGGACTAACGCGTCGCTCTTTCGCTTGCGGAGCCATTAGGAACGTTAAGAATAATAAAAAGGTAACGTTGGATGGCTACGTGTTTATTTAAATAAATATAAGGCTATTTGGTTTAAAGCAGCTCCGAACAAACCATTTGCGCGAAATTGCTACTCAGACAAACGTGAAAGAACAAAATAATGAAATGAGGATGAAGTTAAGTGCCAGTAAAGCACTTTGTTGTTAAAAGTAAACAAATTGTTATTGTGCCGAAGAATCCTTGAACTTAAAGTAGCGGAGACGGTGATGATCTTCGGCGTGATGGGCGTTCATTCTGGTAATATGTCGATACATAATTGCATACCTATTAGTAATTAAATTATGGGTTGAATTCCTCGCCAACACCTTTTCTAATCTAGATCACCTCTTACCGCCTTCGACTAAAAGTTTTCCACATCTTAAAACTGTTCGTTTTACATAATACTAGATTACGTCATGTTACCTGCTCCAATCCATTTTCTTTCTTTCTAAAAGTATTTTCTAGTTCTTTTTCTAATTTAGCCTATGTATAATGCTTATATAAAAGTATTTGCCAATTCAAAGGTGGAAATTTGTACAGAATGGCTATTAAGAATGTGAAAATAGACACTGAATACATAGACTCATTTGTATGCATGTTTACCGAAAAAATAATTTTAAATATGAGTACTATAGATACTGAAAACTACAATGCTTTGCTACAAGAAGTGTAAAAGCGATATAATCAATAATAATAATTATCATAATGATAATGGTGTTAATAGTAATGATGATAATAAAAGCTTCTAATCAAAATTAAAAAAATATATTTAAAGATACTACGAGAATGTGTAATATGACCTGTGATTGTGTCCTATGACTGAAGTGTGAAATCTTATTGAACTGTAACTGAATTATAACAACGAATAGCGAACTGTGACTGTGGGTTGTGACTTGGAATTGAGACTGTAAATTGTGGACTTCGAAATTGAACAGTGTACTGTGTGCATCACTGCGAAATAGCAGCTGTGAATGAACTGTGAATGTGAACTGACACTGTGAAGTGCAACCGTAAACTATAGCTGTGAACTGCAATTTGTGAACTGTGACCTGTGAAGTGTGATTGAGATTGATACTTGTTGGAAAGTCGTTGGAAGTGTGATTGTGAACAGCACACTGTGGAACTGTAACTGTGATTGTGAACTGTTTAACCTTCGACTTTGACTAACTGAACGGTGAACTGTGACTGACTAAACGGTAAACTACAAAATGCCAACTGTGACTACCAACTATGTACTGTGAACGATGACTGAATTGTAGCTGTGAACTGGGACAGTAAATTGTGATTGATATGCACCATGCACTGTGACTGTAAACTGTGTAACGTAAACTGCGAATTGACTATCTACTGCGAACTGTAATTATGAGGGGCGACTAAAATTGTGTACTGTCAACTGATAATACTTGCCGTGATTCAACTGGGACTACAGACTGTGACTGAAACTATAAACTCTGTGCACGGCATTACATGCAATTTATTATTACTACGTTATCTTTCGTCATTTAGAACTGTTATGCATAAACTGGCTGGTTTAGAACTGTTTAGGACGAATAATCGTAGATATGGCGAGAAAAGCAAATTTGCCGTCTCATACTAAAGAAAATTAATGTATAAATGCGTGTTATTCTTTATTATTAGTATTATCTTATTATTATTGTTATTCTAAATAATTTAATTGACAATGTAACTTGGTATTGATACTAAAATATCGTGTTCTCCTAGATATCAGGGGTATATCTGCAGCTAGGTATTAAATTTACTATTTGAAATCTTGCAATTTATACGGCGATTTAAATAGCGATTTGTTCAGACGGTCTTCGCGGTGTAAGTGGGTACACACCCGCCTAGCGAACTGGAGCTGTAGGTTTAAATACTATCGGGAACAGTGAAATTTTTATTGATTAAAAATTTCATTAAAAACTAATCTAATTAAATTTAACGTTGGCAATAACAAAGAAATTGAATTATCATTGAAAAGCCAACGGAAGTTATTCTAAATAATTTAAGTAAGCCTTTATTGTTTGCTCTGGGATGAGTAATTTTGCAAAAATTAAAATGAAGTTAGTACTTGCGTAATCTCCTTAGATCATCCGATCTGTCTTAGGTACGAAGCGAATCTTTTGTGTTTAGCTTAAGATTATTCGGGATGCTAGGTTTTTGTAAGTAGCTAATGGCTTAGGTCGAGGCCAACAGTTATAATAACGGACAAAGTGATGTAACACACTTTTAGGTGCAGTTTATATTTATTGAGAAATCGTATTTCAAAATTTACGGTTTCAAATATATAGTAGTCTGGGTAAGTAATAACACGATTAAAGTTAAGCTTGAGAAACAGTACCCTTCATTTAGAAGTTAATGGAAGAGTAAGTTAGATTTGCATGTGTAAAAAACAGATAATAATATAATCGTCTGTTCCATTCTGAAACTAATACAAGTATCTAGCTCGCCTTAAAGTTCTGCTCATGTCAAAAATAGGCCATTATAAATTATAGCAGCTGAGATCTTCGAGAACCATTTCTCATGGTCGAACGCTCGCATTATTACGCTGTATAATTTGTAATAATTATTACCATTAGCACGATAACAATCGGGTAAATATCTAAGGTGGTGAAGCATATTACACGCCATTAGTTTTAATATTAGTGCCTGTTATAGTTGTTAATTTTAAAATGCCCAAAAGAGTTTACGTACCACAGCTGCGAACTCTGAACATAACCACTACACAATGCTATTAAACTTATAGTTTAACGTATCGTTTATTTTCTTAGCCAGCCTCATCTGCTAGCCTTAGATACACGATTACGAAAATTTATAAAAAAAATCACGCGGATATTATACGTTAAAAAGTTGCATCGTCTTCGATATAATAGTTTATCGAAATCTTGAGATCAACATAACAATGAGAAAGCAGTTAATCTCAACGTTTTCGTTTAATGGACTAATGTGCATTTCCAGGTAGATAAATTGCAGTTGTCAAAAATAGTGAACTAAATCATTTGTTTTGTAACGCGGAGATTTTACTTATTATATTGCTTGTGTTTTGGCGTAGCTATGATTTAAAATATTTTACCTACAGATTAGGAAAACTTATCTGCCCTTTGATAGGTTTACACTATTCTTATACAAAACAAAGCGAAAGTAACCTTTAATTATTTAAGAGGTAACTTTTATAACTGTATTGCTTGTTATTGTTCGGAAGTTCTTACCTAAAATTGTAAACGACTTTTATGACATTTTTCTCTTCTGTAGAGCATGTAACGGAGGTTAGTATACAATGGTACCACCTCACAACAGTTTTGACTCTATCTTATATAAAAAAGAATTTCTTTGGAGAATAAAATATTATAAATGTATTCAGAAGTTCGAACATAAGTATGAAACACTAGTGTTTGACGTAGCCAACATTCTAATTTCTACTTGAGATGTGCCACTGATTTGATTTCAATACTTTCAACAGTTTGCAGGTAGTTGTTTCTGCAGTTTCTACCAATTATCTAAAGGAATGGCAGGTCAAATCAAAAATCTTTCCACCAATAAACTCCACCTGACACCAGCCCTTGAAATCGCGTTTTCCATGCCTACGCTTGCCATTAGCATTTGACTGCTAAATGGCGTTGAGACCATACATATCTCCAAAGATATATCGATAATGTGGTAATGCGATTTTAAATAACACCTTTGATACAATAACCAACATAATCATGTTGCTAAATACTCATGGTATTCATATTCACATTTGAAGTTACCCTATTATTTTTTGTGCAGGCCTTCTCTGGATTAGTAGTCTATAAACTGCTCGGAAGAAGGATTGGGAAGCTGTACCCGCTTGATTCGCTGTGTTTGAACCGGAAGACCAGCGTGTTATTCTTGTGGCACTAGATAGCGCCAAGAATGCTCACCTGAACTGTAAGATTAGATATAGTGATAGTAGCCGAGAGGCAATTGCAATCGCAAAAAATCGCTGGAAATAACCCCGATGGCAACGGGTAGGTAGAGACATGCCCGCGTGTTAGCGTTTCTTCTCTCCTTATATTGTCTTTCACGTGAATGACTCCACTAATACTAGTATTACTACTAATTACTAATTACTACTAATAGGTATTGTTTTCTAGGAACTTTCGATACACCATGGCAAGCCTAAGGGGTCATTCACATGTACAGTTACCCTGTGCACTGTTTGTGCGTGCTCTCTCTAGTTTAGCAGTCCAGCTCGGGAGAAAGTTGGGAAACCATATCCACTTGTGGCGTTGTATTCTGGATGGCAGGCGGATGTGCCCTCTTGACGCTATATGGCGCCAAGGAGTATCCACTTGACCGTTCATGTAGAAGTACGGTAATATAAGCCGAGAGGAAATGTCAATTGGAAGTAAAGAAAGATGCTCGGAACCGCGCTGATGACGCTAGGTAGGCAGAAACATGTTTGCTCCTTACATTGTCTTTCCCGTGAATGATCCCACAAACATCATGAGTAGTTGTATTAACATCATATTATGTTGGGTATCCAGTTCCTTGTCATGTATGACATAGCTTACTCAGAGATAATATTCAAATGTTTGTCTATAAAAATTAGCATTCTTAGAGATTTTGCTACATTATTTATGTGACAAAAATTTGTATCGCTTGCTTCTACTGAAGACTCTAGAAAAAATCGTATACGTGTAGAGTAGGAAAGAAATTGTTATATAACGCTATGCATTTATGTTTAATATTACCTTTTCAATATAGGAACTGATTGCGTCACATGATTCTACTCCTCAAAGTAACTATCAACGTTATATATGTACGAAAAATTAAATATTTGCATTTTACAAACATATTATTCGTTACCGTCTATAAATTTCCTACCTTAACGCAACATACAGATAATTCAAATATGAGAAATATTATACCGATGCCTTGGGATACATAATAAGTAGACAGGCTACTGTGTAACCCACACATTTACATACATACTCGAACAATAATAAATGCTGAAAGAAAAAGCTCCATAATTTATCATTTGACGCTAAGAAAATTACAACAGACCACAAACGACGACGAAGAAGAAGAGAATAATAATTTTCGGAAGAGATAAATACACCTCGAAAAATAACGGTCATTGCACGATAATAATTCATGCAAAGGTTTGTGGAGAACGCCAGTATATTGTAAGCTTACGCGATACCATAATTTTTCAATAGTTTGCTTTGCCCATACCGCAAGAACGCGTTATTTTCTTGTTTTAGGTTTTCTTTACTCGCAGTAGTCGTGTAGCGGTAGGATAAGATTGCGTTTAATTAATTTTTATACAACGAACACGGAAACATTAATTAACAAGAAAATTACATTGACTGCAGTTGTAAGCGAGAAGAAGATAATACGACGGTAATTATCTCGTGAAGCGTTGTTTTGCTTCTTAGGTTTCGTAATTAAAACGTTATATTACTATAAACATCATCCATATAACTAGAACTCGAATTGTGACATTGAAGTCCAGATTAACACAAAAATTATTATATAAAATTAGTATAATGGAAAAATTAATAATTGGACAAAGTTTCCATTAAATATATCAGCCACTACGGAATTCAGAAAAAACAAAGAAATAGCAAGCTTCCATAAGTTGTTTACGTACTTTATACAAGAATTAGTTTAAAAATTATGTAAAAGATGGTTTTGTTTAGCATAGCACATATGTTTTAACTATTTATTATACGGGATATAATACGATATTGTATCTTTCATCTATTCATTAAATCTTGTATGAGAAATCTGTAGGTCTTAGGTCATCAGTAGTTTTATTTATGGAAATCCTATTAAGAGAGTGGGATTTGAATTACAAGAAATTCAAAGAGAATTAATTGCAAAAATCCTCAACAAAGAAAATATAAATCTTTAACAGTAGAGGATGTCAATGATGCACTCAAGAGATTAGTCAGAGTGTCACAACAGGAAACATTCTCAAGTGAGATCAATTCAGTTATAACGTTGAACGCAATTCACATCTTGGGACATTAGCTCCATTTTTTTTACGTTAAAGGTATATTGCGGATAGGAGAACGAATTCAGAACGCGAGTCTAGGCTACCAAACAACATATATGCCTTTTCATTTGCATGACAACTAAGGCCATACATTTGGAGCATCTGACTGATCTGACAAACTAACTCATTTATTGATACTCACGCTTTATTGCTAGACGAGATACACCATCACACACATATTCTAACAATAGTACAATTTACATAAAGGCAAATCTCTAAATAGCAACAATTCAAATCTATACGATAAGATAGCTAACATGGGAATAACTTGGCATTTTATACATCCATACGCTCCTAATTTTGGAGCATTGTGGGAAGCTGGGGTGAAGTCAACTAAATTTCAGCTAAAACGAATACTTGTTCACACCTCAACCACGTTTGAACATTTTCCCACTTTATTAGTAATAATAGAAGGCAATTAAATTTAAGACCTCAAATCCAAATGCAACCATTAACCGCAGCACACTTTTTAATTGGACGAATACCTTCTGCGATACCAGAAGTAAATTTAAGAAACATCCATCAAAATAGACTTACATGTCATCAACTATTGCAACAATTACGACAATAATTTTGGAGACCCTGGTTTAAAAAATATCTTGCACAACTCCAACAACGAACGAAGTACACAATCAATACAAGGCTCATCGAAGTTGGAACATTGGTCCTTTTAAAAGGAAATAACTTACCTATTGCATCAAAGCGATTAGGATGAATAGCTTAAGTTCATCCAGGAAGCGATGGCGTCACCAGAGTTGTCTCCATTACTACTCCAAGTGGACATCTGAAGAGAACAGTGCCCCAGATTTGCTCATTAACTTTGGAACCTGAAAAGAAAGTTGAAGCATAATATTGTTACCTATACTTATATACTGAGTCTGTATTGTTATTTTTATTGTGTATTGTTAGTTTACTTACCATTTTTTACTATGTGGCATTTTATTGTTTGAAAGACTAAAGTCTTCCAAGGTGGAGGGCATGTCGGCGCCTATAGTCACAATTAAATGTAATGTGCGCAAGCATTATAAAAACATAGCGCGTGCGAAGTAGACAGTTTGTAAGCAAGTACATAGAATAACGAAGAACTTACTATTATTATTATAATAACTATTGTTATTGTTATTACTGTTGTCACTATTGTTGATACTGTCACTATTGTTACTATAATTGCTATTGCTATCATTACTACTATACTTGCTTTCATTGTCATTTTTCATTATTAATATTAAATATAGTATAAAACATCCTAATATTTATATCTTTGAATGTACCCTTGTATTCTAGTTCTTGTTTAATTCTTATTGCATGGCGATGATGAACAAATTAAGTAAAATTACCAGATCGGGAATTGTAATTTCAAACATCGTTCGTGCTTAATTCTCAAGCGAAATCGTGCTGGGACTCTAGGGGTTATTCTCCTGGATTTTTAAAACAACGAAGTATCTTTGTCTATCTGTTCAATTCCAGTATTCTTTTATTTATACATTTCTATTTAATCCACGGTGTACTTTCATTATTCTTAGTGTACTAGTTAGTTTGAAAGACCTTTGTTTACCAGACTTTGTGTCTACCATTGGACAGTGATGAATAATTTTACGTATCTAGTAGATATACATATACGGTAGTGGATTAAGACAAGACCAGCGAGAGTGTAAAGTTCCCTCTTTAGATTTTTAGGCATTTCATATGTGGCCATTGTCGTTACCTGCCAACGTCCTCTACAACACATTATTTATATTCATTTACTCATTACTATTTGCTTCGTTTTCATTTGAAATCTCTCCCTTTTATAGCTACTGAGAATCAGCATATATGAAAATTTATTTTTTGAAAAATTATTATCAAGATTCTGCCACCCGCACAAAATCAATTTGAGACGCTACTGGAAAAGAATACAAAACCAAATCGCCAACCTGATAAAAATTTAGTAAAGCAGGAAATTCAAAATCAGTTATCTAAAATCGCTTTGAATTAAGTAAAGTACTTTGGATTTAACGTAACCTTTTTCTTTAATCAAGATGTTATTAATTTTAAATACGAATTAAGATGATTAGTAATTCGGAAAGCTTGTTGAATAATATCTACATATTTGAATTAATATCACATTAATAAATATCACTCATTAACAACCAGCAAAACATGCAAAACTGGTAGTTAATTATTGCTAGTTTGTAATTATTTGAAACGTGGACTATGTGGAAAATAATTTAAAAAATACACAAAAAAGGTCAAAAGTATGTAAAAGGATTTAATAAACACAACGTGCTTAAAACTTTATTTGGTACTTAATCGGATAGAAGCACATCAACAGTGCCTAAGAACCAATACTTAACACAATAATGCTGCTAAATGCAGATGCTCATGGTGTTGGTGGAATCATTCAAGGAAAGGATAATGTAAGGAGACAAAAATACCAATACACGGACATTTTTATGCATACTCGGCGTCATCAGCACGGTAGGCATGGTTACTCTTCTACATCATCATCGTGACGATTGATGCATCTGTCATATCTATGAACGAGCCTTCCAATCCCTTTTGTATAGAATCTTACCACCTGTAAGTTGAGATCCCTCGTGACATTGTTTTGAAGCTCGTCTTTACTTTGGAAGCTCTGCTCTATAAGTCAAGAATCAATTATAGCAGCCCTATTTACGTGCCTGCAATTCAACTGAAAATGGTGTAATGGCGTTGCTAGTAACAGATATTGTAGTGGAGGAAATTCACAGTCACTTTCTGAGTATGCCCATCTCCCATCGCTCACGTGACTGTTTACGGGGGTTGAAAAATGAACAGCACTTATAATGTTAAAATTGTATTATACGAAGGGCAAATGAAAGAATATTCACTCATCTGTCATTTCAGATTCTGTAAGTTTTACTGGTAAAACCAAAAGATAGCGGCATCAATAAGTTGTCAACCACTTGATAGGTTGCAGCGGGAAGTCGGTGCTTTCAGAGATGTCTTTATTTTACGTTTGTTCGCATATATAGTAGGCCACACAGTACACACATATTTGATAAGGGTAAATGCTGCCAGTCTTGCCATCCTTCCGTCGTACGAGAAATTTTGAAGATTATAAATATAATTTCGGAATAATGCAAATTTATACAATATCATTGAAATGTGTGAGTACAGTCTCCTCTGTAAATGTTGTTGAACGGACTCTTTTTTTTTAGAAAGAAACCTGCAGAGATTAAATATTTGTGCTTAAAATCTATAAAGAGGGAGTACGGTACTTTGCCTCCAACTTATAACATCAACCATAATGAAAAATAACGGCGTGCAGCAAACAGTGACCAGAAAGTATCAGTAATAGGTAAACTAGTAAAATTTAGAAAAATTCACTGATAAATAATAGACAATATTTCATATCATTACAATATATATATATATGTACTAACTCTCTCTTTAGTAAGTAGTTTATAATGCAAATTACTTGAGTTTTTGTAAGCTTATGCTGTTTCTCTTTATTGGTTGATGGTATCCAATACTAAACCCAACAAACGGCAACCGAATGCAGTCATATAAGAAAGCTTCTTACGAAAGTTTAATTAAACTAAAAAGAATGCGGATACATTTGTAATAATTAACGTGAAATTATTCACATGCATATTATTAATTTCAAAGATCAAAGAAGTAAAATGTTTGCTTTTTGCCGAGATTATATTTCATCCAAAACCAAATAATATTAGAAGTATGTAAATTTTACAAAATTATTTTCGATAATATGACAATATGGATCTATTGGTTTCACCGTGTACAACAACTATACGCTTTGAACAAGGCCAGTTAATATAAAAAAAAGCAACGCAAAAACAATAAAATTGTTTAGTTCTACATGTAATAATGTTACTTGCTAACACAGAGTGGTAAATACATTAAACTTGTGATATTGTGTACACCCATTTATGTAAAGAATTTTCTAGTACATGCATGGCTCCCATAAATAACAACACCAACGTAGAAAAGATTATGTCGCAAAAGTATTTAAATCGATATAAACCTTCAGCGATATTTCTATCACCTTATGTGAATGCTTATCCTTACACTAGTTTATCAAACTCGTAAAAAGATCTCCATTCGAATTATTTTCGTGAAAGCTGTCCTTATTTATATCCGTACTTTTATGAGTATAATACATAGAGTTACGGTGTATTTTTGATTCACCCACGTGTACTACTCACGATGCCTTCGGTATGCTCGACGAAAACCGAATTTATTGTTTACAAATCTTGATTTAATCATCATCCTTCTCAAAGGTGAAGCAATAAAATTTATTGATTCTTAATGACATAGTAAATTGCATTCAGTTGCGGAGGTATTGGTTCCTATTAAAGCTCAGCAAACAATTACAAGCTTTGCTAATCAATAGTTGTTTAATGGCAGCCAGCGGTTTTCTGCCGATATGCGCCGTATGGTAGAGTAACAGAAATTATTGCAGCAATAAAAGTATATAAGTATACATAGATTACAGTAAAAAGTTATTAAAATTTAATGAAGCGTAACTAGGAGAAAATACAAACAACTACTTACTTACATGTCTCTTTCACGAAAATGTACAACTAGGGATAATATATGTTTTAAGGCTAACAATTCTCAGTATCATTATTACTTGTCTGAAGCTAATGGAAACATCAGGATTTAATCATAAAACCACGAGTTTTGTTGCATCCTATATTTGCTTATGTGTACATAAGAACAAACATTAATTTAATTGGTAAGTACTTGTCTTTAATAATATAGTGTTTTGCTGAGATATTACGATATATCTACAGGCATTGTGACATTTAGGTATTAAAAGCGATTTGAACTTACATTCAGTCTCGTGGTGTAGTGTTAGCATAATGCGCCGATAATGCAGAGATCATGGGTTCAAATCCTACCGTGACTGATATTCTTTCAGGAATTTAAGAAGATTGGTTAATTGCGAGGAAATCGTAATTTTACCATATAAATATCATCCTTGAATAAAAAGAGTATTAAAAATTTAGGGGCATATATGTACGTATTGAAAGAGAAAGCATATATGTTTCTTTACTGTCACTAACAAGATTTTACGCATTTGTAATTTAAAACATTTTATGTCCAAATATTATTTTCGAAATACTAGTTTTTGGCAATACACAATCCCATGTAAAATCCTAAATTTAAAACTACAGCCAGAAAAAAAGTTAATAAAACGCAGAAATAGCATTCTGAAAGCATTGGAGGTAGTGAGCGCATTCATCACCTAATCGGACTGTTGAGGGGACTATATTCAAGCAATTCAATGCAAGCTTTTTTCTAATGATTCTTCCCATCAATATAATTATTGTAGAGATTTCACTTTTTTGAAGCGATTTTGTACACTTTTTAATGGCAACTTTCGTTTCCTATCATTTGGCCAATATCTAATATTAGCACAAACGCCTTATGCATCACTGGTACAGGATTCTTCCAATTTCTCTTGTATTATTCTTGTAACAGTTTCCCGTTTTTAATAGTTTTCTCTTCCACTGTTTCTGGCGCAACTAGATAATGTTTACCTATATACTCTAAGATGGGCTTTGCCATAGTCTGGCAAACAAACAATTATGAACTATTTATACGAAATAATCAAAATATGCAACCGTGCCTAATATCATATATACAGATCATTTAAACATCAGATGATATTATTTTTTATTTACTTTGCTTATCACTGGATAAGATCAATCATCAGTGCGCAGTATAGAACACGTGGCACGATAACATAATTGGTTTTGAGATATAGATTGTATAACTCAAGAAATGTAATTGATCAGCAATACATAAACATCAAAAACATTCTTCATACACAGGGCTTTCAAATTTATGGCTATTTCGTGGTATCAGTGAAGGTGCTAGAACAAATATGCACAAGTCCGATTCGAATGATATGTCAAAATAGTAAAGCAAATACGAGGTGGGCGCCATAAATTCTTGGCCTGATATAGAAAAAAGAAACTTGCAAGAATGTAATCCCCCCTAACTTGTATATATTATACATTTATTGGAACGATTAACTAATAATTCGATACCCTTGTAAAAATTATCTGAAGTTTTTCCGTTAAAATGCTCTATAACAGCTGCTTGCAACTCAGTGTCGTCCTTAAAACGATGTTCCCTAAGGTCTTCTTTTAAATTACAAAACAAATAAAAATTACTAGGAGTCATATCCGGACTATACGGTGGACGTTCCAATTCTTGAAAGCCACATTTGCAGATGGCAGCTCGTGCAACGGCGGCAGTATGGACCGGAGCATTGTCATGCAATAATTGCACATCTTTTGTAAATTTCTACGACGTTTTGCACGAATACTCTCCCTTAATTTATGCAACAAAGACGTGCCGTTCACAATTGAATTGCGCTCTTTAAAGTCAATTAGCAAAATGCCCTCACAATCCCAGAATATTGTGGCCATCACCTTTTTCGTTGATTGAACGACGTTCGCTTTCCATGGACTCCCTTTTCGTAAAACAGAATCATTGTTTCATCTCCTATGGCAATGGACTCCAAAATCCGTTTTGAGTGGTCTTCATACATGTTTAAAAACGACCGCGCACATGCTTGGACAAATGATTATGAAGAATTCGGCGAATACTTGTTTCGTAGATGTTCGTTATCACTGCTAATTTCTTCACTTTCATTCTTCTGGGATTAAATCTACAATAATTGAAATTTGTTGAGGCGTTATCACTTCAATTGGTTGACCCGACCGTTCAGCACCTTTCAGGAATTCTTGTCCCAAATGGAAACATTTTGGCCTCTTGTTTAGAGTGAAATACGAAGGAGATGAATCATCGTAAACGCCGTTTGAGCGTTGTTTTATGTAATTAGGCGTAAGCCCTCCTTTTTTGATTTTATGACCGCGCGGTACCCAATTTTCATTATTTCATCATATTTTCATGCACTAATCACGTTGGTTGGCTGACTACTAAAAATTACTAGAACTTGCGTATATGCATGAATGCCGTGACGAAGTTTGAACACGCTTGAACCTGTATAAGCTTCTCAGGCCGAGAATGGCGCCTACGTTCGTATACAGACCCTTGCCCATAAGGATGGAGGTGGAGATCACGCCTTTTAAGCGCTAATTGCAAGTTTAGTATATATATATATTTCGATAATTTTTAGGAATATCTAATATGAGATAATTAACGTAAGTATGAAAAAGCCCTGATTTTTAAGTACCAATTTCACACCTTGAACCGTTTTTGATAGAAACGGGAACCAATATTTTACATAGTAAATACAATAAGACCCATAAATCAGTCAAGTTTATTTGAGCTCTGAATTTCTGGGTGGAGTACCTATATTTGTAACCCTACAGTAAGGCAAAAAATGAATGAAGGATGAATTAGAAAATTAAATATTATCGTAAACAGTACTTGTGATATGAATTTCAAATACACTCTTTCAACCGTCATTTTAAAAATGCTATAAAGTAAAACAAGTCAACAAGATCCAAAGTAACTCAGTTAATATTTAGAATTAGCCCTTTTGATACAATAGTTTTGAAAGTGGTTAATAGAAATATCACACTAACTCTTTTAATGGCACAATTATAACACTGTGTAATTGAATGTTGATCGGATTAAAACCAGTGTTGAAATTAAACAAAACATTTGTAAAATGCTAAGCAAACTCTTTGCAGCCCATTTAGTACATCACATGCAATTTTTAAACGGTAGCATACTTTGAAATTAATGAGCAAATATAATTTTAAACTCTTGAATAGTTTTAAAGCCATTTAGGAGCATATCTCGTAATTAAATTTCTCTCTACAAACTCTCGTCATCTGCAATTATTTTAGAAACTTGAATTTAATTTCCAGCAGACGTAATAATATTGTCGTAGGTCGCACATTTTTCTGTAACTGCTCTAAATTACGTCTCCATTTAAAATAATTACGTAAGTTTTCTAGTTCTATGTCAACGTGTACGCGCAAGTGAAACTTCGTGCTTTCATGTGGACGGCAACAAGTAAACATTTTGCTTCAGCATTTCTGCCAGTGTTTGTCTACTTATGTGCGTGTGCTTGTATGTCTTTCTGATATACGAGTCTGTGTAGCAGCTCTAATCCGTACCTTTTAACTAATGGACAATTATAAATCGCCTTCAAGTTCATTAACAAGAAGTACTTGACATTATAAAGTATACGTCGCTATGTGTGTCATCATCAATAACAAGGTAACAGGACAAGAACGGCGCACGTCTTTCGTGAAACTAACGCTTAACAATAATTTTAACAATTTAAGTAGAATGGCTACGCACTGGAACACTTAATATATATTATTAGTACTTGGATGCGATCCTTGACTTTTCCTCGGTTGTTTTGTACATTTGGTACAGTATATTTACTATATATCGATTATTAAAGTTCATAACAGAGATTATTTGATATTGTATGAGCGAAGCTGTAAAACTAATGAATTCTTGAAATTAATTTGCTGGTTAGTCACTTTCAATCGAGACGTGGAAATGTGTTGATACATACTGCAAGAGAAAGAGAGTGATTTGTATTAGAAATGTCTAATAGAAATCACGCTCTCTGGTGTCATTACAGACATTCGGTATATTTTGTGGTGTTCAACCTCAGTATAACAATGTAAAGATTTATGTAGGAATTTTTAGTCGACGAAGAATATGTAATTGAATAGCGGTTTATATAACAGTGCACGCTAATGTGTACTAATCAAATACGAAGTGGACTTAATCTAAAATATTGACTATACTGCTAAACAGTCGTCCCAGATTCTGTAAAATATCAGTTGTATTAGAAAATCTTCGCCCTTTTGACGCAGTTTTTAATTTGGAAATAGCCAAAAATCGCAGGACTTAAGCCAGGAGAATAGACACGATGATCTAATTTTGGATAATTGCCCTTTTAATCAGAAAGTCTTTCACAGAAAGCGCACAATTATTCAGGTAACAATTTATATGTTTTCCTAATCTCTTCAACACCTCTATACAGCATTATTAATTTAGTTAATTAATAATGCTGTATAGAGGCGTTGAAGAGATTAGGAATTAACTAAATTAATAATGCTGTGTGATCAAAAAAAATACATCAACGTGTGCTTAAAATGTAATGTAATGCTTTAAGATAATGGACTTGGACCAGCGGGACGGAAAACATGATCGAATCGTTCACGTCGGTAGCGCTGTTATCTAAATCAAATAACAGCGCTAGATGGAAAATAATGAGAAAATACATACGACGCACTTCGCAAGCTATTTACAAGGTATCTAGAAAACTACAGCAAATACAAAAAATCTGATGAAAGTGTCTTAATCAATTAACGATTTATCGCAGTCGGTAACACGGTTGACAATGAGAGTCCACGTGCTCTCGAGACGCTGCGTTCCGCATAGCTAATAAATTTGTGTGAGTGGAGTTTACTGGTATACCTGTGGAAAGTGCTTTAAATTATTTTTCCAAAAAAATAACAATAAGTTTATACGATCGTGGTTATTGCTATCGGTGCCAAGGGTACAGAGTAATACTCAGACTTGGGCTATTTCTAAAATTTGCTATACGTCGGTTGTTACAATTGTTATAAAAAAAAATAAATAACCAACTTAGTATTGTCTGTAAAATTAATTTACGCAGTCTCTCAAAACAGCTATAAACTATAAGCTATATAAAGAGTATTAGAAATACACCGTTAATAAAGAGCAGACACATTAAGGCTTCCAGATTGGAAACCTGCGGTACTCCTCAGGTAATGTGCAAAAGCTGCGACGTAAATCAATTGCAGTAAACATGTTCTGCTCGGCTATATAAATAGAAGGAAAAAAGCCATGTAACAAGCGACTAGAATCTTTAGTCCGCTATATCTGTTGCATATAATATTCCATGTTTCTACAGAAACTGCAATTACCTATGCCTGACAAGGTATAAATCGATAAAATTTGAAATTTTGGGGGTTAAGCCTGCTAAAATATATTGACAAATCTAGCGCCGCTTATAAAATATAAAATTCACAAAAAATTAAATACTTACCATTACAGTATGACAATGATTATTCAAATATGGATAGAAGTCAATATGATTAATACTTTGTATGTTGTATAGCTTTAATCACTAGTTGTTTCTACCGTCCACATGAAGATACAGGTTTTGCATTCAATAGATTTATTTCTCAACATAATATCTTTGTAGCTCTATACATTTAGTCTAGTGGTATTCCAACTTCACTAAGCCATCTAAAAAATAAGATTTGTCGAATTCTGCAAAATGGGCCTTTATGTTGAAAATGACCTTTTCATTTCAAGCGAACTGTTTTCCGCCAAACCGTTTTGTTTTCAAGTTTGGGAAAAGAAAGAAGTCACAGGGAGACAAAACGTGCACGTATTGTGCTTGGGGCACCAATTCGTACCGTAACTAAACTAGTTTTGATATGATAGAGAATTTTTCTTTGCTCTGTGAGGTTTTTCTTCTTTAGTTCAGCATCAAATAAATCAGCATAGTACTGTTCTGCGACTATATTCTTACCAATTTGTCGATTGACTTTTGGTTTCTAGTGTGAAGTGATTCATGTCACGCATTGCGCTTACGTATGACCAATCATTGCTCTGAAGTTTTCACGCGATTCTACGCTGCATCTCTCTAGCTTTCTTATACACAAGTTTTCGTGAAAGACGTTTTACAAACGTTCAAACGAATATGTTCAATCTTATAGTTTTCACCCGGCAGTGTGTTAACAAGATATTATTAAATTTATTGATCATATCGTTGGTAGTCATCAGAATGGCACGACCTACCCGTTCTTTATCAAAGACGAATGTTCGGTTACACCTAAATTCATTAACCCAGTATCTGATAGTAGTCACTGACGGTACATTAAATTTTTCTTTGATTTCTGCACACGTTTTTGAGTCCGAAAAAAAAAGAAATCAAATCGCTGACAGGTGTTTTTCTTTTGTCATAACTTCACAAATATATAAACTTGCTCGCTTTCAGTAACTCCCAAAACAGCACTAATCGATGAATGCATTTAACTATGTTGATCCCTAATCTATTACTAAAGCACCAATCGACAAGATAATTTAAGTTATGCTTCTGAATAGAGGAGATAGATCCGCACATCATCCGCGTAAGCAAGCACGTGACAGTCAAGACCCTCAAGAAGATAAAGGTTATAAAAAGCAAATATATAAGAACAGAAACCGTCGCAGTAAATGTAGTTTTGTCGATTACTAAGGTAGGAAGGCGAAGAGAAACTGCGCTCATACCGAAAGCACTAAGCTTTGATAACAACATTCCATAGTTAATAGAATCGAAGGCAGCAGGCAACTTCATATAAATCACATTAACCTGCCCAAGTTTATTTAGCTGTTCAGGAATGAAATGCGTAATGGTCACAAGATTAATGATTGTTGATATGCCAGGAAAAAACCTATGCTGATAAGACGATATAAACCTGCCGATATTCATTATTAGGCACGAATAAATTATTTGTTCGAAAGTCTTTGCAAAATTCGATAAAATTCCAATAGGTCTGTAGGTTTCAACATCTGAATCGTCTACCTTCTTGAAGATTGGAATGATTCGTCCAAGGTTCGGGAAAGGTAGCAGATTAAACAGAGAGATTCTTACAGCTAGCAGCTGTATTGTGCATCAACACGCTAGGAATAGAATCATCTCCCGCTGTAAAATTATTTGGAAATTTGTCTTTAATCTTTATTAAGTAATTTTTAGCAAGAGGCAGAAGATGAAAAAGCAACGTACTGTGGGGAGTCAAGGGTGACATCATTGCAAATCAAAAAACTAGGAGTATTGGTCTCTCCTTTTTTACTATTTATGGACTTAAATAATTTCCCTAATAGTTTTCCTAATCATTCGTAGACATTTTGAAAACGACAATGATATAAAAGATGATATGAGTAATTAACACGATACTATCACCTCTGGCTATTATCCTTAATCCTATCCTATCCTATTAGATGTCATATAAGCTTTATATGACATCTAATAACTATCACAAGACACTAAAACAGTATATTGCTGTATGGGAATAGTTTCCTATATTGCATTTACCAGAAGCGTTCCGTTTTATTAGATACTTAAACTTTACCGTGTATAAAAGAAATATTCAAAAATAACTTGTGTTTGTGCGGAACGTGACTCGAAATACAAACTTCCTTACTAATATTTGCTAAAAGCAGCATCTGATTGCAATACATGCAGGTAATAAACTACATGCAGACCTTGTTATGTTAAACCTATAAGGTATATCAGACGATTTACAAACGAACAAATATATTCTAGTTGTCATCATTTATTTGCTGGAGAAACTATAGAAGTATAATTGCTATGGAAAGAAAGCGTAGGCCTGCTACTCCAGCCTTATTATTTCAGATTTTCAAATTCGTGCGTTCTAGCCTATTAAGATTTCACGTAAGTGTGTGTCAATTACGTTAATTACATAAAATTAATTGATTAAATACTAATTAGAAGGTTTTGAATAGTAATATCAACGCTATAACCAATACCATGATAAATAATTGATTCAACTGCTTGTAATCATCAATAGTGATTTAACCTTAAAACTGGACTTCTTCGAACTGGAACGTTTTTATACTTACTACAGTCTGCAGCTTCAGTTCGCTAGACTGGTGTGTATCCATTTCCACCACAGATACCATCTGAACAAATCACTATTTTAATCGCCGTATAAGTTGTAAAATTTCAAAATGCATGTTTAATTCCTAGATGTATGTAATACTGGTTGCAGATATACCCTGATATCTAGCCAGACACGATATTTTAATATCAATGCCAAAATGCACTATCAATTAAATTATTTAGAATAACTTTCGTTGGTTTTTCAATGATAATTCAATTTCCTTGTTATTATCAACGTTGAATTTAATTGGGTTAGTTTTTTGTGAAATTTTTAATTAATAAATATTTTCGCTCTATGTATAGAAATTTACATGCCAGTAAAACGTTTGGATACTAATTCGCATGAATTAGTTTCGAAATTAACACAAAATTTTATTGCGAAGAAACAGAGTAGAGGGCCTTTAGGCTTTGTGTTACTTTATTCGCACTCTAGTTTTAAAATAAATCAACCAATGACCTTAAATCTGTGAAGTAGAATGAGCACATAGTTTCTTAGTTATTATTAAACTTATGTATTGTTCTCCTTCACAAGATTTTCTATTTAGTGGATAGTAGCATCCGTTCAAAAACAGAAATGCAACCAGTTAAGTACTTTGTTTACAGAATGATTTCTCGAAAGTAATCATTCGTGTTACATCGATATGCACTTGCATCAAAGTATGCTTCTGTAAGATACATACTTACCTACTAACCAGTATAAGAATAAGACTTCCACTTGAAGCATTATATTTTCTACGGCAAGTATTACAACAGTAAACCAATATTTGGACACTGAGAAACTAATATAACTTTTAATCATGGAAGAACTTCCCATACGCTTCTAAGAACGTCAAATGTGGGTGCGCTCCTTTCTTCTCTCCAGACATATAATGTTTTATTTTAAACTAAAAAAAAAATAGTATCCGTTAATTTTCATCAGCATTGGCTTAAATTAATACATAAGGCAAGTATTTCCCACGTTCTGTAGAAATATCTGCGCATACTAGATTTCTTCGACAGTTAGCTCCACTACCAACATGTAAATTATGCATCATCATTAATGGATAATTGAAAATACAGTAGCTGTGCAAAAGCTCAAGAACTTATCGGCAGCTAACACCAGCAGGCACAAAGTTAAATTAATGTAAATTAAATTCGCTCATGACGTCTGCCTTGTATTGGAATGAGATAACTACTTAAACTTGCTATGACGCTCACAGTGTAACTTGACAATATCTGATGCGATGGCGGGTAACTCTCTCTTTTGCATTAACGATATTTTACCGGCCTCTGTAATTACTGCAAACCAAAGATAAATCTTCGATTGGTTACCTTTTATTGTAAATTAGAAAAACAGAAAGCAATCTTAAAGTGGTATGCCTCTACTACTACTTCATGATACATCGGAGAGATATTTTTGTCATTTATTTGGTGTTCAATATGCAATTGGAAGTAAATATTTATATTTATTCATAACTAAAAACAAAGAACGTATTTTTGGAGATATCATAACTTATTTAATTAGTTATAGATTGGATATCGACCATTTATATAATGAATTTGCATTAGAACAATTAAGTTTGATAAAATTTGCAAAATACATAATTTCAAAATAAAGTTATCTTTTGTCATTTTACAATTATACCTTGTTACTTAAAGCTATGCAACCCTAGGTAGTAATTATGGTTTTCTAATAATAAGTAATAATTTTACACAATGCATCGTTTAACTCTGCAGCAAAGTATTTTTAACAAAGACACCAACAAAAGAATTTCATTTTATAGTTTTCTACCATCGCTAAAGTAAGTCAATGATTTATAGACGTCACTGTGTATGTTACAATGTGTAATGATTAAAGTAACAAACACTACTCAAGTCTACTCATTAAACAGCACCCATTTAATATAATTAATAAACGTGGAACCGTTGTGTCGTAAACATAACTCATATAATGTTTAACATACATGTGTAAATTTTGTTTTATTGTCCAGCCTTTTGCTCCATCATTGAAGACGTTTGTCTTTGATGACGAATGTATTACTTTCTACGTATTTGTAGAATGTTAATTAGAAAATGAACAAACAAATAGTATCTGAGCTTCTTCCGTACAATATATTGTGCATAGATAGAGATAGAAGAAGTGAAAGAAATACTCTTTTCACTTACTAATTTTGCACTAACCGAGTGCTTTACGGTTGGTTATATAATGATAGCTAAATTAAATAAAAACCGTGTTTTAGAAACCAAATTAGTAGCACTATGAATAATTGTTCAGGGGAATTCCTTACCTATTATCATGCTTATAGATTTTACTAAGCCGTTCTACTACATAAATCTTGGCGCTGTTTGAAAAATGCTGGTATATATGTATTTGAGTTCCTAGAAATATATATCTCATCAAGATGCCAACTACTGCACAAGCGATATTTAATCGAAGAAGTTTATACGGGGAAGGACACAAAACAAGAATGTATCGTGTCTCTGCTGTTATTTAATATATCCCTAGATTACATTCTTGGGAAAGATGAAAAAGTACAGAATCATGATACAACAGAAAACTACAAAATCATTTCAGTAGTAGTGTACGTAGTAAACAAGTAGAAATTTTAATTATAGTATAATATATATATATATATATATATATATATATATATATATATATTATGTATTATTAAACTGTTTTTACAACCTTTTGATCAAGATCTATTATTATTGATTATTACATAAAAAAAAATAGATCTTGATCAAAAGGTTGTAAAAACAGTTTAATATAAGTATCCTAACTGATGCAAACTACAACCATTAACAACCTACATATACCGGGTGAAAAGCTACGAGCTGTTGATCGCTTTCTGGGCGACTGGAAAATGAATAGAATCTGGCTTCATTTGAAACGAATAATGTATATCCAGCGATATATCCCCCTCACCTCCCAGCACTACGGAATAAGCGCTTCATTCATCGATTTAAATTGGAAAGATCTATGTGAGAATAGAATTTTGTAGGTAGTTAGACAAGGGTAGGGAATACCGTTAGAGAGAGCTAGCATACTAATACACAATCGCCCCGCAGAATAGCATCAGTATCTCTAGACTTTGTTAACTTATAGACATTTTGTTTCATCCTCCTCTTGCTCATAATTACGGCTATCGACACGTCGTAAATAGGTCATGGTATATAGGGATTATTGGGGAGATCGTTGCACTCTTTTGGACACGGGTTTTTAGGTAAAGGCGTTACTAATGATCTCCGCAGTTCGGGGTAGCACGATGTAATGAGACACTGCTTGATAATATGAATTATGTATGGCAGAAGAAATGGTAAGCAATGCCTGATTAGACTTATGCTTATCAAATCAAATCACACTGCTATGGATTTTATAGACATAATTATCTTTAATACCTCTGATTCTGCGGCTAATTCGAATTCAAACAATTTGTGGCTTGACCTTCGTTTTATAAAAATCCAATAGATCTGCGTCAGATATACCTCCTTTACGAGCTACAGAAATGAAAAATCTATTAATATACATTCCTTAATACAGGAGGAATAATCGAATCTTTGCGGTGACAGATACTTATTGGTATAAACCTTCCCAAGTAAACCAGAATGACCATCTTTTAGTGAATATTCTAACTAAACACGTTTTTCTCTACGAATTGATGAAGTTATTAGATTACGAAGGGATTTGTATTAATGCCATTTTAACTGAAGCTTAGTTTGTTTGAATTCGTTAAGTGGGTTATTTCTGTGACGTATCATAATTTTAATCGTATAGAACAGCCATGATTGTGGAAGCTTTTTGAATGGTTTTGTTTTACTAGGTGAGTGACATTTAAGCCAATAGTACCACTATTACTTGTAACGAGGACAGAATCGATGAGCACATGATTAGTTAAAATCATATTTGCCTTACTTATTCGCGTTTATTGTATAAGTACCATTTCGTTCTGATATACAAAAATAAGAACTCGAGATATTTATGTTTGTTTTAAAAAGCAACAAGAGAAAATCTGGTATATTACGTGGTACACCTTAATTATAGCATTTAAAAATGCAATGCCTCAGTCAACAATACAATACATTTACAATTTCTTTTCTCATGAATGGCGGTCCTCTACATTTCCGTTTACGAGTTGAAACCGTACTCTGGCTCGCCCACCATCGTCCACAACATCATTACACCGAGAATAATTTAGTATGCGATCTTCCGGTATCATTTTACGATATTCTTCGGTTCGGAACACGGAGCCTTAATTACCGATCTCTCGTCCTCAATTAAGTCAGTGCACGTGGGATCATCTTACGGAGCCGACTCTCGACCCGTCGGAATGAGAGGCGACGTGTCCGCGTGAATAGGTATTTTTAGCGTATGTACTTAGTCCTTATCTTTGGCGCGCACAACAATGTTGGGCGAACCTAATAAAGCAGAAACAACCCGTGGATGACGGTCTACAGTGAGGATTATTGAGGAGAGAATGTTAGTTTACGTAGTTTTCAGATATTCATTTATTAATATTTTTTGCAAATGACGATTTAACTTTTTGAAGCAACACATACTTTCGGAGATAAGAAATATTTATATAAGGACTGACCTTAAATTTCTTCATTATAAAAACCAACCTAAATATTGACGATTCAATACTTATTCGTTGCCCCTTAATTGGCTTTTACGTCTTTCGTTTTTCTTTCTCCGAATGAAAATGTTCTTTGCTTTGATTACATCAGAAATGATTTCCTGCATCTAATATTGTCATAAAGGAAGGTGAAAATGTTAAAATTTGACATAACATGAGTGTAATATGGAATTTGAATCGCGCATAATATAACGTTCCACTGCAAAAGATGGCAAGAAAACGACTTTGCAAATTGTTAAAGTGCTTGCAAAAGATTGCTTTTTACAAATTTACTCTAAATTGATTGTCATAAAAACTACTCAGATTGAGTTTTAACTATTTTTGTTAATTTCTTTATTTTGAATTCCAGAATGCAGATCCAACTATGTACATATTTGAATACATTCCTATTTCTAGTCTGCAATATGTTTTATTCTACTTCTTAATTAAGGTAAGATTATGACTGAAGGAATACGTTGTAAAATCTGTCACGTCCCGATTTTATACGATCTTTTTTATTCATCAATGTTGTGTGGTTTGAAAAATATCAGATTTTGAACACAGCAGAGTGCCATGAATACTTTTTAAGTCGTTGATCAATAATACTTATTTCTTATCTCTCATGTTCTTTAGTATCAATCCTTCTTTTGTCGGAGAAATACACATATGGTGGCAATTCTTTAATTGCTAATTTGTATAGTTGAAAACGGCAACGAATAAAATTTTAATTCGGGGTTGTTTAATCGATCGTACATAAACTAAAGCTGCCATTAATAATCGAACAGCACAAAAGTGGTTCAAAAAACTTTCTTCGGGAGATCAGCTTAACGGATGAAGCGCCCTCTGGGATTCAATGTGAGTGATTAAACCATTCGGTTGTGCCTTCGTCAACTAGAAAAAACGTGGAAGTTAAGGAAATGACTTCCACATCAATTGTCAACTGATAACAAGTTAAGTGGGCTTACCATTTCACGCAACAATGAACCATTTTTTGATCGGTTGTTAACCTGGGATGAAAAGTGGGTATTGTGAACAACTTCTAAGCATTCCTTCATCTACCATCACTGCGAACCTGTATTGTAAACAGCTTCAGCGAGTACAAGCAGCACTCATCCATAAACAGCCTTCTTTAGTCAAGTGGTCTTACAGAATAACGCCAAATCGTATACCGCAAGATTCATCAGGAAAAAAATTTCTGAACTTGGCTGGGGAACGTTACCACACCCTCCATATTCTTCTGACATTTCGCCAAGGGATTACTACGAAGGTAGTAGTAAAAAGGTTTTGTCCCTCGGCAACTGTATGAGGCACAGACTGTTCAAAACTCGAGTTGATGTAATAAATGCAGTCCGTCAATTTGTTGGTTCATAATCCATACAGCTCCACAAAAGCAGTGTATAAAATTAGTATCATGTTCGTAATAGGTCATTGAGTATGATGGTAATAATTTCGATGAATAATAGTGCATTATTGTTTCTTAATAAATATGTTTATTTTACCATAAATAAACGCACGAATTTATGTGGTTATCTGATACTAATGAATGTTTATTATTAATGGGCCTCTTATTATAAAAAATATGATTATTAAACCCTGTAGTAGGTATTACTATCTCTACTGATACTATAATATCTAGGGATCCAATAATAATCATAACACGTGTGAAGTATTCTGTCGATACTCAATTACTTGTAGTATATAACGAATTCGTGGTAAAAAATGTCACTTTCGTATGAAAGCGATTAGACTGTTGTTACGAATTCAGTACTGCAGTAAATCAACAAGAAATGTTCAAATGATAGTACCACCTCATCGAGTTATCCCTAGAAAACTTGTTTTTGATAATAACTGAAAGATGTGGAATTGAATGAAGCATGGGATTACAAATAAAGCACACAGATTAACACATACCATACAATAAGCACCGTAACAAATAATTAGCAATAAGCAATATGTTCTGCAATTGTTGTTAAACACCCACAAAACAAGTATTAACAATCTGAATCAGCTAGACTAAACATTCACAATATTACGTAAAGCCTTTCGAGAAACGATGTGCGTTGCAGCGTGAAAATGCTCTTCTGTAAAGAGAATAACCGTTCAGTGTGTAGTGAAGTAACATTTGGGTGACTAAAGTCTTTGAACTTAGTTAAACAAATCTGTGGAAGTACTATTGCTATAAATTTATCTTAATGTACCATCCCAGTCTGGACGCCACCTTGAATTATGTAAATTCTAGGGTAAGGTGCGCATTACATACTTGATAGGTTTAATAATAATAATATTAATAATTCTGGCTTTCGAACCCCTCAAGATCTTTCGCCAATTATAAAAAACATCGGCTAGCAATGAGCTACTATCACGCCTACGCCTGCTGTACGTCTTACGATATTCGTTCTCAGCATTCGCAATGGAGATAACTTCAATCCTGAGAAACGCCGGCTGGGTTCGAAACCGGGACCCCGAGACTGATAACCAAGTATTAACATATAGCAGCGAGTCATGGACAACCACGAACAGAATCAAAAGCAAAGCCACAGACATGGAAATGAGATTCCTAAGAAGAATTGAAGAAGTAACAAAGAGAGATAAAATCAGAAACACGAGGATCAGTAAATATTAAGCCAATAGAAATAACCATAGAGAAGGGATGACTTGGACGTATACACAGAATGGAAGAAGATCGAATAACAAAGATGATTTTTGAAATCGAAACAGAGGGCAAAAACAGAATAGGTAGACCCCGAAACACCTGGAAAGGACAAATGTGTAGAACATTGGGAAAAAGGAGTGTGGGATGGATTGAAGCCAAACAACTGGCTCAAAACAGGAAACTGTGGAAGACAAAAATAAGAGAATGGTAGTCCGACACCACAAGGTACAAATGATGTAGCATTTAAAAAATACGTTAGAAATAATACGAGAAAAGAAATGAATATTGCCGAAATCCTTCGGAAGATCTAGGAATAGTTAAAAACTAGTGCGTGCGTGTAGGTACCATCTCCAGTTAAGACTTAACGAGAACTCGTCAAATTTAATTGTTTCTATTTACATACTTATAATTTATTTATAAAAAAATAGTTTGTCAAGGATTGCGTTAGGAAATTGGTTTTATTTTGCATAAAAAGCCCTTTAAAGATTTCATAATGTTTTTTTTTTTTTGTAAACTGCTTACTTGATTATATTATATTATTGCTTAGTTTAAAGCAAATAACCGACTCGATAGAATAATCGTCTGTGATTTTCGTAAAGCCCAAGAACGTAACCGTAAGACGATTACCTACCTTACGATCACCGTAATTTCTGCATTACGGATAACGCTATGCTATTACTACGAACCTGGCTAGCTGACAAGTGTAACCGGCCTAGTTATATCTGTTGATGGTACCATTTAAACAGAAAATAGCCTCACCAAAAATATTATTGAATGAAAAAAGTAAGGACTCTTTCCAATTTCGCAGCTAATTTTTTTACAATGTTTAAGCCTTCTATTGAAATTGTCTCTTGCAAGTTCTTGTACATTATGCATCTTGTATATGTGGTGTTTATGTTTTCGCAAAATAGTACGTACAGATATTCCTGAAATGTTTGTTCAATAGTTTATATGTTACTCAATCTCGTGTTCGTACAATCTTACTACCCACAGAAACAACAAAAGACAATGTTTTTTTGCAAAAATGTTTATGGATTGTATCAATATAGGAAATTAAGATTACTGCTAGTATGAATAATAATGTATAATGTGTTGTTACTATAAAAATATTAACAATTAAAAGAAGAAACAGAAAACCTAACAAATCCAAAGTTAAATTCGTATTCGTACGATCTGCCAAATTTTTAAAGGTATACATATATTAATTAATTGAATAATAGCGCGTACGATTTCCTTGATTTTTAACAACTTCCTTTAATCTTCCTAGCATTGACTGCACTAGTCCTTTCCTATTTTTTCGGAGGAAATATTATTCCATTCGAATAATAGTTTCCCTCAACTTATTTCTATTACAAATATGATATATTTTAATTTGTGTTTCTACTTCAGCCCTAAGATTCTGGATGGAGTTAATGTCGGCGATTGTGGGGTTGTTTCCATAACTTTTAGGCAATTATGTAGTGACCATAATCCTGCTGCTTTGGCTTTATGTTTGGGATCATTGCCTTTGTTATCTCCAAACAATGTTCCACTTCTTTTTAGATGCCGAAGCCTGCAAATTTTTATTGACAAGGCTTGTATTTGCTTGGCGCCATACAATTTTTTTACTCTTTACTCTAACTGGAAGGTACTAAGTTTGCTTTCATCCGTGGATATCACGCACTCCAAGAAACCATAGGTTTTAGATGCATGCTCTTTGGCAAACTTTAGACGCTTACGTCTAGCAGCTTCACTAATAAAAGGCTTTCTTACCGCTGCACGGCGATGATAATTGTGTCTTCTTAAAACATTGCATATTGTTTCCTCACATACCTACTTGTCAGCGTCACTATTAAATTTTGGCGCGGATATTTTCGGATTTAACCGTACTTCATTAAATATTTCTCACCCATCACGTTCGGTTAATATTTTTCTCTTACAATTTCTTGGTTTGTTTTGTATTTTGTTTTATGTTTTAAATCATTTTTTTATTCATTATAAACTGTAGAGCAACTTCGATTAACAAACATCAACATCGTAGTGGAAAACTATTAGTTTTCGCATGTCTCAGACGTTTCTTTACCTTTTCTTCCCATTTTGACAAAATTTCTCTTAACAACAAACTTACTCTAACTAATAACAAGTTCTTCAATACTTATTTCATTTGTTTTATTTCTAAGAATATGCGATATTTCAGATTTCAAAAAGCAACGGAGTTCTCTGTACGAATACGAATTTGACTTTGGATTTGTTAAGTTTTTTGTTTCTTATTGTTGTTCTTTGTTGTGTCTGTGGATACTAAGATTGTACGAATACGAGATTGAGTAACTGTATGTCAGTTTTAGGAGATTTTTTAATATTTTGCTAACCGTAGATATGTTAATTGGTAAACGTTGAACATGCGGGTCGTTAAGGAAGCTGTTAGAAATACGTTTGTAAACGAAAACAAGTTTACAATTATCCTAAAGAGGATATTAAGAGCCTATTAAATTCGCAACGCGAAATCCACACTGTCATTAAAAAATATTTACTTGAAAGTAATAGAAAAATAATCAAGTTCTACGAAATTTTAAGATCATTAGTAGAGAAGATTTTACTGACCCTGTACAAATAATGTAACATATGTGGCTACTTTAATATTTTAATCTATGTATTCGCATTACTTTACTTCATCTCTCATATGCATATATTGCAATTATGTTTATAGCTAAATAGTTGCCATATACATTCATTTACCATATGTAACAGTAAGTTATTTTCTTTTTCTAACGTATGCTGTATTATTGTAACTAAACAGATAAATAAAAATTATTGTTGTAGTATAAGTTTTGATATGTAACATGTTTTCTAAGATAACTATAATACTACTTTGACAACTAACTGTTAAAAATTATAAGTGTAGTTTTAAATCTGCACGCTTCGTTTATTTTTGAAAAATAGTAAAGTATTAATTTCTGAAGAAATAATTTGAATATTTTTAACTACGACAAATAATGAATTCAAGTGCTGTGTACATACATGTGTTGTATTGAATCTAGAACCCTCATCTGGAATCTGATTAACTATGAAACACATAGAAACAGTAATGTTAAACAAAGAAAGCCACTACTAAACTTTTACATGTTTATTTGGATTTGTTACTTTAATACAGTAAATTACTAATAGGATAATTGGAAGTGGCATTGATTGCACCATATGTTGAAGTGATTTACTCAATTTTACCAGCAATAACTTTTTATAGAAGTGCATGTAATAAGATTTCTCCTAAAGAAAAAGAACGACTTACGAGGGAACACAGGCAATTGTGTCTCACTGATTTAAATGAAACTTGGTGGATTTATAGACAGATGTAGTATAAGAATAACGTTAACTTTCTTAACTGCTAAATCCCCGTTTTCTGGGGCTGCAGTACCCTATCAGCAACACTACTCCTGTTTACTTACTTTTATACCTCCACAACTGTAAGATATCTAAAAAAAATAAGATAAATAATTAACTGTTTTAGTAATACTAAAGGATAGCAACAATAGTTTCCTCTCAGTATTATTGTTTACCGGCAACAACCCTCATCCCTCATATTTATTTTAAATTTGGAAATTTTTAGTTTCTCAGAAAATACAAGAGGTTATGTGCAATTCATTCGTATAGGTTCTTCCACATTGCTTTGTTAATTTTTCGAAAACACGAAAATACATTCAAAATACTGTGTACTAGTAACCTAATTATTTCGTTACACGGATCTATACGATCATTAATGCATTTTAAATTTTTAAAAAGTTTAAATTTCAATGAATATATACGTGTATATATACATATCCATGTATGCGTCGAAACCAAGAAAGGTGATATCAATGTATGTAAAACTTTCTCTATTAGAATCCTTGTGCTTAGTGAAAACGCCGATTCACTGAGGATATCATATTTCAATTCTGTAAAAACATTAAATTAATTGTTTCATACCAAGGTTCTACGATAATATTTTTGTAGGAATGTGTAAAATGACACCCATTTGTTAGTTATTTACTTTTATCACACTAACAAGAATAAAAGCAAATGTAACCGTGACCATTATCTATCACTAACACGCTGATTCCTGGCATACATTATATATCGTATGTAGTATAAATGCAGATTAATTCTGAAAATATTAACATTTGCAAATGAATTTTATATTGGAATACATATCGTACATTTACCAAGTGGAATGCATTAAAACGAAAACAGACCGTGTAATACGTTTAAATAACCGAAATTGCGGCTATAAAATGGACATATGTACAATAAAATTGCAGAGTAACGAACAACGCCAGAAGTCTAGTGAAACGATAGTTTACCGGTATGTTCCCATCTCCGTCCTTCATTTGAGTACGGATGCAACCAGTCTCCATTTTGGCGTTTTGGGAGCCACAAGGATGTTACAAGGTCGTATTGTCGTAACACATAACGAGTACTTACCAATATACAAACGCAACACGCGTATACGTAGAGACACGTTAAATAAAAAAGGAACCCTTCTTCGCATTGTAGAAGAGAGTGGGCATATAAGAACTAATGTTCGCTAATGCAGTCGCTACCAGACGACTGAATCTAAAAATTATTACTTATGCGTAAAGAATGTTCTTTCAGCAATATCTTATACCAATGTATACTGCTAGGAAATAATCATTAGGGTCTAAATTAATTGTATACGATTGATAAACAAAATTTACCTAAATAGATGTGTTTATGAACACAAACATCTTCGAATTATTTGCTGAAATAACGTACTACTAGATAAAGCGATATATGTACACACCCGTTAAATTACGACAATATCAAATAATTTAGAAAATCTGATTTAAGAAATTTTATTCTAAATACCCAGCAACTTCGATATTGTGTGTAATTTTAGCAAACGGTGCAAGTATATTTTTTCATTTGCGAGTAAGAAATTGATGCACTTTTGTTTGCTAGTGTTGTAGGAAGTAAATGATGTACCGCAGAAAACGAAGAATTCTTGGCGGTGGAAGCTATCAAAGTTAAAATTCAGAAAAAAACTGTAAGCGTTGACAATAATTGCAAACGAGATTGCCATCACAGTAGCAAATCGAAGTCAGGACAAGTGGTATGGAAGGCATGTTAACCCTACTAGACACCTGACCGGTCTTAACACTGCTAAGCAGAGCATAATCCTGGACACTTTAAACAATCTAGCGGCATGGTCTTATCTACTCTCCAAGCTAGCTTATAACTAAGTGGTATTTATATAAACAAAGCATAGTAATTGCTTTTAAAAAATATGCCCGAAAGAGATCTGATAGATTTCTAATGGTTCACAATTGCCTTTCAAAAATATGGTAAGGAACGGTCACGTGCTTTAGTGACATGGAAACTTGTGAATGAGTTATGTCATCTCCATGAGGAGCTAAAGACTGTACCATTCAATACAATTTTCAACTTCAACCGCCTCCAGAAAAATATTGGTATCTTGCGGAACAAAACGAATAGGGCGGGACATGAAGCACTTAAAAATTACATTGTCCCTAATGTTCTGCACATCGGCCTAGGTAAGATTTTATCTCCATTTATCGTGTACAAAGTGGGCAGTTTGTATGAAAAGTGGCGTACCAAGGAGCTAAGTATGGCGTGAGTAGGAATGGTTGGTTTGAGCAGCTGTTTCGTAAAACTTTTCTTCCTTTTGTGAAAAAAGTACATGAAGAAAAATTTCTTATTGTTGATAGTCTTGATTCTTGCCTTACACCTGGAGTCATAATTCCGTGCGAAGAAAACAATTTTTATTTCACAATGATTCTAGCAAAATCAATATAATTGGTGTGACCGTTATATGTTGCGTTCTTTAGGCAATTGAAGAACTATTTTCGCAATGTATGGGAATCTTGCAGAAAGGGTAGTAGAATAAAAGAAGCAATTGGCTACTCTTTTACCTTATTTATATAGCAAAGTAGTTGTCAATACTAAGAACAAAAGCGCACGTTTTGGCTTCAGAAAAACTAAGTTAGTTCCGTACAATACAAAATAAATTCTTCAACAATTTCTTCTACGACACTGAAACAGAAAGTTCGATTTGAACACAAGAGACTTTTTAAAAGACAAACGCAAGAAAGAATTTCAATAAAGCGTGGCAAAGATGTCATCTCTAGTTGTGTAAGAGAATTCCGCGATTCAGATGTAAGAAGCAGTATTGTTAAGCCAAGTAGATTTACACGATTTGCACGAAAGAGGGACATAAATAGAAAAACGACGAAAATAACCAGCAGTCTGTGGCACTTTCAGAACAATTTCTTATTGTGAGTGGTGAGGGACAAGAGCCAAAAGCTCCAGAAGAAACGCGAAAAAAGAGGATTACACATGATGAACAGTGCAACAAGTTCTAGTATGCCTGAAGACAACAACAATATTTATACCATTTGCAAATGTAATTACAGGTGCTACAAAGATTCGGAATGGATTCAACATAATTTGTGTGAAAAGTCAGTCTATGGAGTATTTCTTAAGCATGTGAAAAGTGTGAGGATGACTAGCATAATACAATTTGCTTTAGGATTTTTAATGACAGACAGAATTTATTTTAAATTTATTGTTTGTTTAAAAAAATGCATTTGTACAGACACAACAAACCGTTATACAGAAAAACCCATCAAAATATTTAGGGTATATAAAAATATAAATCCTTTAGCAAGCAGTAAATAGACATTGATTTTATGTGCCTTTCTCTCCCGTGTTGATCGCTCCTGAATAATATCCGGAGAATGAATCGAAATATTCAGTATTAAAGCATGGAAAAAAGGATAGAAAATTTTTTAGATGTTTCTCAACTTGCTCTTTTGTAGCAATATATTTTTTACCACACGTCAATTATAGGTTGATTATTCTCTAACACACATATTAGTCCCCACCTATTTACAACTAATGTGAGCAATATAAATGGAAACTAGGGGTAATATCAAAAGCAAACTCTATCACCTGTGGTACGGAATTAGACTTAAAATTAGCGGTAGATATAAATATAATTAGACATAGAAGACAAAGGTTTTCTACTTCATAGGAACAAAAATCGTCACGCTTTTTTGCACAATATTTATAACAATGGCCAGCGCGTGATAGAAGAGTAAAATGCAAATTACTTGCAAATGAAAATCCATTATATTTAAAAGCAGTCTGTATACGTATCTACTTCGTAGTTGCTGCATCGATGTCGAAGCGATCGTTGTTTAAAAATTGGTCGGATTGTCGTTGTAGCCATACAGTTGTCCATAGCATTTATTCCGTGCACTTACTTCGTACGTCTTTATCACGAACCGGTTTGGTCGGGCAGCTGCAGGACGATGTCGACGGGTAACAACGCTACACACGCACGTACACAAGTACGAAGGAATATATACACACACACATGCACAATTGCAATGCGCTGGCTGATCGGCCGCGAAGGCCTTGAGAAGGTCACTGCCTTGTCCCAGCCTCCACGGACCGTACGACCTGTATAAATCACAATGCAATATCGACGCCTCCGGTTTTGCAAAGCCAACCAGATCTGTGTGTTGTGTACACCAAAATAAAAACGTGTAGTAGTAGGTACGGGTACATGGTTATCGTTCTTGTTGTTGTATTGTTGTGGCCGTGTTGGCGGGTTTAAAGTTCAGGTCAGAAACCTCGCGCAAAGTTTAATCTTCCGCCTCTATACAGTTAAATCATTCACTTTTTCAGCTTTATTCTACTTAATATTACTTTGGTAATACCGGGTATTTTGTGAAAAAGGTGCTGACAGCTTAAAATTGAGGTGAATACTGCACATGTGTTGCACCAATGCTTGATTACTTAAGATTCCATTTCTAGAGGATATAAAAATTATGTAATAATGAATATTTGTTTTGTACAATATAAATTCGTTTCAAATAGTAAATAAACGTGTGGTATGTTTATGGAATAAACCGTTTACAATTCTATTTGAAAGAGTAACTTTATTCTTTTTACGAAATGGCCATGCAAAGCGTGATAAAGGTCAACTTATAATATACTAAACAATAGACAATTTTTTTCTAAATTTCATAATTTTCAGAATACACAACTGCATACCTAAAATAATGTGTTTCACCCCACTTGGAATTTATTTCAATTTTCTCGGCAACTGTATAGTTTTTTCAATTGAACAGTTGACCTC
Organism: Trypoxylus dichotomus; assembly: GCA_023509865.1. Classification (NCBI taxonomy): domain Eukaryota; kingdom Metazoa; phylum Arthropoda; class Insecta; order Coleoptera; family Scarabaeidae; genus Trypoxylus; species Trypoxylus dichotomus. The sequence goes on from CM042074.1 coordinate 46,825,086, forward strand.
CGTCATCGATAACGCAGATGTCTTCCGACAATGTTGCCAGATTACCGTGATGTATGGAGAGCCCCAAAATTTCATTATAAGGCCATATCTCCGTTAGTTAGACGGATAAAAATAAAATATAAAAAACGTTTTGAATTGTATTGAAAGACCAAGCACAGATTTTTAAAACAAACCGGGAACAATTCGTCAGATTATTTTATCCGTTATCATGCTTATTATAACAGCAGAGATGTTTTACTTAGCTCTTTTTAAGATAACTATTTTTACTTTCTAACTTGGTTCTTACATTGGTTCCTTTTGTTTGCTCCAATCCAGGATTTACCGATATCAATTAACTTTTAGAACACAGTGCTCGCAAGTGTAATGTATATATAAATCCTGGAAATTATTCTTTTCTTTGTTTACATTTTTATATGCATTTCTTAACGGAAAGATGTTAGATAAATCGCATGTTATTTGGTATTCACACCGTTAATACACTGTGTTCAACAATGATTGAAAGGTGTTTGAATTATCCGCGTTTTTTGTGTCGGAAATACATAGCTAATAATCAGTAGCGTCCTTTGGTAGTATCTATCCCATTGTTATTTCGATTTTCTGAATTTTTATTTTCATCTACTTGTTCATTATTTTACTTATTTATCATTAGAAAGGCTTTGCTTATTGCCACTTTTTTACAGCTGTATATTTGTGATCGGTAAGCAACGAAATAATCATAATACATTCGTGCAAATATAGTCAACGTTCGTTTTTAGGTTAATGATGGTTTTTACGGATCAGCACAACAAATTTATGGTTGAGGCATATTTTCGTTCGAGAATACGCAATCGTGCAGGGATATGAGATTATTCCTATCAACACTTCCATCAGCAATTTCAAGCAGAATTACCCGTAGAGTCTACGTATTATTGCTTTGTATAGCATGCTCGTCGTATAATAGACAGATTTCGCAAAACAGGGGGTGTTGTGAAAAGAAAATCTACAGGTCGAGCTACTGTTCTTACTGAAGAAATTGTTGATGTGGATCCAAAAACATCTTTACGTAACTTATCAGCCCAAACAAACTTATCCTGTACCTGTTATATCCTTACAAAATAACTGTGATTCGTGAATTGTTACCTTTGGATTTTCCCCGTCGTATCCAGTACTGTAAATCGTTCAGCGAAGCCTTAAACAATGACGATATCTTGGACATTACCTTCTTCAGTAACGAAGCATGGTTTCATCTTAGAAGATGTACAAATGCATAATGACTAATAGAATTTGGTTTGCAGAAAATCCTCATGTTTTCGTAGAGACTACATTCTCAGAAGATTGGTGTATGGTGAGCGATATCAAGAAGAAGAATCATTGGTTCTATTTTTTTCCTCAAAATATTGATGCCACTATGTATCAAAATATGATTTTAAATCCTCTCATTGAACAACCTCATAATGATGAGCTGCAACTTGGTTATTTCCAACAGGACGGTGCAACAGCCCACTAGACTATCTACAACAATCTTTCAGAGACTGATTGATAGACACCGCTGGCCTCCTCGATCAGCAGATTTGACCCTCTTGGATTATTTCATGTTTGGTTACTTAAACACTAAACTTCATTCTAACCATATCCATACTTTGGAGGAATTACAACGTACAACTGTGGAAGCTGTAAATGACATTGGCCGGAAGTATTACGCAATGTGTTCAACAGAATGAAACGAGGGGCGAATCTGGATTCAAATTTACATGGGGACCATTTTCAACAAATGTTTTGTAATTTTGTAGTAATTTTAAAGTACTTAAGTAGTGAATATATAAATATTATAGTTTTGTAATAATTTTCATTGAGTAATATAATCTGAAATTAAGCTAGAATGCAATTCAAAATATCAAAAATACAAAACAATTTCATTGTAATTGTCTTTCAATAAATAGGTACACTAAAATTGGTTCCTTTCTCATATTTTTATGTTACGCCTATGATATATAGTGTTTACAGCTTCAGAGGCGTTGACTAGTACTTAGCACCAACTTAAAGCAAGAACATAGAAAGCGGGAAATTCAAACGCCATTTCAATCATTTATATACTCCCTGTAGTATAGTAGATAGCCTGAAGTCATTAAACGCGATGCAGATTATAATTCCTCGACGCTTTGTATGCCACACGTCACTCTTGCAGGTAGATTTTCGACGAACTAATTACCCTACTGTTAGGATTGCTTCCAGTATAGATAATTTTAACATCGACCGTTTTGCACGTTCCTACGTCCATTGTCGCTTGTTGCGAAATATGTGCACTGCATGTATACTTTTATATAATGCACTTTGGTACTTCTAATATATTTGGATTATACATATTGCAACAAATTTGTTAATATATTAAGCACTGGGTTTTTTACTGGATTTTGAATCTCAAATAATAACATTTTAAGAATAGACCAAACGACTAAAAACTGCCGCTATAAAGAGTCTCTCCACTGTAATCGGGATTTAGTCCTATAGAATTGCTAATGGGCAGAAAACTTGAAACTGTAGGTCCAACTCCAGGACGGAAATCGATAACAGCTGTTCCTAACCGTAATCTTCTGGTAAAAATAGACATTAATAAGGTATAACGCGATAAAAGAGCATAATAGAACAACAAGTACATAATCCGATGTTCTGAAGGTATTATTACGAACGCTAGCGAAAACAGCAGAAGCTGGAAGTCTCGAGAACATATTCATCGGCGACTATAAATATGGTTCGCTCATAGAAGAGAACCAGTCGTTCACCGAACGTTGTACCGTGTCGCGAAATAAGATGAAGATATTTCTTAAAATATTCCATATAGATAAATAAAGTTACTTAGTCTGTTTTCATGAATAATTCGCAGTTTGTTTATTTCTTACTGTTTTTCTTTCAGTGTCTACTGTCTTAAATTAGAATTAGTATAAAGTAAGTAAATCATTTTATTTAAGCGATATCACCCAATATTTTCGTTAAAACAAAAATTGGAAAAACAACAAAAAGAATAAAGATGATAACCAGACAATGCAAATTAATTGACCTAAAAGCAACAGAATTTCTGTGTAAATTGGAGTAGAGAGATCAAGTTATAAACAGAGGAAGACCGAACTTCAGCAATGACTGAAGGTTGGGGATGGAAAACAATAGCAGCAATAGGTGAAGATCCAGAAAATCACCTGTTTAAAGTGGCCGGTGGACCAAACGAACCATATGTTAAGGAACATGGAAGACAAATTTGTGGAAATTTCTCGAAACATGAAAAATGAACTCATAGAAAATTCTAGAAACATGAGACAAGAACTCATAGAAAATTCTAGAGCGATGAAGGAACTCAGGGATATTCTAGAAGCATAGAAGAAAGACTCGTTGAAAATTCTAGAAGAATGTAGGAAAAGCACTAGGAATATTCTAGAAGCATTAAGGACAAATTAATGAAAAGCCCTAGAAGCTTGAAGGAGGAACTTATGAAAAATTGCGGAAATGTGGAGGAGAAAATCATGGAAAATTCCTGGAACATGGAAGAGAAACTTATGGAAAATTCTAGAAGTACAGAAGAGAAGCGTTTGTTATGCATCAGGGACGAAGTAAGCTACCCATTTTCGATGATAAAATGCCATTGCAGGAATACTTAACTCTACTTGAAACAGTTGCACTAGTAAACAAATAAACAGAGGCGATTTGCACTGCACTGCTTCAACCGATTCCTCTAACATAACGAATGAACTATCAAGTTAGAGAATTAGAGATGCACTTCAATGACAAACACATGGAAGAAGTCTATCATTCACAGCTAAAGAACTGTTATTAGAAACCAGGTGAAAGCCTACAGGAGTATAAAGCTGATATACTTGATTTAGTCAGAAGTGCCTACGCTACAATATCTGATGATGTGTATGAAAGTTTGGGAATAGACACATTTTTTATGGTCTCCTTGGTGGGAGAAAACAGCAGATAGAACGAGACTCTAACACAAACTCTCGAGTTTGAACCTGTGAAGCAATTCGCACGTGTCCGGGAGGCAGAATGCGATATCGCAGAATAGCTACCACATGGCATTGAAGAAATCTTTGCCAAGCCTCTCGAGAAGACGGGATTGAAGAGATCCAAAGGACAAGGCCCAAAAACCAAAACATCAAGGAAACCAAAAAAGACTAACAGGAAGGGGTACCTATCGACTACTGACACATCGAAGACATCTGTAATTGTTGCCAACCTAATAATTTCTTCATTCATGGACTTACCAACGGAAAAGATCTGTTACTGAATACTGTAGCAACAAATGACAATTCTTCGTTTTAAAAGAAACAGATTATTTGAACAAAATTGAACTACACACTACTACGCTGATAGAAGAGAGCGAGTCGTTCACTGTTCCGAAGTGTCACAAGATAAATATATGGGGTGGATAGATATTTTATATAGATGAATAAGTCATTTAGTCTTCGTATTTTCGTTAATAGTTCGTAATTTGCTTATTCGATATTGTTTATTTTCTGTTTGAATTTGAAAATACTCGTTGAAACGTAACAGTATGTACAGGGGAAATGGGAAATTTGTACATGAGCTACCCAGTATTGAAGACGAAAACATTTTATTAGAATTACTACGAAACTGTGACGATGTAGAAGGAAGCGGGCGCTTCTAGTCATTAATAACTGAGATGGACTGCTAAATGATACGAAGTGTATTTATTTTCTTTTTTGAAAGTAATCGGTCAGCAATTACATTCTATGCTTAAAAGTGCATAGTTCATTCATAAATTTACTTTCGAGTGGTATTATAATTAAATGACTACCATTAGCTAAATAGAATAAGGTTAAATTCCATATTTAGTCTTTTCCGCATCCTGAAAATAAGATTTCGCAACCTCTTAAAATACCTACTCATGTAATCGTAGAAAAATATGAATAGTGATTTGTAGGTATGTTATTGCATTCATAAAATCGGTAATCGGTACTAAATTCGCGAATGCATTGCCATAAAAGGATAATATGCGCCATAATTTCAGTATTTTAAAAACGTATAGTTGGGAACGTCCCCCACAACAGTAAGACTGTTAAGCGGGACCAATATACAGGTGTCCCAAATATGATTTCCAGTGTGAGGATATCATTTATTATAGAAGATACAGATTTAGTTCGTTAAAACGAACTCGTCATTAACAGAAGTTAGGCGTCCTTCATTATATGAAATTCGAAACTCACAAATGTATTTCAAAAATTATGCAAATGAAAAACAATAACTTATTTATCGCAACTAATATCACTTCATACGAATTTTGAATTTATTTAATTTTTCTTTCATTTCCTTTTTTTAGTTTTATTACTTTAATTTTTAAGTTAGCTCTGAAAAACAAACAATTCACTAATGAAGAAAAATATTTGCAAATGACGTAGCGGATGTTCTATGGTGAAGAAAAACCGATAAAAGATGGTTGTGACATTCGTCTCTATGTATACCTGTTGATTGCATTCCAGTCGACTGGAAAATGAATAGAGCACTGGGTTCACTTGAAACGAATAATGCATGTCTAGCGCTATACTTCCTTCACCTCGCAGTAATACGGAATGAGGGCTTCTTTGAACCGATTCAAATTGAAAAGAACGATGTGAGGATACGATTTTGTAGTAGTAGTTAGACAATGGCAGAGATTTCCGTTAAGCAAAGCTAATACCACACTGACACATAATCACCCTGCAGAATAGCATGCGTATCTCTCGACTTTGTTAACTTATACAAATCTTATTTCATCCTACTCTCAGTCACAATTACGGCCATGCACGCTCATGGTATATATATGTAGCGTATTTGAGGTTCTCGCAGGTATAGTATGCGTTGTTTTTCTCTTGAATCCTTCTCGTTCTTGAGTGTCTTGAACATTACCTTGTTAACGTTTCGGTGAGATCGCAGCTACCTTATTCTAATCAGTGCTCGATCACCATCACAACATGACCTAGAAGGAAGCAGCTACGATGCCACCGAAGCATTATCAAGGTTCTATCCAGCACACTCAAGAAACCCAGAGAATCCAAGGTATATATATATATATATATATATATATATATATATATATATATATATATATATATATATTAACATTTAAATCATTTATAATACCAATGTTTTTCTAAATTTATTATTCTGTATTTGATATTTTCTCCTTAGCGTATGATTCACGCTTTTACCTTGTTGTTGTTGTTGTTAGAGGCAAAGTGCCGTTAGGACTCCCTTAAACATGTGCAGTGGAGACGTAAACTCCACTATCGCTAACTACATATATCGTTTTTCGTTAGCATGCTTTTGTGTTTAATTATAATTTCTTCCATATTTATTTCTAAAAGACGTATAGTGTACTGTACTCACACATTTTTATCACATTATTAAAATAAGTATCGTCCCGAAATGAAACACACTATCTTCAAAATTTCTCGTACGAATGAATAATTTCATTCCATCAAGAGTGCGTTTACTGTGTGGCCTATCATATAGGTAAAGACACTGAGTTTAGTGTGTGTACCCCCGGAAACCACCTGATATAAAATAACGACTGTGTCAAAGTCACAGGTACAAAAGTACAGCTGAGCTTACGGCAACTTCACAGAAAAGTCAGCGCACCGTTCTGCGATACCTACACACTGTGGGGATGTATAAAAGGGTGGCAAAGAAAAAACCTCTCCTTACGACGTTTCAAAAATGGCGCCGAATGGCTTGGGCAATCGAAATGCGAACGAAGCTGGAAGAGTTTTAGCGGTCTGTCATTTTTTCAGACGAAAGCAGATACTGCCAATTCAGTGATGATGGTCGTACGTGGGTATGGAGACGTTCGTCACAGTAACTAGACGACAAATTTTCTCATCAGACGGTGAAATACGGCGGTGTGAACATCCTGGTGTGGGGCGCGATATGGTATGGTGGAAGATCGCAATTAGTAATCTGCGACGGAAATATAAATGCGGCAAAATATATCCAAATATTAACAGAAGCGCTACTACCGATATTCGACAACGCCATTTTATCTGAAGAAGACGCCACTTTTATAGAGGATGGAGCACCCTGCCACAAAGCAAGAACAACAACCACATGGAAAGAGGAACAGGGGATTCGGATTTTACCATGGCGCCAGGCCAATCACCAGACATGAATTCGATAGAGAATGTTTGGCACATAATCCAGACAAATATGGCGACACGACCCCGAAAACCCAGCTGTTACAGAAGAGTGGTTAAATATTCCAGAAGACATCATTAATCATTTAATAGATTCTATGCCACGACGACTCGCAGCACTTCACGCAAGTAAAGGTGGATCGACAAAATATTCGTCTAATTTAAAAATTTTAAAATATTTTGTATATATAACGAGAATAGAATCTTTTTTAATTAGTAGGTGTAGGTGTATATATATATATATATATATATATATATATATATATATATGTGATTGTAGCCATACGTAACCATTAACGAACTACTTCCGGAATTGGACCGTGTCATTATGAGATATATACAAAAAAGAAATAAGAGTAAGAGGAGAAAGAAAAATAATAAGAAAAAAAGAGATAAAAGAAAAAAGAATTAAAGGGGGGGAACAGAAGGAAAGGTGAACAGAACAAGAGAAGGAAAGAGAGACAGAAGAAAAAGCAGAAGAAAAATATGAGCAAATGTTTCACAATGCAATATACCTCGTTTGTTCGATATTCTTCATTGAAGCTGTGTTTATTACTAAATATTTTTGTTTCGCATTTCCAGATTTTAGAATTAACACTGAAGCTAATAAGGGATATTCGAATGTGGTAATTTAACTTCAATAGACTTCTTTAGTACTAACATAACCCCTTACTTCCAGATTCCAGAGAATGTCTTGTATTTCGTAGATCTACATTATAGTTTAAATCATTCCATTAAAGTAACTGCAATAGTGTCCCTAACTTTAGCTTTTTTCATTTTATCTTATAAGCAAAAGCGAAGCCTCAGGGGAAATTTGATCTGGAATTTTTTGTTTATAAACCATAGGATCTATTGAAGCGTCGTTATATTTTGAGACCGAAGTTTTGTAAAGTGTGAGCTACATATGTTTGCTTTCATTCGAATACAAAATAGACGTACATATATATATTCATGTCTTGATACAATGAGTATACTTATGTCACAGGTAATGTGTGTACATATACATAAATATGTTTCTTACATGAATATACCACATGAGCGACCACACTCATACTCAAGCGTTCTATACTAAAAATAAATTCGCGTATATACGTACATATTGGTGGAAGAAAAACTGTCACTCTTGCGGTACCCGCTAACTACAGCAGTACGATTCGTTAATTGTATTGCCATGTCAGCTTTAAGATATAGTATCTATTATTGAACTTTCTACGGTACTTCTACGGAAACTCAACGCGGTGGTGTGTATTCACGACTGTACCTTGTAAGAATTTGAAATTACTCAGGTGCGCTTTAACTATTTCTTTGCTTCATCTAGAGATAGTTATTTCCGACTTTGCGATCGTTTATCTTCTTTTAAATGAATTTAATAAGAGTTATTATCTCTCACGGCAATGGAATAGCAACCGCACTAATTGTAGGCGAACAGTTTCAAAAACTATTTGAACACTGTTGAAGTACTTCCTCATGTAAACATCGCAAATTGGATTTAAAGAACTTTTATTTGAGTTTAGACCGTTAAAGTAAGCAGAAAGGTTTTAGCGAATAAAAGATTTCAGGTTAGCTTAAATATTTACTGTAATTATAAGAAGAAATAACTACCTACATACAACAGGGGAAGCATACGTTTCAATAGTTGCACAAAATCGAGTAGGTTTATAATCGATTATATCATTACAACACTATTTTCGTCATACTTTACACAGCATCTGGAAAGTTAGTTATTATGTAAATAACATTAGGCTTTCACAGCCGCACGTATTTCCGGGATTGTAGGCTATGGCCTTGAATAGGTATATGTTGATGTTTCTCCAAATACTACCGCTGGCATCTTAAGGACGATGTTGACGCTTGGCTGGTCATCTGACTATTGGTACCATTTGTCAGACTATTCACTGTCAGTCCTTGCGGCGCGAATTCTTTGTGGACTATACCGCGTGAATTAAGAATCAAAATGTTGATAAGCATATGCTTGATTCGATATTTGCTCATTCAAGCTTTTTCCGGCGGCGGTAATGCAAGTGTACTTTGTCACTTTGTTTCAGGGTCGTATTCAAGTACCCATGATTCGTCATCAGTCGGCACTCTGTGCATGAAAATTGTGGATACATACAATTAAACACTTTAAAGCTAATCATTCTCATTAATTCTAAGACACCTCGTAGATCTTATTGGTCGATGTGGTAGGATTGGTCAAATCCCCACCCGGCGCTAAGTAGATAATTGTAAAATAATTATTATCGATATTTTGCCCCATATGTCAGTTTCATTCTCTACCACTACCACTACTTCAACATATTCAGAAAGGGTGGTAAATTGAAGAACCTTCCAACGTGATACGGTCTTGGCCTCATTGCAACCACCTAACCATACCGCAAATGTTTCGGCAATGTGATTGTATAGTTGCTGACCTTAATCACTTTCTGTTGTACCTCAAAGTATCCCGACCGAAATTACCCCTACTTAGTATCTGAAAGCATATAATTTGCCATGCAATATACTTATCGCAATGTATTCCAAAATCAACCCTTAGGATAAGTCTTGAAAACACTCCTCATCTTTAGTTCGCCAGGGAGCGTCACCTTACTTTTTGTTGTTTGTTTCCTTATACTGCCTGCACCAAATGATGTACTCAGAATCAACTTAGAGTATTTGTGAATGAGAATGTCTTATCTTGATTCCAATCAAGATTCAGTGCCTTTTATGCAGCGATTGCCGATATATTGGAGGGTGTACTTCACGCCAATGACCACAGTAAGGCTAGTGTTTTGGTCCTTTTAACATTTAGTAAAGCGTTTGAAATCATCCATTATAAAAACTTAACGCGTTTTACTAGAATACGTTTTCTCCACGGCATACCTCCAGGTGTGATACTTAATCCCCTTCTATTTTCTGTCTATACATCTAATTTGCCTTTTGTGATTCGACATTACCATTATCATATGGAAAAATAACGAACTTTGCTTCTTACAAAATTTCTATATTATAAAAATTTTGCATTTGTAAGTTTCTATAATAATTCTAACTTCAGATTAATACTAGTAAGACACAGTTAATGGTTCTTGGCCTCAAGCGCATACGTTAATTTGTTAAGTGTAATTTCAAAATAGGAATTAAGACGCAAATTATTGTTCCCACTGACATTGTGTAAGGCCTTGGTTTCTATTTAGATGTTTCTCTCAAATAGGGGGCAAACACTCCAAGCTTGATGCAAAGAACGTTTAGTCCTTTTCAAATCTTATATACTAGACATAATTTTTTATGCTTCTTCAACGTTTACAGCGTAATTTCTTAATGTTGTCAAATTTGAACTGTGTGATATCATATATTCTCCTTACGATACTAAGGAAGATTCTAAAAGAATTCAATGTGTTACTTTCGGTATTCATAAATTTCGAAGCACAACTCACGTTTATAAAGAACGTGGATTTTTGACCATGTGTAGTAGATACCCGTTGTACGCTCTTGACTTGAATACACTGAAAAGGGAAAAGCCGCCTTACCTATACGATAAAGTATACTTCGGATACCACGTACACAGAGTACATTTTCGTAGGGATAATCTGCTTTGCATACACATCGAAGTGAACATTTTAAAAGCTACTTCACTTACAGTATTGTCAACGTAATTAACAATATCTTACCTGTACCTACCAATTCCGACTACCAAGCAAATATTCAAACAGAATCTCCTGGCTTTCTTAGGAAATGTAGTTATGCTATTAGTAACAATGGAAGTAACAAAAACTAAATAACCACAAGTCGGATCTGACATATTGCGAACTTTTTTGCTTATTTTTTTTTGTATACACAAGGCTATAGAAAAAACGTACTTCTATTATTATCTTAATTTGTTAGTCATCCCGACAGATCTTGAGATATGAAATGTGAGATCTCATACCACACAGTTTTCATAATTTACCTCAACGGTAAACCTTATTGTAATACATAGGCGTACAGAGGTAACTGACTCAAATGTAAATAATACATATGATTGTTTTTCTATAACAATACATTCACGTAAACGTGATCGTAATTTGCTCTTACGCTTTCCTGGTTTGAAGAACAATGTCGCTGTAGCCTGATAGGAAAAAATCCTGAAGGAACAAAGACATAAACGCCAGAAGTATCTACGTTATTATTGCAATTTATATTAATTTTACAATTGTGCGCGTCAATTTAATAAATATTTAGATATGACAGGGGACGTAATCCAATAATACCCATAGTGGATCGAAATGGCTTAAAATCTTAATTGCATCTTATTATAGCGATAAAAGTAATTAATGGTTCACGGAATGCCATAAATCAGTGGTTCGTAATCTGTTAAAAGGATCGACGAAAGTGCGGCAAGTTGTACTAGAACAAAAAGCGCTGAGCACGCAGGAAAGATTTTATATTCAGTGCATAATAAATTGTTCAATGTAATTAACGAACTAAACCGCGATCGGTAATTAATTTAATACATGATTAGACGCATACAACTCTTTATCCTTTTGCTACTTCATTGCCGCGGGAAGGCAGATCGAGGCGTTTAGTCAATATCCAACAAAAATGCACAAGCTTCCGCGAAATTAATCGGTGCAGTTATTCAGGTTTGCAAGGCAAACAAAAATGGGCTTTCTTTTTTTTGCAAACAAAAACGGATAACTTTGACTACTAATTCTTTTTATGGAAGCTCGCAAATTTTTGTAAATGTTCGCTAAACGCTTTGATTTTCCTTGCAGCAGCAATTAAATTGCAAAAAGAACAAAGGCTGCGTATTGCACACCTCAAAGTTTCAACTTATTCTTAACTTTTGCCAGACAAACAAAATTACCAAATTTTTTCAAGCATTCATACTGTCACGGGTTCTTAGACAGCAACTTGACGGCGCTCAATAATCACTCGCAATAGACTTAATGATAAAGGAACTCACGTCAGGACTATTTGTCGAAGTACTCATTAAAATGTAGATGCCCAGCTACTCACAGTAGACATATGTAATTTATTATTAGTAACCTACGGTTAACTGCTCCTAAACTGCAACTACGAATCCTCTAATCTACACCAACCGAACTTCTCTCATGCATCCTATAACTTTAATACTTCGTTCACATAAATCTGTCGACCCATCGTTCTTAACCTATAAACTTATAACCTACCCAAAATAATACTATTACGCATTAATCTGCATATTAGTATGTTGTATGGTGTCACTAAAGGTGTGGATGTGTACCAATCGGTATATTACATGGACTGTAATAGTATTGTTACTATAGCTGATTGGTCATATCATCTACATTTTGAAAACCCTGCGAAAATTCCATTATACTGTCGGCAGTATAATAAAAATTAATTCGGATACGATTTGTTCATATAGCTATTGTAAAACGTCTTTGAGGTAAAAATTCAAAATGCGCAATCCCATTAAAATCGAAAAAAAAATACAGTGAGCGTAATTTTGTCATGGGATCGAGACTCACATGGTTTTTTGGGCGTGAGATCATTTGTTAATCAACTGTGATGATTGAAGTCTTGTCCCAACGGATCTTCAGTACAAATGATTCCTCGTCGCTCGCCTGCTCAGAAGGTTGCTGAAAGATATCTATTCGATTTTCCTTGTGCTGTTCAGTCATCAAATGAGAAACAAGCTTAATTGGAACTCAATTCATGTTCAGTTTCTCAGTGAAAATATCACGGTGCGATCCTATTAAGTTGCTAACTCCTTTTGCAAGTTCCCTGGCAGTCAAACGATGTTTAAACGCATTGGATTCTTGATTTTGTGAACAAGGACGTCATTAGTTAAAGTCAAGGACCTTTCTAGTCGAGGGTAAACTTCAATTGATTCACGACCACTTTTAAATAATGGAAATCATTTGTAGCATTACGTACGATTGAGAGTATCATCTCTATAAACTCGCAGCACTTTGCACTCAAGTAACAAGAACAGAAGAACTGGATGAGATTTCAACAACCCGAAAGCATATGGTTAAGTGGGAGGTTATGCCAAACACAATGTTGCCAACCGCATGCCAATAGGTCCTTGCATTGACGCATAATTCACAATGTTTGGTTATTTGAGTATGTAACTGTCACAGATTCGATTGCTATTGTATGTACATATTTAATTTATTGCAACCTTCTTTTGTCGCTTAAAGTGGACATATCTATCTATTCATCTACGGATCTATAAAACGTTTGTATCTTTCACAAAATATTTGCATAAAAATATCTGATAGTAATTTGACGTGATGTTAGCGGACATTGTAGTAAGCTATTGTAATCTCAATATTTGTGATGAATAAAGCATAAAGCAAACTTTAAAGTTATACAGACTTTGAGCCCTTAGTTAGCTAATCATAGATTAATATTTGATTAATTATAGAAAATGTGGATACGAAGCTTATCCGCTTTAATCATGGTAACATAGTAACAACCGCACCTTAGACGTTTTCTTAACAAATAAAGCCCACACAATGTGGATCAAATCCTCTTTAAACGAGACTTTTATACGTACGTGTAGACGATAAGGTAACGGCTACTTAAATAAATAACTATGGATGCTAAATAGAAACGACATATGTAGCTGTGAAATTTGAAATAAACAATTATAAATTTTCTGTACATTATATAGGTTTAGTGTTTACTATATGTCAGTATGAGAACGGTGAAAGGTTTGAATATGCAAACCAACTTGATTCACACAGTTATATTAAAGCATATTTCTCCTACAGACCGGCGTTACAGCATGTTTTATTATTTGATTTATTTTATTACCTTAAGAATTTCTTAACATGGATGTTTGGGTACTGGCGTGCTTATGCAAATACATTTCAGTTATTAAATTGCATTTTTATAGGTTACCTCTCTTATTTTGTTTTCAAACAGATGCACTGCAGATTCTAGTTAATGCACATATACGTACCAAAGCAAACATGTTTAAACGAAAATGTGATAGAAAATGAAGCTGCATATATTGTTGTGAGTATTATACATACAACTCCACTGGAGCAGCTGCTAAACGTCAATATATTGCCGTCTCTTAGGATCTACATTCTCTCTCTGTATTACCGGTGATTTTTTTTTGTTCACAAACTAATTCAAATTAAAAAATTAACGCTGGTAGTATCAAAGAAACTCAATTATCATTTAAAAACCAACTTAAAACAATTTAATTGACAAATTGAGGCAAATAGTAGAACCGACATTACTAGAAGCCCAAAGTGGGTTTAGAAAAAACAGAAGCATACAAGACCATATCTTTACAATAAAGGAGATAACGTACAAAAAAGTATCCGCAGGGGAAAGCGTATACTTAGTTTTTTTTGGATATGGAAGAAGTACTTGACAGGGTACCCAGAATTAAAGTATGGGAGTGTCTACGCAAGGAGGAGCAAATTACAAATTAATAACAGCTGTCAAAACTTTATATAAAGAAACAGCAAACTGTGTAATAAGTAGAAACATGAAATCAGAGGTGTTCTATACAAAGGAAGGTGTTAGACAAGGAGGTGGACTTAGCCCTCTATTATTTATAACATACATGGATGAAATCATTAGAGAGACAAGGAAGAGAACAAGGGATTTTTACATTGGACATCACAACTTAGAAAAGGTAGAAATTACAGAATATGTATTCGCAGATGATGTAGCGCTAATAGCTGGAAATAAAAAGGATCTCCAGCACAGCATAAATGTTTGGAACAATACACTCGCTGAGTATGCATTGAAAATTAATACAAACAAAACTGAAGTAATGGTTATATCAAAAGAGGAAAAAGAAATATACATTAAACTTGGAGAAACAGAAATATAACAAGTTAGAGATTTCCAGTACTTGGGTATTACAATACACGAGAAAGGAATACAAGAAGAAGAACTTAATAACAGAATACAGAAAGCCAACAAAGTATACTATGCTATAAACTCAGGATTTATGAACAGGAAAGAAGTAACCAAGCAAACAAAAATGACCGTTTACAGAACAATTTTCAGACCAATTCTCCCATTTGGTTATGAAACTTAGGTACTCAATCGACAGGAAAAAAGTAAGGTCCGAGCCATGGAGATGAAATATCTAAGAAGAGTGAAAAATGTAAACCAGGAGAGACAGAATAAGGAACGAACAAATCAGAAGAGAGCTACAAACGGATTCCATAGAAAGTTATGTAGAACAAAGACAATTAGCGTGGTGGGGCATCTACAAAGGATGGACAATACAACTCCGGTTAAGGCGGTCTGGAAAGCAAAATCACAGAAAAAAAGAACAAGAGGAAGACCAAAAGAAAACTGGAATAAAGAAATAGGCAAACTTTTAGATAAGACAGGAAAACCTGGAATGAAGCTCGGAAAATTGCAATGAACAGAGAGGACTGGAATAAATTTGTGAAATGCTAGGAAGCAAATTTAATCTAACCTGACATCCAATGGGTAAAAGGGTATTATTGATTATATATATATATAATCAATCAATCAATCATATATATATATATATATATATATATATATACATAATTGATAATGCATTTGGCATTAATATTAGATATTGTATCTGCCTAAGATATCTGCAGCCATTATTACATCTAAGTATTTAAAGTAGTCATTTGATATTAAGCGATTCAAATGGCGACTTAAATAGCGATTCATCCATAGGGTCTCTGTATTGTAAATGGGTGCACACAGGTCTAGCAAACAGGAGCTGCAAGTTCGAACCCTACCAAGAACCATGAATTTTTATTCACAAGCTACTTGAAATTTAAAAAAAATAACGTCAATAATGCGAAGAAAATTAAATTATCATTTAAAAACTAACGGAACTTAAAATAATTTAATGGATAATGATTCACCCTCTTATAGTTCCCATCCGGTCCGGATGTTGGCGATCATTTATTATCGTAGTTAGTAATCCGGCGTCTTTCTTCATTCTACGGCAGACGTCTTCATTAAATACGTGTTCTGTTCATCAAATTTTCAAGATTCTACGATAAAGTCACATTTCAAAACGGTTCTAATTTTTTGGTAGTTACTTCGGCCAAGATCCATGATTCTTGTCCGTATAGCAAGACAGAAAAGGCATAGCAACGTAGGAGTTTCATTTTTGTAGTGGGTGTAGGAGATCAGCTGTTACAAACTGACGCCAGTTTGAAAAACACGTTTCTCATTATTTCTACCCAACAACGAATCTCTTGTGGGTGCTCCCATTGGTCGTTGAGTATAGTTCCCAGATATGTGTTCTTATTGACTCTCTGAATTTGTTGTTGATTTAGTATAAAGGTTTCGTATGGAATTTTACTTTTGCTAACAAGCATATATTTCCTTTTATTGACATTTATATCGAGACCACACTCTCTATTGGCGTCCTTCACTCTAGTCATCAGTTGTTGTAGTCCTTTCAGACTGTCTATCATAATAACTGCATCGTCAGCTTACCGAATGTTGTTCAGTCTTTTCCCATTTACAGATATTGCTTCATTCACATCTTCGAGAGCCTTTCTAAATATGTATTGTGAGTAGACGTTGATTAATAGAGGAGATAGTACGCATCCTTGCCTTACGCCTCGTGAGATATTTATAGCTTTTGACTGCTCTCAGTCAATGGTTATATATGCTGACTGATTCCAGTATAGTCATGATATTATGTCCAGATTCTTCCATTGGTCCCAATACAACTCAGTATTTTCACTAGTTTGTGGTGTTGGACACAGTTAATAGCCTGTTGTAGTTGACAAAACAAGCATACATATCGCAGTTGACATCTGTACACCTCTAAAATGGTACCTGTATACGGAATAGTACCTCTCTAGTGCCCACTCACGAAACCCGAAGATATATAATCCTCACATTTTTCGTATATTCCTCGATGAATCATTTTCAAGAATAGTTTTAGTAAGTGGCTCATGAAACTAATAGTTCTATATTCTCCACATCCCTTTGCACCTGGTTTCTTAGGCATTAAGACAAATTCTGATACTAACCACTCTTTCTGCAGATTCGTCATGAAGTTTTAAAATTTCAGATCTAAAGTTATCTAGCCCAGGGACCGTTCCGTCGTTCATTTGTTGTACTGCAAATTGTACTTCTTCGACAGTGATGGCGGGTCCTGATTTATCTGTTAGCCGTGGCAGTTATGGTTTTCCGTCTTAGAGTAACCGAGCGACGTAGGTAACCGATGGTTTTATTTTGTCTTGTTTTTTATGATTACATTTCCTTGATTATCGATCAACAACACATTATTCTGGTTTTAATGAAGCTAGCCGCTTCTTTAACTTTTTTATTTGTGTTAATGCAATCATATTTCTTCATACTCCTGCATCTTCTTTTCTTTAGTTATCTTGATCTTTCTTTATATTTTCCTATGGATCTCCAAATACGAAGGGATATCTTTCGCAAGCCTTCTTTGGTCCATCATTTGCAGAATTTCATCCGTCATCCATGTTTTTGTCTGCCGCTTTGGTCTGGTTTTAAGAATTGTTTGCGTACATCTTTTAGTTTTTCTAGTTCGGAACCCACAACTCCATTGATACTTTTTTCTTCCATTTATTCCACCAAAGAGCGTCTTACTTCTGCCCTTGTGTTCGGGCTTTTAGTTTTTACATATCGTATTTGATCTTTTTTCCTTGTTTCTTTATTTTAAGTTTTAGTATTGATGTACTCACTAAGGAAGTGTGTTAACAGATCTCAATGAGCTCTGGTATCTTCTATTTACTAACATGCAGTCGATCTGGTTTCTCACTATATGTTTCCTAGAGTCTAGAGGTGAACTCCATGTGTATAACCTTCTCGTTGGCAGTTTAAAAAATGTATGCGGCAAACATTGCTAATCGGTCTACACGTTCATTTCTTTTACCCAATCCATGAGGCCCAACGAACTCTCCTTCCTCTCCATTGCCTATGTTGACGTTGAAATCTCCCATTATTATCGTTAGGTGATGTTTGGAAAGTCTATCATATATATCTACCATTTCCCTATAACATTTTTTGACTTCCTCATCACTTCTATCTGCTGTGGGAGCATATACCTCAATGATGTTCATCGGTACGGGACTTGCATTAACTTTTAGTAGCAAGACTCTTTCCAACACTGGCACAACATTTATGATGTGCTTTTGGACGATTTCTCCAGCGATGTTCTCTTCTTAAACAATAGACTTGGTATTCATCTATTAAACTTTGTCCTGAGGCTAACCATCTTGCCTCATTACGACTCCCATATTTAATCTATCCACTTTTTAATGACATTATAGAGTTTCCCGGCTTGGTATAGTGTTTTTGGACTTCATGTTGCCATATTGGAAAGGTTTAATCTAAAGCTCGATTGAGCTTTAGATTAGATTGCCTCGTAATCTTTAGGCTTTCCTCCCCTGCCGGATCTCGGCTTCCGATTTCCATGATCAGTAAGTGGTCTCTTATTTCTTATACTAACCATGATGATAATACTAGGAATGCATTACGCCTTCAAAGAGACAGTTTCCGGTTGCCTTCTGTATCCTTGTGCCGTTGACATATCACTGTTAATCCGCCAATTTCTTGGCTCCAGGACAAAAGGGCACCCTAACTCCAGTAGCTCATCCACCCGAAGCTGTTGGCTATTGAAGAGGATCGCTTATCCCGGCGATCTCTCGATCCTCGCCTTTGTTAACCATCTATTTAAAGACGTTGCCTGCTTCCTGCCATAAGGAGGTATAGGTTCGGATTTTTCTTTCAACGAAGTCAAGACAGTTAAGGCATTTCATAACTTCTCAAGAGCTTTGGAAAGCAATTTATGATGCACTTGGCATTAATATTAAATATCATGTCCACCTAAGATATCAAGGGTATATCTGCAAGCCCCTATGATATCTATATACAGTTCTTACTCAAGGTGTGGTAGTGTGTGGAGAGGGGCAAAGATATTTGCCAATAATAATTCTTTTTTAAAACTTGTTCAAAAGAATAGACTATTTATAATATATTTTATGTACCCTCTATCGAATTTTTTCTTCATATTTAGTTTGAATGTTTAAAAATTTTAGATCGAAGAAACCCATGTTAGTTTCATTTCCATCTGAGATTTTTCATTGCATGATATTTTGAATAATCTTTAGAAATGTATGCAAGAATGAGTTAATTATTAGCGATAAATGGCTGGTATTAGTCACAAAAGAGGTAGAAATGATGGGGTATGAATTTTCTCCTCAATAATTTTGTATTGGGATTAGCATATCAAAAAGAAATTTTAGATAAGCAACTAGTTTTTCAGCAATAGAATGACAACATACAAGTAAGCAATCTACAAACATCTTAACAGCTTTGTTGTAGGTGTCGTACTGTTCTTATTCCCTGATAATATAGCAAGGCAAGTAATGATTTATTCCATTTTAATCTACAAACATTTCTCTTTACGATGAACACACAGTAAAGGAAATGGCTCGCCTCCATGTTGCCGATTTATTAGCGATGCTAATGAACGTCTTGTAAGTTTCTTGCAGTCTGTGTTGCAGTGTGACGGACTTGACAGTATAATATGGAAAATAAGGGTTGGGTCGCAACTACTGGACAAGTTCTGTGTTCACTTATTCGTGCTTTTTCGCATTTCACGGGCGTTTTAATACGCCCGCGAATTGTGAAACCTAATCGTAGCGCTGTTTTTAAAAATACTTTTGATTAATATGCTTGTATGTTAAGAACGCATGCATTGAAAAACATGTATGCATGTAAATGCACATACATATGTATTTACTTGACACACTAACTGAACAAACCAGTGTTTAATTAGATTGCGTCTTATATGGCACTCTAAAATATCTGTAGTTCGCATTTTTATTGTTTAAATGTGTAAGATACATTTATCATTTACCATAATTAATGGATATGAAATAGTAATGCCATTAGTAAAATAGGAGTGGATCGATATAGTATTCATTAATGTTGTTCTAAAGGTACTATTTTGTATTTGTTCCTTACGAGTATAAGCTTGTTTATATTTTTGTAGGGCACAGGGTATTAAAGATTCTATTTCTTAAGGCTGGCATATCACGATAGTAAAAAAAAATCTTTACACATCTGAAGTATCACTAAATACCTTTTCACATGGAACAATTTAGAAACCCATCTCTGCAAAAGATCAATGACAAAGAAAATTCTCCATTGCATGTTGTATTAACCTTGGTTTCAGGTCATAATCCTGTCTATGTGCAATACGCTAAAGTCTACGACGTTTGGGGAGTCTGGATGGGGAAGTAGTGTGTCATGAAAAACTCGCATGTGTGACAATCAAGAATTAAAAATGACTTCGTGAATATTTCGCTGTTATTTTGAAGCTTCATCAGACTTGTACTACAACACTAAATGTCTTAATAACATAGGTAACATTAATAAATGATATCTATTATGTAAACTGCGTATGATCAATAACCTCGATTCATGTGTATATATTGTGACGAATTTTCAAAATATTTAAAAATTCAAGAAGGAAAATCAGTACATAAATATTTAAAAAATGCAATAATTTCAACTCTAAATAAAAAGAATCCAAATCTAGGACGCACTACAATCCATTTTCAATAGCTATCCATGTTTAGCAAATGATAGTAAATTTTGATTGGAGTTACAAACTATAGTCAAGACATACAAAAAGAGTATATATGTATATGTATATACATTGTTTTAGATATTTAGGTGTTGTCTGATGCTGGTTCGCATTGTAATGTGGCATTTCTTCTCGACGTTTAGATGAAATCTTCTTCTTCTGGAGGTTGTCGATTAACTGAAGCTGGCCTGCGGTCTATTCTTACCTTATATGGCTGCTGCTTTGAGAGTGGTACTTGTGTGCGACGTGAGCAGTTTCGCCGATTACATCCATTTGAGGACAGTGGGATCAAACATATACTACGAACCAACGGTTTCATCATTAACACTATAAACAGAGTCTTCATACGAAAAAGAAGCCAACGGACACTACCAGTTATATAACCAGAGTGTATCTCCTTTACATCAAGTGTACAACGGACAAAATAAATAGCATAATATGGAATTACCAAGTCCAAGCCATATTTTCCATCAACAGAAAAACTGAACAAAGTCTGAATCCGAAGATACCACTGGAAGCTCAAGGAGTATACTAAATACCTTGCTAGAACTGCAACCTTTCTTATATAGGACAGACAAACAGGAAAACAAGCGCCAGAGGAGAAGAACGCAAGCTGGCGGTACGAGCAGCAACAACATAATAAATGCAAATCTAGCTAACTAAATCTATATAGATAAGATAAAATAATGCAGGCCTAGCCCATGCCCTACTTAACTTAGATATTTACATTATATATATATATTATATCTGCTAGGCCTACAGAAGCAGATCCGGATAAAATAAATGCTTGACCTAAATATTTATTACTTTTGATTTGTTATCGACGATATAATACATTAACAAACATGCATCTTCTCTAATGGGCGCTGTTTTCTAAAGGCTGGTTCGTCTCTGTGGTGGTCCCTTTGGTTTGAGAAGATCCTAGGCCTCACATCACACCTTTCGGAGTTTGTCCCATTTATTTCTCCTCCGCTGCCGAAGGAGTGCCCTGAAAAGGAAAGTTAAAAATTCACAATATATTTCACGCCTCTTAGATTGGAGGACCAGACAATATCGTGGAGCCGCCAACTTTATCCCGTAAGACGCCCGCTCAGCATCACCCGAAACCGTTCCTCGCCCTTCAGACAATGGAGCCCCTCGCCTAGTGGAGATAGGCACGACACCATCAAGGTAAAACTCAACCCGAGATGGCACAACCCGAGCGGTGTCTCTCGTCCTAGCCCCAACAGCGCTATTTTCGGCTATCAGGTCAGGAACAATCAGGCTTACTGTCGTCTTAGCGCTTCCGCTGTTCGCGAATACAGCACCCAGAAACTACAACTGGTCCTGGTACAACCGGCTGCTATCGGAAACGGTAGAAGCCATCCCAGGATCGATGCCGTTGCGGATCCAAGAGGCCTTGAAGAAGTCCAAACTAGAGGCAAGATTTCCTGACGCAAAGATCCTGTCAAAGGAGATCATCAATATCATCAAGCAACGAAAGTGAATTCGAAAAGAGTTTCAGCAAACCAGGTACCCACCACTGAAGGCGGACCTCAACCGACTTAGAAGGGAGATCCAAAAATATTGAGGGGCACCAAACGAAGATATGGAATAACTTAGTAGAGAACGGCCAAGAAGAGGATCCCCACAGGGTGCCCATAGTTCTAAAAAAGGACAGGAACCCCATTTCGGAGATCCAACACAGTCCAAAGCGCTACCCTACAGACCAGGAGAAAACGAAAACATTGGAAGAGACCTTTGCGGCTTATTTTTCACCAGGCTGCCGAAATGATCCCGAACAGGAGAGCGTGTTAAAGGGAACTGTAGACAAAATCGACGAGATGGAGACTGTCCCCTCCGATTCCTATCCTATCCAAACCCAAACTCAACCCAAAGACGGTCATAATCCTGTACAAGGTCTATATTCACCCAACCCTAACCTACGCCAGCGCCGCGTGGATCCCGACAGGTCCTTCACACCTGGAACCTCTTACACTAGAGTAAAACCGCTGCCTGCGGTTAGCACTCCATGTCTCATCCACCACCACGCCCGCTGCACTGAATTCTTGGACAAGCTGAACAGGAAATTCTTTTAGAAGACCACCTTCAGCGATAGCCCGGTCATCCAAACGGCGATCACACAGAAGACCTCTGGAAGTACCATACACAGGACAGCTACTGAGACCTTCAGAAAGCTATAACAAGAGAGGGAGTATTATTCAACTAACTATAGCTACCACAACTAATTCTATTTGTGTTAGAATTAGGTGACACCCAAACGAGTCAGGAAGTCCAGAATAAGGACTTCGAGTGGTCAAGAAGAGGACCCGCAACAAGTTCCAAGAAGGAAGGAAACGGACCAAAGTGGAACGTTAGTTCATCTCCGATCACGAGCCAAACTAGAGCCTCCAGAAGAAGATGAGTGAAGTCTCGTAGAAATATCGACCTAATCGAAACGATCCAACAACATACGAGGTCGGAAACCCGGGAATATTATTGTATGTATGAATGTGAATGAAACTCAAGGTTATTTTAAGTAATCAAGCGAACACAGTTACATAGGGAAGCTCTTAAAACGTATCTGATGTTGCAAATGTTTAACTGATCTTATCCATTTTGTGCATCTGCATACTGAAAACGCTGCCAAAAATGGTAAGGTTTATTTACATTCAGTATCTGCTAAGCTCCTTGCTTCTTGCTTTTCTAAGTGAGCGCTGCATTTTATGAACAGTAAAAAATCAAGGAACGGCAGAAAATGATCTCATGCAGGGTAAAGTAGTTTTCATCAATTTTAACGCTGAAAATATGGTATTTAACGTATTTTAACATTCAAAGCGCCCTAGCGAATGTAAAATAATTAAGCAGGAATTTTATCCTCGGTCAATAATATTTCACTGAATCAATACTACTTCTCTACTTTCCCATACCTACAATTTTACGAAATCGGAGATATTAATCATTCTGTGTAAAGGGATTGCAAGGTTGCATTTCAATGTCTTAAATAACTTTGTCAATTTTGTTATTCGCTTTGCGCGACACTGTTTCTTCGTAAGTCATTGTTTGGCTGCTTCACAGTTGTAGTAGTTACTCACTATCAGTGTGTTGAATTGAGAGTGCGTTTAAAATATGCCGATTGTATTTAAATTAGAATATAAAAACAAAAGCACGTTTTGCATAATAATATACTGATATTGCAATAGGTAGGTTCCTTTTTGCTATTATGTATATATTAGATTTATATTTTTGATACGATCGACTTAAAATATATACACATACTCTAGAATCATAATTACGAAATTTCTATTTATCTCATATTACATTAGGCTTTAATAATAATTGAAATCTTTTATTTGTGCACTTAGCAAATTTGCCAAACTTATACACTACTTCATATACTTGGCAAGATTTTCACAGTAGGGCTTGGGACACCTATACACATATTTATATTACCTCAGGAGTGTAACTGCTCACTATGCATGGAGTAAAGGTGCAGATCAATGCCGCTGCTTAAGAGATATGTACATTTTTTTTAGATAGGAAGCTGAACCAAGTATTTTTAATTTGGCCCCTCACCACACCTCTATTACTTTTAACACTAAAAATGTTAAAATACACCCAAATGTACTATACATTGCCTATTATACTTTATATGTTCTAATTTAGCTCTAGAATGACGGACTATCGAAATCGATCACTAAATTATCAAAGAAGCAGTAGTTTGCGGAAATTATAGGGTATGGGAATAACGACTGAAACCTGACCACGCAGTCCGTTCTTGATTTTCGGAAAAGTGAAGAAATCGTTGTGACCAACAATTTGACGTTCGATTGCGTTAAAAATTTAGTTGTCTTGTGTGCTGTTTGCGATCTTGCATCGGCTTGGTGGAGGATAATTCGTCGTTCGGGGTTGGTTTTTCGAAGCTCAGCGATGACTTGGTAAATAAATGCTTATATACCAGGTCATTGATCTTGTAAAGGGATTGCTGCTATATGACCCGTTTTCGAGACAAAAATCAAAGATTCATCCCACTGATAATGTACACGTCTTCAAAGTTTCCGGTGTTGAAGAGGTCTAGAGCTTCTTGACACCAATCAATCAAAAGATGCTGTATCCAATGGCAAACTAATTTTTTACATACAATCATTTATGCAAATTTTTTGGGTCTTTGTAATCCCCAATCGTGCCTTAATCTCGCGATATGTCACATGTCGATCTTTGTTGATGACCTTACGCACACCATCGACATTTTCCTCAGTGATTGCCGTTTTTTTGTGCAGCTGTTCTTGGATCGTCGTTAAGACTAATCCGTCCACGTTTGAATTCTCCGTACCAAGGAGAAATTGTTGAGTGATGTGGTGTTTCATTGCCGAAAATAGAAACCAACCAAGTCGGGGAGATAATTACTATAATTCGAAAATTATAAAAAATTCCCATTGATACGAATCTATCTACATATTTGAAGAAAAATGGACTGACAATTCTTTTAAGCTATTTTTTCCAGAATGAAGTACTACCTTATGAATCTATAGTGGATTTTTGATACTCAAAAGCCGAAAATTCTGTTGGTTGATGTAACCTCTCAAAGGATGATTTGTCGCCCAGACGCTAGATCAGCTTTTATCTGCACGTCAGCCTTGTCGGGGAGTACTCGGTACTCTCTATGATCGGTGGGCTTCAGTTTTTGCGTTTATTGCACTTTGTATGAATGAAGAGCCAAATATTTACGCAAAACTTCCTGATGTCTGAGAAATATCGAGTAGCAATATCTTCAATCGATCTTGCGTTTCGTTAATCCACAGGACCTTTTGGTCTACCAACGACCCGGTTGTTTCGAATTTATTAATTAGACAGTGTATCGTTGAGTCTGTAGAATGGTCACGAATACCTTAAATGACAAGTTTAACTGTTCACTCCACCTAAACATAACATCTGCGCTTCCATCGGTTTAGATGGAAGTCATTAAAATTAAGGGGTGGAAAAACATTTTAGTTTTTTGTTTAATTGCCACTTATTATAAGCATATGTATTCATCCTTCTTCTTTGGCTATTTATCTTCCTCTGAAATCTTTGGCATTCAACACTGCATGTCTAAATTTAAAAAACAATCAAATTAAGTAGTCCAGTTTATATTTGAACATATCTGTTTCGACGTTTAGTAGCTCATAGCGACATTCCACTATCATGTATTGACTTTTACAGGAGAATCTCAACAAACACGCGGTTTTGAAACAACTTAGCACTTTTTACAGCTGTGAAATTTCACTGTAAACAGGGATAAACTGCTCTGTGAAATCAATACTTTTCGAGTTTATTTTTATGTTTGCCCTAATTTGTAGTGACTACGATATTGAATACATTTTCCGTTTCCAAAACACTACATATATTTTCAAGTGGTCATTAACTTTAAATATTAATTGTTTGCTAATTTCAATGACGTAGCCAAAACCATAACGTCATCCACAATCTCGCAAAGAAACTCTAAAAAATTATCATATTGAGAATGACCACGCGATCTTGTTTATAGTAAGCATAATTAACATTTATTAGGTTAGCAGCGCATTCGGAACCTTTCGTTTATTATTAAATTCTCTTTTAAAGTATTAGTAGTATGCAGTTAGTACGATTTTTTGACCTGAGATACAACTTTAACGTAGTCACTCAGTTACAACTACAACACTACAATTACTACGCACTAAGTCATCGCTTCTTGAATCCCGTTATGCTGTCTGTTAAAATGCATAGCCAAGTACAGCTTTTACCATGTACTTAAAAATAAACCTATAAGAAAAAAGTACGAAATTTATCGATACTAAACATTTCCATATTAATAGTGCGCTTGTTAGCTTCGATGTTGATATCCGTGACCTGAGTGAGATTTTGTAACACTGAAATATACCTATACGTATATTTTATTGTCGTCTTAAATGGTACGTGCAATCATTAATGTGGAGGTTTATGCATTACATATAGGTCGAATTTAACGTTCACCATATTTCCAAGAAACTAGAATCAAAGATGCTTCTTTTAGTTTCAACTCCAAATTTTACAAACCTATATAAGCATGCCTTTATATGTATATGTCCGCCCATAAATAATAATATAAGCTAATAGTTGGAGCATACTTTCAGACAAATAAATCTTCTATTAATCTACACACATACGAGGAGTATTTAGAAAGTGCTCTTCAGGGTAATTGAAAAATGGCAACAACAGCTGCACAATACAAACGTTGAAAAAGTCTTCCATGCCATAGAAAAGGCTGTGCAAGAACAAATCACGTGTTAGAAATGGCAACAACTCAAACAGTATATGAAGCACTTGTGATATTCATTTTAAAACCGTACGTTTTAAGTATTGACGCTGTTGTGCCGCTAGCTCTTGCTAAATTGTTAGCTATTTTTATCTATTTAACTACCTCATTTTTTCCGGTTTTATTTTACCTTTAGTTTATTTCATTTAATTTGTTTTGTATATTAAAATTTATTTGATTCAAAACGCACGCTCTACTGACACATCAGTACAAAAGAAAATCTTAACTAAAGTGTAACGTGAAATATTAATTACCCTACTAACAAATTTATTAAGAATGTTTTGCCTAGTGAAATTATGCACTTCATAAGAAAAATACGCTACGTACTGAAGGTGCAAGATATTATACAACTAAAAATTCAACGTTTATTACAAATTACTAATTAGCATTCCATGTACAAAAATTTGCTGAAGCAGGTAGAAGCAAGAATATTACTAAGAATCAGACAGAGCTACGATTAAATAAAAGATAAAAATTTACAAAATAATTTATCGTTCTTAATGGAAAATTGCAAAATACTGGAAATAAAAACAAGTTACAAAATTACAAATACTACATTATGGGAACGTAAAATTGAAATGAATTCAGTAATGAATAAAATTTAGGGGGGCTTAAAAGACACTAACATACCCACCTTTCAGTTAAGGTAATTCAAAGGTGTGTTTTGTTAGTGAACTCACATGCTTCCACGTCATCGAATCCTTTTTTGATTCGGGGTTATGGAGGTGTACCCACGTTTAGTCTCCAGTAACTGTAGACTGTGCAAATCCGTTTTCCTAACGACAGCGCATTAAAAGCTCAATTTTTTGCTGCTATTCGCTGCATTTGTGTTGGTCGGTCAATAGTTTTGGTACCCATCTCTTTTCGATACTCTAGTTCAGATACAGAACAGAGCTTTTAGGAATGCAGGTCAGTAGAACAATTTCCCATATTTTCACCCGACTATCTTCTCAAATCAGCGTATTGACCTTTAATTGATTTTCAACCGTTTTCGTTGTTGATGACTTTTTTCGCACATCTTCGGGATCATCTAGGTTCAGAGGTATGCATCTACTTTCGAACTGTTTATACCAAACACTTGCGTTCGATTCATAACGCCCTCTCCTTAATATAATGGACAGGCAGTACTAAATTTTTCATTAGTAGTACGATACTTCATGATGTTTGAAATAATAAGTAGAAATTAACAGAGCACTTATAATAGTAATTGGAAAAGCAATTATTGTGAAATTATATCTTATATATATATCAACAAAAACATTTTGCTTTACAATTAATTAACTATTCTTCATATTACTCCAATAATCATTTAGTAAATTTCAATGTGAGATGACGAAGATATTGTAATATCATTGCAAATACTACGTTCCTTTTACAGACTTCCAGATTAAACGACGTATGTAACACTAAAACGGAGATGAAAGAATTTCGTATTATGTAAGAATTTGCAGCTATGTATAGTTACTATTAATGGTTACTACTGAGAAAAATGCATAAGATATTTATTTCATTAATATATCAGCAAGAAATTGCCAATATTAGAAACATTGGGACTGGTATTTCCGCATCAAGACAAATAACGTACGCTCATTAAATATTTCATTTCATGCATAACTTCGTTCTCTTCAATGTTCTCATAAAAATGTACAATGCTATGCAAATACGTTGAATATCAAGCTTGTATAAACTTTATATAAGAGAACGTGATAACGCAGAAAAACACCATATAAACTCAACATCTAGTCAATATGTTGCAGCATCAATGAGTGAATTTATTGGATACCTACAAACCGGAGACACATTGATTACAGTCAATTTGTGAAATATTTAGAAAATACATTTCCGTGTATTGCGCTAAATATTAACCGCTTAGTTTGTGATCGTTAAAACAGGCTCACGTTTGTTGCAGCACTTTTATTTCTAGTATGTAATTTGTCGAAGCTCACAATCAGTAAGAGAATGCCTAGTAATATACAGATATTTCTAGTAATTAATAAATCAAATTAAAATGTTAAATCATCAGCAACTTCGAGTTAACAAAACCCTCGGTTCTAACCGACCAAAATTTTGAATGAACAAAGGTTTTACGAAAATTTACAAAATTGTCATATTCGATATATCCAAAACTACGGGCAATAATAAAAATAGAATGAATAGCATATTTGGAATATTAAGAGCACAAAAGGGTTCCACATATAGTAATATAACATTTGCATACTTAAAATAATCCTTAAAGTTACGTAAGGGATCTAAAGAACCACTATCACAATTTTTATATGGATCTTTATTTAAAATATTATTAAGCTTTTCTGTAACAAGATCATCTTTTTTATCACTTGTGATGTTCACCTGCGTTCACTATTTGCAGTAACTGTAATAACGGCAATAAAGAATTTTGTAATTTTCGCCTCAACTATTCTTTTGTAAATACTTTGTAAATCTGTCAAAATTTGAACATGCTGAAACTTTGTCTGAACTTCATTAATAACTGTTACCTTTTTAGGATTATAAAATTGAAGTTGTTATTTATTGAAAATGTTCAAACAAATACAATATGTTCCTCTTGTTCTCCAAAGCATAAGAATTAACTGTGATGACTGAGCGATCCGCTTAGTGGCCTTAATATATACATACGATGGTTCGAAGAGTAGTAGCTTTTAGTAGTTAGCCAACCACCTTGACTAGCAAATGAAAATATCTGAAGTAATGAAAATTGAATACCTCGCGGTCATCAAATTTTGAACCAATGGTTCTATTTTACGATCCTCTATCGAAAAGGAAGTGCGTGGAATGGCGGCGATCTGATGAACCTCGTCCCAGAAAGGCGAAAGTCGTTTAATCAACGAAAAAGGTGATGACCACAATATTCAGGGATTGTGAGGGCATTTTGCTAATTGACTTTGAGAAGCGCAATACAACTGTCAACGGCACATATTTGTTATTGTTATTGTATAAATTAAGGGGCGGTGCTCGTGCAAAATGTCGTGGAAAATTGACGAAAGGGGCAATTATTGCACGACAATGCTCCCGTCCATATTGCCGCCGTTTCACAAGCTGTCATCCGCGAATGTGGCTTTTAAGAATTGGAACATCCACGACGAAGGATGAGGTGTGAGTTCTATAACAGCAACATTTTGATGGAAAAAACTTCAGATTATTTTTACAAGGGCATCGAATTATTATTATTAATGAATCGCTGTTATAAATGTATAGAATCAGGGGAGATTACATTGAAAAATAAAATTTCTTATATTGTTTCAAGTTTCTTTTTTCTATATCAATCCGAGAACTTATGGCGCCTACCTCGTATATTGTCGTCCATTTTACAACAGATATTTAATAGAGTTGAAATACCGAGTGCATTTTCTTTCTTGATTGCATTATGATAATCAAGAGAAAACATTTATAACATTCTGATTCCCATATAAACAGACAATGATGCGTGTCCATGAGCTGCCCGCCATCAGGTGTTAATTTATCATGTTCACACCTACCTGCCCCTAACAACCATAAAGACACGAAATTAAATCATTTAAGAAAACTATGGACCTTAAGAGACGAACCGGAGATATATGTATGTACACACATACATATGTAGGTATATGTACACACACATGTATGCATTCAGATAAAGAATTTATATTTATTCACAGTAACCCCGCACGACTGTAAACACAATTAAAAATATTTAATTCAGAGTTTATGTAAACTATCAATCCATCGCGTGAAATACCTTTTTAGGCACTTTCATTTATGTATATACATATGTGTATGCAAACAATTAGTTATAAAGTGACACTTATGGACTTTTTGCTGCACTCGATATTGCTGGTCATGTTATGTCGAAGTACATAGATGTTCACTATTGTATGAGAAGCAATTATAAGACAGACTACACAATCATCGCTAATAGTACCTTGTTTTCTTTGTTGTCATAACTATAATGAAAAAAAGAATGCCGCACTTGAAATACTACTATAATTTAAGGGATCATATATCGTATAACTAGGTATAGGCTATTTATTGCATTACTTATATATTAATTTTGCAGCGTAACTGTATCCTACAGACTAACGAGTATTCGAATCAAAACAACGGTCCGTATTAGGAGACAAGCAACCCGGAGTTACTGAGTAACCTACGACACATATAAACTACCAACCATAAGTGTTTACCCACCCTTAATATATTACAAAAACAACTTAAAAACTAATTATAAAATAAACCTTTATTCTGTACTTATACAAAGAACTATAACAGTTATAACAACAACATGCTTATCAATTTGTTAACAAAGATAGTCATAAATTAGCTTAAATTTGCGATTCGTCAATTTCACATTTCGCTTTTATTATTGCCACCCACAACTTTAGCATTCTCTCTAGCAGCTTTGCCAGTGCTAGGAACTTTATTTTCCCCCACGTTGCCCCCAAAGTGCTATTGTCTAATTTAAAGTAGAACTTGATGTTGCACAAAAACTCGATCGGATTGAGATCTGGAGTTTGGGGTGGCCACTTCATAACAATCTGTGTTCCAGTAGTTTCAAATACTTACGACATATCTTTGCAGTGTGTTTTGGATCATTAATGTACTAGAACGCGACTTTTTTACAGATTAATCGTGCTACAGATGAGATGGCATTCCCCTCCTAAATCTCCCTATAACCTACTTTTCTAACGATACCATCTATTTTGATTAAATCGTCCACAGAGGTACTGCCAAAACAACCCCAAATCATGAATGATCCCCCTTCGTGTTGTATTGTTGGTGTAATACAGTATTCAAACGCTTGTTCTCTTGCAATCTATGGGCAAATGTTCTTCTGTTTGAATCAAAGGTGAGATATTTACATTCGTCGGTTTCAGCATTTTCTCCCAATCTTCCAACATTCACTCTTTGTGCTCTGTCGCCCATGCCAGCCTTTTAATTGTTTGATTTAGGTGGTTGTTAAAAAAATATTAAAAAGCGATATATATCTTTTTTACATAATCGCCAGAGATTTTCCACTACATTCTACATTGTTTAAATTATGTTAAATTTTAGCATGCAAAGTTAGATCTTACTCAATTTATCTTCCAATAATTACCAATAAGTATAACCTTTTTACAAATGTTAAAGGTTTGGCTAACTGCGATACAAATATTTCTATTGGCATGTTATATTTATCGTAAAAGTAGTGCACTATTTGCAAAATTTCGCTATCGTATGCGTAGTAGAAGAAAAGAGAGCGTGTGAGGAAAGTGCATGAACTAACAGATCGTGACACGCAAATTTCCATATTTTCACCGTAATTATTTAAGATCTGCCCTAATTGGGACCTCTTGAACTCGTCTACAAAAACGCAACGAACGTCAAATTCGTGATCTAAAATCCACAACCGTCTCCATAAACCTATGTAAAAGTACGTACACAAGTCTTTACCATGACCCGCATACATCATTTTGTCACTTCGCAGTCACGATATCTGTTTATCTGAAACGGCTATGTCTACCGCAAGCTGTGTTGCCATTTGCATTACATCCCACCCCTACGAATCGAACCACAGTTCTACCGTTAATGATGTACCTAAATATGTCGCCATTTAGTATTGACTTTCAGGTGATACTTTTTAAAATCTCGGCTCATTCACCTTTGCGGTAACTATCTCGGTGAATATGTCTGTAAAACTGATACTATAGAACGTTTGAATCGGCATTGAATTACAGTAGACGCTCCATTATGTGAACGATATCAGCCAAGCACTGTTCACATTACTGAAAGTTTATATTAGCGAGCATTATTTTATTTATAAAGAAATTGCATAAAAGAAAATACGTATGTTTATTTAAAAATAAATTATGAACGATGAATAAAACATAATACATAATACTAAAAAACAAAAAATAAATTTTACATTATTTTGGAAAATAATATCCTATTTTTGTTTGCGTAAATTTACACTTGGTGTTTCGTCCTCAACGAAAATAATTTATTTTAAATATATAAGTTAGATCTAGAAATATAGTGACCAACAATCTGTCAGAGTTATAGTTAGAATTGAGTTGAGTTTTTTACGCGTAATTTAGTCGCTTCGTGTAGTCTCCGCGGATACATTCATTAAGAAAAATAATAAAAAGCGTTAAAAAGACGCAATTGAAATATTTGCGTATATTTTTGGTCCTTCGAAATATATTCATCAACAGAAACTAGCGTTGGAACAACCAGTTCGATACAGTCCATACATCGTTGATTTAGCTCCGCACACACAATCACTTGGTTTACGGAGCACTAAAATATAGGAGCATAATGTCTTTTTCTTCAGCCCAATCTAACGCTCGATTAAAAATTCCTACACCTTACGCGTCATTCACTGTATTTTTTATTTCAATCGAAGGGTCGTCATCTTCACTCACCCCATCTTCCTCTTCATATGTATCATCCATCTCTTTATCGTCATTCTATAAACTAACATCGGTAATTGTGCAAACAATATCGGGATTTATTGCTTTTAATAATTTGAGAACGTTCGATGATGCACTGTCAATAACTTCAGCATCAGATAGTAACTGTTTTCTTATGATGGTTAGCGGTACATTGCCTTCATCGTCATAATCATCACTGGAGTAAAGCAAATTTTTCCAAAACTTTCTGATTGTTTGCTGCTTAAGCCATGTATCATTAAATTACATTACTTATTTTTACCGTTTTATTGCCATACCTGACCCAACAAAGTGTTTCTGGAACCATTCCAGAAATATGCCTTTAGTCATCCAAGCGGATTTTGTACAGTTATAATCAATGGGACTGTTAAAATTTCTAAATGAACGTGGATTTTTTGCCTTTGCTATTACTAGTGACTTTATTTTGTGTGTACTACTAGCCTTAGTGTACGCTAGAAGAGTTATGCGTTGCCTTTCCGCCTTTATACCAGGAGCACATTTTTCATGTGATGCAACATAGGTTTTCGTGGGTAATAATTTCCAATAAAAACTTATTTCATATGCATTGTATATTTGCTCCTCATTTAAATATAGCTCTTTGATTTTGTTCATTAATTTTTCCTTAAACGGTTGCACTAGTTGTGACGGTGCCGATAATTTTTCACCAGATATCGACCGCAGTCGAATTCCATTCCTCCTTTTAAATCTTTTTAACTGGCTACAAAATTTTCGTCTCTTTTAGGTTTTCATTCAATAATCTTGCTCTCTCTTTAATTAACTCACCACAAATTGCAACATGATTATCCCTTTATTTTAAAAACCATTTATACAGACGATTTTCTATTCTAGGTGCTTGGGCATTTTTTAAAGTTCTACGATTTGCCGGACTTCCGTATGTATCTGACACACATTGTAAAATTTGTCACTTGAATCAGATTGTAGCTTTAGACATATTTTTTTGCCAATTGAGTCACTCCCGCACCTATTTTAATCTCGTCGATGATTTTCACTTTGTCACTTAATTTTAAAAATGTTCTTTTATAGGACGCAGATGCCATGTCTGTTCGGGAGTGATTTTAACTGCACACTACTTTATTTCACGAGAAGCAAGAGCGCCAACGCTTACAGGAATCGAATACATAAATCGGGGAATAACCGGTGCCGGCACTGAAAACGTTTACGTAAACATTCTTTTAATTGATTCAATTACGCACGTAAATCGGGAAATAACCGGTACCCTAAACTGTTTGCATTTTCGAATTGAACGTGGTGCAAGTTTGTTTACACGAGCGAACGTTTACTGTACTGTATTAGCGCGCAGTTGCTGCAGAAATTAGCTCAACGTTTTACGGCAGCACGCCGAGTGCGTATTCAGTTGTCATAGCAACGTTCACGTCGCGAGAATCGCAACAGCACGTCTGCCGGTATGTCTCGGCTCACTCATCCACTTCGCCAAATTCGGCGCACGCTCGGGCTCGGGATACTCCACACGTATTAGGCGGCCAATATATAATCATCCTTTTAACACGATTATTGCTTTAAGGTTTTCTCCCTATAGTGAGGCTCTGGCAAATGAGCAAGTAATGTATCGTTTAAAAACGTACGTATAAGCACACAGAAACAAAGAAACGTCTACGGACTCATATTATACGCGCATTGATGCGAAGCCTATTCTGCGAAAGCGTAGGCATAGCAAACAAATATTATACGAAAGATATAAGGAAGACCTGGGTAGAGTTGAGTTGAGTCGTATTTACGACAGACGTTGGCCTACTATTGATCGCCACAGTCACCCTACTGGGTCTTTCAGCTCCTAAACAAAAGGTACTAGTGGTTTCCTAATACAGACAATCATATGTGTGCAAGCGTATAGAAAATTGTTAAGCAAATTGTATCAAACTTCAAACAATATTTACAGTATAAAATCTCTAACCAAAGCGAACATAGTCAGGCATAAACATACACATTTATACAGACTGGTGGTATCAACGAATTACTATTATTATATAAACACACAGAACTGTACTTCCTTTTTATTATTATTAATTTACGAAACCTACCAAGCAGTTCATCAGCAATCAATTGAATAAACCAATTGGACGCAAACATTACCTTTACAATATCTATTACGCACGTAAATCGGGAAATAACCGATACCCTAAACTGTTTACATTATCGAATTGTGCGTGGTGCGAGCTTGTTTACATTACCGCGCGTTCCATTTGATCCTATAGTAACAATCTTCTGTTTACATAACCGCGACGCTTCCACTACTGGGTATTTACATGAGCGACCGTTTACTGTATTTAGAATATGATAAATTACGAAATAGTTAATGCTTTCGCGTTGATCTTTGCTTTCTTGCTTAAATTAGTTAGAAAGCGATGCACATTTAGATACGTGGTCAACAAAAGAGCGGGTATAACCTAGGACCAAATTTATGGATTTACCTGCTCTGCAAAAAGGATTGCTTAATTTTACAGGTAATCTAGACACCATATATCCTTCGAGTAACGAGGTAATTACATAGGAATATCGGCCATTCAAGGAATTTACTTAAGGACAGGACAGATTATTTCGAAAATATTTTTGTTTGTACCTCTAAAGAAGCGTGGGGATCTTTTTCGTGGACAGTAACAATAAAACATGTTTGATAGTGGTTAGCAAGTACACCTATTCAAAAGAGAAGGTGCTAAAGAGTAGCACAGTGGATTAGCGTTGTACGTTGCTGCGTTGTTCTTAAATTATCCCGCAAAAGAGTTTACGCTTGGCGTAGAAAATTTGGCCAGCAGCAACTAACTAGAACATGATCATGAACAGAATGAGAGTAAGTTAAACCGAAAAGTGATTTAAATGCTTGTAAACATAAAATCGTTGATGATATTTCCGAAAAACCAGCAAAAATTATTTGCAGTGGGCTGACTGAAGAACTGCCAGAAACGATTACAACAACAGATTTCACTTATATCCGAAGAAGTCGTTTCTATAAACTCTCCAGTGAGCAATATTATAGTGTTTTCTGGTGAAACTAGTATTAGAAGTTTATGTGAAATGCATAAAGTGTACATGGACGATACATTTTCGCGCTGTACAAAACACTTTTTACAATTATAATCCATGGCTCAATAATGGACATTATATTTCATTGGTGTTTTGGTTGTTGCCTGATAAATGCGGTGAAACATATGCAAGATTATTTGAAATGCTAACAACAGAAATCTTTGGACGTTACTCTACAATATTACGAGCACCGGAAGTTTTTGTAGATTTTTAGAAAATCATTCATACGGCGGCCCGCGCTATATGGCAGCCGAATTTAGGAACACAAATTCCGAAGTAGGAAGATGGCTGCAAAATACATTTGGATCCTGGCGAAGTAGGCGACTGTTTTGCTTTAGATTTGCTTGTCGAAAAATGCAAGGTCATGCACAGGTTGATAAATACGCCGATTATTTATTGAAGACATGCATAGAAGACGATGCTCCTTTTCCTCCATATATATGGGTTACGCCATCGATAATTAGCACCACAAATTCACGGGAATCATTTCATTTCAAACAAAATAAATCGTTTTGTTCAACATATCCATCTACGAGGTAGCCGCCATAAATTCTCGGCCTGACAGGCTTATACAGGTTCAAGCGTGTTCAAACTCCGTCACGGCATGCATGCTCATATGCGAGGTTTATGCTGTAAATATGACGCTTCGAGGAGTAGCAGTTTTTAGTAGCCAGTGAATCAACGTGATGAAGCGCATGAAAATGTCTGAAGTAATGAAAATTGAGTACCGCGCTGCCATCAAATTTTTAACAAAAGAGGGGCATTAGATTAGATTAATTAAGGGGGATGTTGCACTGAGACCTATTGATGTATTGTGCCCCCTTATATGAGCTGCAAGCTTCTAGGGTTTGTCCACACTTATAACTCCCCATCCAGTCATAGAGCTTTAATAAATTGCAATAGCAGTGATGGTTTGAGCGATGGTATTTCCATCTAGTCTTTGATGTCTTTGCCAAGATGGTTGACACGGGATTCTATAATGGCAATGCAGTTAGTTGTTAGGTGTTCCGGACTTTCAGCCTCCGCCCCACAAAACCTGCACTCGCTATTCTGTTTCAGACCTATCCTTGTCATGCGTTCTCCAAGGTGACAATGCCCTGTAAAAAAACCCTTGAGGACGCGTAGTCTGGTTTTACTTAGTTCTAGCATAACCTTTCCTCTTTGCTTATTGATGTTTCTAAAGAATACCTTGGAATGTCTCAGACCAAGAAGATTCTCCCAAACGGAGGGGCTAATCACATAAAACAACGTTTAGACGACGTTTACGGTGATTCATCTCCTTCGTATTCCACTGTAAAAAAGTGGGCAAAATATTTCCGTTTGGGGCAAGAATCGCTGGAAGATGCTGAACGGTCGAGTTGACCAATTGAAGTTATAACGCATCAACAAATTTTAATTATTGAAGATTTAGTGCTAGAAGATCGCCGCTTGAATGTGAAGGAATTAGCAATGACAACAAACATTTGCCGAGTTCTCCGAGACCACTTGGGTATGAATAAAATTAGTGCAAGATGGGTACCACGACTTCTTTTTGCTCTTCAACGTGAACGTCGAGTCGAATGTGCGCGGTCGTTTTTAAACATGTGTGGAGATGACCCATAAACCGATTTTGGAGTCCATTGTCACAGCGGATGAAACAATGGTTCTTTTTTACGATCCTCTATCGAAAAGAAAGGAATTTCGACGAGCTTATGAACCTCGTCCCAGAATGGCAAAAGTCGTTCAATCAATGAAGAAGGTGATGGCGACAATAGTGTGGTTTTGTGAGGGTACTTTGCTAATTGACTTTAAAGAGCGCAATACAACTGCGAGCGGCACATATTATGCGTCTTTATTGCATAAATTAATGGATAGTATTCGAGCAAAACGTGCGTGGAAAATTGACAAAGGTGTGCGATTATTGCACGACAATGCTCCCGTCCATACTGCCACCGTTTCTCAAGCTGCCATCCGCGAATATGGCTTTCAAGAATTGGAATATCCACCCTATAGTCCGGATTGTTTCCTAATTTAGAAAGAAGCCTTAGGGGACGCCGTTTTAAGAAGCACATTGAGTTTCAAGTAGCTGTTGTAGAACATTTTGGGGAGAAAAACTTCAGATTATTTTTACAAGGGTATCGAATTAGTAATTAGTCGTTGCAATAAATGTATAGAAGTTTGGGGAGATTATATTGAAAAATAAAATTTCTTATATTGTTGCAAGTTTCTTTTTTATATCAGGCCGAGAATTTATGCCGCGTACCTCCTATTTGTATCTTAATTGGAAAGCTTAAGGAATTTCAAATAGGCACATATTAAAATTCAAAGTGTACACACACCAGCGAAAGTTAAAGATACATGCGCAAAACAAAAATTAAGAACTCTAAATGAACTGTGAACAATTAAATAATGGAACAACGCAACTACTACATTTGTGAAGCGTACTGTAAACGCCAAATTAGATGATGAGAGGTGGGAGTAAGTATGCACAGCATTAGAAATAGTGGGAAGCTTTGTAATTGGTTTTACATAAAGCTGCAAGAAACCATAGGCCACTGACAAATATACTCTGACTATTACTTCAATAAGTGGGCTTGCGCGTTTTTTAAACGACTGCCCGCATCATTTCATTAATCAGTTGATAAGGCTTAGCTTTTTTGATTTGCATATCTATATTTCTACCTAATTAAATACTTTTTTTATTTTGTATCTGTTTGACAATAAATACATCAGCTTGAAATACATTATTCTTATATTATTATTTTTGTTTGATTTCTACGGGACCCAGTTTACACATTCCTTTTGTGGGTACATTTTTAGTTAGCTTAACGATAAAATATTTTTGTAAATAACGCTTCTTTTTAACGAATATGGGAATAATTAAGCTCATATACAAAAAAAAGTAGACAATAAACAATGCTTAAACCACAGAGGAATAGCGTTAACTAGCATCCCAGGAGAAGTATTGACAAGAATGCTAGAAAAAGAGAAATTGGAAACAACATTAGAAGATACTCAACATAGATTCAGAAAAGGAAGAAGCACCCATGACTTAATATTTGTAATCAGACAATTGGGAGAAATTCTAACAGGGAAAGGAAATACATATATGTTTTATAGATCTTAAAAAGGCTTTTGTTAGGGTAAGAAGAGAAGGTGTATGGCAGAGCCTGGAAAGGAGAAGGCTAGAGAGCGGAATGATAGAGATGATTAAGGTATTGTATAGAAACAACAGGAATAAAGTCAGAACTTCCAACGCAGAATCAGCTGAATTCGAATCACAAATTGGATTAAAGCAGGGATGCGTATTAAACCCATAGTTATTCTCTATATTAATAGATGACGCTATTAAAAAAGCCAAACAAAAAGGAAAAAATATGAAAGTAGGAAACTGTAAAATGAATACAATTAATGTACAGGAACTAATGTTTGCAGATCATATGGTATTGATAGAAGACTCAGAAAAGACATTACAGCAAAACTTGAAGATATACCAAGAAGAGCTAACAAAGATAAACATGGAGATAAACACGATGAAAACAAACACAATGATAATAGCGACAGAAGAAAAAAACATCAAAATCGAAGGAACAGCCTTGGAACAAGTTAAAAGTTACAATTACTTAGGAACAACCATTGAAGACAACGGAAGAATAGAGAAAGAAATAAATGAGAGAATAGGCAAATCCGCAAAAACATACATTAAGAAATACATTTCTAGATAAAAAAGAAGTGCCGAAACGAATAAAGACAGAAGTGCATAAAAGAGTGGCCAGACTAACACTAACATATGGCAGCGAGTCATGGATAAAAACAAATAGAATTAAAAGCAAAATCACGGCCATGGAAATGAGATTCCTAAGAAGCATAGAAGGAGTAATAAGGAGAGACAAAATCAGAAACACGACAAGTACTAAAAGTCTAAATATCAAACCAATAGAAATAATCATAAAGGAGAGACAACTGGGATGGCTTGGACTTATACATAGAATGGAAGAAGATCGAATAACATAGAGGATTTTTGAAGCCAAAACATAGGGCAAAATCGAATACGTAGATGACGAAACACCACGAAAGGACAAATGTATAGAACATTAGAAAAAAGAAATATGGGGTGGATTGAAGCCAAACAACTGGCTCAGAACAGGAAACTGTAGAAGACAAAAATAATAGTCCGACACCGTGAGGCACAAAGCACGTAAGATATAAAAAAACGCTTCTTCAATATTTTAATAACCAAAGCAGAAAATAGGACGCTGACAAATTTATTCTAATAAGCGACAAATATAGTGCTAATTCAAATTGCAACAATCTCTTTAATGTAGCAAACACAGTATATTTTATATTCAAATCTTTATTTTAAATTAGAAAAATACTTTAAAAATGAAACATTGACCTTTCATTATCTTGTCCCTTAACGTTAGAGTATTTACCCACGTGGGGGATTATCGGAAATTTCTATTAATTATCTTTATAATGGTTACATCGGGTTTAATTATTAATCGTTGAGTAATCAATGCCATCCTGACTGAACATGGAATCAATATAGAAACGTACATTACTACCACTTCAAGATGTTCTCTGTAGGACATAAACAGAATTATTTAAGTGGCACATAATACAAAGATTACCTTTCCTGTATCTTTCTTATCTGTATCTAATTTGTAGTTTAGCAAAATGAAAGAAAATTAAAAATATATTCTATGGACCATAATAACATGGATTATTCTCTATAAAACTTCACCATAAACTTAGTTTATAGCACTATCTTTACAATATGGAAAGAGATAGGTTGCAAATGGTATAAAAAAGTCAGTACATAATCGAAAACTTCAGTGGTTTAAATTTATTGACGCTTTCGTAATAATATAATAAAACGTATAATGATAACAATTTCTAGAAATAAAGTTTAACCGTTGCTTAGTTAGTTACTTTAGTTAGTTACCTTTGATTTACCATCCAATTTGACAAATTTAAAAATAGCAATATATTTCAAAAGTTTACTGCTACTGACACAAATCCATCGCTGGTAATCACAGTAAAGGCACGTGAAACATGAAAAAATACTCTCCGTAAAAAGTGTCGCATAATTCATTCTTGTAGCACAAGGGTAGTACATTGTTCCACTTCCTCTGCAATACCGTCTTCTATTTCGTCTGTCCAGTTTGTCCCACAGAAGCTCCATCGGATTAAGACCTGGACTTTGGGAAAGCCAAGTCATTATTTTTAACGTTCCCTCATTCTCTGTATAAGCGAGGTAGTTCTTACATAATAACGACGTGTACTTCGGATCGTTACCGTGCATCAACTCAAAATATAATAATAAATAATTCCCATTATATGACAATTTTCACAAGATCCTCTGTTTCACTTAATGAAAAATTACCCCACACAAGAATGAAACCACCATCTTTCATTATTGTTGGTGTAGTGTAGTTAGAAAGCATTTTTTGAGCGTCTAACAAATGTCCTGCGCTTCCGACCAAACACTTCATATTGTTAAGGATTTAACATTGTTTATGTATTTTTCTGTAAGAATTTTAATTTTCTAAAGAAATTTATTTTACTGTATGCATTTTTTTTTACTAATTTATATATTTTGTATGCCTTTTTGTTTTTTGCAACCGTATGTGTTAGCATTAAGTTATTTTATCTTCATTTTCATCATTTATTTTTCTCTGTTTGCAAAATATATAGAATTTTATTTTATAATGCATATGTACATCATGTATGACATATGTATGCACTCAGCTATTCGTAATACTCGTACTACAAGTGGCTAATATTAGACCCATTAATTACAACTTCGTCGTATGAATATCGGCAGTTTTCAATATTCAATGTTTTCAAGTACACGCTGTCGGCTCCCACATGACGGTCGAGGTAATAGTGATCATTCACTCTCGGTCGCTTTCTTACCTCTTCGGTTCTCGTATAGTGGCAACCTTTATTGTAGCTTCGCCGGAACTTATATAGCAACATGCTTACCAAGTACGATTTCTCGGCTTTCTATTATCGATCCTCGACGCTATGGTGTCCGTTGTCCTTTACACATACATCTTCTGTTGAGATTGTGGCGGCAATCATTTTTGTAACCTTGTCGGAGCGCATGTATAGACATCCTTAACAAGTACAATCTCTCCGCTTCTAATTGACGGTCGTCGAGACCGCAGCGTCCGTTGCCATCTGTACGTCTGTTCGGTCTTCTGTTATTAGGGAATTTTCAAGAATTTTGTTCATTTGGTTATCCATCGATGCGGTCGAGTTTCACGGACCAAATTTCTATATGTCATGTCGACTTCAACTCTGCCGTTTTCCGTGTCTGTGCACATTTCGCTCATTTTGTGAGAGCTAGAGAATACATAGCGTATTATTTCTATTACGAACACGCCTGGGTAGCTGTGACATTACATAGTCTTGTGTTGAGATCGGCTACTTTCGCCCTTAACCAGGCATTCAGGCTCTAAGAGATAGGGTTGAGTTCCCTTATAAAAGTATAAATAACGAAAGTATTTGGTTCCCCTACAAAACAAGTCAATGAAACCAGGTCAAGCCCCTTGGACAAATTTAAAGCAAAAAAGTATTTGGTTCCCGGGAAGGGACATATAAATAAGCACAGCACTGAAGTGCGCTTTTCAAAATAACAATTAAGTAGGGTTGGCTCTCCTATACCAGGATAGTGGTGCACGCATACATATATAGGCATTATTACATGTCTTAAACAAAGCTTTTGCAAAAACTAAAGGCGAAAGCATACATATACATATACTAATGTACATTACATGTATAAAGTAACTCGAATAACTGCGATTATTGTGCATATATATATATCTTACGTACATAGTAACTGTAGATAGGCTAGAGTGGAAACCGTGAGCAGATTTTATTTTTTAAATATATTCTTTTGCGCTTGCGCATTGAGTTTCACTGTAAAACCTTCAACCTACCAAATAAGCGAACATTTTCTAAGTATTGCTCAAGAAATTCAAGAATTTATGAGTAGGCTACAGCGGCCCCGTTCTTCAAAATAAGAGAACGTAATGCGTATTCGGATTTAGCAGTCCATAGTACGTTTTCCCATTGTTCTATTATCTACTGTTCTATCTTTTTTCAAACATTTTGTTAAAATTTAATGTGTCCAGTTATTGTGAGTGCTGGTGTACATATACATCTTGATAAGAACCTATTTTTC
The DNA here is from genome assembly GCA_023509865.1 of Trypoxylus dichotomus. Lineage (NCBI taxonomy): Eukaryota > Metazoa > Arthropoda > Insecta > Coleoptera > Scarabaeidae > Trypoxylus > Trypoxylus dichotomus. Next base: position 46,868,737 of record CM042074.1, read on the forward strand.
AATTCATATTTCATATCTGGTTGTATATAATAGCTGAGGAACTATCCGTATTAAGTATATAAATCATTATGTATTTGGGAAAACTCTCAACACAAAACTTTTAATAATGATAGAATGAACTACCTACATCTTATTGTGGCGCAATAGAGGAACATCCTCGTAAAAATTCTTATATGGTAATTATGTCTGAATAACATGAAAGATCATATGAAGAAAACGAATCGCTTAAAATACATTAGAACCATCAAAAATTTGTAAACGCGTTAATTATAAGGTATGTTAAGCAATGATCTTTTGAATGAAATTTAAGAAAAACGCAATAAAAATACTACGCGGTTAGCACTTGCAAATGGCATTCTTTAGAATTCAACTAACTTAAATGTCAATTAGCTGGGCTTAATTTCCGTGGAAATTACTACCGTTAATAGTTAGCGACAACGTTCACGTTTGCTGCATCCCGCAGCTCTAAAAATAAATTCAACATACATATCTCCTACAATTTGGTATACATGATCACCGCTGTGCCAATGCGAGTAAAGCGTACATCTCTGGTGATGTTGCATTATATTAGGATAAATGGTAAATTAGATACCGGTAATCACGGCCGCAGGAATTTAAATTGGGTGAAGTTATGGATCGAATGCTTTCACGACTTTGTTTACACATAAATTTTTGCACTTTATACCTCGCTGTTGAATGAGAAGACGACGAATTTTATTGTTAGCTTTACTGTTACTGCTTGGCTAATAGAAAATTTTATTACGTGATTTATGCTTTAACTTAACGTGTTTTAAGTCATGGATTTCTATTTCAGAAATTAAAGGTTTTATACGTAGGTATATAGAATTCTAAGTAGTAATCGTCATCATGAAAGCAGTTGTAGTTGTAAACGTTCACACATTTCTTCGAATGATAAAAGACCCAGAATTACTGCAAAGGAATTACAGTAGACAAGCTGCTTACACATATACTTACATACTCCATTCAATACGTAATGATGTTCCCTTTCAACGTTATTGCCACTCATTTATTACAAATTGTTTAAACATTTTCTTTTGAACTTTTTGTTTGATAAATGTTTATATTTCGTTGTTATTGGAGTTAAAGGACACTTAAGATCCTGTTACAAAAAGCAAGTTTCTGATTTATTCACACAGGTTCCGATCGCAGAGACTTTGGCCATATTAGAGAACAAGTACCTAGTGCAAAAACATACAAACAAACTAATACCGCACTGCCTAATTAACACCTACTTTACGTCTAATAATTAAAAATACAGACAAGTAGAAGGTGCACCGATGGAATCTCCTTATTGGACACATGGTAGAGAAAAACTAGACAGCTTCGCCCACCACCTAAATGCCGTACATCCGAAAATCCCATTCACAATGGACACAGAAGAACAAGGGAAGCTACCTTTTCTTGACATGTTGATGATAAAGAAAGAAAACGGAACATTACGACATACTGTTTACCGGAAACCTTTACACATGAAGAAATACTTAAAAGCACAATCACACCATCATCTAGCACAGCTGTGATGTTCAGTTCAGTTGAACTCCGTTGTAAAAACACTGGTTTTACGATCCGAACGGCTAACGGATGACGACCACAAACACGAAGAAAGAAGGAACATCAAAAACACACTCTTCGCCGAAGACTACTCACACAAAATCATAAATAGAGCCAAAAATAACAATTCACATCTAGGCGCACATCTAGGTACCCAGCAGTCGATCTCCAGTTTTAACTAGTGATAGATCGTCTCCTGAAGATGTGCAATCTCGTCGGAACGTCGAGAAAACTGTCCTTGTCAGGACAAAACTCACACGCGGCCAAATGCTCGAGAAATCATTTTCAACATATATTTTCATATATATATATATATATGGCGAAACGTCGATATACACCTGGTCAAGACCACAGCCTACAGGCCCAAAAAAAGGTACATCAGACTTCGGCCGTGAAAACCTAATGTTTTATATATATATATATATATATATATAAACATAAAACATTAGGTTTTCACGGCCGAAGTCTGATGTACCTTTTTTTTGGGCCTGTAGGCTGTGGTCTTGACCAGGTGTATATCGACGTTTCGCCAAACACTGCGGCTGCTCAGGACCTCCTCTTACAGTACCATCTTCCTATCGGAGGTTGGAAATCATCATTGCAACTTTCACCTTATTAACCGGAGCTTTAAGTAACTTCCTTGCAAGCGCGGAAATACGTGCTGCCAGTACAAACCCATACAGTAGTTTCACTGAAAATTCCAGAGAAGCTTTACAGTTAATGCTAAGTCTTCAGTTTCCAGCCCCCACCGCGTCCACAGTTCCAACGAGAATCGGATGAGCACGACTTTCTTAAGAACTACAAATCGTGGAACGGAAGAGGCAACATGTTTTCCTTTTTCTTTCAGAAACGCATAAATGTGCATCTTTTCGGTACTAGTCAGACTATACAAATGTAGCTATAGCTTCGGCCATGTCTCAACAGTGAGGAGAGATATAGATGTCGTCTGTATACTTAAAGTAGGAAGGCAATTACACGCAGAGTCTAAGGCATATAGACCCATTAGTGTTCCCACATTCCTACTTAAAGGAATAAATACCTAAGGAATGAAGTTCTCATCTCAACCAAAATGCCTACCGAAAGGCAAATTTCACTTTATTAGCCCTCCATATTACTACGAACAACGTGAATAAGACGGAGAAAAGGATAGAGAAAGAAGGAAGGCGCATTTTTGGATATAGATGGCGCCTTTGACAACACCCTCTTGGAAAACATAGATAAAGTGACTCTTGTCAAAGGTTTACATCCGTCCGACTAGTAAACGGATGAAAACTATGTGGTCGAAGTATATGCTCCACGCTGGAATCTGAAACGAAAACGACCAAGCCGATAGAGTTTACCCAAAGCAGATATATCATCACCTCTTCTTTGGTACCTGGTTGTAGACGATCTCCTAAACAAACTAACGAGTAGTGGACATGAGGTATAAGGGTACACTAAAAACCTAGTAATTATGATTCGCGACATACATGTTAAAATCACGTTACAACTTCCGCAGTGGGGCCTCAACACTACACATGCATGGTGTCAAAATAATAGCCTACGCATAAATCCTAAAAAGGTATTAATTACTCATCTTACTATAGAAGGATGATCAGCTTAATGGTTAAGTATTTAGAGGTAAGACATGACAAAAATTTAACATGGGATTCCCCTAATGTCACTTGTAGAGAAGAGGCATCATAACTTTACGTAAATGCCGCAAACTGCTTGGTAGAAATTAAGGTCTGAATGATCTTTTAGTATACGCGGCGATAATCAAACCCATGATCACCTATATCTGGTCTCAAAAACTACTGAAAAGACTGTACAATAGCAGCTCTAACAAATCTAACGATTTGCATTTCTTAATGTCTTAGTTGGAATATGCACTTGTCCCACACCCGTTCTAGAAGTTCTGCTGGGACTAGCGCTTGATCATATGTACACATGAAAAGAGGCTATGACGAGTGCCTTCACAATTAACAATTTAAAAGAACTGAAGCCAAAAAATCGTAGCCATCTAATTGTATGTTACTGATGAAATCGTGACATAGCATAACCCTTACTTTCCACCTAAAAATACGAGTATATTTCAAGGATCCTCATGAAAGCACCTCGACGTCCAACGTTGAATATCTTTGCGGATACTTAGGTAGCATTGAAGACTCTACAATTCTGTATATTCGAATCTGACCTTTTATAAAACTTAAGGTCACATCATGCTGTGGTGGCTAATAAGTTGACTAAAGAAAGAACGAGTGTGCCTTTTATTAGGGATGAGTTCTGCCATGATCTATAAAAACATCACCTAAAGCACAAGATGAAATGAGAGGAACATTAAAATTCCTCGTATTCTTGAACAAAGTCCTAGGAAGTCATTGATTTCGCTCTGGGTAAGTACAGCAAAGATCTTTCAGCAAATTGGATCTCAGATTACTGTCAGGGATGCTGATAAGATATGTAATATCATTTACATAAACTTGAAAAAGCTTAACTCCTTTGCCTCTGTCAGAAACTCCTAGAAAAGGTAGAAAACATATTATCTGCATGCGCTGTCATCAGTCCCACACGACACAGGTTTTTCATAAGCGAAAAATGCCTTTTAAACTAGAGGACAAGGAAGAGTGCTGTTACAATAGATGTTATATTTCATAGTGTATAGGCATTGCTGTTCAGATGTTTCCCAACAATAATAATAATAATATGGAGCATATTCCGATATGTGTATATAAGTGGTAGATTAGAACTGTTGCAATACCTATTGTTTTATACACAAAATCTGTTTTTGTTTTTTTGTTGTTCTTTTACTTTTGTTTCGCTTGTTTTCATTTATTTCTGTAATTTGTCATTCCTAATGGTGTTTGTTTAGTTACAATATTATTGTTATTCAAGGTATGAGTAGAAGGACGTAGGATACGAGGGCGACCTAAAATGTTTCCGGAATCGACAAGAAAAATACGATACTGGTGTGGTCTTTTATTTTTATTTTTCGATGTAGTCTCCTCGAAGATCAATACACTTTATCAAATGGTGCTCCAGTTTCTTCAAGTCGTCGGAGAAGTAGGATGTTTCGAAGTTTGCAAAGTAGTGACGATGACCTCATTTGAGGCAAATCACTTTCCTTACGAAGAAATCCCTTGGATTGCATTGGATCCTGACCAGACACTCCTCCGAAACGGTCACCCGATTTCGTTTTTACTCCGGTGTGAGCAAATGCGGTACCCATCGCGCCGAAAGCTTTTTTATACCCAAAACTCTGTAGCCGCTTTCCCAGCTATCCAGAAGTGTCTTATCACTACGCGAAATTCGGTTTTATCCATTTTTGCGAAACCGCCTGACTTGCTACTCAATATACACTCTTAAACAACAACTATTGACAGTAGACGTCTAAAATTTTGACAGTTGTCATAAAAAAGGGGCCCTTGCCGCCACTTCAACCTTCGTGCGACATTTACTGCCGATTTCGGAAACATTTCAGATCACCCTCGTATTGTATGTTGTCCATCTGAATTCTGCCATGTGATTTTTCATATTTCGTATTTCTTTTGATGTATAAATTAACCTCTGCATGCATCAATATTTACAGACATAGCTAATTTCTTAAAGTTATTAGAGGGTAAACACTGTGTGCGATTATCTATCAAAATTTCATAGTTTTCGTATCATCAAAAATGTCTAACGTATATAGTATAGGCTAGATCATTTTTTTATTTTATGTATAATAATGTTTTAAATTATTATTATTATTCTTATTATTATATTTCAGGAGCAGTACAGACACGAAAATACAAATGCACATTCCCGAAACAACTCAAAAAACAAGTATATTCACTATATTAAAAAAAATGAAATAAACAATAAACAAATGTCATATCGACCAATAGTCGCGATCATGGAAAATCTGTCACGTGCACCTGGGTACTCAGCTAGCGAGAACACATGAATGATGTAGCAATTAATTTGCGTCAGGTACTTCTGTACTTTTTTAAATGTGTAATGTCTTCAAGTTTCATAGCAGGAATTATTAATAGTTTTAGGTAAATTAAAAAAATAAAACCTCTAAGAAGCAATTAGCTGACTATTTGCATTACACTGTAATCTACTTTGTAGTGTCTTCCAGCTTTCACATGCATACTCAACTAAATGTGTACACGAAAAAGACATCAGGTTAATCCAAGAGCTTAGTATTAAGAACATGATGCTCTAAATTTGACGTAACACCACAGCCTAGCTTCTTTAGCGCATAAGGAAGTACGTAAAGCCTCCATAGTGTTAGTAATAATTTATGCTGGGATTGCGTAATGTGACAAAATTTATGCGTGAACTGAACGTGCGCTTGTAGATCTAGATATGTGTTTCATCTCATTTATATTTATATACATATACCGATATATCAGTACTGTTCGTACAACCGCCAGTTAATAATAATAAGCTGAGATATGTACGGTCCATAAAGGCGTTTAATATGTCTTAATATATGTGCATTTCCGCATGCCTTTAAAACACGTAGATAAATGAAAAGCCACTGAAATATGAAACTTATGAGGATAGGGGTATCAATGTCAATACTACCACGTATTTATAGCCAATGTTTTCTCTTTATAAAACTAACTACCATGCCTACTAGATCAAATAAATACGATAAAAGATGTACGTGCATATGCAAAATAAGTAATGCCAATCGAATCTCTATGCTGAATACGTAATTAAAAATTATTCTTGATCCTTTCTTTTTGTTGCAATATCAACTCTATCGTAATGACATGTTACTGGATAAAATAATAAATTTGAAGTCTAAGGTATACTAAGGACTTAACAGTTTAAACCAGGGCTCTCCAAACTACAGCCCGCGGGCCGAATCCCGCTTGCGACAGCTAATGATCAGTGTCATGAAATCGGCGTTGCTGTGATAAGTTAGATAAAAAAACACAGAATGATAATAACTAAACACAGGAAATTTAATTTAAGCATAATAACTAACAAATAATTAAAATAAATCCCACTATCATTATAAACTAGTGAACATACCGCGGTTTCAACGTATACTACTCATTAAAAGAGATTTAAGACGCTCATCGGTTAACTTAGATCTGTAAACATTCTTCGTGTACTTCATTTTGGAAAATGTTTTCTCACACCATAGGTAGTACCAAAAACAGAAAACAGCCCACGAGCAAATGCATACAAATTATAAAATTGCACCAATGGAAGACTTACAAAATTCCAACAAGGATGAGTTTTGACATTTGTTCTTAATTATATCGCTACACTGTAAATCAATTTCCATTTGAAGTTTCGGGGCTGAGGTTTCAATATCAGTATCAAAAGGATTTTGAAAAAACTTAACTTCATTCGTAATAACATCAAAATCTGAGAAATGAGTGTCAAAATTTATATTCAAAGCACTCAAAGCTCCGATTGCAAAATCAACAGGAAACTCAGTCTCCATAGTATCGCTGAATATTTCACATGTTTTAAAATATATGAAGCATTTTTTAAGTAACTGTGATTGAAACAATATTATTTTTTGCCGGAACTATTTGATATTAGTGCATAAATCAGGGAGAAGCTGGTTTTCTCTTTGCAATCTTAAATTCAGTTCGTTCATATGTTTCATCAAATCGACATGGAATGCCAACTTCCACTGTCATTCGCTATTATGTAATTCGGTAAGAGGCCGATTGCTTTTCATTCAAACAAATTTCAATCGCTGTTCGAAGTTAAAAGAAGTGCTCAAGGACTTTTTCGCAACAAAGCCAGAGTACGGCAGTATGGTTTTAACAACTGATATGACTGGTTTTAGAACTTCAGACATATCTAAACATTTTCCGCATAAGGACTGTTGATGAATGATACAATGTAAGACTAATGGTATCAAGCCACCATAATTTTCTACAGCCTTCGACACAAATGCAATCACACCTTTATTTTTACCATACATGGTTTTGCCTCCATCAGTTGTAATAGATTTTAAGTTTCTCGATCGGAAGTTCTTCGTACTAACGACAATTTTAACTAACACCGGAGATATAGAGATGTTGGGTTCAAGAAATTGCAAGAAAATTGTAATTTTATCATTACTAATGCCAACGGTGGTTTAGTATTTATATTCATATTAATATTAGTATTAATATGGATGTCAGTTTAAATATTTTTTTTGTTCTGTAGCCAATTTCGCCTGGTTTAGTAAATACAATAGATGCTTAATAGTCTGAACAAAAGGAAACGCAAACTGTTTCCACTAATAATTTGTTCACAGGAAGTGACTGATTTTATGCTTAAGATGATAGGTATTGTGGCACCAACAATTGCTTATTCATTTATAATTGCACATTTTTTTTAATTTGAAGAAGATAAAAATACCTCGTAAAAGTATTGTGTGATTTTTGTTTGTTTTTTGGTTTTCAACTGTTTGTGTTATAGCTGCTTCTCCTATTTCTTTTAATATTTGAATATACGAGTCCTGTTTTCCTTTTCAACCTCCGACAACTCATAAAAACACTGGACATGTAAATAACAAAATAAATTTATTACAAAAAGTTATGTATAAACATGGTTACTTTTCTACACAATCACCGTGAAGATTAATGCATTTATCATATCTATGGATGAGCCTTCCAATCCACTCTGCATAGAATGTTGCCATCAGTTAGTTGAGGTGATTCGTGACGTTGTTTTGGAGTTGCTGGGCGTAGGTGTTCCGTTTCAATTGTGTACATAGTTGATCTTGAAACCTCAGGATATTTCCCTGATGGCAAACCTTTGTTCTCCTCGAACCATTTTGTGAACTCATTGAACAATGTATTCTGATGCGACAGATTTGCGTCCTTGTCCCCCTTCATCGTGAACATCGGCTCCGCCCTCTTTAGACTTCCTACACCATTCACGCATCCACCATAAATTTTTCACCGTATACTCGGTTCATTCATCGATGAATTTCAGCTGAACTATTCCTTTCTGCTTTAAGGAATCGAATTACGCTACGCAACTCGCACTTGGCTACAGAATCAATTATAGCAGCCATGTTTACGTGTCTGCAACTCGGATGAAAATGGCGTAATGACGTTGCAAGTGGCAGATATGATAGTGAGTAAGATGCGCAATCACCTTCTGGGTATCCCCGTCCCTCACCGCAAGGTTGAAAAGAAAACAGCCCTTTCATTTCAATTTAAGTCCATAGCCTATTGAGTTGATGGGTTCAATACATTTATTGCACTTTCTAGGGTAATTTTATTTTATGATTTTTCTGCAGTTTCCTCATCTTTAGTATCATCTTCTTCTGTTTCTTAATCAAAATTGTCTAATTCTGTGTTAATCTAGAAATGGATGTACATACCTATAGTAATGAGTTGTGTAAATACATAAATATTAAGCACATAAATGTGGTAGTAATGTGTTTAAAATATCACGTGTTGTAGCTAGAGTTTCTGTCATCTTTCCATTTTTACTGCAATACAATAAGTGGCAAATCATCCTCGTCTTAGTGATTATTGAAATCTAGAATTTTTCCCCAGCATTTAGCATTGTTGGATTTACCCGGTTATATGCAAACATCAAATTTTTGACAGCATCTTTTATTGCAAACTTTTTGAATATTTCTAAATTGGATACGTTTGCAATGATATTGCGAAGAGGGCTACTTCTGTAATATAACTTTGTAAATCTGATCACATTCTGATCCATTGGCTGGATAAGTGTCGCATTTAGCGGGAGGTACATTATTGTAATTTGCCCATCTTCTGTTGGGGGATGTGATAGAGCATTATCCAAAATAAGAAGAGCTTCTATTGTGTGTCCACTTGATTTCTGGAAACGTGTAACCTTCCAACGGAACAAACAATGACTTGTCAATAATTTTGGGAGATTCCTGTTTGATAAATTAAATTGACTGAGAAACAAAAGAAATATAGTACCAATTCTTAAAAATTGACTCCGGCAACCAAGCTAATTTGCAGTAGACATTGTCCACAGGGAGAGAAAAATTGTTGAAATTCCTCAGATTTTTCGCTTTACCAATAACCAATAACTAGACACCTACCTCTGGTAGAAGCTTCCAAATAAAGCTGATTCATCAACGGTATGTAATTGATTGGGTGTAATGTCCAATTGTTCTATTTTTTAACTGGACTTTAAACGGATCAATTAGTTCTTTGTCCTGGTACTACATATGTACAAGCCCCCGAACGTAATATTGTTTTTTAGTTTTTGTTTTACAAATCATGAATTTAGTAACGCCTTATTTTTTGATACATTTGTTAAACTTACACCGTCTTCTCCTGAATTATACCTGCTTTTCACGGCCTGTTAAGCACTTCGGACTTATTTCCGATGATATGACACAATAAGTCGCGATCGAACGCTTCTCCGGTCATATACATACTGAAAGAAGTGTTAAGACATCAAGCTGTATTGCGTAGAGAACGCATAGCATATAACCCAGGGAAGAACAGCAGCATTAAAACATACTGTGCGCCTCGATTGAACCGGGGAATTCCCGCCGCACGAATTACACCTGCTGACGTCAGCGAATGCGAGTCTGGTCACGTTATACGCGTTCAATATTATGAAAATCGTTGTCCACGTTGTTCACATTATCGAGAGTCTATTGTAACTGTTTCATGAGCTTATTTTGCACTTCGTAGTGGTTACATTAATTCTCGAATAATCTAGTTGTTACGTTCTCCTGGTTTGAAGAACAGCGCCGCTGTAGCCTGCTCGTAAATTCCTGAATTACTAGACCAATACTTACTTGTAGAGTATGTTCGCTTATTTACTAAAGGAAAGGTTGTACAGTGAAACTCAATGCGCATGCGCAAAAAAAAAATATATTTAAAAATAAAATGTGTACACGGTTTCCACTCTTGCCTATGTACATTTACGATGTACGTAAGGTGTATATATTTGCAATAATTGCAGTTACTCGAGCTCTCTTATACATGTAATGTACATTAGCATGTGTATATGTATGTTGCACTAATGCCTCTATCTGTTTGCATGCACCACTACCTTTTTATAGGGGAGCCAACCCTATTTATTTCTTAAATTTATAAGCGCACCTCGGTGCTATGCTTATTTATATGTCCCTTTCCGGGAGCCTAATATACTTTCCTTGTTTTAAATTTGTCTAAGGGACTTGGCCCTGTATTATTGGCATGTATTTGTACTTGAACCAAATACGTTCGTTATTTTCACATTTTTTTATGACCAACAACTAAATGAAAAAAATTCCCGATACGACAAAGGACCGAACAAACGTACAAAAGACAACGGGCGCTGCGGCCGCAACGACCGTCAGCAAGAAGCGGAGTGATCGTACTTGTAGAGGATGTCTATACATGCGCGCCGACAATCTCACCAAAATAATTTCCGACACAAACTTAACTGAAGACTAAAAATATGTATAGACGACAATGGACACAGTAGCCTCGCCGTACGATGATAGAAAATCGAGAATTTATACTTATTAAAAAAAATCTATACATGGGATTCGACGACGTTACCAAATGACTCCCGCCAGAAATAAATGTATAGACAACGTCCTCGACGATTCCCGCCAAAACTAGAAAATCTTAGAAATCTCTAATAATCTTACGACGACGTTACTGTACACGTTACGACGAGGTACGTAAGGTGACCGAGAGTACACGATCGCTAATACCTCGACCGTCGCGCGGGAGACGACTGCCTATGCTTGTGTACCTTAAATTTTAAGAAAACTCCCATTACTTATTCGACGACGTTGCACTGAATGATTTTTAAATTTGGCAGTTTTAGCTAGCGTAATGTGAATGGCCGGCTTGCATACATATACAATGCATAATGTACATACATATTAAAATAAAATTGGATATAAGAGAGCAAAATAAATAAATATAAAAATGAAAATAAAGTAATATTCTAAATGAAAATAATAATGGTAACTCATACGGTTGCAAAGAAGATAAAATACATAGTAGTAAAAATTTATAAAATACAAAAAACAATGTTAAGTCCTTAACACTAGTTTTCTTATATTTGCTCTGTATTTTTAAAGTAATTGTTGTTAATTGGACGTTCGTTACAAATATTTGCGAAAAAGATAAAGAGTAGTATAGAATGAGCTAAATTAAAAAGGAAAAAATAAAATGTGACCATGATAGTTGTTAGTTTCAAACAAAAATGTAATAAATCACATGTGATAGCAATGATTATCTTATTTTTACTCTAATCACTAGAGACCGGATTATATGCAAAGTGCATATATTTTATTTTATTTATTTATTATATTTTACGTCTATATGTAGATATATTACACTGATTAAAGTTAATTAGCGTTAATTAATTTTAATCAGTGCAAGACGTAAAATATAATAAATAAATAAAATAAAATATATGCTCATTGCATATATGCGGTCTCTACTAATCACTATAAAAATGCATAAATTTCTTCAGATTAAGCAAAGTATCTGGTTCTGATACGCTTTTACTTTGGAAGTATACAACTGCAAAGTATTTGTTACGAAAGGTAATCCTATAAAGAGCTATGAAAAAGAACTATAGATGTGCATACGTACATAACTGAATTCTAATCAAGCGAGATATTTCAAACAGTAGGTAATTGGAAATGTTACGATCCGACATAAGTTCGATCTATGTAAATGCATTGCGTCTGAGATTTCGCAAAGTTATGAAACAAAATTAACGATAACCTGTTTTAGATTAGATTTAGCAACTATATTGAAACGAATACTACTGAAATAATTTATGAGAGTATATATCCCGCATATTTACGTTTAAATTCTTTCGTAATTGACACTGTTAGTGAGATCGAAGATATTTGCAAGATCGGAATATTCATTTGGTTCGTAGTTTATGAAATTATCCAACATTCTAAGTGAATGTATTTTATGAATAAATTTTGAAGCACTTATAATAATATATGTATGTTTATTAACCCAACAGGAAACACACAACAACTCTTGTTATTGATGTAATGTTCTCATTACACTTATAATAGAAATTAAATTATCTTTAACTGCTACTACTACTACAGAATAAAAAGCACATATATGTATACCGGATTCTTTTTTTATCATTACACATACATTTTTTCCACTTGTAACTTTAAAAATATAATTATCATTGAGTTGGCTGGATAGTAGGCAACCAGTCATACACTCACATTAAACGAGCTAGAGCCCTAAATTCCTAATAAAACCAGTTACCAGTGCTACTATAGATCTCTCTTAATGTAAATAAAATAACTATTCTGCAAATTTGGTGAAGACATTGTTTTATTTTAACGATTAATTAATTAATTAATTAATTAATTAATTAATTAATTAATTAATTAATTAATTAATTAATTAATCCTCCTTGTCTTTCAAGGTAATAAGGAAGGCGATCTTGAAGGCAACGCAAGATATTCCGAATAAATTCTGGGTTTATTCCATTACATGCAGTATGTATATGGTCTTTCAGTTCGTCCAAGTTACGTGGTTGCACGTTATAAATGTTACTTTTCAGGTAACCCCAAAGAAAGAAATTATTTGGAGATAAATCGGCTGATCTTGGGGACCATGGCATGGGGCCAAACCTGCCAATCCACCGTTCTTCAAATGCGTCATTCAAAAAATTTCTGACGGTTTTTGTAAAATGTGGCGTAGCCTCATCCATTTGAAACCAAGGTTCATCAATATTCAGTATATGAATTGATGAAATAATGTGATCTCGCAACATATTCAGATATTTTGCTGCATTAGGGTTACCGTCAATAAAAAGCGGGTCAATAAGTCTATCGCTTATTATTCCAATCCAGACATTGAATTTTTTAGGACACTGTGTTCGGGTCAGGTTTTGAGCATGAGGATTTGTACGGGATCAATATCTAACGGATAATGGAAAGGACATTTCGTATTTTTCAATGGATAAATGTAAGCTATTAACCGGAAGTTCTGAGAGTTGACTTCAACACTTACAGTAAATGTAGCTTCATCAACAAAAACTATTTTACTTAAAATTTCTTCATTTTTATTCAGCATATTTCGCAAAAATCAGTTCGCTTTACTTTGTCTTCTACGAAAAGCTCTTGATGACTTGATATTTTATATGACTTATATTTAAATTCTTTCAGGATTTTGTACATCGAACTGTGCGATGCCTGGCTACATCTAAAAGCGATACCACAGACCGTTCCTCTGCATAACGCAGGAAATTCAACTTCATGTCTTCTGTTAAAATGTAATTGATTTTATTTACTTTTTTGTGGGAATTTAGAAGAGAACCACCTTCTTTGAATTAGTTAAAAATGTTTAGAATTGTTTTCGCGCAAGGCAAGCACATAGGGCTGTCAGGATAATTAATTGAAAACAAGGCTCTGATTGTCTTTAACCTATTACAATAATAATATTTAATAATAATAATATTTAATGCCCAACAGATACAAATATCCAATTACAAGGCAATGTTAAATAATGTACACATGCAAATATAAATAACACAAAATTAAAGTATGTCAAATTAGAAAACTTAGTAACTAGTTGCTTTAATTTAAATTAAAAAAAAAAGTAGTTTACCAGTGGTTAGAAAAAAAGAGAGAACGGAAAAAGTATTCAACCAAGTGTAACGCACCCGCAGTCTACATACCGTCAAAAGCGACGGTAAAGTGCAGGTATGTATATCCAACTCGGCAAACTCCATAGAGTTGAAATTGCTACACAATCTGTGTATTGGGGACCTGATGGCGATGTTTGTTCTAGGTGCGAAACAGTAAAATGTATTTGTTTGCCTAGATCCTGAACGTGGTACAATGAAGTTGATTTTACTCAACAACTCAGGGACATCAAGACCATTATGAAGTAAAGTAAATAGGAATTTACACTCAGCCTGTTTTCGACGTAGTTCTAATTAATCAATATTAAATGTCTCTAGCAGAGCACTGTGGCTAAATCCTTGTATCGGGTAAGTATTAAATTTTTTAAAGTACAAGAACTTCAAACACCTTCTCTGAATCTGCTCTAGAAGATGTATCTGAGAGATGTACATAGGTGACCAGACCAAGGACGCATACTCCAGTCGAGACCGAACAAAAGCGAAATAAAGAGGAAGAATGGCTGTTATAGAAGCAAATGGTCGTGTAACACGTATAATGAATCCTAACATACTCAACGCTGATGTACAAATACTGGATATGTGCTCCATAAAGGTCAGTCTTGAGTCAAAGACGACGCCCAAGTCTCTCATAGAGGTCTCTCTAGGTAAAGAAGATCCAGCCAAGTGGTAGGTATATACAATTGGAGTCGTCTTACGAGTGTAGGTGACAATTTTGCATTTGTTTACATTAACTGTTAATCTGTTGTTGACACACCACGTGTGGAATATATCGAGTTGGCTTTGCAAATGATTGCAATCCTGAGAATTATTAATTGTTGAGTACAACTTCAAGTCATCTGCGTATAACAACTTTGGACAGTTCAGTTGATAGCACAAATCATTTATATATATGAGGAACAGAAGTGGACCCAAGTTACTCCCTTGAGGAACTCCAGAGCTCGGCGCGAAGTAATCAGACTCAAATCCCATGTATGTCACAAATTGCTTTCTATCAAGAAGATACGATTGGAATAAAGACAAAAGAGAAGACGAAAATCCAATATTGTCCAATTTATTAATAAGCACGGTGTGGTCGATTCGATCAAAAGCTTTTGTTAGGTCAGTATACACAACATCTACCTGTCCACCGGCATCAATACTATCAGATAGGTATTGTGTAATTGTAACAAGATTAGTTACCGTAGATCGTTGAGCAACGAAACCGTGTTGGTCATTTGAAATCCAGGGTCTAACTTGAGCATAAATATACTTGTACAAACATTTCTCAAAAACTTTAGCAAAATTATTTAATAACGATATGGGACGATAGTTGGAAATAACACACTTCTTATTCTTCTGGCACCACATTATCATTGCCACCTTTACGTCTTTGTGGTACTTACTCATTATTTAAATCAGTTATCTGCCTTTCAATAAAATGTATTTAATTTAAGATTCATGTATGAATAAAAAATCTAAAATAATTGTTTTATTCTTTCTCTTTTTAAAGTTACTCATAGGAAACATCTACGTGTGTATAATGAGGCATCGACAGACGTAACTAGCACTCAAGAAGAAGTGACTAACGAAGACAGGATCCTGGTTCTACTCACCTGAGCGACAATACTTCTTGAAACTAATATTGAGCTGAGTAACACAGCAATGTCGCTGTGCAGATAGATCTATTACTTCGACTTCAGTACATGGATTTCTGGTGCTCGGGGTTCTTCTTTGGGATCTTTTCCCCAGTAAAAGTTTGTTATATTTCTAAAAGTTTAGTTTTTGGCTGTTTGGACGTACACCGCGGAATTAGGCACACGAGGTCTTCCTCCGCCTTAATCTTGTTCGATCTGACCATAACTGGTTTCGATTTAAACTTTTTGGACGATTCTTATTACCCGAACAGCCGTCTCCATATTTTTTGACCCTACGAAAATCACTACAGCGGGCACACCTGTGTAGTGCATGTAGTTTGTACGTAATGGAAGTGTTGGACTATTACTCATTAATATTATACATCAAATATTGCCTTAATAATTTAAATAAACTATAAGGGCTAGCCTGGATTTGATGACTGGTTTTGGAACGTATCCCTGTTTCCTATGATTTTAAGATATGTTCTTTATTTTCTCAGTTTCGGAGTTTATACAATCAATTTTTTCTAGTAGGATTATGCGAGGAACTGTGCGCCCTTGTGCGAAGTTACTGAGAATGGTCAGAGAACGTGTCTTGTTATTAGATGGATTTGGCTTTGTTTCGGAAAGCTGATTCTGTAAAAAATGCGATCTCACTTACACTATTTCCGCCAATGATCCGTATTTTACCTAAAGCAACAACTGTAATTGGTTTACTTGATCTAAATTTCAAGATCACGCGCCCCTTTTGCACTCTTACTTAGTCTCACTGCACTAAATGTCCGTATTAGAGAAATCATATTACATATTAAATGAGTTAAAAGAAGAGTTTGTGTGACATTGGTCTCCCCAAGTGGCAAAGTAGGTTATTTACTTCTAATACATATATCTTTGATTTCGTCCAACACTACGTTCTTTAGGTTAGGTTCAATTGACGACAGACTTTAATTAACGGAACGATGTTTTAATTTTCCACATGAATAGTCATCACTTTGATTTTCAAGAAGGAAGTTTGAAGTTCTTACTTCTCTGCTCCTGAGAAATTGTTGAAGCAAATGTGTTAAGTCAACTATGTAAAAATCACTCATCGTTTGTAAATTAATGATGTTCAGTATATGTTCTTTTTCTTACATATAAATTTGGAACAAAAAATGGAATTAAGTAGGCGCTACTGTTGATTTCGTAATGACACAGCTATTGATGTGTCCACTGCAGGTATTTAACACGCTATACCAGAATAATGAAGAAAATAATTCTTTGTAAAAGAAAAATTAATCGAATAAACTGTATTCGTATTGTTTGCGCTGTGTGCATGTACGCAAAAAAATTGAGGAAAATTTTTTTTAGTTACTTGCAAAAACTGCAAGCATGTATTGAAGATATCTTGGAACTGCCTTACGTTACGTAAATTTTTTAATAATTTTGTGAACTAAATGAAAATACGAAAATGCACGGCAAAGAATTGCTTTAATAAATTAATTATACATTTAAATCTTTTTATACATGTAAACTAAATACGAAATATGCAGACAATCTTCAAGACATATTATCTTGTGTTAATGGATACGGTCCTGAAGTTGTCTTCAAAGTAATTAAAAAGCATAAAAAATGCAGGACATTTTAACTGGAAACAATTTTCGAGAGATAATAGTATTTGAAATTTTTGCTGTCGGTGGAACATTAGCTCATTTATATAATCATCGTAATTAATTTCTTTAACGATTTACGCCGAACCGATCCATTACTGTTATAGCCATTATTATACCTCTTTCTAATTGCAACTGTCATATAGTGTTCTGAGCGCATCATTTAAAATTAACCCAAGATCGTAAGTGAATTGTTTTCATTTCTGTGTTTCTCGAGACGTTCTGGTGCAATTGCATATAATTCTTTCTCCGTCGGCATTCTTCTAAAAATATCTTTCGAGCAAAATGTGGCGCCACATTGTCTTTGAACAAACTTTCCGATGCTACATTTTCTTTCAAATTTCTTAAATAATTGCTTAAATAGATAATTTCAAAAATTACAATAGCCTACAAATTAACATGCGAAATAACTAGATTGTCGGTCAAATTGCGTTAATATCCTTGTTAAATGTAATATATAGGGATTAAATAAAAGCTTCGCGCAATTATACATGGAGGACAACCAAATTAGATAATCATATTTGATATTTTATCAATTATTACTTTACTTGGTGAATCTCCATGGTTCGATGGAATTCTTATAGTCTTTTCGACTTAAGAATCGAATTGTTATTAAATACAATATGTGCCAAGAGTTATTTTCAAAATAAAAAGAATATAATAAAATAATTACTAGGTTTAGTGAATAAATGCTTATTTTTTTTATTAAAATACAGGAATTTTTTCTTAAAAATTTTGTCTTCTAAATGTGTTCCGTTATTTTGTTGGCACTCTTCTAAAAGTGAGGCAAAATTTTCCAGAACTGGTCGGTAGATATTTCGCCATTTCTCTTCGAATGTTCTCTTTTTTAATTAATTCAGAGAATGAGAAGCGTTGCTCTATACCTTTGATTTAAGGTAGCCCCATAGGGAAAAATCCATTGATGTTAACTCGGGGCTGCATACCTAGCTTATGTCACCGCATATCGGATATCAATTTTCCAGGGAAAAAACTACTGGTAAGGACACGTTAGATATGCAAGATGTCGCTCCATCTTGTTGGAAGTATTCCGACTAAATCCATTAAAATCTTACAAAGCTGGCATAAGAAAGCTGTTAATCCACATATCGCTCGGAATTTACGGTCATCTCCAAAAAAGTGCGGGCGGATAATTCCTTGGCCAAACAGTAATTTTTGGCGAGTGAAGTGGCTACTCTTGCTACTGTTTTGGATTTGTTGAAGTCCAATAACTGCAGTTCTGCCTGTTTACAGGATCATTATGCTGAAAATACGCCTCACTTCAGAAGTTTTTGTAAAATTCGACACAGACGATGAAAAACGGGTAACCGCACAGAAAAAATAAAAAGGCATTCCAATCCAAAATGTTTGTTCTTGCTTGAAAAATACAATCTATTAGTATCGCAACATTCCCGCCTTGTTAAACTTTGACAAATATGAGCGGGTATTAAATATGCAAAAACATTGTAAAAAATGATTGAAATCAAGTAAGTAATACAGGCTGCTAACCTTCATTTGCATTACTTTTGGAAGTACATTTAAAAGGCGGTGGTCGTATATAACCCTACTTTGTGTAATGTAATTTTTTTGATCAATACTTACAGAGAATGCTCGCTTGTTTGCTAGGCTGAAGGTTGAAGTTTTACAATGAAAATCAATGCGCCTGCGCAAAAAATAAAATGTGTTCACGGTTTCCACTCTAGCCTATCTACAGTTACTATGTACGTAAGATATATATATATATATATATATATATATATATATACTCACAATAATTGCAGTTATTTGAGCTTTATTATACATGTAATGTACATCAGAGTGTGTATGTATATATTTTCCTTTAGTTTTGCAATATTAGGTACTTGTCAATGCTATGTTTAAATTCTTATAGGCTTCCGCAGAAGCTTTGTTAAAGGCATGTACTAATGCCTCTATATATATACATGCACCACAAACTTGGTATAGTGTAGCCAACCCCTGTTGGCCAAAACTTGTTACTTTGATAAACGCACTTCAATGCTATGCTTATTTATATGTCCCTTTGCGGTAGGAAAATACTTTTTCTTTGCTTTGAATTTGCCTAAGCAACTGGACCCTGTTTCACTGGCTTGTGTTTGTACTCGAACCAAACATTTTCGTTATTTGCGCTTTTATAGGAGAACCTGAACGCCTGGTGGAGGGCGACAGTAGCGAGAATAGCCTATCACAAGACAGAGTATGTAATGTTACAGTTACCCAGGCGTTCCCGTAATACAAGTAATACGCTATATTCTCTCTAGCTCTTTGCTACTGCCCCCCATAGAAGGAAAAAAGCCAGTAGCCATCAAATGTGCGAAGTATGCACCAACAAGGAAAACGACAAAGATGAAGTCGACATGACATATAGAAATTTGGTCCATGAAACTCGTCCGCATCGACGGACAACTAAATGGAAAAAACGTACAGATGACAACGGACGCTGCAGCCACGACCATCGACTAGACACGGGGAGATTGCACTTGTTAACCATGTTGCTAAAAAAGTTCCGACGACGTTACAATAGAGGTTCCCACTATACGACAACCAAAAAGGTCTGTCCGCACTTGAAAATATTGAATATTAAAACCTGCAGATATTCGTCCGATAATGTTACAGTAAGGACACCCATTATACGAGAACCGAAGAGGTACGAAAGCGGCCGAGAGTAAACCATCGCTATTACCTGGACCGTTACACGGGAGCCGACTGCCTTTACTTGAAAACATTTGATATTGAAAACTGCCGATATTTGTCCGACGACGTCACACTATTGGCTCTAATATTAGGCTCTTGTAGTACGAGTATTGCGAATGGCTGAATCCATAAATATACGCATTGTAATGTACGTACATATAATATAAAATTCTATATATGTTACTAACAGAGAAACAAATGACAAAATGAAAATAAAATATTACTAATGGTAACACATACGATTGCAAAAAAGATAAAGGCATGTAAAGTATATAAATAATGTCAAATCCTTAACAGTAATGTAGAGTACTTTCCAGTTTGGAAAAGTTAAATATGCAATACTTTTGTGCATCTTAGCTACATGTGTGTGTACACTACTCAAAACAATTAACGGATATTCCAGATAATTGTTAACAAAAAGTGATGTGAGTTAAAAAATGCTTGTGTACACTAATCCAGACTTTTTTAAACAACCAACAAATGGATGTATTTTAACATGTACATACCTGTTTTAACGCTATCGTCGCTGAAAGGTACAAAAACACATTCCAAATGCTCCTAATTTTATTCAGTATTATCCAACAACTTAAAACATGAATTTTATAAATATACTACAGCATTTAGGACTATTAAGAAAATGTCTTTCTCGCCGCTTTGTTGAGGTGATTTAAGAGAAAATACGTTGTGGATCCTAAAATGGAGTAACTGGGAATAATGCTAACTATCTAATTTTCATGATATGCTGTTTTCGTTTTTGGGTAGTACAATGATTTCCGATGTTGCCAACGACAGTCTGAATAGCATTCATAGCGCCTTCAGTTAATTCCTACAGTATTATGGTTTATGATGTTCATTGTCTGTGTTTTATTTTTTATCACATTTACTAATTTTATTACATAACTCTTAATTCAAACAATGCAAAATCATATTCCCGGTATCAGAGGGTCATAAATTTGAACGTATTACGTGCACATTAACTAAGGTTATTTACACAAAATTTCAATTGGTTCAGATATTAAGGATATCAAATTGTGTCGTAATAGAGTTATTTCTCGAAGCTGATTGGCACAATCGATATTCTTATCTACCCCTTAATTGCTTAAGACCTGCTATATGCTACTCTATTATTTCCTAATAAACAGTATCTTGGTTTCTTTCATTTACGCTTCAAACATTAATGGATTGATAATATTATCCACAATTTTATAATTTTCAGAAAAACTAACTTACGGATTTTACTTGAAACACCGCGAGTACATTCCACACTACATAATCATTATCTCGTACATTACTTTGTTTATTGACAGTACACGGTTTTTTTTTTAGTTATATTCCCACATCACGTAGACGGTTAGCTGGTTTACTTAATTATTTTTCTTTATTTCGATGCGAATAAATGACCCATATTTTATTGTATAAATATACATACCACCTGAGAATGCGTATTAACGCATACTTATTGCAACGTCCGACCGAATAGGATCGTTCTAACTAATTGCACCGGGCAAATTAAATGCTAATTAATGACACATATCTGCTTTGAGACTACATTGAGAAATGGTCGGGACCTTCACGATTTCATTCATAAACATAAATTTGTGGTGGCTTATTGTCTTATCACTACAATAAGAAGCTGTTAAACAGATGCGGTCCCATATAGTATGTTAAAAAAAGAATAAAAGAGAGGGAACAAAGCATCCGTGCAGCCGCAAAAATCGTAGTACCATACTCCACGCCAAAGTCAAGGACGTTCATTTTAAATATTGCACTTTATTAATGTGCCAGAAGTATAAGTTAAGTGAAGCTATTAGTAATTGTACTCGCAAGAAACGGTAATAAAACAAGCTGCAATCATAATATTTCATTGTTTTGATTTTCTTGTTGCTACTGCGCTCTTCTTTGTTCCATGTTACGGTAATAGTACTAAGTACTTTATTATTTATTATTAGTATTAAAGAATACAAAGAAATCATCTACTATGGATGGATGAGATGTTTGTCGTTCCTAATGAATGATTTGTAAATACGATATTGACTGTTAACAGATGAACTACGTGTATATTAAATACAAGTAACTAAACTTTTGCTGCCAGTAATATGCGACTTTTAATGGCAGACACTTAGTTATTACAAAAAGTATTATAAAAGGATAGCAAGTCGGTTCCATGATAAAGAAATTTGTTCATAATGGGGATCTGAAACTTGAATTATTGAAAGATTCTCTTTTAAATTTAACTTACATACATATATCTTACTTCAACCAAAATAGCTAAGCAGAAGTCTTATAGAAATCCAAAGAAGCCCGCCATTAGACTTATTACAAATCTTTCAGAAATTTTAGAACTCAAGCAATTGGAAAAGAAAGGTAAGCTTCCTCTAAAATTTTATGGCAATAATTGATAACATTGAGAATTGGCTTCCAGCCTTAGCTTTTTTATTCTATTGCACCTACGTGATGTTGATCATATTAACAACCTCTTTCTTGATAACATTCATGGCTCTAAAGTCCATAATCAAATTAAATCATTGTACCATTACACATAATTAGCGAATTTTGCATTATCCTTTGCTTATATTTCAAAACCTTCCAATCATAGGAATTAAAAGATTTACAACTCATCAGCATTCGACATG
This sequence comes from Trypoxylus dichotomus, assembly GCA_023509865.1. NCBI lineage: Eukaryota > Metazoa > Arthropoda > Insecta > Coleoptera > Scarabaeidae > Trypoxylus > Trypoxylus dichotomus. The sequence continues at coordinate 46,891,483 of CM042074.1, forward strand.
TTGCGCTAAATCTATTAAAAAAATAATCTGAAGAACAGTGGTAACTGCACACCGTCAAATTTAAACTGAGAAAATTAATAAAACCTTCTTTTAAAGTGCTCTAAACTTTCGAATTTAATTTAATTGTTCATGTAAGAGGATTAGTTCTACAATAGAAGAAAAAGACAAATATTACAAAACAAACAATAAATGATAGGCGATCTTACATATGTGTGAATAAGCAAACTGTGTCAATTGATTGTCAAACATTATTCAACAAATCTTTTCAATACATTAAGATAGTGAGTCATAATTTTAAAAGGCTTAAAACTAAAAGACTTGAAAATTTCATCGAAAGGCTAAAACAAGTGTAAGATTTTCACGAAACTCGGGAATTTCACAGTGCTCCGACCTCCTTCAGCAACTACAATCAATTCCTAGCCGTTGGAGAATATGGCTGTAGGAAACGTTTTATTATTGTAAGTATTTTTAACAAATAAGAACGTTACATTTTACAATTTAATACTAAAGAAACAGTAGGATACTTCAGTCTTTACAGATTTCAAAACTATTCAAGATAATTACAAAAGAAAAAATAGTGGAAGCGACAGAAAAATCCTGCATTGTTGTTAGCGGAGTTATTGTAAATAGTGAGTGATATATATTCGCAGTTGAACACCTCAAACCACGAAAATATATGTTGTTATAGAAATGTTTAATAGTGTTTTAATAGCTCACTAATTAACACTCAGATTTTATCAGATTACTCAAAATACGTAGTGACAATAATAGTGCTTCTTCAGATCCCTTACGTAACTTCAAAGATTATTTCCAGTCAATTCCATCTTTTTGAAACCACTATATCTATTATCCATCCACAATGAGTGTCGCAGTTTCTATCGGCCTTAATGTATATGCTTCTGTAAATGTTGAAAAGGCTGTAATGTAGAGTATTATACACATGAATGTATATTATATCCATCAATGAAAATTCAGCTTTAATGAACACGAATTACCACACCGATAACTTCCAATGCCCGACACGATGTTGCATCGGCTTAAATATGCTGGTCATTTCTCTGTTAGAGATCAATAAATGTGCAAAAACGAACGAATTTGTAGAATTTGAAGTATATGTAAATGAAGATACGACTATTTCTCAATTTTGTACGTCACCCGATGTTTCAGTTGCCTTTGTCCATTTGTTACTATTGCAGTTATTTCAAGCAAAGTTAAATAATCCTCCAATGCTATGTTACAAAAGTTGGCAGTTACATCATCTCTAATGCGTAAATTTTGCAACTTCATTTGAAAAGAGAAATCTTTGCACGTGGTGTAGTTCTGAACCTTCTGGAAGTTCTGCTTCTGTTATATTATATTATATTCACATGAGGCAACCCTCTTTCCAGCATCTTGAGATGTTCTTCAAATTTTTAGAATTTTCTAGAATTCGTTTTCCGTACTTACGCGTTTGTAGAGTTTTCTAGACTTGTGTGCTATAATTCTGTTCTTAGGCTTATAGAACTCCCATTTTTTTTTCTAAAATTTTAGTTTGTCGAGAGCTTATCCTTTATTTTTCTAGAATGTTCGATATGTTCATCTATCATGTTTCCATAATTTTCGAAACATTTTTCCTTCAAGCGTCTGGCACTTTGCATGAATTTCTTCTCCATCCTTCTAGAAGTTTCCATAAACTTTGCTTCCATGTGTCTGGAATTTTCCATGAGCTTTTCCTCTATGCTTTTTGCCATAAGATCTTTTTTTAAGCTTCCATAATTTTCCATTAGCATATTCTCCATACTTGCAAAAATTTCCGTCAGATCCTCTTTCGTGCTCCTAGAATTTTCCATGTGTCTAGAATGTTCTACGAATATAATATCTGCTTTCTTAAATGATGAGGTAGGTAATTAATTTGAATATTGTCATTAAGGTGCGGTGTCTATAACATTAGTTGAATTGGTTTTTATATTAGGCATCAACTATTTATTTTTTAAATTTATTTCATCGTGGTAGTTCCTATTTTTTTCACCTTAAATAGAAGCAGCGCTCCATTAATCAAACCCATTGTACCACTTTCATGACACACCACCGTTGTTCTCTTTAATCCTTTCCAGTATTTGGATACAGTGTAGTTCTTATGCACATTCATCAAGATATACTACTGCCTTTGTCTACTAACCGAGAATATTATTATGGTTCACAAACCTCAAGTACCATGCTCCCCACGTCACTAGCCTTAGCCCTCTATCAAATATGCTCTGTTAGATTCCGGCTTCTTATAGTCAATAAATATAAGTCACGTTTTCCACGGTCTCTTTATCGATAACATCAATGAATGGGTTCTACACCAAAGGCCATCATTACTAACTTACATTTTGGTGATGCTGTGCAGTACACGAATTGTATCTAAAAATTATGACGATACACACTGTAGCTGAAATTTATCTATTGATTGTTTAAACAATAACCCAACGATTTCTATGTCAAAAATAAAGTTGAAAATTTTGATCAGGTAGGTTCAACAAATTCCTTATGATACTTTATCTAACATAATAATGCTGCTAAATACAGCTACTCATGGTATTGGTAAAATCATTCGCGAGAAAGACAATGGGCGGAAACAAAAAACGCTAACACACGGACATCAGCGTGGTTTCGAGTAATTTTTTCCTTAACAAGTTGTAATTCCTTCTCTGCTACTCTCTCCATATCTAACCTTACAGCTCAAGTGAGTATTCTTAGCGCTAACTAGCGCCAGAAGAAAAAAGACTCACCTGCCGGTTGAAACACAGCAAAAACAAGCAGGTACAGCTTTCCAACCCTTCCCCGAGCAACACATGGATTGCTATACTGAACCAAAAAGGGCGTGCACAACAGTGCATAGGGTAATTGCATGTGCGGATGGTTTCACAGGCTTATCGTGACGTATTAAAAAGACAGTTGAATGTTCCGGACATTTCAAATGTGTCTTTAAATTCTACTTTGCTTTACTATTAGGAAAAATTAATTACGTTAAGTAAATATGTGTGACATACATATGTATACACTTGAAAGGAAAAGACTAGAATCGGGGGCGAAGGCCTTAAAGTTTCATGTGTAATTTTAGTATGAAGTGCTATGAAAAATGTCAGTTTCAACGTTTGTCCTATTATATATTTGAATATTGGCTACAAGAGGTTTCTTTTCTTTATGATGCGAATGGAAACATTTGCCATTTTACTCACTTTCAATCAAATCCATTCTACAGATACTCAATGAAAATGGAATTTTTAAACGTATTGAATTTAAGAAGCATTGCAATCAAGATTTCTTTAAAAGTGATATTGACACAAGCGAGACAGCACTAACGAAGAACGTTACAGAATAAATACGACAGCATCATCGAGTCTATCGGTTTTGCCCTCGTTCCATTCGTTCAGAAATTGCAGAGTGGCACATAGCGCAGCAATGGAGCTGACTGCATACAATAGAGTCAAACGTCCACATAGTAGAGAACCACGACCCGAGAATATTTTGTTTTATTGTGGTGCACGGGTCTGGATAATAAATACCATTTTTATCATATTGATTTTATAGCCTCTTTATTTTGTCTCGCGCATTCTCTCCGCGTTCGTTCTGGTGACATTTGAATAGCAGTAATGGCCAAGGCCGGCCGTTCATAATACTGTCCGGCTACGAGTAACAACTGAACATCGTTTGAGCTTGACCAACATACGTACTTTTACGTTTATGCATATACATACGTATATTGATACTAAGACTAGTTGCCGAAAGCAGGAAGCTATAATTCACATTGATTATATGATTCTAATGTAAGCACTTAATAGACAACATAAGGTATAAAGTAGTTATATTAAGGCTTCATTTATACATCTAAATATTGACTGCATGTAAGTATAACGAATACCTTCTCAAACAAATTATTTTCAAAACAAGTTGCTATATTTTTAATAATATAGCAGCCTAAACTGATTACGTTATGTAACATCAACAAAATATTCAACTATGTGGAGCATGGTACATTCCTTGATAAGCTGTTTGGTTATAGAAAAGTACACAGCCTATTAATTTGACACATACGTCATTCGTCTGACATTTAAAATACAAACACATTCAAGTTGAATCCGCCAAGAACCAGCGTATTTGCTTTATCGTTCAGTGACCATGTCAAGTTTTATGTCCGAAAAATTACATTTGCGGCATTCATTACTTTTCCTATTTAATCAAAAGAGAAAGGTTGTTAAAAGTCATCGTCTTTCGGTAGAAACATATGGTGAACACGCTTCATCAATTAGAACATGTGAGACATGGTTTCGACAGTTTAAAAGTGGTGATTTCAATGTGAAAGACAGTAAGCGCTTCAGTTGGTAATACGGTTGACAATAGGAATCTACGTACTCTTGAAACGTGTTCCAAATAATTATTAATTTGTATGGAGTGAAGTTTTCTGCGATACCTGTGAATTATACAACCACACGGTCTTTGCATTTGTTGTACGGACTATGTAGTGATAGAAAATGAAAGTAAGTTATTCGGAAATATATTATAACTCTAGAACTTAATTACATGTATTTTCAGGGATATCTCAATATTCACACTAAGCAGTGCGGGGATGTAATTCTCCCCTTTATAAATGCACAGAATTTTCTATGAAATACCATTATCACATTTCAATAGTAAAAACACATAAAAGATCGTAGTAATTAAGCGTGGAATTGGATTTTAAAGAGATAGTGCATATCATACTACCACTACGAAAACTATTTATAAAATTATAACATAGAATAGTAAATATCTGTATACTATATGTATATATACAAACATGAAGTCGAATACTTCATTTAGTTGTAGAATATTTACAGAGATAGTTTACAAAGCCACCAGCGCTAGATGCAGCACACATTTCTTCAAGTTAAATGTTTCATGTAAAAACCCATGCTTCTAGAGCACTATACAAATGGAAATTACACCTACATCCATCAACATCAACTATCAGTTTCAGATTGTTACGTACATAATGCCAATAAACATATAGATTTCAAAACACTACCTGAATTCTTCCTTTTTTTTTTAATATTTCTATGGCATTCAATATATAGTTACTGTAATTGTGTTAAACTTAAGTATCATTAAAATGAAATTCAGAATTTGTAGCTATCTTTAACGTGAACATGGTTTGTCATTACTTTTGTAGACTTTGAGCCTGTAATCTTTTCTACTTCAGCATCTATTTTTCACAGTGTACATATATTATCGAGTAGTAAGTTATATAATTAATTATTCAACCACCGTTTCAGGAAACTAAATTTATAATTAGTAGCTGAAATACATTTTATATCTTTAAATTTCATCTCCTTTTACCCCACTTGGCTTGAAGGAACCACGTGTGGCAACTGCTTTGTTTGCGGACTGTTTCTTTATTATGGTCCGTATATTAAAATCGATTTTCAAACATCATCAACATAAAAATATTCAAAGGAACGTTGTTGACCCTGTGTGAGTTCAAATCAAAATACAAGAAAAAGAGATAACGGAGCCAATCTCACGGTATATCAAATAATTTTATTAAACAATGGCTACCGATTTCATGCAAATTTACACATCATCTCTCCAGAAACGACTATAAGATGCAACGGATGCAAACAACACCATTAATAGCATCGCAGTAGTAAAATTAACGTTAAAAAACACAAACTTAAAATTATATAAGGACGTACACAGTTAAAATATCAAAAAGTCATAAAATACTTTTTTGTAATAAACAAGTCATAACCTGACACAAAATTAATTTCCTAGTTTATTACTTCGATAGTTTATTCACTAATCTAGCGAATATATTCAACAAGTCACTATCCTTTCAGTACAGGTTTCAACAAGCAGGAAGTAATTTCAAACCTTTAACGCGTATATACGTAGTCTTTGTTTCGTTATTGTTCTGTGAATAAAAAAATTCTAGTGGCCGTGCACGACAAGAAGGAATCATGTTACGTTAAAGTTAAACGAGACATTTTGTCTGCAATTCGTTTCAAATTTCACGGCAAAAGTTGCAATCTAGTATCGGTGTATCCCGGTCTCGAATACTTGCACAAGACACAGGACAGAAAATGATCTTTATAAGCTACTGTTCTTACATTGATGAGAATGAAATATTTACAAAGGATTTCTGCTATATCATACAGAAAATAGATATTGTCATCGATTTCTGTCACTATTTTCCATGACCATGTAGTTACTTTAAGTTTTAGGTTATTACAATGTTGCAGGTTTTGCGTAATATATAGTTTTCACAAGTGTCATTAACGAAACCGAACCTAAACAGAAGACAACATGCAGTGGTAGTGACTTTACGTACTGTGATTTTCTGGTATACAAAAAAATTTAGATTTTCAAAGCCAATCTTATCGCTAACTGCTTCAGTAAAAATGGAATATTTGTAGCTCCTTTAAAATCTCTTAATTATATTTAATTATATAAGTATCTAAATCTCCGTGTTGGAATTTTTCAAGACTTGTACTACTTATTACATCAGAAAAGTGAACTGCAATCAAATGATAATTGTTATTTAATTAACGTACATCATTACCTAATATACTTAAGGATTAATTTCCCAAGAAGTGAAACGTGTGAAATCTAAAAAGTGATAGCAGCACTATTACAGATACTAATACTTATTTCATAAAGACAATATCTTGTTCAATCTTTATTACAGCGTCCTGTAGAGAGTTAAACGTTTATGTACAAGCTTGCACAGGATCATTGATCTCTCCTAAACAAAATAAATGACTTCTATTCCGATGTTATACATTGTTCGATAGGATAATAAACTTAGAACGGCTACTACTACAAAAGAAATGATTTAACATCAGTGGAGGTTAAAACTATGAAATAAATATTGCAAAATATGCACGCCGTATATTCTAGACAGCATTATCGGCGCAAACGAAGATAAAAATTCCAAGAGATAATAATAATATAAAATAAATAGCAGGGGTGGTAGTAAATAATTGCGATGGTCTAACTCTCTCCTTGTATGCTAGTAATTTCTTCGTTGAGGCTCACTTGCAGGTAAGAAACACAAAGTATCGTCTTATTTCAACGTGGAAACAATAAAGATGACAATAATGCAAGGTTATCCATATTTTCTCCGCTGAATTCCTTTATACAGGGCAAGCCGCTCTATAAAAGTATCTCCTTTAAGTTACATTAAATTCTGGACATTGATGAAAACGTATCGACTGATATGTAATTGTCAATTAGAATTCTTTCGTAAATGTACGGATCAGCTACGTATTGAAATCTACTGACTTACCTCTAAATACAAGGTGAGTCAAAAATAGAGCAAACTAATATAGAGGAGCTATTTCGTTTGCAAATTCCACGCACCGTTTTCACTTAATGTCACCAACAAAGTTGGCAAACAATTCTATACTTCCCTCCAAAAAATCAGAAATCGTATAATTATCTTTGAATGTGCATTTAATCACACTTTCCGTGTAAACGACTATACCTGACACCGCCAACAGATGCTTTATTGCTTTTGGTATTATTTCGATCGTAATATTTTCTAAATCAATTTTTACAGATTTTTCCTTTGTAAGTCATTTTTGTAAAACAGGCAAGTAAATACATAAAATAAAGTTAACACGTGTATAAAGTTTTCATTTTATAGGTTTGATTGGTTTGATATATTCCTTTTGTAATTAATTTGTCCTTTGTATCTCTTGGTACATATCCAATATGAACATGTTTTTATGGTTTTTGATGAAACTGTAATACGAGGGCAAATCAAATATGAACCGGACTTTGATTTTAAAACATTTATTGGTACAGTAAAAAAATTGAATACACCTTTTTTTCTGTATAATCTTTTCTTTTATTCACGCATTTTTTCATCATATCGGAAGTTTTTTAATTCATCAAAGAATGCATGTGGTGGCATCTGTTCTTCTTTGAGTCGCCCAAACATGTGGCAGTCATACGGTGACAGATGTTCCAGTGCTTCCCAATGAATTTTGTCTAACTTATTTTGGGTTAATGCAACATTGCCATGGAACAGAATCGCACTTCCAATAGGCATGTCTCGCCTTTTCCGTCGATAAGCCAGTTTCACCTCATCAACCAGGTGGTAGTAGTACGCAGCATTAATTGTACGCCGTCCGCGGAGAAAATTAATGAGTAATATGCCTCTAAAATCTCAAAAAAACCTTTGCAATAACTTTCCCAGCAGAAACACCGGTCTTGGCTTCTCGCGGCCCTGCTTCTCCAGGTTTTCGCCACTCCATGCTTGCCTACTTAGTCTCCAGGATGTAATGTTGCACCCATGTCTCATTACAGATGACAATGTGCTTCAATAAATCTTCCTCCTCTATTCGATATTGTGGAAGAAGTCTTTCACGCAACGCAAGACGGTTTGCTTTCTGATCTTCCGTCAAGAACCGAAGAATCTACCTTACCAACACTTTTCGGTAACCCGAATTATCTGAAATGGTTGATTGAGCAGTACCATATGATATTCCGACGTGTGTAGCAATTTCCCATTTTGTAAAGCGGCGATCATTTTCAATCAGTTCACAGATCGTACGAATTTTCGCCCCACTGGTGCTCGTCCGCGGTCGGCGTGCGTGGCTCTCGTTTTCCACCGACTCTCGGCCATCGGAAAATGTTTTGTGCCAGTCGTAGACTTGGATCCTTGAAAGCGCAGTTGGTTGACGTAATATTTTCACAGGTCTTACGCCCTCCCGCGCCAAAAATTTAATAATAATACGTTGCTCAATAAATGTGTGCACCTCTTGCTCAAACATGATGCTACTACCAAACCAGTTTACTTCCCTTCACTTTACATCCTCCCCAACATATATCGAAACATCATGCCACTCACGTCACCTAGAGGGTATTACAAGGAAAAGTCCGGATCACATTTGATTCCCCCTCGTATATTCAACTTGTAATAGTGCGTTGTGGTTCGTTTATATGCCAATTTCTTGTAATTATTTTATAACGAATAAATAAATGTATTAACAGAGGTATTAAACATTAAGCATTCATTACAAATGCCAAATAATTAATTGCATAGTATATTCATTGCGAATTAGGCTTTTCAATCTTTATGTCAATGCGACGTTGCTACTGCATCTATTCGGCGATTCTAGTATAGGTATGAGATATGTCACATAAATTTAAACCGGAACTTTTATGCAAAGTTCAAATCCGATAGGATAAACCTTTTGAAAAAATGAGTTGTTCTATCTTTATCGCAAACTTTCCAGTATATCTTAGCACTATTGTAACATAAATCGGGAAATTCATCAAGAAACTTTCGCATTGGGTCACCCAATGGTCTTGTTTTTCTTTTCCGGATGCCTTAATAATTATACGTCCGCCTCATATAAAGATTCGCTCGGTACTAATTCTACGTTTCATTCTTTTTATTACATTACATTGGCAGGGGCGCTGCGCGCTCAATACGAACCTGGCCCGCGGGAAGATATATGGCAACTCTAGTCATGATCAACTTATTTTTGTTTGTCAGAATATTGTTCATTTTTTCTACATATTCATCTTTAAACATACTAACTGTTTTCTTACATTTACATGCTCTTAAAATATCTAGATTTGTGTGCCTTTTTAAGATGTTAGGGTTCTGCTATTGTGTGATACAGTAGGATATATGTATTATATATCCAGGAGTATTAATGGATTCATAGGCATAAAAGCTGTTTATGCACGCCCACAGTTAAGATAGACGAGATGTACAGCACTTTTTATGTTTTTCTCATTAATTCTACATTACTGTGTGATAACTACACTAGGGTGACAGAATAAAATAGACACCAGGTAAAGCGGTATAAATATGTAAACAGCTAAATTCTAAGAACGAATTAAGAACTTTCTCTTGTCATTAGGGTAGCGGTAGATGTATCGGAAGGAATTCGTCATAGTATCGTTACAACTATGCCTCGCTTACAAGATTCGAGTGATGTTAGCGACTTCACCCGGGTCGCATCGTTGGCCAGAGTGAACGCGGCGCTTCGCAACGTGAAATAAGTAAATTTTTAAATATTCCGTTATCCACAGTTAACCGTGTGATTACACAATTAAAACGCAAGGGAAAAACAACGGTGGAGCCGAGACCAGATGGTGCCGGACCTTCTGAAAGAAGTAAAAGGGTGCTTGTACGCGAAAAAGTACAGCTGAGCTTACGGCAACTTCACAGAAAAGTCAGCGCACCGTTCTGCGATACCTCCACAGTGTGGGGATGTATAAAAGGGTGGCAAAGAAAAAACATCTCCTTACGGCGTTCCAATAACGACGCCGAATGGCTTGGGCAATCGAAATGCGAACGAAGCCCGAAGAGTTTTGGCGGTCTGTCATTTTTTCAGACGAAAGCAGATCCTACCAATTCAGTGATAGTGGTCGTACGTGGGTACGGAGACGTTCATCACAGCAACTGGACGACAAATTTTTGCATCAGACGGTGAAATACGGCGGTGTGAACATCATGGTGTGGGGCGCGATATGGTATGGTGGAAGATCGCAATTAGTAATCTGCGACGGAAATATAAATGCGGCAAAATATATCCCAATATTAACAGAAGGACTACTACCGATATTCGACAACGCCAATTTATCTAAAGAACACGCCACTTTTATGGAGGATGGCGCACCCTGCCACAAAGCAAGAACAACAACCACATGGAAAGAGGAACTGGGCATTCGGATTTTACCATGGCCAGGTCAATCACCAGACATGAATCCGATAGAGAATGTTTGGCACATAATCCAGAGAAATATGGCGAAACGACCCCGAAAACCCAGCAATAAGGAAGTACTCGTGGCAACTGTTACAGAAGAGTGGTTAAATATTCCAGAAGACACCATTAATCACTTAATAGATTCTATGCCACGACGACTCGCAGCACTTCACGCAAGTAAAGGTGGATCGACAAAATATTAGTATTAGTTATTATTTAAAAATTTTAAAATATTTTGTATATATAACGAGAATAGAATCTTTTTTTAATTAGTAGGTGTCTATTTTATTCTGTCACCGTAGTGTAGATGCTATAATTGTAATCGTAGTATAGTTCAAAATCAAAACGCTTCAAATAAAAATTCTAACGCTTCATTACTTACGTAACACACAAATACTGTTACGCTTTCTGTTATTCAGTTAAACTTGAATTTTCTGTTGGGTGTTGTAACTGTGATTATCGCTTATATTTTTACGATTGATAGCTACTGGCTTTCCGGACAGGTTTCACATGTAGCAAATGCCGTTTATTCTTATCACATAATAACGTGTGTAAGAAACAGTCTTGCCAGTGATGATACGCATGGTTGTACCTATACCAATCTAGACTGCTTTTTGTAGACATTAGTACACAACATTGTAGTAATGGATGTAATAAATAATAATTAGGCTACGTTATTTTCTTTGAAAACAAAACGTGCATGATCCATGGATTATATGAAACTATAATAAAAGGTATGCTGCGCCGCCAGCAAATACAGATTCTGTAGAATGCCAATTAAGATCTCAAAGTGCCTTTAATAGCAGAAGTTATTATTTCTTTGTTTTTACTACCCTTCTACTAATAACATTGATATCACGGTATGCGTTATTAGAAGGGAAGAGTTGCAGATAATTATTGATCTATGTACATGTTAAAGTTTAACGTTTAAATAGCGCATCGAGGAATTTAATTCTGATTGTTTAAGTAGAAGGAAAAAAATAGCGGTCTAGATTTATGATACCACTTTAAAAACTACAACTAATAATAAATCACGAATGCGTTATTGAATCGGCATGGCGCTTCGGAATTTAAAATATTTTAATTGCGAACAGATTCTTCCACTCTGCAGCTGTTAATACATAAACTTACAATAAAAAACCTGAAAGTATATAATTATATATGTATGTATAAGAAAATCATATTTTAAAATTGCTGTGTTTGTTAAAACATGGAGAACCAATCCAAATATACCAGATAGAACAATAATACAATATTCTTTGATAACTTATTGGAAAAATATTAGTAATTAGGCTTGTGTTAGAATCACTACCATATATCAAACCAGTAGCATCTGTAGTTACCGCAGATACTGACGATAAGAATAAAACATAACATCGTTTATTGGTTCCACGGGAGTGTCTCAACTTAATATGTAAAAAAGAAAGAGTTAATGAAATTAATGTTTGCAGCATCAACAGATGCTTTGAAAATGATTTGAAATTAGACGTAAATGTTCATATGTTAGTTAGTCTATTCGTAATAAGTTTGTTACAACAAAGAATCGGTAGTTTATCGCTGACAAGCACGAGTCTTGTCCGGAAACTAAATACCGTTTCGTTCTACTGCCATCGCAGCCTTATTGTTATAGTTTCGCACAGACACAGGTTCACAGTCTTTCCGCTGACGCCACTACAGTTCAATTGTATTGTGTTAGTAATTATTCAAAATATTTAAAACTATTTCTGAGCCCGTCGACTCTAAAGTGCGTTCTGTAATACGGTTTTTGAACGCAAGGAATATTGATCCAGCCAAAATTCATTATCGAAGTGTAAAGTTTAATGGTGGAAGTGTAATGATAGATGGAGATAGTGGGTTAGGCAATTCAATGATGTACGAACCAATGTTCATGACGAAGCACGAAGTAAGTAACCTTCTGTTGTCAATATTGATTTGATTAAAAAAGTTAAGGAGAAAATTCGTGAAAACAGACGGTTCACAAAAGAATACTTAGTGATACATCCACAAATTTCAGCAACTGTTATTGTTATTATGGCGATTTGTAAACGGGCAATTTTACCATCTACCACATCCCAATCTCCAAGAAGCTCTATCCCTCAAACCATCTAGCCCTCTCTCTCTTCTGCATCGACTCCTTAATTCCTTTTCCCCCACTCCTTCTTGGTCTTCGTTTTTCCTTCTATTATCAGGCTTCCATTTCCAAACCTTTTGTGGTAGTCCGTCCTGGTTCCATCCTATTTCGTGTATTAATGATATGTTAACTTGCATTATTTCTCTTATTCTTTCATGATCTAATAATGTCTTCTTACAGCAACGTCTCTAGTATATCATTTCCATTGATGTTATTTTGTTTTCCATTTTCTTCCTCAGCGCCCACACTTCACTTCCGTAGGTAACACAGCTTTCAACAAAAGAGTGGAACATCCCGGCTTTTGTTTTCATCGAAGTATTGTCATTCCACACCACAGGAGGTAGTTGCCTAATAATAGTTGTTCACTTTATTATTTTATTCTGTATGCCTATTTTATTTCAACCATTGGAAGTTAACGAAACTCCTAGATATTTATACGCAACAACTGTTAACGGCGAAAAAACGGTGTTCTCCAATAGCTGTTTTCACTGACGGCATTTTTCTACGCAAAAGGCTTAAAAAATTGTTTTGCCGCTATGAGAAATATCTGAGCAGTAGTGGCAACTATTAGAACTACAGAAAAATAATTTAAGAAATCCTCTTTCATGTGGACATAAATTTCGTTTTGAATAAAATTCTTTTATGAGTTTTTCTCTAAAACGGTACTTACTTTCCAGACAACCCCCGTATATGTACTGCTTTAATTCGCATCTTCAGTTCACAACTAGTCCAAAACCAAAAATTTTACATCTTGTTGGGACATACTCGAAAACCACTTATTTGACACACATTACTAATATAGAGCGTATATTAAGCACAAATTTATATTAATACCTATCAAAATAAAATAAAAAGCCAAAGGCAACCTCGATACAGAAAGAATCCATACGATTCAATTGTATACATGCATTCCAATTGCACAATGCGCATGCATTGCTAGTAGTACATTTTAATTAGAGAAAAATCTTCAAACCGTTCTGATGATCAGATCAATAATCATCTGCAAAGCGTAGTCGTTGTGATGGAACATGTGATTAGCAATCAGTGATTTTTACTGCGATCTTGTTGGAAGTACATTTCTTACTATGCATGCTTCAGACAATCACGCATCATCTGAAGTTATAATTGATAACATTCCGACAGTTGTTCATGTTATTTTACAAAATTAACAATTAACGGAACCTGATAAACATTTAACGTAACGCTATTTTCTGCACACATGCTTTAACTATAAATTAAGGTCAGTGTTAGTACCAAAGTTATGGTTAATAATCTGATAACTTCTTATTATTACTAATAGGAAGAAAACTTTTCATACAAAAGTCGGAAGCACCCCAAAGTTTCAGAAAACATAATTATTTTTCAATATATAGAAAATCTAAAAGAAGTTATATATCCAATAGATTAGACATATTTGATTTACATTATAAAATCTGTAGAATTAACTTATTCAAATGTATTTGTTTTGGAAATATTTACAAATAGTGGTGTTTGCCGCATTTTGTCGAAATATGGTCGGCGTAGTATTTAATATTTCGCCTTCCAGTTTAATATAAAATATATCTTTAAAGAAAAATCATTAAATTTAAGTCTAGAAAAAAAATGTGCCGACAAATCAACATTTAAAATAAATAAAATAGAAAAAGACATGAAGGCTTATTACTGTTGTCTAATTTAACAAAATCTATGAATTAATGTTGAATTTTAGTTTTAATCAATATTAAGCAACAACATCTTTAAGCGACGCCCTCAATAATCGCAGAACGACACGGATTTCCGTCAAAGCATCAAAAAAAGGACGCGGATCTGTAAATTACATTGCAGCATTAAAAGTTTAGCAAAAAGTTGTGATTCCAAAAGAAGCTTGTACAACAATTTAAAAGATCAATTCTTGTCTTCACTGTTCACAGTTGAATTTATTTCTCATTATATTATTCGGATTGAATGCGCCCAATGCACCTCTTATTCTTTACTTAAGCAGTTGTTGAGAATTAACTGGAACTTGGCATGTGTACCTTTATTTTAATATAACCTTGATTAGCAAAAATCTAAAGTGGTGAAATATGGAAATTTAGAAACCTAATGCCCTCTAGCTATACTCAAACATCGCTGTTAATAATGTAATGATAGCATGTGTAGCGAGCCGAAACCCCATCTAAGCTAAACCAGCACGTTTGTATCTGTTCCTATGATAAAATTATAAAAAATTTTAGTTACAATCTTTTCTAAAAATTCTGATTATTTTTCTGTATTTAAATTTTCGTTGTAAATGTGTAAGTGCAAACGTCGCACTGACAGTGTTGCAGCATAAGTACATTGAGAAGATAAATATTCTATGCAGATAAGTCATTTAGTCTTGCATTATTAATTCACACTTAGTTTATTAGTTATTGTTTATTTTTGTGTTAAATTAGTTGTAATTTTGTAACTTTGTTACTTCACGATTACAATGACTTCTTGTCTACAGTGGAGTGGGCAGTTTTGAGCAGACCAACTTACGGATAGGACAGCCATGAACCCTGGCTATCGAGGTATCTGTGATGCGTTTAAGCTGGCTCCCATATTTTGGTTTTAATTTAATGCAAGTTGGGTTAAAGGCGAATGCAGGGAATAGACCTATTCCCTGATAGGAGTAGCAGCCTGGATTCGCCGAATGACTCGTCTCTGCCAGGATTGGTGGCCGGCCGTCTACAGGGATTGTTTCTATGTTTGCAAAATATCTGATGGGCGCTTAGCTGCTGCTGGAGTCATAACTGGCAAGCCAGTCTTCTTTGGTAGGAGGAGCAAGCTCAAACTACCGAAAAACCGCTTCCCTGGTTAGAAAGATGTTAAAGGAGAAGAAGGGAGTCAAGCATCCACCTTCACAGAGGGATCTAAGGTATCCACTGACACTGATGTTTGATTCCGTGCTGTACCAGTAAGTAAACCCTCAGCATACTATGACAACTACTGTTGCCCTTGACAAGTGTTTCAACGAAAGACATATTCAAATTCATTCATCCAGGAGCACTGGTTGGCCAATACAGGCAGCACTTGCAGATTGAGTGGTAATGTAATTAGCTTTGGAGATAATCCCATAGCTGGCTTCGTTATTAGGAAGCGGGTTAAAGCATTTCTGCTTGTTACCGAGACTGCGAGAACTTATGGTCTGCTCAGATTACTTGCTATGAACATGTGATGATCCTCCTACCATTCTGGTGAGGGATTTGACCACCTATTAGTAGATGAACAATTTTTGTCTGCTGATTGACTGTAATACGAATATGCATCAATGAATCTTGAGAAGCACCAACATAAACTGTAAATATGAAAAACTGTTCAACTATTTGTTAGAAGACGGAATAGCCGTACTTAATATCAGGTGTGAACCGATCTTTGCTACTTGTAATAGGGCGGAGGTGCTAGATATTACTCTCTGCTCAAATACTCTGGGGATCAAAATATCAAATTAGAGAGTTTATTCTGAACCTACATGTTCTGACCACAAATGTATCCTCTTTGCGATAGAAATGGGAGCCACGATGACTGATTACTACCAAAATCTACGCATACACTGGAGAGGTTGCATCCAAAGAAACCTTGAAAGATAATCTATCTGCGATATTAACTTACTCTAAGAATTGGGATCAGTTTGAGACTACAAACGAATAGGTATGCGTTAGTACTAGTCTATCACGATAACTATCTACTCAGGATAAAGAAGGATAATCGAGGCGCCCTTTGGAGAAACAACAATCTCTTCTTGCAAGGGATATGGTGGCTTACAGACCAACTCCAACGAATTACAATAAAGATACCGGGATGACCAAAACCGAGCATTGGAGGAGGTTCCGCCGTGATATTGGCGGAATGCCTGATTGCACAAGAAGGCAAAAGACTCTCTTTGGCGATACGGTATGGGCCTTGGAAGCCTTAAAAAGACTTGGCAGCATTTTCACCAACTCTGTTGGGGCAATGTTAGAGTTGGAACTCTAACCAGCTAGGAAGCAAAAAGTCACTTCCCACTTGTTTTGAATCCGGTTACATATAATCGTCTGTGGTAGTCGAATATCATATTGAAACAGATCACGACATTTTATTTGAAGAAACTTCAGTTATAATGGTATATTCTAATTTCTATTGTAGAAAAATCAGAGAGGCAAAGAAGATTTGCAAACATCCCGACTATATTAACAGGAACAACAAGTACCAGTCAGCGGGATGGAAGCCGCTTCTGCAAGCTCTGTATCCTTTGAATCAACGATGCGATGCACATAAGAGAATCTTCACCTCTAGCGTGGTTTACAAGTTGAGTTATCGGGACCCTTTTCCAATGAGGCTTTACCTTTAGCGTAGTTTACACGTCGAATTACCATGCCACTTTGGTTCTCTTTTACCTTCTTTCTAAAGCAGTCTCCTACGACGGGGCTGAAAAGTCGAGATCCCGCTTTATTTTTATTTAACTTTTTCTTTGTCTCTTTCATTTTCTCTTTCTTCTTTTCCTTTTTCTTCCTTTTCGCTTTCCCCTTTTTTCTCTTACTTTCTTTCCTTTTATCTCTTTTCGTTTCCTCCTGTACTTTGGGCTATTCACCATGATACGGTCCAATCCAGGAAACAGTTTATTTATCACTGACTTTGGCCATAGAAGTCGAAGTACTCGTAATTCGCATATGGGTTGCTGTCAGGATATATTTTAAAATCCACTACGATAAACAATTTAATAGCCATAGTGCAGGGTCAGTTATCATAAATTAGTAATAAATTGCCATATTTTCATTGATTGAAGAATTAGTACGACTGCGCTGTCGCCCGGGGGCACTCCTTCGTAAAACTTTCACCTGAAGTACAGATTATGTTTTTTTCTACTGTGATATTTTTAAGGTAACTATTAGGTTAGGGTTTTGTTAGTAGTAGTGCGTTGGTTGGTGTCAGCATTGCTAATGTATTTCTGCTGTTGAATATCGATCTTGATCTGCGTCTTCGTCTATAATCTATATCATCCAGGCATATTATTTGCTCAGAGGGTATGTGTTGTTATTAATAATTTTGGAGGAGAAGCTGTTCTACATCGTTTTTCTAATCCACATCACGACTGGGCTTTATTTAAGTAGTCCCAGTACGAAGTATGGGTTTCATCATATACCACTAGTGATATTTCAAAAGGTGAGAGTCCAAGGATAAGTTTGACCAAAAGAACATTCATTGTCAGGTACTTTTATAAAGGTTAATTTCATGCTATTTATATTTAATATCTATTAGTGCTATTTTAGAACAACCATCAACTTCCTACCTACTAAAGAAGAGAATGTTTTTAGAAAGCGAAGCAGTCTTTACCAGAGCATTCCTATTTCTCACACCCTATCGAATCAAATGCAGTTGGATATATTAACAACTGGGTATTTAAATTCCTCTAAATAATAAATATTGTGACTATCATTATAAATTGTGAAAACTTTAAACGATATATTTTTATTAATATACATTTAGCTCGACTACGATTGCCTAGATATGTTTGAGTAGTTGTAATATTACTTATGTATATAATATACGCATATTCCTTTTTTCAGTGGTACTACACAAAAAAGGATTTACTGAGAAAATGAAAACTTATGTACTTGTAAATGTTCCATTCTCATTTTATAATTATAGTCATACAATCGAATTATAAAATTTAATTGTGGATAGCTTTGGTAAATTAATATTATCGGTATATATAAGGTAAATAGATAATCTGATATTGGTAGGAGAAAATATCTCCACAGATAGAACGCAAGAAGCAGCTAACAAAATACAGAAAAAGAATTTCAACTGGATTTTATTGTAGTTTGTGATTACATCTAAAAGAAAATGGATCACTAAGTACAAAATATAAAAACTATTTAAGTTTCGCGGTTAAACTATTACCGATGTTTTGTCGCTAGATGGGTCTGAAACTTGTCTTACAAAATATGCATTGACATGCGCACCCCTGACATAGTGTTTTTTTCACACAAAGAACCATTTAATATTTCTCGGTGTTTTCATCGTGTAATTCATATTTAATTCCGAAATGCTTCTTTACTCTGAAATAAAGTAAACTTTCTTAATATGTTTTAATACATAAACAGAAATTGTGTGGAAAATTTAAAGTAGTTAATTGTCACCAAGTAAACTTACTAACACATTTTAATTAAATGGCATTAAGAAGCTTAGACAACGCTATTAAATTGTTAATATTAACACTGTTTGTGTTGTCTTGTTCCTATATTAATCAATAGCAAATATATTCTAGCCACCAATAATACCACTAGATATAACAAAGTAAGTAAGAACATTTAAAAGAGATTTGTTGTGTCATTTTTTTAATTTATATACATGTTAGGTAAATCCCGAAACCGTTCAGTAAAAGTTCGGGTGGTTCTAGCGACTATTCTCTAGCATTTACCATAAACTTAAAATATCTTCAATCGTATACTCAGTCACAATAATAGTCGGTAATTGTAAAGTATGAGTAAATGTTATAATTTCTACTGTACATCTATCACTCGTGGTAATAAGTATTTGCTGTTACGTCCATATGTATGTACATACATACGTAATCTGTCAGTATCTTCTTTTATTGGTAAGTTATTGTTATATGCTTTTTCTTCTTTTTTAAGTAACTTCCAAATAAAGGGATATAGATATAGAAAGTGTCACGCAGTTTCGCTTCTTTTAAGTCAAATAAACTGAAAACAAAAAATAGGGGCACCTATTCAAGAATTAAATTAAATTATCGTTCGTGAACATGTTTGAATTGTGTTTTTCGAACACCCAGTAAAGACATGTTAAATAAATGTGTGTAAACATAAACATGTTACTATGGACTCAATAATGTGTCCAAATTCATTTGCACTACCAATATGTGTTAAAAGATACTGTTATAAAATCTAAATCATCAAGAATGTTTCGTTTTTTATATTTATATTTTTATATTTATGTACAGCTGTGGCCATATGTATTCGCCACCCTTTTTTGTTTTTTATTCCGACGAATATATGAGAAATAAAAAAAATTGATCGACGAAAATGTTTCATTGTGAGTGTATACAGATATTGCTTAATATTTGGTAACTCCTCCCTGGGCTTTTATCACCGCACGAATTCGTCGGGGCATACTGCTCACTAAGTTGTAGCACTGTTCGGGGGTGATTTTATTCCACTCTTCGAATGTTTTTGTTTTTAAGCATTGCTTTGTGGTAGATGAGTATTTAGCTACATTTCGCTTTAAAATGTATCATAAATGCTCAATTGGCGATAAGTCCGGGGATTGCGCCGGTCATTCCAGGACCCGCACGTTATTTTCCTCGAACCAGCGCATTACTTCGCGAGATTTATGGCACGGTGCATTATCTTGTTGGAAGTAATACTCTGGCTCATCATTATCGAATAATTTTAACGCACACGGTTCCAGAACTTCTTCCAACATGTCGATGTACGTCCGACTGATCATTCGGCCCTCGCAGACGAACAGTTCTCCGACGCCTGTTGCACTCATGGAACCCCAAACCATTATGCTACCACCCCCAAACTTGACAGTCGGCATGATACAGTCTGGATGGAAGGCCTCTCCTCGCCTGCGTCGCACGTATTGAGGCCCTGGTTTACCACAAAGCTACCAACAAAAACACGAATACTGTTACATTTTAGAACCCATTAAAAGGAATAAAAACACTGTAGATACCAGGAATTGAATACAGAATACCTCAAATACAATAATTATGTATTACTTACCTCAATATTTGACTCATCCGTCCACATAACGTTGGCCCAATTGTCAATGGTCCAGTCGCGGTGACTTTTAGCCCACAGCAGTCTCTTTTTCTTTTGTTGCGGAGACAACCGTGGTTTATGTCGAGCTTTATATCCACCTAAATTTAATTCACAAAGGCGTCTTCTAACCGTGAGAGGAGAAATAGCAACATTATGTAGCCGGAAAAGCTCACTGGAAAGCTGTTTAGACCCTTTTTTCCGGTCTCGCAAAGACATCCGTTCCAAGACTCGCTCACCTCTGCTAGTTGTCTTCCTCTTTCGACCAGTTTTCGGTTTGTTTGTCAAGGATCCACTCTCTTTGTATCCTTTTATCGTCATTCTAACTGTCGATCGCGCACATTTCACTTTCACTAACACCACAATTTGTCCTCGCTCTACCTCAGTCAATTCGCGTGTTTTCGGCATTACTTTTTACTGTATACTATCGTATTACACAGACAAAAATCACAGACACAATATCCTCACTCTAACTAACTCAACCTTACTCTTACAACTTTTAAGAAAGACTGAAGAAATATTCAGAAATTACAATTTTACGTCTATTTTCTAATTTACTCAGAATGGCCTACAATAAACCATTAAACCCTCATTACCAGGTACCTAGTTAAGTCCGTCATCGACCCTGCTTGTTACAAATACAATAATATTCGTGTAACACGTTCAAAAGGAGAGTGGCGAATACATATGGCCACAGCTGTATGTATATCTTTAAATTTAATATTTTTTAATGTGTTATTTGTTAATTTTGTTATATTCTGATATTGTACATTTATATATATATATATATATATATATATATATTGTAATATGAACTATTGTATTTAAATCTTTTATAATATCAATGATTTTCTAAATTTTGTATTTTTTGTCATTGTATGGTTCACGCCTTTATTTTTGTTATTGTTGGAGGCAAAGTACCGTTAGTAGTCCCTCTTTATTGCATTTTATTTCAGATATTTAGTCTGTACAGTTTTCTTTCTAAATTTTACGGATGTCTACTTGAGTTGTTCATTACTAACATATAATCTACAATTTTAACGTTTTAAAAAAAAAGTTGCTTCAACAACACGTGCAGATGAGACGTAAACTTCACTATCGTTTATTATACATATCGCTTTTCGTAAACATATTTTTGTATGTATCATAAATAACTTCTTCTAAAATCATTTTTAAAGACGTTTAATGTACTGTACTCACACATTTTTATCATATTATTAAAATGTGTATCACCCCGAAATTATATCACACTATCTTCAAAATTTCTCGTACGTCGGATGGATAGCACGCCTGGCAGCATTTCTCTAAATAATTTCATTCCCATCAAGAGTGTGTTTACTGTGCGGCCTAACATATAGGCAAACAAATGTGTGACCCTGATAACGATGGATATAAACAAAAATCGTGTCAAGGTCACACACATCGAAATCGTCTCCTGAGAAAAATTTATTATTTTCTCAAATTGGTCTTAATATATGAAGTTCTTCGAATATATTTAAAGTCATAAGGTGTATCAGTTGATATCATTATAAAAATTTGGGAGTTCGGGACACATCTATGGAAACCGAAGACCAGAATACGTTAAAAACGAGGCATTATGTCTGAGTACGATTACTAAATTTAAAGACTTCAAAGCATAATCAATTTTCAAAATTAATTGTACCATTTTGTATCTTATTTAGAATATATAAAACTAGCTGGAAAGGGATTGATTTAGGTTTTCTGTTACAAAAAACAAGTTTTGTTAAAAAAGAACGATATATATATATATATTTGGCGTATTAATATATTTATTTTTACAATCTTATATTTAGTTATTTTAATTATAAAACACTATATTTGAATTTAAAAATGAAAAGAAGAAATTTAAGTAAAAGAATCTATTTAGAAAATAAAGAGTCTGAGATTTTTCACCACAATATATTGTCTTATGAATCTATTTATACCTGCATATATGTATATGCTAACAAAAATACATTAACAGAAAAGAATTCGCTTAGAATACATTTTAAAATAATATACTATATTAGTCCGCTGTTCTTGCAGAAATTAGCTCAGCCCTTTACAGCAGCATGCAGAGTACGTTATCAGTTACTATTGCGACGATCAGGTCGCGATACCCGCGACAGTACGACTGTCGGTCTGCCGCCGATCACTCAACGACTGCGCCGGACTTGTCATAAGCACGGGCTCGGGATGCTCCGTCCGTATTAGATGGAGTATCCCGTATGTATAGTAATCTTTTAGCACGATCGGCGGTTTAAGGTTTTCTCCAAAAAATATACATATAAGCACACAGAAATAAAGTAAAAGGTACGGACCCACATTATACGGACATAATTGCGAAGCACAGCCTACGAAAGCATAGGCATAGCAAATAAATATTATACGCCCATTGCGGCAAAGCAAAGCCTATGGATTCATATTAAACGTACATTGATGAGAAGCACAGCCTACGAAAGCATAGCCATCGCAAATAAATATTATACGCCCATTGCGGCAAAGCAAAGTCTACGGACTCGTATTAAAAGCGCATTAATGCGAAAAGCAAAGCCTATGAAAGCATAGGCATAGCAAACAAATATACGAAAGATATAAGGAAGACCTGGATAATCGAGAGTTGGGTCGTATTTGATAGACGTTGACCGACTATTAATCGCCACAGTCACCTTACTGGGTCTTCCAGCTTCTAAACAAAAGGTTCTTACTACAAAACAAGCATATGTGTGCAAGTATATAGCAAACATTTAAGGAAACTGTATCAAACATCAAATACAATTTAGAATATAAGGTCTCTAAAGAAAGCAAACACATTCAAGGATATACATACACATATATACAGTCTGGTGGTGACAACGAATCATTATTTTCTTTTTATATATATTATATAAACATACATATAATTTGACTTCTTTGTTATGAATTCTTTAATACATGGATTAAACAGACTCTGAGTATAGTTTATGAAACGTACCAAGCAGTTCACCGGCAATCAGTCCAATAAAACAGTTGGACGCTAACATGTGTACTAATCCTGAGTACGTCTGATTGTGGAACGGTTAGGAGTTTTGGTTTCGAGTCCCGCTGGTGATATATTGAAATGCTTTCTCATGCGCCCGGTACGTTCTTCCAACAACCATTGGTTATGGGAAAGTACCATTAATCATAATTAGCAGCGCTTCCCACTTTACAACGAGCAAACTACAGCGGTAACAAAGACAGTTTACATAGGCTATCTATACGTTAAGGCTTCGTTAATAGCAAGCCAATAGCTTTATAAACTATTAACCTAGCTGGGTCTCTCTCTACGAAGCCGCTAGATATGGGATTAAAACTACTAAGTTAGCAAAGCTGTGTGTAGTATTGAACCTAATAGTTTGCAACACTTTTAATCTTTAATATGCATTTTTCTAAATTTAATTAGTGTTAATTATGTTGTAACGATTAACGACCGAACTCCTCAAGATTCGCCACTATACCGATACCTAAATTAAGCAGTACCTTGTATCATTTAAAAATAATTGAGATATACGTTATATGTCCTAGTAAATGGAGCACAGATGCAGTACTAAATAGAAGAAACCGTTTGCTTGCTTCCCATTGTTTCATCATGACCATATTAGGCAGGATAAAATGAACATTAATAAGGAATAAAGGAACGACGGTACAGTCTGTATTTGTATAGATGGCTACTTACCTATACGGCCTTGTATTTTTTTCAACCTAATTTGTATTGTACGATGCAGTAAACTAAAGAGTTAAAAATTTAACAAACGAGATACTTGTTCAGCACCTTTTACGCTGGCACGTCTCCCTTCGCATTTACATTTTAAAATAAGAACAAGCATACAATCGACATTCACTAAGTCGCGAGACTGCTGTGCCTGGCGTTCGAAACGCTACTTTTTTACCTCAAAAAGATATAAATCTCTAGAAGAAGTTCAAAAATATGTATTTATCAGAATACGGTGCTGTGTTTTACATTGCCGATAAGCTAGTAGGGGAGTATAAAAATGCTTATTTATGAGCGAAATATATAGCGGTATATTACACGATTTATTTACATAGTTCCCTGGCCAACGGAAATCTTAATTAAGGCTACATAGTGTTGATTTTTCGTGGGTTTAATGGTTGTAGAAGTACTGATTTAATCCTCTACCTCGAAGGTGATGAGAAAATGTTGTGCTTATTGTTAGATGTCCATCACTTCGAGGGGTCGTATTTCTATTACTCTACGATGTAATTTAAAATATTCCTTTACAAATTATTTAAACAAACAACTGGGGCTACGAGATTGGTTACAACACTACAGTATACAACTCCCCGATTTTTTGGAGGAAAAAATGTCATCATTTAGAACCGGCACTACAAGAAGCAGAATAATTTAATAGGCCTATCGCCACTATACACATAAGGTTCGTTTAGATTCTTAGTGAGGCGTCGTAAATAAGTAGCACAAATTGAGACAATTGAGTAGCGACAAGCATATGCCACAACTCTCTATTGACAAATATTGCATTAATTGTATGTGTAAAATACAATAACAATGAGTCGCAGAATTAATTGCGGTTTTATGCTAAATTTAATTTTCATGCTGGCAATATTCCATTAAGATAGTGAACAAAGGACTGTCCCGAAAGTTTTGGTCAAAATTGTAATTCCATCTACGTATTGCCAAGCACAACAACGTTAAGGAAAGAGAAGGCTGTCAAGCTGTACTGGCAAAGCTATTCACAGCGTAATATGAAGTACATCAGACAAACCTCATCTTCATCATCCTCATCCAATTATGGCCATGGTCATGGTCATCGCCTCGTCATGGTTATGGTCATTGTCATGATCATCATCGCCATCATCCTCATCCCCATCCAATCATGGTCAGGGTCATCGTCATCTTCACTGTCATGGTCACGGTTACGGTCACGGTCATGGTCATGGTCAGGGTCATCCTCATCCTCATCCTCATCCTCATCCTCATCCTCATCCTCATCCTCATCCTCATCCTCATCCTCATCCTCATCCTCATCCTCATCCTCATCCTCATCCTCATCCTCATCCTCATCCTCATCCTCATCCTCATCCTCATCCTCATCCTCATCCTCATCCTCATCCTCATCCTCATCCTCATCCTCATCCACATCCTAATCCTCAACCTCAACCTCATCATCAGCCTCAACCTCATCCTCTTCCTCATCCTCATCCTCATCCTCATCCTCATCCTCATCCTCATCCTCATCCTCATCCTCATCCTCATCCTCATCCTCATCCTCATCCTCATCCTCATCCTCATCCTCATCCTCATCCTCATCCTCATCCTCATCCACATCCTCATCATCATACTCATACTCATCCTAATCGTCATCTCTCATCCTCATCCTCATCCTCATCCTTATCCTCATCCTCATCCTCATCCTCATCCTCATCCTCATCTCTCATCCTCATCCTCATCCTCATCCTCATCCTCATCTCTCATCCTTATCTTTATCTCATCCTCATCTCTTTATCCTCATCCTCATCCTCATCCTCATCCTCATCCTCATCCTCATCCTCATCCTCATCCTCATCCTCATCCTCATCCTCATCCTCATCCTCATCCTCATCCTCATCCTCATCTCTTTATCCTCATCCTCATCCTCATCCTCATCCTGATCCTCATCCTCATCCTCATCCTCATCCTCATCTCTTTATCTCTTTATCCTCATCCTCATCCTCATCCTCATCCTCATCCTCATCCTCATCCTCATCCTCATCCTCATCCTCATCCTCATCCTCATCCTCATCCTCATCCTCATCCTCATACTCATCCTCATCCTCATCCTCATCCTCATCCTCATCCTCATCCTCATCCTCATCCTCATCCTCATCCTCATCCTCATCCTCATCCTCATCCTCATCCTCATCCTCATCCTCATCCTCATCCTCATCCTCATCCTCATTCTCATTCTCATCCTCATCCTTATCCTCATCCTCCATATAATTATATACATTATTACTATTAGTATTATTACTATTACAACTGCCGTTATTGCTATTACTATTACTGTTGTTAGGAACTATGCTAATATTATATAGTTCCGAAGAGTTTTTAACAGTAAACATATGTGCCTCATATCTGTATATTTTCTTAAAAATAGGAGATCCTTTTATTCGTTTATTTTGATTTAAATCATACTCTAAATGTTGTTTAACTATAAACCTTTCATCAGTGAACATTTTAAGTAATAAATTCTAAAACATTGAACTTTTCATTTTGAGTGCCTCTCTCACGAAATGAAGTTATAACCACATGCATGAGCACATTCTGTAATAATTGCAAGAAAGGTAACCACGTTTAGAGCGATATTTAATAACTACGAAATATGCAATAACCATCATTGTAAAGCATCGCACTGTCAAGAAGTAGTGATACCCTATTTTCAAATCCGTTTCTCTTTGTAGTTCTTTTAATTGATGTATGGAATTACGGAATATCTGTATATCAACACACGCATAATGAATATTCTTTATAAACGTAAATACAATTTGGCCCTAAAATATATAAAATAAACAAATGCGTATACTTTTTCTGAACTCCACACAGTGATTCGTCATCGAATACAGTAACGCAGAACGTGTAAAGATAAATCATGGAAATAATATTGCGTCGGGAATACTTCTTAACAAAATTTATTCCCTGGTTACGCTCCGTATTTAGTATCAGAGGAAATTAAATTATCAAAAAATCTTCCCAGTCGTGCATATGGTAACTAGTTGCATTTGCTGTCCTTTCTTAATTAAACTCCCACTAAATAGGTAAACCCACATATATTTTAAACTACTTTCAATCCCTATGTTGAATTTCTACATTGCTACGTATTTATTGCACAGATCTGAATACAAATCAATTCTTAACCAGTACGAGATAATTACCAACGAACTTTTATTACATGCAATCCTTATTGTTTTAAAATTATACTACAGCTGTGTGGGAGTATACATAATGCAATAGCCAGTAAGGTATAGGACGAAATGATTTATTTTGGTATATCAGATATGCAGACGGGTTACGTAAATGGCGTGGACAACATCGTCAACCATAAAGAGAAGATAACAGTTTCATATTTACACACGCTTCATCTCTTTTTTTTCTCTCCATCTACACCAACTGTTGCAAAACGCATCCGTTATAAAATTCCTCTTGTAAAATACACCGGTTTAGGAAGATTTCGGCAACTGGCGAACCGCTAGAGAACGTCTAGCATTTTTCATTCGTCCGTCATGTATGCCGAATCTTAAAAATATTGAAGGAATGGAACAAATATGTATGTGCGTAGGTCGACTTTAATTCATTATACGAGAACATTATACAAATTTATTTACGCATTGATATAACTTTTTGATAATATTTATACTATTCTGATTAAATCCAGCTGCATTTTCTACAGATCTTCCTTTTAAGTAGGCGTTTAGGCGTGCTTGTGAAGATCTTGAGACTTCGAAATACTTGTAAAATATGTGAATCGTTTTGTACTATAAAACCATCTAACTCTCTTTTTATGAACTCTTTAAAGAAGCAATAAAGTTATAGTTGCAGTATTAGTAGAGGGAAAAGCCAATGTTCTGCTATTTGTTTCATTCGCCACACAGTTTTCAAAGAATATTTATTATGCATTCTTTTAGACTAACACATCGTATAAATAAAGACTATAGGACTACTTATATCAACATAAAAACATTGATGTAAACTTTATTCTGCTTACGTGCGATGGAGATTGCAAAATAGCTTCTAATCAAGATACCCGTCGTCATCTAGTATTTTAAATGTATATACATGGAAAAATCTATTTTATTTCAAATACATTCGCAAGTTCAAGATAAATTTCTCTTTTACCGAAATAAATATAATGTAGCGTATCTATCATATTTAATGCTACGTAATATTTAATATTATGCAGCCAAACTTATTAGAGCTGTGCAATTTTGTCGGTAGGACAGGAGCGTATGTAAAGAAATACGAAGAGCGAGTAGGCGAATTCAGTCTCCGCTAGTTCGATTAAGTTCCGTAGTGATTGTTGAACTGTAATTGATCGTATACACTGAAAATTGCTACAATATAACGAAAATCAGGTATCATAATTGTCTTACAGAAGTGGCGGTATACTAAAATCGTTTTCCTTGAATTACTGCGTATTGTACGTTACACACATGCGTTTCGGGAACACTGGTTTGCCAACATGATTTAGCACCTTTAATAATAATAAACAAATATGCTTGTGACCATAAATACTCTGTAGTATATTTGCAGACTAATATAATTATCTGTTTATTTGCATAATAGTGCTATATAAACGTGTACTTTACGAAATTTGTGTTGTCTTCCATGAATGTGCTTATACTTATACAAAAAATAAATAAATATTTATATGTATGTAATATTTATAACCATATACATATGTATACACTACCGTCCATAAGTTTGGAAGCAAGATGAAATTCCTTTAAAATATTACAACTGATAGCCATATCGTGAAATCGTTAATCCCTATTATAAATTATTATATGCAGTTGTATAAAATTGTTACACATAATCCGTAAAGTCCAAACATTTAGGTACAAATTTCACTGGAATACAGTGTATTGCTATTTTCTAAGAATTACTACTGTTTATCGGGGATGGGGTGGGATACCTGGAAACGGTTTAGTATTACTTCGGTAATCGTTTAATGCATGTGGTAAGTGTATTAATCCTTAGTATCTTATCGCTTTCCTGTGCGGAATTAGTTTTCCGAAAGCAGTATGCAATTATAACAATTTGACAAAGTACTGAGCGTAAAAATGCCAAAACGCAGGCAGTTGACTACAAAATAACGTAGTAATATGTGTTCTATTCGCTACGAAGGATATCCCGAGACAGAAATTACTCTACGGTTAGGGACTTCACCGAAAGGTATGTATTAGACACTGTACCGGAAAAGAAGGACAGAACAAAATCTTGATAGAAGACGTAGAGGGCGGCCACAGGTGACTTTTGGAGCTGAATATAATATTTATAGTAACACCTTCGAAACGAGATCTAGGTCTAACAGCACCCGATATCGCAACGGAGTTAATACACAATGACGAACAAATGTTTCTGTTACCACCCCCAGGAGGCTACCATTGGCAGCCGGTTTAAGGCATCCCCTTAAGCAAAAATCCGTTGATAAAAAGAAACGCTTAACATGGAGAAGGGAGCATGCAAACTAGTCAATGATCGAAACGCAGTCTTATGGACCGACGTGTCCAAATTTAAGTTAATTTAATATCTGTTACGCAACGGAGAGGTTTTGTTCGTCGATGACCAGGGGAAGGAGCTAGTGGGTCCTGCTTAGTGCTGTCGTGAAACACGGAGGTGATAGTGGTATGGCTTGGGGTGGTTTTGCTGGAACAACCACGGGTGATTTAGTGAAAATAAGTGGTACGTACAATGCGGAAGGAACAGCATTTTGTTATTTTACAAAATCATGCTATTCCGTGTGTAAGCCATCTTGTTGATGAACCATTTGTGTTCCAGCTAGACAATGCCTCAAGCATACGCCTCTAATCTGTAAAACCGTTTTAGAGTAGAAAGCAACAAGAAATGAACTCAAACTCATGGCCTCCTCAAAGTGAATGAAGATCAAAGCGTAGAATTAGGAGTAACAAGCAGTAACGAGCCAACGGATCAAGAGATAAAAGATGAATGAAGATGAGAGGAAGTAAATTCAAAGAGAGAATTAGTATCCCGGTAGGAAAAATATGGCACTAAAAACGGATACCGTTTCAATGGATTACCGCCCTTATATGCCCAATTTTAAAGAAAAAAGATAAGTCTAACTGTGAAAACTATAGAGGTATCTCACTGAGTGTATCTATATGTTATATATAAAGTTTAGCGAAAATAACTAGAAACAGATTGAGTCCCTACCATAATAGCTTAGTAGGAGAATATGAAGGAGGAATCAGAGGTGGCAGAGCAACGGTAGACCAAATCTTTACACTGAAAATGATACTGATTATCGATTATGAAGGCGTATAACTCAATTGAATGAAAAATATTATATCAAGCAATGGAAAAACTAAGCATCCCAACGAGAGACTGAAGTCAGACAGAGAGATCCATTATCGGCTACACTACTTAATCTACTTTTAGAAACAGTTTTCTGAGCCAGCGAGGTAGAAACACGGGATTGTCTATCAATCCAGATAACATGTGATTGCCTATGCAGACCTTCTAGCCTTAGCAGCTAGGTCAAAAAAGAACTAGAAAAAACATTTAACAAACTGGAAAAAGCGGCAATGATTTATGGGTTAAAAATTAATGAAGATGAAACAAAAAAACCTATTAATGAAACAAACAACAGCGGACGAACAACCATATAGCGAATTCGAATCGGATAGAAAAACTTCGAAAGAGTGAGTCACTTTGAATATCTAGAAGAAACGATCACTGATAACAATGAAGAAAATAACAAAATAGAAAAAAAAAGATGGCATGAGGCAATGCGGTTAATTAAGGCAGTGTTGAGGTCAAAACAAATCTCCAAGACAGCGGAAGTTAGAATATATAGAATATATATAACAGTACTAAGACTGACGGTAGTATGTGATTGTGAAGCTTAGGTGTTGACGAAAAGGAATGAAATGAAAATAGAGGGGTGGAAGAGAACAATATTAATAAGTATATTTGGGGGAACGAATACGGAAGAAGGTGTATGGAGGCGGAAAACGAACCCGGAAATAAAAGAACCATAGAGGCGCAGCAGTATAGCCCAGTATGTTAAGGCACAAAGGTTGAGGTGGCTGAGACACGTGAGCAGAATGCCAGGTAGAGAGCTGAAGAGTCAGACTGAAGAGAAAGTGGTTAGATGCAGTGACAGAGGACTTAAGAACACAGGGTATAATGGACTGGAGAAGAGCAACGCAGAATAGTGTTCGGTGGAGGAGAATTGGAAGGAAATGGAAAATAATAATGGTCTGCAGAACTAACTTATATAAATTCATCCCTCGCGTTTTTACTAATCGAATAACAGTTTTTTACTAGTCGTAACGGTTGTCGCGTTCCGCCGTGTTACTAGGGTCATTGGGATTCGCATTTTCAAAGGTACTCCTCAGTAGTTTATAAAATTCCAACCGCTGTTGTTCACGAAACATCAGGGACAAAAATCCTAGTGATACGGCGGAACCCAACAACCGAGATACTATTTAGTTTTTTATTATATTAATAAACAAGTTCGTTGGATCAATTTTCATTTAAAAATTATTACACGAATGTATTTTTTGTATTTAGATGCGTTACTTTTTATTTGGTATAACATTTTGTTGTTAAACATTTTAAGTAAGCCTTACAAAAAATGGCATTGCGTTTTGTATTATAGTGTGTTTTACGCTATACTTGCAGATCTTGTACGTATCTATAATGAATCGTTTGATATATTAGTGTGATTTTAACGAAATCGCTGTTATATGCGCACCATCTTCATCTGTTAATGTAAGTAAAAACTAAATGTTTTAAGACCTCTGGAATGTGCAAAGACGGAACAGTACAGCAACGTAACAAAACAAATACCCTGACAATGGAGCAATTCGTGCGGTGGCCAAGAAGGCCGGGTCGCCGGCGTGACCGCGACTCGTGACATCTGAGAGTCGCCCATCTCCGCCTCCTCCTCCGATTCCGTATTTCCAATGCATTATATGCCCGTGTCCGTGATCCAACTAACTCCTATCTTTAACCATACACTTAACTTAGATACAGATTAGCGAAGATGGCGGGCATCCGCGCGATTACTCCGTGTGAAGATCTCGCAATAAAACTATGTAGCTACATTACACTTTTTTATTGCTATCGTTCTTCGATCTCTTTTACTAAACCTTAAAATATCGACAAGGCTTATTCTTTACTTACTTGGTTACTGGGTCAAAAAGTTATCGTACATATAAAACGGTGGCCGGATGGAATGTACATACCGCCCAGAAAGCGTGGACAGTTTCAGCCTTCGCGAACGAGAATTTATAACTATCGTAAAACTCGTCATGGAACCAATATCAACAGTGCCAAAGTTATATTTTATTTTATTCCCCTGCTTATATAGCTAATATTTTATATTCATTTCCTCATTGCTTTTCATGATTTCAAAGAAAAATATGCCAAAGCGAATCCAAATTAGCTGCTTGTTCACAAAAATAGCATAGTTATAAAGCAATTGCTTGCGTTTCGATTAACTAAAATTCTGCGTTACAAGCACAAGTGCGGACACGTGTAACTTATAATGACTAAAATAATTTTAATGTACAGTGCAATTACTTAGAAACGAAAAAACCTATGTTGGTTTGCATTTACATATTTACAAATAAAATTAGATAGGTTAGGATATTGTAAATAATTATGGATAAGAAATAGAAAGACAATTGTATTACAAAAGGTATAATACATCCTGAAAATGTATGAATAATATTATTTTCGGATATTAGATGCATTATCAGCACATACGACGATTTTTGTAAAATGTTAAGTTAAATTTCCTTTATTCAGATTTTCGATAAACCAGATACTTCTCCAGGCAGTTTATCCAAAAGTTTGCCTTATCATATCAACAATCCAACTTCTGAATGCCTGGTTGTTAGACAACCCAGCATGCATACGTGTACTTTTTTGGCATTAGCTAACAATTGCCGCACTATCATCAGAGCAGCGAGAATTATCTCTTATGTATTACCACATATCCAAATGTTGATTTTCTATTTGTATGATATTGAATCTTTGAAGTTTTAGATTCGTTATAAATGTTTTTGTGATACAGCCTTTACATCAAACAAGTTTATTACTTCTCCTCTCCTGTTAATTAAGGGACACTGTTCTTTTTTTTGCAAGAGCGAAAATGAAGTTTGAAAAATAATATACTAAACACTAAAGTTATTTGAAAAATATAACCTACAATAAATAAAGAAATCTGTCTAACATCTTTATACTCACCTATTCCCGCAATGGCTTTATATCTCGTCGGTCAACAATTACTGATCTGGGTATGATGTCTCAAGAAATCAGCGAGAATAAACATGGGCAGATGGATATAATCTAAACGAACCTCTCCGAAAGATTTGATATGATTGACGATGAAATTCTGATGCGTAAATTGGACGCCTTCGATTTTGTCCCATCTGCATTAAAGCTTATACGTTCTTATCTGTCGCAGCGAAAATCTTACATAGTTTATAATGCTACCACATTCATTTTAATGATAAAATAAGACAAACAAAACAACATAACAAAAACGAAATCTATATAATTTTAGAGTAAGTTTTCGAAGTATATTCCTGGTCTTTCAAGGCAATAAGCAACGTATTCCGAATGAATTCTGGGTTCATTGCATCACATGCAGTACGTATACGGTTTTTCAGTTCGTTCAAATTACGTATATGCACATTATAAATCTTACATTTCAGGTAACCCCAAAGAAAAAATCATTTGGAGGTAAATCGGCTAATCTTGGGAGCCAAAACATGCCAATCCACCGTCTTTGAGATGAGTCATTCAACAATTCATCTACAACCTATGTTCATCAATGTTCAGTATCTCAATTGATGGAATGATATGGTCTCGCAACAGATTTAGATATTTTGCTGCTGTGATGCTACCGTCAATAAAAATGCCAATAAGTCTATTCTTTATTGTTCCAATGCAGACATTAACTTTTTGAGGGTCCTGTATTCGGGTCAGGTTATGAGCATGAGGATCTGTAACTAACGGATTAATGGAAAGAAAATGTTATATTTTTCAATAGATAAATGTTAGATATTAATCGGAAGTTCTGAGAGTTGACTTCATCATTTACGGTAAATGTAGCTTCATCAGTAAACATTATTTTATCTAAAATTTCTTCATTTTCATTTAACATTTTCGCAAAAATTCGTTTGGTTGCCTACCATTTCTCTAATGCATCGACACTTATCTTTTTAAAGTTACACACAGTGAAAATGTAATGATAAAAAAAGAACCCGGTATATTAATGACTTTCTTCTTCAAGGAGACTGCGCTACTCTTGCATACGCTGTTGACAAAAATTTATTCAGAAATTTCAACTGTCTGATATTATCAAACCCGAGCGTAACTTGGACCTATTGGTGAAGTAGTGCAAGATATCTTCGTTGGGGTTAAATGTTGTGAACTGTTGTGTGATTACCTACTACCGTCCTCCCTTATCGTGTGCTTCATCATGCTATGTTGACGGTAGTACCCTAGGTCGTAAGATTGAAGTTCTGGATCCTAATGTAATGTTTGATTCCGGTATAACGTTCAAATCCCACATCTCATTGGTGTGTGCTGAGGCCTACAAAATGTTGGATTTTATTATGCGCATATCCAGATATTTCAAAAATATAACGTGCGTTCAAATAAATTTTACCTCAAAGTAGCCTTTGAAAAGATATTTGTCTTAGCTTGTTCTTGACGTGATATTGTTGACGATGGATTCTCATAATAACTAGAGTTGTTTGGGCTATTTCCATCGTTCGTTGAACGTATATAGTCCGATGTTTCGGTAGTCTGTCTACTGCCGTCTTCAGGGGCGTTCAAGGGCTGTTGCTTGCCAGAGCAATTATGCTCCCTGAAGACGGCAGTAGATAGACTGCCGAAACGTCTGACTATACAAGTTCAACAAACGATGGAGATAGACCAAACACCAATACTAGTTATTCTTAGCTTGTTACTGAAACTCTTAATACGAATTTTGTTTGGTATAAGCTATTTGAATAACATGATAAATATTAAAATCGCAAATCCAAAATTTTAACTAAATTGTTCGTCAAGCTTAGGTCCATTTCGAAAATAAGATTCAACCATGAACGATTTGTTTTATACAGTAAAAACTATATTAAATCAATTTTAAATTACATTACAGTTTGAACAAGTTCCTATCAACTATGCATCTGAACGACTACTCTGTCAAATTGACAATTAATGCAACTAAAAATAATGCAAGTTATAATAAAAGTTTTTATTGGATTGGACTACTAAAGGTAAAATTTATTTGAACGCTTTTTATCTTTACTCAAGTTATTATACATACTTTGCTTATGTATAGGTGACGTTCAATACCCTACGTCGATTTGGTATCCTCGGTATACTTTCAAAATACAAGCTTTACAACAAATGCACTGCAGACTATTCAAATTTATCTCTTTCAAAAGTGATAGCATCTATCTACAATAAAACATTAATTAGCAAAAAATGTAATTACTAAATGAAATAAAGAAAAAGTAAGTACAAATGAGATCATATAAAAAACCATTATAGTATATTATAGCATAGTATCTTTTCTACTTAAATAATGATTTTTATCTGTAAAGCCCTATGTATTGACGTACATACAGCTGTGGCCATATGTATTCGCCACTCTCGTTTTGAACGTGTTACACGAATATTATTGTATTTCTAAGAAGCAGGGTCAATGACGGACTTAACTAGGTACCTGGTAATGAGGGTTTAATGGTTTATTGTAGGCCATTCTGAGTAAATTAGAAAATAGACGTAAAATTGTAATTTCTGAATATTTCTTCAGTCTTTCTTAAAAGTTGTAAGAGTAAGGTTGAGCTAATTAGAGTGAAGATATTGTGTCTGTGTAATACGACAGTATACAGTAAAAAGTAATGCCGAAAACACGCGAATTGACGGAGGTAGAGCGAGGACAAATTGTGGTGTTAGAAAAGCAAGGGTTGTCGGTGTCTGCTATTGCCCGACAAGTGAAATGTGCGCGATCGACATTTAGAATGACGATAAAACGACACAAAGAGAGTCAATCTTTGACAAACAAACCGAAAACTGGTCGAAAAAGGAAGACAACTAGCAGAGATGAGCGAGTCTTAGAGCGGATGTCTTTGCGAGACCGGAAAAAAGAGTCTAAACAGCTTCCCAGTGAGCTTTTCCGGCTACATAATATTGCTATCTCTCTTCGCACGGTTAGAAGACGCCTTTGTGAATTAAATTTAGGTGGATACAAAGCGGTTGTCTCCGCAACAAAAGAAAAAGAGACTGCTGTGGGCTAAAAGTCACCGCGACTGGACCATTGACAACTGGGCCAATGTTATGTGGACGGATGAGTCAAATATTGAGGTAAGTAATACATAATTATTGTATTTGCGTGATTCTGTATTCAATTCCTGGTATCTACAGTGTTGTTATTCATTTTAATGGGTTCCAAAATGTAACAGTGTTCATGTTTTTGTTGGTAGCTTTGTGGTAAACCTGGGCCTCAATACGCGCGACGCAGGTGAGGAGAGGCCTTCCATCCAGACTATATCATCCCGACTGTCAAGTTTGGGGGTGGTAGCATAATGGTTTGGGGTTCCATGAGTGCAACAGGCGTCGGAGAACTGTTCGTCTGCGAGGGCCGAATGAACAGTCAGACATACATCGACATGTTGGAAGAAGTTCTGAAACCGTGTGCGTTAAAATTATTCGATAATGATGAGCCAGAGTATTACCTCCAACAAGATAATGCACCGTGCCATAAATCTCGCGAAGTAATGCGCTGGTTCGAGGAAAATAACGTGCGGGTCCTGGAATGGCCGGCGCAATCCCCGGACTTATCGCCAATTGAGCATTTACGATACATTTTAAAGCAAAATGTAGCTAAATACTCATCTACCACAAAGCAATGCTTAAAAACAAAAACATTCGAAGAGTGGAATAAAATCACCCGCGAACAGTGCTACAACTTAGTGAGCTGTATGCCCCGACGAATTCGTGCAGTGATAAAAGCCCAGGGAGGAGCTACCAAATATTAAGCAATATCTGTATACACTCACAATGAAACATTTTCGTCGATCAATTTTTTTATTTCTCATATATTCGTCGGAATAAAAAACAAAAAAAGGTGGCGAATACATATGGCCACAGCTGTATATTCAACGAATTTATGGGGATGTGAATAGTTCTCTACTATTCTGCTTGCAGAACAGGCTCAGATACGCCTGTTGCGGATACGGATAGCTGCAGTTTGTGCGTTTACCACGTTTCATCATTAATCTTATTTCATAAATATATCAGGCAAAGACGATTCTCAGGGATTTAGTCAAATTTAATGGTAATGATACTTAAAAATAAAACAAATTAAAAGTAAATACATGCATCTTTAATTACTAAACTTTTTTTAATAACATGTAGGTGAACTTGTTTTTCGACAAACGCAAGTTTTACCATGAAGAACTTATTCATGGTTAAGTTGATTATGTAAATATAACACAAATGTAAATAAAGGATAATACGGGAAATAACGGGGAATAAAGGAAATTCTTTCATTTAAATGCAAATTAAATAGGCTGTATAATTGGATTCAATTATATAAGCTGCTACATAAGGATCATGTAGATAAATGTAATATTCAAAGCAATAAAAGAACAATAAGGAAATTGTCTTGTTCTTGATAATACGAATATCATTTATAATAGACGAATAAACGAGCTTTGTTGATAGTCTCTCTTCTAATATCATGTGCTAGATTTTACTATCTTTGTTTAAGTTTTGAAAGGGATTTTTCTACCGATGCAACACCTACTGGCACTACACACAGAAAGCTTTTGGGCTAACTATTCTTTGAATTGGTGTTACAATATGGACAAAGTTTCACGCTCAAAATTGCTAGTTCTCATGAAATGTTGCCGTTAACTTTTTACCTTCAATTCGTTTTTAACACAGCGATAACCAAATTCGTTCAAAAAATATTTCCGTCTGAAATGACAAAAAAACTACGTCCTAATGGTGTCGTCTTGCTAACGATAAATTTTTACATATTTTCTACGATGGTAGGCATAAGTCTTCCAACACTTGAAGCGATTACATCAAATATCATAATTGCGCCATCTTTTCATCACAACAGTATCTCTCTTTAAAGCTAAGTGATGAAATCCCGAGTACTTTCACATCAAAAACTGATGGTCCTGAGGAAATTATTATTGACTACTATTGGTACTAGCCAAAGTGCCAGTTCCTGTATTCACTGTAACCTAAGAGAAACCTAATGACGATTGCAAGGACTGTGTGGATGTACAATTCACAGGTATAGCAGTAAACTCCACTCACACAAATTAATTAATTATGCGGAACGCAGCGTTTCGAGAGCACGTGGGCTCCCATTGTCAACCGTGTTACCGACTGGCGGTAACACGCTGCGTTCCGCATAATTAATTAATTTGTGTGAGTGGAGTTTACTGCTATACCTGTGAATAAGAGAAACCTATTGAAACAATGCTTCTAAACTAGTCGGACTAATTTGAGGCTTTCAGTAACCCTTAGTACTAGTTTAGGATCGTTGTTCTTTGTATCAAATGGTCTTACATATTTCCTTGAAAGAATTTCTGTCGTGGGCGAGTGATGTTAACGCATGTACATAGAACAAGACCTGTTGATTTTGAATCACGCGTCAACAGAGACACTTATTATTTACATATGAAGTGGCAATTTTTTCGAGAGATATCATTCGTAACTGGTTAGTAATAATTGTCTATATAAAAAAGTAGCATCTAGCAGCTATCGCAGAAACGTTCAGTCAAGTCAAAACTTCTCTAAATTTTTACTTCAAGCAGCTATTTTTATTTTGTCAACAGTGTGCGAAATAAATGAAAAAGTTATATACATACATATACAGAAAATATACTATAATATATATACTACTAATGTTGTTCTAACCACTTCATATGTAAATAATACATATATAATATATACACTACCGTTCATAAGTTTGAGCGCACTATATAAAATAACAAAATAAACTAGACAGATAATGTTTGCGGGAAATTTATTAAAGAAACAAATTTTGATCATTAACTTAAAATGTTTTATTGACAAAATAATACAATCTAATAAAATGCACACTAATAATCGTAACGGTTGTCGGGTTTCGCCGTGTCACAAGGTTTCTTATCCCTGGCGTTTCGCGAACAACTGCGGTTCGCATTTTCAAAGGTACTGGCTTCGTGCACGTTGGTTTTCACTGCAACAAGAAAAGTGTCTAGTTTACTACGACAGGTAAAGGAAAAAAGGGACCCCTTGTCAATACCCGCAGCGTACAGCATACCATGCTCACACGACAAAGTGTATATCGGCACAACAGGACGATCGATCAATCATACATCATCATCTAAGAACTACTATAGCCGATTAAACAGGGAAGCCATTCAAATAAACAAAAACCTTAACAACTTCAACAGAGACGAGTGGTTAAAATTAAACCGAATATGGACAACGGGACTGCACGCATCTCGTCACGTTATTGGCGCTGGCCGCAACGGTTCAGCGGAGCGAAGCCAAGGAGCATATTTAAGGCAACATGCATGAAGCCAGTACCTTTGAAAATGCAAATCACAGCTGTTAGCGAAACGTCAGGGACAAGAAACCTAGTGACACGGCGGAACCCGACAACAGTTACGACTATGACAAACGGCCTCGAAAGTCTAAGATACTATACTGATATAATATTTCTTCAAAGTAACCTCATTTCACTTTGATAATTGCCTTGCAGGTGCGCGGCATGCGTAGAACTAATCGCTTGTACGATTCCTCTATAGGATTCCACAGTTCCTGTAGAACATTGCAGAATGTTGCTTTACCAATCGGAAATCTTTACCGTACCCCACAGGATCTTAATAGAATTGCAATCACGCTCTATAGCGGCTACTCTATTAAGGATAAGACTCCTCCAGAAGATTTGTCTTGGAAATAAACATCAACCAACTTTCCAGTATGTTTGGGCGCTCTCCAATTAATTCGCATCCACTTGGTACCGCATAGTTTTTTGGGATTCTCGGATACACATCTTTTATCATTCTTTCATCTGTTTTAATTAAATTTTCAATACTTTTGCCTTCAAAACAACGCCATATCATGATGTTTCCTCCTCCATGTTTCGCTGTTTTAGAAATGCATTCGTTTAGCATTCTTCCTCTAGGTTGGCAACGAACAAACGTGCGACGTTTACTTCCAAACACATTTTTCCAATCATTCACACTCCAGATTTCGTGAGCTTTTAGCCAAATTATTCTTTTCCGTGTGCGCACAGAACTTACCAGTGGTTTTCTTACTGTTATAATATCTCCTCAGACCGACTTTTATTAGTCTCCGTTGTACTGTCGACATACTTACTGGCTTACGGCGTTGTAAGTTGAATACTGCCGTAATTTGAGCGCGATAAAGCAGCGATTTTTTAGAGAAATCACACGTATATGTTGGTCGTTACTTTCCGTCGTTGATCTGGGCTCTCCACTTCTACTTTGAAGCCTATTGGTCTCTTCCTTTCTTTTAATTGTCCCACACACATACAGTCAGAAGTATTTAATAGTAGAACAATTTCTCTATTTGAAATATTTGTTTTACGTAAAAAGCATATCAGGTATGTCTCAGAATTAATGAGAATGATTAGTTTTAAAGTATTTAATTAATATATAATATTGCCCCCTTCAAATTATTTCCTCTAGAATGCACAATGTCTCCAGAGAGTTTTCCATTCCTGCTAGCAATTCTGGAGGTTTTATCCCGTTTTAGCCCACTGTTTAGAATCTCCGTGGTGAGTCTTTGGGTCTTGTTTATTGTTCCGTAATCGGAATTGGTACCCTCTATAGAAATTAATTCTGACCTGAGGTTGCCAGCTTGTGAATCTTGCGTCAGAATAATACTCCC
The DNA here is from genome assembly GCA_023509865.1 of Trypoxylus dichotomus. Classification (NCBI taxonomy): domain Eukaryota; kingdom Metazoa; phylum Arthropoda; class Insecta; order Coleoptera; family Scarabaeidae; genus Trypoxylus; species Trypoxylus dichotomus. The sequence goes on from CM042074.1 coordinate 46,932,775, forward strand.
ATCACAACTCATTGTTGATTAAAGAATTTTTGGCAGAGACAAACAATCCAGTTTTCGCACACCTGCTATACCATGAAGGGGACAATGTTAAATTGTAGATACATTCAATTAAACACTTTAAAACTAATCATTCTCATTGATTTTGAGACCTCGGATTCTGGGGCGCCTTTCAATATCCAATTCCCTTCTTTTTGGTATATCGATCAAATAAATTAACGATATGAAGTAGAGTCTTCCTAACGCAATCACACACGTCTCCAGTAACTCGATAATACACTGAATGCATACGGAATGTTCAGTTTATTACAAGGTAAGTGGATAATTCAGCATCCCTCCCAAATTCTATTTTGTAAAGCATTCATCCCGAAATTTCTGCTATTAATGCATTATTCATTGAAATAAACCCAATCCTTGTAATCTTTAAAAGAGTGTCGTATGTGTGAATACCTTTTGTTGTTTCTTATTTTGCGTTATCGAAGTAATTTTCAGTGATTCTGTGTTTTCAAATTCTTCATACACTACGAATTTTATAATAAATGTATTCTCGGCAGAGAAAATAATCAACGGTGCTTCACCCTTTTTAGCGAAAGGATGTAATAACAAGGCCAAGAAACACATTACGCATACCATTCTTACACTTTAAAGCTCCTGAGGTTATAATAAGCAAACTAGTATGTAACCTTGTTGGATAGCTCACCAAAAAAGTAAAAAACATTACTCAGATATATAGATAAGCACGAGGATCAGTCAATATCCAATGCATCCTATTTTTTCTACTTAAATAAAGTTAGCTACGTCAAAGGATTGGATTTGGTGCTACTCCTCAAACCCTTTTTTACAATCCACTGCACCGGTGACTTTCTGCGTCAACAAGTGGCAGTACTGCAGTCACCCGCTAAATGGCCGACATCGATGTTTGTATTAGACAGCGTTCTGAATTCCTGAATGCAGAAAGTGAAGCACCTATTCGCATTCATAAAAGACTGAAAAATGTGTACGGTGATGTAACAGTGGATGTCAGCACTGTTCGACGATGTGTTCATCGCTGTAACGAAGTTGAAGGACAAACACCGTTGACTGACAACATTCAGCGGTCGATGACATCATTCGTGGTGACCGCCGGATGGCTGGGTGAATTGTGTCACATTCTCTCGTTCAGTAAAGGTAGTGTGATGACGATTATTCGACAACTAGGGTATTCAAAAGACGCACCAGCCGTCACACTACTGAAAAGATTGTGAAACTTGGATGGGAAGTCTTGCCACATAATCCATGCAACCCTGACCTGGCATTATCAAATTTTCGTATCTTCTGGCCGCTAAGAGAAGCTCATCGTAGGATTCACTTTGAAAATGATAAGACCGTAAAAACGTCCGTGCGTCAATGACTTAAGCAGCAGAACCGTGCTTTTTACCACTGGGATACATATCCTTGTTAAAAGATAGAGCAAAACTGTGGCTTTCAACCTATATAATTGCATCTTAATTCCTTGACAATTAAAAGAAGAAAATATAGGATACATTAGTTTTTGATTCACACTCATAATTGCACTTACTGTATCTGTTACTGAAGCTAATTATATTATGCTAATTATATTCATACATACATTTACAACACGATTTATAACGATATAAGCCTTCTTACTGTAATTCCTAAACAAATCGAAGCTCATCGATTACTTTCACTTTTGAAAGTAGCAAAATACTAATAAAGATTCTTACCATCTTATAATAAAATTTATATGAATATATTTATGAATTATTTTCAACTAGATGTAGATATCAGAGGAAACCAATACCTACCATTAAACCAAATAAAGATGTAAAAAACGAATATATAAGTGGCGATAAGTATTTTGAAATATTTTGATAGTAAAACATCGAAGTATAAGGACAACTTATGAAGCAGCCGCAAAAAGCACACAACAATGCTGTAAAGAAAACGTCACTTCTCTTTATCGACTTAATCTACTTTTGCCTCTACGTATTTATTTTAATGACATTCACGTGGTTTAATAGCATTCGTGCATAGAATGTTTTATCTTCACATCTTTGTTCAGTAAAGTGCTTTTTGAATGTATGGGGAAAATTATAATAACTATTAACTTAACCATTCAGACTATCATAAAAACTTGTAAGGATCGTCACTTTCAAGAAACAAAAACATTTTTTAAGATGATATTCGTGAAATCCTCACTTTGCATCAAATTTTATGCAGTAAAGTTAGTATATTTTTATTTTGACAAACTTATGCTATTCTAACATATAATTTAATTGCATTTATTTCTGTAAAAGTTATCTATTGCTGTAAAACACTGGTGTTTATATATGTAATATGTATCCATGTAATTTCGACACTCTGGCAGTAAACTATGCTATACTTCAAAAGGAATATAGTTAGGTAAAGGTGACATACGAATTTCGAGTTAACAATTTTCTACAATACTTAATATGAATTTTAAACTGGTCTATCGATTTACTATAAAAGCTATGTTTGCTAATAATATGAGAATTGTTTAATTATGAGAATAATTTTCCATATTTTTAAATATTGCTTCCTATTTCACTCCTCATTTGACCTACACACAGAAAACTGATATGATTACATCGAATTTTTACATCTAAAATACTATTCCATAATCATCCGTTAGTGTCATATTGCGTTAGATCTCTACTGTGATTCTTCTTTCTTATTCGGTTTTGATAATTTTATCAAAATTGTGTATATTAAATCATTTTCGTTATAAATAGTATATCCCACTCTGAAGCTAGTAATCCAAAACAAAATTTCTGAAAACGTGTAACATACCTGACTAGCCTGCAACCAACGATACACAAGAGTTAATTGTGAGTCGAGATATTGCAGCTTTATTTTAAAAAATTAAAGAACCAGGCTACTTATGTTCCTTTTTTAATTTGTTATCAATAGTTTATTTCAAAAATATAACTTAGCGTTACAATTTATACAGGATCACCAAAATTACATAAAAGTGATATTAACTGCAGTGTGGATTATCAATTGCAAACATATATTACTTTTCAATTTATATCGCCACGACATATCCAGCAGCTTTATTCATTCTCGTTTTCTTCAATATGCTGACGATCACAAGATTTTTAAGTCTATCGGGCCTTTGCAGCAGAACCTGGATAGCTTATATAAATACTGCGATGAGAGTAAGATTTTTTTAAACCATAATAAATGTTCTTATATACAAGCAAGGCTGCCTAAGAAAAGAGTGTTTTTACAGTAGCTTACGGCTCGGTTACTATCAATATTAAAAATAATGAATGTAATTACTTCCTATTTTAGTTTGACTAGCAAAAATCTCATTCAATGTAGAAATTATCTTGGAAATACAGAATTATTTGCAGAAGATATGAATAAAACTTTTTCTAAAAAGTAGCCTTTTAAAAAATCTTACCTTTTGGAGGGTTTAAAAAAGTTAACATCGCTGGCCGAAGTCTATAGAGCTAGAACGGAATTATGTTATAAAGGATTCTTCTTTCAAAAAAAGGTAAGAATTTTTGATACTTGTACCGAGATATGAAGCCCCAAAATACTAGTCAGCTGAATCTAGGATATATTCTTTGAAAATATTCACAAATTATTAAATTAATAACGTCAAGTCGAAGAAACCGGTGCAAGTGTGCCGTATCTATGTGCGTCTCTGTCCCTTTGAACATATTTTTCCATCTGCATAGTTGAATATTATTCAAGAAGCTTTATTCCTATCAAAATATTTGTATTATTAAATTCTAAGTACGAAATAGATTATAATTCCTCTGTAATGTTCTGTATGTAATGAGTAGACTGGCATTAAGATATCGAATATGACTCTTTTCCGGATTATGATTTGGCGATACCTCTGTGGACGGTCAAAATAGAAGTTATCCTTAGAAAATAAGGTTATAGGGAGATTTTGTAGAAGAATGCCATCTCATCTGGACCACGATTAATAGGTGAAAACTTCGTATTCCAGCATAATATTGAGCCAAAACACGTTGCAAAGATATGCCGTGGGTATTTGGAATACAGAGAGAAAATTGATGTTATAAAGTCGCCGCTCCAAAGTTCAGATCTCAAACTGATCAAGTTTTTGAGGAAGGAACTCGACCGACAAGTTCGAAAATCTGCTCCAAATTTGCCAATAATACTTTGGGCGCAACTACAGCATACGTGGAAGGAAATAAAGTTGCTAACACTGGTAAAGCTGCTAGAGAGGATGCCAGGATTGTGTGCAGCAGTAGTAAAAGCGAAAGGTATACACATTCACGAATCGCAAATTTAAGTTAATTTATGATTATTTTTGTCAGCGAGTTGATTTTTTTATAACTGTTACAGTTCTTTGTATAAATACAGAATGTTTAGTTTTTGACTTGTTTTTGTAATATTTTAAGGATGGGTAAACACTTATGGTCGATAGTGTATATAATTACCGACACATACCATTTCTTCGAAGGCAATATACATATAGAAATTATTTAATACATTGCTTCTAATTAAGCTAATTTTCTGTGGCAGTCTATGTAATATGATTTATGTTTCATAGCCTTGAGCGCCAAGATAATTGCAAATTGCGATTAGGAGTAGAAGGGTGGAATGCGATATTACTTCATCCAAACTTATGTAAATTTATCGTGGATTATAATTACCGCATAATTAGCGAGGCCGCTATCTACAAAATTAAGAAACACCTCATTCACAGCGCTTGCAAAAATTCATATCTGAGAAGATTAATTCAACAACCCTGACATAGATGTATAGACAAGTATACAATTGTTGTCCTTGCGATAATAATACGTTACGTTGTTTACTGGTGATTATATGGTCTAAATACTTTACATTATATATATTTCGTAGTAATAATAAATGCAAAAGAAGAAAACTGAAGACTTCTCAAAATACAACGAGAATTTCTTTCAAAATTTCATAAAAAAGGAATAACGCACAGCGCAAATGTTCTTATTGGTTCATTATTGCAATGTACGAAACATTCACTCTCTACTGATCGCTGAAACCGATCAATATGTAGACATTATTTAGCTGCATAAGATACTTGCTAGTGACCTTTTAATGTGTGCATTATACCATGTGCCAAGATAATATAAAAGCATATATTTTACATCGGGTAGCAAATTGAAAAATAATGCGAGTATGTGTGCAGATTATTTTTCACATAAAAATTTAAAATATAGTGAGATTCCTAAAGTCTTATTAGTAATAATTAGACACTGGATTACATGTAAAGTGCAAATTTTAATTTAATTTATCTATTATATTTTACGTCTATATGTAGATGTATTATACTGATTAAAGTTAATTAGCGTTAATTAACTTTAGTCAGTGTAAGACATCTACAAATAGACGTAAAATATAATAAATAAATTAAATTAAATTTTTACACTTTGCATATAATCCAGTCTCTAGTAATAATATATAAAAGGCATTATATAAAAGGTACTAAAGAAGTCCTGCCATCTATTTTTATTGGAATTACTTCCCCAATCAACAGTACCATAATGTGAAGTACTGTGAAACGCATTCGTGTTAAAAAGTGTAATGTCAATAATTTTTGAGAAATTTCGTTGCACTGGTAATGTCTTGCGTTAGCGCAGAAAGATTTTTCAGGACGTTGGAAGAACAGTGTGTACTAATATAATAATGAAGAAAGCGTTCTTGTCTATGTCGTAGTCTCCGCAAAGAAGCCTACGACGAACTGCATCCAAATCTATTGGGGGTTATCAATACTGAATTCAAACAGGACAACGACTAAACGCTGTGAAGAAACGAGGAGAAAAGTTTATTGTGGACGTGTATGAAGATGATTTCTTAAGAAATGCATGGCTTCAGACGAAAGATACATTCACTTTAAGGCGACACCTATAGATAGAAACTCGATTAATTTGGTTGGAACGCTAATGTTGTTCAGAAACCACTTCACAGTGCTCAACTTGTCATTTGGTGTGTTGTATCTAGACATGGCATATTTTGAACATCCAGTTACTCCCAAAGAAAAGTTTTACCGACAAAAGAGCATTACGCCCTTCGTAAGAGATTTATACATTATTTCCCTGCGCAACAGGATTGTGCAACAACCAAATACACATTAGCTTTATAGATAATTTGGAAACAATAGTTTCTCGTGCACACAACAAACTTCGAGTACCCATCTCATTTATCTGATCTAACGCCACCTGACTATATTCAGCAACTGCGTCAACCACTCCTAATAATATGTTCAATGTTCCTCAGACTCTCACGGCCGTTTGTCATAGTCGTAACGGTTGTCGGCTTCCGCTGTGACACTAAGTTTACAAAGGTATTTTGAAAAAGCGAACCGCAGTTGTTTGCGAAACGCCAGGGACAGAACATTTAGTGACACGACTATAATATGTTTAATGACTTGAAAAATGGTTATGAAGTTTGCTTGCGCCGCGATGTTGAACATTTTGAACATGCAAATTACACAAATTAAAAAATAAATACAATTTCGTTCTCGACACTGTCTATTTTGACGAGTATCTTGTATTTGTCATGGAATGATATACAGTAGCATAACAGGTACAGAAACTTGCTAGTGTTGCGTAAAAACAAAGTAGAAGTGCCGTGTAATCACAATGAGAGATGGCAATTCTCGTTTTGGCCGTCCTCTTTAAAACATCATGATTATGCGAACAGTATTGTAATTGTTGGATTCATCGGGAAATTTTTATTCTTTTACCTTCTTTGCTGATCCAAGCTGTGAAAGTCCCCTTCGTATATTTCCTCCTTTACTCTTCGATGGTTTTTCCTGATAGTTTTTAACTATTGATCTTTATTACTGTTTTTCAGCGCATCAATGGTGTTACAATGCCATCCATCTTCCCATTGCGCAATGGTAGTCGCGTTATATTTCGTTGGACATGTTCATTCACTGTATCACCTGAAAGCAGTACGATTGAATGCTGTAGTATGCATATGCAATACTTGCTGACAACCCCTTAACACAATCAAGGTTAATGGTCGATAGTCCCTCACATCATGCGCTCCTACTATAGGTCCCGTGTATTTTCGATGGCACTGATGTGCCGTGGATACATACCTGCCAATCATAAATAGCGATTAGAATATTGTAACTGCTTTATTTTGGTACTTTTTTTGCAAATACGTTTTCAGCCGGTGATCATATTGTAGCGAATTTTCCAAAATACATTTCTGTTGTAATATGAGGCGGGTAAACATTGTTTATCAGAAAAAAGAACAATTATTATCCGATATCCTTGATAGAGGAAAAAACTACAATTTTTTGTTCTGCGAAAATGATTGTAAACTCTATGAACTGAAGGAAAGTGAAAGAAAATCGTGATGGAAAAGGGAAAACTATCCCTAGAGAAGACAAAACCATTATAACTTGTGCACTGTTCATAAGTTCAACTGAAATTAAAAATGAATTAAACCTTTCTTTTAGGCGAAGATTCAAGCAAAGTTGCGTGCAAGAAGGCCTAGAAAGGTACTATTATTGAATAAAAGGCAGATACAGAGTAGATTGTCGTTTGCTTATGAACACGCACAATAGGAGGAAGTGGCATAATGTAATGTGGTCAGATTAAACTATAGTTTTATTTAATTTTGATGTATACCAACAACATGTACGAAGAGCACCATCGACAGCATTTCAATCCTCGTACACCAAAAAGAAAGCACAATTCGTAGGCTCAAACATTATGCTGTGGGAGTGTTTTTCATGGTATAGCGTATATAAGGCAAAAGGAACAATGAATTATGATGTCTATGCAAACATATGACAAGCTTTTGCCATATGAAGAGAAAGAAATCGTATTAGGATGGTTGTATATGTGATAATGATACGAAACGTGATTCTCGTGAAGCAAAAACAAAATTTTGGTTGGCCGTTGCAATCGCCGGATTGAAAATTTATGGGTAGAGTTGAAGAAGGCTGTATCTACTGCTACGCCGCAAAATATTGACGATCTGTGAAGAGTATGCCAAGCTGAATGGCAAACAATTTCAGTAGAAACATCTAGGCAACTGGTAAATTCGCTGACCCACAGCTGCTAAGGGGTGATGAACAGTGAAGGTCAACCAACAAAATATTACGTTCTTCAGTCCAATTACTTAAGTAAAAATGAATTTGGATAGTATTTTGGAATAACTCCTATTTTAATGCTCAACTATCTTCTATATCCTATAATATAAATAGTTTTATTTTCTTTTTGGTATTAAGAAATCTATTTTCTAGTATTGTAACATGCAGGACTAGAGTTCAATAAATTTGAATTTCTTGTATTTAACGTATATATTGATATTTCAGCCAAATTAAGACCACTGCTATTTTCGTTCACATAACTGTATATCACTTACAACGGAAGACTTTTGACAGTTACCCAACGTAATTCTTCATCTAGTCAATAATTTTGAATTTACAAATAAATAGATTCTAGCAAGGTCTATTTGTTTTACTGACACACGCAATTTTTAAATTTTGTAGATCCGCTACGATTCTTGAAGTTCCAAATGTACGTCGATTATATGTTCCAGCCTATGGTTAGATCCTCTTCCGAAAGATGAATGATATTCTCCTCAATGCCAGAATATTATATGGATTATCACCAGAAACAATGGCTCCATATTTTTTTAAGTTAAATTCCATTCGTTTAATTTAAATTTTCCATTAACGTTTCAAACTGTCTACCTAAAAATAAATTTCATTTTTCTTAGTTTTACGTACGTCCAAATTAATTTGTTGGGATTTATAATTTTGAGCCAACGGAAATTGCATTGCTAATTTAATCTAGCAAGTTGTGTACTTGGCATAAAATATTATGTGTGTCCAGATATTACGATTACCAAGGCGTTAAAAGTAGTCGCGGTGGCGTAGATGGCAATGCATTTATCTAGACTCTTGGAAGTCTAGATAAATGCTGCAGCAGATGTGGTTTAAAATCCTACCGTGTACCATGGAAATGGTTAATTCACGAATTAGTTAACTTAGACGCTGATAAAACCAAGGAAATTATAATTTAGTATTTGAAGCCAACGAAAATTCCAATATTAATTTAATTTAATTTTTATCCGAAGGTTTGTCACATCCTATCGAAAACCCGAACCAACTCCCTTTTATTCGCTTGGTTGCTAGGCAACCTATCATGCATACGTGTACTTGACATGGCCACAAGCTAATAACTGCTTTCAAGCTATTATCATCATGACAACGAAAATATTTTCTGTATATTTCCATAGATGGAGATGTTGATTTTGATTTATAATTTTATTAATTGCACTGCGTGCATACGTATTTACCAGCATTTTTGTAATAAGTTTTACATTAGTTATAATTGTTTTTGAGATACAATCTTTACATCACAGAACTTTATTATTCCTCCCCTTTTGTTAATGAAGAAACTGTTGTGTATCTTGGCCTTCTCACTTATATAATGGAACGGTGGCGAAAAACACGTGTAGAGAAATCTGTCCGTTTGTATAGGAAGATACGCATATACGATTGACACATGAAAAACATCTCGACAGGATCATATCGTATTTATGGTTACCACAGTCATTCTGCCAGGTCCTTCAGATCTTAAATATGAATCATTAATTAGCTGGGTTTGTAATGCAAATATACCAGAAACGTACCTAATGTAATAAATACAGCTATTAAAAGGTACTTTGTCCATACCTAAATACTACAAACCCACTAATTCTACATGTTATGTTCATGTTTGTATAACAATTTATTAATAGACATGTACATAGAGTTAGGTTGGTAACATGGACGATAACAGAGGGACAACTTCACAGTCCTAAAAGATAGCCATCTACGCTATAGACATGAAATTACATACTTCTACCTACATTACATTTACATTATACTCTTAGTTGTTGTTTATTATATATAAATATTAATCAAAGTTCTATTAAAAGTATTAGGTAACATTCGACCGCTTTATTACCAGACATACAACAGTGGCGACGGGAATGGGATAAAATACGTGCTTAACCTATAAAGTTTGGGGCGAATATACCCTATGGCAACATCTACTACAGCAGCGTTCTCAATTGAAGTGTTTGATCACACAAGGTTCAACCGATGGCTGGAACGATCAGAAAGCGCTTACGCAGTCTTTAATATCCAAGAACCATTAAAGAAAGAGTAGCTATTACATAACATTGGACCAGAAGAATCAATGACTTCATTTTAAGTTCTACGAAAGTTAGCAATACATTGGAAAGTGAGTAAGTACTTGGAGACAACATGAATATATCACTTCCCTTCCTTGTTCACGTATGAATACGAAAGGCACCGTTTGCCAGTGCTCCAATATTATACAAAAAAGAAAGTTGTATGCGCAGACATATGGATAAAGTATATTGTTCACTCGTCCCTAAATATGCATGAAAGTAAAAGTTCTATGTAGATATAGAAATACACTACGCAGAATTTAAAAACTTGTATTTATAATGAAATTGAAGGCCATCGGAAGAAAAGAGCGGGGGGGAGTAGAATTAACAAATATTATCTATGATAATGAACGGAATAAGTGACGAAAATAAACACTTCTAAATACATGTACATACGATGGTAGAGAGAGAATGATCTATTACTTTATTAAGAATACCTCGCCGAATTGGTTTTTCTTTTCGTTCGTCAACAATTTCTCGTTAGTATGGATAATTCAAACGTGGGCGGAAGATTATAGACCGCTTCAACGCCGGAACCTCTAAAAATGTTTGTCAGTGGTAGTGAATCCTGGATTTACTCACACGAGCCAGAAAATAAACGCCGAAAAACGTCATTCATTCTCTCGTTTCCAAAAAAATGGTCGCTAAATTTGTCTCGAAAGCAAGTCATGCAGCAGCAATTCCTCTACAAGATCAAAGAACTGTTACTGCCGATTGGTATACAACCATTTATTTGGCGCAAATCATTGCTGAGCTTCGAAAACCCAACCTAGAACGACGACTCAGCCCCACCTAGACAATACAAATGCGCACACAGCACGCAAGACAATTGAATCTTTAACGCAACCATTTTTTACTTTTCTGAAAATCAAGATCGAACTGCGTGGTTCCAGTCGTTAGAAGGAGAAGTCAATACCTTCAAAAACGCCATTTTGACTGTACCAACAAACGAGTGAAGCAACTGTAGCATTAATCTTCGTAGAGAATACTTCCAAAAGCAATAACGTCTTTAAAAGCTATAGTCAAGGCACTTTAAGTTCACATGGACGTCATTAACGCGACGTTATACATATAATCAAATGATATCATAAATATGCAATGCAACCACACAGATAAATTAAAAGTATTTTATAGTAGTACATAATTATAACATAATACTTAATAATTAAAGTAAATTTCAATGGATAACGCAGTACAGTGTTTTTTAATGCAAACGCTCGTTCTATCAAAGTTAAAAATGTTAAAGAAATAGTTAATTATTATATTTTCCATATCTCAGTACTTTTACGTTGCTGTTATTGGCTATATTTGATGAAATACAATGTTGTCGGTTGTCTTTGGTAAACATCAAACGCTCTCCTTGTTTCTTGCTTTATGTTAGTTTGTTTAGTTTTCGTCGAATTATTTCATTGCTTTGCATAACTGAAAGTTCTTTTTAGAACTAGTCGACGTGTATTTACGAAAATGCCACGTGTATTATGTCAACAGGCGAAAGAAATAATCAGTTTGCTGATTATATATTTCGAGCAAGAACGCGACAACAACGGTCCCTTGTTACCGTTCACTGCTGTCAGAGAGGTAGATTAGATTTTATTTCTGCATACACGATAATAACGACATAAAATTGTTACATTTTAGAGCGTCGATGCTGCTGCAAATGTGAGTATTTGGGCTGTGAGCAAGATATCAAGCTCGGCAAAATCGCTGCAAGCATTACCTTCCTGCAGCAAGAGCAGAAACAAATTAAAACCAATTGTGGATATTGATGAAGCAAGCGAAGCTGCTATCCGCAATGTAATTTACCAAATGTACCATAATCGTATGTTAAAATACATTCTACGTAATCAGATGTGCTAATGCCGATTTATTTTAGGAGAACACATTACACGTTCATCTCTTTTATGTAAATTGAAAGAACGAGATTTGTTTAGTGGAGGCGTTTCTTTATTAGGAAAAGTTTTAAAAAGCATTGGGTTTACGTGGAAAAAAGATTATCCTCGACGAGGACTAATGGAACAACATCACATTGCATTACTTCATATTGAGTTTTTACAACGATACATAAAGAACATGGGAAGCAATAGCTCACAGGATCCTGTTTACGTAAATGAAACATAGATATTTGAAAATGGCAGCAATAGTTATTCTTGGCAGGACAGTAATCGGTAAAGTGTAAAAAAGTTAAAGACTGAAGGCAAGAGGTTTGTTTTATTACAAATATAATTTCTGTTTCTCACCAAGCTTGTTTATAGGTATATAGTTTTACATGCAGACAATAGTGATGGTTTTATATCAAGTGCTTCACTTATATTTTGTTCAAAAACAAGAGGGCATGATTACCACGGAGAAATGAACAAAGAAATTTTTAGAAAATGGTTTACGATGCAGTTGTTACCAAATATAAAACCTTATTCTATGATCATTATGGATAACGGTAGTTATCACTTTGAATTAAAAAAACAAGGCACCAGATGCTAATTGGAGAAAAGGCAATATTCAAGAATGGCTGGCAGATAACAACGTTACGTATGATCTTGCATTGTGAGTATTACTAAGTAAGTAATAGTGTATATGTTTTAGACATAAACCACCGAACGAATATGTGATAGACGAACTAGCACGTGCACATTGCCACACCGTGCTAAGATTACCTCCATACCACTGTATATTCAACCCTATTGAAAACATATGGGGAATTGCAAAAATATATTACAATCGTCACGTAGGAAGAGATGGCTATGGTATTAACAATTGCATGAAGATGTGGGACGAAGCATTAGCAACAATTACGCAAGTAATTTGGTCGAACAGCAACCACCATAAAGAAGCAGAAATCAGACGATGGTGGGAACCCTAAATATTAATTTAAATTTCAATGACGATGATTCAAGCTCAGAGAGTAATATTGAAGAAAATTAGCTGATTAATTAATTTGTAAATAAATAATACATTAATCTTATTTTAACGTGTTTGTTTTGGTATTTTATGTAATTTCATTTTTTACAGTTCCCAAGCAAACATTTTAATAAAGTAATTCTGATTCATTACCTTTTTTTTTATTTAATTCGTAAATAATTTGAAATAGTACTCATAAAACATTTTATTCCTTCACGCAAGATATATTTACTTTTCGTAGTTTGAACACTTTTACGTATTGTTAGATGCTTCTTACTAAATTCTGTAGTACCGATTATTAAAATTTTCTATTTGATATACCATAATAAGTAATGAAAGTTAGGTTACATTAGTATGTTAGGTTAGGTTTGATAGCGAGTTTATGTGTGTGTATCCAGCAACGGCGTAAAACCTGACGTCACGATTTATTGATGACGTGCATGTGAAGTTAGAGTGCCTGGACTATATCTACTGTTTTATTCCAGCTCTATATACAAAACTTCAAAGGCAACCCCTGTAATAGATAAGTTGAAGAAAGGGGGACATACAACATGCAATATGTAATTCAGCTCTTGTAAATAAATAAATAAATGAATAATGTATTAAACTTCTCACTTTATTACAAAACACCCAGCAGTTCCCAGATATTCTGTCAAAAAAAAAAAACTGGACGTTAACATCCAGTATTTTAATTTTCACTTATTCACTTCCGTAAAACATCGTTTATCGCACAGGATATTTCAAGATGAATAGTAAATATTGGGTGGCGTAGTATGGATTACTTTGAATATAAAAATTCATATAAACGTATGTCCAATTATTAATAGTTACTGAGACACAACTCCTGAAAGTTGGCGCGTACTTACCCGATGCCCAAACACATGTAAAATAACTAACACTCGTCTCAAATGATTAGTTGTAATCTCACGTTTAGTATTACAAATGTTTATAATAGTCCATATGTATTTATAACGACCTGCGACTATTGCTGGCTGCAAGCATGGATATGATCTAGCAAAACGTAGCCCTTGCATATTTTAGTCATTAGGTGACACATCATCTAATGACAATATGGATAATGAATAAAATATGAATCGGTCAAAATAATCGCATTCACTCTCAACCAAGGTCTTGAGACTTTCTTCCTTTAGATTATTGTCTATGAGAATCGATGAAAGGCGAGGTCTACAAAGAAAAAATCAGCACACAAGAAGAATTGCTCGTTCGCATTTTGAATACTGCTGTTCATATAAAGGAACGCCAAAACCATTTCAGAAGAGATTCATTGGTATTATTAAGGGATTCGAAAGTGTATTGAAGTCGATGATCGGATTTAAATAATTAATAAATGCAATCAAGTAATGAGGTGATTTATCTTTGCTTAGCACCTTTCTATGTATGGCATTAAAGCAATTGTCTAATGATTAAGACTTGGATACATATTGATATGAACTTTTTTATTTAAAATAGTCTACTACCACTAAGAGACCCTGATAAAATTGAAACTACATTGTATTACATTGATTTTAATTAGTTAAAACACAAACGGACGCCGGTTAATTACCAGACGATGCTAATCTTCTGAAATGTTGCATTTGCAAAGCTTTCTTAGGCGTATTTAATATTTATAGGTGTATTATAATTATTAGTAATTGTACCATATAAGTAATTTCCGAAAGCGAGGGTATAAGAGAGATAATAAGCATCTACGTGACTGTATATATTAATCGTATTTATTCTCCTGAAAGCTAAATAATAATTCAAGATCGTTCGGATAAAGTGGGCACAATCTAAAAATTCAATCATGTCGACGTCAATTACCTCTGTGACAAGCGGACCTACATGGAGCGACATTACCGGAGTCAACTAATAGAATTTTATATATGCACTTGATTTGTTGTTCGCGCAAGTAATCTAACGATGGACGGACGGATCTGCTTCAAACTGACAATTGACAATTGTCTTTTTCGACGTTGTATCCAATGATTACGATGATACGTTGACTGATTGATATGTCAAGTATCAGAGAAGCAACCAGATTGCAAAATTGGAAAAAAGAGGATGATTTACAACTTTTCATTTGAATTTACTATAGAAACATCTTTCAGTATACATAAACTATTAGGGGAATGTAAGATTGAGTAGTTTAAGTACTAAACTTGAATGTATATACGTATGCGCTTACTATACAAGGTAGGCCAAATTTGGTATAAACAGTAAGTAAATATACTTTGAAAAAGAGATTCACAAAAACGATGGTAGGTTTCTAGAACTGGCTTTTCGAGATAAAGTTATTAATAATATACAATTTTTGATCTATTATCATTTTTGGTGATTTCAATAAAGTTCTTCTTCTGTTATACATGATTCCTTCGCTTATACACTTTTGATATAGTTTTGTTTTGTAGAATTTAAGAATGAATTGCAACTTCTAATATGTTTCCAAAACTTTGAGTAATGACATTATGTAATTTTTTTAGTGAAAAGCATTGTAGGCGATGAATCGTCTTATTTCCGTAGAAGTTATGCCTTACTTCAATATATAGTTTCGAACAAAATGTTAATAGTATGATTTTCAGAATTACGCCCACGATTAATACGAGGTAGGCGCCATAAATTCTCGGTCTGACAGGCTTATACAGGTTCAACCGTGTTCAAACTCCGTCACGGCATACATACACATACCCGAGGTCTACGGTATACATACGACAATTTTAGTAGTCAGCCAACCAACGTGACCAGCGCATGAAAATGTGCGAAGTAATGAAAATTGACTACCGCGCGGTCATTAAATTTTTAACAAAAGAAGGGCATACGCCTAATCACATAAAATAACATTTAGACGGCGTTTGCGGTGATTCATCTCCTTCATATTCCACTGTAAAAGAAAAATTTTGCAAATATTCAAACCAGAAGCATTGAAGTGTTTAGTTTAATGTACGTTACCAAGTAATCATGCGAAATATATCTTTATTTTATTTATGTAACAAACATATTTCTATTCAATATAATATCCAGAACATAATATGAAGTAAATTTAAATACGTAGGCTTCCACGGCCAGAGTTAGTAACCAGTAAACCACAAGGTTTTTGCCTATAGCGCGATCAACACACTGAGTCACCGTAACCTTCTGCCAAAGTGGTTTCGCCTCTAGCGTGGTTTACACGTCGAGTTCCCGTGCCACTTTGGTTTCCCCTGTTCCCACCTTTCTCTTTTGTTCTTTTTCTTTCTCCCCCGCTCATTTTTTCTGTCTCCCTTTCCTTCTCTTACTCTTTTCACCTTTCTTTTTTTTTCACGCCCCGTCCTCCCCCTTTTTCATTCTTTTTTTATCTCTTTTTCTTTCTTATTATTTCTTTCTCCTCTTACTTTTATTTCGTTTCTGTATTATCTCATCATGACACGATCCAATTCGGGAAGTAGT
Source organism: Trypoxylus dichotomus (assembly GCA_023509865.1). Classification (NCBI taxonomy): domain Eukaryota; kingdom Metazoa; phylum Arthropoda; class Insecta; order Coleoptera; family Scarabaeidae; genus Trypoxylus; species Trypoxylus dichotomus. The sequence goes on from CM042074.1 coordinate 46,949,278, forward strand.
TCAATTATTATGAAGTAAATTTAATTAATATATCTCAAAATCGAAAGAAATAATCAGATAAGACAATTAAAAATATATTTAATCTGTGTCTTCACTCTCGTCTTTTGATCCACAACTACCCGTTAGAACAAAGTCTTCTACGTTTGCTTCACGTTCGTACCGTTCTTTAATTATCTTGTCTGTATAGTTTATGCAATTTTGCCAGCTGTCCAAACTTTCTTGTCACATTTCTAACACTTGTCTATCGCCATAACCATCTCGACCAATATGTTTCTTATAATACCCTTTCGCATGTGATCATATCAGTTCAATATAATTGAAATCGTAGTGACACGGAGGAATTCTTAAAACTTCACATCAGTGTGCTCGAAGTAATTCGTCAATAACATAAACCTTCCCTTTTTATGTCTCTTTGTTATTTAGGAAAGTTCACTCTTATTCATTGTATTTTCATTGGTAATAATATTATTATTTAGTCACGCAATAATGTTTCCTTTCGACCAACTTATATTTAACCACTTTTCAAGTAAAACACAACAATGATACGGAGCATTGCCCGTTAAAATTATTGATGGTTCTTCTAAATTAGGGATTAGCTGACTTTCATCGCATTTTGTAAACAAATCGCTATTCATATCACCGTAGTAGTCACGTATATGTGATTTTGATACCAAGTTTTCATTCCGTACAAAGCCACTTCTGGCACCTGCAATACAATATATCGTTTACCATCATAACCTTCGGGTTTTCTGACGCTTCTTATGCTATCAGTTAAGAATCACTTTTGATGCTAATCTGGCCATCGACTCGCATGTAGTCTGCGTCCCTGTAGATGCACCGTGCAGTTCTGCGTCACTGTAGCTTCGCCTCTGAATGTGTACCGCAACAACTGGGCCCCTCCAACTAGGCTCCTGTAACTATAAGCCCCTGTAGCTGCATCGCGGTAACTCTGCAATTAGGCCGCTGTAACTCTCAACATTGTAGCTGCACCGCTGCAACTAGCCCTCTATAACTCTCACCATTGCAACTACGTCGCTGTAGCTCTGTGCCGCTACATTTAGGTCGCTGTAACTCTGCGCTCCGTCAGTTGTGCCACTGTAATTCTACACCGCTGTAACTCTAAGTCGCTACAACTAGGTCTTTGTAACTCCGCGCCCCTTCAGCTGTGCCACTGCAACTCTGCACCATTGCAACTAGGCCGTTGTAACTATGTATCCCTTCAGCTGCGCCGCTGTAACTCTGCGTAGCTGCGATTAGGCGGCTGTAACTCTTCGCTCTTGTGGCTGCGCCTCGACAACTGCACCGTCGCAGCTAGGGCGCTGTAACTCTGTACCCCTGTAGCACCTCCCCTACAAATAGATCGCTGTAACTCCGCACCCCTACAAATCCGCTGGTGTAGCATTGCGCAGCTGCAATTACGCCGCTGTAACGTTGCGCTCTTTAATTATGCGATTGTAACACTGCGCACCTGTAAAGCGCTGCATATCTCTGCGCTCCTGTAGCTTCGCCGCTGAAATTCTGCGGTTCTTTAGCAGTACCGTTGCAACACTGCACCGCTACAACTAGACCGTTGTAAGTATGCATCCCTTTAGCTTCGCCGCTGTAACAGTGCCGCCGCAATCAGACCTCTGTAACTCTACGCCTCTTTAGCTGTGTCGCTGTAACTCTACACCACTGCAACTAGGCCGTTGTAATTACGCACCCCTTTAGCTTCGTCGTTGTAACTACGCCGTTACAACCAGGCCTCTGTAATTCTACGCCCCTATAGCTGCGCCGCTGTAACTCTGCGCCCCTTTCGGTGTATCGTTGTAACTCTGCGCCGCTGCAACTAGACAGCTGTTACTCTGCGCTCCTGTAGATGCATCGTGTAGCTCTGCGAGCCTACAGCTTCCCCGCTGTAAGTGCGCCGCAACAACTGCTCCGCTACAACTTGCCTGCTATAACTCTGCGCCCCTGTAGCTGCATCGCTACAGCTAGACGGCTGTAACTTTGCGCCTCTGTAACTGCGAACATTAAGCGAATCATTGACGATTTCTCGAAGAAAAGTAACATTCTAGATTATTGCAGCTTGTTAATTCTATATAATTAATTAAAATTGTAAAAATATGTTAATTTATCTCAATAAATTATTTTAATCTCCTACTTCAAGTAACATTACAATGATTGCAAGTATCGCAATAAGCTTCACACTACATAAATTGATTTGGAACACAGTGGTTCAAGAACACGTGGGCTCTCATTGTGAGTAACTTGGTTGACGATGAGAGCTCACGTAGTATATTGTGCATTATTTCCGTACCTTTTACTTGCTAAGTAAATAATTGTGGAAAAAACAGCATTTTTATCTGTATATCATTTTACTTTTTTATGTAAATAGATTCAGATACGTCAGAGACTGGCAAATTGAGGCATTGTACTAACCGGTAAGGAACCTGGATATGCCACTAACAGGAAAGGAATTAATTCTTTATAATAAAATGTTTCACCTAAAATTTCGTAAGATAGAACATCAGTTTCTATTAAAAGAAAACAAATAATTTCTTTTTATCTACAGACACGAAACAATTTTTATTTGATACGCTCTTTCTGGAGTACAGTTTTGGCGATATACAATTACCTCAGGTTAAAAAATTCTCTCTGGATAAGAGGAAATAAAGAAACACAGCTTACTTATGCGTCTATAATATTGATTTTTTATATCAGAACTGCAGCAAACAGAAATAACGTATAAATTCAGCAAAAGCAATTTGTGTAACGTAACTAGTCTACATAAAACATTACGTGGGGGAACCTTGAAATGTACGTATGTACATGCACATGTATGATTTTACAGAAGAAAAAATCCTTGCGAATAAACCAGTATGAAAATAATCAGATTGTAGCCAATCTTCCTAGCGATATCTGAACATTCGCATACGAGCATAGAAAGAGAAATAAATTAAATTAAATATAGATTCGACATATAGGACAAGAGGTGCGTTTCCTGCAACCCTCTCAAAGTTCAGATCAATGGTAACGAGCTCGATGACCTTTAGCGAATCAACCATTTTTTGGTGGTAAGGCAATATTTGAACAAGCATTTTGTATGCCAAATCGATATGACTTTTTCATGAGAAGATTGTAAGTGCTGATCTTGTCACAGTTATGATGACTAATGAATCGATTAAGGTATACCACTCTTTATGCACACGCACTCGCATCACAACTTCAGACCGAGGCCCGAGTACTGCATCGCACGAGTGTATTCCAGCATTACTACGAACTATTAAATGCACATACCTAATATGCATGTGAATGAAAAAAGAGCTAATCGAGCAACCCAATCTAAACTATAGAAAATAGATGCATAAACGTATCTAGTTTTATTACATTCAATACTGTTCAGAAGATTATATTTAATGTATATACATACGTATATACGATCATATATAAGTGTGTGTGTTGCTCCATGCGTTCGTAACATGAAGCAAGGGGTATGTAATATACACTCTAAATTTTAAAAAAACACACATTTTATTATTATTACGTTCAATGCAATATCGTGGTAAAATGTGTTAAAGTGATTGAGCAATCGAGCGGGAATTACGTGCACATAAAAATTCACGAAGGTAATTTTGTATTCGACATGGGATAATGCAACAAGAATGCATCTTATAATGGTTCTATCTATATGCAGGATGTTTCATTTTGGTTTATAATACCTAGTGCAAATGAAGAATTTTCCTTTAATAGATACTAGATTAAAAGTTCTTTATACATCCTCACATGCTAATGGTACAAAACCTACGCAACCTTCATTTTCCCGTAGATTCCCGTTTTTGTAATTATATGTTTGTTTACGAAATAGAACAGTTACTCAAAAACATTTTTTTTTCAACACAGGAGACACCAAATTTTTTCGGGAGATGCTTTACATTTTAAATTGTAATGTACTTTTTTAAACCTTCTTATTGTTAAATGATATATTGCTTTCATTTTGTTGAAGATGTATTCATCCTGTTTTGTAACATTTTCGGTTTCTTTTGTCCTTATAAATCGCCACTCCCGCTTCACTTATGTTAGTATTTAATATGGATCTATATTTGTGCGGGGTTTTCATGTACATAACTTTTTCTTGTCATGTTTTGAGATGATGGGTACGTAAATCATTAAGAAAAGTGGATTCCATAGATATTAGAAAAATACTAATTATGAAACCCAAATGAGAGCTAAGCCTTGGAATACATTACAAACCACACAAATCACACAGCAAAATTCCAATACTATTTTGTTTTGTAGTTTTAAATTTACGAGGTAGGCGCCATAAATTCTCGATCTGACAGGCTTGTACAGGTTCAAGCGTGTTCAAACTCCGTTACAGCATGCATGCATATACGCGAGGTTTACGCTATAAATATGGCGGTTCGAAGAGTAGTAATTTTTAGTAGCCAGCCAACCAATGTGACTAACGCATGAAAATGTGCGAAGTAATGAAAATTTAACAAAAGAAGGGCATACGCCTAATCACATAGAACAACGTTTAGACGACGTTTACGGTGATTCATCTCCTTCGTATTCCACTGTAAAAAAAAGTGGGCAACATGCTTCCGTTTAGGGCAAGAATCCCTGGAAGATGCTGAACAGTCGAGTCGATCAATTAAAGTGATAACGCCTCAATAAATTTTAATTATTCAAGATTTAGTGCTAGAAGATCGCCATTTGAAAGTGCAGGAATTAGCAGTGATAACAAACATGTCCGAAACAAGTATTCGTCGAATTTTACATTACCAGTTGACTATGAATAAAATTAGTGCAAGATGGTTACTGCGACTTCTTTCTGCTCGCCAGCGTGAACGTCGAGTTGAATGTAAGCGGTCGTTTTTGTGGAAAGAACCCAAAACCTATTTTGGAGTCCATTGTCACAGAGGATGAAACAATGGTTATCTTACGATCCTCTATCGAAAAGGGAGACCATGGAATGGCGGCAACCTGATGAACCTCGTCCCAGACAGGCGAAAGTCGTTCAATCAACGAAAAATTGACAAAAGGTGTGCGATTATTGCCCGACAATACTCCCATTCATACTACCCCCGTTTGACAAGCTGCCATCCGCGAATTTGGCTTTCAAGAGTTTGAACATCCGCCGTATAGTCCGGATATGGCTCCTTGTGTAATGAATGTATAGATAGGGATGATTACATTGAAAAATAAAATTTCTTATATTGTGCCAAGTTTCTTTTTTCTACATCAGGCCGAGAATTTATGACGCCTACCTCCTAAATGTGTACACTACACCAACTATGAAAGAAACGCTTAAATTCTGGTCCGGCACGCGTACATAATATAGAATTAGAATTTCCCGTACGATATGAATGCGCAAATGTGCTTCGACATTAAACCAATCGTTTCTGCGACAAAAATATCATATGGAATGTTGTGCCATGCTGTTTCTTAAGAAAGAAGTTTTCAAGGTAGAAAGACATCATCGTATCAGCAAAGATCATTGGAATTGTTATTATTAGAGACCGGATTATATGCAAAGAAGAACTGGAATATATGCGCGTATATATGCATCGATTTTTGAGAAAATATGCATAAACCTAGGGCATATATGCAAAAAAATTTCGACAATATGCAAAATTTTTACATAAAATAAATAAGAGGAGAAACTTAAACATTAACTTTGTTGCACAAAATTTTTTACAACATATTTCTAAACCAATTTATAATTAAATGTTCTTCAAAATTCTGTAAAAGAAAGTTTTGTCTTCTATCAGAATACATATTGTGGTGTAAATTCTCAGGCTCGTTAATTTTTTTTAACTGGGTTCTTTGATTTAAAGTTTTGATTTATTTGTTTTAAAATTAAGTGATAATGTTTTCTAAATTAAAATACCAAATGTAAAGTTGAAAAGATAAATATATTGACAAAATAATAAATATATATCGCTTTTTTACAGAAAAAAAATGTTTTTTACAGAAAACCTAAGGCAATCCCTGACTAGCTAAACTTTAAATATTCTAATTAATTTACGAAACAGAAATGAGATTGGAGGATACAAATAATTTTGAAGAACTTAGGAAGATTCAACGTCTTTAATCGCCTTTAAGATGGACTGGTCTTCGGCTTACAAAGTATGTGTCCGGAACTTCCGGATATTATATGTAGTATCAGCTGATGCACTTTATTATTGGATATAAACGGAGATATTTATAAAATTATAACTCCCTAATTTTTTATGAGAAAATAATTAATCATTCTTTCCCAGGAGAAACGGTGCGAACATGTCTGACTTTTGACACGATCTTCATCTGTTGGTTTTGTTTTATATATAGCAACGCAATTTTTCGCTTATATGGTAGGCCACACAGTACATACGTACTTGATCTGTGTGAGATTATAAAAGAAAATGCTGCTAGTCGTGGCATCCTTCCGTCATACGAGAAATTTTTAAGATTATAAGTATAATTTCGAAATAATGCATATTTATACAATGTAATTGAAATATGTGAGTACAGTATATTAAACGTATTTTAAGGATGAAATTTTGAAATATTTATTTATATAAAAAAAAATATGATTACAAAAAGCGATATACATGATCAACGATAGTAAAGGAAAGACGTTGAGGAAAAGTGACCAACCTAGTGATTTTTATTTGTATTTCTAGTTTGGGGATGTTTGTCGTTGATGCTGCTTTTTCTGATTTTACAATTTGCTTCCCTGTTCATTTTTCTGTTTGGACAATACTTATTTATTTCTCGAGCTTATACTAGCATCTTGCTATTTTAGTATCCTTCTCTTTCTATTTACTGGATTTGCTTACTTCCTATAGTTTTCTCGTTAATTTCTCCGGTAATTTTTTTTTTGACGGTTCGATTCTGTAAGTCTCGCATTTTCTTAATTTCCTAAATAATTTTTCGTGTTTCTTTGTTTCTTTTTGGTGTTTTATACATTTGTTGCATAGATTATTCTTTTTTTAATTAGTTGTAATACATTTATATCTCCAAAAAAAAAAGAAAAAGAAAAAATATCCGAGGATATCTTTCCTTTTTCTTTTGATTTATTTTATTGTTTGATTTTCTCAATTATTTTCTGAAATATAGTTGACAAACGCTCAAAAGTATTTAATATCTGATATTTTGTGTGGTTTCGTAACTGATTTCAATTTATTCACAATATTTGCATTTTAGATGACAAACACTAAAATGCAGATATTGTATTGTTTTCACTGCATTCGATACATTTGTTGGTATTTTCTTTATTTCAATTTTATTTTTAATACTTGTAGTAACGTAATCTAGGCTACTGTGGTTATTTGTGTGGTGTCATATTTGTTTCTTCTTTTATTAAATATTATGTAATAATTCTTTACAGGTGTTTCCTTCATTTGTATAATATGTTATTTTTGAACATATTCGCAGAAGTCTCGAAGGAAATGTATGGGGATTTATATATCAAAATCATCGTAATATCATTATTTTAGGTAAATTGATTGTATTTCTATACTATTTATTATTCGTTTGAAGATGATCCAATGGTGCACATCCAAAGCTACTCGTCCTCCCTTCTTGTTATTTCTGGAGTTGTATTCTGCGTTGTAGTTGTGTAGATGAAACGAATGTTGATGTGTAGATGATAGCCTCCTTTAGCGCAATAACCTCAAAATATTTTACCGTTACAAGTATTGTTTCAACTTGAGCAAGTTTACTTTTGACGCTTCTTATATTCTGCATATGGTATATATTTCAACTTGACCAAGTTTACTTTTGATGCTTCTTATATTCTGCATATGGTATACATTTCAACTTGACCAAGTTTACTTTTGATGCTTCTTATATTCTGCATATGATATACATTTTTGTTTAGTTTGCTTTTTCTTGGTTGCCTTCAATTCCACAACTATTGGACTGTTCTCTTTGTCTCTGTTTTCGCGATAACATCTAACTAGTCTATTCTCTACATTTATTATTATTCATCATTCTCATCTATCCTGGGCCTCCGCCTCATATAATTCAAATATGATATGTAGTAACACCGCCAAATCAATCCAACATGGTATATAACCATTTTTACATTTGCAGTACTTAAGTGTATTTGATTTTATTAAATGGTGTTAAAAAATTAATTTCCCAATTACAAATTTAAATAGTAAAATATAGTGTATGATGTCAAAATCATGTGTTAGTCAATGTGATCTCTATCTAATGTGAACACCTACGTGGCATTCATATGCTTGAGTTTTAATGACATGACACTTTTATTGTGTTCATAATAATTAGTACCATAAACTAAATCGACTCACATGAAATTCTTCGGACTACTAACGAAGCAATGCGATCTTCATAAATATGTTAACAAAAGCATACGCGTGTATGTGCTTTGATCGGCCTTGGTAATATGGTTTACTTCGATTTAACGTTTAATTGAGGAAGTTGATATAATTTATCGATAACTTCATTACTGGCATGCCCCGAAAGTCAAAGGTGAACCTTTGTCTTTCATATAAATAGGTACACATACCGTTTTAATGACTTTCAGTTTCTAGTTCGGAATTTACCAGATTTGTTACAAACTCTACTAGAGCAGAAAGGTTATTTGCCATTAAAACTGCGTTGGTAATATAGTTCGTTACGATACCTATTTTATACCTACTTTCTGCTCATGCTCTTTATTATAAGTTTGCACATAATCACTAGCTGTAATAAATCCCAATAAGACCATTTTCAATCATTTGATTTCATAATGTTACATACAACTATAGTCCGTTCGCACCTTAAAATTCAGTATGGCTGTTGTGGGAAATGCGCACGTGGTTGCCACATTGTGTCAAAATTATATTCCTATGATGTTTTAAACTCTACAATTGGCTATATGACGAAATGACAAATGGAACAAAACCAACATTTTTCATATATCTTTATTAGAATATTATGTTGCATCACAGTATTTAATATAAATATATAATAAAGTTATTTCTGTATTTTCCAAATTATACGAAACGGCTTTTATTAAAATATAATTTGCGAATGTGACATTTATTTTTCTTTTAGATTTGATTCTACAATTGACTACAAGATTACTAATCTGATTTATTTATAGATAATACTGCTGCAATGGTATAAATAGTGGACTTTTATATGCCTTAACAAACATTAAGAATATTAGACATAAAGTTGTTGCTAGTTATTACAGACACAAGGTTTTCCGAGTTAAAACAGAACAGCTGATACCAATAAGTAAAGCTTTCGAATATGTAAATACCAATTTATGTATCGACAGTAATAAAATATTAATAATATAGTTATACAGAAAGCAGTTTTTATAGAGACATTATGATTATTAAGTAGATTGTTGCTCGTTGTTATTAAGATCAGATGACTCGGAACAGAATCCAAAAATAGAAGAGCTAGAGTCTCTATTCAAACTAATAATAAATTGTTCGACATGTTCTGATTTTAAAATTATGAAATTTAATTTAAAATATTGCTAATTCATATTACATACGACGTATGACAGAAAAGTAACGAGACATAACTTATAGGTTGGTTCCACGTAGATGCTCAGGTAAAGTTACGAAACTACGCAACCGTAGAATATGTGATAAGTAAAATTGGGCTTTTGTGCATTATTGAAAATGGAACAGCCTATGCCCTCATTAAAAGCACAAATTTTTTAGTGGCACAAAACATTTTTGAAAGGCCGAGAAGCAATAGTAAACAAACCTCATTCCAAAACGCCTTCATCATCAAAAACATGTGAGGTTAAACCGTTGCCTAACATTGAGGATGATTATTAATTACCGATTTACCCTTCATCAGATTTTGATTTAAAATTTGGGTGTGAGAAAGATATATGCCATGATTTTGCAAAAAATAGAAACCTGACAATTGGACAGAACGGTAATCCGTCGAATGTGTGCCTTCTCCACAGAATTGAAAATGAGGCAGATTTCTTTGGCGGTGTAATCGCTGGAGATTTTCGAGTATGATCCCGTAACTAAAGACAAAGTTAAAAATTGCACACTGGTAACTTTCCTCCGGCGAAAAAAGCTCGCATTAGCGTGTCAAAACACAAGTTCAGTTGACCTCAAGACAATGTTAAGAAAAGAAGAAAAAGTTTGGTGTGGTCTACCGAAATTAATAGAAGCATTTCGTTTGTGCAATTGAAAGATAACACATCAAGCGAACGACAGATAAAAGAAATAATCTCCTACCAAAAGGTCTTAATCCTCTAAATGTAGTCATCGGAAATTAGTCTATTAATAGCCAATTAATATTAATATTAATAACTAATTTATTAAACGAAGGCTATCGAAGAGTGTAAAAATTTTAAATACACAATCGGAAAATTCCGAACAAGTACTTGGAAGAAGGCTTTGTAATAATAGTAATATCTATTTTAAAACACACATTTATTTTACACCTATTGCATTAGTTGCAATGTTGTAAGCTGCGCATACAATATTCTGTCTTGCTACTCGCCGACAGTAAATGGTTGGCGAATGTATTCACGGTACATCAGTGCCATTGAGGATGGAAACACACAAGACCTACAGTAAATGCTTATGATACGGAGAGTTCTCAACTATCTCAAACACTTTAAGTTTTTACGAAGGGATCACTGAACAATTCTGTGTATATTGAGAACAGTATCCAACCAAGCCATATACTGTCTTAGAATGATATGGATAAAACCACATACGAACATGACAGTACTCATCCGCATATTCTACGATTGTCCGAATATATCCAATATAACACGTCTACCGTCTACGTCTCTCTTCCCAATAGAGCAAGTATAAAGAAGATTAGATGGATTTCCAAGTTGGTAGTATGTACGGATACTTTAAATCTAATTGCTAAATGTTTATCATTTGGCTTGTATATCTAATGACCTTTTTATATCATCAGTGGATTTTGAACCTTTAAAGACACAACAAAACATCATACTATATTATCTCCTTCATCTTACTACCTAGTAAACAATTACAAACATATACTGGCAAAGCAATTACGTGGGTGCAGCTAGATGATTTAGAAAAATTTCCCCTTTTTCAAAAATCCAAGTGTTAATGTTTGTAACCAATAGCGCCATAATCATATATCTTTGTAATGCGTTGTCTTAAACAAATACCTGGTAACTTCTTACGTATGATTCTGTAAACTACATGCGTTACATGTGGCTAAAGAAATACGGAAATGTTATCTAAGCGTAAATAGATTAATATTTGTTTCGACATCTCTGACCACCCCAGCCGATTCTTATTCGCTGGAGTACATGGTTAAAGGCTTTATTTTGAGCATTTCCATAAAATAAAGCCTATAGTGCTACATTTTGATTCTAAAAAGAGGACTGCTGACAGAAGCAACATCATCTGTGATATTCCAAGATCCCTAAGTTGGGAGGGATTTGCAAACTATTCACAAAAATTACAAGTAAATAGTGGAGTCAATAGAAAATCTCCTTAATTGGCGTTAATGGAGTCACTACAAATAGTGTACGATGCACGTCCACTGCTATATGTTCTAAGTGACGCAAAAAACAATAATGTTATAGCTATTTTTTTTCTAAAAAAACATTTAGAATTTGCCAGATTGAAACAGATGTGTAGTGTTTCTGCGATTATACATTCGTTACATAATTGCAACGGTTATTTTAAGTGCGCCAGTATTATATTACGTCATCGAACGGTTGTTCTCTTCACATAAGATCCCTACGGCGGACATCGTTCCCTGAAACAGTTATAGAAGCATATTTAAAGCTCCAGATGTTTAACCGAGTTAAACCAATTGATAACTGTTTCGAAGGGTAGGTGTTTTACAATGTTTCATGAAGTATGGCGCATAAGTACAGTTACTCACGAAAGTCTACAAACACCAGTAAAATCTCAAAATAAGAACTACAAAAAAGATTTTAAGTATATTAATAATTATAATACAATTATTATATTGTAAAACTAAAAATATACAAAGTTAGGTGAGTTGAAGCAAAAATGTATATGGAAAGCTATTTATAGTAAATTTCTACTTTGTACCACCACCATTGGTACTAATTATAGCATTTAGCCTACACGGCATTGAGTATAGTAGTTTTTGTATCACTTCTTTAGGTATTTGTGGCCATCCTTTCACTATGGTGCGCTTTAGGAAGTCGCGCCCAGTTATACCCCTTTTTCTTAAGCGACGTTTTAATTCTTCCCATAAATGTTCAATCGGGTTTAAATCCAGCGACTGATGGAGGGAATGAAGTTAATGTGGACATTATGTAGTATCCATTCCATTTCCAGATAAAACGTGTGCTAAGAATCATCAAAATTCGATCAATAAATTCAATATTTCCTATCCTAGCCGCCGACATACAACCCCAAAATAAAACCAACTGCCCACCATGCTTAAATGTAGCACTGTGCACATTTCCTTTTTTAAACTCAGCGTTAGGTTGCTACCGAGCCTTAGTATGTCCATCAGATTGGAATGGGTTAACCGTTGTTTCATCAGTAAACTTTATCCCAGAAACTACATTCCTTATTTTCATATTTGCGAGAGAATTCCAATCTTTTAGCTTTGTTTGCGTCACTAATATGTGGTTTAAGTCTAGCGCTACGCCTATTATAACCAAATTTTTCACAAAACTCTACGAACACATTCTGCGTGCACACTTTTTGTCGTATTTTTCTTCCTTATTAAGGACATACCGTTGGTCTCTCGGGGAAAGCAAGGATGGACGACCACAACGCGATTTATTTTCAAATGTACCGGTACGATTATAATTGCGTACCACTGTTTGTACAGATGCTCGAGGTCTACCAACAATTTTTTAAATATCTATTAATGATTACCCTTCACTTTTCAATTTAACTACTAACTGTGATGCTATTCGAAATTTCCCATCTTCGTTCCATTTTGATACTTAAGAGAATTCTATTCAACCAAAATTACTTTACATACTTTTTTACTTTTACTTATACATATATACATATACATATATAAGTAGTATAACAGTATTCTGGTATATATATATATATATATATATATATTAATAGACTAATTCTACATACAGGTTAAATATATATATATATATATATATATATATATATATATATATATTTATATATATTTCACCTGTGTGTAGAACTTTCGTGAGATTTTGTATACATACTTTTATTTTTTCTCTGTAGGGAAGCACTTCACCTGAAATCCCTGAGCTTTATATATTTTTATTTTACATTATAATAATTGTATTACAGTTGTTAGTATGCTTGAAATCCTTTTTGTAGTAGTTGTCTTGAGATTTTTACTGGTGTAGGTAGACTTCCGTGAGTAACTGTAGGTGCTTATTATTATTTACTTACTTGGCGTTACTTACTTTATTTTGTTCGAATTATCACTAGTCTCGGCAACGAGGGGCAAGTTTCAGTGCCGTGCGGAAAACAACATGGACGGGTAAAGCAGGTATTTCGAATAAACGTCATAGCGAGTATGCCGGATTTAGAATACGACAACTATTAGACGTGTAGTAGCAGATGAAAATGTGAACGCCAACTAAAAAGTATAAAACACTGTTCTGCTATACGCGACAAACGATACAGCGAACAACTAATACTTGATATAGGTGTTTGCTTTATTCTATGTAATGTACCATTCACTTTACTAGTCCGTCAAGCATTTGTCTCCTTCAGGTATTCGGATTATACATACATTACCAAGTTGGACATCGTTAAGAAACTTTATGCCATCTGTTCGTGACTATGTTGAAAGAAGAATTAAAGCAGAATTGAAAGATAAAAAATTGTGGTTAAGTGCGGTCGAAACAACCGATCGACAAAAACATTCTGTGATCAATGTGATGGTACGTATAGTGGAAGAGTTTGAACCGCCATCCCCTATCTCACTTGCTTCCAAAAGAATTGAGAAATGTACTAGCGATGAAATTTTAATTAATTTTAAGTGTCATTGAACACATTTCAAGTTTCAACAACCAACCTTTAATGTTTGGAAGTGACAGTGCCACTAACATGCATTCCTTAGGCCGATCTCTTAAAGAAGCAAGTGGCAATGCTTTAAATCTTGTGGCGCGACTGATCCCTAAATGTTATTCACGAGTAAATGCTAATAGCTCATACGAAGGCAGTATTTCTAAAGAATTTCACGCACTGTGTCTCAAAGTGCCTGAACCACCTCAGTCGATTACTGTGCTTTGGGAAACATGGTTAAAGGCTGTGTTTTACTCCTGCGAACATTTTGATGATGTAAAGAAGGTAGTTTTACAATTCGATTCGAGACACACCAACGCTATCAAATGTTTCGAGATAGTCAGGTAAAATGTCATTTAGAAAGTATTCGCAAGAACTACGATGGACTAGCGAAGGGAATTGAAAAATTGCACAATGATTCGATGTCGCTTGTGGATTCTGTTCAAATTGTAGTGATGTTCACTCACAGCTATGTACGGCGGAAGGCGAAAATAATGTGTATAATACGAAAATTTGAAAGTGTTATTGGCAAGGATTTTCTCATACTAAGATAAATCTGTGAAGGTACGTCGAAAGATCCGTTAAGTTGTCACAGGGATTACTTTAAATTTGCAAATATAACATCACTCGATGTGGAACAGTCGTTTTCATCACTAAAAAATATTTATTCTGCACGCCGTAGTCATTTGTTTGTGTGAAAAATGATTCTAATATTCAATAGATGCCACCCAGTTTGTGATTTCGTGGAAACTTCTTAAAACCGTAAGTGTTTTAACCCGTTATATAATATATTTTTTATCATTATTGTGTGTGTAAATATTCCTGCATCCGCATCGTCTATGCTCACTCATGAAGGTCACAATCATAAATGATGCGAGTACGCGCCTTGGTACGGCCGCTCGGCCCCTCCACGTTCTCTGCACTGCATTATAACTTGCCCCGAGACTACTTATCACGATGCGCCAACAAAACGAACAATTCTAATCATATATAAATATATTAACACTAATACTATTATATAAAGTTTCTAAATTTAATTGCCAGATAATACTAGATTTAATTTTACCTAACACGTACTTTGATATTTTTTCTACTGCTCCTGCGAAGCTTTGTTTATTTTAGTATTTTTATTAGAATTTGTACTACGTCTAACAAAATCTTTTAATAACCTTAATTCGCATATGGTGCAGTTCGAGAGCGGGTATAAAACTCTTTGACTAAGAATAAGTAGAACGAAAACAAATCTAATAAAAGCATTCTCATTGAATTAATAGATATCTGCTGACTAGTAGAGCATTTCAGAAGTAGACTTCTCGAAAATGATTTATTAATTTCTACTTATGTATTGAACTAAATACTATGTGCCTCTTTCGCGTAGAAACTGAGCGCTATAGACGCGCTATGGTACACACATAAATGCACGCACATCACAAGAATCCGAGCAATTACAAAAGATGAGGTTACTTCGCTTTTAGATTTTATGGCACGGAAGAAAGAAAATTACTATATCTCGTTCCTGGACGTGGTAACCGGCCACAAATATTAATAGAACTAAAAACGGAAGTCACGCGGTAATTACTAACCGACGCTACATGGGTTCTTATTATTCTCTTATTATATAAGCGCTAATGTATAAGGATGCATTAAACCACTTATATTGTTGGCAAAATGCTATTCATGTTTTTTATTAAACTGTGCATGTATCTGCAAAGCAATATACAAACAACATTTAAGTTAGTGTTTTGTATATATGTAATGTAATAATTTTATTTTATTATTATGCAATCATGAGAGTAATAACCATAATCGAAAAATATTTCCAAGATTTACTGTCCCAAGCACAAATACAGGTATATTTTTATTGTAAAAACCTATGAGTAGGTAGTAGTTTCTTGCATATATCACCACATTAAATCTTTTATTACACTGTTGTATTTGGAAACTTAGTCTTTTGCTAATAATCCAGTAATGATCAGCAAGTTGTTGTAAGTACAGCTCTTACAAAGGAACATGGGCAAACCTAATATTCAAATTTCGATGAAACTCTAGGGTCTGAAAAATGCCTCGGTATAAAAGAACACTATTTTTTATCGGCTGAATTTACAATAGAGTAGTATCAATATAACTAACATGTTCATAACCATAATATATTTTCGGAAAACAGTGGACCAGAATTAAAAAGAAAGTTTTTGTAATTATTGTAGTATGATTGCTTACACCGCGAACAATACACAATAACAGATTTTTTACAAACACTACATAAACAATTTTTTTCAGCCTGAAAACAAATACACCTAGACGTTGTACTATTTCTGTTGTTTTTTGAGGCTTTGAAATGATTTGGAGTGCGCTTTCCAGACATCAAAGAAGATATACACCTTTATGGCTCTAAATAATGATTGCGCAACTTGAGGTCCAAAGATATTCTAGATTCTTTTAAATAGCGAAAATAAGCGTACGACCGAAATATATGAATGTACTTCTATGTTAAACCCACTCAACCTTTTTAATAAAACCATTGTTTAACAGTTGTAGATATTCCGTAGCAGTACGCGTAGATCGAGGGAGACTGATAAGGATCTTTACATTACGCTACTGCACAGCTTCCCCACCGTAACGTTGCCTCTACCGAGTCCAACACCATTATTTGTAACTGAGATGCGGGTTACTTAAGATGATTTATTCTCCAATCAAGTGCGAATTGAGCAGCCTCATTTCTTTTCTGAAAAGAATAATGTATTCGAAATAAAGATAAGCCACATATGCAATGCAAACTTGCTGAAGGAAATTTAAACATAAGAACGACGTTTGTGGTGAAGGTGGACAAGGACACAAGGATCCAGATGGTTTGAAAGAGATGGAGGCTTTCTATTAGTGATTTGTTTGCAATTTTTTCAGATATTTGAAGGTGAACTCTACATATGGATGTAACAGAACACTAGGCTATCGAAGGCGTTGTGCATCTGGGATTCCCAAGATCGTCTTCTTCGAGGATCACAAAACACGGCGGATTGCATCCAACCTCAACCTTTCTCGCACGACGACTGCAAGACGGGCGCGTCTTTTGGAAAGGTACCAAGCAAACAAAGAGAACTTTCTTAGTTGGTATGTGACCATGTATGAGTCCTGGGTGCACCACTATGATCCCGAGACTAAAGTGCGAAGTAGAGAGTGGAAACATCACGATTATCCTCCTCCACGGAAATTTAAGGTCGTACCGTCTGCTGGAAAGGTTTTGCTATCTGTGTTCTGGAATGCCCAAGGAATAATCCTGACCAACTATTTTCAAAAGAGACAGAGCATCACAGGGGCCTACTACGCACAATTGATTTCTAAATTTCGAGACGCTATTAAAGAGAACCGGCGAGAAAAGTTCAGGCACGGTGTACTGTTAAATAAATGTTGGTATTAACTCTAGGTACTTGAAATATATTATAGTAGCGAGTATGATGAGTAGGTACGGTAAAGTTTATTTGCGCTAGAAGGGCTGGCGAGTCGATAGTATTTTTCAGGATCCTGCAAAGAAACACCACACTATTACGCTCGCGGCGGTCAGCAAGAGATAGAAAACCATGCTCAACAAGTAAGCTATAATACTCGATACCTCTTGCAGGATACACGTTGTCCATTCGAAAGGAGAGATACTTTAGAAATTTCTTTTCAACGCGTTCGATCATAAGCTCTTGGTGTAAATAACGGGGATACGAAACAATGGAGGCGTATTCAAGCTTAAAACGAACGTAGGCATAATATAAACGTTTCATTACACCTAAGTCTGAGAAATGCCTGCAAGAACGCATGACAAAACCGAGAGTTTTGGAAGCAGATGAACACATGGACGAATGACAGTCTATTATCAAACAAAACACCAAGATCCAAAGTTTTGATATTGCGTGGTATGGCTGCATCAGTAATCTGGTAGTTATAGTGTAAAGTAGGGTGAGTGTTATTGTAGGAAACCACACTACACTTGTTGATGTTCAGAGGGAGATAATTGACCTTGCTCCAAGTATTAATGCGAAGAAGATTGTCTTGTAAATGTTTACAATCGAAAATGCTACCAACAGTATTAAATATCTTTACGTCATCTGTGTATGCTAAGACGTGACACGTAAACAGAGATAGTAAATCATTTATATAAAAATTGAAGACAAGTGATCCAAGATTTGAACCTTGAGGAACACCTGATGTTGGAGAAAACGGCGTAGAGGAATAACCGTTGTAGCAGACATAACACTCGCTTCCAGTAAGGTAAGGCTCAATCAACGTCAGGAAACCCACACCAAAACCAAATTTATCGATTTTGTGTAGTAGCATCTCGTGGTTAATGCAGTCGAAAGCTTTAGAAAAATCTACGTAAATAACATCCACCTGCTTTCGCTTATCAAGCGCTTCACCAAGATATTGGCCAATGCATGCTAAATTAGTGATCGTCGACCTACCTGCAACAAAACCGTGCTGATGCTCAGATATGAAGGAGTTATGCAGGTAGATATTTCTTTGTAAAGCAAATGTTCAAATACCTTAGCGAAATTGGGCAGTATACTTATAGGCCTATAATCAGCAATGTTAGATCGGTTTCCTTTCTTAAATACGGGGGTAATTCTGCTAATTTTCCAAACCTTTGGAAAAGTTGACGTGCTTATCGCTAGGTGGAATATAGTTGACAGTGGATAGGACAGAACAGGAGCACAATCACGTACAAAGAAGGCTTGAACACAAAAATTATTATAATTGAGAAAAGAGTTGAAAGATACATTTTGAATGAAAGGTTTATACACACTCGCAAAGACACTGGAAAAGGCATCCACGATTTCGTTTGGCTGGGTAAATTCTCTGCCGTCATACTGCATACTTCCCGGAATTCTGGTACAAGTTTTCTTGTTGTTAATGAAGCGCCAGAACAACTTAGGATCTCTGTTGATATTCATTTCAGCATCTGCCAAGTAAGCATTGTACGCGTCTCTAATTTCATTCTTTGTGAGAGATCTCATTCGTTTGAATTCATTAAAATAGTATATCGCTTTTGTTTTTTTCCACTTGTTGAAGTAAAATTCTTTTAATTTAAGATGTTGTTTTATTTTAGCACTAAACCATGGAGGAAACGTGGAGGTAGGACGTTTAATTTTCTCAACTGAACGATCTACAACGGAGTATAATGTAGTATAAAATGCCTCAACAGCGACATCCACATCACTGTATTCATCCAAGAAACTCCAGCCATACATCTGGTATTGCTATGGTTGCTATACACCAAGCAGGCTTTAAATTAGGGGAGCACCCGTCATATTCGCCGAATATGGCCCCTAGTGATTGCAGGCTGTTCCCAAAATTAAAAGAAATCTTACGTTGTGGAAACCTATCTCAACATATTGGCGGCATCCTTCTATGAAGGTGGTATTGGAAAATGCGTTCATTTAAATAATCCATGCGGTAATTATATCGAATTTGTTTCAACCGCATATTCCTCTCGTGTACTTTCATTCTAGTGTTGATGTCACATGAGAAGCCCATTAAGTCCCGTGGTAGCTAATCTCTTCATGGAGCAGTTCGAGAGCCTAGCGACCGAAACAGTGTTGGACAACCTTACAGTTTGGTGGAGGTACGTGAATGATACGTTTGTCGTTTGGCCACACGGAAGACATAGGTTGAACCGGTTTCTTAAACACTAATATTGAATTCACCATCAAACTAGAGCAAAACGATTACCTTTTCTGGACGTTCTTGTCATCAGGGACCAAACATCGACAACAACTAGTGTGTTCACGAAACCTACACATAACAATTCGAACCACCCTCGTCAGAGGAATACGGTGCCGCGCACACTAATCGGACGTGCATGCGGCGAAATACAGCTACAGAAGGAATTGGACCACCTGAGACAAACGCTACGGTGTAACGGTTATCTTGAGAATATAATCAATCATGCCATCACGAACCTCGACCCAGAAACAAGAATGATCAGGAAACAGAAACGTTAGGGACAGTATACTTACCGTACATAAACAACACGACAGACAGGGTAGGACGAGTGTTTGAACGTTTGAATATCCGAACGGCATTTACTCCAACATGAAAAGTGTCCAGCTTACTACGACAGGTCAAAGAAAGAAGGGACCCCTTGTCAACTTCCGGGGCATACAGCATACCGTGCTCATGTGACAAAGTGTACATAGGCACATCAGGACGGTAGATCAACACTAGAAGGATGAACACGAGAGGAATGTGCAGTTGAAACAAATATACAAATCAGCCATTGCCGAATATATCCACTCAGACCCGAATGATAGGATTAGACTCGAAGATACAAAAGTTCTAACATCAACTAAGAGCTACTATAACCGATTAAACCGAGAATCGATTGAAATATACAAAACCCCTAGCAACATTAACAGAAACGACGGGCTGAGACAGAACCGTGAAAGTCTGAGAAACTATTTAAATCATCTTATTATTCATTCTTGCATTTATTTATTGGTTTTAGAAAAACGATGTACTTATTTCCTGCATTCCAGTCAAAATAATAGTAGAATATGAATTATGTTGAATAAATTACAGCTTCAAATAACTATATGCATTCAGATTGTCAAGCGAATGTATTTTAATTTGTTTTGGAGGCAAGGTAAGTCCTAAGCATCGTACCATATTCTCTAGTTCATCATTTATGAAATACAATTTCCAATGCAAAGATGATAAGCTATACGTTAAGGACATTACAGTGAAAGAACGACTCTTGATGCTAAGGGCTATCTATGTCGTACGAAACCCAAACGCAGATTGCGGAATAGAGCTCTAAGTTTCCAATACGTACTGTTCACATAATAAAGCTGCCAAACCTAAGACACTGAAGAGGAAGTTGCGGGAATGAAATTTACGCCTAAGGACGATTGTAATGGAAATATGTATACGTGCGCTCAATTTAATTGAATACCTCTTAAGTACCCGATTTCGAATCTCAAAACGAAAATACCTATGTTGGAATTGTTCCGCTTTTCCCTCACGTACTGTTACTCCTACTTGTACAAAGGAATGTAACAAGAAGGCGGAATGGAAATTTTGATTTATGTTAGAGGACTTTTGCGTCTTTTACATGCATTCAACACGGAATCCAGAAATAAGGCGGATACGCTATTAGGGTCTATTATTAAGATTTATGTCTCGGATTTTTTGTTGAAAACTAACAAAAATACGTGTACACCAACCTGTTTTACATAGTATCATAATTTATGCATTACTTTCGTATAACAATGGCAGATCCTGAAATACGTTGCAAATTGTATTAGACAGGAAACTAGTCTATTACAATTTTGAATCTCAAGAAGGTACTATGACAAATTGCGGAATGTTCTTTTTAAATAAATTAGTTGTTTCAATTATTATAATTCCTAATCATTTTGTAAGATTTTTAAATTTCCTATAAATACGACGAAAGTTTTTAAAATATGAACAATAAATTAGGTATTGCGAATAAATCGATATAAATTAGAATATGTGCAAAATATTTCCCTAATGTGTACATTGTTTGATAAGAAACTAAATCTCAACGCATTGCGGCAAATATAGTTCTTAACTTTCATGTGCATGCAGTTTATTGTAACCCGTTCATAGTTTTCACCAATATAGTACACTTAAACGGAGCTTTCTTGCATTCTTTATACGTTCTATATTCGCAATTAACAAGTATGTGTCTCACTTCCATAGTACATATATTATTTCCATATTTATGCTTATATGAATTAAGATTAATAAACGAGATATCTTTACAGTAGTAAAATAAACACATCTTCCTTTATTATATTAGCATTAAGTATAGAACAACATAAACAATGCATTGTAGTATCTTGTTTTTGTAACTAGTAATACAATGCTGTTCCATTCTGCGTTATCTTTTCTAAAAACAAAAAGAAAAACACGACAAAGTTGAACTTGTGGAATAATTTCATCTCAGACGATCACATCGCATTCGTTTCCTATACAAGCGTTGTCTAAGATTTGGATATCGCATAAATAAAACAGCAGATAGCTTTATAGATTAAACATATTTCATTTGCACTATAAAATTTGTATAATTACCTTATTCAACCTTACATGTTTTTGAAATATTTATAATACTAATAATAGTCTTCCTATATTTCGTCGAAATACGGGCGGCGCAATATTCAATATTTCGCTTTCCAATTTAGTATAAAATATATCTTAAACATTAAATTTGATCAACTAAAAAAAATAATCAACGTACATTGCGTTGTCAAAATAACATTTAAAGTAAGTAAAATAGAGAAAGACATGAAGGCTGTTGACTCGTCTAATTTAACAAAATCTACAAATTGATGAATTTTAGTTTTAACATATTTTTAAGGATTTAACATTGTTTATCTATTTTTCTATAAAAATTTCATTTTTCTGCGGTAATGTATTTTATTTTATACATTTTTTACTAATTTATATAATTTATATGCCTTTATGTTTTTTGCAACTGGAGGTATTAGCATTAATCTTATTTTATTTTCATTTTTATCATTTATTTTTCTCTCTTTGCAAAATGTATACATAATTTTATTTTATAGTATGCATGTACATTACGCATTATGTATGTATGCATTCATCCATTCGCAATATTCGTACTACAAGTGCCTAATATTAGACCCATTAAATACAACTTCGACGTACGAATATCGGCAATTTTAAATATTCATTGTTTTCAAGTACAAGCAGTCGGCTCCCGTGTGACGGTCGAGGTAATAGCGATCGTTCAATCTCGGCCGCCTTTCATAGCTCATCGGTTTTCGTATAGTGGCAACCTTTATCTTGTAACGTCGTCGTACGAATTTCGGCAGTTTTCAATATTCAATATCTTCAAGTACGGGCAGACCTCTTCGATTCTCGTATAATGGCAACCTTTATGGTAGCTTCATCGAAGCTTATATAGCAACATGTTTAGCACGATTTCTCGGCTTTTTATTATCGATCGCCGAAGCTACGGTGTCCGTTGTCGTTTATACATACATTTGGTCTTCTGTTGAGACAGTGGCGGCATCATTTTTGTAACCTCGTCGGAGCGCATGTATAGACATCCTTAACAAATGCAATCTCTGCGCCTCTAGTTGACGGTCATCAAGGCTACAGCGTCCGTTGTCATCTGTACGTTTATTCGGTTTTCCGGTGTTAGGGAACCTTTTTCATTTAGTTATCCGTCCACGCGACGAGTTTCATGGACCAAATTCCTATATGTCATGTCGAACGCCTGGGTAGCTGTGATATTACATACTCTTGTTTCGAGATCGGCTATTATCGCTACTGTCACCCTCAACCAGGCGTTCAGTCTCTAAGAGATAGGGCCGGGCTCCTCTATAACAGTACAAATAACGAAAGTACAAACACAAACCAATGAAACAGTTTCAAGTCCCTTAGACAAATTCAAGGCAAAGAAAAAATATTTGGCTCCCGATAAGGAACATATAAATAAGCACAGCACTGAGGTGCGCTTATAAAACTAACAATTAAATAGGGTTGGCTCACCTATACAAAGATAGTGACGTATGCATACATATATAGGCATTATTGCCTTTAACAAAAATTTTGCGGACGCCTATAAGACTTTAAACATAGCATTCACGACGTACACGCTGCGAGGGTACCTTATAGAGAAAAAAACAAAAGGTGAACACATATATATACACATCTGTTTTAATATGATCTTATATAAAACGAATCTGAAGCCGTGAAATCTGGAAATTTCTGAACCTATTTAATACCTCCATCTAACGATATCCAAACATCGTTGTTAATACTGCACTGATCGCACATTTCCAGCGAGCCTGAGTCCTATCCAGCTTATGGCAGCACGTATATATATGTTCCTGTAATAAAGTTGTAACAAATTTTCATTGCAACTTTCTCGAAAATTCTGAATATTCCTCTGCATTTAAATTTCCATTCTAGATGTTATATTAATCATTTCTTATAGCACGAAATGTGTGAAAGCTACATTTTTCCCGGTACGAGGGTTGTTTCTTAAGTTTTACATATAGAGCTGGAATAAAACCGTAGATACCAACTCTGAAACCAATTATCCCAAACGTTTGTTGGTACAGACAAATTCGCGTTTTTGAAGGCATCGACTGCTCCTTCTTACGACTGCAACCTTTGACCACGCAGTTCGTTTTTGATTTTCGGAAAGGTAAAGAAATCGTTGGAACTTAGCCCCGGACTGTATAGAGGATAGCCTAACAAATCGACGTTTCGTTGCGTTAAAAATTCAATTGCTATGTGCAAACTTGTATTGTCTTAGTGGAGAATGATTCGTCGTTCGGAGTTGGTTTTCCGAAATTTGGCAAACAAATGGTTGTGTACCAATCGGTAGTAACAGCTGTTTCATCTTGTAGAGGAATTATTGCCTACATTACCTACTTTCGAGACAAATGCTGCAACCACCCTAAACAGACGACTGGAACTTATTTCTTCACTCGTATAGGTAAATTCAAGATTCATTACCACTGACGATGTTGTACACGTTCTTAGAATTTCCGGCGTTGCGGCAGTCTAGAGTTTTTTGACATTAATTGACCCTAGCGGCTTTCTATTCTTTGGTCAACAGATATAGTATCTAGCGGGAAACTAATTTTGTACACATAATTTTTCATGCAAAATTTTTTGAATTGAGAACAACACAGCGTGGGATAATTTTCATCTAGAATTATAAAAAAATATTGCGCGAAAGGGTTCTCGGTTTAATTCCACTTTCAACTATTTTTCAATTTTGACAGTTCATTGTAACTACAACACTACACGTATCACACTGAAACTTTGGATTTAGGTTAACTAAAGTGGCGTTCTCTATATCGCAGTATGCAGGATTTAAAAGACATCCATCGTACCTATTTATGTCATGAATTATAATTTCAAATAAGAAATCAGCATTAGATTGTTGTAATACTCTCTCAAATTGTATATTCTCATAATTTTGCTTTTCTACTATCAATAAATTTCCTCTGTTCCGACTTTAGGTGTGTATAGTATCATTCATGTGCATAAGGCGTAATGCAACTCTTTCATACCTAGAAATGACTTTGATAAACTAACCTTGCATCAAGTAGTAACACTATCGTTAGAGCGCCTAATAGAAAAGAAAACAAGTGTGAATAAGGATTATACACATGCACCTGCAATTTTATACAACGCGACAGGTAATTCTTCTTCATCGTATGGAACTCTTAGGCAGTGCTCTTTCTCTACTCCTTCTGCTTTGAAGGAGGTATGAAAATGCTTATATAATGATGAATGCTATACAAAATGTCAATTCTAATCCATTCAAACTTCAATTCGTCCTGGAACGAAATCAAAGTGCCACAGCAGAAATGTAACGTCACCACAGTCAATTGAAATGAAGAGACGCAAATAAATTGAAAAGTAAAAGTTACTTGAGGTAAGCAGTTTCTAATCTTACGCAGTAGCGTAGATGCCAGTATAAACATCAAGTTAAGTAAAGAAATTAAAGTTAAAAATAATAGTTAATTTGATTATCGCGTTGTATAGGCAGCAGGTATTCGTTGTTTTTCTTCAATAGTATTGGAAAAAGCAAAGAAACAAAGATGTCTCTTAAAATTTGTATTGTTAGAACATATCTTATACTGTAATAAAAGCATAACGTACAAATAACATATCAATTTACTAGTCAATATTATTATTGCAAGGAAGTTAAAGTAGACCTTTTTTTAATGTAAGAATTCGTTAATAACTAGAATTGTTGTTTCAGCTATTTTCATCGTTCGCTGAATATACGACGTTTTGGCAGTTCGTCCTACTGCCGTCTTCAGGGTACCCCTGAGAAGGGCTGTTGCTTACCAGAACAGTCATGCTAATAGGGGGGATAGAAATTACTGTAACTTAACGTATGTTTAAGCTACAATTTTCTGGGTGGAAGGGGATGCGCATTTGACCTGCACAGAAGATGGTGTGCGGTAGAACGATTTTTTGCGTATAGGCGGTTGTGTATTCCGCTGATCCTTCTCCATTCTGCGAGATTGGTCCGGATGTATTTGTTATTCTTCTGTTCTCCGTATCGCGGTCGCCGGTCTCCGTCTAATGTTTTCTTTAATCATAGGGAGTCAGACGTTCTTTATCTCCAAGCTCGGTGCGCTAATGGCGGTCGGTGTAATGGTCATATATGCTGTTTCCAACTGTTTTCTTTTTATGGGGTTGTCTTCTGTATCCAGGACTGCTGCGTTGTTAAATGCAATCCTGTCATTGTCTTCCCAAGCATCTAGAGGCAATCGTGACTTATCCGTTTCCCCCATCCGAACAACAAAAATATATCCTCCGCTAAAATATAAACTAACTTGGATTGCGGAAGTCAATTGTTTGAACGTTTTCCACCCTGTTATGATTAGATTATATTTCATAAATTGGAATTACCAGGTAGAAAGTGTATATAAAGAAAAGTAGCGTCTGTCATGTGTGTCCGTTGCAAAACATTATGTACATACAATAACAAGTAACATAAAGTTGATTTTGTTCGGGTCAGTTATTTAAGTTAATACTTGAAATACACAACACGCCCAAGAAATTACACGTTATAAACATCGTTCAGAGCATTATAAAAAAATGAATAAATGCGGACGAAACAGCAAGTGCTAACAAAACCAGTGAAATAAATGTTATAGTGCGTACTTTTAAATATTATGGTCCATCGATGCTAAGTGCTCCAACAAAAGCGAAAAATGTTCACGAGGAAGTTTAAGCATAAAAACGGTGCGCGACCATATTATATCAGCGGTTAAGCACAGATGCGGTTCTACACAGGTGTAGGATTATTTTGCCAATGAGGGTTGGAAAGATTTACTAAAAATTAGTGGGATTCTAAGAAAAAGAAAGTGCTGAAAAATTCTAGAGCAATACACGGCTTTGTTGAATAATCAATATTTAAAAGCGCAAAACAGGGTAATGTGTTAACAATAATGACGCTGTTTCCTCAACGCATTGACTTGAAGGCTGTTATGGAACGAACTTGACAGGCGAATAAAAAAGATCTTACTTCCAAACAAAAACTATGGGGTATACTACCACAAGAAAATGAAGAATCGTTAGTTGCGAAACAATTAAGAAATTAGTTACCAGAAGGCTACTTATTGTATGACCAGTATTAACAGGCAAAGGTAGTTATTTCGTCAATAAGAATGTTTTTATTGTAGTACTATCCATCCACATTTTTGCTTATTTTTTTGCGAATAAATACGTTTCATTTTAGTTTTTTGTATTTCCTATCCTCAAGTTCATATAACTTCCCTTTTGAATATAATCCAAGCATGCAAACTTCCGTGCGCGGTAGTGTACCTAAGTATTACTTGATAACAGAGAAATCCAATAAAGAGTATAAATTTGTAATTTATACTCTTGCACGTAAATATAATCTGAAGAATAAGCACTTTTTACATACTAATCTACATACAATACAATCCGATAAAGCAATGGGAGGTTTAATTGTGTCTGCATAACAAATCTGGTAACGGAAGAGGAGCAGCTTTACATCTTTCTTTCCGATGAAGATTGCAGAAAAACATTTATTTTTTTTCTTTATATTCAGGTCACGTGAATGCTAATGCAAAGTAATCGATACCGCCATATAAATTTAATTAACTCCGGGACTGCAGATCGCAAACAAATTAAAAAAGAGACAAACACAAGAAATACAAAGGTAAACGAACCTTGAAGTTGTACATCAGAACCCTGTATGAATGGTTATTCACACTGCCGACACAGTAACTGTATTTTTAGATAGCCATGGGGTAGCTATAAATCACAACACGAAAAAAAGAAGCTTGTGCACACCGATGGCGTTCGTATAACGTTTCAGCAAAATCTAGATTAATACATGTTCGCTAAATTTAACATGGAAGATTAACAATAACATAAAAAAATCCTTTTAGAAAAACAGATATAAACCATTGTTGCTAGATTGAGCGATACGAATCCCAATTAATAGGAGAGGTATATTAAACTACGGTCAATTAATCTAGAGAATTGGCGAGCAAGACAATCTTTATTTATTTATAAGTTCTATGACTATTTTATAATTAAAGACTGGAAAATATGCACTATAAAGTTTTTGAAATATACATTCAATATGCGCCAAAAAAAAACCTAAATATGCACTTAAAATTATAATATGCACTTATCATACGCATTTATTTATTATGTTTTAAGAAATTAAAATTCATTCGAGATCGCAAGGTGTGATCGGTGCATTGTTAAAACTAGATATTAATGAGGTGTTTATATTAATATATTCATTAAAATTGTCATTAATTGTCTTATTTATTAATGTAGCAAAACCTTCATTTTTGTATAGAGTTTCGGCTAATTCTTATTTAACTTCTTTTTTACAGTTAATCCATTAACTTTTGCAATTTTGTCTTCAATATCATTTACAATGCCAACACTATCATTTAAAGATAATATTCTATCTTCTATTCCAGTAACTGCCTACTCAATTATCGCAAAATTGGATATAATATATGATTACAATTTTTTATCGTCGAATTATTGAAAATTACTTTAAACTTTTCTACTTTTTGTTGAAGTACATTGAGTTACAACATATTTGATGCCTTCCTAGTTATCGGCAAGAAACGTAGTACATTTAAGCCGTGTTCTCTGTCTTGTTATGGTAGATTCTGGTGACAATGGGATGTTGGGAAATATTTCGTTATATAATTGCACTCGTAAAGGTGTTTTTAAAAATAGTTTTTTGATATTAATAATTAAACTTTTTACATCTGGAAACTCTAACCTAACTTCTTCAGCAATCCTATTTAAACCATGTGCCAAACAAGTACAATCGATTAAATTCGGAAAAAGATTTCAGACTTTCAGTTGCTTTTAACATACATACATGTCGGGAAAGAAAAAAATTAGCCAAGGACTTGGTTATGGTAACATGATTTGTTTTGTCGAAAATTACCTCTATTAATTAAATATCCTTTAAATTGATTTGAACCATTTAAGGTTACAATAATCATATTAGCAACCTCACAGCCCTTCGCCTCGGTTGTTTCATCAACAGAGATCCGAAGATTTTGGTTTTTTAACTACTTTCTAATACTATCGGTAACATATTCATAAATTTCGTAAACGTATTTCTTGCGTAGAGTTGAGGAATTAGATACATAAACGGTTTATCATCGTTCTTGCAATGGGCATTGCCCACTTTATATAAAAGAGTATTACAACCCACAAAAAAGATTACAAAAATCTTTGAAAAATACCTCCTGTGGATTCTTTGAATTATTGAGAAAACTTTTCTCCAAAAGTCCATATCATTACTGTAAAATTGAAGGAATGTTAATCAATTTTTCGGATTTTATTACAGTTCTTATGAAAATGGCGAATATATACATGTAATGTAATGATAAAATATGCATGTGCATATGCACTCACGGTAAAGAGTCCATATATGCATTATATGCACAAAAGATAGTAAAAAGCGTAGGGTAGAAAATGGGCAGGTACAAAATATGAAAGAAATATAGCAGAAAACTAAATAGTAAGAAGTAAAGAATGATTTAACATTTCTAATTCCAAACACTAATATATAAATCGCGATAAGCTAATAAGAAACATGTTAGGGTATATTTTTAGGATTTAAATTTACCGTGTTGTATTACGCCACCTGGTGGTGGCGTAGAGAAGGAGAACAGAGGGTCACGGGACGTGATTATTATGTGTAGACTTATGTGTTATGTATTGTAATATTTTTATGTAGTTTACGATAGAATCAAGAGGATAATAACTTCAGAAGTGGGATAAAGAAAAAATAAGCCACAGATTATTTATGTAAGTTGATGGATGAACATGAAACCGACAACTAAAGTATAATGGCGCCGTTAGATCGATTTGAATATTTCTGCGAAGATAATCAGGTTTTGAATACGACGAATGTGGAGAACAGCAACAAAAATGAAGTAAGTGGAAGCGGTAATGTAGATGTAAACACCCTTATTAGCGCAATGAACACACTACTACAACAAAATCAATCATTAATGCAAATGATGTCTAATCAAAGCAATAGTAATTGTTACAATATTATGCCAGATTTCTCGAAAACAATAGCTGCTTTTAATTAATTAATGGAGATAATTTATGTCCAAGTAGAATTTGGTTAGCAAACATAGAAACTACAGCACAGCTTCATCGATGGCCACCAGCATTTAAATTAGAAACAGCAAAGAATCGCTTAGAAGGTGCCGCCCGACACTGGTGTGAGGCACAAGTACAGAAAATAAGTAATTGGAATGATTTTCGGAGAGAATTTAATAGTACCTTCATACATGAGAAGAATTTAACCGCCTTATGGCCACAAATGTGTTCAAGAGTTCAACAGCTTAAAGAAGAATTAAATGTTTACTTCCATGAGAAAATTAAATTATGCCAGAAGCTAAGATTAGAATTTGATGAGCAGAAAGAGCAAGTTGCCGTAGGATTATTCTCAAGGGAAATAGCATCTATGATTATGACAAAATCACACCTCGATGTGAGCGTTTATGCTGTATATTCACCTAATTTTCAAAGATCTGTTAGAGACAAACAAAATTTTAATATATACAGACGATATTTTAATACCAACTCAAACCATTGAAGAAAATTTAGAAATTCTTAGTGAAGTACTCACCTTACTTGTCCAAAACTGTTTAGAACTCCGACTTGATAAATGTTTATTTTTGTATAGGAAAATAACTTACCTGGGATACGAAGTAAATGTTGAAGGCATTAAACCGAGTAAGGATCATACCGATGCTATAAGAAATTATCCCATCCCTAAGAATGCCGAACAAATACAGAGGATTCTGCGATTGACCTCTTATTTTAGGAAGTTCGTCGAACTCTTTTCAATTTTAGCTGCGCCACTATATAAATTAATTAAGAAATCCACCGACTGGAAATTTACAGATGAAGAGATGCACGCTTTCGAAATTTTAAAATCCAACTTGCGGAGAAACCTGTATTGGCTATATACTCTCCTGAAGCGAAAGCAGAGTTACACTGTGACGCCAGCACGCGAGAAGATGGCTCAATTTTGTTACAGCGCCAAACTGATGGTAAAATGCACCCCATTTCCCCATTTTCTATTTCAGTAAACGAACCACTGATGCGGAATCTAAGTATAGCTCGTATGAATTGGAATGTTTAGCTATAGTTAATTCGTTAAACGTTTTTATGTGTACTTACATGGCTTAAAGTTTAAAATTCTAACAGACTGCGATAGTTTACGGTTAACGCTTAGTAAGAACATTGTACCCCGAATTATGAGATGGGTAGTTTATCTACAAAACTTTGATTACGTGGTAG
Source organism: Trypoxylus dichotomus (assembly GCA_023509865.1). Classification (NCBI taxonomy): domain Eukaryota; kingdom Metazoa; phylum Arthropoda; class Insecta; order Coleoptera; family Scarabaeidae; genus Trypoxylus; species Trypoxylus dichotomus. The sequence continues at coordinate 46,980,576 of CM042074.1, forward strand.
AGCACCGTGCTGGTAACAGAATGGCTCATGTATTAACATTAGAAGAGAATACATTCGAGCAGATACTTGGTTTGAAGCAGACTACCGACCCGAAGATCAAGGAGATAAAAGAACAATTATTGATAAAGGAAATGCCGTTTTACGAGTTAAGAAATGGAATGGTATTTCGGAAAGACAAGAAGAAGCTGACGTCCTATGTACCAGAAGAGATGGAGCAACATGTTATTCGTACTGCTCATGAAGATACAGCACATTTGGGCGTAGAAAAGGTAACAGAATATATTAGAGAAACTTACTGGTTCCCGAACATGAAAGAGAATGTTAAGGCTTACATAGATAACTGCTTCAAGTGTATAGTGTAAAATCCGAAGTACGGGCCAAGAGAAGGATTGCTACATAATATTGACAAAGGTAATAAACCTTTTAATACACTACATATTGATCACTTAGGCCCTTTGGAAAAGTCTAAGCAATATCATAGGCACATCTTAGTAACAATTGACGCTTTTAGTAAATTCATTAAACTCTTTCTGTGTAAAGGCACTACCAGCTGCGAAACCGTTATAGACCTGCAAAATTATTTTACTATGTACAGTAGACCTCAACGAATAATATCAGATAAAGGTACGTACTTTACTTCGGCCGAGTTTAAAAGATTTATAGACGGAAATAACATTAAGCACAATTTGATAACGACCGATATGCCACGAGCAAACGGTCAAGTAGAAGTGATTAATAGGATAATGACGCCTATGTTAGCAAAGCTGTGTGTAGATAAAAAGATTTGGAATAAAATGTTACATGAAGTCGAATTTGCACTTAATAATACAGTAAATTCATCGACAAAGGAAACGCCTAGCAAACTTCTGTTTGGTGTGCCGCAGACAGGGCGTGTTAGCGACGAGTTAAGGCAAATATTACTTGATAGCTATGGAAATGAAAGAAATTTAGAAGAAGCTAGAAATGAAGCAGAAGAAAATATTAAGAAACAACAGGAGTACAGCAAAGCCTATTATGATGGTAAACATAAGGATGCACTAACTTATCAAATAGGTGATCATGTAGTGATTAAGAATTTTGACAACACTCCAGGAGTAAATAAGAAACTAATACCAAAATTTAAGGGATCGTATGTTGTGAAAAAGGTCTTGCCTAATGATAGGTATGCAATAGGAGATCCTCCCGATTTTCAGAATACACAGATACCGTTCGATGGTGTTGTCGACAGCAACAACATGAAGCTTTGGAGCAAACGCATATAGCGCCTGATGTTTATCTTTCCTTCAGGTAACACGTCTATTATGAACCCTTTGGATTTAATTTATGTCATTATGTTTAGAGTCGCATTTATTGTAATTAATCATGCACTTATGAGTACTTATCGTGGATTTTATGTCTTACGTTGTATGTCTTAAGCTTATGTTCTGTGAATGTTACGAAATACCTTATGCAGCTGTAATACGTTTATGTATTGTTATGTACCTTATGTAGTTATATTTTGCTTATGTGTCGTTATGTACCTTATGTAGTTATATTTTGCTTATGTGTCGTTATGTACCAATGCATTATGTATTTACATTATCGTTATGGTTGTCGTAGTACACTTATGTAGAATAAGATCGAGGGCGATCTAATAGTCAGGTTGACCGAGTTGATAGGGTATATTTTTAGGATTTAAATTTACCGCGTTGTATTACGCCACCTGGTGGTGGCGTAGGGAAGAAGAACAGAGGGTCACGGGACGTTATTATTATGTGTAGACTTATGTGTTATGTATTGTAATATTTTTATGTAGTTTACGATAGAATAAAGAGGATAATAAACAGTTGCACTTCAATAGAACCAAGCCATATGCAAAGATACTCAAACAACTGGAAAAAGTTAATGAAGGAGTCGTACCAAATCGTACCCCTAAATGTAATAAGCACATGGGCGAAGTAGGCAAAATCAATACTCTCCTACGTCATACAAAAGCCCAGGTACGTAAGTATAATGAATTTTAGATGATTGTATGTAATGCACAGATATCTTGTAAGAATGATTAAAAACTTATTTTTGTTCAAAAAATAATCAAACTATATTGTTTTCAACTTTTATTATAAATGTTACAGATTGTTGCTATTCACACACCTTTCCCAGCGGTGTTTCCACTTTGCAAAGCAATCCCGGGAAGTTCCTTTTGAATTGTCGTTCATTCTCCGCGACGAATTTGTTTTACTCACATTACTGGTTTCAAAACGGCCTCATTTTAGCACTGATTATAATTCTGGGAATAAAATAAAATCACAGAAAACCAGGTCTGACAGATAAAGAGGAGATATAAATAAACAAACAATGGCAGTCTGGTTTAGTGAAAATCCACATTAAATTCTTGAAAGACCCTTACATTCTCAAAAGATATGGGTTTAGCTTACTATTTCTCGTAGACGGGTTATTGGACCAATGTTCTTTAACGGTGCCATAAAGTCGGAGCGATATCGTAATAATTTATTGAAACAATTTTTGAATCAATTACATAACGACGAACTCCGCGAAGGATATTTCCAGCAAGATAATGTAACACCCCTTACAACAAAGGAAAGGATGGAATTATTCCATGAATTTTTTGATAGACATTCCACCGTGATCTCCCGACGTGACAATTATTTACAAAACGTCTTTATATAATTGACGTACTTACCGAACCTATCTGAAATGTCTGCGAGAAAATTAAACTACATAATTTTATGAATGCCTTCAATGACATTAAACGAAGAGTGGCCTTATAGAAAATGAAGGAGCTCACTTTGAACATTTAATGTAACCATTCTTTATTGTTATTAAACTTAATATTTTTCCAACGTTTGTGTGTAGTTATTTGTTAAAACGTCATGTCAGCGGTGTAATATAAAATGAACCACCTACACTTTAGCGCTATCACTAACGCCACAGAATAAGTCAATTTACACGTTTTAAAAGTTATTCAACGTTATTCATGCCTTGCTAGAGACCAATTTAATCGATCGTATGGTAGAAAAAACTGACAAAAACAACTGGTATATATACCTTTACGCTTTCACATAAGTATCTATCTACGTTATAATTTTCGTGATAGTTCATTAAGCTCAATTTACTTTTAACGCCTCAACAACTGCTAAACTGCAATTAGCACTATATTCACTACGAAAAAGTCTTCTTGACCTAGAAGGTTCATTCTAGGTAGTATATGCATATGTATTTATGTATGTGCATATATATGTATGTATACATACATACATACATGCATATGTATGTATGTAACCACAGAACTTTAATAAAAAGTCTCACAGAGTTACAGGGCGTAGAAAATTATACATTGTGCACTTGCAAATACATAGCAATAACATTCGGCAAACAGAAAAAGAGCAAACGCGTTAGTCAGTTGGATGTACAAACTACATAAGTTACATTATATCCGAATCAGATCGTTCTTGTAATAGTAATTTATCGATTCGCAGACATGCAACTTGTATAATTAGGAACAATAAATTATCAAAGGGTTTATGCGGACAGAATTCAGCCAACAATTGTAACTTGTAATCCAACTGCGTGCGAAAGATACATATATGTTATTTGCATATGCACATACACACACACTAACTTTTATTTCTATTTTTCCTATTATGCGTATACATATCTCTTCGTTCCTACACATGACACTAAATATATTAAATATTAAAAAGTCATATTTGAGACCGTTAAATTTATCTATTCAGCTAACTCATTCGATCGAATTCCAACGTGTGTAAGTCCCGGTTAGTGATTTACGACATCACGTACAATGTGCAATTAGTTTTGTGGTTATGTTACATCAATTTACTGCACCGGTTATTAGTTTTAAAACATTGTATGCATATCTAACGACAGAAAAATATCAGGTGTTCTCGTGCGAAAGATACATAAGCGTAAAATACAAATTCCAACTAATCAGTAATACAATTGAAAACAAAATTAACGACATCTATTTCTTTGGAAAAACATTTGACATATGCTTTACATTTTACATGATCATGCCGAACATACACTCCGCGACACTTGATTAAGCGCAGTATCTATAACTTTGTTAAAAGAATACTTAATTTTTGTGCTTTATGCCGGTAATCTACTGCTATTTTAGGCAAATACCCCAAATAAGAGTAAAAAAAATTAAAATTTAACCTAACTAATAAATGTTACTTTGAAAACTGGTGCGACACTTTTAAACGCAGCAGAGTAAAACAACACAATTATTGCCAAAAACTTTATTTAATAGTTGGTATGGCTACTGTTCTTACTTATTACCTCTACATTCTGTTTGGCCATGCATTAAACAAATTGTGAATGTACTCCAACCGAAGTTCCCATGCTTCTCGATTGGCCAGTTTCAACTGTTCTTTATTTGTAAATTGCTTCCCACCACTATAAATCCTTCGGGATAACCATCCCCATACATTTTCTATTATGTCGAGGTCCGAAGAGAACGGTGGCATAGGAGCATTATCTTGTTGCAAAACAAAGTCTTCCATGCCCATTTGATTCTAGATTACGCCTTTTACGTTTTCGATTATTTCTAGGTATTTCTGGGCATTTAGAGATCTCTCGATGAAAATGATTTCAACTGCCCCAGAATAAAAAATTGCACCCCATACCATAGCACTTCCGCCGCCTTGAGGTCTCCGCAATATCACCTTGGGTTCTTTCCTCAAATCGGGCCAGCAATGTTGAAATCCATCAGGTCCATCGAGATTAAATCGGATGCAGAAGTTCCGACAGCATCCCGAATTTGACGTGCTGTTGCCGCTGAATTCGATGCTATTCGAATAATTTTCTTTTTCTCCTGTTCCGTAGTTGCTTTTGCTGTCCGTCACTTACGTTTTTGTCTGTAATTTTCCTTGTCGCGGAGATAATTATGGATTGCGTAATCACTACGCTTTAATTGTCTAGCGATTTCTCTTATGGAATAATTTTCGTTATTTAAAGTATCGACTCGCGCTCTTTCTGCTTCCGTAAGCGTTTTTCCGCGTCCCATAATGATACAGCTACTACAAAATATTCGTATACACTAATTTTATTGCCAATTTAACTAAATTATCAGTGAAAAACGTTTAGTTCTATCGGTTACACAGAGATAACTGAAGTGCGTGTAATGAAATGTTGCAGTAATTATATTGCTATTATTACAATCACCCGGGCCCTACGACACCCGGTTCTTGCCGTTCGCAGGTACCAGCCGGATTTCCAGGAAATATTAGAAAGTGTATAATACTATATTTGAAATTCTATAGATTAGTACAGAAACTTTGTTTTTAAAATATTATGCTTGCGTTTAATCAAGTGTCGCGGAGTGTACTTCCTAACATCAAACTCGCATATAACAACAGTCCTCTGAAATTTCAACGTAATGTGAAAAATTTAGGCCTCTTTGTAGATAATAATCTTAAGTTTAAACATCATGTCAGTACTTGCATTAGACGCGTCTACTGCAATTTGAAATTAATTTCTCCCCACCGGCATTGCCTAGACGTTTCTATTAAAACGCTGCTACGTGATTCTTTGGTATTATCACATTTTAATTCCTGCGATGTTGTTTATGGAAATTGTCTGGACCAGATTGACTCACGCAGAATTCAGGTGGTATAGAACGCATGCCTCAGACTATTATATGGAATAAGACAGCATCAAAGGATTTCCCATAAACTTAGGGATACTGGATGGTTAAGTACGGTACGACGGGGACAGTTACATTTCTCGTGTTTCATTTATAAAATTTTGAATTCTGGTGTTCCACCTTACTTATTAAACAAAATGAGGCATCGTACGGATGTGCACAATATCAACGTCCGCAGGAGGGATCTTATCGTTATACGTAAGCACCATATCCGGCAGTTTGAGAAATGCTTTAGCTACGCTTCTGCACCATTATGCAACTCGATATCAAAGTTACCATTTAGGCGTGCTATTTATAATAGTTTAATGAATGAACAACTCCCTGCCAGATAAAAATTTGTGGTATTTTAGTATGTTGACAATTTAGTTGTGCAACAAATTATGTTCTCATTTCTTCTTTGTTCTTGCGTCACCGTTAACAACAGGAAACCTTTTTGGTTTACTGATGATGATCCAATTGTCAAAAATGTTTGTATTTTTTTCTCTCTTTTGTGTAACTACTTGCCAATAAATTATTATTATCTATACTAAGACTAAGTGAACAGTCAAATACCGGTCGTAGAAAAAAAGATTTAAATTTTTAATTTATTTCTCAACATAATCTTCTAGTTTTTTAATCGATTCTTCATAAAATCTGACCAACCAATAATCCAACAAAATCGCTGCCTGTTGTCGCTTTCCCGTTTCACCTTTTCCTGCCTTCTAGTCTTAAATAAACAGTGGCTATGCTTTTCCTTGTTGATATGATATTCTTTCTTTGGGATACGTTCCTCATGCAAAATACACTGTTTTGACTACTCCGATTCTGCCACGTCACATATTGCCGCAAGAACTTTTAGATTGCGCTGATACATATCCAAACACCGTTGTGAAGATATCATTCGATTCTCTTTTTGTTCCACAGTAAGTGAACGCGGCACCCACAGCGCTGAAAGCTTTATTGTGCCTAATTGTGCCTGTTCGTGTAAAAAGTTCCGGATGCCTTTTGCTTACCATCTCAAGAGTATTTCTAAGCTTCACTCTATAACCAGCCACTACGGTGTCGTTGATTTTATTCATCGTTTCACCACGATGCATAAAACGTGAAGGGGCAGAGTTCCCGTGGTTCTTTTTCAACTTCCCTTCGGTTTGCACGCTAGCTTTTCTATTAACAAGTAATGTTTAATCAACACTCTTCTCCATTCTGCGGGGTTAGTCCATATGAGGCCGAGAATTTATGGCGCCTATCTCGTATATTGTTATGAATTCGTATTTAAATGTTAACCGCTTATTGCAACTCTGCGCTAAGTTGTCGAGCACTTTTCCTTTTCGCTAGATCGAACGCTGGCAGTTAGCGGTTGCCTATAGCACGCCGCTTGATCTAGCGGATCTCAGCGCTAGCGACGCTTCAACTTCCTAACCGCTCGCAATATTTGCGGCAATAACGTTTCCTCGAAGGGACTAAAATATCTGCGCGCTAAATATTATTTATTTTATTTCAAACATTGCTGGTAGTTGTAAACGGTCACTGCTACGAAATTTTGCAAGCTTTACCTACTATGCTAGATTTTCTATCCATCTCATATCTCAGTCAAATAAATACACGACCCTCTAAATGGATCAAATTATTGCCTTCTTCGAATATTTCAGTTATATGTGCCTAATTCACTGGCATAAGCAAATCTCATAGTTACTACCTGCCACGGTAATAGAAATTGCAAAAATACTATACTATTATCATTTTTCGAGAGTTCGACAGTACGTTTCACACCATCAACTTGTCACACGCTCCCCGCACAGTAGAGTTCTTCCTATCCACAAAACCGTACACGGTCTTCGTAAGACAGACCTCGTGCCGACAACACTCTTCCTTCTAGTCTTGGCACTTAGCATCATTCAGCGAACAGAACTATTATGTTACTATTTATTTTGTTTTCCTTTTATTGAAGAATTTAGTTTAGTAGTTTATATTATTTATATTTTGCTCGCATTTCTAATTAAAGGACAAAGATCTTACACTAATACTAAAATTTCTTAAAAGTCTCGAAGTATTCGAACCTCATTCAGGGGATTCTTACAGTAGATTTTATAGGTCGCAGACACTACAGTCACAAATACCCAGATCCTATCCAATTATAATAATATATTAGTTACAACAGATATACATACAAAGTAAGCGCATTGAAGATGTCCTTTACTAAAAAACCAATATTGGTAGTTGTAATTTTTCTTTATTCCGCAATGTCAGCGACCGTTGCATATACTGTTTGCACTCTGCCACGCAACGAGCTTTAAATAAAAAAAGAATAATTGTAATATATACTTCTAGCTTTTCTTGTATTTAGCAATTGATAAGCATGAGTATGAAGCATTAGAAATTAATAATGTCGATAACAACGGACACTTTCAATTGAAGACGATTAGATATGGAGAATATATTTAACAAATATAATTGGCTTTGTTTACACTTGTAATCTTTACAATAAATATTAACATTAGCAAATCATATAGTTAACCTTCTGACTACCAATGGTTTTTGAACTAATTAATAAAACAGTTTTGTGCAGTGCCCTTTTTTAAAAAGATGATTCTAAGCAATTTCTAGGACTTTCGCCGCCGTTTGTCATAGTAATTAGGTGCACTCTAAAAAAAGATCTAGCAAACTTACATGTAAAATCGATGGCAACTTTGTTACCAACGATTTGTCATGTAAAATTAATGGTGCTCAGTAAATTTACTATATCTTATCTGTATGTAATTTTCATGCATAAAAAATAATGCACCTGTAATTTTCAGACGTAAATTTAATAAACATTTAAACTACACATTTAACTACTTAAATCTATACTAACAAATATAAATTCCTAAGAATAATAAGGGCAAAAGGGAATTTCCAAGTCTATTTTCATTAGCTACAGAAATAGTACTGGTAAATAAATTCGAACTACGTATATTGGGACATGACTTGCAAATCTCGGCTGGTTTCTATGATTCACTTGAATTCAATAAAGCTATATCAGTACTGTCTCCTTCAAGCACTGATTGGGATCCATTTGAATGAAGCTTTTGTGGCGCTACAAACAAACGAATTTTATTCAAATTAACAAAGGTATGTATATAACTGCAAAACAAGAAAGATTGGTAATCTTTCAACATTCACACTTGTGTCGAAATATGCCCCAAATATAAGTTTCCACGCCTAACACTTAATTCACGAACATCTTATGGCTATCCAAGAGTAGTATCTATTAAATAAAGGATATTGATATTTTATTTATCAACATACCAATACTCTTACATTTCACTAACTTTCTTCTTTACTAAGGTTGACAAACTTAAAATATTTTCCTCTTAATATAACTTCTTCAAACGGGTTTTCCAGCGTAAGACTTTTCAAATAAATAAATGCTTTGCTAGTTCTGGATGAGCTGCATATTTAAAAAATAGCACCATTATGGAATACATGCCTGTAATATATTAATTTAATAATAGGTAACATACATAACAAGAGGATAGACAACTTCAAGGCAGTCAATCATGTGATAAAATATTTAATGTCGTTACCAAAATCACAAGTTAGCTATAAAATTGAACCTACTATTTTGCTTAGGTTCTATGCGAGAGTATCTATACTGAGTTTATAATAAAAGAAAATTGTTTCAACAATGTCACAGTGCTTCAAAGGGAGCCGACCTGAACTGATAACACGACTTATTTTCTTTGTTAACATAATATAAAATTGATCGAAATGTATACAATACATCAGCAAGTTAGTCCAATTAAATACTTCAGACAGTCCTATTGCATTATTATAAAGATTATTAGCACTAAATCCAATTAGGTATACATATGTCATTTAAGTACTGTTAACTGTAATATGATGGATTAAGCAAACAGGGTAATTTCAATTTTGTTATTTTACAGACAAGACGAACATTTCCGAAGTATAAGCAACACCCTTAAGTTCTACTTCTTCGGCTATAAACTTAAGTACAATGACTACATTCATATATGTATATATATATATATGCAGCACTTGAAAATGTAATTCTTTGTGACGCATATAATGCTTGCAGTGACTGATATTGTTTGGAAAGCGATGATGTTTGATGTTATTTAACGTTCTTTATTGCCAAAAATGTATCGAACTATGCAATTTTTTTCGAATCGATCTAAAACTGCGTTTTACGCATTAAACGCATTTATTAAACGTTACAAACTATTCCCTTGCGTTAATTATTTTCATATGTACATGTAGTTTCTTAATTTATCACCTGCTCCATTTACCATGTAATTTGTATTTACTTTACCGTGTGGAAAAGTTTGGGACTTCGTTTGAAGCACTATGCATGTTTGCATATTATATAGGTTTAAAACTGAGTTATTTCAAATAAATATATTCTAGTATAATTATATGTTGCTTCCTTGTCTTCAAACCTACACCACTACAGTATAAATGCACATCACCATCCCCTACCTACGCAATTTACCGATCCTCTCGTTCAGATGATTGATGTCGCCCAATAAAAATTCGTTACCCCGTACTCAACATTACTGCGCCAATAAGTATTCGCAACTAACCAATCCAATCACCTATACGTGCGGTGCACGAATATTGTGTTTACTACAAATTACATGTAAACTTCTGTTAATACAGGTAATTTTAAGGAATTTTTTTTCACTTATCTTAAAAATAGACTAAAATCCGTGGTAGTTTTACCTGAATAATATGCCAGTAAGGTGATGATGGCAAAATTACTATCACGTTTTAGAGTGTACTTAGTACCTTTGAAAATGGGAACCGCAGTTGTTCGCGGAACGTCATAGACAGAAAAGCTAATGATTCAGCGGAACCTGACAACCGATACAACTATGTTTCTAAGCAATTATTTGAACGGAAGAACGGGGAACGGATAAAAATGAAACAAAAACGGTTAATTTAGAAATAAACACATTTTTTTAATAAGAATATAAAACAAAATTCGGTAAGAGTGATAATCACTAAAAAATATATACATATTATATAACTAATCATATCTATTCTTACTACTAGAGGTTTCATTTAAAAAAATAGATATAATGTATGTATTCAAGAAAATAGAAATGAGCTCAAAATAGTTATTACTTATTACTGTATGCAATACACAATTAAAAATTTGGGTTCGGTTTGATTAACGATTATACAAAACTATACATGGCGCGTGCATACACTGCGTTACACGAAGAATCGCAAGAATCAATATTTGAACAACCAGTGATGAAAGAAATCTGGAAAGTTGAGAGTTTACTAAAGCCAGTACTGCCAATACCACCAGAATATCTGGAGACGTTTACTGCTTCCGATTATAGTAAAAGTCGATGCAAACTTCCTTATTTCAAAAAGACGCACATATTTTGCTATTTTTGAATTGTACTAAAAATTCGGAGGTAAGTTTTTAATAATAACGAACTATATAGAAATATGATTTTTTTAATAATAAAAAGAACGTTGTATATACTTTATTTTTAGATACGTATGAAGATGGAGTTAAATTTTGTCTATATTTCTCAGAATACACAAGTTGTTTAAGCTCTTTTTACAAATGTTTCGATAAACAAATATTAATTAATTATTTCATTTATAGCTAGGTGTAAGTATGGTAGAAGTCTATTGTGCTATGCTAGCATCCCACGAAGAATATAAAATGGACTGAAAAAAAGATTATGTTACCCGCCAAGATATATACAACAATTATAGAGTTTGCGGAAACCACTTTGCGGCAGAAGGTATTGAAAGAAATAAGTAATTATTACCACTAGTTTACCCTAAACTACGTTTAGCTAGTATAATCAGCAAATCCGCATTTTGTCATATTCTTAAGTTATCCGAAACAGATGCAGTAATTACCAAAAACAAAGAGCGAAATATATTAATTGAATTGGATACGTTTGAGCGTAGTACTTCTACTTGTAAGTATATTGTAACTGGGATTATAAATGTACATACATCTTTCACTAAATAGCTTTATTTTATTATCCATCCTAAATATTTTATGTAAATATGTTTTATAAAACGATTTTGGTTGCAAACATAAGTAATTGTCTTTTAATACTTACTAAACTCAATAATATAATAATTCGCTTCGCTTTTTATATTCTTCAAACACAAACTGTACGTCACATAGCAACATTTTATGTGTATTAACATAAAATTTTGCTATATTACATATAGTTTGCTCTTTAGGCATCATTCCATTTGACGAATATATATTTATACCATCTGAGATACGAACCTGCATTCTGTAGTAATAGTAGTAACCTGATAGTAGCTGTTACTACTAGTTTCCAGTAGTTCCATGTGCTCGTGTTAGATGATGCTATTCGTGAGGTAATATGGAGGTAATGCAGATAACCTACATTGTATAAACGTTTTTTTCCTCTGTCCATTCCTTTTACAGCAACTTTTTACCATGTATTTACCATACTAATGAAATTGATAATGCGTTAATACACTTATACAAAAGTAAATGAAGCAAATAATTTGGGAATATTAACTACTGCTTAGATATGGTGTACACATGTTCATATTGTAAAAGAAAATGTATAAAAGGCATTGGTTGTCATTCGTAAGTAACTTTGTGAAATTTTGTACATAGTAGCACAACAAACAAGCGAGTTGCTAGTTTGCTATTATAAATGAATTCCTCCTTTAATTGTGTGAATTATAATTATTTTAGATTCCCAAAAGACAGAAAGCTATGTGATCGATGGCTTATAGCTTGTAATTTTGATTTACACCCAAAAAATAATACGCTAAAATTGAAGCTATGCTCATTGCATTTTGAAGATGACTGTTTTATACTCAACCATAATGGTAGAAAACTTTTAAAACGAAATGCAATTCCAACACTGCTTCACAATGATAAAGTTAAACCAAGTAATACAAATGTTCCTGTAATAAAGTAAGTACCTCAAACCCCAATGCCACAATCAATTTTGATATACATTTTTTGTTTAATTTTACTGTCCTTGAAGGGATGATTTTAGTCGTTCAATTTGCACTAAAAAGGTACAGCAAAACATTAGCTAATTGTCATGAACGCCTCAATATCAATGGAACTGAATATTTCTGTTATTATTTTCGATGTTGATGTGAGTCAGTGTACATTAAAATAGGCAGAAAAATGTATATTAAGAAATATGATGTTATCATGTGAAGTTGTGTTTTTAACAAGTTTAGTTGTAGTAGTGGATTTTGTAATACATTGGTAATAAATCCTGAAGATGTACAACTGAAATGTGAAATTGGTGAAGTAAAAATTACGGGGCCTATGAAAGATGAGAAATTTCTTGACGCAACCCCAAATGCTGCTGCGATTAAATGTGAACCAATAGATGATGATTGCGAAGCAACTAGTAGTTATACAATATCTTGCCCGACAGATTTTGTAAACCAAAATGATATAAAACTTGAATATGATATTGATAAAGTAAAAGTTGAGTGTACAAATTTTACAGAAGATTATAATTTTTCTGTAAAATATGACCACACATATCCAGTTGTTAGTAGTAAACCAAAAACTGATCATTGTGAAACATTAGCCGAATATACAGTTGCATCCCTGGACTTTTCTGGTATTGAACCATGTGATATTAGTATGCAAATAAAAGAAGAATGTGAAATATGATCTTTTTGTGTTAAAACTTTAAAGGGAGTAGCTGACCTTGCCAAGGAACGAAACTTATTTCAAAACCTATTAATAGGAATGGAATTAATGAAAATTATAATAAACCTCATGTTTTACTTAATGTTATTAAATGTTACTATTTTTATAAATACAGTATTTCTATATTGAATTAATAATAATTAGTCCTATCTTTTATATAGTTCTTTTTGATATTTAAATTAAAATTCCTTTTTTTAATTCCTATAAATAATTTCTTTCACAAATTCATTTAATTTAAAATAATGATAAGTGAATAAGATCAGTACAAAATATTATTTAACGAAGCATAAGTTTTATATATATATATATATATATAAACTACAAATATAAGGTATCTCTCAAGTTGGGTAAAAATAACTCGATTCCACATAAAAATAGTATTCTTAAATACTTTAGAAATTCTTGGTTCCTAACCTAAAATCGGTTATCTATATTCCTAACTAAATGAAGTGTTCACACTAACTTCCAACAAAGAAACAATATTGTTTTAAAATCACATTTAGACATATGTACTTATACATGTATGCTCATTGCGCCATTTACACCTAATTTTCACAATTTGAAAACTATTAGTTAAACTGAACGGAGAAGAAACTTAATTTTTAATAGGTTGGCTAATAGTAAAATAACGGAAACTTTTGACTTGCTGTTTTAAAAATCGTTAAAAACAAGGTATTTCAAATCTTAATTGAAAGACCAAAGAAACACGAAGTACATTCACTGAATTTTAATTCCCGGAGTAAGTTTATTTACGGATATATTTATCACCTCTCTTAAATACTGATTTTCCTTCACAAAAAATATTGTCAAAATTGAAAAGCAGAATTACTTCAAAAGAAATGGAAAGTTTTTACGACAGAGAAGCAGGTATTGCATGGGGACCTGTAACGAAGGAAGAAATGATAGATGATCTGTTATTATATGGAAAAACGAATGTAGAACGCAGATCTACCCTAAGGTTAGTACATAAACGGTAAGTGATATTTTTTGACGTGTTTGGTTTTGGCTTACAGTTGTGATCCTACATTTGATAATAAAGACCAACGTTTCCTGCAAATAATCGAAGAAAACAAAACGCAGTCATTAAATGTTCAGGATGATATCTTAATACTATCATCTGATGATGAAACTGAAAAACCAGCGATAAATCAAATGGGTAATCTAAATTTATTTGTATATGGCAAATTTATCAGTACATTATTAATTTCAGATTACGAAACAAGCAAATCTATTTGCGATAATAGAAGCTTTGGTGAAGGTTGCACTGAAAACAATGATGAAGAATCTCAATTTATAGGTATTTATAATTATCTATCAGTGTATTGAAATATATGTTAATATATTTCAGATAGTTTAAATGAAAATGCAGCAGATACTCATAATAATTCGATTCTGTCTCATAATTTGAATGAAGTAGATACAGTCAGTAATGCAATTTCAAACCTACATATAGAGTCAAGTAAGTTAAATAATGTAAATATCTCTTAAATAAATAGCTGTTTACTACCTGTAGATATTCTAAGCAGAATTCCAACTCCAGTAAATCTGGATGATCGTACATATGATGATATAGATCTTGAAGAAGAAGAAAACATACTAGGTAAGTTCGGTCCTGTTTAATTTTTATATGCATTGTACGAAACTCTTAACAATATTACTAAATTCTTTTGAACCATAAAGAGTTGTAATTAATATGAAAAAGGTTAAAGAAAAGTGACATCAAGCGTAACTGAGTTAATTGGAGAGAATGGAGTAATGTTTAAGAAATGATGCTATTGGAATTTAAATAATATACTTTATTTATTTTAAATATAATTTAGAAAAAGAACTTGTCACAGGTAGAATGAAAAGTATTTTTCTCTTGTAGGGTCTGCAGAGAATTTATCATCTTGTTTAAATTCATATCATAATAGTTATATCAATAATTACCATATACCAGAGAGGGATAGGTCCTTACCAGAAGGTAAGCGCAATGCACTTAAAATAGAAACCTTCATTATTTCACTTTTTAGTAGAGCGTTCGCCATATTTTCCCGATACTAGTGAAGAACACAAAGAGATAAAAAACAATATATATGAAAATCATCTTGAAGATGGTTCACTTCTCAATGACACACTGGCGGAAATGGAGAGATTACTAAAGGAAGGATTAAATTATGTTATGCCATCTGATGAATATAATGAAAATATGGACAAATCTACAATTCCTGAAAAATCCAATATTCATCTTGATACTTCAACACATACAGATTCACAAATGTCTATATCAAATATACCAATATTAAACATTACTCCTTGCTCTGAAGTAAAAGTTAACAATTTAGATTGCTTAAGCAATTATAATAGTACCAGAGCAAAAGATACTATCAAGAAACTGCCAACAAAAAGTATTACAAAGATTCCAGTAGCTCCTACACATGCACATAATACAAAGGTGTTCATAAAGCCATTTTTAACTCCCGTAAATCATCATAAGTACAATTCTAATGTGACTTCAGAATCTACATCTTTAAAGAAACGCTATAAAAACATTGAAAGCCCTGTATCAGTTTACATAAAAAATTCTGGTGTGGCTCCCTTATATAAAAAAATAACACCTTCAAAACCACATACCCCAAATAAGATAAAAATTGAAAAAACAATAAAAGCAAACAAAGAGAATAGTATAGTCTTTCCTGAGGTGGTGTATAAGCCTGCAAAACGTGCTATCGTTACCAAGAATAATGATTTTAAGTTGTCGAATAAAATTGAAGCTCTCATACAACAGAAATCGAATATCATCAAGCATGAGGAACGTATTAATACAGGCGGAACATGGAAGAACGGTATTTTAGCTAGTAGGCTTTCAGAAGCTGATTTAACCAATTTAAATGCAAGTTTGGATACAACGGAAGATCTTTCGATTCGCTGTGCCAAGAGAGCATATATTAAGTAAAGCTTTGAAAGTATTTGATTTTTAAATGTACTTTTTCTATAATTTCTTATATGCCATATAAAGGATTTGATTTTAAATATACTTTTGTACAATTTCTTACATGCTGAGTTGATATTTCTTTATTTAATAAAATACATTGTTCATGAGAAATGTGATTTTCAAAAATTGTTTTTGTCATATCATAAGTGATTTGGTAGGCAGTCTTCATACTACATGCAAGAAACATATTAACAAAAGAGAAGGAACAAAAAATATGCATATATATATATTATTTTACATACAATCTAATTGTAGTGTACATAGCTCTAGTAGATGTAATACCTATTGGTTTTTCTGTGGTATAAAGTTAATCGATGCTGAATTAATACAGAATCTTCTTTTGGTCGGTAGTGGTCCATCATCAAAAACATGTCCGAGATGAGCGTTACACTTTGAACAGGTTACTTCAGTTCTATACCTCCCACTGCTCATATCAGGAGATAACTTTACTTTACCTTCCATTAAAACATCATTGAAGGCAGGCCAGCCACAACCACTGTCATACTTTGCATCAGAGCTAAATAAAGTTTGGTTGCAGCAGATACATTCATATACACCATGATCGAATGTATTATCATAACAACCACTAAATGGTTGTTCAGTACCTTTTTCCTGTGTTATATGGTATTGCAAAGGGGTTAATCGTACTTTTAATTCTTCTTCCTTAGGTATTTCGTTCATGTCTAAAATAGATCCAATCAAAATTTGAGTACTACTAACTAGCAAGCTGTTGTACATACATCTACAGCAATAATTTAGAGTATTCCTGATATAGGATGACCTTAAGATATTTACTGTTTGTCTTATCATGATAGATTACATTTAATGACACTGTATTACTAATTAGACCGTTTGTAGTTTAGTTTGATAATGGCAGGCAGGTTAATGTTTTTATGTTCTATATTTTAACTGTTTTCCTTTCATATTTAATCCAGATAACCTCAAGAGACTTGCAGGAAATTTATGTTGATTGTTAATCAAAGAGCGTTATCAATTTTATAATAATTTTATAATATCGTATATGCCATTATCTAATTTGTGTTTATATTATTATATTTCATTCTTTAACAATTTATACTTCGCGCGGTAAATTCAAATCATATATCTGCTTGACCATTTGCCCCAATTTATCCACTGAGAAATTTGAATCGCGTTCCGAAACTTATTCTATGTGATGTGCTCATAAAAAGAAGTTTCGAACGTTTTAACTTAATTAGCTGTAGCTTTATTGCATTTAATTCGGAATGTTATTAGAATTGCAAGATCTTGTATGTTGGTATGTATTCTATAAACATTTTTACCTTCATTATACTTGTACAAATTACGGACGGGTTTCAAAATTTAGTACGGAATGTGAACACGAGGTATGCGATAAAACTTATTGGCAGAAGAAACTAACTATAGGGTCGTATTATCGAAAGTATTTGATTACATGTAATAAAAGTATAAGTGTATTGTAGCATGGATAGTTATGTGATAATTACTGATTAATTATATATATGTTTATAAGAAACGTCGCAAAATGAAATATGAGAATGTATTTTCCACACCCATTGTTTCTATAAATTGTATGACCGTTACTTTACAGTAGTCATGTTACTACTTAATTTAGTTATAAGCTCAGCTGTAGTTTAGTTCCATTTTCGATAAATGGACTATTTCATGCATTTAGAGATATGCTCTCTGACTAGACTTTAGTTATTTGTTTTTTCTTCGTACATTTTGTTTAAGCTCTGCTCAAATCAATTCCGTATGGTTGAAACTACAGTGATACGGCAGCAAACAACACATCATGATTGTTTTTCCTTGTAATACTGTCTATTGTATATTCCTTTAAGAGTTCAAACGACCTCATGCATTCAAGCAGTTGTTTTTTTAGTACAATAATCATCAAGAAAGAGTTACTTTCATGTATAAATTCTTCAATAGTTTCCTTATTACTGCTGCTATTGCGTAACGAAAATAGTATTATCAAGAATATGCTGTTGGCGGTTAAATTTGATAAGCCATTTTCAAACCAATCTTCTAGACGATATTAAATTGTAGATACATTCAATTAAACATTTTAAAACTAATCATTCTCATTAATTCTAAAGTGTACCTTGTATTTCTCATCGCATGTAATGCGTTATGTACACAATGTTAATTTTTAAATGCGAATCGAAGCGACGTAGGTAGGCAGCCAATTTAACAAGCAGTCTAAAGTAGTGTTACGTAATCATGAATTTCTTTTCACTGCTTTTCAATTTGTATCCGATGATGCAGATTTATGTTTCTGTTTTATTTTACTTAAAATGAATTCTATGTAATTATAGCGTTGAACATAATTACAAGAAAAACTTACGTATAGATTTCAGAAAATAACAAATACCGCCTATGGCAGCACTGCGTGTGACTGAAAGAGACAATCACTTGAATTTCCATACTACTCATAATATATATTCTCTGCGAAGGGTTCGTTTATAGTAACCGATTGTGTAACCTTGAGCTCTGTGCAGTAAATTAATACGTCCGGAATTAGGTAGTCGAGGAAATGGGATCCTTATTGATGTAAATACCAAACAGAAATGCAGAAAGTATTCGCTGCCATACATGAATTTCTATTCATTAAAAAAATGTTATATCTGTCGATATTGAAATATTGCTAATTATTAAAAATACATATTAGTCGTTATTTGTATAGTTTGTAATGTGATATACGTATATATATATACGTACAATATATAAATATACATATGTATTTATATATATACACAACTACGGTATAAAATCAGTATATTAAATACAGAAGAAATATATTTTCCATCGATTTAGGTTAAATTGTAATATCGATCCCACAATTTAAAAAAAAAATTCAGATACCTTTTAGCGGAGTTAGTTTTAAACCCTCGGAAGAGAATAAATACTCCGAATATTATCGAAGTTTAATACCTTGTCTGTTTCAAGTGAGTATCTTTTTCAGTCACACCCACTACTATCGTGGTTGGTATTTATTATTTTGTTAGATGTTTACGTTCAGGTTTTCTGAACGTTTCCATTTTATATTAAGTAAAGCGATATGATTTATATTGTGTTCTTTGCCTACCTTAAATAAAAAAAAATACATTCCATCAAAACACAATTTAATTGGGTTTTGTGGGAATAGGGAAGAGAACCCTTGTTTATTTCATCCGGATAGACGATGGTACTATTCCCCTATAACACCTTACTGCTGTTTTTTCGTCGTTAGTGTCATGTGGCATAAATATACACAGTTATATATATAATACGTGCATATTGTGGTTATATTAGCTGCAAAACTGGTGTACACATATATATATATATATATATATATATGCATAAAAGAACGCTTCGCTAGAATACATAATGTAAGCAGTATCGAAGATATACTCCTCCTTTACAATATTAGGTCCTTTTGTGTTTGTTAAAAAACACATCATTTTCGATAAGAACTACATTAAAGTGACTTTCGTTGAATGAAGGAAGAGAAGCCAAATTTCTTTGCTCAAAATTGACGACTCTATTATTCACTTTTATTACCTTATTTCTGTGATTATTTATCTGTTAATAATTATTACTACATTGTCGACGTTTTTTCCGTAATTGTAGAGATTTGGCATAATATACATATACGTATGTTTATATACCTATTGGTGTATTTCTATACATATATATATACATATAAATATGTATAATAAAGGAATATGATATATACATGTGTGTAAATATATATATCATTGACATTAATTTATTCACTATAGATGTGTATGTAATCTTAAACAATCTTTTGGCATTTTAGAAGCAGTTTAGGAAGGTAATAAATTGCGTGAAATAAGTAGCGAATACTTTCTGCATTTCTGTTTGGTATTTACAATAGTGCGTTACGAGCGCGACAATCCTATTCTTCATCAATAAGGATCCCATTTCCTCGACTACCTAATTCCGGACGTATTAGTTTACTGCACAGAGCTCAAGGTTACACAATCGGTTACTATAAACGAACCCTTCACAGAAAATACATATTATGAGTAGTATGGAAGATGTATTCCTCCTCTCTTTCAAGTGATTGTCTCTTTCAGACACACGCACTGCTACCATAGCCGGTATCCATTATTTTCTGAAATCTATACGTAAATTTTTCTTGTAATTATGTTCAACGCTATAATTACATAGAATTCATTTTAAGCAAAAAAAAAACAGAAACATAAATCGGCATCAGGGGATAAAAAATTGAAGAACAGTGAAAAGAAATTCGTGATTACGTAACACTACTATAGACTGCTTGTTAAATTGGCTGCCTATTCCCAACGTCGCTTCGATTCGCATTTAAAAATTAACATTGTGTATATCTCGAAACGTGGTTTGAGTCTGCTTTCTCCGTGCTTTAGTTTTGAAGAATGCGACAAAACTATATACTACTCTTACCATCGAATTGGCAGTACATGCGAATGAAACGTCTTGATAAGACTCAAATCTGGTATAGAAATGGGTCAAAAACAACTAATTCCCGCGCTAATATATATATAAGGAAATTGAGGGACACAGAATTTCTAGGACGGTATACCTCCGTTTTTCAAACTGAACTGTGGTGATAGCCACATTTCAAGGCACTAGCGCCAAATCATATAATCTCTAAACTTATATGGGGGTATTTGCAGGACTTGGTAACACTGTCCAGCGTGGCAGTGGTGTTGGTGCCAACGCACGGAGACTTATTAGGCAACGAACTCACATACCAGTTACCAAGCAAAGGTATACGGGTAACAAGAACTCTAATGCACGATACAATCAGACTAGATTGCACAGCAGCACCAACTCTATTGGAACCAAGTAGTTTTAAAAGAAAGAACCTATATGTAAACTATGCAGTGAATAGGAGGAAACAGTCTACTGTGTTATTTTCGAGTCCTCAGTATTAAGTCAAGGAAGATGTATGCTGAATATTTTGAATCAACCGTTGGAGAAAAATTTATTGTAGAGTCTATTAAACTTAGTTAAGAAAACTAACCTGCTTTAATAAAAGAAATGCAGGTATAATACAATGATTTCTTAGCCACAGTGTTAGGGATATACTAAAACCGAAACCCAATTAATCATTCAAAAAAACAATTATTTACTTGAGATGATTAGCAATCGGGTTTTTGATAAAGGTGGTGAATAACCACGCTCTCCATTCAGAATTTTTAAACAATAGGGAAGAAATAAACAAATTAGGTTATTTAAAAATAAATTTATTGTTCCACATTATGTAGTAGATATATGAATATCTTTTATTCACCCACCTATAGGTACGTTACATTATATAGTTGCTTATGTCTAAAAAATATTACAAAATATTTAGTTTCTTATAAACTTTAAATTCACAATATATTATATAGATACAATGCATATATACACAATTACAAACACAAAAACTAAAATCAATATATTTTAATGTTCATATTTTAATGTATTGAGAGCATTAATCAACTAAATATCTTTAAAAACCTAGAATATTAAATATTTTTTATGTTTTTATAACAATGAATTATTTAAAGCATACTATTTCCTTGTAATTATTGATACGTTTTTGGTAGAACTCTTAACCTAATTATTCTATAATATATTTAATTTAATTCCTGTTGCAGCCTTAAAATTCTAATGTTCATAAGTATATACACGACTTTCATATTCAAAATATAACTCTATATGTACACGTTTTAGGAATATCATATGTAACTTCTGGGCACATTTCGCTCAGTAGTTTAATTAAATTATTCTAATATATTAACTAACCCATAGATAGATATTTGGAAATAAACCAGGTAGGTAAAATTGACACTAATATAGCTATACAACTGCAAATTGGTTTCTATATATAAAAAATCATAGTATACAACACATGTATTTCCCTAATCAATATGACTCCATTAAAAGACATTATGTAATAAAGAACAAACATTTCTTACTTTACAAGCGTAAACCGAACGATATCAGTCTCTTAATGCATCATCTTAATTTTACAATTTGGCAATCACATCTTGGGAGATTACTGTAAGAAAACAATCTAATTTGTAAATATCCTATATTTGTTGCATAAATATTATATATTTTACAAAGACTGTAAATAAGAAGCACTAGAAATATTTGAAAGATAGAAAACCATACAACATTTATTCAGATGTATATACACTCAATTCTGAAGACAGACACTAAGAAGGAGGTTGTAGGAATCTTTTCGTCTTATAGAACAGTTCTTGAAACTATTGAGAAAGCAAAAAGCTGCTTTCTATTAAATTCTTCTCCCTATTACATATATTAAAATATTGTGTTCAAAATAATATAACAATATCACAATATTATCAATGAATGATACCTCAAAGCTACGTTAAAATATCACCTTGAATTAAATCTCTATTTCTTCTGTTAATCGTCTAGAAAAGAATCACACATACACCTCTCGTTTGCCTTGATTATTTTGTGATGTAGTGGAAATTTTGCGATTTCTATCATCGTTTGCTGCGACGGTCAGAGATGAAGTAGGGGCAACTGGAATAGTTGTCGATAAAGATTCTGCCGTTGGTTGAGTTAAGCTAGCAACTGTGTTGTTGGAAATTTTTCGGGATACTTCTAACGATTTTTTAGAAGCCACACTTGCCGTTGATCCCTGTGATTCTTTACTATCCTTGGAAGCATTAGATACATCTGAAGCATGGGAAGAGTTGCTGCTCCTACTGCTTACATTTTGTTCAATCTCTTCATCTGACTGATTAATTTCTGTAAGCTTAACGTGTGACACTGGACTCGATGGCTTTGAGTGCTTAAAAGCTTGCGCAAATGTTGGACTTGAAGCTTTTCGATCAATAGGTCGTGTCACCAGGGGACTGTTGGTTAAGGGTGAAATTCCTAAAGACGTTAATTGTGATACAGTCATAGGAAGACTAACTGGAGTTGTAGTAAGAACAGGTCCTATTCCTGGCGATAGCACAGCTTGAGCTAAAGCAGCTGTACCGGGTTGTCCAGGATGTAAAGTATTATTCACAGAACTGCTGCTGTCAAGTTCCTGTATGGGTGATAGTACTACCTGAACGAATGGTACGTCACCAGCTGGGTAGTTGTGGTAACTAGGCTGCAGTTGATGTGACATCAATGTCACAGGTGATATAGAACTATGTATATTAGCTGCGTTAGCTGCAAGACGATTTTCTCTATCCACTACTTCCTTAGTTACGTCTGGTGTGGGAATTCTTGGACGACTCTTTACTGGAACAGACCCAGATCCATTTAATTTGCCATTGCCTACAAATATGTTATGTATTGAGAAAGAACCAGAGAGCATGCATTTTAGTAATGATTGTTTTAGTGTAATAATTGCGTAAGCTGTTATTAACTCACTTTGTTACTTAAAGTAGTTGAAATTCTGGAAGCATACATCAATAAATAAATCCGTAAATTTATAGAAAAGATAATTTGCTATGGTATGCGAAATAAATAAGTACAATGTGTTATTCTTAAGTTATTCTTAAAAAACAGAGTTAGGATTTAAGAAAAATAAATAAAACTTCATATCAGGTTATCTTAGAGTTGAAATTTGATTTGTCTTTCTAGACGGTAATTCTATTTTTTTTTACAATATTGCACATTATTAGGACAATTATAATGACGTTACTTTCAGCTGAACCGCAATTTACCTGTTGCAATATTGGTATAATGAAAGTAGGTAACTGATCACTGAGTAAATTACTTTAAGAATATATATTCTAAAGTAAGAAATTTTTATGCCATTTTATTTAAACTCTTATTAATTAATTCATATCAGCGAATATTGGTATTAGCCGAAACAACGGAAACATACTATACATACATTAGAAGTTTCAAATATTACATTTGTGAAGAAATCTCATATTTCTGATTGCTAGCTTCGCTACTACTTTAATTACGTCAGGGTGTTTGCAAACTGTTAGAACAAATTTTAAATTAGGCTTAAGTAAACACAATATTTACCAAGGGGGACACTCGTTCATCAGAATTTTATTCTCATATGATTTGCCATGACGTCACCCGAAAAAAATTCTCTTCCTTAAATGGAACGTACATATATTTTTTGTACCGTTTTTTTGTAAATAATGCTCTAATGCATTCTTAGTCTACTTATGAAATATAAATCATATTTTTTTAATATCCCGCCAATATTTCAACCAATTTAGCAGATATTTGTACTCATGAAATACAAGAATGTTTTATGACAACTTACGAATTATTTGCTATTATGTCCATTTTTATAGTACCTTTTGGAAAAATTGTTTAACGAATTATTACGTGTCATCAAAAAATGCTGCCAACTTTTTCTTATGATTGCAAGTTATGTTTTATTGAATTACATTTATTTTATTATATTCATGGTATGAAAGTTAATCACTTTAGCATATTAATAAAATGTTAAATATAGCCAAAATCGTCAACCATAACAGACAGTTGGCAGTATTGGCACTCGGTATACTTAATAATAGGATATATTTTGAGTAAAAAAAGCATGAAGGAAACCGAAATATTTCCAACTCTTTTCTAATTTCACTAAAAATTATAACATAAAATGTAACAAGACGCACGTATATTATAAAGTCTTAGTTGCTTTGAGTGCGTTACTAAAGCAGATGTTCAATTTGAAAAAAATTAAATTATATTTCGTGGGGCGTAACGATAACTAATACAAAATTAAAAACGCCTTGAAAATGTGTCCCTCTTGATTTATAATGACTTTACTTGGCTCAATGTTTTACCCATTTTGGTTGTAATTTGACTGTATCACTAAGTGGCGAATTCCGTATAATCGTTATAAAATCCTCTTCCATTATTTCACAGGAAAGGAAATACACTTACAAATCGAATCGATTCATGTTCTCTTTGCTTTTTATGACCTTCCTACATAGTCACCGTACAATGTTCATAGCCTTCGAGTTTCGAAAACAAAAACCAATTATCTAATACGTTGAAATTGAATTGCAACCGAAGAAGGTCACACAGCACCAGAACAATATAACGTGCTAAATTAAAATATTCCTTAGTTAAGCATGTAATGAAAATGGTTTCGGCAAATAAATAGGAATAATTAAGCTTCTTTCTATAGCGGTTGATAAATAAATTGAATATTGTGCGATAATTGAAAGCCGGTATTATACTCATAGTTTGAAGGTTTTCTTATGATTCTTTCTGAAATATATGTATGTAATATGTAATAAACGTCGAATTTTATTTTTTAAACGTCAAGCATGCAATATATACCTATTACCTGTATTTCTAATTCATAGAAAATATTACCGATATTTGTTACGACTGACTTCAAGTACATGAAAGGATGTAATCGGATAATTGCAAAATAATTCCTAATTATGCAGTAATAATATATTTAATTGCTAATATATGAATATTCGTATACCGCTGAGTTAAATCGGAAGCCATGTAAGACACATAAATATTGAAAAGTCCAAATCATCCAAATTATCCAACCTATTTCTAGTTTTTTTTTTTATATTTAGAAGAGATGCTTAAATTTTATATACAAGAATAGTTGTTATGAAGCTGCTCAATTTATATTAAAGAGCGAGCCTGTTCCGATAAATAATAAATGAAAATTATTCTACACTTCTCTTAAAATAATCTCATTTAATAATCTACGCGGAAGTTTGTACTACATAAGCAGTACCTGTCACATGTTCAGCTTTTGTTAGAAATAAAATATTCAGTCCGTTAAAAGTTATTTAAAAACTAAGTGAGTGAGTAAATATTACAACAGAACCAATAAATGGATTGCTCGATTGCCTATGTACACTACCGTCCATACTAGTTCGGACACGCAAATGCAAATTTATTACCTACAATATTGTCCCAAAAACAATCTTATTTGTGGCGATGGGGATTATTCTGAAAATTACTATATTGAATCATACAACATAACGGGTTATTAACCATGCTCTAATCGATATTCTTGGAAGTTTGCCTGTACAATTAATAAATAATCCTTCATAGAGGACCTAATATAAATGTCATTTATATATAAAAGCAATTATATTATCTTTTAGTAGAGTTTACAACATTTTATAGAGTGTCCGAACTAATATGGACGGTAATGTATATTTTTGGCAACCATAGAGATATATTTGTTCAAATTGTATTTTCTATTGCCTTTTTTTGTTAATTCTTATTTGCGACAAATACATACTTATGAGCCGGCGAAATGCGTTTGCGTGTTGTGGAAAGTACTCGCCTAAACAATTTTATTAGCTTAATTAATTATAGCTAATTATCATGTATTTATTTTGGTAGCAATATGGATTGTCCAGGTTTCTAGAAATGTAATGTAGCAATTTTCTTAACATCTTGTGCATATTTGTTTCGTCTAAATTCGTGTATAGAGTTTTTCTAAATAGGTATTATCTGCCATAAAACCACTCCTTCTACTAAAAGTAAGTCTGCAGAAACGAGTGCACACTCATTGGCAGCGATGAGATATTTTGAAAGCGGTCGGACATACTCGAAGTCGAGATTCATACGAGTATGGTTAGTATGTCTAAGAACGCCGGATTAGTTGCCGATGGCAAATCGACGATGTTCTTTGTTTTTTGTGTGTAAAACACATGTTAATAGCAAACATCACCGGTTAAATGCGCAACGTGTTGTACCCACTTTATTTATATGTTAAGTGTATACAACATTCCATAAAATTTTGTAGACAATTAAGAATATCGGAAATTTTGGGGAAGATACGTTCCGGAATGGAGATTGCCCACAATATGTCAATTACAGTATAATTTTAATCGGGTGAAAAACACATTGACGGATCAAATAAAGGCAGACTTGGGCTGATGGTAAATTAAATAACAGATGCAAGAAAGAATTGTATTTTAAATGTCTTGCTGAGCACTTTAAAAAGCGTCGAGGCCTCCTTGCCTCTTCATTCATGTAGTAAAACATTACAAAAGACAAACGCGGGAAGGATAGTAGAAATTATAGAAAATACCTTTGGGAAGTTCAATATATCGGCAACTTGTAATGTTCGATACACACAATTTTATCCTCAATTGTTTCATGTAACCTGTTTGCTTCATGCATGTCATCTTGTAGTTGAATTTCTTAGAAACAGTTATCCAAAAGTAAATCAATTTGTAGGTTCTACCAAAAAAGTTTTTATCAAATCTCCAAAACGCATTTGCGAATTTAAACAGCCTTGTCCGGGCATTCCTCACCCACCACAGCCGGTATTGACGAGATAGGGAACGTGGCTTAAGGCTGTTTTACATTATGAAAAATTACACATTAAGGCTTGTATGTTAAATTTAAATCCGCAAGAAATTAAGCAATTTCAGTTAGCCAGCAGCTGGTTTCAGATACCGAAGTCTATACTCACATAGAGTAAATTGCCGAAAATTATATAATTCTTTTAGATACTATTTCCAAACGACAGAAGATCAACCTGTCGTTATATGAAGCGCTAAATATAGCACATTACCTCAAAGCAGATAGTATAGGAGGATCAACAACTGAAAAATTGTGTGCGGTTATAAATAAGAATCCTGATTTTCAAACTATAGTGCGCATACACAAGAGTTTAACTGAAAACCACGCAAAACCGTCCTTTTTCAAAAATACGAACATATTTTCACCTCGCCGTAAGAGAATGACCGAGTCAGTATTGGAAGGCATGCTAATGACACAATATACAGTGAATTGTTGCGTCACTCTACATCAACAATACAATCGAACTAAAATAGTAACTAATTACATTCATTATTTTTAATATTGATAGCAACCGACTCGAACGCTACTGCGAAAGCACTCGCTTTTGCATCCTTAATTAAAAGTATTGTGATACGGTGGTGGTAAGTAATACAACGAAATTATTCTTTTTCAAACAGAGACCACTATTTTGCGTATCAGATTCAAAATCCACATCAAATTTTTGCTTAAATTTGTACAACATATCTTGTAATTACAACAAATCATTTTCACAGAAAACGCGATAACATGCACATTCACATATACTTATATGATTATTGATTTTCTCAAAAAATGCGTAATAAACACTAATAATAGATTTTATTAATGTATAAAAGAACAAATGAATTAAACACAAAAAAGACGAATAATGAAAATATTAATTTGTTATCTAAATCTGTAAAAAAGACGCATAAAAGGCAGTCAGCGCACATAATAATAATTATTATCTACTCCCCGCAATAAGTCGGGTCTCTTTCTCAGATTTTTTTGTACCATGTAATCGGTTAAATTAACTACTACTAACTATCCGATTATCAAAGAATTGATGAAATAATTTCATCGTTTCCTTTGTTGTATGCATTAAATTGCTGGAAATATCTCTCCCGGAGTTTGTTGTCATGTAATGAATAAATTATTACGATATCGTTCCGCATTTGTGGTATCATTAAAGAATATTGTATCAATAATCCGTCTACAACAAACAGCAAGCCAAATCCCTATTTTTTGAGTATACAAGGGTGTCTCAAGGATATCATGTTGATTTTCACTCGGCCGGATGCGCATTGTTTGGTTATTTATATATCCTGAAATAGAATTTGTGACGTTTTGTGAATTTGGATTTATCCCGGTTGACCATCAATAAATTGGGATAAATTTAGAAAATATACAAACGTTTATTTCAATTCATTTAAATTTTCTTCGAGTCATTTTTGCCAAATGGAAACATCGTTCGTTACAGACTGTGGATTCTGCCAATTATCTTTTGACTTTCACCGTGTATGTAAAATAAATTTAAAATATCTCCGTTATTATACTCTGATATAGATACAAACTAAATGTCATTGTTATAGTGTTCATTTTTCACTTCTTCAATACAAAACCAATTTCAACCAACATCAATTTAGGTAATTTGTTGTTAATAAATTGTTTTTTTTTTATTTATGTTTTACTTCCATTTTGCTTATACATATTTTGTTTCCATTGCCGAGTTGAATATATATCAACATCGGAATATGGAAATTGGTATTTAAAGGAATTCAAATTTTTGATGTTAAAGAACATTCGTGTTTAGATTGGATTTTCACTCAGTATAAAATTTTGTAAAATGTATTGCGGCAACAAGTAAATGCTGATGTCCCAGAGTCGATTTTGGTGCCTGGTACCCAATAAATGATACAAATGTTCAAAGTGCTCCCATAATTTTCAGAAAAAGATAAATTTCTCAAAGTTGACATTTATAATCTATGTTACGCAATATTTAAAAAATCCAAAATATTTATTTGAAATAAGAAAGTTCGTGTCTGTTTAATCGAACATGCCATGAAATTAGAAATATTTTCAGAAAATATATCCCTATCTATAATATCGTTCGCCAAAGTTATATATGTAACTAAACATATATTTAATTTAATGACACAGCCGGTTAAACAGATATATGTATTGGTGTCACCAAAGTTAAATTTTAATGTTACTTAGTTTACAAAATAAAAATTTCATGGCTTCTGATATGATTTGAATCTACAGCTTCTGTTTGCTAGACCGGTGGGTTTCCTAGTTACATCACGAGAATTATATGTATGAATAAATCGCTATTTAAACCGTTATTTCAAATTTAGCTGTACTATAGTCAGAATACTGAGATTTCTTTGTATTTGCGTTATTGTTTCCGTAATATGTAAGATGATAAAATGAAATCGTTAGTAGGGCGATACCGTTTGGGTAGCTTACACACTATACTTTTTGCTCGTTGGTTTTAATTGCCTAATGTATTGTATGTTGTTGATGAGGAATACATACATAGCTCTACAATAAGACTTGCTAATAAAGCGTAGATACCTTGTTTTGTTAGTCTTTGATTTTTTCCGGATCTTCTACCAACCAGCCTATCATAAATCGACATTTTTTGTGGCGGATGGGCTCCCGGAAGTTGGCCTGTTTCGGGGCTGGCGTAAACAGAGTTTCCGCGATGTCTTGAGAATAAACCGCCAGATGAATAGGCAGTTGACGCAGACCGTATGGATCCCATCCTTGTTCGGGATATTTGCCTTGTGAACCAATTTGAGCTTTTCCGCCTTTCCACAATAGGCGTGTCAACACTTTCCTATAAATATAAATTTTCCTTGATAATATTTAAATACGATTTGAGTTTTTGCGCTTGGCTTTTCTACATATTTTTGTAAGTTATCAACTGAAATAACAAATATATATATATTGTTATTAAAGAGTTTTCCTCTGATTTTTTGCAGTATTCCTAAAAAAATATATTTCTATTCAATTTATTTAAAATTACTCTATAATTTTACCTTCGTCAATATAATTACAATATTAAGTCGAAATTTCTTCAAAATCACAACGTTTCTGATAGTGAAAAATTATGACTTCTGGGTGAACTTAAAGAATCCCCAAAAATATATGATTATTAATATAAATATTAATACAGATATGACAAGGCAATATTGTGCACGTACACATAAGCTCGGATACTTACGTAATCGGCATACATATCATCCATTGTTGTTTTTCTGGGGGCGATAAGATTTGCATACACTGCATCTTGCGCCTTCACTTTGTAGTTTTCGGCTGAGCCCTTGGGTTCTTCTCGCCTATAATGCTCCGAAGCCACTGTATATGGTAATTCCTTCGGTACTACTTCATCCCAATATTGGTCCTTTAATAGTTCTGGATGCTCCTGATGCATTTCGTCAACAATCATGTAACTAGCCTAGTGGAGAAAATGTACAAATTAGTTGTTGAATGTATAGTTAATATATTAAGAAAGTAAATATTCGACTTAGTTATTTCTCACGTTGGGAAATATTTAATATGAACTTAATCCTAATGTTTTTCCCAAGGAAGTCTATTTCAATGAGTTTTCGTATCAGCATTGCAAATTTTTCTATTTCAATTTATTACTTTTAGAGTGCCAGTGTTTTAACCAGTATCTTTGGTCAAGACATTAAAAAGGAATGATGGAAAGAGTGGTACTTGGTATGTTGCGTATATATATATATATTTATGTATATATATATATATATATATATATATATATATAGAGTTACAAGAAAACTACAAGCCTTTTTACGAAAATGATTTTATTTATGTTCAAACTAATCACCTCCTGTGTCATTGCACTTTTGTAACCGAAGTTTCTACAACGTAAAAGCTTGAAGTCAGTCATCTTTTTGAATGCTCTCAAAACATTGATGACTTGCTTCTCATTCTCCGTCGTGAAACGTCGACCACTTATATAACCAATATTTCTTTAAGTTAAAGAACAACCAGAAATCACACATGGCCAAATCAGGCGAATATAGGGTGGACCTTCAATGACCTTTACATTATTTTCACGTAAAAATTGTCTGTGTGACGATGCACTATCGTGAAGCAACATTAACCCGCGAATGTTGACTGACCTAAGAACTGCAGGTAAACATTTCGTGGTGTACCAGTTTACTGCGATTGTACGTTGATTTTCCAGTTTTATTGCTTTTACTAATCCTGTACTACGAAAAAAGATTGTGTAGATAACTTTCTTGACAGCCTCCTAGTGCGTAGGAATATCGCAAAATGGGATGTATGTAATCACCTAATGGGTATTTTGGATAGAATGCGATGTCTACCATTATTTAACATTTCTAACGTTTCCCGAATGATTCTTACTCGCTCTGCCTTTTTCAAATCGTTAAGCGTGTGTGGCACCCAACGAGTAACATTTTTTTTCATCCGAAGATGATCATGTAAAATTGATTTTACTGTTGCGGATCCAACACCAAGAATTGCCTCAATCGCTTGATCGGTGCATCTTGGATCTTCGTCGATCATACGTCTCACTCTCTCAATGTGTCCAGCGGTAATTGAAGGATATGGCTTACTAACACGAGACTTATCATCAAACGATTAACCGCCCTCTTTTAAATTCGCTATACCAGCGAAACGCAGTTGCGCGTGAAGGACTCTCATCACCAAATGTGAGTTGCAATCGTTCAAGAGTTTGTTGTTCACCTGAACCGACTTTAAAATCGTAGTAGATCATTGCGCGCACATGTCCTCTTAACAAATCCACGTTTCGATGATAAATCATGTGTACTACGTTTGTTCCATGGCAGCAGCGAATAAACTGACAGTCAGAGCTACTAGTCAAGGATGGTGCTATTTAAAAATGCAGTGTTGCCAGCCTGTAACTTTTCTAGTTTTGTGCCATCTTATATATATATATATATATATGTGTGCGTGTGTGTATGGAATGTATATATATAATATAATTTGGTGTATATATATATGTATACACCAAATTACCAGGTTCATAAATTTGGTAAAATAAATGGGTGAGTACATACGAACATGAAAGTGTTGACCAGTAATTTTCTGACTGCCAAAAAAAAACAGGTATCTGTGTAATGTACTGTTTTATTTTAATATCCAAATTTGCCATAACAAAAGCAATATGTTTTTAAATTTACGTAAGTAAATTTCATAATTTATTTTGAAAGAATTTGAAATATTAGTTGCTTCACAAATATTAACATTCACGCATATATACAATCGTGTGCTTTGTCATTCAGAGAGAAAAAATGCTGCTACCTTTCAACAATTGTCGCTTCATAATCGGACTAGAAAACAGTTCATATAAAAAAGCAGCACCATATTTGTTGCTCTTTTTCAATGATTAATTTTTAACATAAAAAGTAAAAGTACCTTTTGCCATTTCCAAATATACCGACACCCATTTACGAAATTATACATGGAATTAAAATTTTGGGAGATTAAAATAATTGATCTGATTATTAAGAAAACTGGTCAGCCAAAAAAAAAATAACCCGATTGTTTTATCATATTAAACGCTTTAAGTAAAAACACAAGCAGTGTTCAATATATTTTATATAATAAGAATTTTGCTAACGGAACTAACTGGAGACACACTGATCAATCTATTCGGTCACTTGACATTGACAAATTTATTTATAAAGTAATACGTATGGGCTGCAGGTTAGATGACATTTTCCCTTTAGTTCCTACTATCTACTTTTAGTTTGAGGCATGATATAGTAAAGAATATTTTCTTATTCAATTCACAATGATTCTGTTGTTTGATTGACAGTGAGAATTCGTGTAATATTAATTTTTATATTGAATTAAAAAATAAGTACAGAATGTGACGACATCTTTTGTAGCTGTTACAATATCTGTATGGTTTTCACTATCATAGGCAATTAATGGACCTAACTGAATTTCAGTACTTATATTCGCAAGCATAAGAAATTAAATACGTCGGTTTTGTAATTAGCCAAGATCAGAAAAATAGAATAACATAAAACGCTAACACAAACTATTTGAAAAACAGACAAATAATAAAACAAAAAGCTATCGCATTCTTATGTATATATGTAAACAAATTTGGGACAGAAACTGACATTTTTGACAGTTTAAGAAAAGTCAACTGATTTCGCATCTGCCATAAAATTAAAGCCGTGCTTCATTACATTATTGGTACCGGATTAATTTTTAGCTAAAATACATTGGGACGTACAAAAATAAAATATTTCAATTATTACAGAAAAAGGAAATATTTAATTTTTGCACGTAGTAATGTGCTTGCAACACTAATAACTACTGGAAATTTGCAAAGAAAAGCAAAGTATAATTTGAGAAGGTCATCTTAATTTCACTGGATGTTCATCTGAATTTTTATTTCTATTTGCTTGTAAGTAGATACAGGAGAAAGTAGATGTGAGACACATGTATATAATTATTACGAAATAGACGCCTACACTAAAACCGAGCGTATATT
Organism: Trypoxylus dichotomus; assembly: GCA_023509865.1. Lineage (NCBI taxonomy): Eukaryota > Metazoa > Arthropoda > Insecta > Coleoptera > Scarabaeidae > Trypoxylus > Trypoxylus dichotomus. The sequence continues at coordinate 47,014,660 of CM042074.1, forward strand.
ACTCTTATACTTATTATTTGCATTATTGCTTCTCGTAAAATAAAATTTCCTGTACCAGAAAGAATAAGACAAGTGATTATCTAGAAGCATTTCTCGAGAAGACCTTCAAAATTTACCGATCGTTTTTAAACAGGAATGAACGTTGTAAATATTTTAAGCAAGTCCCCTACTTGAGTTACCGTGACTAAGGAAAAGGTTATCGTGTACGTCACCTTCTTGAAAATACAATTTTTAACATCCATAAATACAGGTAATTAGAACAAGTTCAGTGAATGACGTTGATAATTGTAAGATATACATGTATACACTACTGTTCATAAGTTGATCGCGCTATCTAAAATAACCAAAATAAACTAGACAGATTATGTTGCGTGAAATTTAAAAAGAAACAAACTTTACTCATTAACTTAAAATATTTTATTGACAAAATAGTGCATTCTGATAAAATACATACTGTTATAACCCTTTTTGTTTTAATAATTGCCTATCAGATACGCGGCATCCTTAGAACTAGTCGCTCCAAATACGATTTGTCTAAAGTACTCCACACTTCTTGCAGAGCATTCTAGAATGCTGCTTTTCCACTCGGATATTTTTTCTGGACATCACGATCCATGTGATCCCTCAAGAGCAATGGGTCTGCAATCAGCGCTCTATGGTGGCCACTCCATTAAGGATAGGACCCTTCAGAAGATTTGTCTTGAAAATAAGCTTTAACGATCTTTGCAGTGTGTTTGTTTTATCTTGCTGATAAATAAACTCCTCGTCAATTAATTTACATTTAGTTGGTACCGTATCGTTCTCAAACACATTTTTGTCATCCTTTCATATATTTCAACTAATTTTCCAATCCTTCCGCCTCCAAAGCAACCCCATACCATGATGTTTCCTCCTCCATGTTGGACTATTTTTGAAATACACTGTCTAACATTCTTTCTCCAGGGAGGCAACGAACAAACGTTTACTTCCGAATAATTCGAATTTCGATTCGTCCGTTAATAACATATTTTTCCAATTATTTTCACTCCAGTTTGCGTGAGCTTTTACCCAATTTAGCCTTTCTGTTTGTGTAAAGAACTTAACAGTGTTTTTTACCGCTATATAACCCTTCAAACCGGATTTCATTAGACTCCGTTATACTCTCAACAAACCTACTGGCTGACGGCGTTGTAAATTAAACTCTGCAGTAATTTGCAGTGCAGTAGATGGTGTAATTTCTTAGTGATAATGACTCGTCTCGTTCCATCGTTGATCTGGGCTTTCCTCTTCACTTTTTGATCTGAAGCTTACTGGTCTCTTCTTTTCTTTTAATTGCTCTACGCACACGACACTTAGAAATATTTAATTGTCGAGCAATTTTTCTATTTAAAAGATTTGTTTCGTGTAAAACGTATATTCTGGCACGCGTTTCGATATCCAATTCCCCTTTTTTGGCATATCTTTAATTAAATAACGTAATCACACACGTCTCCAGTTTCTCTGCAACATACTGGATGCATACTGAATGTACAGTTTATTGTGAGGCAGGTGGACGATTCATTATCCCTCCCAAATTTTATTTCATAACGCCTCTATCCTCAATTTCCTATTATTAACGCATTATTGCTTTATTGAAAACATAGAATTTAATACGGGAGTACATGACATGACATTATCATATATTGCGTGTATTAGTGTCTAGTCGCAAGGTCAAGTAATTGATATCAAGACAGCAACATATTGTGCGCTACATTTACCTGCACAGAATAGATAAGTATACAACGGCAATGAGGAATTCCAGCAATTTCGAAAAGAGTGAAGTCAAAATCAAATAGCAGATCATTGAGAAAGCTTTATACTATGATAAAAAATTTAAAAGTGATTAAATGTTACACTTTAACGCTTTAGAAGCTAGTAGCAAGAAAACTTATTTCTGGCAGGAGTTGTGGTTTTGACACTTGCAAGCGATATGGTGTTTTATCGGCTTTGCAACTATATTCTAACAATCATATGCTCTTTATGTACTTCTACTTTCAAGGAGTTCAAATTTAGTTTATTTTGGGAAAGTATATTTAGGAAAGTATTAAGTATATAGCATTAAGATATCGAAAATGACCTTTTTTTTTGCGGATCAGGCAGAGAAACTGTTAAATTAATGAAATTAAACCGTAGAACCGTGGATGATAATGTTGAAAAGTATCAAGGAAGTGGCGGTTAACATGGGCGAGACACAGCACATTAAGACACAAAGATTGGAAGAAAGTGCTCTGGACCGACGAATCTAAATATCTCACCTATGGTTCAAACAGATGAACATTTGTTCATAGATAGGAAAGGGAACGAGTAATTGAATCATGTATTACAGATTACACCAAAAATAAAACAAAGAGGAGGATCACTCATGATATCTATGGCCAATTTGGTCAAAATAGATGGTATTTTTAGAAAAGAAGATTATAGGGAGGAATACCATCTCATCTAGAACACGATTAATTGTTGAAAACTTCGTGGACCAGTATGACAATGATCCAAAACATACTGTAAAGATGCCTGAGCATTTAGAACAATTGAAGTACAGAGAGAAAATTATTATTATGAAGTGACGCCTTAAAGTCCAGATCTGAATCCGATCGAGCTTTTGTGTCCTTCTACAAAGCTTCTCACTCGACTAGAGTTCCTTCACTCGACCGACGGCTTAAAAAAATCTGCTACAAAATCGACAACAATACTTTGGGCGCAATTACAGGCTACGTGGAGCAAAATTGAGCAGCTAACACTGGCAAAGCTTCTAGAGAGAATGACAGGACAGTAATAAAAGCGAAGTGTGTACACATTGACGAATCGCAAATTTAAGTTAATTTATGATTATCTTTGTTAGCAAATTGATAAACACATTATTTTTATAACTTGTACAGTTCTTTTTATAAGCACAGGATAAATGTCTATTTTTATAATTAGTTTTTGACTTGTTTTGTAATATTTTAAGGGTGGGTAAACACTTATGGCCGGTAGTGTATATGCACACAGAATATTTCACCTAAAGATGGAAAATCAAATATATCAGAAAACCAGTTTATATTATAAATCGTCTATTTAAAAAGGTGAACATTGTCAAATAATCGACTTTTAATTAAATGTAGAATTATCGATCCTGAAGAGAATCGATTCTTTTCAAAAAAAAACATGACATCTACTTTTTCTGAGTTTAGTATTGGAGGGCAATTCTAAAAAATAAGAGTTCAAATTTTAAGCGCGCAAAATCTAAAATTATCGTTTCTTGATAATGGCCGCTGGTTATTGCCTATGTCAGTAGATATTGTTGTTATTTACTTCCTTCATTTTATTCTCAAGTGAGTTTCTTTGAAGGTTTTGATTGTTTCATACAAATACAGTGTTAGGGTATTTTATTTTGGTTGTGTATATATCATCTGCAATAACTTTTAGTACTCTCCACTACTATATGTAATGTACTATAGGTACATTATCGAGAAAAAGTGAGGAAATCTCCAACACACTATGTAAAATAACTTTAATAAAAATATTGCTATATAATATAGCTATTGATATATGTAAATTTCCTTTAACGTCATCGTTCCTCATTTATTTATGTTGTAAAGGAAGCAATAATATTACTGAAAGTGGTACAAGAGAATAAATTGTTGAAGTTTAAAATTTTAATAAGATATCTTTAGAATTGAATGACAGGTTTTTGTGCTATTTCTCTTTAACCTATTTATGAAACTCGTTCATTTATAATTATGTACTACTGATATTGTACATTGTGTGTTTAATGAAAAGTGCACATGGGATATGAGACAATTTGGAGGAGACCATAAATATCTGGTGAAACCTTGGACAGATTTTAAAATGTGTATTACTTCATTGGTAACCATTTTTGTAAATACATTTTCAGATACTGGCGGACAAGCTTTGATAGGGTTGAAGCTGAAGAATATTATTGAAAAGCTGCCATATGATTGTCTCTGCGAACAGTTTCCAAAATTTTATCTATTAAAACAAATATGTAAGATCAAGAATTTTCCATTCTTTAAAATATATCTAATAATAGAGTTTTTGGTTTTCAAAGGAAAAAAAATATTTGCAAAGTTAGTATGAAACTTTTTTTAATACAAATGTATTTGTTTCCTTATATCTATTGGTAAAATCGAAACAATACAATTTTAATCAAGAAACATTCCATATTTTTTAAAGATACGATTTTAATATGCGACTATTAAGTTGCGGCATAAGTTTAAAACTCGTTCCACCTTTTAACGTAGCTAACTCGATTCCGTACCATGTCCTTTCTATTTATTCTGTGTCGCAACTGAACATAGCGGATTAAAAATGTCGGTGTTATACTTTATGAGTAATTCATTTAAAGGATAAAATCCAGAAGGTGTTAATTCTCATATTTTATAGACATCTATTCATATTCAAAATTTTACCAATTACAGATACAGTGTTGCAGTGAATTGTTAGTTATTTAAGTATAATTTTAACGTAGAAAGCGTCCTTGATGAATACAGTTTTCATTTAACGGTATTTGTTGCATCTCATTTTCAAATGAATGCATGCAGTTATTTAGTCCAGTATTACCTAGAATACAAATACCATCTATTAATGAAGCTGCACGAATAAAACGTTTTATTGGTGTAACCTGTACAATAAAGACATTTTAATTAGCTTTAGGACACATCGAAATTTATACTACAAGATTTCAAAAGCTCATCAACAAAAAAGGAAGTAATTGTGAGAACATGATTTTGCAATTCAGCTGTGTATATATTTTTTTCTAAAACGTGTAATAATTTAAAAACAATTGCACATAGATATAGAGAGTATTACTTGAAGATAATGCAAAACATTTAGTTACAGTTCTACATACAACATCCTGTAATTCTAATCGATGTGGTTAAAAAAGACGTTATCTAATATTTATACAATAGATAGCCTTCGAATTACCGCAGTGAAAAATGTAAACTATAGAAGTTACACCAATTAGTAATAAATTAAGAATGCTTCTTAGTTGTTTTAATTCTTATCAGTAATTTGTCATCCAATTTAACCAAGGTACATTGTATATATTATATATTTTTATAGCCCATCCAGGTTATCTAATTATTATGTACATGTAGTAGTAATGTTATATCTGTAAATAGCTAGAACTTTTCAATAGCTAATCATAGTATATTTTTAGTCCTTCGTACAAGTATTTTAAAAAATATTTCTCTCGTAAAACTATAGAAAACTTCTACCTAGGCCTTTAAATTCAAGATGTAAACAACGCAATGGTAATAAAAAGGACATAACATTGATTGTCAATCTTCTTGGAACGAACAACGTGACTATATGGCACTGCATTAGTGAAGAAAACCGGTTAACCAAAGAAACTTGAAAAACGGTACAAATAGATTTAAACCTTCTATCGGAAGGTAAACACGCGTATATCTTAGCAGATGTTATCGTTGATATTAACAGTATTGTGTAAATGAAACAAGATATTTTATCAAGAAATGTACAGTTTTAAGTTAGTGTTAAAATTATTACAAAATTACAAATGCTTTTCGCTATCAAGGTAAAGAATATACGTAGGTTTCTACTTAGAAGAAACAGTCTACTTCTTGATAGTGAGGTGTTATTGTAAGTTGTAGCTTAGTAAGGCAAAACAACTCAAAGTATAAAAGTGGAGAACTTTACATTTCATAGAAAATTAACGTATTGAGGCTGATGGTATTGAGTAAGAAGGTAAAGCGATTCCTACGAGATGTATAATCAAAAAGGACATCAAAACAATCAAACAATTTAAAGACCAATTATAAAGAAATATAGACAGCCTTGGTCTAACCATTATATTTTAATAAGGATTAATTTAATCAGTGTTAGTAATTCTACTCTGTTACGACTTGCAAGAAAACAATGATTTTTCCTGTTCTTAAGAAAGGCGACGTCTCGGATATTTTGAACTATTGACGGATTTCGATTGTTGCCATCTTTGTAAAAAAGTGCTTGAGCAACTACCTTGCGCATTGATACATCCAAATGTGGTACTTCATACGTTACCGTACTAGCATTGTTTTTTGGCTAGAACTATATTTCGATACTAACAATAATATTTAGCTAACTATATTTCAAATAGATTTGTAGAAACGTTGATCGCAATATCTTACTTCAAAAATGAAATCGTTTTAAATTCTCATCCATCCTGCTAAAATCTGTATTCCTAGTTGGTCGGAAAATCCAATAATGTATTCTATAATTGCTATCGCTTAGTATCTTCAGATATTGGCTAAGGCTCGAAATTGGGTCCGTTTTTGTTCAACATCATTAATGATTTGCTTGAAATCGTTCCCTCCCCAGTGTTAGCCTACGCTATTGGCGTTAACACCGAGACATAGAGTACGACTCTCACTTCAGCTTTTGGTGATAAAGCACCATCTAAAACCAATGTATATCACTCGTTTAGTGAATTCAATCGTGGCCGTTGTTCACTCAAGGACGAATTTAAAGAAGGTTGTCCAAAATCGAATGTTGACCCAGAAAACATCGATGCTGTGCACGAAGTGATAAAGCAAGATCCTCATGTGACGTACCCCGAGATTGAGGCATCCCTGGGCATTAGCATACACAAGATTTTATACGAACATTTAACCGCGAAAAAAATTTGCGCACATTGGATTCCGCATAATTTGACAATCGCTCAAAAAAGGGTTCGTGTCTTTTGGTGCAAAGAAATGCTCAAAAATAGAATCGTGGTGCGTCAAAAGCCGTGTATAATATTTATACAGGTTACCAATCTTGGATCTATGCGTGTGAACCTGAAAATAAACAGCAATCGTCTGTCAGGGTCTTCCAAGATGAGCCAAACCCAACAAAAGTTGTTCGAACCAAAAGCACCTTGAAGCAAATAGTGGCATTTGTTTGCCAGAAGTCTTTGAAGAAAAAAACCAACCAGCGACGTAAGATCATTCATCACCATGACAACGCAAGCTCTCACACATCGATCCAAACAACTTAATATTTAACTGGTCAGAACATCGAATTGATGGTTCATCTTCCTTTGACACCCAATGATTTCCTTTTATTTCTGTCCGTGAAGAATAAGCTACGTTGTCAACGATTTTCGGTGCCAGAAGAAGCGGTCAATGTGTGCAAAATGCGCGTTTTGGAGATACCTCAATCGGAATAGAAAAAGTGTTATGAAAATTAGTTCAAACGTATTCAATGACGAATATTTATTTTTATTATTCTGGATACATAAATAGCAACCCTCGTACACTCAAGCAAATGGTTACGATTTTATATTGCACTAAAGCACAGCTAATCTCGTGAAAGAATATCTCTCATTTTAAAAATCGTTAGAAACTGGATTCAGTTTGTGTATGTTTTACGGTCAATAAAGAATCCGTAAGCATAAACGATGTCTCCAATTATGGTACGATTTCGGCAAAAACTAAAAGGTTCACAGGTATAGCAGTAAACTCCATCACACAAATTAATTATGCGGAACGCAGCGTTTCGAGAGCACGTGGGCTCCCATTGTCAACCGACACGGTAACACGGTTGACAATGGGAGCCCACGTGCTCTCGAAACGCTGCGTTCCGCATAATTAATTAATTTGTGTGAGTGGAGTTTACTGCTATACCTGTGAATTGTACATCCACACAGTCCTTGCAATCGTCATTAAAAAAAGGTTGTTGTAGACTCCCGCGGTATTATTCTCACAGCAGCCATATGACATCAGCAGTCCAGAAGAAGTTCCATGCAATTGAGTGCGAAACGCTGATAGACTCATGCAATTACGAGGCGGTTTCAACTCGGAAACCTAGATTCTTTAAAAGATAATAAAAGAGGTACTGAAATAGACTTAATGGTACAATGTTTGTATATATGTGAATTAGCTTCGTAGCAATAGAAGTTGATTGAGTAAAGATCATTTCAGTTTCATGTAGCTCAAAGTATACCCATCGTACAGTATACATTGCAGTCACCAATCCTCCATTACCTATGCAGCAGCTATCAAAAAATACGCGAAATATTCTAATGATTTGTTTTCATGCAAGTCACTGAAAAGTTTAATTTAACGGAGCAGTATTTTAAATTTCTCCTATCAACAATTTCTTATTTTCCTACTTGCAAAACATTTATTTCAAGTAAAGTTCCCTTGCTTATCAAACTAGAAAATATAATTTTTAACAATGCGATTATTTCATGCACATATATACTATTTAATGTTCGTCTTTGTCTTCTAGGTTTGTAGTTAGATATCGTTGCTTCTACATTCTTAAAAATATTTTCAGATCTACATCACTTTTAATTAAATCGCAAATATAAACTTTAAAACAAAATATCGCTTAATATTCTTTGAATAGTCTTTTTAAAAACAAGTGCAATGTTCACTACTAACTACATTTCAAAATATATTTTATATTGTTGTAAATAAGTGTGTATCTCGATAAATACTATTTCGAATAAATAAAAATTACTAGTTCTTAGTATACGTAACATTCGCCTAATTTTCTACGTCACCTAGTAATAGTAGCGAATATATGACTACACATTTGAAATAATTTGAAACAGTAAACGTTCGCAAATTGTGGAGAGCGAATCGATGTCTTTTGCAACTAAATAACCGCATGTACGCAAATTATGCTATAAACATACGTTACACATATGCAAGTAGTTATAGAGTCACTGACCGACCGATATCACGTAGTTTTAAATGGCTAGAGAAAGATTTGATTAGATAAATGTTTGCTGAATTAAATGGCCAACACTGCCTTGACTACTTTATTACGGCAGGATTTAAAGCAATTACAGAGTTACATATATTAAATTATAATAAACAGATGTAGATATTGAAATAAAAATGTTATTCTCATTCATGTAAATACTTATTTTGTACAATATTTAACACCAATATACTAACTTTATTATTTTTTGAAGAGATATTAAACATTTTTGTAAGGGTTTAGTCTTTGCAAGCTGTACAGAAAAAGCTATACGAAATATTTGAGAAATAATATCTGCATTCCGTGTAGATATTTAATTATTTACACTACCTTTGTGACAACGTTTGAGAAATATTGATTGATGGACGAGGAGACTGAAACGTGAAATAAGGACTCAATTATTATTAATATAAGTATTGTTGCAGTGAGATCTACGAATCCGTGAAAAATGAATTACGTGCCAGCTTTTACAGGCATCGTCATTTAAATTTTGTGACGATGTATTGTAAAATAGAAGATAAATATAAGGAGAATATCATGAAAGTTGTAAACATTTTGGAAGAAGCTTTATGAAAGTAACGATATCATTGATACTCTACTTTTGTTTTAATTAGTAAAACAAATATCTTGCGATTCTTTGATTGGAAGATATTAGCAAAACCAAAAGTTACAGTACGTCCAACATAAATCATTCTTATTTCGAAATTTCTAAGTTAAATTGTATCTTTTTGAAAAAGGATTTCCGTATTTACGAAATTACTATCTCCTGAAGAAGTCTACTTACCCCAAGTAACTTTTTCTTTATTAGAAAGTATACTAATTACAATATAATAGAATCTTTTGCAGTTAGTATGGCATTTAAACTAATATTACACCACTATTGGTATAATGATAAAATTACAATTTCCTTGCAATTAACCAACGTAATGGAATTACTGAAAAAATATCAGTCTCGGAGGATTTGAACTCACGACCTCTGCATTACCTTATATCTAACGTTACAACTCAATTGAGTCTTCCTTGGCACTAACTAGTGCCAAAAGGATGAAATACTTGTCTGCCCAGTCAGACAGAGTGAAAAAAAGACCTTCTCACGAGCAATACACGGATTGCTAGTCACGAGAGGGCGTGCACAAAAGCAGTGCATAGGGTAACTACACATGTGCCACACTAGTTGTTTTCGCTCTGTCTGACAGGGCAGCCAAGTGCTTCATTCTTTTGGCAGTAGTTAATGCCAAGGAAAACTTACTTGAGCTGCATCGTTAGATATGTTGATAGTAGCAGAGAGGGAATTGGAGTGTGTTGAGCAAAGAACCGCTCGAAACCACGCTGATGACGCCAGGTAGGCAGAAATATGTCCATGTGTTAACGTTTCTTGTTTCTTCCTATGAAACACTATATTTAACAGCACCTTTATTTCTAGTGTTATTTTCTAGGCGTTCTTAGATGAATTTATAATGCGTGTTGTTTCCCCACTTCTCTAAAATTCAACACCTTGGGTTCTGTGTTCGATGTAACATCGTCATTCATTACATTTAGAGCTTTGCTCAAGAAGTTCCATTTCTTGCAGATCAACCATGTTTTCAAATTCTAGTGCTATTATTGCATCAAATACAAAGCAGAACCGCTCTTCAGCTGTTGCAATGATGTTCCTTAAAGCATCGTGTAACTCTTGTTTTTTACGCGCAGCGTCAATGCTTGTAGCTGAGGATATTGTATATATGGATCAAATGAAAACCATTGGCAAGGTTCATTCTCATCACGTTAACATCTATTCTTACCTCTTAAATATTTAAGCATTTAAGCGTTTACGGTTGTTAGTGAATACTAAACCGTATATATATGTATATATATATATATATATATATATATATATATATATATATATATATATATACGGTATATATACGGTATATATACGGTTATATATATGTATATATATATATATATATGGAAAGTTTACCATGGCGATGGGGCTTTTCATACGCTTTATTAAATATAAAACGTGATCAACAAAATAATAGGTTGACAACGTCGAAATATTTAGCCTGGATTTAATTTAACGGGCGACATTGTGGTCAACGTATTCTGTGTAACAGGAATATATCCTTTCGACCGCCAGATTTTTACAGACACTGATTTCGTAACATGAACGCAAATTCTGGATAGTCAAACATTTTCATAGGACACGGCTGATAATCAAAAGTGAACTGTAGACAATGTCCAAGTAAGAACCTGTAAATCTCAGAATTACTGAACCGAGTATACTGGGAGCAGTCAACATTCAACCCGGACCATCAATATCAAGAATTGATTTTATTTTGCCTGAAAACATTCAGCACAAAGGCACAAAGTCAGCATCAACGAAGGTATTAACATTTTCTCAGATTATCAGGTTATTTGTAATTTGAAGACTTATATTCTACTTTTAATGTTTAGTGCTTACAATTGTAGTTTCATCAAACTTGTGTTCAAGAATCTTTACTATATTTTTGGCTGGTAATTCTTATACCACGTTTTGAGTTTTTGAAGTGATAATACGGCTTTTCATATATGTATAATGATTATTTTCTGTTTTATTTATTGATTCACGCTTTTACAGCATCGACGATATTTATGATAAATCAGTATTCTCCGTAGTTGTACCTTAATTGAGCGTACGCTTGGAGGATTTTAAATCAAATAATCTTTGTTGCCGTTGTTAAGCTAACTGTAAACTTAAGTGTTGCGCGACCCATCTAATAGAAATTGTTTATTAATTATGATGAACACGCGCATCGACCAAACAATTAATTATGTCGACTCGTGTTCAAACGAAATAATAAAAAATGATTCATGAAACAATCAAACATCTTAACAAACGCGGAAGCACAATGCTGCATACCAGCACGTTCCAAAGGAGCGTTTCTAAGCAGTTAATTTGAACTTACCTTAATATGCCTATCAATTAACCAATTCAATTCTATGTCGTCATCATCTTCGCCAAATGGGTTGATTAGCACTTCTGCTACTTTTAACCACCCCACATAAAAGCAAAACTAAAAGTTAAAATCAAATGTATCGATATAGTGTCAAGTACGTTTTATTTTATAGGTACGGCGTATTTTTTACTGCATAACATATCCCTATGTTTTTGAATAATCATATAAATTGTGCACATATTTACATAAGTAAATAACGTAGACAAATATGGTAGGGGATGTCATTATTTTCACAGTTCTTTGTTAAATGTTTATTTGATATCCAAACCAGAACAATTAATAGCAGTTTGTAATATATTTTTAATTATCCAAATATTCTAAAATAATTTTCTGGCATACTGCCAGATCTACTAAATTATTGCTAATGTGTTACCAGATGTTACACTTAGTTACATGTTTCTGCCCCACGCCGACTCTGTTTTAAAATATAATAGGGCTACATTGCATAGTAAAAAATAGCACCGCATAGTCGGATGTTATATATATATGTTTACAAACATACACTTCGTCTATTCTCAGTTTTTACCTACGTCATTGATTTTTATCCGTATGAAACAAATCGATACATCTGGATCAAATTATATACCGTATAAACAGTTAATTCGAAACTAAATTTAATATACGGTAGCACAAATTATTTTATTTTAACAAAATTATTTTTTAGTTTATTAGTTTTTTACACCAATAAAATTACAGAAACAATGCAAACCTACATTTGACAACCGACAACAAACGCTAAGAGATAAACAGTTCATGTAACTTGAATAATGCAGTAGTATATACCACTATCCTTGTCTGTCACTCTAATAAAATTAAACCAAGTAGATCTTTGTCTGTGAGACAACCGCAACTATTGCTTTCTTTTTCAGCAACAGTACTTGAGAAAAATCGTCAAATGAATAGATTGTCTTGACATATACGACAAAACAATGACGTGGGTAAAAACTGAAAATAGACGAAGTGTACGTACACTGAAAGCCAGGAAACTTTGTAGTTAAGTCATAGTTGGTTATGACATGTGCTTAAGTAGCTAGGACTTATATTATATATTTCTATCTCGGTTGTCTATAGGTATGCTTCTGACTTTTATGTATAGCGCTTGTCTTCACTTTATCGATGAAACAATGATGTAACTACAAACTTTCATGATTTCATCTGTATGTATGTATATATGTATGTATATTGCGACTAAACATTACCTGCAATGCTGTAAACAAAGGGAAGTACACGTCTGGATCCTTATCTGAAGAATCTTTGGCATAAGGAACGAACTGTTGTCCCATCAATGCTGATATAAAATATATGTACAAAGCAAGCGTCACCACCTGTAATGATAATATGCAATTGGATCACAACATGAGTTACAATAATTACTGTTAATCATTTTCAAAATAGTTCTTAGCCTATTGCCTCTATATAATAAAACAAGATAACTCAAAAATTTGAGGTAACGAGAAAAATACATCCACATTCGTATACTTAACTATGTTATTAGTTTCTATTAAAAAACAAAACTTTTATATTTCAACTCGTCGGCTAAAAATTGGCGTCTCTGCAAGAAATTATGAAAGTAGGTGAATAGTTTTCACTCAATATCAATTTGTTTCTTTTTTTTTGTATGGTAACAATCATTTGAAAAATCTTCCGGCAGTATAAGAAACATTTGAGAACCAGAATCTGTTATTACTATATTTATATAAATATCCGTATTATATTTCACAGGTATAGCAGTAAACTCCACTCACACAAATTAATTAATTATGCGGAATGCAGCGTTTCGAGCGCACGTGGGCTCCCATTGTCAACCGTGTTACCGACCGTATTATATATTTATCTAAATATACAGGGTGGATTATTTACAGTTATGCGTTCAACTTCGGTTCTAAATAAATTAAAAATTAGAAATCGATCCAAGTAAAGTTATTACATTCCAAGGCTGCATTTTTATAGACGGAAGATATATTTTTTACTGCCAACTTCTATCATACCACAATTATTTTTTAATGTGTCATTTAACAATTTTCCAATAATAAATAGGAGGATTTGAATATTTCGACAGTTGTAGTAGCAATATGTATATGTTATGTTTACATGATTTTACTAACCACTTGAAAATACTTTCGCAAAGAACTTTTAATTGGGCAAGATCACATGGCATGCAGAAGCTACCGAAAGTACAATTTTGAAGATTGGTTTCAATGATAACACTTAGTATTGGGACTTTTAAACTGGAAACGAGATTTAAATTGTGATTGTGTTCATAAGTATATTTCATCGTTTGCGGTTCATAAATTACCGGCAATAGAAACTATGTAATTTGTTGTTACTGGTATTAAGTATGACATATATGATTATGCATACTATTACAATTCTCAACAACATTCTGTGAAGTCTATAGCGTTTTACGTAACTACTTATTCGGCAAATAACAACATTAATGCATCAAAATTTGAAACAATGGCAGGAAATTTGAAAAAGTAAAGATTTTATTTTATATAACCACAGGTAAAAATATGCAGTTTAACTTTAAGTTGAAGAAAAACATCATAGTTAACTGCTACTGCTACTTCTATGCAACTTTATCAGTGACCGTCCTGAATGATACTAGTACAGCTTATATTTTACGTAAGTTGGTATTGAGAGGGAGGAACAATAAAATCAACTTACTCTTAATGCACGTCCTATATTTTTACGATATAAACAATATTTCGCACCTAATTAGTGCTTTCTCGGGATTTCTGCAATAATTGTTGATAATAAATGATTTACAGTTGTCAAATTTTTGTAGTAGAATTTTATTTGGAAATTATTGTTACTTTTTCATGGACTCTGGACGTATTAAGTCTTCAGTTTAGTATTTTATTCTCTTAGTTTTGGACATTTTCAAGCAAGTAGATAATCTATTCTGATTATTTCATAAAATTATATTACAACAGAGTTATGCTTCTAAAATCGTAATTTTTCCATTTTTTTTTAAAATACGAATTATAATGAATATTTATAAATTGTTATCAGTTATCAAGTTGCCCTGTTCTATGGTACTACAAATGAGTAAAGACATTTTAGATAAATTAGAAATTGAAGGGGGAGTTAAACGGAAATTGTTTGTTATTTTTTTTAATGCTGCTACTGTTTTAATTTGGGAAAATTTGTTTTAGATTAGAATTGCATTAGAACACGTGGCCAATGGAATGAAAATACCACCGTTAGCGAGTAAAGTAGGTAAAGTTGATGCGCTACTAAGTTCAGTATTCAGCGAGAAGTTACTATAAAAACGTTGTGAAGTCCAATTTTATTTAGTTATAGAAACCCACTTCAGTCTTCTAAATGCTTTAATGGGGATACTAAGTATGCAACGAAATGTATTATCTACAGTGCGTCTGTTAATTTCAAAAGAAAACAGGCGAAAAAGGTGTATAAAATAACCAGATAATGTTTTGTGTCCTGATTACGTATTCGAACATTTGGCATTTAACATGAATGACAATCATGGATTTAGTGATAATTTTTTCTTTATTTAGTATGTATTTAATATAGTGGCAAGTCAGACAATGGTCTTGGCGAAGTGTTTCAAAACCAGAGTGATGAGTGATTTGAACTTCTTAATTTTTATTAAGGATTTCCCTATACAGAAAATTATTTAAAGATTTATATCTTTACACCTGTTAAAAGTTTTAGGTGGATCTTATACAGTACATAATTCGATTACTTGTAACGAACTCAATTTATTACTCATATTAAATTTATTTCTATTTTTCTTTCTTGGTTTGTAAGTTTAACCATGTTAATTACACATAGAGCAAAGTTTATGGTTCAATGAGTTACATTAAAAAATATGGATAAAACCAATTTTAAAAAAGGTAGGTGTTTGATACGTCTTTGTTATATTATTCACTTACATCTAATTACTGCTAGCTTAGTTATTGGCTGGCTTTTCTTATTTGTGCTTCTAATAACTTGTCCTGGGTAATGCAAATTATGCAATAACATTTATAAAATTCATCAATTACTTACTCAATTACAGAAAAGCCAAAGAGTAGTTTGTTAAAGCAGAACCTTTTCTAAAATATTTAAGCAATTCCTTTCATTTACACATAATGTGTTATATAATCTACATTATGAATTTAGTTACCAATTCTTTGTGAAACCAATGAAAGGAAGAGATTTAATGAAGAATGATTTGAAATTTAGGTAACATCTTTTACAACCACAGGATATATGTAACAGCACTTTGTTTTATCTTCCTGTCTTTATATAATTACTATATCATTAAATTTTTAAACTGATTTTGCTTGAAATTATTATTGAACATGATACATTGATTTGGTTTCAATATTACCAACCGTCTATACCTTTTAAAGGACATTGGAGCATAATAAAGCAGGAAATGAGGAACGGCTTTGCAAGCAAGTGATACGATTAAACGCCTACTGAATCATGGTCACGGATTTAATTACTTATTTTTAAAAATGAATACACGTTTGCAAACATTGTTTACATGAGCATTCATGCATATCTACAAAATCTAAATTGAGAACTGCGCCACACAAAGTTCAATATTTCGCTGACTGTTTATTACACCTATACAGGGTTCTCCACAAAATCTTCATCTAATTCGAATGGATAACTCACATAGTAAAGAGAAACTCGCACTGCAGTGGAGGTTTACGCAACTTTCATTGTTACTGAGGAATTATTTATATCCGTTTTAACGTAAAGGCTATAAGAACACTGAAACTGGCTGATTAGTATTAAAGTCAAAGAGTGAACAAAGATATAAGTACTGCGCCGGCTGAATTAGTCGTATCGTAGTCAGTTACTATGTTAATGCATTGCTGTAACTTCTGCACGTTTTTAATTTTACTTTTGTCATATTTCAGGTATTAACTGGATTTAAATAGGATGATAACATAAACTAAGCAACTCAGACAAATGACTCCAAGAAACTCTAAACAAAATATTAAACTGGTAATAATTAACTACTATAAAAGACGAAGGGAGTAAAACCTACAACAGTAAAAATAAAAAGCAACAACAATGTTAAATTTCAGTGCTAAGTTATGAAACTATAATTTATTGTGGTAACGCAAACTGCTAGAACTAAGGCATGATGAATCGGCAGAAATTCTGTAATAAAGGCCAAGGTTGCCGTATATCGATCTGATCATATACAAAGTGCCCCAAAAGTTTCTTCAAAATAAAAGGAATATAATAAAATAATGGTCAAATTTAAAAAAACGTTTATTCTTTATTAAAAAACAGAAATATATGTTTCTTAAAAATTACATCATTTAAGTGTGTTCACGTTATTTTGCTGGCATCCTTCTAAATGCGAGGAAAATTTTCAAAAACTGCTCGGTACATATTCTCCATAATAGCCGTCATTTCCTTTCGAATATATTTTTTTAATTCATTCAGAGAGTGAGGAAGGTTGCTGTATACCTTTGATTTAAGGGAGCCCTATAGGAAAAAAATCCATTGTTGTCAAGTCGGGACTACGTGCCGGCAAGTTCACCGCGTCACGGAAAATTTCACGAACAACTGGTAAGGATACCTTAGACGTGTGAGGTGTCTCTCCATCTTGTTGGAACCAAGTGTTCCGATTAAAGCCATTAAACTCTTGCAAGGCTGGCGCAACAGAGTTGTTAATCGTTTCCACATATCGCTCAGAATGTCCGGTTACTGTACGATCTCTGTCTTCAAAGCAGTAGGGACCGATAATTGCTTGCGCCCGCATTGCAGCCCAAACAGTAACTTTTGGTAAGTGAAGAGGTGTCCCATGGTTCTGTTATGGAATTGTTGAACTCTAAATGCGGCAGCTCTGCCTGCACTTCCCACCCAACGAGTGTGAACAAAATAAACTGAAAAAAGTTTTGGGGCACCCAGCAGCTATCACAAGAAGATCTTTTGTTGTTAATTCTTTTTATTGCATTAATTAATGAATATTTCTCACAATATCCTTAACATTTTTATGTGGAATTCCCAAAATATCGGTTTTATGCAAAGAATGCAATTATTTAAATACTTTTTTCTAAAAATCATTTTGTTTCATGTTATCCGTTCGGAATTCTACTATGTGTTTATGAATCACTCTGTGTTTTTCTATAATCAATGAAATAAAAGACACAATGTTATTGATGATTAATAATTCTATTGTTGGTGTGTCCCCTACTAATATGTGAAGAAAACTAAGAGAAAATAACTAAAATTTGATGCGAAAATGTATAGAATTATCTAACAAATAATTTATAAAGGGCAATAAAGAAGTGAATCTCTACTTTTACCGAAGATAGTGAAAGAATGAAGATAAATAACACAAATAGCTTTTAATAAAAACTCTAGAACAACAGAGATATTAAATTTAGACCGTTTCACCACGCTAAACGTGTGTCAGATTTTATTGGAAAAACTTGCTGCATAGATTATTGATATTTATGACGAACTGAATTTAGATAAACTACATTCAAATAAAATGCCAGAGAAACAAATATTTTTATATGCATCTGTTGTTTTTATTCTGGAACCATACTTTTATTCTGTTTATTACAAGAAAAAATACATTGTATTTACAGGTTGTTGATAGTCAGGTATCAAAACAAGTGCCATCTTGTAATTCATTCAGTTTCCATGTGTCTTTTTTAAATAAACAAATTATGAGAAAAGGTAGTAAAATAAAACAAAATATTGATTACATGACTACATAATTTTGCCAGATCTTAGTAGAAAGATACAATACTCCTTTACATATTTCGTTTACTGTAAACGGAAAGATATGCTTAACATGAGTCTAACATCCACCCATTTCATTTCGGTACGAAACACAGTGGAAAAGTGGCAATTGTAATATGGTATATCTCATCTCAGCAGTTGCTTCATCAATTCAACTACTTCACCAAGTACATAGCCATTATTCTTTTCTATTACTTTCTCAACCATTCGCCATAGAATGAGGAAAACTACTGTAGTGGCAGCCCTGATGGTTCAAATACGAAACCCGGAGACTACTCGCGACCACTTTTGATGATAGTAGTTTTATTTTCCTCTCTACCTACAGCCGCATTTAGAAGATTCTTCTTATCCTTTTCTTTTCAAATAGAATACACAATTTCTTTGCAGTATACCAAACAAGAAGAGCTTTGAAATGAAAACATTATAGATTGTTGTGTGTTACTATACACTTACTACAGCGTTACAACATCTAAGATAGTGTCTAAATTGATGTAAGGAAAGTTACTAATAGAAAAGTAGCATAGAGTTGTGTTCAGTAACGAATCTAGATTCTGTTTGGGGGTGTATAATCTTCATCAGGTGGTTTGATGCAGACTCAGAGGAAGATGCCATTTTGAATTTTTTGACCAAACATCTACTTATCAAACTGCTAGAATTACGATGTAGGATGTCATTAGGCATGGTAGGATGCCCTCTCTCAGAAGTATTCTAATCGTCTTTTTCTTTATCTTTATCAGCAGAAGCTAGACAAAGCTAGAAGCAAGATTTTGAGCCTTTTTGAAGGAGCTCTTGTCAATCTTATAATATGATACCTCAAGAAGACATTTCTGGGAAATCATGCTACGGCAGACGTCGTGGCTTCTTTGTGTTACTTATCACGTATGTTACCAAATAAGTATGACATAAATTCTATTAAATATTATAATACTAAACATCAATAGATCTTCTATTTCATCATTAGGAAACCCTTATGTTATTTACATAAATAATTTAAATCATTACTATTACCTTGTAAAACTCTATGCATAACAAAAATGAAGATATAAATGTAATAAAAAAATAACTACATAGCTTTCCTCATTGTAAGGAAAAAAGAACGCTGTGGAAAGGAAATATATATGAATCTAATGTGTTATTGATAAACTTCTACATCTTAATGAACTTTACATAAACATAATCTTGATTTTAAAGAAATGATTAATCAATTTGTACTAAAAAAAATAAATTAAAATTCCAAATCTATTTGAAATGTTAAAGCTGTATAGTTGAAAGATAGAATTCAAATATTTCCTCTTCCGAATGTATGAATTAACATATGTGAATGCGAATATATTTTTTCCTCACCAAACTCTTACTCTGGAGATTAGAAATAATTTTTATACTCTTATTCTAAGTTTCTCTGGAGTGTAGGTGCATTCGTTTGTCTTAGGGAGGGATTTAGAAGATTAACACAATGAGATACAAGCTAACATTGATTTTAATATTGAAACGAAAACCATTACAATATTTTCATCGACGTTAATTTGTTGATTTTTTTAATTAGAATATTATTTGTGACTATCGTTTCCGATTACACCCAATGTCGATATCAATGAAACTCTTTTAACTTTTAATGCTTTTATATATATGGTTTTGCATTGGCTTTTAAAATTTATGCTTGCTTGGACATGTGTATATTGTCTTATGTCGCATACATTTATGCATTTCAAGGTAAACCTCTGCGTATGGAACCGGTCTACTTCTTCCAGTGTTAAACGCATACGACTGCTATACACTTTAATCGTACAGGAAGGAGAATACACATCCATAGATACTGTTGGATACAAATATACTAAGAACCGTTAGGCAATCGTCAGCTTTTAATCGCCAACTCATAAAACTTTTTCCAATTTCTTATTAACAAAATATGTTTATGATACTGTCGCTAATATAAAAACACAGATAAAAACTAGCGTTGTAGTAGAGATGAATTAGTGAATATAGTTATATACACATTGCACACGTAACAAATACATTTATTAGCTCGTATGCATTTGTTAACTGGAGCCGCAAGTTGTATTTAGCAAGCAACACTGAGTGCAAATTGTACAAACGTACAAATATTATAAAAAATGTACTTTGACATTTGCGTGGCATTTAAAACGAATTAATTTCTATTTCGGTATACAGATGGTCAGAATGCATGTCAGTTACGAAACCTTTTATTGTAATGTTTCGCAATAAAGCTTCATATATATGTACGTATACACACATAGAATGTTAAGAACATTCAAATATGCTGTCATAAAATACAATCAATAGAATAATTTGGGAAAGACGTTTCTCGAATAGTATTGAAATGTCCCAGCATTTGCGAAATTCTTTTCTTGTTTAAAATTTTATAAAAGGTGATAAAATTATCTACAGAAAATTTCAATCCAGAATAGTACTGTTGTTCTAAATGATGACTCTTAATAGTTTTTCAAAAAATGGGAATAACTAACACAACACTGTACACATCCTGAAGAAGATAAAGCAGTGTTTTCCAGTAAGAAATATGAACATGGCATACTTAAATGGTAGACAACTAGATGCGAGAAAAGTGGCAATTTTCAACGTGCACCTCTAATATATATATATATATATACCTGGAATAGCACATTATTTGCTACGGTCAGCTTCAAAGTTTTTTCTTATGCATTGACTTGCTGAATGGCGTCCCGATTTCTGAAAGCACGCCTGCTGTTTATTTTACGGAATATAGTAGGGAGTGGTCGCATATTCTGTCGGAGATGAGTTATATTAGAAAATCTTCGTATTTGTTGGCGCAATTTTTAATTTTAGAAATCTACTTGAGTAATGGCATTTTTAGTCAGAAGGTCTCTTGCAAGAGAGCATACTGACTTGTCAGGATGAATTTGTCAGGCCACCATTCGAGTCTTTCTTTCGAACAGGATCTCGTGTTCTCTTTAGGGCTTCTAAATAACACTGCTGACTGACTGTTAATCCCTGTTGAATCAATTCTTGGTAGACCATTCCCTTGTAATTCAAGAAACACAACTATGATTTTAAACTGTCAATATGGCATGTTTCTCCAGGAGGTGGCGAACTCCGAGATTCTCATTACATGCTCTTTTGACGTTTCCGGGTCATAGTTCAAGTATCAAGTTTCATTATCTAATAACTCTCGGTAGCAGGTATGAATTTGATGAAAGACCAGTCGCAATATCAAGTCTGTTGGAACAACCTACAAGTATAAGCTTTACTTAAAACGGTCTGTAGACAATTATATCCCAGTGCAGCCATATACATCGTATACACGCTCTATCAAAAAATATATAACATGAATGTATCTAAAATTTTTGTTGCAGCAAGTAAAATTTTCTCTGTAGTACGGTATGATGCAATTGTTCTATCTTGATTTTATTTAAGTCAACATTAAAAACGCTATAGTAGTTGGTAATAGCAAAGAATAGCAACGTTGCGTACTTAATTTGCCTGGTATATATATACAAACACTTCTTTTAATAATCTTCTTCTTCTTAATTAGAACTATTCTATTACTAATTGTAAACAAAAGACAGATTTGAAAATCTTGTACTAACAATGTTCACAAAATATTTTATTCCATCGTCTTTAAATTTTCGGAAAAAATCGTACTAGAAAAATTACACAAGACAAATATACGTATTATTACGTTTATATACATGTTCATATATATCATAAGTATGTATGCAATAAGTACCTGTATACAACTGCAATTATAAACCAATTAGTTATAGACGTAAAAACATATATACCCCAAATGTTTTCTAAGAAATCATAACTTCTGTAAGCTTATCACCTCTTTAATTATTATTTGATTTTGATAAACAAAAATTCAAATGAAACGATGTTACAATACTATAAAGAGGGACTACTATTAATTTTTTCAACCCCAACGTTGACCAACATTTTCTCTTAAATACTAATGCGTACCTTATTATAAGATGTTTATACTTTCCTCTAAATCCAGTATCGTTTAACAGGTTTATTAATGTAGTAAGATGTTTAGAAGCAACAATACAAGATAAAATTATGGAGATGATGCGCTGGGCCCTATGCAACGTTGCAAATGACTTATGTCAGAGATAAGAGATATTAGGAGAGATTGGTAACTTAATAACATAAAATCACAATTGCGTTTTATGCCCTCTATCTTATGAAAGTAAATTAAAATCCGTAACGCGGTATGCCCTGTACACAATATCTAGAGGTAGAGTTATCAATATTAGATTATGAATAGCGTTAATCCATTTTTTAAATCTGTCAAAATTCATTTTTGAATGGGGAAGTCTGTGAAATGGAGGTACTTCATCTTTACAATTAGCGACACTACACTTTATGGGGGGCATTGCTATTTGAGAAATAAAATTAATTGACAATATATGTATATAACCTTAAAACGACTTACCATGTTAATTTTGTGCAATTTAAATTCTAATACAAAATAATTATTAATATAAAACTATATTAATTACTAAAACACTAACTAAATGTAAGTAAAAGCTAAACATAAATATCAGAAGAAAAATCTAAACCAAACCAAACAAGCAGCAGAAATAAAATGACTTTCAGCCTTGTTTCTCAAACATGTCTACATAAAACCAAAGAGATTTCACCAGTAGTCAACAAACAACAGCGTTGTCTACCATCAGAAAGTAAACTAGAACTTGTATCACTCCACTTATAATTTACTTCGCCACCCGCGGTTTACATGATTTAAAAGTTGGTTGTCAATTAATTGAAAATGACACCAGGAAGGTTTTCGACCCCAACTGATAACGCCCACTTTCAGGAAATTAAGGATTTGGTACATTCAAACCTACATATGACTATCGGACAACTTAGAAAAGGTTACCATCTTAATAGGATAGTGTCATGACATTTTGATCAGAAAGCGAAAAACGTATATCGCATTGCAGCAACGTTTATTCCTAGTTTAATAACCAAATAAAAAAAAGAAAATCAAGTGGATGTTTGCTGGTAACTTCATGTAAAAGGTCATAACGGGAGAAGAAAGCTTGGTTTAGCGCAATACATCTCCATGTCAGAGCAGTGAGTCTCGATCCTCTCACAGTTTTTTCATTTTAGTGGTATTTTAAAATCTTATGTCAAGGTCAAAAAGTCAACCGTAAGTATTATCGTTGGCACTGCAATCTGTGCTGAAAAGAGATCGTTTTGAGAAGATTGATGAGTTTAATTTGAATTTATGTTTATTAGTATTGTTACTAATGAATTGTACTTACTTAAGTTTTAGGTTTATATCTAGCTTATTTCTATTCATGTTGCTGTTATGTATGTATATTTCCTGTAACTGGGTGTATACCTGTTGGGAATAAACGATTCTTCTTCTTCTTATTATTATTAAAATAAATTCGTATTGGATATTTTCCAGGTTTATTTGTGAAGTGGAAACGCTGCCGGTGAAAACTTCTGAATAGGAAAGGGGAGTACTTTAAAGGACCAATAATTTGCAAGATTAGTAATAAAAGTTAAAAAAAAGTTCAGCTCTTTTCTGAATAAACCTCGTAGGTGTCTATTCCAATGTCATTCAAATTAGGAGGCGTTAATTTCTAGTTAGCTGTTGCGGCAACAGCAGGTGGTGATAAATATGCGGATCTGAAGGGTCGAAAAACGTAAGATTTAAACATATTACATAATTTAGTGATTAGGTATAATTTTTCCAGGGATTATTTAGAGAAAACCGGCTGCTAGTATGACTGTTAATAATTCTGGTAAAACTTTGAGTAACGGTTGTTTGCATATGATTTTACGACGGATACTTTCAGTTCATATACGTGATGTTATCATCATTATTCACCGAAATTAGAAAGCTACAGTAATTCCCCAAAACATTTGGCTTTTATAATCTCATTAATACAATTACACCTCAGTTAAATTACGTATTTCTGAATAGTTTCCGGTAATTGGGTACTTACTACAAAATAAATGGTACTAATTTCAAGGTTCACTAAGACAGACAAAAGAGCCTTTCAAAATTTTATAAACCATGTTATTGTCCCCATTAGACAACTAAGGGGAATTTAAAACATGTTTTTGAATTATTATATCGACATATAAAAGCTATAACACTATATACAGACGTAAAAACTACAACATTAATCTTAGTTTCATTCTACGCTTATTAGCGTATCTGGAGAAATATAGGCTCGTTTAAACAATATAAAAATATTTTATCAATTTCGCTATAATTATTGTAAAACTTCCTTGGCAATGAACTGGAAATCATTAATTTAATACAATTACCTTTTACTATTATGTAGGACAGGAATACACAGATATTGAAACATGCTTGTATTCCAACCATTGTAGTATATTGCAATTCATATTCACTGTAATTTTATTCGAGAAAAGGTCATTTGAAGATTATACACAAGCTGTAAACAGTTTTGTAAGACTTAATTACGAGTACGAGTAACTACGATTTACAATCCCCCGTGTTATACTTTGTCCTATCTTGGTAAGGATTGGAATGTTTCTATTGAATTGTATCATGTTTGAAGTAACGAATCCTTGAGAATCTTGAAAGATTCAATATTAGATTCTAGATTCTTTGAAACAGTCAATATTCAAACAAAAGTAATTCTTAAAATAGTTCAGTTGATATATGCATACTTTAGTGTAATTTCATAGAAGAGCTTTTAACTCCACGTACAATTAAAATAATGCAAACCGCAACATTTCTATGAAGTTTGGCGTTGGTGCCGAGTTACCATCCTTCATTGAATAACAACCGCATTATTCATTTCAATATATTTCAGTTACTTTCCACTGCCAATTATTTACAGTTGCCGTGCGGATGGTGCAATTTAGTTGGCAACTGATTAATTCACACTTCTTTCCTCTTTTCTTCTTATACGATTTATTAGGCAGTTGCAGATTTAACCACGTGTAGTATGGAGTAAAAAATAGTTTTGGGAAGCTAAGTTTTATGTACATACAATGTCGCCTATAGAAATGTCAAAGCGAATGTCAGAAACACGTCATTATATTGAGGGTACACTGTTATTTTAAAACAATCTATACATTCTTAAGCAATGCAAAGTTTCTACGGAAAGTTGTTGGTGTCTAATTGCTTATGCAAACGTAACTATAGTACATAATTTAATTCAAGCGTATTTTAGCGTTTATAAGAAGGAATGGATTATGCACTTTTTATTTCTTTACGTTTCTCAAAAAGTGTATATGAGAAGTATAACGAAAATTGCACTTACGCAAAAAGGTATGTTCTTCTTCGTCATATTTCAGCTTTATACCCATTTGTCCAGCAAAGAATACAACGTTTCTTCACCGCTCATTACATTACAAATATACACAGCACTCTAATGAAATGTTCCTGTCTTAAATAATACTGGATACACTAATTTTTATGGAAAACGTAAAAAGTATCATTTCTTCAACATTTTTTGAAACAAACCAATCATATCATTCGTGTCTTAAGTTTTGCATATAGAGCTGGAATAAAACAGTAGATAGTTTTTAAAGACCACGCAGTCTGTTCTTGATTTTCGACTCATGTAATGGTTTAGAGTACTTTGACGCCAATTTAGCCTAGCTATGTTCTGTTATTCGATCAACAGACGCCGTATCCTATAAGAAACTAATTTTTTATGCACAATTCTTCATACAAAATTTTTTGGATTGAGGTCTTTGAAATTTCCAACGATGCTCTCGCGATATGACACATGTCGGTCGTCATTGATGATCTTGCTGACAGCATCGATTGCCATTTTTGGTGCACCTGTTCTTGGATCGTCACTAAGACTAATCCATCCAAATTTGAATTTTCCATACCAACGACAAATTGTTGACTGATATGGTGCTTCATTGCGGAAAACAAAAACCGAGGCATTCTTGAGATACTTGTCTTCGAAAATTATTGCGCGAAAATGTTCTCGGTTTAATACAATTTTCAACTAATTTGTTAATTTTTACGGTTCGTTGTAGCTACAACACTACACGTATCACAGTGAAACTTTGGATTTAGATTAACTCAAGGTGGAGGTTATTTTTTAGTACTGCCATTTGATTAGTGGCGCTCTGCCTCAGTATGTAAAACTTAAAAGACATCCCTCGTAACACAGACATTAGAGAACCGCCACAATCTCTTAGAAGATGGAGTCGTGCTTCAATAGAACATTCTGGTTTGATCCTCTAGCTTTTAATAATTCTATGATGGAATAGGCACCTAAGTCACCAAAATTAATCTTATTGGACTTCTTTTTGTGGAAATATTTAATAACAAAATTCTTAAGTGAAATCTGTAAATGAAAATGAATTACTGAAAACAGCTGTCACCAACTGCAGAGAACATCAGCTGGCCATAAGTTATTATACCTGTGACCGTAGGCTTTGACAAGAAGTGAGGAATAAGAAACAAATTTTAAAAAATCTGTTCTCAATATGATAGTACGGAGACTACAAGCTTTGCAATGTATTTATTGTATACCTGTGGTATGTGATTATAGTGCTATATTGTACGAAGGGCAACCATTTTAAGCTGCCAATTTAAATATTGTACGTATCCATAAATGGTATTTATGAGAAAAAATCGAATATTTTTTTGAATTATTATAAACATCATTTAGAATGAGGAATCGCATTTAAAAAGTAAATTTTAAGATTAGTTAACAGTACTTTCCTTCGCCCTTCTTTCTCAATGTCTTTGAATAACCAAAACAAAATTGGCGATAGCAAGGCACAGGTGTGTGAGACGTGTAATGTTCTGAAAGGGGTTGGTCAAATTTTAAGAGTAGGTTTCGTTTTAAGGTTAAGTTAAGTTCCAACAGTTTTTTGCTCAAACAACTTCATATCTTCGGTTTTAAAATAGAAAATTAGCTGCAATGAGAGTGTTCCATGTATATTAATCGTGTTTCAAAAGAATTCAAGAAAGAGAAAACAAATACCGCGGAACAACATATATCCGTTCGGTGAGCTTCTAATATTATTTTCTTGAAATTGTATTGTTAGTAGTGATTAGCCAGTTTTAATGCTAAACTGAAAGCTTATACTAAACATACCTATCCTTAACAAGATAAGATTGTCTGCCATACACGAAAATTGAATATTCACTAGTTAATAAATATTGAGCAATTCCTTATTAACATGAGAGTGTTAAATTAATAAACGAAGGAAAAAGCATGACAACGTAATATTTTATTTGTAAACTAAAAATCAAAATTCCATCAATAGGGATGTAACACTTTGAACCTCAAAAAATTAACCCCTAAGTACTTATGAGGCCTTCTTGAGAATATATTTGTCATAAGTCTGGACGTCCTTTTTGGCGGTGTCTGATATGTAAAAGTAAGTACGAAAGTATCTTTAAATAAATACTACTACTTGATTCTTAGTTGTGCAAGTGGTACAAATTTAAAACACAAACAAGAATCGCTATGAGTCAAAGCATGTCAAAAAATTCGACTAATTATGGTAATGAACCAAGGGAAAATACCCATCGCAGAAAATTTGCATAAGGTATCAATTTAGTAGTTATCTTCGTCATCAACAATGGAAAAACCACAACAATGATTTTCTCGCAAAAACTCTAATATCATGAAAAATTATCTGTCTCCTTGCCACATAATCTGTTAACTATCGTTCTAATAATGTTACAATAATCAATTGTCATTACGTCTTAGCTTTAGTTATATCTCTTTTATTTATTTATTTATTTATTTTTTCATCTCAACTTTTTCAATTTTATGCATTATACGTGTCCCTATTGTATTTATTTTTTCAGATTGTTGATATTTTGTCTAGTTCTCGTGTTGTCGTTATTTAATGCCAAGGTGTTTTATTGGTGATAGCAATTACTGCAACGTGCGATTCTTGGGAGCAGCGATGTAACATAAAATTTTGCGTAAAACTGGGGAAGGCTTTCAGGAAAGTTTTCAACTTTTATGGAGACAATGATCTGGGTCGTTTGCAATGGTACGAATATTTGCACAATCTGAAAGTAGTTGTCAATTCATTGAAGATGACTTTCGACCAAAGACATTTAGAAAATCGCGCATCTGCAGAAGAGATTAGCACCTCAATAGGGTCGCGCCGAGGCATTTGACTGGGAAACTGAACAGAAATCAAATTGCAGCAAGGTTTGTCTCTGGTTTGAGGACCGAATAGCAAAAAGAGAATGGAATGGCCGTTTCATGGCAACTTGAATTCTTCGTAGTCAAACATGAATGCTAGAAGAAGTTTGTGCCATATTTCACTTACTGACACTTTGTTCCAAGGTGCTATAATGTTGTGCCTGTCAAAATATCAAATGACATCCAAGAGTTTATGATCGCCTTTTCTGAACTGTCGAAGATTATCAACATTTTATGAAGATTTGATACAATTGCCTCTTTTTAGTAAAATTATAATCGCCTTTGCTTTAATAACATTATTTCTTCAAGGCAGGTAAAGATTATTTTTAAATGGAAGATATGTCTTTAAAACGAATGTTTTAA
The DNA here is from genome assembly GCA_023509865.1 of Trypoxylus dichotomus. Lineage (NCBI taxonomy): Eukaryota > Metazoa > Arthropoda > Insecta > Coleoptera > Scarabaeidae > Trypoxylus > Trypoxylus dichotomus. The sequence continues at coordinate 47,043,578 of CM042074.1, forward strand.
ATGGAAGATATGTCTTTAAAACGAATGAAGTTTGTTTTTGACTCAAATAAATCAGTGCAGTAAGAAAATATATTTTATATGTATAAGAAGTATTTATTTGACTCTATTAAAAAGGATGATCTTTTTAATTCCTAGTATATCTTTTGAATAAAAGAACTTCCTTATTGTTGTGTAGAAACAGAGACTATTAATGGATCAACGCTCCACTTATGTTGTCTATAGAAAAACAAATTAACATATCATCACATTCCTGGAACTGGAGAAGCGACAAGCTTTTTAGTTTTTTCAACTTATTTATGAGGTTTCAAAGTATAGTTGAAATCCTGTATAACATCTACTAATATCATGAATGTATATAATTATAATAATTTTCATCGCAGTTGTCTGATAGTAGTAAGTGAGAGTAACTGCTGTTTACCTTAAATTGAAACTTAAGTGGAAGATTGCTTCCAAATCTTTCACCATTATGTAATTAAATACCGATTTATTAAGTATAGATTTTACCATAAGTAAATAAATATAGTAAATGAACTTAAATAAATCAATATTCAGTCAATGACCTGAATATGTTTCTAATTAACACGCAATAAATCCATAAGGCGAAAAGAAGATCGGTTATGATTTTTTCTTTAGCGGTGGTTTCTTAAATTTTATTGCGATGGTATGACACATAATTTTAAATTATTAGCGATTTCATTGTTTTCTAGTTAAAGTATTTTACTTGTAGTTTCTAAACATTCCAGGCGAAACAGTTTACACTTTTGATGAAAATTATATGAAGCCGTATTTTGAGCTCGATTTCCGTATTACCGCATAAATAAAGTTACATTGCGTAAAAAGTAAGACAATTAGCTCACCTGTGTGTAGACTAGTGGAACGCAGACGGTGTCGTAACCGATAAGTGCACCTAACCTTCTCCTAATGTCCGAAAGCTCTGTTAGTAAGGTTTGTACTATATGGTCACTAGTTATAAGCGACTCCTTTCGCGCTCTATTTATTATGTTAGTCGCCCATACTAAGGGCATCCAATATTTTGACATTGGCGTCTTTCCATCCATGAGTTCAAAGATTTTTCTTTCACTTTCCAACATGAGACCTAGAAAAAAGAGAACGAAATCTTAATTTATCTATGGGTATTCTACTGAAAATAGGAAAACAAAAATGTGCTACATACTGTACCTCAAGCGTTATTCTACAGAAAAAGATAAAAATGGTGGTGCCACTAAAATTATTGCTTTAAACTTGTTGCACTCAAGCAATTTTAGTTTAAATTAATACTAAATTACTGAAGAAAAATGCACATTTTTGTTGAATCATATATGTATTTCTTAATTGCTTTGAAGAGTTGTTGTTGTTGTTGAAAATTAAAAATGGGAAAAGAAATGTACTAAATATTAATTCAAACATTTGAAGTGTTTAGCTTAAGATATATTTTTATTTTCATTCAGTAGCCAATAAATGAAAAAAAAAATCAGGGATTTTTATCTAATACTTGGTATTATGAACAAGTTAAGGGTTGTTTCTTTAGCACCAATTTCGTCTTAGTTTGTTCAATTATGCAAATTTTGGATAAAAAGTAAATATTTCTTTTAGCTATGTAAATGCATATTTAGTGAATCAATTACACGCATTTATTTGTGTTGTACTATTAATATTTATGCATATGTACACTACCGCTCATAATAGTATTGATATTTCCTATTTCACGCAAAATTTGACTCTTGCTTCAAAACTCTAAACAATTATAAGAAATATATTTAGTCACGATTTATTGCACACCTGTACGCAAAGGAAAAAGTAATAATAAACATTAGAAAACATAAAGTAAGTTATACTTCTTCCTAATCGAAAAATCCACCCCTTGATTTAATAACTATTCACACAATTCGTGGCATTCTTTCTACCAATTTCCTCAGTGTATCTTGAGGAATATGGTTCCAATCTCTCTGCAAGACCGTCCAAAGATTGGTTTTGTACGTTGGACATTCTTTTCTAATTCGTCTGTTCAGTTCATTCCATAGAAGCTGTATCGAATTAAGATCCGGCCTCTGGGAAGGCCAAATCATTACTTTTAATACTCTTTCATTCTCTATATTAGCGAGATAGTTCTCATGTGTGCTTCGGAATCGTAATCCAAATGGTAGAGTATTTTCTTCTAATATCTCTCGATAATTCTCCTTTCTCATTATTCAATCAATTTCCACAAGGTCTCCTGTTCCACTTAATGGAAAACAACCCCATACGGGAATTGAAGCACCAACTTTCGTTATTACTGGCGTCATGCACCCAGAAGGCATTTCTCGTTTTTTAAGTGTTTGATAAACGTTCTGGGGTATTGACCAAGCACTTTATATTTGGGCTCATCAGTACGTTTCCACGTTGTTCCATTGTCCGGCATTTGTGAGTGTTAACCCACTGGAGACGTTTTTGTTTATTCCCACGACATAGCAAAGACTTTCGTGTAGCAATACGGCCGTGGAGGTTTGCTTCTTTTAAAAGGCGTTTCGCTATGCCAACGGATATCTTCCTGTTTCCAGTCCGATACATTTTCACTGTAATTTCAAAAACAGTTACTGTACTAATTGATTATGGATTTTTTTACATTAAGTCGCCCGGAAATATTCCGTACAGAATATCCTTCTTGATGCAGCGTTAATATTGCTAATCGCCTTTGAATACTATGCGGTTTTCCGCGGGGCATTCTTGTATAAGAATTAAATTATTTACTCGCACAAAGGAATAACAATATCGAGCTGCACGTAATGGTATCGAATTATAAACTAAACTCACTATTAATCTAATTCATGTATACTTTACGGTGTAAATACCATCTCTGCAGGAGCTTTTCAACAATTCTCAGAATTCGGGTTTCATTTATAGTGTCATAAAATTCCTATCCCTATATTAAAATATCTATACTTAGTATTGATAGTACTGTACATAATTATTTCACTATGAAATGTAATATTCAAGTTTCTTATTTATCAACGTGGTTCTTTAAGTGGTAAATTGTATACATGCTTATAGAATTATTACATGAATAGAAGCACTTCTTTTTAAAATATTTTGTTAAAATTGAAAGTGTCCATTCTATGATGCGCGGTAGTGTATATAAAAGCTTAATAATAATTTTAGAATATGGCGGACGGAGAAATTGTTATAAACACTTGTGGTAGTGACAAATGAGGTCGCCGAGCTGTTCTTGGTATGCATTATTATATCGCTTTTTAGTTTAAGTATCAATAATGTAATAAAATGGCATTGACTTTTTTAATTTAGTTTATCTAGTATATTAATACGTGTAAGTTGGAAATACATTCTACTTGACGATACCGAAATTGCAACTATATTTTTTATTCATTTATATAATCTATATATGTACACGCATAATTCTGTATATTATATGGTGCGTAGTTTTAACCTAGTTATCGTTTTATGGATTTTTTACGTACTTGCGCGCTAAATTATGGCTTGTATAAAACTATCGTCTTAAATAATTTATATGTAATATAGCAGTGAACAGTCAATAGTTGTATTCAAAGCAGTAGAAATATTGCCCGCAAATTAAACGAAAAATTTTGTAACTATTTACTCTGGGTACACGATATCCTTTGTCATAACGTAACCTACATACTACCACCAATACTGGCTCAAAACAACAGCTAAATTGATATGGAATGTGTATATCAATTTAATATAATCAAATATACGTGTGCATTTGGATTAATATATTTTATTAGTTGGTTTAATTCACTAAGCATTAACTGCTACCAATGCCAAGAGATTGGTTTAATAATTGCTTGGTTTTAAATTTAATCCAATTACAGAATAGGATTAATATAAAGCCATAACTAACAGAACATAATAGTTTTACAAAACAGAAATAAATGAAGAGTATAAACAATAATATGATTCTTGTATTTTCCCAACATTTTAAATTCCCGAAAAAATATCAGTCAAGGTGGGATTTAAAAATAAACTTAAAGCGTAAGCATAAATATCAAAAACTTGAGCTGTAGTTATTGTTAAAATGTGAACAAATTCTATGAAAAGGTGAAGTGAATATGAAGTTTGTCCGTGCAAAACAGCAGAAAAAGTATTAATTTGACCAGGTAAGTACAGACAAAGTATAGACTGTTTGTAAGCGGTATTACATCAACATATCATTATTTAGTGGGCTATACACATATTTCATATCGTTGTTCATGAAATTGAAATTCAAAGGGATGAATACAGTAATGTAATTGAAACCTTGTCGTGGATATACGTTCTGTTGTTTGATGCATGTACATTGTAGAATTCAAATACATAAATAACATATTGTGGAATGAAAAGAATAACTAGAGAACGAGTTTTTAAACTACTACTTTGTTAATAGGTTTTTATTCATCGTTCTATTTTTAGGATCGCGTTGTCCAATAATATTACAATCGCTATTTATTCTAGGAAAGTTTGTCAACAATTAATCTTAAACGTAATAATAGGTATGGAGAAATAATGTACAACAACGATAATTAATGTTATTTAGAGATGAAATCATAAATGTACAGAGAGTACTACCAAGCACTAAACATTTTAAGGCGTAAATAAACTGCACAAATTAAATTCAATATAGCCTGAAAACTTATAGTATGTTTATCCGTGCTACCGAAATTTGAAATTACTAGAAATATTAGTCATAAAAAATATAAAGAAGGAGGACTGAAGGGACTGAGGACTTGAAAATGCATAAAAGTAAAGAAAAGCAAATCCTTTCTGCTTGTAAACTTTATTTTGTAAATAAGCTTCGATTATGTGTTTAGGAGGTGGTGTTAATGTGTTCTTCGATTTATTTTCACCTATACAATATGCCAAAAAGAGGGAGACAAATTTTTGAACAGACCCATGTAACAGTTCTTCCTTATTGGTTGAAAGCAAGGCGAAATCACACCGTACAACATTCCCTTTTTGCTGTAACTTGTCAAGGATTTTGATATCCTTAACATTGTTTATGTCACCTTTGGGTTTGCGTTTCGGCAGTTTTGTTCATAATTGTTATATTACCTTACTATTTTACCGTATAGAGTATAGTTTTTTCAGAGCTTTGTTTTGAAAATTAATAGATTATCTAAGTAATATGCAAGTACAAGGAACTTTAGTTGTGCTGAAATTACAAGTCTATAGCTGTTGTTCTTCCAAAGAAACGAGAGAAAGCAAATCACTCGAGTAACGCTGAAACGCAAACAATTTTGAATGCTTACAAAAAAAATATAACGAATACACTCAACACGAGAAAAGGTGACATGATAAAGCAGACTTTCCAACTACCTGGTAACTTTAGTGAGTGCAACATATCAACGCTTTATAGGATATTGTGATTGCAAGGATTTCAAAACCGACAATATATCGGGCTATCAGCAAATATATAAAAACAGGAAAAACTTTAGAGCCAAAAAAGATAATTGGTAGACTATATGTACTGGAATCTTTTGATGAGGCTGTCAAAATTGCTGTTCGCCTAATAGTTTACGATATGTTTCGTCAAAATGTATTGCCAAAATTAGATAAAGTCTTAGCTCAAATAAACAATAGTAATAAACTGCAAGTCGCTCAACATTATATCGCTTAATGAAGCAACTCAAATTTAAGTAAGAATATTTTTAGTATATTTATATAATTAAATATAATCCTGCTATATGTTGCAGAAATCTTAAACGTGGCAGGAACAGTGTTCTTACTGAGATAGATGATATCGTAAGATGGAGACGACAATATCTGGAAGGTATATCATTTTATAGATCTTAGAATAGACCAATTTACTATTTAGATGAAAGCTGGTTGTATGAGGACCATACAATGCAGAAGGTATGGATTGACACAAATGTTTTAAGTTGCAGACAGGCCTTTGTAGAAGGACTTACCACAGGATTAAAACATCCATCCGGTAAGAGACGTTGGCTTATATTACATATTGGCAGTATAGATTACTACAGGGAAATGAATTCCATAGTTTTCGAGGAGTGGTCTACTAAAATATTACACCATTTACCAGAGAATGCTATCGTAGTGGTGAATAATGCACCATATCATAGCCACAAAGATGGAAAGACACCAACAACAATGTAGAGAAAAGCAGACATACAAAATTGGTTAAAGCAGAATAGTTGAATTTGGTAAACATGGTCAAAAGTAAATACAGTTCATTGTAATTGATGACATTCCAAAAGTGAAGGAACACACACTGCTGGCGAATATAGAGCAAGACGTAATTCATCCAATTGACATTATAAAAAGATGTAGAATTAAATTGAGAGACTGAGTACTGAAAGTAAATGGAGAAAAGGAACGCTCATTCCTCAACCGTCTCGTAAGTACGTAGGGTTACTACATAATCTTAACCACGTCCTAAACAGTTCAAGAGCCTAATTGATCTGTTGGTTGAACAATTCCACGCAGTTAAAACATTTATTGGATGTTGCTACGGCAGAAGATCCTACGATGCACGGAAAAACTACTGTTCTATAGCAACGAATAAATACATCTGATGCAAGTCCTATTTGCCAAGTTCCCAGAGCATTGCCATTAGCAAAGTGGAAGAAGGTAGAACAAATTATCCAGAATATATAATGGGACAGTGTAATCGAAGCATGAAAGATCCATGGACTTCTCCAGTCGTACTCATACAGAAAAAGGACAGTACCACTAGATTGTATCATTTACTCGATAACGTATCCAAGGAAAATAGTTATCCATTACTATGAATTGATGACACGTTGGATACCTTCGGTGGAATTAAAAATGTGTTTGATACGGCTATTGGCAAGTAAAATTGGACCTCCAATATAAAAACAAAATCATAATCGGAACAGGTTGAGGCAATACTTGCCTATTATATACATAGACAACGTAATTGTGCTTGGCAAAACAGTCAATGATCATTTAAGGAACCTCGAGCAAGTAAGTACAATAGCTTAACCGCATAGCATTTGCGAAAGAGTGTCAGTCGATCCAGAGAAAATAAATGCAGTTAAGAATTAGCCTGTTCCAAACGATAAAAAGTGAGAAGGTTCCTAGGACTCTGCGCCTGGCCTTAATGGCAGATTCATCCCGGACAGAGATGCCAATAATGTAGGCAAGTATACATTATGGTAATCTTGCCGACAGTTTACTCCTAATCACACGGCGCTTCTTCTGGGCAGCATCTTCTAATGCTACAGCGTATACCTTAGTGACTAGTTAAGATGCAACTGCTGTAAGTCATAATAAGTGGATATTTTTCGCATGTTAAGTACTATTTTGTTGCAATTACAATAATTCTAGTACTATGAACCATAGTAGGATACACACAGAACAAAGTACAAATGTAATATTAGCTACAAGTAACACTCACATTTAACACTATCAGTAGATTTAACAAACAAATAATATACACTATTAGTACAGAGAGAACGCTTTCAAATGATATAAAAGAAGATAATTTATGGAATGATATTAAAGTATTGCTGAATGATCGATGAATTTTTAATATATGCAAATATTTCTACCGTTACAATAAATAAAACGTGTCAGAAGAAAACATACCAAATTGTTTGCATTTCTAACAATATACGTATTTATTTAATCAAAAAAATATACATGTCGTAGTTGATGGTATTGATTGGTAAATATCCTCAGCGCTTACATATTTTCTGAATGAAATCATGCGAATATTCTGTATGCTTATTAACATTTATATGATAATCAAATCAATACGGTTCTTCTTGTAGTCCCGTCCTTATCGCTGTTATGAATAAGGTATTATATATGGAAATGGTAACTAATTATTGTTCCATTGCAGTATGAAAGTGTATGACATGAATTGAAATATTTTCTGCTTGTTGCTATAACGCTATTAATCACCCAATACCAAGGAGTATGCAATAGTAGATGATATAATTCATACAAATGTGAAGGCAACTGACGGAACCTTTCCGTGATCTTTATTCTAAATAACGTATTTGTAGGGGACGGCAGAGCAAGGTGAAAAATAACGCATATATGTAAAAGAAGAGTGAAATCTTTATTAAGTAAAACTACCATGGTTTTAAGTAATCATTTCTTTGATAATAACCGACCAAACAAGAACTAACAATACTAAACATTCCCCTTAGCAATAAACTTCAGTTGCATTAATTCATTACTTATTTGATTATATTGGAATAAGGATCATATATAGATCGGTTCTGTTTTTTTATATATTGTGCCTTCTTCTTGTCGAAATATATACATATTTTACCCAATCTTCATACAAAGAGTTGAACTAGAGCTCTTTACAATTACGATAGAAGACATATTTATAATGCGTTAAGTTCTTTTTTCTTGTTTATTAGGTGTATTGCATTTAAATGCAATAATAACAGTCTTTTTTGTCTTCTATTTGAAAATAAATAGCTTAAAATCTTACCCTCGTTAGCCTGCTCTGGCATTAACCTATAAACCAGTACTATATAAAAAAATAAATTAATTCTCAGACTTATTATTATTATTTCCCTAGGCCGTAAAAGTTATAAATGAAATGTAGTCAAATAACAAGCGTCCAAATGAATTTTACATCAAAGTAACCTTTGAAATTATAATTATGTCTTAGCTTGCTACTGAAACTCCAAATACGAATTTTGTTTGGTATAAACTACCATATGATCGATTAAATTTATCTTCTAGAAAGCGATGATTTTTTTTGTTTTTAAACTTAAGTTGGTAGAATAACTTTAAAAACGTGTAAATTGACTTATTCTGTGGCGTTAGTGACATCACTTAAGTATAGGTAGTACAGTTTATATTACACCGTTGATAAGCAGTTGTGAAATAAGGTATTGACGTTTTGACAAAAAAACTACACACAAACGTTGCAGTTGGAAAAACAAAAAGTTTAATTACAATAAAGGATAGTTACATTAAATGTTCAAGGTGAGCTTCTTTATTTTCTACACATAACGCTACTCTTCGTTTTATGTCATTCAACATTATGTGGGGTAATTTTTCTCGCAGACATTTCGGATAGCTCCAGTAAGTTCGTCAATTGTATGAGGTCGATTTGTGAATATTCTTCTTTGTGGGTGTGGATATATGAAATCCATAATTGTCAATTCGGGAGAACGCGGTAGAAAGTCTACTTACTATCCCATTATCAAAGAATTCATGCAATAATTCCATCGTTTCCTTTGTCGTATGGGGTGTTGCATTATTTTGCTGGAAATATCCCTCGCGGAGTTCGTCGTCTTGTAATTTATTTAATAATGATTATAATAAATTGTTACGGTATCGTTCCGCATTTATGGTATCATTAAAGAATATTGGACCAATAAGCCGTCTACGAAAAACAGCAAGCCAAACCAAACAGATTTTCACTAGACCAGATGTACCCCTATGATTTTGTAGAATTTTCTAGTACATTACGATCTTAATATTAAAAACATAAAATTATTAAAGGAAATAAACAGAAAAGGGCCCCTTTAGTTCCATGTACATCAGAAAAGTAAACTCCACTATTGCTATCGTTTTACTAAAATTACTACACGTTAGGGTTTTAAAGAAAACAATATTAAAATGCAATGCATGCTAACCTCGCACGCACGATGTAAATAGTTCATTCTACACAACCCATTATTTACTTGGAAGCATATTGTGAGATGAAATAAACCTACGCAGGGGTAAAAGGGGCGCGCGCGCATCATCTATACACATTAGGATTAGATACATAGACGTTAAGATGTTAAGACGTATGTATAGTTAGGTTAGGTATCACTTGTTCTGGTTTTTTTTATCCGTTTCGTTATCAATAATAGTAAAGTAAAAGTAGAAGTGTATGTGTTTCTATTCTACCCAACAATATGTTATATTCTTAATGATCGGAACTACGGAGACGACGATATGATAAAGCATAAAACCATTACTTTATATCAAGTATAAATGTGGTGTTGTCTAACTAGCAGGCATATAAATGTAGCATATATTGGATGTATTGACACTTTGGAAACGATTACGGCTTGGTAAATAACATAGTCAAAATTAACTTGTCTAAATTTTCCTTCAATTCAAAATCAAAAATAAACCATTTCTAGAAAAGATAAAGTTGTCAATGAAACTACAGTTTGTCTTCAAACATTGGAAAACACTTTTAGAAGTCGTTATATATTTTCGTAAGATTCTACTACCAAATTCTGGGGTTTAGCGAAGATTCCCGATTTCCAAAAGAGCAATGCGCTTGTTAAAATTACTAGTAACATTCATCCATTGTTAGCTAGCGAGGAATTAAGCAAGGTATTTGTTTATCGTAACCTCTTTAATTATTTTTTTAAAAGGTCTTATTTGAGTTTGTTAGCAAAAAAGTAGTAATCATTATTTAGGGTATGATATGTTGATGATGTTCCTGTTACCCGTTGTTGCAAATGCATCTGTTGGGCGATTCTGATAGAAGTTTTGGATATCGTCTCACCTATTATAGACATAGCACGCAAGATATAAATAAGTACAAACAAATACAATAGAAAATCTCTAATTACTGCCTTTTATCATTGCTCATTTTAATTCCTCGATTATAAAATTTTATACGCATCAGCTCTTGTACTAAAGGTACCAAGTATAATTTGATTATAAACGGCTTCCTTAATAAGTTGACTGCACAAATTTAGCCCAGGAAGTCGTTTCCACACGCGATGCGAGATATCGTATTGTTATGGATATTTGAAGAACAATTAGTTACGTCTAAAATATTATTCATTCTAAGTTCCACGTAGATAGCTAATTATACAGGATCTAGCAATTTAGTCGATTCATTGTATCATGAAATCATGCACAAAAGACAAAGAAAATTTCTAGATATATTTTCCTGGTTAATAATGACTTGAAAATACTACATAAACATCTATGGAATTGGTACACACACCTAAAATTATTTTTAGAAAAATTTTCTTAACTAAATGAAGGCCACTCAGATATCTCCAATGAGCACAGCAATTTTACTTTAGGTGTGTTTCTTCCGGTGTAATGTATCCACAGGAAAGTTACTATTAAGTTTGTTTTTCATTCAAAGGTACTTTGTAGACGTACTCACAGGTTAGCTAAAATTAGTTTTTCATTCATAAAATTTTCGTCATTAATTATAATAAAGGTAAAAATGTAGCAAATGAGTTCATACGTCATAGCTAATTTTAAAAGTAAATCTACCCTTAGCTTGATAGGAATTTCGACATTTAGTTCATTTTCAGTACGAGTAACCCCTCCACTGATGGAACGAGATGATAATTGAAAAGTGTAGCGTAAATGGAAAGTACACTTGTTAACTAAACAGAAGCTGTAGACTCGAATCCTATCGGAACTATGAAATTTTTAATTTCAGAAACTAATTAAATTAAAGGAATATTGTTAATTCGATGTAATTTCATTATAAGGAGTAGCACAACTAGAATCTCATATCTGAACTTCTTTACCATTAATTAAAGAAAGTCAAATATTGTGAGGCTATTTATCGTTTAAAGTGAACGAAAGTTGCATTATTAATTCAATTGATTATACACTTGGCATTAATAATAAATATAGTGTCTGCCCAGATATTACGATATATTTGCAGCCTTTACTATACCAAGGTATTTAAAAATGATTCTTTCATACGGTGTCCGTTGCATAAATGTAAAATGCACTTATCTAGCGAACAGGAGCTGCAGGTTCGAATCCAACCGGAACCATATTTATAATTTCAGGGACTAATAAAGCCAGCGGAAATCGCATTATTACTTCGACTTTATATACTGTTTTACACTCATGGCTTTAATGGGGAGCTACTTCTAATCATTTTACTGCGTCGCTTAGTTTATAGTCTTGTTGTGGACAACAACGATGCACTTGTTTGTTCGACAAATCGCGATACAGATGTCTAAACGTTTAAACAAATGTTGTGCCCACTGCCAACTAAACTTGAAACAAATATCAACACAAAACTTCTCATACACGTCACAATTATAAAAGCAAGCACTGGCTTCTATGAAAGTAAAAAAAGGAAGAACTTTAAAACTCGTTAAGCCTGTATAAAAACTTACATAACTTAGTGCAACTCAGCATCTTTACAATGTAGAAATGTTATTCATATGTTCAATAAATACATTTGATATAGCCTATACGATAAGCATGTTAAAATTCACCGTGTGGGTAAAATTACTCATATAAAATGAATGAATGAATTTATTGAATGGATTCTGTCACTTAAATTTATATTCAATGTTCTAAAACTTCCAATTCTAACAAACTGAAACTGTTAATATTAATTTAATGAAATGATAATATGTCATTGCTAACATTGGTTTCGATCGGAGAATGCGGACGTGGACCGAATACCGAAACAATAGAAACCAGCATATGGTGTATCTAAAAAATCTATTAGAATAATCGATGAAATTATTCAGTGATTGAAAGTTATCTTGGAATGTGTTAATTTAAAATAGATTTGTAGGAAACGACTAGCTAATTAGAAGTCAGATTATATATTAAGTCAAAAAGGCAACATGGTAAAGCAATAGAATCTATTATTAGAAACATTTTCCAATTTAAGAAACAAATAAATAATAATTTCCTAGTGTTGATCTCTTTTCATCGCATTCGCACTATCGTTATGCATAAAATATTGACATCGATTGTAGTTGCTCTTTAGAGTAGTCTAAAAAATCACATACTCGAGAAACAACATCTCTGAATACACTATAACATGTGCAAGCAACATATGACACAAGTTACAGTTAATTAGTTAATATGATCTATAGTATTTAATATAAAATGGCTTATAGATTTTCATCTATCACTATTATAATATTTTATTAAAGAATAGGCGATATTAAATCCTTAATTAATAGTAACTAATGATAACAAACAATTAGTTAAGGCAGTTTCGGTACATTTTTTTATTCGTGTTAATATTACCTTCTAAACATTCGAGGCATTAGCCTGCCGAAATTGTCAGGTCACTATGGAATAAATTTATGTTTGGCAAACTTGTAAAACCTGACATTGACTTCAATGATGTTTTTGAATAGTCATATGGTTATACAAGAACTAATTACAATGCTTAACATTAAATAAAAGCTTTCTTATTACATTAATTGTTAGAATCTCTATGGTTCCCAATTCTATTTAATAAATGACTCTTACTTTAGTGTCCTAATCAAAGGAAAAATGCTATTTAATGAAAAACAAATGAAAGAGGTTTCTATTTAAAAAGGTATAAGCACAAAGAGTAAACACCATTTCCTATGTTTCTCGACATATTTCAGCAGGTTTTGAAGATAACTGGAATATTTTGTTCCAAACTCACTAACTTTATTGAATTAAATTTTATAGCATATTCTTAATGACAAGTGAGATTTCCATCCTATCCTCTGAATTTACAACAGTCACTACATAAAAATATGAGGTTCGATGTCTCGTCGATCATCGATATCACTAGTAATATCCGAAATTATACTTTTGTTCTACACACTGTTAATATCCAAATGTATGACAAAATGTATAACATGAATATAGTTATTTATATGCAAATTTTTTACCTAGCTGCTATTAAAAAATCGTTTTGAAACTGAAGTTCTTGGTACATAACCCAATATAAATGAGAAACTATCAGTATTAAATATGTGTTACTACAGCATCGATGTGACATTCAAGATAAGATAACTTGGTTAGTTCAAACATCATTCGGTAAAGTCATACGCAGTTTATTGCTAATGAGCATGTTCTGTCATATATCGAACTTGGTAAACATGATAAATTCAAGCTCACGTATGATAATACTCTCATATCTGTAGCCGAACAATGCATTTGTACTTAGATGTAATCGGAATGACGACATTGGTTTAGATGGTAATAAGCCTCGACTGGAATCCAGTAAAGCATCTCTAGAACATTCCCTAAAGATATTTCGAAGATCGAAATCCATTCCCTCATTCAATTGCGACATTATGAATTTGCAGCTCAAAAGGATAAAATCATATTCTACAAGAAAGCTTTACGTATCTTGTACAAAGTACGGCCAGTAGTATCCAAGCTTTACTTAGAGCAAGAGGAGCGAAGTATCCCTTGCTACTATTACTGCTGCTACACATATGTAGTTACCAAGAGTGTCACGTTTGCACTCTCGATTCTATTAAATACTCGTGTTCAGAGGTTCGTTCTAAACGAAGATTAATCATTAAGATAGCTGAAATACTCAAGATAACATTTCTGATATTTTGTATAAGAGAAAGTTAGAAAAGGTAGACCTGATTAAATATGCAATGCTTGTCCATAAACATATTCTTTATATGTATTTTGGTGTTATTTTGATCTAAATTGAAAAATTGTCAAGTAAACTGAACTTCTTCACAAATATATCTTTCCAAGAGTAAAAAGTTTTCTGGTTGCGGAAAAGTTTTTTGGTAAAATATGCGATAAAATACTTGTTCATTCTGCTTCGATAGCTTTTTACTCACAATCAGTCAACATGGTCTGCCTAAATGTTGGGTAGGTACATCAATTTTATTTGCTAGGAACAGATTTGGCGAAAACATCGCACGACTGATTAACAAGTAAGGCTGCAAAACGGCTCTGTAGTTTCAGAGCTGCGTGCATCTTCGTTACTATCAATATTAAAAGAATGAATGTAATTACTTAATATTTTAGTTGATTGTGTTCTTGATGCAGGTTTTGTTAATGTAGAGTCTACATCAACAACACAATCAAAGTAGAATGGTAAGTAATTACATTGATTATTTTTAATGTTGACCGAGCCACATGCATATCCAAAAGCACCCATTTCTGCAGCCTTATTTACAAGTCGAACAACGCCTAACTTAATTTTTAAAACTAGATTAAATTCTGTTTGGACTCTATTTGGCAGTTTTGATACAAGCCAAGTATTGTGCATAAGAAAAACTGATACTAGACATAGTTAACAATATTAACGTGACCGCGTTACAATAATAATATAATGCCAACTTCTCTTTAGAAAAATATGCCTCACAACTCTTTCACTTCTTTTTGGCGTAATATATTTCCAAATAACAAAATATATCCGCAATATTGGTCATATTGGACTTAAGGTAGTCAACCACCACTAGTATCAACTAACGTTCAGAGAGTTCAACGATAGCATATTAACCTAGTGACAGTAAATGCATATAAAATCCTAAACGCAGATTAGTTGTTTCATGCCAATTATTTGTTTATTTAATTTTTAATATACATATTTTGTGAAATATTTAATTATATTTAGTGAAGTAAATTATGTGGAAATTTGGGGAAGGTAGTTTCTTCAAAGAGGAGTGACGTGAAGTCGCCTCAAGGAACAGCATATACAAAAATTAATATTAAATTTGGAGTTTTCGTTATTTTATTTTTTCTAAATTTGCAGAATATATTATTCTGTTGCATATACATAAGTGAGCAAAATTAAAATTTAATTTTCTCTGCAGTAATAATAATACTTAATCTTCTAATGCCATTGTTCTAAAAAAAGTGTATAGTACATGCAGGAAATGTGAATGGAATACCATTGGCGCTTTGACATGTCTGGTATTTATGCATTTTTATATTCAACACGGACGCTTCTTGTAATTCGTGTTGACTTATGTTCGTACAATACGTGACGTGTCGGTCGCATGAATGACGGAGGAAGTTAACAAACCGATTGTTGAAAATCAGTACAGTATATTACTGCATTGTTCAGAACTCTATTTGTATGTTTCGTATTGTGCCTATGTATACGTTATATACCATTCTTGTATAATACTATTGCAAAACACTAGAATATATGCGCAATATACCTCGTAATCCAATTGATTTCTATAATATCGTCAAATATAAGGCACAGTTATTGTTGCCAAAGATACTGAGACCAAATACCAACATACATTCTTTGTCACTGCTGTAATATTTCTTAAATTTAAGTCTTTCGATACTGATACAATTTTTAATTGGATAAAACAGCATTTCTTATTGCGCATTAATTTTTGTCTTTTAATAAATTTCATTTTGAAAACAAAAAACGGGGTTATTCATAGCGACCACTTATTATACATATATCTCTGACATGAAAATGTAGCTTTGAAATTTTGGTAGGCAATATCGGCTCCTAAAAATTTCTAAAAGTATCTTTATTTTATAGTGCTCCACCTATTAAGCTGGAAACACACATAATCTTTCTTATTTTAAGTAGAATATCCTATACAAGCAGTCCTAGATAGTACCATTAGCTTAAAACAGACGAAATATGCATCACAAGCAGTGGAAGATACATGGGCTACTAAAAATCAATTATCTAAATTTCGCCATGTAACGCATTTCGCGTAAAAGATATCGAAAAAATAATGAAGGCACATTTTACGTAGAATTCAAATGTAAAACTGAATTTATGAGAAAAGTAGGTACATTTTTGTTGTTTTACAACGTAACTTATTTTTTGAAAAGGTAACTAAAACAATAATAAAATTTGTCGCTAAGACAAATTATACGTCCACTATTATTGGTACATAACTCTTCTTGATATAGAATTAATAACTTTTTATAAAATACGTCCAATTATGTGGGGAAATTCCTTTAAAATACAAGCTTGCGGTTCCTCCATATTCTTGAATTGTATTTTATACGTCTTTTGTTTTCTGTAACCCTAAAGGAAGGAATCCATTTGGAATAAGTCTGGGGGCCGTGCTTAACTTCGATTACTAATCTTCCGATTATCAAGTCTATGATTAGGTGGTTTGGAAAACGTAAATGGTTTGTGTTGATGCCTCATTTTATTGGAACCATATGTCCGTGATCAAATTGGACGGAATATCGACCAGAAGAAGTTTTACATTGTTCTGAAATAAATTCAAATAATACTTGTCCGTTATATTGGTATTGGACAATAGCTCCAAGTATTCGTCTGCCACTAATGTCACACAGCACGTCTAATGTAATGAGCCTCATGAGGAGTGTGGAGGTACTTTGTCGCCTAATAGTGAAGTTCATTTTTATTAAATAACCCACTGTCAATATATCGGATTTCATTTGACCACAGGATATTAAACGGAAACATGACGTTTAATTATTACCAATAATCTCTACATCTTTTAGTTGGGAGTCTTTGATTGATATGGGCTTTCTATAGGTAATATAGGAGTTCCCTTAACAATCTATGTGCTTTATATTTAAATATTTTGGCGATTTTGCTGTTGTATATTATTTATTTTATGGAAACCTCTCGATTTCCACGTATACAATACTTTTCTTTTAGAATTACTAAAGACACACACCGTATGGTTTCAAATTAACTTCTAATTTAGAAAAAACAAGATTCATATGGTTGCCATGAGTCTATGTACAATTCGAAATAGGTATTAAGTGTATTTCTTCGATTATTGTGAGCCAATTGGATGACATTGAAACATATGTATATTCCTCTTCATTCTTCATAACGTAATAAAGAGTGTAAACAATATAATAGTAACACTCAAAATAATACTGCTAATACAGCTCATGGTACTGGCGGATATGGCTAACACCCGCACATGTTCGGCGTAGTTTCGAAGGTCTTTCTTTACCTCCAATTGAAATTACTTCTCCACTTATATCACCATTCTAAACGAACAGGCAGGTGCATTTCTGAGCGTTATGAAGTGCCAAGACTACACACCTGCCTGTCGTCCAGAACACGGCTTTGTTTTTCCCGTGAATAATCCCAATAGTACCATGAGTAGCTCTATTAGCAGCATTATTTTGGGTATTGCTTTCTAGACAACTTTTTCGCTATGTTTTTAATATAATAATAAACCGTTACAAAACAATAAATGCGGCGGCTTAAAACCGAACTAAATTGCGCACTATTACACAAATATAGACGTATATATAACATGCTTGCAAAAAAATTTAGCAGATACGACCATTTACTTACTGTTTCATTAGTTCTTTAATTGCAGCCTCTGTGCATAGCACCTTCCTAAGAACACAACGAAGATGTACGAATGTTACTATAATAGTGTTACTTTCAACACTATAGCCGTATAAAATATGAATGTTTGATCACGAGACACTAGGCTCACCTTAAACATCAATATCTTTTATTCAATGTCAGTAAGTAATAAATTTTTGTTGATATTTCTTAGTTCTAAGGTCATGAATGAACGTTAAAATGCTATATAGACTGTTTCAACGATTTCGCTGAAACATGAATGCGTTCAACTAAAAACATCTTTCTGTAAAAAGAAACTTCTATTTTTAACCACTTTTATATATTTTATCCCAAAATAAAGGTAAATATTTACTTTATTTCCTACACTAAAATTACTTGTCCTCAATTTGTTCAGAAAAATCAATCAAATTAGTCTTTTTCCAATAAGAACCAACAGGATAAAGGTAGACTTATTTATTTAAGCTACTGAATCTGCAACTCATAATTTACATTATATATTTATCAAAAGCATACACAGAATTACAAGAAGCGAAATAACGAAAGTATTGTGAACAAACAATTTAAATAAATATTTTATGTCCCAGAATACCCAACACCATTTGCACCGGAATACCTAACTGCATTTGCACCGGTATATTCCAA
Organism: Trypoxylus dichotomus; assembly: GCA_023509865.1. NCBI lineage: Eukaryota > Metazoa > Arthropoda > Insecta > Coleoptera > Scarabaeidae > Trypoxylus > Trypoxylus dichotomus. Next base: position 47,062,146 of record CM042074.1, read on the forward strand.
TCTACTTATTAGACGCGTCTTGCCGGTAGGACCAAGCAGGTAAAGATTTTACCGCATTGCTTTTCTCAGTTAGAGGGTCGTCTGTACTACCCGGCTTGAACAAGGAAGATTTAGAAAGTTTTAATGCAATTTTTGTTCCTGTTTGGATTTTATTGTGGTAATAAGTGCAAGCGAATAATGTGTGTTCGAAACACTTCGTAGTAACAGAGTGGTAAACTAATTTCTTTAGTGTTACTTTCTCTTATTTTTTAAACTTTCGTTACTTGTTCAAACTTCACCAGAAGATAGTGTATATGCTGAAAGCCAAAGCATAACTGATGAAGAGTTGTTATCAAATGATATCCCTATTCAGTAATACTGACTGAAACAAAATTCAAGGGAATAAAACACTTTTTTTATGGAAGAATGCTTCCACGAGATATTCTATATTTACGTTTGAATAACGTGGTTTATCAGCGTTTTGTTTGTTGTATGTTTGTTTTACAAATTGCACTTACGCAAATACTTGTTTAATAAATAATTACTAATTAGTTAATAGTATGTTTAACTTCGAAGGAACTGTTTCCTTTCCTATCAATTATTGAAGACCACAAGTGTCTGAGTCGAAAAACCACATGCTTTTGAAGCTTGGTTAAGAATTGCTGGTATAGAGTATACAACTTTGCTATTACTGTAATAAAAACTGACTTATATCCTATACCACTTTGGCTTCCAACAACGCGTATGAAAGCCATCATATTATCTCTAATAATTCGTAAAGTACCAATAAAATATTTGTAATCGGAAATGTAGCATGTAAAACATTTTGGAAAGTAAGTTTATTATTTTAATCTAATTAATGTAAACAAAATAACACATAGACATGCGTTCGTTGGTTGTTAGGTAAGTTTTGTTTAACAAATAGATTAACAAATCCAATTGATTTTTATTGAAAAAAGTGAACAAGTTATGTTTCTTTTTAATAACCCAGGCTTTCTTTATTCAGCAATATGATACAAACTTCCGTATTAAGTTCATTCTTGTCCACCCTATATATAAATAATATTGTCCAAGTTCCCTTGATATACATATGTCTTCACATGCAGATGATATTTCAATTCTTGTTGATAATATCAATATAACCTAAACGAAAATAAAATTCCCTTAGTATGGAAAGATACTAAATTAATAGTACTTCATACCCGTATAAGTTGTAATCAAATCAAATATCTCGGCATAACTGTAGAAAACACATCGAAGATCTAGTAAGAAAAATATCCGCAAAAGTGTACATGTTCACTGCTTGCGCTTACAAGTATGATAGACACTTATGCCCCTGTATTGTACTGAAATTCATTTAAATGAACCGTTTAAACAATGTAATATATAGATTGTTGTGTGATTCTAGCTTAAATAAGAGTACCATGAAATTTGAACATATTTTTATAAAATTGACCTTTATCAATAATAATACCGGCCAAAATTTTAAAACAATGTTTTGATATTTTGCAGAGATATACGTAACAGGTGATTGTTATCCTGTACATGCATTTGTAGCATTAATGTTTAGCCCAAATTAATTGAAAAAGTTCTTCAACGCACAAAGGTTCCCTTGAGCATACTTCTCACATATGTAGACCTTATCTATTTAAGACTATTTTTCCACGTGGTCCAAATTTAATTTTAAAAAATAATTTCGCAATTGCAAGCGTAAAAAATATTTTTATATATGACGATATACTACATCAAAAAACGAAGGTGCGATATTTATGATTATGTTATAGTAAAAAAATATAGGAATAGCATTGCTTAACATTCGTAAATGGCGTGTTTAAGCATTGACACATATATGCACAGATATATGCACCACAAGTTTTTAAGATTAATTTATAACCTTTCCTAGTTAAATTTAAAACCATTTAAAGGAATTTGTGGTAATTTATATTAGACTATACTTTTCATATATTCTATAGATTGAAAGATATATTACATTCACGCTACATGTTGGAACGCAATGTTTAATATTATATACATACCTGCAGAATAAAATTCTCTTTGTGTGCTCGTTTATACTAGAGAAGTTAAATACAAAACAAGAGCATAGGTAGAGAAATCTACTCTTTCACTTAGATTTAATTTTCTCGATGCAATAAGAAAAATTGTATAACACGCCGGTTGACCTTAAAATTCGTATTAACGTAAATAGAACAACATAGCAGTTGCCAGGTGGTTTATTGTAACATTACCTCACTCTGTGTGTAGGTTTATTTAAGGAACTGACTGGCTAAATGCGATTTGTATATAGGTATATATGTATGTACATGTGGTGCATTGTTTTTCAATATGGAACAAAATGGTTTAAAATTTGTTGATTACAGTTGGCTATTTATCGATTACCGTAACTTTTTTTCCAATGAAGTACATATATATGAAATATTCTATTCGAATGTAATAAATAAAATATCGTTTATTTTATTACATAGTGCATTTGCTATAAAATTTAAGATTCTTCCGGGGGCGTTATTGTTTTGTTTATAAACTATGCGTACATGTATCATGGATATTGTGCCCATTAATTTTTCTTATAACTAACTTTTCTAAACATCATTTTTGTCTCTTTTTCTGTCTATTCCTGTTTCTTCGTCTCTTTCTTCCTTTTTTCTTTCTCTTTCCCTTCCTCTTTCTCTTCCTTTCCCCCTTTCTTTTCCTTTTCCTCTTTCTCTTCCTCCCTCTCTTCCTCTTATTCCCTCTCTCTCTCTTCCGCTTTCTCTTCCTTTTCCTTTTCTTCTTTCTATTTCTCTTCCTCTTTCTCTTTCTCTTTGCGTTCCTCTTTTCCTTCCTTTTTCTCTTCCTCTTTTTCTTCCCCCTCTATCTTCCTCTTTCCCTTCCTCTTCCTCTTTCTCTTCCTATCTCTTCCTCCTTCCCTTCCTCCCTCTCATCCTCTTAGTCCTTCCCTTCCTTTTCCTCTTAGTCCTTCCCTTCCTTTTCCTCTTTCTCTTCCCCTTCCTCCTCCTCTTTCTCTTCCCCTTTCTCTTCCCCTTTCTCTTTCTCTTTGCGTTCCTCTTTTCCTTCCTTTTTCTCTTCCTCTTTCTTCCCCCTCTATCTTCCTCTTTCCCTTCCTCTTCCTCTTTCTCTTCCTATCTCTTCCTCCTTCCCTTCCTCCCTCTCATCCTCTTAGTCCTTCCCTTCCTTTTCCTCTTTCTCTTCCCCTTCCTCCTCCTCTTTCTCTTTTTCTTTCTCTTTCTCTTTCTCTTTCTCTTTCTCTTTCTCTTTCTCTTTCTCTTTCTCTTTCTCTTCCTTTTCTCCTTTCTCTTCCCCTTTCTCCTTCTCTTCCTCTTTCTCTTTCTCTTCCACCTTTCCTTCCTCTTTCTTGAAAATGTACCATTTACCAAAGATCCCTAAACCAGATAGAAGTCTGGGATCCATTATCTTCAACATAAATAGTCCAACTTACTTGCTTTGCAGATGGTTGTGCGATAAATTTGAACAGCTTAGCAGTACAAATATCTGATTTAGCCGTCAAAAATTTATACGCGTTAATTGAGAAAATTAAGAACTTATTGACAGCGAGATTTCGTTTGATGTAAGTTCACTGTTTCCCAGCGTCCCAGTCGATGTAACTTTGGAAAAATTAGAAAGATTAGAGATAAGATTGTTTGTTTAATTTCTTTGGCTATACTTTGCACGAAACAAAACTTTTTCCAAGTTAATAAGACTTTTTACCAACAAACTGAAGGAACCGCAATGGGTAACAGCGTTTTCATGACAAAGCTTCTTATGTGTAATTAACAATACTTTGGCTTATTTCCCACGGCTTTAGATTGGATACGTTGACGACATTTTTTGCATCTTTGACACAAGCAAATCCTCAGTAACCGAATTTTTAGAATATCTAAATTCAAAATCTCCATCTATTAAATTTACCCATGAAACGGAAACTAGTGACAGGATTCCCTCCCTAGATATGTTATAAGAAATAGAAATAAGCTAGAAATAGACATGTATAGAAACTTACTAATAACTAACTAATAAATTGCTATCACTCATAGAAGCATAAACTTTCGATAATTAACTTTTTGGTTCAACGTTTGCTTAATTTCTCTTTAACTAAAGACCGGTATCTAAATGAGCTCAATTAAATATTAAAAATGAAAATTTTAACGGATTCTCCGAAGATGTAGTCTATACTACTATTAGGAAGCATAAAAACGGAATAAGAATTAGACATATAATAATAATAATCCATGCCATCGCATCTCGTAATAGCTTTCGCCAGTGAAATGGGGCAACGGCCGGCCATGAGTTATTATACCTGCGCGCCTGTGGTGCGTCTTAAGATAATCGATCTTAGCATTCGCCATATGAATGAGGAAAACAACAGAAAACCTCAACCCTGAGGAACAGCACCGGAATTCGAACCTGGGACTCCGAAAATGACGTTAAGCGCGCAAGGCACTGAGCCATCAGCTCCCACACTAGTAGTAATAATAAGAAGTATCTAAAGTTACCATTTTATCCGTGTTACACGAAAGATATTCAAAAATTGTAAAATTAATTACAAAATTGATTTTCGGCTAACAATAACCTCAAGCACTTTGTAGGAAACCCTAAAGACCAAGCAGATAACATGGAAAATCAGGAATTTACTAAGTATCATGTAAAGATTGTGATCAAGTATACATTGGCCAGACAAAAAGATCTATTAAAATTAGATACAAACAGTATTTAGGTCATCTTAAATTCAGAAAGTTTGAGAAATCTAGCGGCGCCCTACATATGCTAGAAAGAAGTTATAATGTTGATAGTATAAAGCTAATTCGAAATATAAACAAATATTTATTTAAATTATTATGAAGGCACGGAAATTTACAAAACAAATATATTTTGATCAATACAGATTGAGGCCCTCTAAATTCCAGTCTTTACTCTCTATTAAATCATGCATGACTATATGCAGCCGACCGTAACTTTAATAGGGTATAAATAGTGTAGTTTTAGTGTGCAAACAATTTGTTGTACTATGCTACGCTATGAAAACGTATATTTTACAAATTTGGGAAGAATCATAAAAATGATACATGCAAAGTAGAATAGAGTTTGAAGAAAGTAATAAAACCAACGTTTTTCCAAGAGAGAAACTTTAAAAATAGATAGGATTAAAAGGTAATAGGCTGATATAGAATAATTATATTCATTTTCGATTAACAATATAACAATATAAGAGTTCAATATGATAACTCGATTTTAGTTTTGTTTCCATCCATTTGCAATGACAACTGCAAAAAGGAGCGTTTTTAACAAATAAAAAAAACAAAAAACTATCGATTGACGTCGAGAACATAAATACTTAATATTTTCTTAGAACTGCTTTGACGTGTTGCCATTAATCATTTAATTTCTTTTTTAATATACCCGTGGTCGTGATGAAGTCAATACAAATTTGGTGTAATTAAAAAGAAATAAAGGCACACAGTTCTGATTTTTTATTAATGATGTAGAAAAAAAGGTAACATATTGCATAGCACAGTAGAAAACGTAAAATGCATACAAATTTATTACAATCATTCCAATTATGTATTGCTATTTTTAAAGTTATTATTTCTACAAACAGCTTTTGTACGTGTGTCCACCTAGAGAAAGTAAAACAAATACATATTACAAACTACTAAACATAGTTGAAGTAACAAACGTGCCTGCTTTAAGAATCAGCTCAAATTAAAGATCACGTTCATATTTATAACGTATACGCATTAACGTGTTACAAGAATGTGTTAAAAACTCGAACAATGTAATGTTCCGACACAAAAAACGTGGTGCAACGATTATATCATTTCCCATTTTGTGCTATTCAAATTCGAGTAAAAAAACGTCCAATCGATTAAGTAAATGAAAGATAGCTCTTTTCTATACTGTCAGTTTGTATGTGTTGGTACCCACTTATGGAAAATAGACGCCTAGACGATTACAAATCCCTAACACCATTCATGTGGGAAGTGAATGATAACCCCTAATGTTTATTTTTTCATTTTTGTTAAGCCACGGAAGATAATGAAATAAAGCAAAAACGAAAGTTTTTTTTTGGTTCATGCTTATACAATGGGCGGGGCTTTTAACCCCGAAGAGCAACTCGGCCAGTACCTCGCCCATTGCCCACCCATGTGACTTTAGTTCACTCGACCGGGCTGTACCTGAGCAAGAAAGTCCGTAATACGCTCGAGTGGTAATTTTCCTAACTTGGGTTCGTCAAGCTGAGCATCCCCAAGGTAAATCTGTCTTTCCCTACAGACTGCCGGGCAGTCAACAAGAAGGTGCACAGGAATTTCATCTGCTCACCCACACTTTCTACATGAAGGAGAGTCTACTAGACCCATGCGATGCATGTGTTTGTTCAGTGTACAGTGTCCAGTTAAGATCGCTCTGAGTGCTCTCAGTTTGGTCCTACCCATAAGAACTGTTTTATGCAGTTTTGTCTCACCTGGATAAATCCCGAGAAATTTACAGTGTCTCAAAAGTAGGACCTGTGATTGGCGGTGAGCTCGAATTTAACATTGGTTTTAATACTGGCATAGGTACTCTCACACGTCGGTTCAGGATCTGAGAATGGTTGTCCACTGACATCTCTTGTTAGCAAGTCAGCTGTTTCGTTCCCTTTGATCCCCGTGTGAAAGGCACCCACTTCAGCGTAACGTTGCAATGTTCCGCCAGTTGCTGCAGCGTCCTATGGCACCCCAACACCACTTCGGAGTCAAACCTGTCCAGCTTGAAGTGCTCTAAGGGCGACTTGGCTGTCCGTTACGATTTCCACCACTTCCAAGTCGTGTGCGTAGTCCAAAGAGTTCTCCGCACATGTCTGGATGGCAGTTACCTCTGCTTGAAAGATGGAAGGGGAAACCGCTAGACTGATGGCCTCGCCATCTGGTTCTCCCTCTTTCCAAAGTCCAATACCTGTGCCCTTCGAGGTTTTCGAGGCGGTCGCAAACCAGCGGGAGATGCCCCATCTCGAAACGAAAGGTTACCAAGTTATAATATCGATTATTTTTCACTGTTTGAAATTAGTTTTTTAGGGATTGTCTCCTTATATTTCTTTTATGAGCGGTTGTTAAGGATTTAGCATTGTTTATTTATGTTTGCGAGAATTTTATTTTTGTCAAAAATCTTATTTTATGCATTCTTCGCAAATTGATATATTTTATATTTCTTTTTAGTTTCTACTACTTCATATTAGTAGTGCTACCATTTTACTTTCATTTTCGCTTTGGTGCATGGTATGTATGATTTTATTTTATAGCATGTACGAGGTAGGCGCCATAAATTCTCGGTCTGACAGGTTTATACAAGCTCAAGCGTGTTCAAACTCCGTCACGGCATGCATGCACATACGAGGGGTCTACGCTAAAAATATGACGGTTCGAAGAGCAGTAGTTTTAAGTACCGAGGCAACCAACATGATTAGCGCATGAAAATGCCTGAACAAATAAAAATTGGGTACCGCACGGTTATCACATTTTTAACAAAAGAAGGGCATACGCCTAGATACATAAAACAACGTTTAGACGGTGTTTACGGTGATTTATCTCCTTCGTATTCCATTGTAAAAAAGTGGACAAAACATTTCCGTTTGGGGCAAGAATCCCTGGAACAATGAACAACACCTAAAGAGTCACGACGGAAGTTCTAAACAGCTCAACGGAATAAGATTTCCACATTTATTACCAGGAATGGAAAAGTCGCTGGAGATCCATGTGCGTTCCATGGTAGCGTACTTTGAAGCGGGCAATAATAAACTGTATAGCCAATATAGGACTACGTTTCACAATTTAGATCTGATTGAAAAGGTTATTAAAGACTGGCTTTATGTATTGTGTATTAGAAGACATAGACTAAATAAAAAATTAAGTAGTGGCAATGTAAGCCCCAAAAAGTTAAATCTCTTGTAAAAAACGCAGCTTCAATTGATAACTTTACTTAATTATCCAAAACTAACTTTGACAGCACTATATAAGTAAATCTGTTAATTGCAAATACAATTTAATGAAAGAATATGTGATATAAAACTTTTTGCCCACGGAAAAATAATACTAAAACAACAACATGGTACGAAGTCCATGCAAAACAAATTACGTAGAAACGTTTGTGGTTGGCGGCAAATAAACTAACTCTATATGCAAAAGTAAAAATAAACTTAAACGCTACTCGTTGATTATTACTTTTTACGTATGTAGTTATATTTCATCACCATAACAAACGTAACACTACAACTACACAATGTAAGTTATTAGTAAGTATTTATGAGCTGTGAAAGCTATATTGTAAGAAAATTGGAAAATTTCCAAAACTCGTAGTCTTACATAAGGATAACTAGACATGCTAATGGCACAAAAAAATGCACACTAGGCGCCACTACCTCATTTATTTCTTCATGTACGTACGCAAAGAAGATAAAAAATACTACACGGTTGGCATTTTCTATTCGATTTAATCTGAGTAAATCGAGTGAATGCTAAAGATATAAAAAAGCATACTTTCTGAGAACTGTAGGATATTTAACTATGTATTAATATTGAACGCTCAATATTAAAATGATTTGAATAGAATATCATATTAATAGAAAAAAATATCCTGCTGACTGTATTGAGATTTTAGCATCTTTTAAATATCGTAAAATTTGAGTAGAACATATCAATACATCAGTCGGATAGTTTCACACTAATCATTTAGGAGGCCCCCTTTTTACTACTATTCGCTGAATAGAAAAGAAATTTAGCTTTGTATTCGATACAACGGTACTATTTATAATTACGTATGAAAAACGTCCTCCCTCAAATCTCAAACGGTTTAATAGAGAGCTAGCAATGTTTGTATATCAATAACCATTCTTCTTCTCAATCAAGTTGAGAAGAAGGATGGTTTCAACATAGGTGGTTGAGTAATATTTCATTTGAAAAGTGTTTCTTGGTACAGTACAAAATTAAAATTTCAGAAAGTTCTATCTGTTCAAATAACAGTAACAATTATTTTATTTAAACAATTTTTGATGGTAGCAGGTGAGTTACCAAAATAACAACGTTATGCCTGTTACTTCAAAAGCTGAATTACTTTTTGTTATATTTTCTATGTTAGTTTGCTGTTTGTGGTTTTAACGAGTATGCAGTTGCATTATAAAAATATTACGAAATTGTTTGTAATAGTATTCAACTCTCAAATTAGTAGAGCAAACAGTATATTACAATAGAATATTAAGAAAAAATAATTACATACTTCGACTACTAATTATAAATACACTTCCAAAGTTTACTGAAGCATCATCTGCATGTACTTTTCTTGTTAAATGTACCTTAATTAAATATTAATATAAACTCATCAGATTTACTTTGATTAATTTAATTAAATACATAAGTACCTCGTTTTTGGGTAGATACAGCTTTTTTTCTAAAAATAAATAGCGTATGATTTAATTTAATCAAGATAGTTTCACGTTAGGCAAATCTCACCTTATGAATGTGTAATACCAAAGAATGAACCAAATTACTAATAAGCACAAATTAAAATTTTTAACCCACCTGAATCTACTACATGTTGCCACGTTGGAAACCTCTTCTTCACTCTTAGCGATACCCTTTGCAATGTAATTACATATGCTAATACTGCGTATCTTACAATATTTCTTCTCATCAGTCTTTGTCTTTCATCCTGAAATTAGAGAACATTGTCAATACTTAATTTTCTAGAAATTTGGCGAATACGTCTTAATAAATGGTGTTACTAAAGATTGGTTTCTAATCAAATCGTTCTGAAAATTTACTTAACATTATACTGGGAGTCCACGAAATAAAATCAAAAAGTATGAAAAATGGAAAGATTTATTAGACTTAAATCCAAATAATTTTGATATTTATAAAATATTCGTGGCGCCACTACACTTTCAGAAGTGCACGTTACAACTGTAGCCTGTGGTGTAAAAAGTAGCGTTAGCGATTTATATTTATGGTGAAACAGGTGGAAATGTTCTTCGAACTTGTCGTATATATAGGCAGCGTTTTCTAAAATGTCGAGGCCCATCTTACACGTGCAGAATGGATGTTGTGTTTAGATTAAGAGAAACAGTCTTACATGGTGAAGAACTACTGGACTTTATTTAATGAAATCCAGGTGTAAATACACGAGACGCAGCAAGAGAGCTAGGTGTGTCTCGTAGTGCGGTACACAGCATATTAAAACGTAATTTATTACACCCTTATAAATATTCAGCGTGTACAAGAATTGACTGAAAATGATCGTCCCCTGTGTATTATATTCTACACCTTTGCGCTAAAGTATTCACCGATAAATGCTGTCTCACGAGAAATGGTATTATGAATTATCACAATCCACATCGTTGGGCTGATGCGAAACCGCATATGGCAAGACAACATCAGTTTTAGTATCGGTTTTCGGTGAATGTATAAGGAGGTATTTTAGGAAATACGATTCTAGGACATCATGTACTTCCAGAGCGCCTAAATGGAGCAACTTACTTGTAATTTTTGCAAAAGGTTTTCAGGACTATGTGAACGATGTACCGCTTGGCATACGAAGGCAAATGTGATTTATGCACGATGGGGCACTCCCCCCTATTCCACGAGCAGTACACGACTTTTTAAATGGCACGTATCCCAGATGGATTGGATATGGAACTCTTAGCATGTCGTTTGAAAGGTAGACACTATTATCTTGTAGTTTTTATACCATCGACAGCTGTGTTATTGCAAAGTATGCAGTTTTCGTGTATGTATGTGAGTTTGGTTGGATGGATATGTTATGTGTATACATTCTGCATCCATAGGCGGCTCATTTTTATAATAATTTCCTAGCGTTTTCTATTTCTGACGTCGTAATTGACTCAACATTTTTTCGATTTATGTTCTATATAATTATATCTTATATATTTTTTTATTATTTATTATTATATATTTTCCGTACTTTTTTATTTTATTTCAAAGCTATCCTATATAGTATGACCCAGGTTATCTAAGTCGTAGCTATCCGAATCCCTGGTTAACTGAGCCTATCGAAGTTGCGGATTGTCGAAGTACAAGCAATAGAACTTCGCATTGTACGAGCTTAGAAACATCAGTTATAACACGAGTTTTTGAAATAGATGACCAAATCGTGGCTAGTTGCAAAGAAAGAACAAATATGAAGTGGAAATTAATTAACGGTTTCTCAACTGTTTCGTAATGATGATAGGGCGGAACAAAGCTTTTTCGTTTTTGTGAAGAAAATTTAATTCAACGTCGTAAACAGCACAAAGATAACTAAAATTCAAGATATAAACCATTCTGATCGATACTTCTCTATCTTTGTATCGTAAGACTTTCGATTCCACACATGAACTACTCGGCTAGTTTACTAGCGAAGAACTCACACCGTCCTTTTCCTACCTCCACAACATTAGCAAAACCCACCGGGAGAGTATGTCATTGACTTAAAAATGTGGTAATCGGATGGCGCTAAGTTCGGGCTGTACACCGGATATGGTAGCAACTTCACCCCATCAAATTCGACCAGTTTTTAGAAAGTTTGGGCAGCATGTGACATAGCATTATCTTGATGGAACAACACGCCATTTCTGTTGACTAATCACTTAAAACTGCATACATCCTTATTTAATTGGTCGAGGAGTATAGTATTCTATCTCATACTATTAATTCAAAGTAGATCACCTCCAAAGCTTTTGAGCATGACCATAGGTTTTGTAAATTGTCCACGGATTAACTACTGGTTTGACTTGTTTGGATTATGACGCTAATCCGCTTTTTGTTACACGTTACGAATGGAGGTCCTGTGAATTGTCAGTGAGTTAATTACGACGTCGCTGTGCCTATTTAGTACTTAATTTATGAGACACTTCTCTCTGCATCCTTTATTTATCTTCTCCAATTTATAAAAATAACGACCTATGTTCACCGCAAAGGACCAAACTCCTGCCACAACTCTTGGGTACTGTAAGCCGGAGACACCTTAATTATTCGGCAGGAAAATGCTTTTTTAACTATTATAGATTTTTTTATATCAGTTTTGCGTAATTTGAGTTGAGGTAATATCTTCACGGGGATCAACAGCTGTTCCTCCTAATTTCCAGTAATGACGCAAGATTGTTAAAATCTCTTTATTTGTTTTGTAAGAGTATTCTTTCAATACTTCGTTCAATATTTAAAAATAGCATCTTAAATCAATGATGTTTGGTATATAACAAAACATCAAAAATGCCTTTCTAGTTTAGCAATCCATCTGCTCGGAAGAAGGGTTGGGAAAGTTTATCCGCTTGTTTCGCTGTGTTTGAGCCGGCACACGAGTGTGTTCTTCTTGTGGCACTAGATAGCACTATGAATGCTCACTCGAACTGTAAGTTTTATATACGGTGATAGTAGCCGAGAGGAAACTACAAATATATTGAGCAAGAAATCGCTCGAAACCACGGTAATGACGCCGGGTTGGGTGAAATATGTCCATGTGTTAACGTCTTTTGTCTCCTTATATTGTCTTTCCCACGAATGATTCCACCAATACCATGAGTAGTTGCATTTAGCAGCATTATTATGTTAGGTATGTGTTTGGGTGTAGGTTTTGATCTCGGTATTATTGTTGCTCTAATTTGCTATTAGTTTTAATGATAAAGAAATATAACGACTTCCAGAATATCTTTACCAATAACTAAACTCGAATTACAAACACTTGCAGGTAATTGGGATTACAACGAAAATGACTTGATTCCTGATGAAACTAATGACTGTAACAATGATTATCTCGATTAAGATAGTGAACACCTATCTGAGTCAGACCAAGATGCCACTGAAGACAGTATTAAGGAGGATTGTAAAGACAAACAGATATCATCAGGTAACTATTTTTACTTCAAAGACAAAAACATAAGGTGCAGAAAAACAATAGAATTAGAAAATATGACATAGTTTCTTGCATAGCATTTGTAAGACAAAATGAAAGAACTGCTTCCACTCCTCTTAAAATATTTTTTTTATCCTTTCATGAAGAAGTTTTGCATTTGCTTGTAAAATATACAAGTATGTATATTGCGAGCATACGCATTTACACGGTGCTTATTTTTAGTGGTGTATTAAAGTTATCCTATTTAAATTTTGGGGAGTTCTGATCAAAAGATGGTACAGAATATGAAATGTTTTCCTTAAAACTGTTCTGTTGATAACACTCAGATTTGACGGTCATATAACTCAAGAAGAAGGGAAACATAGAAACTCGCCGCCGTTAGAGACCATATTTATCTCCCAAACTCCTTACAGAAGCTAATTTCGTGTTAGCCATATATACCTGGACCTTCTCCGGGTAGGTGCCCAAAAGGCCCAAAGACCAGTAAGCGGAAACATTCAGTTAGACGTACTATGTGTCACTTTTATGTGCACTGTCAATATTATGCGCAGACTACGTTGATAGCGTCTGACTTTTCTTGTACCATTTGTAGCAAATTAAATATTTCTATAATTCTTTCTTCTATATAGCTATGCTGCAATTATTTTTAATGTTATGTGGTCTTTCAGTTGAAAAACATGACAACTAAACCTCCTATCTCATGTAAATACCTCCAAACTCTACAAGAGTCATATTTACCCCACGCGATTACTTACGTGATTTTCTATCATGCGACTAATTTGGGGTTAAGGCTCTAGTAGTTACGGAGAGCTACACTGCCATAAGTTTGGAGGAAAGGTGAAATTTCTTTCCTATAGGATGTGAGATGAAAAGTATCTCACATATGAAATTAAATCGTATAGATATACATCTGATTCATAGGGCTGGGATACGGTGTTTTTCTTGATTTATTCCTATTTAACCAATGGTTTCTTACGCGGGAAGTAACAACATTACGCATAACTATTTGTGCGCAACTGATGAAAAAGCTCATGTTTTCTAATTCTTGGAGAATATATGTTCAAACTTAGGTGCCATGGCATAGTTATATTGCAGCGTATCACATATACAGAAATAACTCGTAACCCCGTCGAGTCGCTCACTACACAAAGAAAAACTTTATGCACAAACTTGATGTTATCTTATTACTTGCTTTTAAATTTTTTAAATTGAACTATCATTTTATCACGTTAGAGAGAAGTGACCAACGTCGTTAGGTCTGTTTAAAACATATTCGCATATATATTTATTACCTGCAAAGTTCTAGTACATATTTGCTGTTTAGCTCTTCTTGAAAATTTATATAAATTATACATATATGAATATACAGTATAAATTATCTAGTGTGTTACGATGGAATTTTTAAATTCTCTACGCGTTTAAAATATTTTCTGAAACGCTTCACGAGTGAACTATTTCAGTGCTCCAGTACCGTGTTCGAGTTCGCAATATAAAATATTTTCTCTTTTCTTTTTTTTTTGTAATCGCTTCCCATTCTTGATTTCAACATTCTGAATCCTATAATAGTAACTAATTTCTTCCCAGAAAGAGGAGGAGAGATGCAAATTGAAACTTCAATAAACTATTGTGTAATAAAAATTTTATTGTTGGAATTCAATTGATGTAAAGAACAGGCAATATTAAAACAATAAAACGCTACATTGAAACTAAACTACAAAACAATTAATTTGTGTGCATACTATTATGCGTAATACATTTTTATTATATTGGTCAACGTATTTTAATTTTTGGTTTTTGTTGGTAAAAGAGGGATAACCAAGTTAGCTCTAATTTCGTTTAGACTTTTTTTTTGTTTATATACTTTAATAACTATAACAAATTCTTACATTTAAAAATTTGGTGGAATATTACATTATCTCTTACAAACAACATCCACAGCCTCCCTTTTTAACACCTAACAGTATTCTACTAGCATAATATTAGCTCTGGTATTTACCATACCCAAAATGTATTCATGCAACTGTTCACTATACACTACATCGCCCATATTTTCAGGACGAAATCCCAAGTGAGAATGGAGGCTGTGCATTTTAGGCGACATATTGCAGCCATCAACGTGGAATGCTTATCCACGCATATCGATTGCTAATATGTAAGTTTCTACTTTGTCGCTTTCCAAAAGACTAATCAAAACTAGTACCATGGACGCTCACGCCATTTTTATCCCACTGTTAATTTAATTTCAAATGTTGTATCACTTACGATTCTTCATATTTAAGGTCTAACAAAAATAATTTCTTTTATTTCTACTTTCGTTGTTTTTGTGAACTTTTCTCGAAGGTATTGGAAACCGTTACCTTCGTGATCCAATGTCTTAATAAAGTTTTTGGCGCGTTCCAGTTTTACGTGCAGAGGTAGTATTATGATCTTCCCTTTTTCCACTACATTGTTACTGTTATATCATGTAATGGTTTCTTCCTGTTACGACTGTTTCAAATGAATAAAGAGCAGCAGTATTGGATGTAATTTGATTGCATGACCAAAATATATTAACTTTAAAATCCGCGCAAACAGTCCAAGAATGGTTTTCGAATTTTATGTTTTCTAACAAAATGTCCAGATTTCCGAAGTTTCTCCACAGAAATGCCAAACCTATTGGAATGGAATGATAAAGGGTTCCACTGCATAGCAAAACTGCTTTTAGGCTTGTCTTTGACGCATCTATGAATAACACACGAACTGGGGTCATGATGTACTCCGAAAGCTTATAAACTTTTTAGTTTATAAATATCGCTGCAGTTGACTAAATTGCCACGTATACTATACAAATCAGCAAGATTGACATGTTTGCTGCGAAGGATGCTAGTTCATATTTCTTTTACTAAAAGATTCCGTTGCTATAGTTGTGATTCAGAACTAGTAGTATTATCATATGGATAATGTTTGTAGATTAGAACCTTGCTCTTTGTTGAGTAAATGGAACACACCACATCTGCCAAAACTGCCGCTGCTGTTTAGTTTGATCAATTACTTTCGATGAGTAAAAACTTTGTTGGCCAGTGTTGTTACGTTGCCCAAATTAGGTGATTTATTTGATACTGTCCGTATTATGTGCGCAGCTTCTGTTATCTTTTCTTTTTTTACTTTTAATCTAACAGTTTTTGTCTAAATAACGCACATCAGCGATATAACTTAGCAAATGTGCATATAATGTGCAATTAAATCTCCTTACAAATACAAAGCCAACGTAAAGATAAGAACACACACATAAATCGAATTGCAATTGCGCATGCTCCGAAGAGGCAGTACGCAAGGCAATTGTCCCAGAAAAGAACAAAACAGTGTAGCGCCTGCGTAAAGTAGTTCTATTGAGGTAAACTTTACTTTCTTACTACGATTTGACCTATGTTTGATTGATTACAGATTTGTACGTATGTATTGACCGATGCATATTCTGTACGTAAGTGCAGATATCATTTCTTTGGCAGTACTACACTATAATCCAAATGCGTTAATGCGCTGAACAAAATGATTTTACGTCCTTTTTAGTTGATTGTAAAGGTCGTTTTTAACATAATAAGGTAAAAGTTCCGTATAAGGGACATCGAGTTAAGAATTTTAATAGATTCTAACAAGCTCACGCTTTGCCGTGTTTAAAACGGCCTTTCTTTTTTTTAGGAGTTTAGTTTAAGGTACCTAAAAATCGATTTAGGTTAGGTTTAGTGGTATATGAGTCATAGTTTACGAAATTTAAGTTGGTACTTATTGTGTTTGGCCTAAATGTTGACAAAACGAATAGTAAACACTGATGAGCGGTAAAATTTCGTTTGAATGTTGGCGAATAATTTGTTGTATAATATTTACTATCCCATATTTTTTATTTTTGTATATAATATAGCTAAACTAATAACTAGTACTGTTTTGAAACTGTATTACATTATTGTGAAGTTCTCATAGTCTTTTTTCTATGGTTCTGATTATAGAAAACAATTAACAGGGAAAAAAGACAGAAATAAGAATAAATAAATAATAAGTTTCTAGCGAATATTATTTATTATAACATGCGAAATACAATAAATTAATGAACTAGTTTGGTTTTGAACGCAATTAACTAATTATTACTATAAAAACTATACCGAACTGGCAGTAAATTATAAAATGCACTCTAATATTAACATGATTTTGCTACATGCATCAAGTAAGCCCGTCCGTCAACATGAAACATATAAAAGTAATATGGTATAAGTCTACACTGTTTGTAACGACAAGGCACTAATTTGCGTGTAGGTCATGCAAAGCAACTACTACAAAGGGACAAATAAAAATAATTCTAAAGTAATAAGTAATAATCCTGGGAATAAAATACTATACTACAAAATATTTTTCAAACAATAGATTGGAAAATAATTCTGCAAAATAAACAATATGCCATAATTCTGAAACATGGTTTAAATTCCCTGAGGAAAGCATCTAGGATTTTTCAATTAAAGATGTGCAACACTTCCATGTTTAAATTATAAAAGTTTAATGCGTACTAATGTATGATTTTAGAGGAAAAAATATTACCCATTGAAAAAACCAACACACTGCCGTAATACGAAATAATAAGAAAAAAGGAAATAACTGCTGTCTAACAGCGGTTAGCAGTTCCCTGAAGTTTGGTGACAATCTAAGCCTTGGTGGGTCTCCAGCAAGACTCAATCTTCTGGGTGTGAACATCCTTAGCTGCTATATGTAATTTACTACCAGTTCAAACACTTTCTGTGTAATCTTCGAAGTAATAATTAGTTAATTCTATTCAAAACCAAACTAATTCATTTATTTATTTATTGTAACTTTCATGTATTTTGCATGCTGTAATAAATAATAACATTAACTATGTCCTTATTGTTTTTCGTCCTTTTTTACCTGTTGTTTTCTATAACGAGAACCGTAGAAAAAAGACTATAAGAACGTCACAATAATGTAATAGAGTTTCAGAGCAATAATAGTCTATTTACCTATATTGTATACAAAAATAAAAAATATGGGATAGTAAATATTATATAACAGAATATTCCCCAATACTTAAATCAAATTATATCGCTCATCTGTATTTTCTGCTATGGTACTTTTTAGTCCAAACATAATAAGTACCAACTTACATTTCGTAAACTATGCCTAATATACCTCTAAACACAATCTAGAAATAGCACTATTTAAATCGATTTTTAGGTACCTTATACTAAACTCTTAAAAAAAAGAAGGGCCATTTTAAACATAGCAAAACGTGAGCTTTCCGTTAGAATCCATTAAAATCGTCAACTCGATGCCCCTTATACGGGAACTATAGCCTATAATAGAAATATACAATGTCACAGAAGTTTTATTGCAATAATTCTTACAAGAAATGGAGATTAATAACATATATAACCTTTGGCATATTGGAAAAAAATAATCTACTTTAAACACTTTAACCTATAAGTAATCTGTAATTGGAATTCCGGCAAAATTATGCATTATCTAGCAATAGGTACAACTCCCTATAGGTGGTCTTCAGAAAGTTTATAAGAGAATACAAAGAAATGAATTAAAGATGTAACATAAAACAAAATGACTTTAGACTGTAATGGTGTTAAATTTAAATTTGGGTCACGAGATAAGGTTGTTTCAAAATGACAGTCGTAACTTCCAACTCTCAAAATGTGTTCTGCGCTGGTGTCATCGCAAAACTTTTTAATTCATGTAGTACATCACACAATTTATAATGAATTAATTCTTTTTGTACCATGTCAGCATTTTGAAAACAAATCGCCTTGAATAAAACATTGAAATCAGTTTTTGAGGTGTATCGCAAGTTAATTCTCTTGCTACACATATTCGCACGTGTACTTTCTGATTTATTCCAGTGTTTTATTACATCGTTAATGTAATATAATGCCTGCATGTTTTGACTGATATCACGAATATTTAAACCTCTTGGAGTTTATTTAGATTATCACAAACGCCTGCAGTAAACACAAGCATGTTTATAAATGCTTATAGAATCACGAATCATAAACGCTGGCTCCTGTAAGAGAAATTCTGTGCTATTCTTAACGACACAACAACAAGATCTAAACGCGATAAGTTTTGTTTAATAACAGATTGCTCACAATAAAGCGCAACTACAAAACATCTACAGAATTTAGCGAAAGGTTTGCACTTTCTGCAATTCCGCACAGTGCAAAATTAGCAAAATTCAAGCAAATATGCATATATATTAATTTACAAATTACACCTAATACCACTTTTTCAATGGTACAGTTAAGAAATTTAACTGTTGTTCTCTACTCCTAAAACGTACGACGGCAACTTCAATTACATTCATTTCGCTATATTTAAGCTATAAATAGAACGAACCAAAACAACGTTAGAATCATTAATTATTTCCTGTTCATAAATATAGTCGTATTTCTTTGTTGATCAACAATAAATATTAACTTCTGCAACTTTTCGAAAGCACAATAATAGTGAAAAACGCAACTATGAAATACGCTACGTTTGTACACATATTTTATCATCTTATTATTATGGAAAGCGATATTTTAAAATGTGTCATCCGGACGTACGATGAACACAATTTAATGTATTGCTTCCAACACCTACATGTCCTCAATGCAAAGTAATTGAAATTTAACAATAGCCTATATTGTTTTTATACTGACATTTTTAATATTGTACAAAAGGTTTTGCGTTATTACATACCACCAGCTGACATAAGAAAATCCCTACGTCAAAGCCCAGCTAATTTACATCTTTATACTTATGTTTACAAGGTAGCCTATGAGAGAAAAGGACAAAAGGCAGAAGGGACCTAGATCAGACGTCTTCACCCCAAAAGCAAACGAAAAAGAGACGAGTAGCTGAAGCTGCTGATATTTTAAGTGACACTCTGCTTACACATGACGTGTTAGCTCCAAGGATGTCCTCGAATGAAAGAAGGTGAACATACGTTATTTGGAGTACCCTGAAGTAAATCTTACAAGAGACCAAATGATGGCTGCATAAAAGGCAATATTCCTCAAAATTAGATCAGATTTCCATATGGCTTAAAGGTTCGAAGTTGAAGTCCAAGCTGTTGCAAGTCAAGCGACCGGACAAACTGCAGTTAAACATCGGGACAATCTACACACTGAAAGGGTCACCAGAGCAAGAATAACAGAAATTCTAAAGGCAAAGGGCGGAAGAAGTGCCAGGACAGCCCCGCCCGATCTCACAAACCACTAAACCTTACCAATAATAGCCAAGCTTAATATTCAGGCCAATATCCAGCACTACAAATCGGTTTTCTATTAGCTGGTGAAAGGATTCTTCGTTCCTAAAGTACACATTGTGCTTATTCAGCAACCTAGTTCGAAGAGTGGCAACAATTATATTTGACGTACTACAGCAATGCTCGCCAAGCTATTTCTTAGTTGTGTACGTCTACCCTAAATTATTTCTAGACCTAGTTGTAACGCAAGTAATGGCATTGGTGGTAGCGAGGGGGTACGCGAATGGTAATCACTATCCTGGCTTACCTTTTCGGCGATTCAGATAAGCTACTATTGGCAGAGATCAGAAACCTCCTCTGATACTGCAACCTAAGGAACAAAAGCATCATCGTGCGATGGTCATGCCCGCTACCTCGCATGAGACACATGGGTTACCAAGTACTTCCTCCTTCTATGAATCTTTATCTCAATTCGACCGGAACATAATCAACAGAGGTAAAGAACCGACTTTTGTATGTAAGGATAGGACTAAGGCACTAGATATGCCGTGATGAGAGTGCACCTTATTTCATATACAATATACTGACATGCTTCAAAGGAAACTTCACTGTCAGACCGCAGATATATAATGTTTATATGAGAGGCACAAATATCAAACCACAATAATTAAAATTCCTAGAAAGATTAATGGTTGTTCCTACTATAGACATGTTAAAGAAGAAGCAGGCGAGATCTGTAATATATTACCTTTGTAAGACCCAAAATCAGATTCAGTTTCAGTTTTTGATGTCACACATAAAGCGTATAAGACAAGCTGCTCCAACAGAAAGAAAAAATAGAAGCATAAGGTACCTTGGTGAAACAAGAAACCTCAACAACTACGAGCCAATGGGAACTACACAGATAGGCTTCGACACAATATAATTCTGAAATATGAAAATCTAAGAGGAGAAGCTGGTGCAGTACTTTAGTTCGCTTACAGAAATTCTTCGATACATGCCACAACAATGAGCTCGGATACCTTCAAAAAGCGGACGATAACTTCACCGAAAATTTTAAAGAGGTTTTAGAGTTAATATTAAATAATTACTTTCTAACCTCCACAGTACCCACAGCTAAAGACTATTATCACGAAATGGATCGCATTCGTCCATAGCTTCAGCTGGCTACCAACAGTGTGAGAGGACGTAATTGTGATAAATGTACCTAAAGGAGAAAGGTGATTACATACAGAGATTGAGAAATCCTCCAGTTTCTCCTCATTCTTATTTAAAAGAACGTATTGGATTAGTATCTAACGAATGAAGCTCTCATAAATGATCCACTTCATCCCAACCAACATGCTTATTAAAAAGCATAATCTGCTTTAACGGGTCTCCGTACTATCACTAACAAACCCGAGGAGACATTCACGGCAAAAATTGACAAATAAATCTGACTCTTGTATTTAAACAGCAGCAAGTCGGTAGACGTTACTTGCAAGCAAAGGACACAGATGCAAGAATACACTGAGAAAACCTAGTAATTATGATCCGTGGCAAGTATGATAAATTCATGTGACAGTTATGCAAACAGGTTTCGGCACTACTCATATATGATCCCAAAGTCACAAAATCCACAAAAGATATTAACCGTCCCTTTTACTGGGACAAGAAAAATCCGTTTAGCACCATATCATGAGAGTAAGACCTTGCCTTTGGCGGAGAAACTAAATATTTGCGGGGCGACTTGACAAAAAGCTAACGTGCAACTTACTGATTTGCATGAAAAAGGTATAATAACTTCATAAACAGGCCGTGGACTTTTCGATTGAAGCTGGGGTCCTAAGCTACAAATGATGCGGCATATACAACAATAATTACTCCATGATTACTTACACTTAATGAGTGTGGTGGTCAAAGACTACGTAAAAGACTATAGTAGCTCCAAAAAAATCCAGCTGTTTATATGTTATATCACAAGTGCTATTCGTACTTGCCTCATAGCAGCTTTAACACGTCGTGACAAATAGTAATTTTTTAAGTATCCATATCTTTTACGGTTAGCTTTACGAATATGAAGTAATGTGCGAAACGCTTCATTTTTATGCGTTGCTGCGTAAAATACACCTCAGCATTTGTCATCTATGTATGTATGTATGTATGTATAATATATACGATCGTTTTAAATGAATGAAATGTAATACGTACTCACCCCGCCTGGAATGCCTGCATTCAAGAACAACGCTAAAGTATCTGGCCAGGGCAATAATTTGTATTGCTCCCACCACCTCTTCACCACTAACGATACGTAGAATCCCAATACGAAGGACATAGGTATCGCTTCGGTCTTTTGATTGAAATACATTCGAATCTTTTCGAATATTCTGAAAAGAAGAAACAGAATTCAAAATTTTTGTTTTAAATATCAGATATGGAAGCAATGTAATGAGGATGTCAATATTTTCTTACATTAGTTACATGTCATTCAACAAAGATTACGTACACAAGAATGCAAAATTGTACGGCATTAAAAGTTTGTAAATTTAAATTGTTATTAAAATATTACTTTTATTACAATCGAGTTCAAAGCTGTGTAAATCACAAGTGGTGATGATCAGTGTATGTCTGTGTAACTGCCCATAACACAAGCCTAAAAAGGGTATTATCCTAAATACTATACAATTATGAATAATAATGATTGTAACCTAAACAAATGGAATATAATGTCACCTACTTAAATTTAAAATCACCTAAATCATTGTTGAATTTTCTGTCCCACGTTATTAAATGATATTTGTAGGTACTAATGCAGGATGTGTCCTCTGTACATCTGCTGCGTCATTGAGTGACGAAGAGTATTTATATATGTGACAGAATGAATAGACTAAACTTTAGATACCTCAGCATGGTGTACGGTAGCAAGATTCAGCATTTAAGGCTACTACTTCTTCAAACAAGACAATGTTTATTAACTCTGTGAGGGGAAGGTTTTTCTGCTACCGGAGTTGAATAAACTTGAAAACAGGGGCAATGTTTGGTTTCAATATGGTAGAGCAACAGTTGACACTGGTCGACACGCTATAGGGATTTTGAGGGAAATACTCCACGGACATTTGAGTTTAATGTGTGCGAATGGTTGACCCGCTCATTCGCTGGACTTGACTCTGCATGATTTTCTCTGTGAGAATACCTCAAATCAAAGATATGCACTCGCCGCTCTCGAAATATCGATCAAATAAAACATCCCTCTCGTCAAGAATCCGTTGCTATTTCTCACGAAATGAGTCGCTGAATGATGGATAACTTTCGTGGACGCCTTCTACAATGCAATAACGGTACACACTTAACCGATATAATTTTATTTTTTTTATTTAATTTTAATTTTAATTTAAATAAAAGAAGTAAATTAATTCAAGCATAGTAACATTTATGCATTATTTAGCTAGTAAGTTTATTTTCGTTTATATGACCTCCTTTGGCTTTGATAGCCGCTGCACAAACTTTAGGCATTCTTCGAAGCAATTTTTCGAGACAGTCCGCGTCAATTTGTTGTCATACGTTCTATAAATATACTCACAGGTATTGGGTGTTCTGAGGTTACTTATTCCATAACAGCTCTATTAGGGATAAATCCGGACTTTGAGGAGGCCACAGGTTTTTACAGATTCAAGCTGTATGTTTGGAGTCATTATCTTGCTGGAACACAAACAGCTCACCAACAAGACGGCTTCCACGCGGAATAACATGGTTTTACAAAATATCGGAATACTCTAAATACACTAAATTACCCATAGTTGTTCTAGCAAAACAACCCTCAACCATAACACTACCACCACTGGAAATATGGAGTCATCGATCCATAAAACTGCCTTCCAATCATCCAGTGACCAGTTTGCATATACCTCTTGCGGTAATACATTATGCATGTCCTTTTAAAAGTGATTTTTTTTTGCGGCCGATGGATTCCCTTAAACCTGCTGCCAAGAAACACTTCTTAGTAGTTGTGTATTAGCGTGCTTGCGATACCTGATTTTGTCTTGCCTCTCTTCTCCGGGCCAATACGTGATGAACACCTTTCAGTGAAACCCTTAGCTGTAGAGCAATTTCTCTCTGGGTATATTCTTCGTCGCGAAAAGTACAAATATTACTACGTTGCTCTACAGTCGACTGTCTGCGTTTTGGCAATTTTACACAGAATACCTTACCGAATTGTTACATTTGAGCACTGATTTCAAAAAACTAATTCCGTACGGGAAAGTAAAAAGACACTAAGGATTAATACCTTTACCACATGCAGTAAACGATTACGCAAGTGGTACGAACCCGTTTGACCGAAAGTAATTACAATATTACAAATATCCTACCTCATCTTCTTCAAACAATAGTCGTATTCGTAGAAAAGAGCAACAGATTGTATTCGGGTGAAATTTGTACCTAACTGGTTGGGTTTTGCGGATTGTGTAGCAATTTTATATTTGCATCCAATAATTTATAATAGGGATTAACGATTTCACGATATGCCCATCAGTTCTATTATTTTAAACGAATTTCACCTTGCTTATAATAGGTTTATTTATAACTTCTGCTTCGTATTGAAGAAAAATATCGAATGTCCAAATTTTGTTTACGGTTATGTTTTTGATCACTAGTCCCAGTAGCGGGTCGTGCTTAAAAATGTGGGGGCTACGAATTTTGTGAATACTAATATCTTTTACAGTAGGTGACTATGTATACTTTGTTAAAAATTACTTCTGCTAGAGTACTTATAAAGAAGTAAGAAAAAACTTTTAAAACTCACTAATATCCCGATTCTATTGAAATAGAAAATCCATACGACGATCTTTCGTAGTAGCAAATTTGTCTATAGCTATTTGATTAAAATCTGGAACACTTTCGAAAAAATCCTTTTTTCGATAAAATATCGCCAATGCAGATACTTTCCCAACGGTATTGACACATCTGATTCTTATGACCGCTCGCATTCTATTTGGCATTCCATTAACGGCCGTATATAAGCTTCGTCTAAATTCCCCACTCCTCATGGAGGGTGTCTTCTAATCCCTGTAGCAGTACTGGGGCAATATGTTGGGTCCGTACCCTTCTGTGAAGGTAGTCCCATACATTGTCGATAGGATTCAGGTCTGGATCTACAACGGGCCAATTTAAAACTGGAATGTCAACCTCATCAAGGTATTCCCAGATGATTATATTTACAGGTGGTCGTGCATTATCAAGAACCCATTGTCTATTATTGCGTATGGTACTGCATGATCTTGTAAAATGTCTGTTATATACTTATGGGCAGTTATTGTAGCTCTATTTATTGATACTAGCTCTGTACGACATGCTAAACAGATGCCTCCCTAAACCATGACAGAGCCACTACAAAAATTAGGCGTAGATTTGATGTTGCACTGGGAATAGCGCTTATCGTCGCGTCTGTATATTAGTATATCATCTGTGAAGAGTATCTTGGCCCTATTAACATGTTCCCTAGCAAACCTTAAGGCGGCCACTCGGTGATTCCTAGTAAGATGAGGAGCTGTAACGCCTACTCTAGCTCTTATTCCACTCTGACTCAACCTATTAGGAACGGTTTCGGTACATATTCGAGTATTCCTGACTTTAGCCAAGTCGACCTGTAATTGCCTTGCATGCCTCCGACATAATGCTTATAGTTTTAAATACCGGTCATCTTGGGGAGTAGTACAGCTTGGACCTGGCACCGGTCTTCGTTTCTCTATATATGGCTACTGCCCTAGAAACACTTGACTGATTAATATTCATCAAAGTAGCCATGGCCCATCTTCGGTTAACGCAACTATTTCAGCCATTTGTTCTGGAGTTAAATTACTCATTTTGCTTGTAGTAGCGTTAGTAAAGTATTCTAACACCGCACTTTCCCGTATAAGGGCAGTTTCAATAAACAGCTAAATAAACCATGTGTATATGCACTTTTCTAAAATGATTTCGTAATAACAAAAAAGAACTTATTCAGAAACTAGTTAATGATATCTAGTATACTTGTACTCGGCGCACGTATGACAAACATATTATGGACGTATACAAAATATCTCAATCTATAAACGCGTTTTCGTAGTCTATGCGATATTTTTTGCGCGGAGTGTTTGATTCTTGGATACATTCGTCTTCATCGATCTGACGTCGTTTTGTTATTGGTATCCTGAGTATTCGTGATAATTAGAGACCGGATTATATGCAAAGTGGATATATTTTATTTTTTGCATATTTTTAATAATATATATATATATATGTAGACGTATTACACTAATTGAAGTAAATTAGCGCTAATTAGTGATTGCATATATTGGATATTTAGACATGTCTATGCATATTTTTACAAAAGTTGCATATATTGCATATTTAGGCTTTTTCTTATCCTTTCTATTATTAAAAATTCCTAGTAATTCCTAATGAAGATCGACAACGGACAATTCTCAGAACGATAAATCTTTTACATTGGCTTCTTTTATACTCGTTTCCAAGAACTGCACGTGTTTAATTTTGCCTAGCAGAGGTGATGTGGTAAATACATTTTATTATTATTAATTCCCAAATAAACTATTCAATCATTGAATATCTTTGAGCTAAGCAGCATGTAATTGTGTTACGTTTTTAAATACTGTGTGCGTACATACAATGAGTGTAGCGAACAAAATTTTTTATGGATTAAGCCGTGTGCTGAACTGGTAAAGGATGGCTACAAAATATTTTGTCGGGTCTGCAGTACACTGGTAAATTTAATTTGACTAAAAGCTTTACAATTCTTTTTAAATTCTTTAACATTTGATATAAAATGACAATTGTTGTTGTAGGTGTCTTGTGCGAGAAAATACCTAATTGATCAACACACTAAAACTCCATTACATATTGGAAAATGTGAAAAACTAAAGTGATCCGCAATCTATATATCAATGTGTAGCATCAACTTCACGAAACTCAGAACAAGAAGAATATAATACGGATCTGTGTGGCGCATTAATTTCGTCTAACATACCATTATGATGCAAGATTAAACAATGTTAATTTGAAATCATTTCTGCAAAAATATTGCAAACATAATATACCTGACGAAAGTACCTTACGAAAAAATTATGTCACATCTTGCTAGCCGCAAACAATGGCGGAACTTGAACAATTGGTAGGGAATAATTTTATCTATAGCATGATAGATGAAAGTACGGATAAGTGCGGCCGTTATATTGCCCATTTGTTAATAAGAATTCTTCATGAAGATATTGTACGTAAATCATATTTAATTTATTGTAAAGATCTTCAAAAAACAAATAATGTGACAATTGCCCAATTCGTAAGGTTAAGGGTACAATAGGCAATTCTATATACGATAAATTAAAAAAATTGATAAATAAAAATGTGGGGTATTTAAAATTGAAGAATGTTAAGAAAATTTTCGAAGGTGAAACAGTAAACGATTTCGACTTCAATTTTATTTGCAAAGTTAAAAAATGCACCAATTACATATTTTGAAGGATGCTTTTCTATTTCGAAACATATGTATTCTGATAGAAGACAAAACTTTCTTTTATACTATTTTGAAAAACATTTCATTATAAAGTGTTTAGAAATATGTTGAAAAAAAATTTTGTGCAATAAAGTTAATTTTGCATATTGTCGCAATTTTTTTGCATATATGCCCCAGGTTTATGCATATTTTCTCAAAAATCGATGCATATATATGCGCACATATTCCAGTTTTTCTTTGCATATAATCCGGTCTCTAGTGATAATATTTCGGAACCTCGTTCTACAATATAGAGACGCACGCGAGAAACTTTCGACTAAATTTCGTTAGCCGTATACGTTCCATGTATAGACATGGAAGTTTTTTTTTCATTTATTCAACATATCTGAGCAAATATCAAGCATCAGGTTACGTTACATGCTTAGAAACCAAAAGGAATTAGTATATAGAAGACTACATTTTATATATAGTTAATTTACTCTGTGAAATCTTTAATTTATAATTTAAAAAATGTAGAATTACGTTTTTTTTTTCATTTTATAAATTAAATACTTTTTACCTTAACGTGGGTTTATTTTGATATTTTAAAGTCACTGTAGATTTTCACATGTCATAAGATTCCTAATGCACGTAATTTTGACAATATAGTGTAAAATAACATTTTCATATATTCCTGGTGTGCTTCGCTTTTACCGCCGTAGTATACCTATTAGAATCGTCCTCTTAATAACTTAAATCATTTATTACGCCAAATGTAGAGTGAATATGTGTTATATCGATAATTCTTTTAAAACTTGCAGTGGACTAATTAAAACATAACACTAAATAATGTGATAATATTTATTTCTTTAGATATAATACAACAATATACATTTTGCGTCTACTCGGAACTATAAATTTTGGAAGAAGTCACATGTAAAATGTAGCTTATTTTTCGTTTCGTTTCCTATCACGACCCAGAGGCAAGTCTAGCATTTTTGCTTTGTTGTTGATCTCCAAATATTATAAATGCCGTTGGTAATTTCCACCAGCTTTCTCTTTTTATGATTTTACAAGAATGTTTTATACGAGCTTGTGGTTTTTCTAATATCCTTCTCATTTCTCAGTAAAAAATATCAATCTATCAAGGTTAACGCCAAATATTTATTAGGTGTGACATCCCCTCGCAATATTTTCCGCATATTTTTCGTGTAGCAGATGTAGGTAATTCAGATAAACATTTTAAAACGAAAAAAACAGTTCATTCTTCACATTATCTTCAATGAAATATTGAATCTGTTTACAAGTGTTACACGGCTTTTAACATGGTTTCTATTCATAAACTTCATTTTCACTAATTACAACAGTTGTATTCTAAATTTTGAATGAATCCCGACGATATTACGCTTTAGCTTTGTGAGTATAATCTACGCATACAGTTGGAATTAATTTCAATACAATTGAATTGCATTAGCGCAAACGCTAAGATGCAGTACAAATGTGTCATCGCAGAAAGATATTACAAACTTTATACCGTTGGATCGATAAAATAATATGGTGCATACATACACAAAATTAGTTTTGATACTTCTAAAAAGCATTCAAACAACAAAAGGATGTAAAAATTTAGAAAGTTCAATGAACGCTAATATAGTCCAGAATGGAAAGAAGTTACGTAACTTAGTTTGCTATATGTTGTTATGTGTGCATGATTTCTAAAAATAAAATCGGCAAATTTACATTTTTAATAACTTTACATGGATATTTATGAATTCGAACACGTTTCCACTAAATTTACGATTTCATATTTTGTTAAATGCTCTAATGAAATACTTTGTTATGTTATGCGTTTATTATCATCCACATTTAGTATGTCATAAAAATACAGTTGATATTAAAATATGTCGTGTATAAATATAATACTTATTTATGCTAATTCTACCTGCTTCTACTTGCTAATGTTGCATACGGTAACGGGCACTTCAGCGAACTTTTCATAAAGTTTAATCGACTAACTCTAGGTTTACCCTATTCGTTCATAAAAGTAATGTTAAGATGACTCTAAATGCTCGTTGAATATTCATAAAGTTTCTTCGAACTATCATGGCCTAGCTCAATCAACATTATAAAAAGATTGTTTTATGTAGAATATTTCTTGCTTGGACGAAGATAAGGATTTCGTGTTTCATAAAAAAAAATATTGTTAATTGTTATAAGCACGCTGGATTTTGTCCTTATTCAAAACTTGACGTCGACAATTTTGAACAGAAATAAATTAAGTAAAAAATGCAAATGTTGTACCTTATCGAAAGATCTTTCAGGACACGTGAATGTGGTGTATACAGGTTGTTTCATTTACGCTCTTAAGCTAGAGCTGATTATAGTAATATGGAAAAGAAATTAACGCAAGTTCTTTATCTTTAACATCCTTTATTGATTTTAAAGCATTTTCAATTATACTGGGTGTTCCAAAGGTGATCTTAACGTAAGAAGTTATACCTTGCACTACGCGCGTAATGCATATACATATGTATATCTGAAAAGGAAATCAATTACTCTATATAATCTCACTTCATACAGTTTAGGTAGTTTAATTTGCTTCACAGCTGTTGTTAGTGTAGGTGCATATAAATAAAACCAGACAAAATTGACACGTTGCCCTGTGTGGTTATTTGTTATCGTAAATATTCGATCACATTTGTTTAAAATTAAATATTTACGAACGACATCCTATTATGTGAAAACTGATAGTTTAGGTATTGTCGTCTTTTTAAGGATATATATATTTTGATATTAGTGGTATTCGTTCGATTTTAGGTATTTTCATAATATGCCACAAAGTTTTCAGATCAAGTAGTATTACACATGCATTATAAATACGAAATAGCATTTATTACAAAATAAAAATGAAACTTGTGATAAACTATGGAAGTGCCAGTACTTCTTTATTTGGTTTAAATATGGTACAATTTACTCCTACTAACTAGATATTTTGTGTGCGCGGCAGAGTTAAGAGTTAAAATCACTAAGTGTATTTTTAATTAACCGCAAGTGTTATTACTACTAACGATGGGGATGTGGTCGCAAGACGCAGTCCTAAAACCATACAGCGCAACTTATTAAAATTTTAAGATAGTAAAGCAGTTGAGCATTGATGAGAAAGTATTAAATCAAATAATTCCAGTTGGCACTGGTCAACATTTCGCAGGCACCTGCATCTGGACAATATGAAAACTTAGTAGGTACTTCAGAAAGACATAAGCTTCTTCTAGAATTCAGGTCTCTACGTCAATGTGAAGAAATACGCTTTCTACGCCAAATTAAGCCAAATCTGAGTTAAACTTAAGTTTATTAAATAAGTATAATTATTAACTAAAAGTATTACACACAATATTGCACTCGATTGAATAGTTGTAGGATTCCACCATTTACAAATCTAAAATTAGTTGAAACCAAGTTTATAGGTAATCCGTTCCCAAAAATTCCGTTTAATTTTAATTTTGAAAGGGAAATGATGGCAAAAGGAGAAGATAATTGTAGAGAATGTAATAAAGCCATTGATTCTAATAGACATCTCATGTGAATATCGTTTGATTGCATAATATGTATATTTTTAAAATGTATAAAATGTACTTACTCTCTCTGGTTAGCATTTAACCCATATCTGTATAGAAAATTGATTGAATAATATAAAAATAAATAAGCTAAAAGTTCTCTCCACACTAATTTATATACACTTCCGCGCCATCTGAAACAAAAAAGAAAATATTAGTAAAATCACCTACAAGTGAATAAGTATTTTTCAGTTACTGTGTGTCAAAAAATCAGTGCTTTGTTTGTTATTAAATCACATGTATGATAAAAAATTTTTGTAAATGAATAGATTCTTTTTGTGTTATTAATCATACACATAAAAGGTACTAGTTCCACAAATTTTTGCATTGTCACAGTGCAAAAATTCACTGTTCTAATGGCAGATATAATGAGTTTTTAATAAATTTTATTAATAGCGGATTAAGAGGAAACCACCGATATATTATACAGCGAAACGGCTTAAATAGTATTTCTAGACTGGAATCATTATTTTAGAAATCAAAATTCAATTTGCATCTCATTAAAGTATCACCAACAAAATATTTCCTGCTCATCCGTAAAAGAATATATTCCCCACAGATTTTCTGTGAATTTCTGGTAGCATGTGCGCAAATATTATTCATTATTCATTTGACAACATATCATAATGTATTTTTTATATATACACTCTAATAAATTCTTTAAATTTGACCTCGAAAGCAATACTATTTCCCCGGCGTATTCCTGCATTTGCAACGGAATAAATTTCACTTCTCCATTGTTCCTTAATGGAAAGTAGCATTAAATGTTAACATAAAGTAAAAACGCCGAACGTTGCCGCTGCACAGATGCTATATTCTGTTACAAGTATGCTACGAAGACATTACCGGAAAGAAAATATAAACAATGCTGTGTAAAAGATATACAAATACACTTTTGTATGTAAATAAGAAACTACATTTTATGGTTACCTAGATTTACTGAAATTGTTCTTACTTTTTTGATCTACCTAAGCCTAGTTAATAAATCTCTTCCCTAGTGTAAATAATGAGTTGAAAAATTATTTTTTATACGAGTTTAAGTTTCATTTACTTGAAAATTTGATACATAGTTTACTCCCAGAGTATGGTCTCAGTACATCGAAACAACTACAAGAGAATTGTTACCGTGATATTTGTTATACAATATGTTCATTTCAAAACTTTCCACCCCAAATTTTTGGAAATTTGAAAATTTATGAAAAATTTCCTGGAATACGTAAAAAGTATTATCGAGGGGATTACTTTTTATGCAAAAATTGAGGCGAGTACACGAGGATTAATAAGTGTCTTTTGATCTTGCGATGCGTATTAAATAGTGCTAATGTGTTTGTTTTTCTCGGTAAATACGAGGGTGACCTGAAATGTTTTCGGAATCGACAAGAAAATGACGGTATTGGTGTGGTTTCTTATTTTTATTGTTCGATGTAGTCTCCTCGAAGATCAATACACTTTTTCAAACGGTGCTCCAGTCTCTTCAAGCCGTCAGAAAAGTAGGATGTTTCGAGGTCTGCAAAATGGCCATCTATAGCGGCAAATCACTTTTATTCCAGTGGTTTCTTCAGGTTTGGAAATAGTAAAAAGTGGCTGGGGGCTAGATCCGGTGAATATGGAGGATGAGAAACTAATTCGTAACACAATTCATTCAATTTGGACACAACGATGTGGGATGAATGAGCCGGTGCATTGTAGTGGTCGAAAGGACTTTCTTCCGCTGCGAACGAGGCCGTCTCTTCTTCAATACTGCATCGAATCAGGTAAATAAATCGCTATAGTATTACCCCGTGATCATCCTTCCCTTCTGCAGATAGTCGATGAGGATCACACCTTGAGAATCCCAAAAAATGGTCACCATGACCCTTCCGGCCGATGGCACGGTTTTTGCTTCCATCGGAGCCGATTCGCACGGAAAAGTCCACTGCTCGACTGTTCCTTGGTCTCCGGTATGTAGTGGTGGATCCAGCTCTCGTCCACGGTTACAAAATGCATGAAGGATTGCGTTGGGTCCTGGCTAGACACTCCTCCGAAACGGTCACCCGATTTGGTTTTTGCTCCGGTATGAGCAAACGCGGTACTCATCACGACGAAAGCTTTCTCATACCCAAAATTTCGTGTAGGATATGGGCAACACGTTCTTCTGAGATGCCTGTTGTCTCTGCTATCTCTTTCAGCTTCAATCACCGATCAGCCAGCACATCATAAATCTTGTCGACTATTTCATTGTTGGTAGCGGTTGGTCACTTGTGTTTGTGCGCCCACATTTGAATTTGCTCACCCAGGAGCTGATGGTCTAAAGTGATGGAGTACATCCGCCATGAACCTCTAGTAAAATATTTCGTATTCGCAGGGCCATTCTCCCATCCATCCAGAAGTGTTTTATGACTGCACGAAATTCGATTTTATCCATTTTTGCGAAACCGCCTGACTTGCTACACAAAACACACTCTTAAACAACAACTATTGACGGTAAACGTGTGAAGTTTTGGCAGTTGCCATAAAAAGGTTGCCTTTGCCGACCAATGAATCCCACTTCAACTTTCTTGCGCCATCCCTTGCCGATTCAGCAAACATTTCACGTCGGCCTCTTACAATTATTTGCCGTTTTATTTCATCGCTTCAATTATTCAGCGAAAACAGAAAAATCAATGACAAATATGAGAAGAATAATTATAGGGAGACTATGACATGTTCACTTAATCGAAACGTATATTAAGATATTTTTCCCTTTGGAGGTAGCTAGTTGTACATACATAAAATATTGTTAAAATCCGAGATGGTGCGTTTTGTGTATGCAACAGTAGCTATACATTTGTAAGAAGTAATGGTAATATAAACATTAATTAATTACGTATTATGCTTTTATTACAAAACATTACAGTACAAATAAGAAAATCTCTATGTATATTTTAATTACATCATACGCCATGTACGTGTTATCAAATGTACTTTAATTATAAACGAAATTTCCGCATAAACAATGCAAAGAAGAGTTGTTCAAAAGTTGTTTTTAAAACTTTGAATGAATGAATAATGAATGTTTCATGCAATTATCCGATTTATGTAATCGCTGACAAGGTTATAAGTTGTCTTTTGTTTTTAAATATCTATTAATTGTGAGATATTGACGAAATATTGACGTTATGTAACTCTATTAATTCGATAACAAGATAAATGTCTCTAATTATAATTAATTTTATTGAAACTTCCAGCTAAGAATTTTTTGTAACCGTAGTCTAAGGCGTATATTTCTGGTTTACGTCATTATTTCGTTATTGTTCAAACACATTTAAAGTGAAGAACATTCATCATTCTGTCAGTTTATATATTCCTTATTTGCCATTGTGATACCATCGCCAAAAATACATTCAAGTTTCACAAGCAAAATATTTTACTTTTTTCATTACTACAAGTGGATATTAAACGCTAGACAAGTAATGATTTTGATCATGCGTTCGACGTGTACAACCAGGGGAGTAAAGGGCTTCGGTGAAGATTAGAACCATTAATGCAATATCTAATAACCTGACTTTTCCTGCTAATCATTGTATATTTTATTAATAAGATGAATCAATAATTATTTTAGGAACCGAAAGACGTTTGTGAAGTACAAGAGTCTTCACTCGACAGTCTTTATTTCACGTAGCGTTATAGTCCAGAGTTCCAATCTTAGTCTGCTAGAATACTGTTTATAATATATACTTTAACTATGTTCGTTGGATTGAATTTATGCAGAATGGCGTCTTAAGTATTTATATTACAAAAGAAAAGCCGCTATCCTGATTTGCACGTCTCTTTTGAATAAATTCTATTCTAATTCACTTTATAACCACCTAACATTTAAGTCGATAGTGTACTTGCATAAACTTATTCACAATATTATCAACGATTGTTTCTACAAAAAATTAGTGTAATTAATTCACCTCTGCATGTCATGTTTTCCAACTACAACTTAAGTTATTTTTGCAATGGATATATTCGACGGCAGTTTTAATGCATTTAAAAAGTTAGCAAGCATTAATTTCACATAGATTTATTTGTTTAAGAATCAATTACTTTTGAATTTCACAAGATTCACATTATTCCACAGACCTATTACTACTTCCTGCGTTCATGTTTTTATAGCATATTTCTACACATAAAATTTCTGCGAACATCACAAATTCGCTTTCTATTCCCATTACTATATAATTCCGATAATTGCAGTTGTCGAAAAAGGTTTATTTCCGAAATAGCGAATATTAATTGTATTCAGTACACTGTCTTATAATAAATTACACATATTACAAAAAAATAATGATTCAATTGTTAAGTAACATATATATACAAATAATCACCTCTTTATCTATTACATGATTTTTTAGATTTTAAATATTTTTCCTACTTATCTTTAAACACCTTCATAGCAAGTTTTCTCTACGTTTTTATTTTAAACGGTGTTAGACACCAAAACATAAGGTTACCTCATCTGATTATTAATAACAACGGCATAACATACACTCAGCGAAACTTCTATCTTCGACAAATTATGCATCGAAGTTAATCCTGAACTACAAAAAAACACAAATGCAAGAGAAAAAATTATTACATTTTATATAGAAGATACAATAATGATAACTCGAAACAGCGAAATTTCTATAGGTCTACACAGTTAGACATATACAGTGTGGCGCAGGGAAACGGGAAATTTTGAAATAACGTCATTTCCACAAATAAATTCATAAAACTAGTAATTTATTAACGAAAGTACATGTATGCAGCATGCCATTTATGTTTTTACAATAAAAATGTCCAAAAGTGTCTCTTTACTTTTTAAAGATGACATCGGAAAGATGTCCTCCCATTCGGCGTTCACACTCTAACAGCCTGTTATGAAAACTCTGGAATGCGCGGTGTAGAAAATCTTGCGGAATGGCAGTGATTTCTTGTTGAATGTTCTCCTTCAGTTCGTGGATTGTTGCAGGTCGTGTACGGTACACCTTGCCTTTAAGATACCCCCACAGGAAGAAGTCGCACACACTAAGACAAGGGGATCTCGCAGGCCATTCAATGTCACCGTTACATGAAATAATGCGTCTTCCAAACAATTGACGAACTGCTGCCATCGAATGTCGAGCAGTGTGTGACGTGGCTCCGTCCTGCTGAAACCACATGTTTTCCATGTTAAGATTAAGCTCGTACAGTCTCGGTGTAAAGAATGTTTGAAGCATTTCAACATATCGAACAGCCTCAATGTTGTCTGGGGTACGTACCATTCGAATGCCACCTGGGGCTTTCTTTTTCAAGACAGATCCTGTTTCTTCAAAATTATGCACCCACGTTGTAATCGCATGCGCAGATGGGACACGTCCATGACGCCCAAGCTGGTAATGCTGTCGAAATATTCTCTGCGCGGCAGTCGCACTATCACCATTTTTATAAAACGCTCTCACAGCTACTGCACGTTCCACACCAGTCCAACGATCCATGATTACTAAATGGCAATTCGTGCACAACAATTGTGCGACGTTACGAACAACTGCCGGCTCTACAGTGCTGACAACTGTAACGTTTAAAATTTCCCGTTCCCATGCGCCACCCTGTATATTCTACGAAATCATAAATATATATACATATTGTAATAATATGAAATATTTTCTATTAATTATCAATGATTTTTTCTAAATCTTACTGGTTTACCTATTCCAGATAATTTCTCGTCACTGTTTGGTGCACGCCGTTTTTTATTATGGTTGATGTTATAAGTTGAAGTCATGTACCGTTAGTACTCCCTCTTTATGAATTTTTAGCACAGATATTCAATCTGTACAGGTTTCTTTCTAAAGTTTTACAGATATCACTTTGGGTATTCTTTATTAACTTATTATTCACAAATTTTCTTGTTTAAAAAAAAAAAGAGTCCCTTCAACAACACTTGCAGAGGAGACGTAAACTTTACTATCGTTTACTATATATATCGCTTTTCGTAAACATATTTTCTATATAAATAAATATTTCCAAATTCCATTCTTAAAATACGCTGCTGCTCACGCATTTCAATCACATTGTATAAATATGCATTATTACGAAATTATACCTATAATCTTTAAATTTTCTCGTACGACGGAAGGATGGCACGACTGGCAGCATTTACCCTTATAATTTCACTCATATCAGGTATATGTCTACTGTGTG
This sequence comes from Trypoxylus dichotomus, assembly GCA_023509865.1. Taxonomy (NCBI): domain Eukaryota; kingdom Metazoa; phylum Arthropoda; class Insecta; order Coleoptera; family Scarabaeidae; genus Trypoxylus; species Trypoxylus dichotomus. Next base: position 47,099,491 of record CM042074.1, read on the forward strand.
GCCTACCATATAGGCAAACAAATGCGTTGCTATGGATATATACAAAAAAAAACCAAAAACATCGTGTCAAAGTCACACATGTTGTCATTATTTCTCCTGAGAATAATTAGTTACTTTCTCATATAACTTTATAATTTTACAAAGATCTTCGTTGATATCCATTCACATATCAGCTGATACTACAAATAGAATCTGGAAGTTCCGGACACATATGTTGGAAGCCGAACCAGTCCATCTTAAAGACGAGAAATCACGTGCGAGTGAGTACGATTTCAAAGATTAAAAACGTTGAATCTTCTTAAGTTCTTCAAAATTATTTGTATCTATTGCTCTCATTTTTGTTTCGCAAACTAATTAGAATATTTAAAGATTAGCTAGACAAGAATTGCCTTAGGTTTTCTGTAAAAAAAGAAATTTCTTTTATAAAAAAGCGGTATATATTTATTAATTTGTCAATATATTTATCTTTTCAACTTTACATTTGATTTTGTTAATTAGAAAACATTATTAAAAATAAAAATAAGTTGTTATAAGGAGGTAGCGTTTTCAAGCCGAGCCATGGTTAACAAATAGGATGATCCTATCATCTCATCAACAAGTTGGGCAATTCCTACGGCGAAAATTGTTGCTAAGAGGAGTAATCAAAAACTAACTCGAAAGCAGCGCTCATCGATATTTCGGGTAGCCTCTTTTGGTGATATAACCGCGCAACAAACAAAATGTAATTTAAATTTATCTGTAACAAACAGACGTGTGCAACAAATTTTATGCGGCAGTAAATGTTTTCGGCGGCTAAAAAAGGTTTCAAAACCACCCTTAAAAGAGATACATAAGCAGACAAGACAAATTTCAAGCAAGATCATATGAGAGAGGATAATGAGTGGAACAACGTGATATTTTCTGATGAGAAGAAATTTAACTTGGACTTAATGAATTCAAATATTATTGGCACGATTTGCGTAAGAACACTGAAGTTGCAATGAGCCAAATTTTTGGTGGCGGTAGTGTAATAGTCGGGGCTGCTGTTACCCATAACAATAAAACCTGTATATATTTTATTTCTATGCGAATGAATTGTAATTCTTATATGCAACTTCTGGAAATGGTTCTAATGATATTGGTGAACAGTCGCCGACGCAAAACTGGATCTTTCAGCAAGACAATGCAGCTATCCATAATTCCAGTGGTTTCATTAAATGGAAATTAATTTATTAAAATGGCCTGCTCGCTCGCCATATCTGAACCCCATCAAAAATCTTTGGGAGATATGGTAAGAGAGATGTATGCCAATAATAAACAATACGATAGCGTCAAAGAACTAAAATCTGCGATAACGGGATGCTGATATTCGTATTCCAACATTGACCAAATTGATAGACAATATAAAGACCCGGATGTTTGAAGTTATTTTCAATAGAGGATTCAACACTCACTATTAAGTTTTATATATTTATTTTATTTATTAATTTTGTGTTAATGGACCTATAGAAATTTGGCTGTTTTGAGTTATCATTATTGTAAATATTGTCTGTATAAAATGTAATATTTTTTTTGTTATTTTCTCTTGTACTTGTGTTTCTTTGTAGTTCAACATTAACTTCGATATATGATTTGATATTAAGAAAACCAAATATTCTGTTCAAGTTCATATGGAGCTATAGAAATTTCGGTGAGTGAACTTTATGAAAAAATAAGTCATGGAATACTTGTGAATGACTAAAACAATAAGCATTTAAGGTACAGAAAATATTTTGATGTTGTAATATATTCAGGAAAACGACATATATATGGTTATAAACCACAAGAGTGTAAGAAGTCTCAGCATTTAAGCCGTAATAGACTCATTACACAGCCTATTTTTGCTGGCAATCTCCTCAGTTCGTTAACCAGGTCGATGGTTTTAGGCTAAGACGCTGCCCGAGTAGGGGAGGGAGGCGCCCTAATGGCGCCTAGATATAGCTACTTTTCACTAAACATGGTTCCTTTTATTGACGTCAGTGCTGCATAAAGGAAATATTCCGTTGTCCCGCAGTATGACAGACGGCTAGTTCATGCTGTAGAGGTGCTTCTTTAGACGGCAGTGTGGCGTTAGAATCCGGGTAATCATACAAGTATATTTTCTGGACAGTCTGAGTTCTTAATTTCTTAACCGTTAACTTATTAGGGTAAGTTAACGTGACTTTATGGATGCGGCAGCAATGAAGATCATCCCTTTGCTTTATAAAACTTTTTGGGTTCACGTGCGATGTAATGAAGGGCCCTGAATTATAAATTATAAACATTGATTCTTGTCTCCCCTAGCCGCCTCTTAATTATCAATATTACCGCTGTGACCCTTCAGTCATATTCATTTACATTATTAGATTCAGTGATCAAGGAGAAAGGTCCGTAATAGTCAAGTAGAAGTTACTACATTATTAGTCGATTTGAAACTGATACTACTTAGTGGCTCTCAGTGAGTAGTTTATTGCCATTAATCTTATGGTGAACTATATGCACAAGTAGTTAGAGTCGGCGACGAAAAATGCACAAGTTTTACCTGTCACAATTGTTACATGGAAAAACCGACAATTATTGTCTTTTTCAATCTTCAGAACCGGCAACTCTTTGAAAGTATTTCCTACAAGTTGACGACGTCTCTCACCATCAAGATCTTAATACATTCATGATACTTATATGTCATTCGTTGTATCTCCATTAGCATCTTTGCTACAACCGTCCTTCTCACACTGAACTACCGAACAATGGCGCCTTGTGCTGGCATTGGCCGTAGAACTACGTTTTGTTTGTGAACAAGATTATTTCTGTCTTGATAAAATTGACGGGCACCTAATGTTTCCTGTACCAAGATTTAGTACGTCGTAGTACCACTTACATATTTTGCAATGTACGCTTCCGCATTTTCCGCCTACTAAGATCGTCAAGTCACCTACATACAAGTTATCCACGTCCAGATGGTAGATAAGGCTGTCTATTACTGAGTTCCATCGTAGTGGTACTAGTACTTCTTCCATGTATAGTCCTTAGTTACCATACTTCGGATGTTATAGATCGGGATTACGTTTGGCAAACATGTTGTGAGGATAAGTAAATCTCCAAATCTTTGAGTGCTGCGATGATTCCGAAAAGATATCAAATATTCCCTTTACGTCGATGAATGGACTCGATGTGGATTGTTTGATGTTCAGAGACGATTCGATTCTACCCGAAACATAATTCAGATGAGGCTATATCGAATATTTGCCATTCACATGTGAAACAAATTTATTCGGAAGAAAAGATAAATACATACATATTTGTCATACAGTTTTGACATCTTTGAGAGGAAATTGACTGTTTAATATCGAAAAAAAAATAACAAAAAAACATGCTACGATTAGCATGCTCTGAATGATTATTTATTTGCCAAATATGATAAGAGCAATATATTTACGTAGTGTTTTATGATACCGAATTATGTAACAGTTGTACGTTCATTACCCTTCCCCCCTCCAATATTTCAAGCTTTCAAACTTTTTGTCAAAATGAGAACCTCCTTAAGTCAAAGATAGTTAATATACTAATATAGTAAAGACAATCATACATTATAATTTTAGGGCAAGGTTGTATATATTTAAAATTCAACACTGCGTACATAATCAATTGGTGCATACGTATATATCTAACATATCCTTAGCATACAGAATTTATGAGTTTTTCCGCAAATATTTCCTTGAACTAATTAAAATAGGATAGTGGCTATGAAAATATACGCAGTTATCGTCAACATAATATATATATTGTAGAACAAACTGAAATTGTAAATTTTAGTGTTATATATTGTATAGCAAGGATACCAGATGACATCACTAACTTTTTAAACCCCTATTGTACCTATATGACAAGCTTTATAAAGGTTTACATAACTGTGATCTCTACCATTCAGACACTAACAAACACGTTGATTTGCAAATCTATACTGAGAAATTTCGTTATCTATCTGTCAGATTTGAAACATGTTCTATTTTTACACAATATTCAGATAAAGTACGATTGAAAACTTGATTATACTAAATGTAGTGTTTCATTTAGTTTTTGGACTTTTGATAATTGAAGGAAAACGTTTTTGCATAAACTTTTGTTTTCTTGGCGATCGGTTACCCGTTTACCCAACGTCCAATCAGGATGTACCTCGTCAACTTTTTAAAATAAATTGACGAGTGAATTTAGGCATAGAAAGTGATACTATTACTTTTAGAAATGTGTCTTAGATGTTCTTAAAACTTCCACGTAATTGCTGAATCTAACTAATTGTGCGTACTGCAGATATACCAATACTATTAAGGTAAAAATTAACATTCAAATTTCTTGCTGTGTAAAGTAAGGTTTTTTAATATATCCCCTTTAATTCTGTTTTTACATTTGTAACACATAGTAGAGATATCACCAAAGATAAAGACGCTGTTAAATGCAGCTTTTCTCATGGTATTGGTGAAATCATTCACGAGAAAGACAATGTGAAGAGACATAAAACGCTACCACACGGACATGTGTCTGCCTACCCGGCGTCATCAGCGTGGTTCCCATTGGGTTTATGCTCGACACATTGTCATTTCCTCTCTGCTAGTATCACCATATCTAACCCTACAATTCGAGTGATTATCCTTGTCGCTAACTAGTCCTTTGTCTGCAAAGTCGGACACAGCGAGAGGAAGCGAGTACAGCTGTATCTAACAGCGTCTTTATCTTTGATGTTATTTTCTAGGCATTCCTTTTAGATGTGTTTAACACATGGGCTGAAAAGTTCCGGGCCTAACACATAGATGACGCTAGTTTTATTGCAGTCACCTTTCTCTCAGTTAGTACTAACCTTTAAAAGACAAATGTTAAAATTTCATGATATTCTATTCATTAGTTTGTGAGTTATTGTGCTAAGAGTCACGCTAGTTTTGTTATTTTCAAAACAATGGATCAAAAACAATTTCGTGTTTTAATTTTACACTGCTTCTTGATGGGAAAAAATACCGTTCAAGCGAAGCAATGGCTTGAAAAGTGTTATGGGGACTCCGCTCCTTCAGAAACAACAATAAAACGTTGGTTTGCTGATTTCAAACATAGTCGTAGGGACACCGATGATGCAGAAGGCAGTGGACGTTCAAATGAGGCGGTAACACCAGAAAACATCAAAAAAATCCACAAAATCGTATTGAATGATCGAAAAGTGAAGTTGCGTGATTTAGCTGACATCGTAAAGATATCAAAAGAACGTATTGGCTTTATATTGCATGAGCATTTGACTATGAGAAAGTTCTGTTCAAAGTGGGTGCCGCGTTTGCTCACTGTTGACCAAAAACAAGAACGTGTTGATGATTCTGAGCAGTGTTTGGCCATGTTTAAACGTAACAAACCGGAATTTTTGCGTCGATATGTGACAATGGATGAAACATGGATCCATCACTTCACTCCGGAATCAAAACGATCGTCATCTGAGTGGACAGCAACTGGTGAACCTCGCCCAAAGCGCCCGAAAGCACAACAATCGGCTGGAAAAGTTATGGCCTCGGTATTTTGGAATGTGCGTGGTGTAATATTCATCGAGTATCTTGAGAAAGGAAATACCATCAACAGTGAATACTATATAGCGTTATTGGAGCATTTGAAAGCCGAAATTGCAAAGAAACGACCGCATATGGCAAAGAAAAAGATTTTGTTTCATCAAGACAACGCACCGTGTCACAGGTCATTCAAAACAATGGCAAAACTACATGAATTGAACTTCGAATTGCTCCCACATCCACCGTATTCGCCAGATTTGGCTCCCAGTGACTACTGGCTGTTCGCAAACCTCAAAAAAATGCTCGCCGGTAAGAAATTTCGCACGAATGAAGAGGCTATCGCTGAAACTGAGGCTTATTTTGAGGCAAAAGATAAATCGTTCTACAAAAGTGGTATTGAAATGTTAGAGCGGCGCTGGAATGATTGCGTTGCTCTTGATGGAGATTACGTTGATGAATAAAGCTAATTTTGAACCAAAAAAAACCGTGTTTTCTTTGTTAGGCCCGGGGCTTTTCAGCCCATGTGTTAAATAGTAAATATACATATTATTGATTAATACAGAAACGTGCCAGATCAGGTCTTTATTTTTTATCTAGTCCATGTTCCAGGCTTTGGGAATACATATCTTAAAAATTATGCCTTTTAAATGTGTTCCGTATGTATTTTGCTGGCATTCTTCTAAATGTAAGGCAAAATCTTCGAAAAATGCTCTGTATATATTCTCCGTGATAGTCGCCACTTCTCTTCGAATACTCTCTTTTAATTCATTCAGAGAGTGAGGATCGTTGCTGTATACCTGAACGAATCTGATGCTGGAATTTTCACCTTTTTGTTTATTTGTTAAATGAGTAAAAACACTGTACGTAGTATATTAAATATATTGATACTGTCTTCTTAAAAACTGAGTTACATGCTGTATTGACTTAAATTGCTGTTAAACTTGAGTATTCAATTGATTTACAACTTGCACTTAACTCACATCGTGTACTGTGATTATTTATAAGCAACTTCGGTTTTACATTAATTAGCAACCTTTAGCTACCTGATTGTTCTTGGAAATGAGATGTCTAGACATTTGGTAATAATGTCATAGTAATGATTTAAGAGAATAATTAACATAATGGTAATGAACGTAATCCTAATTTAATAGGTAGGGGTAATTGCCGGGATTTCTTTACAACATTCTCTAACAAAACTTAAGCAATACTAATTATTGAGTACATATAGATTTGGTTATAATAACAAACGATATACTAAATATGTCTGTACAAATAAATGAAAGGCAGAAATTAATGTAAAGTACAAATATATAAATTGTAATATTAGGGAGATATTAAATATGAAAAAATTATATTAGAAACTCGTTCGGTTATATCCGAACAATACTTTTGGTTTAAGGTAGCCCCATAGGAAAAAGTTCGTTGGTGTCGGGTTGAGGCTATGTGCTGGCCAGTTTCTGTCAGCGCGTCTGGATATCAATTTTCCAGCGAAAATTTTAACTGGTAAGTACACGTTAGACGTATGAGATGTCGCTTCATTTTGTTGGAGTCAAGAGTTCCCATTGTTCTTGCAAGTCTAGCATGAAAAAGTTGTTAATCAGCTCCACATATCGCTCGGAATTTACTGTTACTCTACAAAAAAGTATGGGCCGATAACAACGTATATAACGTACTTATGTAATAACAAATATAATTAGAGAAAAAGAGAAAATAAACGGAGCAAAAGGTTGTACCAAATAATATATATCAGACAGAAAAGAAGCGAGAACTACAACGGAACTGAAATAGTGGGGCTGTAATGTTATTTTAAATTAAAGAATTCTCTAACACAGCAAAAATAATGTTGGCGGAGAGGTATTTAATTTCGTTCTAAACTGCCGCAACTTTTTATAGTACTTGATGGTAACTAAGATTTTGTCGAAAATCCTAGCGCTGAAAGCTTTGGCACCAATATTGGCGGCGTATAAGATGTACACTGGTATTCGAAGGTTTTGCTTCACACTAGTATCATCAATATTGCGGTACACGTAACAACTCGCCTCCAAAGTGTACATACAGGATGAAAGCAAAATTCCCAAGTCGGGAAAAATAGGCCTACATAACTCGTAAATGCGAGAGCCAATAATTGCGTACACAACAATTTTTTGCGCTATAAAGACACTTACATGCTTTGTAAATACCATCTCCATACAGCAAGATGCAATATTGTAACTTTAACTGAATTTTAGCGTAACGTACGGGCATACAGAAGTGTTTGCCTTGATACCTAGATGCGCAAACAGCGAAATATGTTTTTGCTAAATCATCAAAATGAGTATTCCAAAACAAATTATTCCCTATTCAAGCCTACCAAAAAAATAAATAGAATTAAATATGGCGAACGGTATAAAAAATGTATGTTTGAAATTCGATTCCATTCATGTATAAAAGAAGTTGTAAAAATATTGATTGTAATTTTTTGACTTTGGTAGAACATTCCTCCAGTATCATTTCGTCAATTTTTTTTTAGAAAATCAGAAATTAAAAGTGTCATGAAAGGTACCAAAAAATATGTTTTTCAAGATTTACCAGCACAGTCAACATATATCTGCTTCGGCTATTTGTATGTAGATAATATTATGAAGATATTTTTGTCACGCAGGATATTCCACGGTATATTTTAATTAAGTTTGTGCGACAAAAATTGTAATTAGTCATCCCAGTATAGTCCAACTAATCGCTTTCTAAGATATCCTAAGTTTCAAAATCTATTGTTACAATATACCATATTCCTAACTTCACATCGGTAATATGAGAATAAGTGCGTTGGTTAGCGACGTTGATCTATGATTAATTTAGAGCTCAATTTAATTTGGCGCATGAATGCATATAGTACTTAGGTCCACATTATTTATATTTTGGGTAAAGCAAGTTTAACGTACATCGAGCTGCTTCAGGATGTTTATTTAGATACGTATATGTACATATATATATATATATATATATATATATATATTTATTTACATGTGACGTAGGTCTTTGTAATACCGCTAAATAATCGTCGACTAGCAACTAACGTAATGGCAATAGCCGTAATATCGAGTCCGTAATATGAAGAACCAATAACGCGGTCAATTTATCAATAGCTTATTTACCTCACCCAAAATGCGACTAAATTCGGCTTATCAGATTTGTATACGGTTCGTCTGGAATTTCTGATTAGACAAGACGTGTAGTTTTATGCAATTTTGGTTAGTGTGTCATTTAGCGTATAATTTCTCTGACCGATATTTCGCCATACTAGAATATCCACATTGCGGAAATATTAATGCTTCGTAATTATAATAATAAGGCCGGGAAAATACTAGAGAGTTGATAACTATCTGTCGGTATCATTAGAAAGAAACTTGCCTGTATGTTCCAAGAAGAATCTAGACGATTAAATTGGACATTTCTGTTGACTCAATCGCTATTGAATATGATTAAAAGATTCATATACAGAAAATAGATTCTGTTCTGTAATAGAAATCTAATATACAAAGTATATTTGAGAATTAATGAAAATAATTAGTCTTAAAGTATGTGTTTGAATGTATCTACAATTTAAGTATGCTTCTTTGGAATGCATAGAGCGTCTTCGGCGAGTTTTCCATTCCTGGTAACAATTTTGTAAATTTTGTTCCATTAGGTTCTTTAGAAGCTACATCGTGACTCTTTGAATATTGTTTATTTTTCCATAATGGGAACCTTTCAAATTCTGCTTAAGCGTTGGAAAAAGAAAATAATAACGTACTGCCATGTGTGGATTGTAGGGCGGGTGTGGAAGGACTGGAATGTTTCTCAGTGCCAAAAATTCTCTGGGGGCATTGTCGTGATGCAAGATCCACGAGCTGACAATGCCGGACCGCACTTTTCCGTAAACATTCAAGGATCTCGCGATAAAAGGTTTGATGCACTGTCTGATCTTTCAGTACGAATTCTTTGCAGGCAGTTCTACGAGAATCAACAAAATATGATAAGATGGGCTTTATTTATCGGCGTGGGCCACTTCGCACTTTATCGCTTTGTTTCAGGATAGTATTCCAACGCTTAAGCGGAAATTGAAAGGTTCCCATTACGGAACAATAAACATCCAAACAGTCACGACGCAGGTTCTAAACAGCCTAACAGAACAAAACTTCCATAATTGTTACTAGGAATGGAAAACTCACTGAAGAGGTGACGATTGCAAGGACTGTGTGGATGTACAATTCACAGGTATAGCAGTAAACTCCACTCACACAAATTAATTAATTATGCTTTGAGAGCACGTGGGCTCCCATTGTCGGTAACACGGTTGACAATGGGAGCCCACGTGCTCTCGAAACGCTGCGTTCCGCATAATTAATTAATTTGTGTGAGTGAGTTTACTGCTATACCTGTCACTGAAGAGGCTGTGTGCATTCTAAAGGAGCATACTTTGAAGGAACGATATTAAATTGTAGATACATTCAATTAAACACTTTAAAACTAATAATTTTCATTAGTTCTGAGACATACCTTATACATTAGATTTCTATTACAGAATAGAATCTATATTTTCTGTGTATGAATCTTCTAATCATATTCAATAGCGATTGAGGCAACAGAAATGTGCAATTTAATTGTGTAGATTCAACTTTTTAATAATACCGGTTAAAATAATTTGACCAATTTACTGTATACAATACAGTGCTACATTTTGCACTATACTCGAACTTGAGAATATTGTATTGCTTATAATGTAGTAATAAGATAATGTAACGTCTTTTAGTATTTAAAATAATAGGTATTTAATAAGATTATATCGTATGGTATGCTGCATGGCGGTACTTACCGTTAATGTGAGATATAGTATTACGCAACACTTATTTGTGTTTCAGTTTGCCTTTGAAACACCTTTAAGGCCAGAAATACACAAGCAGTTTCTTCGCCATTTTATTATTGCAGACTTAAATGTACGATTAACGTAATTTAAATGGAACATATGACAGAAGCAACAGTTGCAGTGACTACATAGACGCTGAAAGATTTATTCAAGCACTTAGTTACTACAAGATACGTAACACAATATGTACGCTTAGCAGAAATTAATAAAGGTAATTTATTTAAATAATAATAAATATGACAAGTAATAAAAACACTGTTTTATTTACTTTCCGAATATCAGTCAAAATTTCAAAAATCAGTTTTCATCAAAGCTTTGATGATGTTTGCCATCAGCAATATTTCTAGGTTGTCGACATCTGACTTGCATTAAGTATTCGTTCTTAATTAATCAAAAAACCGTTAAAAAAATCAGCAAGTTTGAGGCACTACCGTCCAAAAGTTTGGAAGTAGCAACAGATTTTACAAAAAGTCAGATACAGCAAAATTTTAATGTGATTATTAATGAATACAACATAAGCGACTTTCATCAAATAAAATAATAAATAATAAAATAAAGCATAATAATATTTATACATCATTTGGCTCGTAAGTCTATTTTTGTCGATATGACCTCTCTGGCTTTGATAACCGCTGCACAAGTTGTAGGCATTTTTCGAAGCAAGCCGGGTTAATTTGTTGCTATGCATTCTGTAAATATTCCCATAGGTGTTGCGTGTTCTGAGGTTGTCGCTGTCTAGCCCTTCGATCAAGCTCGTCTCATAAGAGCTCAATGGGGGATAAATGCAGACTTTGAGGACACCAAACCATTAATTTTAGTTCATTTCTTGCTTCCCTCTCCTTCAAATGGTTTTGACAGGTTCGAGCTATATGTTTGGGGTCATTGCTTTGCTGGAACACACACAGCTCACCAACAAGACGGCTTCCACACGGAATAGCATGATTTTGCAAAATATCAAAATACTTTTCTTTTCGCATTGTACCATTAATTTTCACTAAATCACCCTTAGTTGTTCCAGCAAAACAATCCCAAATATCCGCTGATGTTAGACGTCGATCTCGTTTCGAAGTCGTTACTATAAATCTATCTTCAGCTCCAAATGTCTCCCGTGGTCGTCTACTTCGTCTACTATCAAGATTTTGTCCTGTCTCTTTTCTCCAGACCAATGTGTAATGCACATCCCTCAATTTTTTTATTGGTATATCCTTCGTCGCGAAGAGTACAATATTACTACGTTGTTCTACAGTCGACTGTCTGCGTTTTTGCATTTCTACGCTCAGTACTCTACCAAATTGTTAAGAATTGCGCGTTGATTTTAAAAAAACTAATTCCGTACAAGATAACGATAAGACACTTTACCCATACACTAAACTATTGGCCAAGTAATAGTACACAGACAAAATGTAATTACTGCAGATATCCTACCCCACCCTCATCAAACAATAGTCCTATTTTTGGAAAAGAGCAATAAAACGTATTCGGGTGAACTTTGTACCTAAATGTTTGGACTTTACGTATTATGTGTAACGATTTCACGATATGTCTATCAGTTGTATTATTTTAAAGGAATTTCGCTTTGCTTTCAAACTTATGGACCGTAGTGTACGTACTTTAATAAATCTATGCATAGCACCATATAATGATAATTACTAGTGATTACGGATAGTTTTGACTATTTTTATCTGTAAAAAACTGTGTTTCGTTAGATAATATTCCTTTTATAGTAAATTGGTTGGTGTGTTCTTTTGTTGCATAAATCCACACATTTACTGTCTTTGAGAAAGTAGTACAATTAGTTTGTCGTCGTGTTGTATTTCCTTCGCTGGAAGATGCGTATATCTATGTGCATTAAATTAAAATCTTCAAATCTGTGTGTAAATCTTTAATCACATATAACAATATACCTATTTATTATATGAGAAAACTCTTCCAGAGAACTCTCACCCTTGAAAGTATTAGTGGTTAATTTTTTTGAATTTCGAATAGTAACGTGCTTCCACTATTTATACAGTGTAACGTTGCTACTATATGTTTTAGGGGATATGAATAAAAAATAATCTTATTTACACAAAGAATTCTCAACGTATTGTCCGCAATCCAGTTTTCTATTTAAAAATCTGTAAAATACACACAGATGTGGCTTGGTTTAAATAACGTGAATAAAAAATTAAAGAGAGAAAATGTATATGGATACGCGTGCATAGAATTCAATATAGCTGTGCCGCCTTTGTATAACCATTGAATTTAAAATCAAGAGATCAGACGGTTGATCTAATAAAAATTGCGTGTTTAGCATTAGCTGAACTTTCAGTTCGATTTTATATTCTTCGGCAGATCTAGCGCACAGTCCTGGCGCCAAAAAATGAAATACTTATACCTATGTACAAAATAGACGTATGGGTGTGAGTATTCTACTCAGTCAAAATAAAATTAATATGAATGTAAATTGTCGGTTACTAATTATTAGTCTAAACTGTATTTATGCGTAACGGATACTTGCAATTCTCAATCTCTTGAATAATGCTCGAAACAGGAGTCCATCACGTAGAAAACCGGACAGGCCGAAAGAGAAAAAACACTACCTAAGCTGAATTCTTTATTTTTTTCAGTTTAGGAGAAAGTCTTTATCAGTGTGTTTATTGAAGAAATAGTTTGTGATAATACATTAGCGAAAACAAACAAAAGTTACTTACAAAAATATAAATTAACTTAAAAAACGTTAACACGCAACATCGTTACCAGTTGTTGAAAAAGGAAAATACATTAAAGAAAAACTGTTATATTGCATTTGTCGGGTTTTGGAAAATGTTAACCATTTTACTATAATTACAGATTACTAAACCAGCGCGCTTTGTGGCTAAAAATTGGGTATTACAATTTCCTTATCTGTTTTGTAAATACATTAATCGGCTAAAAAGAATCATAGCGTCTACTATGGACTCCGGTTCTAACGACTTAGTGGCGATGACTCTTGACATTTGTAAATAACGGTTGCTTTGGTCACACCCCGTATGATGTTATTCCAAAAACATTACCGTTAACGTTCAAGACACGCTTAAAAATTCAAAAAAAATTATAATAATTTTTTCGTGATTCTAAAATACCACGAGAAGAAGATTTAGGAAAACTTCAGAAGTGATTTTTTTGTGCAGCCTTTCTTGATGGTAATTAAAATACCTAATATCTCCTTGCCTTGGAGAGTACTTAATTTCATTTTTCCAAAGTTCTCAAAGAAAGAAACTTATTTTGGCACAAACGGCCATAAAAGCTTTTACTGACATGCCTAAATATCTGTAACGAATATTTTTAATAGAGGTACTGCATCTGCTGCAGTATTTCTATTAAAAATATGGTAACAAGTAAGTTGGCGTCAAAAAACAAAATTACCATCCTCGCATGGATCAATATTGGAACCTAAAACAAGTCTGTTGCAAGGACAATTCTCCAAGGATACATTAATGTGGACGACTTCAATGAAATGCGTGTGTGTTCAAAGAATTAGTCATATTGATCCTCTACTCAAAGACGAATCTAATACCGAATGCACCGATGGCATTAACATTCCCTTTAACGCTGCAGTGGGAAAATAAAGATCTACCCTTGTTCTTGAAGCATTCTCGATTTAAAATGAAATAATGAGGAAGAAATTTGATACCTACAAATGTACGTCATGACTTCTGTCACTGGAGCAGAAACAATCCGTAAATGTGATGGAAAAGTTTAGAAATAAATCTAATACAGTTAGAAAAGAAGCACTTATATACATAAGCAATTAGTCTTCCAATAGAGATTATTTATTAATAAATAGTTTTAGGTTAAATTGTTAATAAATGAAGATATCTAAAGTTATTCATTAACTTATCCTTTTATTTTTTCCAGATAATTTACATAAACTCGTTCAAATCGATTCATATATTGGGTGACTAGATTGAATATCAATAAGAAATCAAATCAAAATCATTTGATTTTCGTAGTCAAAAATAGTTTCCCCACTAACAAAATCAATTCACATCGATTAATAATTAACCATCTGAGCCAAAATTTACCTATGTTTTTCTGGTTGTTAAAAGTAATACTAACAACATTTATTGGACATTAGTTAATGCATTGAAATATATATGTTTTGGAATAATGTGTAATATCAAACTGTGGAATTTTCCTTAATTATTGTCAAGATACAAAGGTAAGCGGCAAGAATTTCCATTTTATTCATTTTCAATATAATTGTCAATACTATCGTATATATAATAAGTATTGTATATATAATTAAGATAATTTTAGTTGGCACAACGTGACTGTTGATTTGAGTAAATCTCGTGCAGATAATTGCTTAAGTTTATTGCGAAAAATGATAGTGAATATTCTAATAATTACAGTAGGATGGAAAAGTGGTAATTTAAGTGTTATTGGTGTAGTAATAAATTTTCCATAAAATAACGTTTTTATTTTGTAGCTACATCTTTAAAAGAATAACACAATATCTTTTCAAAACGAATAATACGTATTACTTCAGTTCGCAGTCAAAATGTTCTGTACATTATTTTATCAAATCTTTACACAATTATTTGTAATTAATGCAATGAATAAAAACGTAGTTTATATATTCTTAAAATAATTGCATAAGTAATAACGTTGATTTCCATATTTCTTTTAATTGATTAACTTTGATCAAAGCAATTCTGTAATAAATCCATATAGATTATGTGTACGTATCTACACATTGCCCAGTACTTGCATAAGATATGTCACCTATATGTAAGTTTGTTATGCAACCATAACATATAATATACATAACAAGAATTGGATTGTTAGCAAATATTTTAATTATTTTACTATTGTTAGCTTTCATTGCGCAAGTTATGGAAACTATACATAGATAAATTAACGGGAACAACTTCAAGTTCCAGTTAATATGTTAATAACACTTGTTACGTTTTAAACTTTCAGCAAGCTCTGTATTTAAATTCGCCCATTGCGTATACTCTTAAGTTGCATGATATATTTACGTTTACGTTGTAACGATAATACAAAAAGTTTGCGTTTTCAATGAAACAGAAATTGCTCTTGAAGAAAGCCAGGTGTCCGGAGTTTTCAATGAGTAGCAAACCTGTTTTTCAATACCTATTGAAAATTGTAATTTTGAGTCAAGGTTAGTTGTTATGAGTGCATGAAGAAAATTATAAGAAAGTGTATACATATTTTAAAGGTAACAATTTAAATTCAGCGCTGGAAATATCATAAATATCTGTCAGAGTAGATTTTATATAATGAATATTTAAGAATTTTCGTACAGAATCGTATTAATGTCAATTATTTGAAAATTTTGAAGAAGTAATTTTCAAATGAAATGCATGAGAGTATTAAAGGCACACATTCTGTATATATACTACCGTACTACTTTTCATATACATTATTAATATCAAGTTTCTTGAATCTATATTTTGCTGATTTTCCTACTTCAGTTACTTAGGTTTTTCACTTGAGTTCCATATTATATACGGTATTCCTAAATAATAATTACGTAACATTTTCAGCATTTACATTTCAAAATATTTCAACTAAGCACTTTTGATTTCTTATTGCTTAGAATGTCACAGACAATCGATAATATATTTTTCGGCCTTAACACTATTAGTGTTAAGTGCTAATCAGCAAACTTTACGTTAATAGTTATTTGTTCGCATAAATTGATTTTTTTGAATAATCGTTTTAATAATAATCGATTTCTTACAACTAACACTTATTTCATTATTATGTGGATGAATACGAATACCAGGTATTTTTTTGCGCCTAAAAATAGTTCTACCTAATTCTTTTCGTTTTAGGTGCCAAAAAAATTTCCCATAGTCTACTTCAAAAAAGAGAAGAACCACTGCGAGTTAAAGAACATTTCCCAAGATTCTGTTCCATAGAAGGCCGCATAAAAGAAGATGAAAGTTGGGGAAATAAGTTAGACAAGCTGACTGATAAGTTTATTTTTAATACTTCGTATGTATTATACCGTGTCAATTTATTGTAACACATTACATATATATCAACGTCAAGTTAATGTTTACAGAGGAAAAAATGGATGGACCTATTACATCACAGCCTATACTGGATGTCCCAAAAGTCCTCTTCAGTTTGTTTTGTTCACTGCACGAACTCAATCGTTAAGTGGAGAGTCGAGAGTATGCCAATCGCTAGCCTCGGAACACTTGGTTCCAACAAGGTGGAGTGACACATTACACGTTTAATGTGTCCTTACCGGTTGTTTGCGAAATATTCCCTAGAAAACTGATATCCAAACGCGGTGACAAAAGCTAGCCGGCGTGTAGCCCTGACTTGGCACTAATGGAATTTTTGGGGCTGCCTAAAATCAAAAATATATAGAAACACTCCTCACTCTCTGGATAAATTAAAAAAAGAATATTAGAAGAGAAATGGTGGCTACAACGGAGAATATCTATCGAGTAATTCTCGAAAATTTTGTCTTTAGAAGAGTGCCAACAAGATAACGAAATTCATTTAGAAGACTCAATTTTTGAGAAATAAATTCCCAAAGCCCGTATTTTAATAAAAAATAAACCTTTAATCACTAAACCTGGTCATTATCTTATTATATTCTAAAAAACTTGTAACACCTTGATAATGATAATCCATGCCTTCACATCCGCCGACAGCTGTCATCAATTACAGAGAACATCGGCCGGCCATGAGTTATTATTGCACCTGTTCCCGATATGGTATTCCTTCCCAACATTCACCGTGGACTGAGGAAAATCACAGAAAACCTCAACCGTAAGGGGTTCGAATCCGAAACCCGGACACTGACAGCTAAGCGCGCTGGCCGCTGAACTACTAATTCCGTTTAAACATGTTATCAAACAAACGTAAGAAAATAAGAACTGTTTTATTAGGTGTTAGATAAATTTAGATGGTACAATTTTTTTTCTTGCAGGAAATATATGGCAGATTCATGTGCTGTATGTAGTTTGTTTATAATAATAAATGTTATCCAAAAATGGTAGTAATTTTTTTCAGTTTATTTAGGAAATAAACCTGAAAACAAAACGTTATATGAAAATTATATCGACGTTAGCTAAGAAAAGAAAGTCACAATGTATTTTCTATGTGCTCAAATAAACACAAGGAACATAAAAAGAAAAACCATACATTTTTTTTACAAATATCTCAAATACCGTCACCCGGGGTGACTAAGCGCCTATAGGGGTCACTCGGTGTAATGGAATATCGTGCTAAATGTTATCCAGGTGTAATGGAATATCATGCTAAATGTTATCCAGGTTTAATGTTGACTAACTGTGATATCAGCAGGGAAGCCGGTGTATCCTGTATGAGAAAGAAAGGAAAATTCTGGGAGTGGCTTGAGCCACCTGACATTCTTTAATACAAAGAGCAAGAAATTAAAAATCACCGACTGAAATCACCAGCCAAGTTTCAGGTGGACTACTAATCCCCTTATTTTCCATTTTCAATTTTTTAAAAAGTTCCTAAACTCTGTACAATGAAGTTTAAGACAGTTGTATGTACATGCGTAGTTCCTTTAAAGTTAGTTTCCTGTTAAGTTGAGTTTGGTTCAGTGTTTAGGGCAGATTTTTTTAAAGAAAAGGTATTCCCACCAACTCACGGTTTTATCTGTTTCTTATTTTTTTAAGATTGTATTGGTAACCTTTAGCCGTTTTGTTACTAAAAATTTTTAATTATGTTGACGTTTCACAAGTTTATAATGACTGGTTTCAAATATAAAACATACATATATAACATCCCTTTTATCTTTTTTTTTGTTTTTATCCATTTTTTAAACAGGTTCCAACATAACATGACTAACAGCCATAAAAGGTTTATAATATCTTTTCAAAGAGAAACCCGGTGTGGTGCTTAGTCTCCCCGACAAATTGGGTGAGTTGTTGCTACAGAATACTTTCTGTACGATAGAAGGGAGGGAGGAATAGTAATTCCACCCTCGTAACTATCGTAACTAAAATTTCTTCAAGATTTATAAATTAATAGCAAAGATATAAGTCTATATTGTATTGCAAATTCAGCCCAATTCAACTGATATCAAAGGAGACGTGGCATAAAAACTTCAAAATACGGCACTTTGTCTCCCCAGTCGACGATACGCAGAAGATGGATATTTATGAATATCATAAATAACATTCCTTCATAGCAATTTTTTGTTTCACTTAAGAGAGTACGTCTTAAATATCAACCTGCTATATAAACTATTGTAAAGGCTATACGTAGCGACGTATGTGCCTGAATCGAAAATCTCATCAAAACACTGTGCCACGCTTCACATGTCTTTACAAGGCTTTCAAAGTTCAGAATTTTACTCTGAAATAAGTGTTATTGTTTGTTGTTTGATATTCACTGATAGAAATTACTGAGCTTCTTTTTGAATTCAAGTTTATTTTTAACATACTTTCACAGAAAATACGTTTCGCAACATTGTAGAACAATAAGCTTTTTCATGATTATTTCCATAATTTTGATTAGTTTTCATGTTTCAGTGTCCTTTTGTTCGCTTGTTATTATTTTGTTTATTTATAATAGATTTTACATTCAATGAATACGCCCAATACTGTCCATCCTGGTCATGATCACAGTGTATATTTGTGTTGTATGCCGATATGAATCATTTAGGATGCAAAGATAATTTACAGCTGGAATAGCCAATAGCAAATGCATAACGCATTGCATACAAGGAGAGAGTTTACTGCTCATTCAAAGTTTCTAGAGTTGTTAACTTACTGCGGTATTTATTAACACTCAGCGAAATTTATTTAATTTATTTAAGCGTTCAAAATTATCTATTAGTTGTCCCCAACAGTTAAGCGAGTTTCCCCACTTTGCGCTAAAAAAGTTTCGAAGAAAAGCTAGGAAAGCTCGATCAAACGAAACTGGATGTCTGGAAATTAGAATACGCCGAACTGTATCGAAAAATTGCAACAGAATTTTAAAAAGCGCAATAGATTTGGAATTCATTTATCGATTGTCATTAAATATATTCTTTTATTTTATGTATGTTTTTTTAATGTTTGTTAACCCAAGTTGACCTTCTATAAGTCCCAAAATTGTGCTTGTGGGTAAATATTAAGTAGATTAAATGACAAGGAAAATCGATTTTCAAAACCCGGATCAAAGTATTTGGAATTCGGAAAAGAAAGAATATACAAATCGAAAACGCAACCGATTATTTTCCTCACCGAATACTCCCCAGATAGTATTATAATAATATTAAAAAATAGCAGTATGGGCATTTGTTCTAAAGCAAGATATTTATTTCGTATATTACACTTTACGCGGATTTTAACGCTGTCCCACGCACATCGTTATTGCAACATATCGTAATTATAAAAGTTAGCCCAAGCGAATGACTTTAATACTACACAGCTCTAACAACACCCAGTTGTTGATTGTATGTTCTTATGCAACACCTTACTGTTTAACTTTATGATAGTATATTCAATGGTTGCCGTGCTATCGATTGTAATACAGCATACATACACATTTAGCTCTTACATGCATTACTGCTACTATAATGAACTACAATTATTGTTACGACAAAGGAAAAAACGAAAGGTCTTTACAGACATTGTATCGTAAATACATACATATATCTATGTTACTTAACAATTATATTCAACTGTGCACTTTTCTTTAGTATCTAATATTTTAATCTAAACATACTGTAAAATATAATTGTCAACAGGTGCTAGATTCACTAACTTTTTATTGATAATAAATACTTTTCGTATATTTTAAAATAAGCCTGCATAGTTTTTCAAAGACCTTGGAAACTAATACAGGGCAAGTATATGAATTTCCAAGAAGAATAAATAATAAATGACCTAACCAATCAGAAATTTTGACCTTGCAAAATGCTTATAGTACCTTAAAGTTTATTTATGAAAAATGATATCTTCCTAATGGCGTCATTCATTTGCAATACAGCCATTTATAAAATTTTGTATAACGCTGTCATTTCAAATAATATCTTTGCCATTTTCGAACGAATTAGTTCTTTCAAAACATAAATGGTCTGAGGATAGTTGATGTAGAGTGTAAGTTGCTGCAATGTGAGGAACATATCATTCAAAGCTTGTATAGAGGCGTGTGATGCGTATGCAGCGACCTTATCTGGTTGAAACTATCTCATCATCGAGCTGTTACAATTTTGGTTGCATACACATCTTCAACAAGTGAACATAACAAATAGATGCCGTTGTAACAGCCTCTCCATTTTCTTCAAAAAAGTAAACCCACCACGCTCTAAATGTAGAACCAAATGCCCAAACTATCACTTGCTGACTGTGCAGGAGATTTCATGGTGCCTATGAGGGTTTCCTCTTGCCCCTTTATAAAGAAGGAACTTTAGCTCTTTGTGTAACATTTGTCGCACACTTTGGTTGGACAACTGCAAGGCAGCCGCTTGTTTCATTGTAGAACAACGCGCTAACCCCTAAACTGACCTCCTTAACCTTTTTTTCCATTTTTTCGCCTCTTGATCTACCGCGAGGTGCTTGTTTTAGTGTTGAATCTGTTGCGCAACAAGCAGCTATCCAACGAGTAATTGCAATTGGATCTGGCATTGAATCTAATGGACTAAGATTGAAATGTAGTCTGAATGTTCTTTGTGCAGAAATCACATTTTAAAAATAAGTTTCAACAAATGCACGCTCTTCACGTGAGCAGGGCATAATGGTATACTGAAACTCTTTGAGTTAGTGTACCTACATTAATATAAGAGTAACAGCTGTCCGAAATCCATGCATTTTTTCTGCCGGATCCTGTGTACCAAACGTAAGTTTAACTAATTTCATTAAGACGCAATTAAATTATGGTAAAGCAACTGAATATAAAAATTACGACGAAAACCTGAAGCTAATACGTACATGAAGATATGATCTCGTTTTGGCCAGTGAAAATATTACTTACATGGTTTTGTATGTGGATTTCCATCTGTAACTAACCCAGCGCGCCAACGCAATCCATTTGTCAAGACGGGATCAAGTCAATGTGATTTACATCGATTTTAGCTTGCATTTGACACCATTGATCATGCAGTCTCACTTATAAAACTTTTTATCTTTGGACTTAGCTCAGACTTACATAAACTGTTACACTCCTATTTGGTGGACAGAATCAACTATGTGTTTTACAATGGTTTTGAATCAGTAGAATCCGGTGTGCCCCAAGGCTCAAATTTAGGATCACTGTTATTTGTACTCTACCTTAAGGACTTTCTTCATTAACATATTCTGTACTCGCATATGCAAATGTTTTGAAGACCATAAAATCAGCAATGTGCAATCTATACCATAGAAAGTGAAATCTTGACGAGGGTTAAGGGTATTAAGGATCTTGGGCTATACTTTGATTGCCGTTTGAATTTCTCTAATCATGTGAGTTATATTTATACTATAGAATCAAGAGGCTTGGGATTTGCCATGCGCTGCTGTAAATATGTACATAACTTGCTGCTTTTGAAGAAACTTTAGTTTTGTAATCAGCAAACGGGAACATGCTTCGCAAGTTTGGTCTCCACACTATACGTATTTGCAACATAATATCGAAAAAATGCAGCGACGGTTTTTGAAAATGGAATCTATCCCCAGTGTGGTGTAGATTACAATCTATTACTGAATCTACATGAAGCTGTGTAATGGATGTATTAATTCTCCTTACTTCCTTTCCTGTTTAGATTTTTGTATACCAATGATTTATTCTCGCTTCTTCCTTACCTTTCCACTTCCATTCTCTAGAACCAAAATGCTACAAAAGTCAGCTGTTGTGCTGGGCAGTAAACCTACATTGTGATGATGTATTTTACAGTTCTATACTGAATTACTGCATAATTACTTATATAGTTTATAAATTTATATATTATGTACGTATATCTAGGTATTATACCTTGTCCTGTAATTTGGTAACTGTTAGACAATTATATGATATATTCTTAATAACAATGTGTCGCAGAATAGAAATTACCATCTATACTAACGATAACTAACCTTGATAATCCTCAAGTGACGAAAGAAATTACGAGCAATAAATACATTTGTCATTATCATAGAGTATAGCAGAATTTTTTTCAAAGAAAATGACCTAGAAGGTAATAACAAATGTGTAGATGACGCAACTACATACACTCAAAAGTGTTTCTTTGTTGCAGGAAAAATTATTTTCTTGGCTTAGTTTTTTCTAGGGACAACCGAATGTTGCTGCGTGAAGGTGCGAGGTAATTTGTCCAATGATATTGGTGTTGGATGCGTAGATACTGTCTGGACTTACATACATAAATTAAAAGTATTTGCTTGTCCTATTATATGTTGCGTTCTTTAAGATCAGTAGTTTCATCCATCGAGATCCAAACGTTTATCGTTGACAATTGAAGACTTAATTTTATCGTATATGAATGACAAATAATTGTTTCCGAAGGTGCTTTCTTCTAGCACTCGCACGTTACCATATTTCTTGTTGAGATAATTTTATAAAAACTAAGTAAATTCAAGATAATTCGCCATATTTTATAGATTGTTGCGCGTTATTAGCAATTATTATTATTATTATTATTTTATTATTGTCATTGTTACTAACATTATCATTATTATTATTAGTATCGTTATTATTAAAGTATTTGAAATGGCTTTATGAAATAAATGCCTTTTTAAATAAGAATACAATATTAACTTTAAAGTGAAAACTTCTTTTGATTGCAATGATCAGAATATCAAAAAATAATTTATTATTCAACGGAATTACTTTTTTAAACAAATATATCTTCCCACCAGTATAGAAAATAATCCTAAATAAAATATTTAAATCAAGTAATTATTTACTGCAGCTAAGAAACATAAATTTAATGGACGTATAGTAATACGTAATAACTAGTTAAACACAACCAAATAAAATATTTTATGTAGAATACAAGAAGTTTTGTTACTTGACTAAAATAAATGTTTTCTTACTCATATCTGCACATATTTATTTGACTAAAGAAAGATACACTTGTTTCAAGTAAGTATTCTTATGTAAAATTAATTGTCCAATAATCCACAATTAACGATAAACTTTTGCAATTTAAAATGTAACAGAACGTTGATTATTGATCTCGTTATTTTTTTTTATTTAAAAAAGAATGCAAAAATGTTTATTGACCCAGCAACAAAATTTAATATAGTGGAAAAAAGATAAAAAAGTTATGTGATTGAGTGCATGATTTAAAATAACCGCAAAATTTATATTGAAAAGCTGTTAACCATGAGATAGGAAATCATCTCATAACAAAGACGATTTTCTTGTTCCTACAATACATACATTCAATTCACTTAATTTCTAACACTGTACATTTGTATGTAGAAATTATTTGTTGCTGTAAATATCATTTATTGGTCGTCTTATTGTATTCTGACTGCCGTGAAATAAATTTTCATTTAAATTTAAAATATATTCGATTTCTAATATGCTGACATTAATTTATGACATTGTTCCTATCTTAATTTAAATCACTTTTCTGAGAATATGTACTGTTGAATCACAAAAACGTATTTTGACATTTAAGAGAGGTTAATAGCATCAGACTTGTTCAGAAATAGATATAACATTTAGAAAGTTAAACTGAAAGAAACAATAACGAACAGTTAAAGATATGCCATACAATAATCGAATCGAATGTTGTACATATCTCGATTATCCCGTAATTTTTCGCATATGTATATCTGTCTAATACATACATATATAACTTAACTAGTTACGTAAAATGTAGTAGTAACTCTCATCCTGCATCTTTACGCAGAATTTCAGTTAACAATAGACTTAAAACTAATATTCTTGCAACAGCCAACAATTGTTATCTATTTAAGTGCTCTTTTAGTAACATTAAGTGCATATAAATATCAATAACTACAGTTGTTAATACTGTTTCAGCTACGCAATAGATTTAATAAAGGCCTGAGAATGTCACGTGTCAGCAATGTTACGTACATATCACATAGAACATAATGGCATTGAATTGCAATAAAACATACATTAGCGATTCTGTTACTTAAACAGAAACTAGTAATAGGAGAAAGGTGACACTTATCGCAATAATGTGAAGCTTTATATATCGTTGCTATTGTAATTAATGAAATTAATTGTAATAAAATTTATGTAAAACATATTCATAAGCATGTTCAAATACATATCGACTTGTATCCGTAGTTCTGATCTAAGTATTGATTGAATAATATAGTCCACGCAGCAATCATATACATTAAGTATATCATAATAAATTATATAACAATTCACTTTAGAACGACAATATACTTACGCATGTGCGTATGTATCCTCCACACTTGTCTAATAATGAAATAATTTACTACTATATCATATTCCATGCTCACACAGTTCGTTCATAAGTTCGCAATAAACTTGGTAAAATCGTAGTTCGTTTTTCTAGAAAATCCTCCACTTAAGTAAAATTCATATGTATGCATTTTAACATTCAACCTGCGGTATGAAAATGCGAGTACGATTACATTGAAAACTCTATTTCCCGAAATCATACTGACAATGCTTTTGTTAATTCTATTTGTCTTCATATTTACAATTTCGAATTTCAAATAGTAAACAAAGACTTACTATTTCAAATAGTATTATTAATCACAACGTAGTCTGTTAGAGTGGATGACCTCACGATTCGTTTTATCCAACTCATCATATGTTTTGCTATATATAACATATGCTATTAGTACTTTGCAGTGAATTTCTTGTAAGCAATCTTTAGTGCATCCATTTCTTAAAATCTGTTGTGGGTGCTTACAGAAATCCCTTTCCCCCATAAGTTCCCTTCCAGTACTAGTAGAAATTGCAGAAAAAGTGATTCAATTGCAACTAAAAAGTTGTATATTAACAAATAGCATTTTACTTTCTGTTTAATTCGAGTTCAAAAAGTATTTTAGTTATGGTACTGTATTATTGAATGTAGTCGATGGTAACCTCAGAATCTCTGACCAGGATAAAATGACCAGATCGTGTCAATTCCCAAGCATTTGACACACTAAACTGCGATTTCGTGTACTCCATGTTACATTATACTGGAGGAAGGTCGAAAGCAGAAGAACCTTATTGACAAAGGCAGATATACATCCTTCATTCTTACTACTCGTGATATACCGCAAGATTCAATACTTCGACCTTTGCTGTATTTAATATACAGTTCTACATTCGTTATTTATTTAGAATTCATTCCCATATTGTCGAAATCCCTCAGATTATGCGATTTCAAAAAATTTGGGGCTAATAATCTTTATCGCAATAAGGTCAGAATAATGGCTTCTAGTAATTATACTTTGTTAAAGATTCGCGGAGAAACCTTCATTTTCTATGAAAACCTAAATTTTAACGATTAGGTCAACCTATATGTTCTGTGTTCATTTGCCGCATTAATAACTATTTTTGCGCATGGGACATTTTTGAGTAAGAAATTTTTATGATTCATTATATAGTAAGTACTTGCTTCGTAGCGTTAACAACTTTAAAATTCTAAAGACTCCGAGTTTATATTTTCGTTGAATTTGGTATCAAACGTAGAGAAGGCATCTCACAAGTGGTCTGCAATAGTTGAGCATGACAAATCACAGATTATTACTCGCAACAATATTATTTGATCGCATTATCGAGAAACTTCCGTGTTTGTATGTAAAGGTTACATTCAGGGCCGATATACGTAATATTAATAGAAGTTTTAGCGGTACGCTAACGCTGCCTACTTACAAACACGAGTCATTCAAAAAAGGCTTCCTCTATCAGATTATTCACGTATACAACTCTGTGCCTAATGGTATTAAATTAGGGACATTTTTTCATGATTCTGAAAAAACATTTTATAAGCTTCATGTTGCTAAGGCAGTAAGTTTGGTGTCAAACTGGCTCGGTTTGGGAGTGGCAATAGCACCATGAATATGAGCTTTTGTAGGGTGAAATGTTATATTTATGTTGTAAGCTGCAACGGTGTAACTGAAACGGTTATAATAGTGCATGAATGACATTTCACTGCACGCCTGGTGTCTGGCGTTACCGCTATTTTATTGGAATTGCTATGGATATAACGAAATCATTTTCTTTTTCCTGTTCTTTCTGCTAATTACTCATTGTTTTACCTACTATCTAATTTTTACTGTAAATCATCATCTCGTTATTTACTCTCTCTATTGATAGAAAAAGGTTAAAAGAAGAATAAATGCAGCAACATGAATTTCGTCTTATTTTTTAATAGAATTTGACAGCTCTTATTAACTAGGATCCAACATTGTTTCTGTTGAAAAGATAAACACGATTAATTATTATTGTTATGATTATTATATTGTGTTATATAAAATCAAAAATAAGAATAAGTATTAAGCAAATGTGGATAATGATAACATTTCTGTATTGCTAGTATAATGTTAACATTACTGATTGTAACGATATGTTTCATTTCTTATTTGAACGCAAATGTCTTTAGAACATAAATTTGTATAGTCACAAGAACAGATAATCTTATGGCGTACATGCCGAAAAATCATTTTATACTATTTAATTAGCCGCCCAAGGAGCCAAAAGTTCACGAAATAAAGGCACTCACTCCTTTCGTTTGATAAATATTAAATTATCAGCTTAAGATACAGTTATTATAATACTACAAGGTCTATCAGCTTCTTTAAGTGCGTGTGCGGAGGTTTCTAAACAAGCTACATAGGAAGAACTTTATGCACAACTGTTGAATTACGTGCAGAACGTACTTAAACGCATACCGCCCCGCTAGATGTTTTAAAGTTACGTGTAAAGTGAATGTTCCTCTCGGAGTCGCATAAGCTATGCATGTATTGAGTTACGTAACATCTGCACCCAGAGATTCGTATATTATCTCGTTGGAAATGAATCGATTACTGTTTCAGCTGCGGCTGATTACACCTCATTCTTTAGCATGGAATTTACATCCGTTGTTCGTTGGAATTTCATTGTTTTTACTTTGTAAAATACTTCGGAGTGATTCGCTTTGTAACAAGATCTATTATGAATGTAGCCTTGAATCACAAGAAAGGCGACTGCTATGAGATTAGTATGTAGTAACATCTAAATAGCAATGACAACATCGTTATAACGACTATCCCGTATACTAGATTTGGTATAATCGAAAAGGTAATTGATTCAACATATCCTTTTTTAACTTATTGACGTGGTTATTACACTTTCAATGAAATTACAGCTACATTCCATAAATAAATGATCAAATGGGTTATAGATCTCTAGAGCCTAAGGTGCATTTCCTATGCAAAATTGTATCATATCTCGAATGCAAGAAGGAAAATCTAGAACAGTGAGAGGATCTAAAAGGTTCTATAATCTTTTTTTCTATGACATTTAAAATGTGTTTAAATATTTTTAACAAATCTTACGAATGTAATATTTGTATTTTGACGAAATTATCGGCCCGCTGTCTGCCTAAGCCTTTGTTTCCTTTAGAGGTAAAGGTTATATTTCTTAATTTTCTATGCAAAGTGGCAATATTATGTGTGAAAAGAACATGTACAAAGTCTATTCAGATAGTAATTGAACATTCCAAATTACCTGTCAACGAAGAGACTTATTAGTGAGATGCGGTTGACAACATTGTGTCCGGCATAACCTCTTGCATAACTACATATTTTCGGATAGTTGGCATCTCATCTAGTTCTCGTGTTCTATTATCTTTTAACACAAACTTATTGAGGTGATACTCTGGGCTATGCGCAATATCACAAAACTTTATACGATTCAAAAGTGGTAATCAATCAATAGAAGATAAGCATTGGGCAAAACAACTCTCGATTTCAACTGGCGACGTCCACGTTCAGAAAATCAAGGGTCTAGTGCATAGAAACCATCGTTTGACTATCAGATAACTTGAAGAAAGGTTTATCATCTCAATAGCGTCGTGCCCTGACTTTTAAAAGGAATTATGTCAGTATCAGTTGAAACGAATTTACGTAACACATTTGGGACCAGCTTTGTCTACATCATTCAAAGTTGGTAAATTTTTATAAAAAGAGTGCAAAAAGTCTACAAACTCCAAAGTACTAACGCATCAAAACAGGCCAATAAACTGATTTCATGCTTTAATGATAGTAATTAGGCAAATCGTATCCGCTCTTTGGGGATTACCAAAATCGAAATTCTTTTATTCACATTCAACTACCTACAACATAATTGAGTTAGACAGAAAAAACTAGTCATTAGCTCTTCACAATTGTACAACAAAAAACATAAAACTGAATGGAAGTGGAGTCATAGAGGCTCAGGTATGTGTATATACAGATAAATTCAGATGTTCATCAATATGCTGTTTTTAAACTAGCACAATTACATACATGTACGTAATATATATTACTCAAAGCAGCTTTACTATCTTATATGAGTAGTTAGTGGCAAATTAGTACAAGTACAATATCGATCAAATTAACGTTAAATTAAGTATTTAAGCGGTAATAAATTGACAAATTACATTACATTTATTAACTAACTACATTATATAGATTAAAGATAGGATAACATAATTTATTACGCACTACATTCCAAGTATCAAGCAAAATATCAGTAATCTACAGTTGAAGAGTCAATAAAAGCATTGCGAATATACAATATGGAATATGCGTTCGGTCTTATATGAATGGCTACATTCTGGGTATCAAAGAGCTAGAAAGGTACTTTCACTTAATATTGTTTTATACAGGTATACGAATATCTTTATAAAATATAAAATGGCCATAAATTGCACATTACGGTTTATATCTAATGTTATTAGCATGACAAAGATATTGTCACATTCCTGTATTAAACTACAACATTCCAAAAACTTTCGCTAACAATAAGTAATGAATTAGTCAAGCAAAATAAATGTTTCAGTTGATATCTATTAAAGCGATCAAGATAGTGCATGAATAACCTGAACAGAAAGCAAAACACTTTACAACTTTATGTGCTTCGGTCATGATTCAGCCAATACCATGAGCAGCTGTATTTAGCAACATTATTAGGTTAGGTACAACTTTATGTGTTGAAGCTAGGATTTTTAAGCTACAAAAAGGGCATTATTGACAATCTGATAACGCATTGCCAAACAGAGAGAATCTGATTCTGCATACGGCAGAAAAAGAGCGCAACTGTCTCTCCCTCTTCCAGGGATAGACGATATCCCCTCCTCCCATGTTTCAGTTTTATACAGATATTTCCTTAATCGGGCATGGTTTGTAAGGATCGCAGTTAGAACCCCGGCAGAATTCTTACCGAGCTCAATCAATCTTCCAGCTCGATCTTGGCTAGTCAACATAAGTGTTTTTGCATGGGAGAGGCTTACGGATTCATCTCAAATCCATAGACATTCTCTCGAGCAATGTACAACTTCGCAGAAATGTAAGTTACACTAACCAGAGGCTCTAGTCCTAGCGGAGCTTCATTAGTTCCGACAGCAACAAGGGTATCGGCCGCTTCGTTGCTTTCAATGCTAATACATCTTGCCACCCCGTGAGAGTATCTTTATTGTTGCTACACAGTAGATTAAGACTGCAGTCAGCTACAGGTCTAGAAGTTTCTACTTGTGCCAAAGGCCTGCACAGCACATTGACTGTCAGAGAAAATGTTAATTGACCTGTTCTTTACACTTCTCAATAGGAGTACATCAACGCTCATGTCAACGACCAAAATTTCTGATTGAAAAATTGTAACAGATTTGCTTAAACTGTAAGTCTGTTCAGTTAAATATTTGCAGCACTAAAATAAATCTGCAAATATACAGAATAATTCAAATTAAGTGCTATCACTGCAATCTCTGTTATTAATGTTTCTAGAAAATAGGCTAAATTAGCAAAGTAGTATGTTTAACGCTGCGTAATATGCAGTATACGAAAAAAACAACTGCATGACGCATGGCCGAGAAATTTTGAGATTTGTAGTTTTCTTAATTGAACAACCTACATATTTTAAAAAAAATTGAAATATTTATTAAGTTATGATTTCAATACACTATTGTCTTAAAACGAATACTAAAGAAATTGTGGTGGGTTTTAGTTCTTTCTCTTTAAACCAAAACAAATAGTATGCCCTTTGAAATTGTCAAAAACGAACTGAATTTAAATCTTTTGCACGTCTATTTATTAAAAATAGTTGGTTATTTGATGTTCATTATTCTTTAGTCCTCTATTATTACTATTATTAGCTTCTTGAACATTTTTGGTTATCTTTAATTGTTCAGTGCTAGGTAATATCTCGCTATAGGGTTTCCTTATTTGGAGAAATGGGATATGTCAGAAGCATACATTGTATGCGGCAAAAATTCAAGAAGGTCGGGCAAATATTATACTGAACACTATCCTTTCCAAGAAATCGACGTTACTTTCGAAAACTTTACACACAAAAAACAAAGAAAAATATCATTATCTTCGAAGAAATAGAAATTACACTCTTATCATGTTTCGAAGCCCATCGCGATTTTCCGTAGGAACTGGGTTTCAGTTATGCATCAGTTCAGAGAATTTTAAAAAATAAATAAATTGTGTCTCTATAGCTCACGTAATTGTGCGATCATTAAGCTCATATTTATCACTCCGTTATAGGTGTAGTATCTATAGCCGACTGCATAATTCAAACTATTTTAATATCATTATCATATGCTGACAGTATGTACTACGCATATGTTACATTGTATAACAACTTTAAGCGGGCCTTATAAAAGATAAATTATAGAAAATGTAAATTCAGAAATATAATAGAAAGATAGTCAATTTTGTTTGTAATGCCCTTAAATAAAGAAATACAGAAACCATGATTTTCTTTACTTATAATGACATTAAAACATATGCGTAGATATAAATTGCTTCACGTTTCATTTTTAATTATTATTATCATAAACTCACTAAGACGTTCACTTTCATTACAAAATCATCAGCATTATAATTAGCATAAATTTGTCATTTGTTTCTCCTTACATTAGATAAACATGTAAAGGAGAATAGAATTAAAATGCACATAAGGGATTAACCTCATGTATTAGAATTTCAGTTAATTTGCAAATTTCATAAATTTATCACAATAAGAAGTTAATTTCAAGGTTTGGAGTTTCATATGTAAAGAAATAAGAAGGAACATGTGTATGTGCATATTATAAAAATACACTAGCGTCGTTTTAAGGTTAAATTATAAAAAAGGAAGCTGCAACCACAAACAATACACAAATTAAGGTAATTAATATTATAATTTATCACTAACTTCAAGAAGCAGGCGTCTGCAACTAATTAAACATGAATATAATCAATTAAAATTACATATTAAAAACAGAAAGATATGCTTCCACATATTTAATTATCTTTTTATGAAATGCAGTAATATCTTTCAGCTTAATATAAAACGTATTAACGCAAAATAACTTAGAACTTCTAGATATAGCTTAGGTAAATAATTATCGATTTTGTAAATTCTAATACACAGTACATGTCATTCCTAGAAATATCATGTTTCTATAAACATTTATTGCAAATTGAGTCGCTCCGATAATAGTCATCCAGATTATTTATACCTTTCAATAGTTTTTTATAACATGTTTTGTGGATGCATACAGTATGTATTTATTAAAAAAAAGATATAAAAATAAATGAGAATCTGTAGTGAACAGATGATAGTGTTCTTTTTCATGTGCTATAAAGGTCTTATCCGATCAGTGTCGTTTAAAATTGCAACAAGTGTAAAGGTTTTCTAATACGTGCGCTGCGTACTCGTACTCAATTCGAAACTATGTTTCTCTGCACACAGTCAAAAGGTGCAAAAATGAATATAATCCTGTTAAATACATGCAGAAATCTCAGTTCTTTGTTAGGAAGTGGGTAAAGTTACTGCGAAATCGTTTTTGCAGATGAATCCCCATTTTGGGCGTGGGTTCCTAGAAAGAAAGCATTCATACTGACAATATTCGTTACACTTGTTTACGGAAAACGAAAATATACAGAAAGTAGTATGTTTCTGGTGTTGTTAATTAGATAATATCCACTTTGATTTTGAAATTTCATAAAAGGAAATTACCACCTATCAGGTCTGGCGATCTCGTACTGAATTTTTGCCATTTGTTAGGTTAACATGGAGCAATTGAGCAGCACACAGAGGAGCCCGGTTATGCTGCATTCACATCCTACGCAAAATAACTAGAGAAGCATCGCTTAATAAATTATCCAATTCATTTCTCAAGTAGTTCAAATAGATGATTCCTGTTATATTTATTTCTAAAAAATGATCCAATTACGTGAGTACCTAAAATGTCTGGACATACATTTAAGAACTACCTGTGTTGGCTGTTAATTGCTATAAGTTTTAATGGTAATTTTATAACTAACTTTGTGTAAACTATGTATAAATAACAAATTGGAATCAAAAAGAAAAGGAATTTAATTACGGTATACAATTGAATATACAATATGACCCATTATCCAGAGGCATACAAACTTTTATTTCATAGCTCCTACTACAAACGAAATATTTTTTACTATTCGTCAATTACTTTAGGTAGAAAGTAGTGGCGTCCAAAATGGTTATTCTGATAGCTAAATGTTTTACAGTCGACACTAAAGTTAAGTTACAATTCTATTAAAATAGCGATAGCGATATTTTAATTTGTTAGCGACTAGATTTACGTTTTATTTGTATGTATACATATAAAAGTAACGTTTACTAACATATGTTTTCTGCTGATCAAGCAAATATTTTAATTATAAACCTAGACAATATTTACATACTGTTTTCAACATTATACATGATATGTACATGCCAATGTCGTGTCATTTTAATAATGACACTGGTACTAAACATGTAACGCATTATTACAAGCAATAGACGAAAACTTACTTTTTTTTGTAATGGATGTTTCCCAGATTTGTGATGCAGTGAACATATACGTCTAAAAATATTAACAAAAAAAAACTAATTTATTGCATTGTATCCCCTATATATTTTATTCCTTCGAAAGCGCAACAGTGAAATGTATATTGAAACAAAGTAAAATGAATAATAACGAAGCGGTTATATGTAGAGATATGTGTGATAATCACCCTCATGTCCCTCCTTGATACCGCTCGGACTATCGCGCTGCAATTTAACATGGAATTCAATCAAATGTGTTCGTATACCTGAAATCTCATTCTCGAACCAAGAAGGACAAATTACAGGCACTGTCTGAAGTACCAAATATTAAGAATAAAAGGTCAAGAGAGTTTTGGCCTTTGGACAAATACATGACGACAATTTTGCAGTAGCTTTCGGCAGAATGTTAATTTACAGTACATATAATAAAGTTCCTCGCATCCCACTGTATGGTATCTATAGCAAGTTGTAACCCTTAATTACAATTAAACAACATTATATGTATATATATATATATAACTTTATCAAGAAATAGGCATTTTTACCATTTTTTATGTGGCAATACATCTTCATTTGTATCGATGCACTAGTAGGCGAGTTAATTGCAATGATTTCTAAAAGTATTAAATTACTAAGAGTAGAAATTGTAGTAGCACTTTACACTATTATATGCTTGTCATTATAATCGAAACTATTCCATCATAACAAAATCTGAAAAACCCTAAAAGATTTGAGACGTTTCCTCTGTTGAAAATATCATTTCAATTCTTAAATTTACTAAGAGTTAAATCTTACTAGTTTTATAGCCGAGTATTAACGAGTTACGGAAGAATTACTGAAAAATTGCAGTCATAGATAACAGCTAAGTATTAGCATACAACAAATAGTAAAACATTGAAACTTATAAACATGTATTGTATTTATCTGATTAATGATGCTTAAAAAAAATACAAATGATAAAATTGTTACAAGATAATGAACCGTATTTTTTGTTTTCTTTCCTTGCCAACTTTCTAAATGTAAAACTTTGCCTGAACAAGGATCTCTTACTGAGCAGGAAGTAAAAGTATATTGAGATAGTTGTCGATACATAAAAGCTTATTTAAGGTAAAGGATGGGTGATTATGACAGCTAGTAGTTAACTGTACCATCTACATTATAAAATTCAAAATCTGCTTTCTTTTGGTAGTTATTTATCTAATCTTATCGTAGTAATAAGATAAATGGCAATTCAAAATACCTCTTCAAGCATACATTAATGCCATTGACATGTAGCAAGCCACTATCGTAGAGAGTTATGTAAGATAATGGTCACAACCATACATATAATGCTATAGAGTACAAATTGCCACGTCAGGGCGACCTCCAGCTTACCAAAGTGAGTGGTTTCGGTAGCAGTTTTTTTTACTATACTAGGTATTGTTTTCTAGGCATTTTTCGATGTATTTTTAATACATCATAGTAATCCTGAGGAAACATTCGCATGTGCAAGTACCCTATGCATAGTTAATGCACGCCGTGTCTGGCTTAGCAGTCCATGATCTGCTCGGGAGAAGAGTTAAGAAACTGTACCCGCTTGGTTCGCTATATTTGAACCAGAAGACGAGTGTGCTACCTTTGTGGCACTAGGTAGCACCAAGAATGTTTAGTTAGACTGTTAGTTTAGATACGGTGGTTAGGCAGAAACATGTCCGTGTGTTAACATTTTTTCTCTCCTCACATTCTTTCCCTTGAATGATTTCGCCAAATACCATAAGTAGCTGCTGTATTTAACAACATTTAGCAATTCAGTTTACTGGAAATATTTATATTTCAATCTTATATTTACACAGCTATATACGTATCGAAGATATTCACATTCATAATTAAGATTGTTTAATGAACCGTTGTTCGGCACTAGTGGAATAAATTGCAGACGTATACACCAAGAGTATAAGAACAAAGTCGAAAACAGTATGAAACCTAAATTAGACAATAAATAAATTGTGATTCCGTCTGAACGGGATGACAGATAGCAAAAAATTAAAATGTTACAATTTGATCCTAAAGAGGCAGCCAGTATGAAGCAGTTTTACAAACTTTTCACAAGGCAAGCGAATAGATGAAGCAACAAAATTTTTAATGAAATGGTTGCAAGTGGTGAACGATGTACACTCACTATTACACGATACAAGTAATCCAAAAAATAATAGTGTATAGGAAAGTTTGACAAAAAAGATTTATAATTGCAACGATAATGCTAATTATGGCAATATCACTAAATGTCGAAAGGTCGTTTTTTTCACAAACGATACCTTTTTTCATCTTGGCGAATATCGCTCGCTGAAACAACTACGAAAACAGATGTTTAGTCACACTAAATGAGCTGTTCTTTTTACAATTTTTCACAAATTATAACGTATAAGTAGTAGGTAGTTATAGCTATATTAAGCATTACTTATTTTGTTTTATTTGAATTATAATGAAGCCGCGACTCTGTAGTAATAATTCTTATAAAAGAACTGAAAGCATTATTTACTAAAAAAATAAATCAGAATAATATTTGACAACGCAAGGAATGTCCGTTTACAGTTAAAAGCTTTTGAAATAAATGACGTGATAATGAATTAACTCGCGATTTCGTTTTCTTAATACATATATAGCTTCTTTAAAGGCTCAACTGAATTTCCTATTGAATAATTAGCTCAGTTTTTCCATTACATTATTCGCATTCCATCTTGAAACATCCCTAAAATTAAAGCTTGGTATGCTTCGCCAAAATAAAGCACTTTATAGGGGCCTGGGCAGTAGTAAGGTTACAATATTTCGAGGTTTTTAAGAAACTATAGTATTAGTCTTGAGGTCCTGTCCTTTAGATAAGAAGGTGTTAGATATTTAAAGAAAGGTGTCAAGAGCGACTGATGGCAATACATGTACATAATATGTGCTCTGTCATCTCTACATGTCCTGTTAATACCCTTTCCAATAGTTTGGAGTCCTCTTTGCTAAAGATAGCAATGTTTCTGCTGCACTTAGTGAGAGCGAAATAAATCCCTTTGCATGACCTTGTCCAGAAATGATCACCCAATGCAAAGCCTTTCGATATTTCTCCCATTTCTTGATTTCGTGTATTAGAAGTTTTCTTTTTGTAGACTACAACAGGGCTCCAGCCTGATGAAAGGTATGCTCACTGCTTTTATGGCCAGTTTATGAGTTGTACCATTCCCTCTCTGCCTTGGTGGCTTAGTGACCCAGAGCGTATTTTTAACGTCCATGATTTGTACGCAGATGCGTAGTATGCAATGCTACTTAATGGTCCGTAAAGGCCTTGATTATTCCACCTCAAAGTCCACAGGTATAGCAGTAAACTCCACTCACACAAATTAATTAATTATGCGGTACGCAGCGTTTCGAGAGCACGTGGGCTTCCATTGTCAACCGTGTTACCGACTGCGGTAACACGTCGGTAACACGGTTGACAATGGAAAATTCTGACTTCTCCTTTATTGGAGCTAAGGATTTTATATTAATATCGTTCCCCATTTCATTGTATGAATCAGGAAAGATAACAAACGAATAAAATAATGTAAAATATGAAGTTGACAAGTGTATATTTGTTGCAGTAATGGCGCTAGAATAATCTGTTTCCGTAAAGGTTTCTTTTTTCTGAACAAATTCTCATATATACGATTCATTTTCATTGAGAATAGCCATAAATTCTGTAATATTCCTATTGGCAGCGAATAAATAATGAAATGTGAAGCTTTAAACTAATTAACTAGATCCGTTATTGTGCTAGGCCACTACTCGATTCATTCAATTATTGAAAAAGGAGATGTACGAGAATTTAATAATACTACCAATTCATTAATTATACGAATTACTTCATTTTGTGCATGGTCTATAGTATGTAAATGTTGTTGCACACTTAATAAATTGATACAAAGAAAGGGAATGTTACGCTTGCAACTAACGACATTTCGCATGCATACCTGTTTATTTACTGTTCTCTCCACAGTATTCTTTTAGTATTTCATGTAATTGCGTGAAGATTTTACATAGAACAGTCTTATATCTTTTTTATCTACTTTTTGAAGATATGATATGTTTGATCGTTACTACAAAGTCACCTGTATATATTAGATGGATGAAACTTTCACAGTATTTCATATTTGCTACTCTTGCATACGTTAAAGAAACAGAAAAGTAACCAAACACGTATGCGTATGAACCAACAAGTGCGAAAGTTTCTACAGGTCATTACTGCATTGCATCAGTTAGTTCAATGATTCATCGCATTGGTTTATCTGGTATTGTCAAAAGGAATATGATTTTAAGAGATATTTTTCCACGTAAGCGTACTTGACACATTTATATTCGTCTGTATAAAAGTCCCCTTAAAAAGAATGACTTTTAAACCGGTCTAGATCTATTTTAGGTCAAACTGACTTTTACACCCTATAAGTTTGTAAACTAGATTAAATGTTGACAATCTTCTAACATCCAATCTCCTTCTAATATTTGATAAGAGTGCACACTTTTAGTGTTTAATAAAGTATATTGATAAAAAATAGAAAATACGTTACGATATTTACATTTCTAATACAGGTTTCTAGGTCTTTTTCATCTGAATGAATGCATTTCTTAAATCCCTGAATAAAATAAAATATTTTAGCAATGAAACATTAAACCGAAGTAACAAAATTAATATGAAGATTCGTCTCAAAATATTAGTTATTTTCCGGAATAAATATGCTTCATTTCTACAAAATATATTTGTTGTTCCATTATGTTTAAATATTACAATAAACAAACTGATCCATTCTTCCGTGGATTCTAAATATAAGGCCTACACCATCCCATGTCATAGAACGCCTCACCATAATATTTCCTCTGCCGTGTTTTCATTGTATAATTAGGGTTAAACCTAGTGTTCATGGAACATCGTATATACGTTTCTCCGTTAGATGCAAGTCACTTAGACTTACTTTCCTCTATCCATAAAGAGATTTCTAGAAGAAAAGCGGCTTATTCTTGTGCAGACTAGCAAATCACAATCTTTTGAGGCGATTTTGTTTTGGAACAACTGGCTTCCGCACAGTAATGCACCCACGCAAACCAAATTCATTGTGGCGACAACAGATTGTTCTTGATGATATGTTAGCATGAAACTTTTTGTTAAGTTCGATTTTTATCTGGCTTACTATAAGAAATGAATCCTTTAGAATTAACCGCCGAATAATTTTTTGTTGCCGTGCGCTCCTTTTATAGGGCTTTCTTTTTCGTCTCTTATTTTCTAATGTGTTTTATCTTCTAATATATTTTAATGCATTTTGTACTAATTTTCTGAAACAGTTTAATACTCGCGAAATCTCTGAGGGTCCTTTTTCCTCTCATT
The DNA here is from genome assembly GCA_023509865.1 of Trypoxylus dichotomus. Taxonomy (NCBI): domain Eukaryota; kingdom Metazoa; phylum Arthropoda; class Insecta; order Coleoptera; family Scarabaeidae; genus Trypoxylus; species Trypoxylus dichotomus. The sequence goes on from CM042074.1 coordinate 47,138,198, forward strand.
GTAAAAATTGCTTCCCTTTTACCTGATGTACAATGCTGAGCTCGTTTCATTATCGCAATACTTAATTTCTTGTTCCTAATAACAATTCATTTTTTATATAGATATAATCTAACCACAGGAATACTTCTGCACTAATATAGTAACTGTGCTATCTACGTACCTCCAAACAAAATCAGAATAATACTCTTTTCTAAGTGATTGTGAGGTTTTTACTCTGCACATGAAAACAAAGGAAGAACACACCCTTTGCTAAGCGATTCTTATATAACCTTAATAATGTTTTAGGCGAGAAAAATTGAAAGACGTAATTCAAAGAATTTATTTTGCTTGTGCTATTTGTATGGTCGCTCCTGTATATGTATATATATATATATATATATATATATACAGAAACATTTAAAATATTAACCGCCATGCCTTACATTCGTATACAAAACGTCATACTGAAATGTTTCTCATTTAACATTGCGCACATATATGGCATGCCATAATTATTTATTGTATGTACTTAATCTTAAGAACGTGATTGCGAACAATTATCCATTGTCAATGACAACAACCACTGAAATAAAACGGTAGTGCTTTGATGACATTGAATTCTTATTAATTATAAGGTTGATATTTTGAACGTTGGTCAATTATTTCTGCAAAGGCTATAGATCATTTCGCAAATTATATCGGGTTTATAGTTGTTAAAATATTGTATACAGTGATATGTTTTTTCCATTCCAAGTTATATTCATATGTATATATTTGAAAAAGGCATATTTTTAATCGTCGTTTTTCCATACATTTTCTTCGTTAAACAATTTTAATAAATAAAACTGTGCATTGAACGTAATTCGCTTGCTAAATTGCAAAATATAAAGAGAAATCGAAGTATAAGATTAGCTGGGGCAATATATTTTGCAATATTATTATTTCCGCAAGAATAATCTTAATACTTTTTCTATTTTAATGGCATGAGTAAATGTTGCGACATATAGATGGTAAATATGTGAAATTCTAGAGCAGGTGGAAACGAAACACAATTAACAATTACAAATCAGCTTTACTGTTATAGCACTACAATCAGTGGCACACATTGTATAGTTAACCCATTCTAAAGTAATTTTCTCTCCTACAACACAACCATTCGCACTGTTATAAATACATTTTATTTTTTTCAATTTGTAAACCTTGACATCATATATGTGTGTCTACGCGATGCATTGCGATTATATTTATTTTCGAGTTTTGTGAATATGAAATTTAAGGACTTACATTCGCAATATTTTCCAAAAACATCCAAAAGTGCTTCCATTAGGTACCTGGCCCGTATAAGTCACCGTCATTTTTATCACAAGAGGGCCGTTTAACCCTTTGAGCACCTTCACACACAACACTAAAACACCATAAATAAATGGATGAGGTCTGTTGAATATTGTTATCGCATACACTGTACATTTGAATCGGATGGTCCATGCACACGACAAGGATCACTCGTGCAGACTACAAAGCGACTAGCAAACTAACCTGGTGTCATTTCGGTTAACAGGTAAGTTTCTGGTGGGGTCGGCTCTACTTCACTGTATATTCGACATCAAGCAGGGTAATGAAAAATAGTAATACAATGGTAATATACCTATGAATTGGTATTGTAGTACAGCAATAACATCGCTGGTCCCAAAATAAGGCCAATTCTTTTCAAATTTTGATATATATGTATGTGTATGTGTGTATGTATGTATGTATATACTGTTCTAGATAAGGTCATTTACGACGTCCGCCTGCTATACGTATATATCTTTGAAGGCAATCAAAATACAGTTACAACTTTTTTATGGACAATATTATGGATAAAGATATGTTTTCTAAAAAAAAGTACCATTTTCTAAAAATACTTTCAGTCATGATACTCTCGATTAATCCGGAAACGGATATGAACTGTTTTATTGCATATACACTACCGCTCATAAGAGTGTGGACACTTTCTATTTTATGCAAAATTTCACGCTTGCTTCAAAACTTCAAACAAAACAATTATATGAAAAATATTTACTCATCTATGACGTATTGCACATGTATACGCAAACGAAAAAGTAATAATAAATATTAGAAAACATAAGGTAACTTATACTTTCTTTTCATTGAAAAATTCACCTTCTGATTTAATAACTGCTCGCACAATTTGTGGCATTCTTTCTACCAATTTCTTCAGTGTATTTTGAGAAATATTGTTCCACTCCCTCTGCAATACCGTCCAGAGATCCATTTTAAACGTTGGACATTCTCTGTCCAGTTTGTCCCACAGAAGTTCTATCAGATTAAGATCCGCACTCTGGGGAGGCCAAGTAATTATTTTTAATATTCCTTCATTCTCTGCATCAGCGTGGTGGTTTTTTCAAAATAACGTCGTGTGAGTGTTATCCCACTGGAGACGTTTTTGTTTATTCCCACAACGTAGTAACGGTCGTGTAGCAATACGGCCGTGGAGGTGAGTTTCTTTTAAACGACTTCTCATTGTACTAACTTCTATCCTCCTGTTTCTAGGGCGATTCATTTCCGCCGTTATTTCAGGAACCGTTAATCGTCTATATCTCTTACTAAACAAATACCGCCGCCTCTGGATGTTGCTCGAGGATGTTCTGGAAGATGTTTGTTACTAGCAAGTGTATCAGTTTGTTCTGTGTCCTGTAGGATTTTTTTACATTAAATCGCCGGGAAATATTTCGTACAGAGTATCCTTCTTGATGTAGCATTAATATTACCGGTCGTTTTACAATACTAAGCCGCGGATCATATTTACACAGAAATTAAATTGTTTACTCGGTCAAAGAAATAACAATATCGAGCTGCACGTAATGGTATCTAATGATAAACGGCATCCACTGTTAATGTAATTTATGCGTAGAGTATGGGGTAAATATCATCTCTCTAGAAAGTCAGTCAATTCTTAGAATTCGGGTTTCATTTATAGTGTCATAAAATTTCTACCCGTATATTACTTAAAATATCTATACCTGGTATTATTTGTACTTTACCTAATTATTTCACGCTTTTGAAAGTAATATTCCAGTTTCGCTATTTTTCAAATAGTTCTTTAATTAGTAAATTGTGTACATGCTTATATTATTATATGAATAAACGTACCTCTTTTTAAAATATTTTACTAAATTTAAAGTGTCCATTCTATTATGAGCGATGGTGTACACACTTTACGGTTTCTTCGAACCTGCCTTTTAAATGCGTGTTGAATGATATACACTGTTATGGATTAGAAGGTATCAATTTTGAGAAATCTAATTCACTCTGAAAATTTTAAAGTATATGTATTGTGTGACGGCAAAACCTATTGCAGGACAAGCTAAAGTACACGCATATATGTAGGCAATAGAGTACAAAATCAGAAACAATCATACGTTACAAAACAAAACAAGAAATCAAGCTGTTTTATTAACAGCATCAAAAGAGATATCTTTATATAAATGATTGAGTTCAAATGTATCCATTGTGGAATATTTTCAGCCATGTTACAATATTCTTAGATGTGATATAAATTTTAGTCTAAGAGGGCTTAGATATAAAGGGGGTGTTTTATTGACGTCCAAATCTATTATTCGTGTAGAACAGCTTGACATGTCGAAATTAATAGACGAGTTTACAAATACAGTTATAATTGGATGTAACTGCTCCTACAGCAACTTTACCATATACGTTTTTATTTTATATATACCATCTACATCTTGGCTCGATGATCTCAATGTTTTGATAGATTATTTCGTAAGCTATTCCTTAACTACTGTCACGCTTATTATCGTTGGTAACTTCAATATTGCGAAATTTTGTTACAAGCATCCAACAAGACATTTCAAGAACTACCACTTTGAATAATTTTTGGCCATTTATTAAACTTACAAGAATACAATGGTGGGTATAATTCACAAAATAAGTTATTAGATCTTGTACTTTCAACTGTCGGGATGATCTACCTTTGGTCCATTCTGCTTTGCATCCAGCTTATACATTGAGTTCCAGCTTACTTGCGTCCCAAGTGGCAAGTTCCCCAATAACGGCGCAAACAGAATACATAACTTTCGAAAAGGTAACTTTCCCGCTACCTACGAGGCCATTGCTGCTACGAACTGGTCAATTTTTGGCAACTATACAAATGTTAACGCTGCTTGTAGCGAATTTTATAAGATAATTTATAATGTGCTTGATAAATTTATTCCTATTCATTCTAAACAGGAAAGACCTAGAACCTGTCTCGAATTTCACTAGTCTACCTGTTTGGTATACTAGTGAAATTATTAGAAATACTAAACTAAAGTGTAAGTTATACAAGAAGTATAAAGGTTCGGCGACCTCAGTTGGTTTCTATAGTTTTAGAAGCTTGATTAAGCAAGCTTATCGTTGTTAAATCTCTAAGATTAAAATGTCTGTGTGTTTACTTTTGGTCTTTTAGTGGAACTCGCAGAGGATCTAGTAAAATTCCTGGAGTGATGTACAGGAATGAAGAACGTTTTGCGGGCCCACAGCTGATTATCAAGACCTTCACACCTCTTCCAGGTTATTGGGGATCCTTTTTAGAAGGCAGACAATTCAGAAAATAATGACGCACCTTCTTGATGCTCAGTTGAAGATATATGTAATGTAGTGACAAACCGGAAATGCGTATTCTAGTAGTAGTATGAAGCCAAAGTACAAAGAGTATTAAGTAGAAATACATCGTTAAAAAAATTGCAAAAGTGTAGAACAAATCCTAGCGTGTTAGATGCAGTGATCAGATCATTAACGTCTGTAGCAAAATTTTATCTGGAGTCAAATAGAACACTAATCTGCTTATTGGTATCATTTCTCCCAAGGCAATTATTATGTATGACGCACCCAGAGTCGACGTAATTAATCTTCCGTATATACGAAACAAATAAACATTTACTGAGATCCTGTTTTAATTTTTAAACTACCGATACAGCCGATAATTTAAATATCTGATATGGAAGTATATTTTTGTGTCATTAGCATACACGTACGGAATACGAGTACTAGACAAAACAAAAACATCAGTAAATCGTTTATAAACAGTACAAACAAAAGTGGCCCCAATGTAACCCTTACGGCACACCTGATAAAACACTGAACATAAAAGATTTGTAATCATTATAAGATACATAGTGAACTCTTTTAGGACTTAACAAGGAAGAGCTCAATCCAAAGGTCGCTAGCTTCTCAAGTAAAATTCCATGGTCAATTACATCAAAGGCTCGGTTAAGGTCAGTGTAAACATGTATCTGATCATGCGTACCTAGTTGCTCACTAATAAATTGACATACGAAAACAAGATTAATAACTGTTGACCTCTCACAAAACGCACGCTGATTTCGCGCAATATAAGGCAACGTAATGTGATGGAAACAAGGATAGACAGCATTTTCAAAAACCTTGGCAAAATTCGGTAAGATTGCTATCTGTCTATAATTACTGACACAACCTTTATCTTTGGTATTAAAAACAGAACTAATTTTTGCTCAATTCCATTGGTAAGTAGAAGATACTAGAAAAAACGTAACATACTAAATTAATAATGTAGGCGACGAAAACGCATAACGAGCACTAGGTATGGGTATCAGTGATATCCTTCGGAGATATGATGCTGACTATTTCATTTTCCGTAACAAGATAAATTGAGTACAGTTGGAGTGAGTAATTTCACATGAAAAGTTATTACTACTTAAAGTTTTGAGGCGAAGACATAAACTAATACTCTTGTGGAGTATTAACACATACATCGTCATGAGACATAACTTGAGTATTTCTAGCGTGTATGAATCGATGCACTTTTACATATAGTTCGAATTCTACTGAACTAATTATAAAAATAGAAATTTTTAATAGTTTCCCATTTCCGTCGATATTACTCTTTCAATTTCAGATTTGAAATTATGGTCTTAGCAAAGCATATTGATTAAAGAGACTTGAAGGTAATATGCATTTGGGTAGAATATCAGCATATAATTAAAAACATTAGTTGTATGAAAATGATAATGATGATTATTATTAGAGGGGAGGGCAATGCACAGAGATGAGTGGAACAGACGGTAAGCTATCAGAAAAAATCGAAACCGTTGAAGATAAGTAAGATATGAAGTCAAGGTGGCGGTCGTCACAAATAAGAACTTTACGAGAAGAAATGTTACATCAAGCCAAAGAATTGAATTCCACTTGTTATTCGTTTAAAGATAAAATATATAACGCTGAAATTGCGCGTTCTTAGGTGAATGGCCGCGAGGAAAAGAATTGGGACGGTGTTACAGTCTGTTATGTTTTAAAATTTTAAGGAAATAATTTTAAAACAAAATAAGTTACAATAAAATCTAAAAACAGTCACAGAAAATAATAGATTAGTGTGATATAATAAAATAAATAATATCACAAGACAGAATAACATTGAAAAAATTACGTGAATTTAGGACTATAGATATTGCTGAATAGAATCTAGATGTAACCATGTGGTTTGTCACTAGCAAACAGTCTTATTGTATCAATATCTTTTACACTTTGATATGTTAGTTGTTTTCCAAACGCTAAAATCTAAGGAAACAGTTTAGTAAATTTCCTAAACCAATTAGGAAAAATAACCGAATATACGAGGGATGTTATTTCTTCAACCTCTGTTTGTCCTGTAAACAGTCACGTGAGCGGTGGGAGACGGCGATGCCTAGAATGTGATTGCGCATCTCCATCACTATAATATCTGCCACTTGCAACGTCATTACGCCATTTTCGGCTGAGTTACAGGCATGTAAACATGGCTGCTACAATTGATTCTCCCGTCAAGTGCGAGTTGCGTAGTGTAATTCGATTCCTTCAAGCAGAAGGGAATAGCGCAGTTGAAATTCATCGAAGAATGAACCGAATATACTGCGAAAACTCTGCATGACTGGTGAGGGAAATTCAAAAAAAGCCGAGACGAAGTCCTCGATGCCCTCAGACAAGGACGCAATTCTGTCGCATGAGAAGACATTGTTCAAAAAGTTGACAAAATGGTTCGAGAAAAACGGAAGTTTACCATCAGTTAGTTCCATCTCTTTCGTGAACTGAAAAAGTGGCTAGGGGGACGCAGCTTCCAGAGTATAGAGGAACTTTAAAACAACGTCACGGACTATCTCAACTCACTGGCGGCAACATTCTATGTAGAGGGAATTGGAAGGCCCGCCCATAGATATGGCAAATGCATAAATCTCCACGGTGATTATGCAGAAGAGGTTACTCTAGTTTTTGGTAATAAATTCATTTTGTTATTTACAGTTGTCTTATTTTTACGAGCTATTGGAGCTTGAAAAAAGAACAACCTTCATACTTAATGCGCATACAATATTATCCCAGCATAACTAGAGTATTATTATTATTATTCAATTATTTAATGGAAAATTTGGTTTGTTTGAATATATTCAACGTCAAATTTTTACATTATTTTAAGAAGAAAAAATTAGGGCAGTGGCGAATTGTATGTGGAACGTGCAACAACTAGAGAAAAATTACTGATGTCAGAGTTTAATATTTAATAGTTAAAAGTTGTCTAGTACCGTTTCCATTGGTATGATAGTGTTAGAATCATATACTTAAGGTGTGCTTTACAATTGTAGTATGAATAAACTATATCGGGGATAAGTATACCTCACATGATAACTGGAAATCATAATCGCCTTTACATTACTTTCTTTGCTTGCAGATAGTTGTATTTAAACCATAAGTTTATTTTAGGATAATAGTGTGTGAACTTTTAACTGATGGTAGCTGTCAACTGTTTCAAAATTATATTATTTGTTTAATATTGAAAAATACTAACATTCCGCACGTTCGTTACTTCTTTAAAATTATCTTTAATTTTTATAAGTTCTAAAGGTTTACAGCCCATATAGAGAGCGTCTTCTGGATTTTCCTGCCGATTGACTATTAATGTACATATTTATTGTATACACATGTTTCGAAAGTAACCAATCCTTTAAGTAAACTCTTCAAGAACGAGCTAGTCCATCACCTCTATATCTATAACACACATTCAGTAAGTAGATATAACTATCAGCTGTTCCCATAACACGTGGAAGAAATATTGCTTCAAAACATCGTAAGAGAACATAATTTATTAAGGAATCCGATATATCTTTGTTATTTGCCTTTATAGACAATTGAAGCAACTGCGTGTAAATTATTGTGTTTTCAATACATAAACCAAATAACATTATTAGCATAATTTATAGGTGCATGATGAGTGCTGTAATATTTGCAATTCTATTGGTAAAGAGAATATCCGGATAGGTAATGGCCCCACAAAACAAACTGGTAAAACAATTTATGCACGAATAGTGGTTAGTCATAACAACGCCGTGCGCATTAAAGAACATAATTTGCTCAGAAGCAATTGGAAGTTGGAAGGCGAAATATACCAGCGTCGTGATGCTATAATGTTGTAACGTTTAATACACTCGACTAGATCCTTGTTCTAAAATTGTAATAAAGCTTAAAAGAAAGAAGAAAATGTAGAGCTTTAAAGTGTGGAGTTTAGTTTATGGTAGAAATCTAATGATGATTTCTATTACTGAGGAGCACTAATTATATAAATTGACTTGTGCACAAAAGATCCTTTCGCTGGTGGCTTATGCAAGTAAGTGTGTGACCATGTAAATTAATTGGAACCACTATTTTTCTTACTCTCAATCAATCATGTGCCTGAACTGCTCGATTGTGAAATTAGGATTATGTGATATTTACTACTGTGACCTTTTTAGATTATTGTTGAGGTACCATGGATATTGCACTAAACTCCATACCACATAAATTAATTACTACTTCGATTGACAGTCGGTAACACGGTTGACAATGAGAGTCCTCTTGCTTTTGAAACACTGCATTCCGTCGTCTTCTTGGATCGTTAAACTTTGCTAGCATAATTAAATCCTTCTGCGAATCTTTGTGGCATTAGTTACTGTCTGATAATTGCTAATGTTCTCCCACGTAGATGAAAACAGGGAAGAGAAGAGAGAGGCAGGCCTATAACAATAGCCAGAAACATGCTTCTACCTGCTGTGCTACAAGACGGTGTGAAAAATAGGCTAACTAATCCCACCAGAAAAGACTCTACTTCCTAAACTAAATATCAACGACACATACGAACTAGAATGCAAAGGTACGAAGAGCTATGTTCGGATACAACCAAATGATTAATACCATTGAATATTTTTTTGCCTACTGATTCTATTTTGCTCCACGGCTAGGATTAATAGAATTGTGCGTAAGCAAGATAGTTCTCGACTATTGTGCTGAGTATGAACAATTCTTTTAAAATATATGTTTTATAAAGTAATGTGCTAAATACACATATTTTTTTACAATATGCAGATTTTAATAATACTAATAATTAATAATAATAATAATAATTTATTATCAAACAGCATACAGCGTATTGCAGGATAATCGTACCGTGATAACTAACATTATAAAACAAGAGTAAATGTGTAATACCAAAAGAAAACAATGCAAAAATTTCTTAAACAACAGAGAATTGTTCAAACAAAAGTTGCCTCAGAGCATTGATAGTAATGTTAAACAAATCAAATCTAGATGCATATACATTAACACTCTTACAGACTAACGTAATTGGTGACTGAGAATGATGGCGCGTGTTAGCCACGGGACGATAAAAAGTTAATCTATTCCTATTGTTAAGCCTCGGTATATAAGAATTCAAAACGGACAGCAAATCCGGAACTTGTAAATCACCATTTACAATTCTATGTGCAAAAATTATTTGTGATGCAACTCGACGATCCGCCAAAGAAGTAAATGTAAGGTTTTCAAAAATTTAAGCTGTACCATCTCAACTAAATTTATATATTAATGATATCCCGGATTCCACACAATAGAACCATATTCTAATCTCGATCGAACAAATGCATTATATGCACCAACAAGGGTATTACTACTCAAGTGTTTAGTATTACGAAACAGAAAGCTTAAGAGAGACTGTTGACATATTCTTACAATATGCTTGTTAAATGTTAACTTAGTATCAGAAACTATACCAAGATCTCTGTACTCCTCACAACACGTTAAATGATCACCGCCAACATTATGCGCATACCCTACTGTATCGGTTCTACGGGCAAACGTCATCGTTTTACACTTAGCAATATTTAGCGGTAAATGATTGTCCAAAGATGAATAGATAGATAGCAGGTCACCCTGCAAAATGTCATAATCTACAGTGGAGTATATCCTACGAAAAAGTTCATCGGTGTATAGTAAGCATTTAGATATAAGCGGGTCAAGAAGGTCATTAATGAAAATAATAAATAGGGGTGGTCCAAGAATCCTGTGATACATCTGAAAGAGACTAATACAAGCATGTCCGAAAACCACGGTATTCAACGTAATTGGTACGTCGGCTCAAATAGGATCGCAACAACAATATCAGATCGTCAGAGACACCCCATACATTCAGTTTACGTAATAGGATTTGATGTTCAACTTAATGAAATAACATGAAGAGAAGTAAAGCTTTTATTGCTTATAGTACTGCTTAGACAGCGTAGACTTCCTGCACAAGGAACTTTATAATGAAACATATAATGAACAGTTTATGGCAAAAGATTAAAAAGTTATTTAATAATTAAAGTTAAGAATGTTAGCAGAACATTTTAAGCAGCCTCGTAGATATTTTACGGGCAACTTCACTTTTCCCTTTCAACGCAATCGAAGGAAAAGAAATCACAAAATTGATAGACATATACCATAAAATTAAAAAATTTAGTTTCATTTTTATTAACAACTTGACATGAACAGAAGCGTAAATTGCAGCTTGAGCTAGCTCTTCTTGTCTCTCTACAAAAACTCGTTAAGAGCGAACCATTCATTTCTATTTCATCTGACACTGCGCTAACATTTAAAACATCTTTCCATGTTCTGTAAGGTCGTTAGAGCTAATTGTTTTGAAATTTGGTTCTTCAAGCTGAATTATTAGTTATAGCATATTCATCATTTGAGGATTTTCTGTTTTCTGTTTTCAGACTTGGAGCCTTTTCCTATTGGACACTCTTTTAGCTTCAACATTAACTTTCTTTCGGGATTTTTTATTTTTGAGGTCACTATCAGCACAACACATTTGCCTAAGCGGATTGCAAGATGATACTTCTAGATTGTTGTTAACATCCACAGTTTCCGAGCAAACTTTTGGTGTCACAGAGAGTCTCTATTGATTGAAACTGATCTGATCTTGCAAACTTCAGCTTTTATATTTTTTTATGCATTGAGCTCAATTTGTAATACTCCGTGATACTCCTCAGAAGTGATTTATTACCCCGAGAACCGAGGAGCAGCCAGCAACAATGGCCGTGAAGCAAGTAGTCTTGCTTCATCAATTTCGTTAGAAGCTGAAGAAAGATACTTTTGGGAATTTATGGCTCTTTTATTCCTAGATTCGCTTTCTAACCCCGAAAACTAAAGGCCTGAAGAATACAATGTCGATAGGTTGGCTTAGATAAGTGGAGTTCCCTGGAAGAAAAACGAACCTTAACCTATGTTCTGTTCAAAGAGAAATAAATGGTACGATAAATTGGCTCCAAATAAAATTTTGTCACCTAATTTTCGCCGAACTTGTATATTTTACACCTCCTTCACCCCAAGTAGAAGACGTATATATTTTTAGCTTTACAAATAACGTAACAAGGCAACATTTTCTCATCTCTTGCAGCAAATCTTATTGGCCCCGCAAATTTTGTTTAATAGGTAACCTGTTCGGGGGTATTTGCATCTCCCTTTTGCACTAATTTTACCTGTACCTCAGTCACGTTTTACATTGTGACATAAAAACGTTACTGTTTTGCCTAATCGGTGTAAATAAATTTATTATTAGGCATAGTTCATACAAGTTCTATGCACAACTGTAGTTTATTCATAATATCGTCTTCTTTAATTGCGGTAAAGATGTTTACTCATCATGCATTTTTATACTGGAAAGATGTTTTGTTCTTCTTTACAGCTTTCTAATGCTAAGTTCTTTAATAACTGCAACTCTAACTTCTAAAGTGACGTCAGCGTTACGTTTTCCATATCCCTTACCACAAGAATCTGAAAATACACGGCGTCGTTGGTTTCGCCATCTTATCTACCCCACGACCGTCAGTAACAGGTGGCTTTCCGATTGAATCCGATAGAAAACAGGAGATAAATATTTTATTACTCTCCTTCTAGATACAAGTAGTTAGATATCTAATAGTCGCAAAACAACTGCTTCTAACCTGATTCGTGAAATTTTGGCTTCAATGGCATTCAATTTTTTATAACGTAGAAATAGTTGTCAACGATGCAATGTTGCTAGATTTACTTATTTTAGTAATTAGAATTGTTGTTTGGGCTATTTCCATGGTTTGTTGAACATATGTAGTCGGACGTTTCAGCAGTGCGTCTATTGGCATTTTCAGGTTGCCCTGAGAAGGGTTATTACTTACTAGATTCATCATATAATAATAAATTGTCTTTATTTGTAAAATAGCTACAAAAGTGGGAACTGGCGAAGTCTAGCAGTTGCTACTCCGTTCAACCAGATCGCACAAAATAATACAAAACAATAGATCAAGAGAAACCGCAATTATAAATGCAAGCAAAATTTAGAGTAATTAATCATATTATGATAAGGAAACTAACAATTACGTGGGTCTCTTCACGAGACAACAAGAAAGAAAATCAAAATGAAAATGAAAATTGTAATAAAAGGTTCCATGCGTCACTGCAAAGAAAGTAGGTAGGTTTTAACAGTCATATTAAACCTTCTCAAATCAGTAATTTCTTTGTATGTATTAGGCAATGAGTTGTAAGTTATAGCAGCATTGTAACTAAAGGAACTTTTAAAGAGAGATGTAGAATGTTGAAGTACGGTCAGTTGACATCGATTCCTAGTATTCAAAACATGAATGAAGTGACGTGGGATTAGAAAAGCTTTAATAGGCACAGGCAAGAAGGGTCGCAGAATCAAACCCTGAACAAAACCAACCAAATGCAGCTTACGACCGTTTTCCGTATTTAGTCATTTCAAGTTCCTAATGCTTTTCGATACATGATCGAATCTACGAAGGTTACAAACTAACCTGTAACAAGAGGTTTGAAGCTTTTGGATTCTGCGCATATCAGCAGGCAGCATACATGGCCCATAAATAAAATCGCAATAGTTAAATATTGATAAGACTAATGACTCACAAAGTCGTAACTTTAGGCTAGAATTCAAAATTTGTCTGTTGGCGTAGACCAGCTTGAAAGAAGTGTAAGACTTTTTAAGAAGGCATGTGACATCTTCGGTAAATCGTAACTGAGTATCAACGTATAATCCTAGATTTTTAGAGACATCAGTAAAAGATAGAGAATTACTAGAAATTTGTAAATTAAAATTAAGTTTTAAAAATTGTGTGTTGTGTTTCGTACCAAATAATAAGACATTAGTTTTATCCAAATTAAGGCATAAATTATGATTGAGTGATAATTTGTGAATTGTATCTAAATGGCAATTAATAGCATCAATTGCTTGTTGGTAATCACCAATAGGAAACGAGAAAAACAACTGAGTGACATCTGCATAGGATTAAATACTACACGTTTGCACAGCGTTTAAAATATCATTTGTATAAATTATGAAAAGGAGCGGTCCTAGAATTGAACCTTAAGGTACACCCGAAAAAACAGTCAAAGTTCTGGACTGATTATTGTCGTAACATATTGTCTGTGTTCTTCCTGATAAAAATGAGCGCAGAAGCAATTGTGATTCCTCAGAAAACCCATAATAACTGCACTTAGCAATAAGCAAATCATGGCAGAACGTGTTAAAAACTTTAGAATAGACCCCTGTCCAAAGATAGCATAATATTATTCAAAACATTAGCAAGCGCAGATACCACGCTGAAACCTTTTCGAAAACCTGCTTAAAAACTAGAAAAACCAATTATTAGTAGTAAGGAAGTCATAAATTTGTTTATAAAGAAGCTTTTCCAGTATTTTAGACAATATAGGTATTTTACTGATGATTCGTAAATCAGAAAAGGTGCGAGGATTAGATATCTTACGCAAAGGCAACCCCCAAGCCGCCTTCCAAATATTAGGGAAATAGGAACGCTCAATACAACAGTTAAATATAGGTGTAATAGGTATCTATAAAGACACTGCAATATTTAAGCATTTTGCACCATCACAACCGATTGCAGCCGTATTTATATTATTTTAAATTAAATGAATTTCGTCGACAGTCGCTAATCTAAAACTAAAATTAACTTTGGGGTTCTTAATAAAGGCTGCCGTAATACAAAATCAGATCTTTGGAGTTATTATTGCAGTTATTATTATTATATGTTCCCTGAAGACGGCAGTAGACGAACTGCCAAAACGTCGGACTACAAGTTCAACAAATGATTGAAATAGCCCAAGCTGCAACTTTAACACATGGGCTGAAAAGTCCCGGGCTTAACAAAGAAAATACGTTTTTTCTTTGGTTCAAAATTAGCTTTACTCATCAACGTAATCTCCATCAAGAGTAACGCAATCATTTCAGTGCCGCTCTAACATTTCAATACCACTTTTGTAGAACGATTTATCTTTTGCCTCAAAATAGACCTCAGTTTCAGCGATAACCTTTTCATTCTTGTGACACGGTGCGTTGTCTTGATGAAATAAATTTTTTTTCTTTGCCATATGCGATCGTTTCTTTGCAATTTCGGCCTTCAAATGCTCCAATAACGCTATATAGTATTCACTGTTGATGATATTTCCTTTCTCAAGATACTCGATGAATATTACACCACGCACATTCCAAAATACCGAGGCCATAACCTTTCCAGCCGATTGTTGTGCTTTCGGGCGCTTTGGACGAGGTTCACCAGTTGCTGTCCACTCAGATGACGATCGTTTTGATTCCGGAGTGAAGTGATGGATCCATGTTTCATCCATTGTCACATATCGACGCAAAAATTCCGATTTGTTACGTTTAAACATGGCCAAACACTGCTCAGAATCATCAACACGTTCTTGTTTTTGGTCAACAGTGAGCAAACGCGGCACCCACTTTGAACAGAGCTTTCTCATAGCCAAATGCTCATGCAATATAAAGCCGATACGTTGTTTTGATATCTTTACGATGTCAGCTAACTCACGCAACTTCACTTTTCGATCATTCAAAACGATTTTGTGGATTTTTTTTGTTTTCTGGTGTTACCGCTTCATTTGGACGTCCACTGCGTTCTGCATCATCGGTGTCTCTACGACCACGTTTGAAGTCAGCAAACCAATGTTTTATTGTTGTTTCTGATGGAGCGGAGTCCCCATAACACTTTTCAAGCCAATGCTTCGCTTGAACGGTATTTGTCCCATCAAGAAGCAGTGTAAAATTAAAACACGAAATTGTTTTTGATCCATTGTTTTGAAAATAACAAAAGTAGCGTGACTCTTAGCACAATAACTCACAAACTAATGAATAGAATATCCTGAAATATTAACAGCTGTCTTTTGAAGATTAGTACTAACTGAGAGAAAGGTGACTGCAATAAAACTAGCGTCATCTATGTGTTAGGCCCGGGATTTTTCAGCCCATGTGTTATTATAATATCCATGGTCAACAATATCACGTGAGGACTTTATTTATTTGAGGATGTAAAATTTTGTCTATTATGTCAATAACTACAAACATGTGACCAAAAGTTCCTTAAATTTATAAAAATGCTAAGGCAGGATTTTTTTTAATAATGTCACTTTAAGTCGATCGCATTCGCACTATCGAACTTACAGTATTTTATTTAGTTTTTATCCAAAATATCCGCAATACGATCTGCCAAAAAAATTTAATAATACAGGTAAGTTCGTCCATGGCACAGTACAACTTTTTAGAAAATTAGTAAAATGCGATATATTCGTTAATCTCTAGAATCACATATCAATTTGGATATTGTTTTGTTAGAAATAGTTAACTAAATATTGCACAAATTTATATCTACTTACAGATAATCCTGCATTTTTTCTTTATTCCACAAATTGTGAAAATCCGCTTTGTAACAGCTATTTTTTCTTTCTCAAAGTTTTCTCTTGATGGCTATTGTACTATTAATCTTAAATACTTTTATAACAGCAGTTTTACTAAAAACTGATATTACGTATCGAAGAAAAAATATTATATATGTGTATGTGTGCTAACGTAGTTTATTTTACATGTCGATAAAGAGTTTCAGATGATTTTCAATGAATATCATATATGATAGGTGTAATTTTGACAGTATAGAGTAAGTAAGGTTATTCTTTCGCCAAATACATATATGGTACATATTTGTCTGTTATATAAATAATTCTTCTTATAAGTTGTAGCTTTTTAAAATTTATAATTACCTAAACGCAAAGGTAAGTAATAAGATGATTTTGTCCTACACATAACAACAATATATGTGGAAAGCTCGTTAGATCTGTTATATTTAATTATGTCATGGCTTACTATTATTTCTGCTTAAAACATAGCCTTGATGTGATTACTCAAAAATTTGGTATATAAAAAGCTGCAATTCACTTATAAATTGCACATAGAAATATTGTATCGAAAGTGTGCGAAGTTTTTTTCTTGTAATTTTAAAGGACAAAGCTACGGTAAAATTTGTTTTCACTAACGAATTTATCGCGATAAATCAGCACCGGGAAACCTGCATCAACTTTGTGTATTTCTGATTTTGTTCAAAGTATATTTGCTTACTGTTTACATCGAAATTGGGCCACCATGTATATACATATTAATCCTTTATCAAGTACCTACTTCAAAAATAAAATTGCTACGCGCACCATTTCAGTTTATTGCTATCCATACAATAGGCATTCGCTCTAAAACAACTCACCATTTCCACAAAAATAAATATCACCTTACGGATTTCTCACTACTGGAGGTATTGTTCTATTCTTTTGTGCAGGTTATACATACAGCAAAAGCAAAATATTCACTTGGTTAAGTAAGCGAAACGAGGTTAAATAAAGAGGAACACTTACATAATATATCACTACGCTACCAATTGCATTATATATTTGTTATAGCTCTTCAAGTGTTATTTCTAAAGTTCACCAACTGGAATGCAATGTAATAGTTTCCCAGTTTATGGCTTAAACAATACGTCGAAAAGTAAATAAGTACCCTCAATCGACTAAAACTAAAATGAAAAGTACCTGTTTATTTAAAAACACATCTAAAATGCCTAGAAACTAACATCAAAGATAAGAATGCTGTTAAATACCATAAGAAGCTGTATTTATTTCTGGTGTTACCTGTTTATTTACATTGCACTTCAGCTGACAAGAAAACACCGGTAAGTGTTACTCATCGATGCAGATGAAACTTTGTAGGTTTGTAGTTTACATACACTACCGACCATAAGTGTCTACCCTCCCTTAAAATATTATAAAATCAAGTTGCTAACAAAAGTAATTATAAATTATCTTAAATTTGCGATTCATCAATGTGTCCATCTATCGCTTTTACTACTGCCACACCCAATCTTGGCATTCTCTCTAACAGCTTTGTCAGTGTTAGCGGCTCTATTTCCTTCTACGTACCCTACATATAGTTGCACCCAAAGTACTGTCAATTTTTGACTTTGGAGCTTTCACTTTATAACAACAATTTTCTCTATGTGCTGCAGTTGTCCATAATAGTCTCGGCATAGCTTTGCAGTGTATTTTGGATCGTTATCGTGCTGGAGCACGAAGTTTTCACCAATTAATCGTGCTCCAGAATCCTCTCCAAAATCTGCCTATAACCTTCGTTTCTAACGATACTACCTATTTTGACCAAATCGTCAACAGAGGTACCGCCAAAACAATCCCAGATCATGACTAATCCTCCTCTATGTTTTATTGTTGGAGTACCAGTGGATTCAACTGTTGGTTCAATCTACGGAGAAATGTTCTTCTGTTGTACCAAAGGCGAGATACTTAGATTCGCTGGTTCAGAGCATTTTCTCGGTTACCTTTACCGATGTTGTGATATGCTGCTAGTTGCATGCGTTTCCGAGACAATTTTTTTCTTGCCGACATTACTTTAACGTTATTCGTGTTTCAAAACACTTCCCACACATTCTTCGCTATTTACTGCTTAAAAACTGAATGTAAACTATTTTTTTTCATTATATTAAAATACCTGTGTGGACTACTTTCATATTTTATGACTGCCGTGATAAACATTTCCGAAAAACTGCTGTTTATCTAGTCCGTCTACCTGAATGTGCCTAATCCCGAAAAGGGCTCATTTTCATGTCAGTCGGCTCATTACGTATACACAGAGCATTACAGAGGAATTATAATCCACCTCCTACTTACAGTTTAAAAATGCAAATATTTATTAATATAGATAGTGATAAAAAATAGTTTCTTTAAAATATAATCTCCAGTTATGCAGATGGGTAAACGCTTATAGCCGGTAGTATATATAAAGGTGTTTTTTATAGAGGTATAAAACTTTAAGTTGGCAACACTTTTTTAACTGGCGGCCATTTTGTCAGCTGTCAAGTGATTTATGTTTAGTTTGGTTTGGCATTTCAACATGAATAGACTGACGCCTGAACAACGCTTCCAAATTGTGCAAATTTATTTTGAAAATCATGGTTCTGTTCGAAATACGTATCGCGCACTACGTCCATTTTACGGTCAACATAATCGTCCATCAGAGCAATTAATTCGATTAACTACGGAACGTTATCGCACCACGTTTACTCTAAATGATAATACGCATCCACAGAGACGTCGTACAGTGCGTACAGAAGAAGTCATTGCTGCCGTAGAGCGTAGTGTAGAGGAAGACCTGGATCAGTATATCCACCATCCTGCGCAGGAATGGGATATGTGTCCATCCACTTTATGGAAGATTTTGCGTGCTTACAAAATCCAACTCGTGGAAGAATTGAAGCCACACGATCACCTAGCAAGGCGTAGATTCGGTGAATGGGCCCAAAACAAGATTGCCGTTGATCCCGATATTCATAAGCGAATTTTGTTTAGCGATGAAACTCACTTTTGTTTGAATGGATACGTCAATAAACAAAACTGCCGTATTTGAAGTGATGGTAATCCTCATGTGTATGTTGAGACACCGTCATCCAGTCAGACATCCAGAAAAACTGACTATTTGGTGTGCTTTATGGGCTGGTGGAATCATTGGTCCGTACTTCTTTAAAAACAATGTTGGTCAGAACGTTACAGTCAGTGGTGACCGCTATAGAGCCATGATTACTGACTTTTTCGTTCATCAATTAAACACAACCATGA
Source organism: Trypoxylus dichotomus (assembly GCA_023509865.1). Classification (NCBI taxonomy): domain Eukaryota; kingdom Metazoa; phylum Arthropoda; class Insecta; order Coleoptera; family Scarabaeidae; genus Trypoxylus; species Trypoxylus dichotomus. The sequence continues at coordinate 47,157,500 of CM042074.1, forward strand.
TGTGCAGGAGCTGTGGTTTCAACAAGACGACGCAACATATCACACAGCTCGTGCCACAATTGATTTATTGAAGCAAACGTTTGGTAACCGCATAATTCCACTTTTCGGACCCGTGAATTGGCGTTCAAGATCGTGCGATTTAACGCCGCTAGACTATTTTCTGTGGGGATATGGGAAGTCGCTAGTCTACGTCGATAAGCCCGAAACGATTGACTACCTGGAGAATAACATTCCCCCCGTTAGTGCCGATATACGGCAACAAATGTTGGAAAAAGTCATCGAAAATTTGACCTCCAGATGAGACTACGTCCGAGCCAGCCGTGGCGGTCATATGCCAGAAGATATATTTTAATTATAATGCCAGAAGATTATCTTTCGAATAAAGTAAATTTCATGTCAATTTAAAAAATTCACCTTTGTTTTATTCGATTTCAAAGTTCTATACCTCTATAAAAAAAACACCCTTTATTAAGTTTGCCATCAAAGACTTTATATCCAGTAACTAAAACGAAAAGGTTTTTTTCTATAAAATAATTTTATTTGAAATGAGTGAGTTTAGTGTTTGCTTAGAACTGCGTAAAAGGTATTTATTATGGTAATAATGAAAATGACACATGTTACATAAATTAACCGTTTGAGCAGTTGATTTACGCCACATAATTGGTATACAGTAATGATAATCATCATAAAAATGTTTAAAACAAAGGAATTGTTTGCACCATGCGCAACGAATAAATGCAGGTTGACCGCAAATATTGCATTGAAGTTATAGTCTGTTGTAATTGAATGATACTGTTCCTTTTGTATTGATCTATACTGTAATTCGTAAGTAGTACTTTATCCAAAAACGTCGTTATAATTTTTTTTCCTATACAAAATCCATGAACATCTAACGACTCCATTATTGTTTTCTTTGGAATTATAAAGATATTGCCTTATTTTTCGTTGATACCAAATATTGATAAGAACTCGGACAGTGTCCACTCCAGGAATCTAGCGAAATACTTTCAACTCTAGTATGTGGTAAAGATTCATCTGCAAATAAATCATTAAAAGACTAAGAAGTTTTCCGGATGTTGAAGCATAGATTATGCACTAGTAAGTAGGTCTAAAAACTAAAAAAATCGGAGATAATAAGCATCTATTTGTTGAAACCGTTGATATTATAATACAACTATGTGAAATAGCGAATGATGATTGAACGCTTTTGTTCCCATGGCGGATAAGGTTCGACCCGAATGTACTTCTACATACATTGAAACCGCTCTCACCAACGTTATAAACGTTGTCCGACGTTACTAATTTTAGGTGTTATGGAACGTAATTAGTTAATATTAATTAATTAATAATATTAATATTATTACAAGTGCATTGTATAGTAGACTTTATTATTTTACAATGGCCCTATCTACCGCAGGGGCACAATAAATAGATAATTTTGTTACCGGCACCCTGTTTAAAAACGAAATACGTGAAGACTGCAGAAATCTTAGCAGACATCGTGATGAAAAGGACTAAATTCTAATATAAATAAAGCGCTACCTGTGCTGCTAGCTGTGAGCTACCTATGCAAAGTGTCTAATGTTCATATTTGGAAACAACACACAGTTTCACCCACTGACTGTATCCTTGGTTCGTGCCAAAAGAATTTCCTCAACAAAAACAAAAATCCATTTGTTGCTGTAGAATTCCGCGGCCGTTGTTTTTTTTTTAAGAATTTAGGTTTCCGGGTTGAAACAGCAGACTGCAGACTCATGCAATTACAACGTTTTTTCAATCCCGAAGCCTAAATTCTTTAAAAGCAAAAATTGATTGGTTGGATGAGCAGTAATAAATCCTGTTGTTTCGTTGCTTTAAGTGTATTCTTCAAAAATAAAATTGAGGAAATAAATGATTTTGTTATGCTTTGGTAACAGTTGCTGAAATTTTTGATCAACTGGTTGTTGAAACAATGTTTTACATAATTTTATGGTATAGAGATGATGAGTAATAGCTTGTCTATTGTCGTAACGGTAGTCGCGTTCCACCGTGTCACTACTTTCAAAGGTACTATAGATCGTCCCAACCTCCGTATTCAGTATGGGATAGAATAGCAACTTTATCTCTCTTACTATCCTTGGTTGCTGTCATTAGCGCTATCTCTACAACCAGTTTGCTATGTTGCAACTTATTTACATATGCTGTCGGCGTCGACAACAGTTGTATACTATCTGTCTAATTAGCATCAACTGTCAATCGTCATCGTCCTTGTTTTGAAATATTTCGTTAAATTGTTAATTTGCTTATATAGTTGTACAAATTGTTCTTTTCAGAACACTTCTATCTTTTTCAAGCGTGCACAGGGTAATATGGGTATTTTTATTTATTTTTATAAATGTTATAACAGAATATAAATGTAATTATAGTTTTCACTACATTAATGGAGCCTATAGGGAAGAAAAAACGGCGCAGAGGAGACAAATTTAACCGTAAGGAGAAGTGTATGATTGCAAATGTTTTCAATTATTTCAATAAATCAATGAATGTGAGTGCTGCCGTTCGAGAAGCAAGTAAAGCTTTGGGCATCTCAGACCGTGCAATATATCATGTAAAACAGGAGCAACAAAATGGTTTATTATCAAGTCCAAAAACCTAAAAAAGGAAGGGCATACAAGTAAATGATCGACTGCATACATATGGTGAGAACACGCAAGCAGCTATTCGACGTAAAGTGCATGGATTTTTATACAGAATATGCCACCTACTTTAAATACAATTCTTACTACTGTCAATGCTGACGATGATCTCCCTAACTTCAGTCGAACAACTTTTCATAGATTGTTACACGATATGGGCTTCGAATTTAAAAAAGTAGGACGAAAAAGTATACTCATTGAACGAGATGAGATTATTAGATGGAGGCACAAATACTTGCGAGAGATCAAGAAATTTAGAGAAGAAGGTAAAATTTACCTCTTGCTATTTGACATGGCTGTAATTTTATATTTCAGGTCGAACTATTATATACACTGATGAGTCATGGGTGAATACAGGACATACGGTAAATAAAACTTGGACAGATACTGCTATTCAAAGTAGTCGACAAGCTCTTATTCAAGGACTAAGCACTGGTTTGAAATCACCAACCGGGCTAGGACCTCGTTTTGCATTAGTTCATGCAGGCAGTGATAATGGGTTTGTTCCTGGTGCTGAATATACATTTCTTTGCAAGAAAACACTGCCGATGTTCATCATGAGATGGATTCAGAAACGTATGAGGATTGGTTTATAAATAAATTACTTCCAAAATATACCACAGAAGTCAGTCATTGTTCTTGATAATGCTTCCTACCACTGCAGAAAATTGAGAAAATTCCAACAACAGCATGGAGGAAAAACGAGATCATTGATTGGCTCAATGAAAAACAAATACAAATCAGTACTGATATGCTAAAAAGGGACTTACTGTATTGCGTGTCACAAATTAAACCGCAATATGATAAAAGTAGGGATTGACGAATTTGCAAAAGAAAAAGGTCATGAAGTTCTTCGATTACCACCTTACCATTGCGAGTTAAATCCCATTGAAATGGTATGGGCACAACTTAAAAACTACGTAAGAATGAATAATACCACATTTAAGGTAAAAGATATGGAGCAATTAATTCGACGAGCGTATAGCACTGTAACAACTAATAATTGGCAAAACTACATCAAACATGTAAACAATATTGAAAAGGAAATGTGGATAGTGGATAATTTGCAAGACGACATCGAAGAATTTATTATTCACGTAAGATATTCGTCATCATCTGAAGATCAAAGTGATTCTTCGACTGACTAGAAAATTAACGTAAGACATAGATATATGTGTGTAATTGCTATTCCTTTCTTAAATATTATTGTATTATACATATACGTATTTCTATGACTCCAGTTCTTTTTGTTACAAAAGTGGAAACTATTATTTGTATATATATAAGGATCATCTTCTTTTAATTTAATAAATTGCATAGCACTCCCAATATCGAAGCAAATATTCACTGTACATTGCATAGATATCGTTCATATGTATATTTGTTTATAGATGTGTATAGTATTGTTAATAAATATTGAGATATAACTATTTTATCTGTAGTATTTTTCCTATAATTTTACGTGCAGCGAAGTCGCTATGCACTCTGTTAAAAGTTAGTTACTTTAATAAAATAATAAGCAAAAATGTCATATGAATGTCAATAATTTTGCACCTTCAACGTCAATAAACGTTAATAAAGGTTATGAATTGATCGGGTGAAATTGCAAATAATTAACCGGAAATAGTAATGTACAGCCGATCGGATGATTTGGCAACCATGAAACAAATTCCCATAAGACGTATACTGAATACGGAGGTTGGGACGGACTATAGTACCTCTGGAAATGCGAACCTCAGTTGTTCGCGGAACGTCAGTGACACGGTGCAAATCGACAACCATTACGAATATGACAAGCCGCCGTGACAATCTAAGAAACTATTTAGCTTGCTTATTGTTGTGGTTCTTTTATCGACTAGTATAATTCTTACTTACCATGCTGATTTCACATATGTTGAATGCTACTGCGCAAGTTAACGCTTAAACGCTAATTTCAATTTCAACATTATTTCATAGAATCACCATATAACTTACCTTTGTAGCTATTTCAGTACTGACTACTTTTACTTTTGATTAGTATTTGCATAATTCGCAAAATTATTGAAGCTATCCATCATACATTTACTAATAACTTGAAACTATCTTCGTCACTCGATTTATAATCCTTTATAGAAAACTAATATAAGTATAATTGTTTGAATGCGTTATGGGACGATCAGATAATGTAAGCTTTGGCTATTTTTAAATAAATACGAGGGCTTCGCGTTAAAGAAGTCGTAGTTGTATTAAAAATAACAAAGAATCGAAAGTATTTGGAATAGAAGGATATTTTATAGATTAATCGAACAGTATTTAAGGAATATACTTTCTGTTAAGGACCTAACATTGTTTTTGTGTTTTTGTAAATGAATTTTAAGGTTCTAAGGAAGTGTATTTTGTTTTATCCATTTCTTTACTACTTTATGTATTTTATATGTTTTTATCTTCTTTCCAACCGTATGGGTTAGCATATTACTTTATTTTCAATTTAATTATTTATTCAATCATTTATTTATTTTCTTCACTTTATAAAATATATCGAATTTAATTTTAATATGTATGTACATTACGCATTGTATATGTATGCAAGCCAGCCATTCACAATATTCTTGTTAAAAGCGCCTAATTTAAGAATCATTAAGTGCAACGCCGTCGGACAAATAATGGAAGTTTAGGTAATATTTAATATATACAAGAACAGGCAGTCTCCCGCGTGACGGTCGAAGTATTACCGATCGTTCACTCTCAGTCACCTTTCGTACTTTGTCGTAACGTATAGAGTAACGTCGCCGGAAGAATATTGGAAGTTTTTAATACTTTGCACATGTATAGATTTCTTTATTAAATACAAATTCTCGACTCTCTATGATCGTTCGTCGAGGCTACTGTGTCCATTGTCGTCTGCACATATTTTTAGTCTTCTGTTGCGATTCTGTCGGGAATCACTCTGGTAAGGTTGTCGGAGCCCATGTACAGATTTCTTTATTAAGTACAAATCCTCGACTTTCTCTTATCGTTCGTCGATGCTACTGTGTCCGTTGTCGTCTGTACATTTATTTAGTGCTCTGTTGCGATTTGGCGGGAATTATTCTGGTAATGTTGTCGGAGCGTATGTATAGATTTCCTTATTAAATACAAATTCTCGACTCTCTATCATCGTTCGTCAAGGCTACTGTGTCCGTTGTCGTCTATACATATTTTTAGTCTTCTGTTAAGTTTGTGTCGGGAATCATTTTGGTAAGGTCGTCCGGGTGCATGTATAGACATCTTCCACAAGTACGATCACTCCGCTTCTTGTTGACGATCGTTGCGGCCGCAGCGCCCGTTTTCATCTGTACGTTTGTTCGGTCTTCTGTCGTATCGGGACTTAGACATTTTTTCATTTAGTTGTTGGTCGTAGCGGACGAGTTTCACGGACCAATTTTCTATATGCTATGTCGGCTTTATCGCTCTGTTTTCCATGTCGGTGCGCATTTCGCACATTTGTTGGCTACTGGCTTTTTCCCTACTTTGGGACGCAGTAGTAGAGAGCAAGATTGCACATAGCGTATTATTTCAAATGAGAATGCCTGGGTAGCTGTCACATTACATACTTTTGTTTTGAGATCGGCTACTATCGCTACTGTCGCCCTCAACCGGGCGTTCAAGCTAGAGCAAGAGATAGGGTGGGTTTCCCTATAAAAGTAAAGTGTTTGGTTGAAGTACAAACACAAGTCACTGAAACAGGCCAAGTCCCTTAGGCAAATTAAAAACAAGGAAAATGTATTAGGCTCCCGGAAAGGGACATGTAATTAAGCACAGCACCGAGGTGCGCTTATAAAATTAAGAATTAAATAGGATTGGCTCCTCTATAAAAAGGTAGTGGTGCATGCATACATATAGAGGCATTAGTACATGCCTTTAACAAAGCTTCTGCGGAAGCATATAAGAATTTAATCCTAGAATTGACAACGTACACGCTCCGGCGGTGCCTTATATAATAAAAACTAAAGGAAAGCATACATATACACATGCTAATGTACATTACATGTATAAGAGAGCGCGAATAACTGCAATTATTGCAAAGATATATATATATATATATATATATATATATATCTTACGTACATCGTAAATGTACATAGGCTAGAGTGAAAACCGTGTACATATTTTATTTTTTAAATATATTTTTTTGCGCATGCGCATTACAACCTTCCATCTAGTAAATAAGCGAACATACTCCGCAAGTAAGTATTGGTCAAGTAATTCAGGAATTTACGAGCAGGCTACAGCGGCGCTGTTCTTCAAACCAGGAGAACGTAACACTTTCCAAGACGTAAAATATTTATTGCTATCAAATACGCATTTGAAAACTACCATCGATTTCAATTCTTTAGTTCCGCTCTATTACATAAACATACACATCAAGATATTGTATATCCTTCTTTAAAGAGTATAGTCTACTAGCAAAACCGTATTTTTGGTACAGAAGTGGACTGCTGGCAGTGATTGTATGGAGATTTGCGGGCTTTTAAAGTATTTTACCTATGCCTGGTAAACTGTTACATTATATTATACCTACATATAAACTTCTAAATTAGTAATAATAATAATCTTTATTGCCCAACAGATATGTGTACATCTAATTATAGGGAAAATATATAAAGTAAATAAATGATACGCAGTGCGATCAGTAATTACGATATATGTATAAAAAAAGACAGAAAAGAAACAACAAAAAGTTCTTCCAAAAAAACACGGCAACATACACTTGTTAACAACTTCATAGGTGTATTTAAACTTTAAGAAATGGATTCGAGTACATCGTGTTTGCATTCCTACACATATATGTTAAGGGTACTTTTAGCAAGATGTTGGTATGTGCAGAGCTATGGTGATACTGGAACGGAAAACGGAGTACGAGAAAGTAGAGCGGAAGAATCAACAAAAGGGTGTATAACTTTGAATAGAAATTTCTCACTGACTACATGTCTTCGACAAGATAAGAATTCCAACTTGTGCCTATTAAGTAAACTTTTATAATCCGCTCCACGTGTAGGATAAGTACCATACAAGATAAATATTTCAGAAACCTTTTCTGAACACGTTCAATCAACAATTTCTGATAGTGATAATATGGGTACTAAACGGACGATGCATATTCTAATTTAGTGCCCACAAGCGAGAAATAGACAACCTTTAACGGATCGTCATTGAAAAAATATTTACAACTTCGAAACAAAAGACCAAGCCACGAGGAAGCCGAAGAGGAGATAGCATCGATGTGCCGAGAAAATGGTAGCTGTGCATCAAATCACTAGGCGTACAAAAACGTAATGAACTACATGGACATGATATCCCAATTCCCTTTTAAAGTTTTAGGCTTGAAGTTTTAACGCTTTATCTACAAGGTATCAACGCGTAATTACTACTAACCCTTTCAACGTGACAACTTTGTATTGTACAACGGGTTTCGAAGAGTATGTACATGTAATACATTCAAATTATATGTATATCATTATCGCTCTTGATTTATCCTACAACACACTTTTTGTAATGTATTGGCCGTTATCACTAGAGACCGGATTATATGCAAAGTGCAAAAATTTAACTTAATTTATTTATTATATTTTACGTCTATTTGTAGATGTTTTTCAGTGTAATACATCTACAAATAGACGTAAAATATAATAAATAAATTAAGTTAAATTTTTGCACTTTGCATATAATCCAGTCTCCAGTCATCGCTATCGCTATCGTCATTGTCATTACCATCACCATTATCAACATCATTGTTATCTGTACTCAGTTTTTTTTGTCGCGGAATTATAGCATTGTCCCATCGCTGAATTGCACAAGATGACATATTTCATGATGTTAAAACCACTTTAGAATTTGTCGAAGTCTTAAGTTTCGACGTTATGCTTTTTGATATTTCTCCAGTTTCTCCAATAACGATAGGAACCACGACAGATCTATCCATTCTTCACATAGTGTGTATTTCGTAGATCAACTTTTTTTTGTAATTTTTCTGACCATGTTTCCTATATATTAGTGAATAGAGGAACCGCTACGTCTACTAACTACCTGTGACTTTTTGTTGTTTTAAAGTAAGGACTATGACCGGGATATTGTTTGAAACGCGCTTATGAACAGTAATATTCTTATTCCAACATACACAAATTGATGCTTCCCTCGTCAATGATGGGTGGTGAACTATATTTGCCGTACGGGATAGGATCTTTGAAAGACATGCGTTTTTTCTCGCAGTCTTTTGTGAATTATGTTTGCGATTCTGTTGTGTCTATCCACATAGAATTTATATGCCATTATAGAGCGCTCTGTGCAGTAAATGATCAACAGTTTCTTCATTTTCTTCACAGAGACGCCATTTTATATTTTGTACGCTCGATCCTGTATACCCTCATAAATATTGCCTGGTCTTATATTGTTGCCAGGAATCCCTGCATCTTCACAAATAGGTTTCCAGTTTATAGCTATGTTTGTGAACCATTTGTCTCATAGTCTATTCTTGTAATGTACTTGTCATGCAGCGTCTTAGTTTTTCACTCAGTCTTCTGTGATACTGATTTTGGAACCTGCATCGTAGCATACGATTGATTCAGAGGAGTAAGGTGTTTATCAAGTAAAGATATTGCGGTGTAATTGACTAGTTTTTGTTTTCTCTACGAAATACTTCCGTAAATTTTGCACTTAATTGTAATGAGCTACAAAGGCGCTGATAATACTTCTTCCTCCCTGTTTTTGGGTATGTGAAGTCTCTCTGTGAGAATGGTGTGATCAGTGCTTTGTGAATTCGACTCTGGTCTTGATGTCAAGGTTTACAAGATCAATGTCGGTCCACGCGATAACTCTAAAACTATACGAAATTACCGAAATGGCATACGCATTCATTGTTTTTGTTATGTTCCTTGCCGATGCATTCGCTTTTAGGATGCTCTTGGTTCTTTGAAAATAGTTACCGATAATTTCTTCCTATACTATTTTATATTCTGTACCCCTAACTTGCTTCTATCCAAGGTATTTATATTTTTCATCCTCACCCATGTCCGCTGCGTCTCTTGCAGGCTGCGCACATTTGCGACCAGATTGCTCAATCCGTCATCCGTTCTCTCTGCAATTCATCCTGCACTGATCTAACTCAAGCTTCGTACCTATATCGGTAGTAAATCGTCCCATGCATCCTAGCAGTTCCTGCCGATGATTCATTATTATTATTATTATTTTTATTATCATTATTAACTTAGCCAATAATAACATTTTACAGACTTGCCATGCGGTTACTCTTTTCACGATAAGTTCGTGATTTTCACCAGATGATATTACGTTGTAATGTTTTACTTGAGACATTATTATTTTTATAACTATTGTTATTATTATTACTACTGTTACGTATGTACTCTGGTAGGTTGGCTAAGTACTTAATTTCATTGAGTTGACCTTTCAACTTTGTAACGCCTTTAATTATCTGTGATGGAAAGTATTCCTGGAAATGTTGATCTCAGTATGTAAATTAACTAATTAAATGACGTTACGCGATGCAAGGTTACAGTGGTGGATAAATATAATTTACGAATTAATTAAACGCTACAGGAACCTTAGCAAGGTACAAATTGTGAATATAATAGAAAAAAATTGAACAGAATATTAATTTTCTTAATATCTCCGGCAAATTATGCATCGATGATAATACTGAACTACAAAGAAACACAAATGTGAAAGAAAATAACATTAAATAAATTTATTAAATTTTGGCATTGACTATCATAATTCGATAAGTGAACTGATAAAAATTAAGAACTGAGACAGTTCGGAAAGGATTTTTGCAGAATTATGTGGATTCTAACGCCACACTGTAGTCTAAAGAAGCACCCCTTCAGCATGAACTAACCGTTTGTCATTCAGGGGGACAACGGAAGTATTGACGTCGATAAGAAAAACTATATTGAGTGAGAAGTGGCTACATCTAGGCGTCATTAGACCATGGATTTGGTGAACAAACTAAGAGGATTGCCGGCAGAAATAGGCTGTGTAATGATTCTATTATAGCCTAAATGTTACGAGACTTCTCTACACTCTTGTGGCTCATAACCATATATATGTCGTCTTCGTGAAAATATTACAAAATCAAAATATTTTCTATGTCTTAAACGCTTATTGTTTCAGAAATTCACAAATATTCGATTACTTATTTTTTTACGAAGTACACTTGGTGAAATTTCTATAGTTCCATATGAACTTTGAACAGAATATTTGGTCTTCTTAATATCTTTGCAAATTATATATCGAAGTTAGTGTTGAACTACAAAGAAACGCAAATGCAAGAGAAAATAACATTAAAAAATATTACATTTTATACAGAGATTATTTACAATTATGGTAACTCAAAACAGTAAAATTTCTATAAGTTCATTAACAGAGAAATGATAAATAAAATAAATGCATAAAAGTTTATACTTCTTCCTAAACTTAATAGTGAGTATTAGATCCTCTACTCAAAATAACTTCAAACATCCGGCCCTCCATATTGTCTATCAATTTGGTCAATGCTGAAATGAGAATATCATTCTAACACCTCGTTCTTGCAGATTTTAGTTCTTTGACGATATTGTGTTTGTTATTGGCATACATTTCTCTTGCCAATACTCTCCAAAAATTTTCGAACCGGTCCAGATCGAGCAAGCGATTCCTTTTTATGAAACTCCTTCGTTTGTCTGGAATTATGGACAGCCGCGTTGTCCTGCTGAAATATCCAGTTTTGCATCGGCAATTATTCACCAAAATTTATTAGAACCATTTTCAGAAGTTGTATATAAGAACTGGAATTCATTCGCGTAGAAATAAAACAGAGGTTTTATTGTAACAGGTACAAGCCGCCTGAACCATTACACTACCACCACCAAAATTTCAGCTCATGGTAACTTCAGTGCTCTTGCGCAATGCGCCAATAACATTTCAAACCGTCAGGTCTGCCCAAGTTAAGTTTCTTCTCGTCAGAAAATACGCCGTTGTTCTAGTCATAATCCCATATCATGTTTATGTGTCTCTTGTGAGGGTGGTTTTGAAACCTTTCTTAGCCACCACTGCCGGATAAAATTTGTTATACACGTCCGTTTGTTACTGATAAATTTAAATTACATTTTATTTGCCGCGCGGTTACATTACCAGAAAAGACTAACCGAAAATTGTTGATAAGATGATGGGATCATTCTATTTTCTCAAATATGGATTGGTTTGAAAACTCTACGTCTAACAATTTATTTTTATTATTTTTGTTGTTTTATTGTGATTCAAAGTAGAAGGAATTAAGCAGTAGCAACAATTAAAGAAAGTGGACACTAAAAATTATTGAAAATCTTTTATAACAGCAGATAATGAACGCTGGTTTGAATGTTGTACACTATATACAGACTAAAATACATAGGTTTAAAACCCATCCACTTTATAATTTAAGTTCACGATTGGAAAAGGTTGTAGGTAATAAACTTAGTGTTAGGTATGTAGAAAGAATTGCATGACTACTGATTTATTTATAATGTTACTATGTACAGATTGTTCCAAATATGTGCGACACTATGAGGATCTCATTTGTTATTAATACTTCCACATGGGCGTGGAAGTCACGAATTGAGATGTAAATTTCTTATTCTAACTTCACATTTATAAGGATAAGAAGAAATGCAGAATGATGATTCTACATCAGTTACGTGAATCCCGTCCAGCTTTGTTGTATTGGTGCGTTATTTACTTAGGGATGTAAGTATAAAAAAACGTCATTTGTGAGTGCTACAAGCCAGAATTATCGAACAATTTTTGCTCTACTTGCATTACTTCGCTATCTCCTCGACAATTCTCGGTGGTAATACATCTTTGTATGACCTGCATCATTCCCATTCTCGCTTCCATTACAACTTCGTCGCTCATCTTATCAAGGAACGGGAGGATAGATAAGAGAAAAGCTCTATTTCCCATTCTATCCGTTTCATTTTGCTCTCGCTTCAAATCCATACCCTGCTCTTCGTATTCTTTTGTTTCCTGCATTCCATCGTCTTGATCCTTTAGCTTTCGTTTTTCCTTCTTTTGAGCTGCAACCGATGCAAACGGACTTGATGTCCGTATTGTGTACAACGTTGAAAGGAGAGGTGTATCTATGTGTATTGTTTTAGAAGTGTCAGTGGATTCTTCTGATCCGCCTTTTTTCTCTTGATCATCATCGTCTGTTTCTTGGGTACGGACATAATATGTTTCGCGGCAGTCAGCATGATCTGTCAGGAATTTCAAGTGATCATAATACACGTATTTTTTCTTTTTAATAGGACGTCCGCCATTTCTAACTTTCTCATTTTTTCTGGCTTTCATAAACTGGTCCCGTAGTGACTTCCACTTTCTTTGAAGTTCTTTTCCTAAAACGTGACATAAATTACCAATCGTTAATGATGTATATTTAAGTTAATTAATTATCAATTTGTTCAGATAATAGGGAAGTAAGTCTTCCCTGTTGCATGTATTTAACTACTGGCCGCATTTTTATAATATAAGTTTCAAAGTGAGAAAGTTTAATGTCATTTATGGAAGTTTAATATTACATAAGCTACGTAAAGCTATCAATTATGTTGGATAGTTTTGGAACCAAACCCAATGCTTAGCTTTATTCAAAAGAAATGGTTACAAATTACAGAACGATTCCACACAGAAACCTAATTTTAATGGTTACTTCGGTATACTAAAACAATTTCGCTTAATTACCTTATTTATCGACAAATATTTCATTCATTATCTATTGAAAATGAATGCAGTGACAACTGTCTCCAGAACGGTGCGTATTCAACCAAACCTCTTCAGTTTCTATCTGTTTAGTGTTTGTCTAATTACTTTTCAAATTTTTTTAACATCCAGTATTATGTCATCCTCAATGAAAATTGCCAAGGAAGCGTAGAAAAGTACTTTAAACTAGTTGCGAGAAATATATATTTAATTGTCGAAAAAAGTTCAAACTAGGTGTCTATGTAAATTTGTATTTTTCAGTGAATGATTTCAAAATTGAAATATATTTAATGAAAGGAATGATTCACTTAGAATAACTTCCGTTGGTTTTCCAATTATAATTTACTTAAATTTAACGTTGACAAAAAAAGAAAATTCAATTATCATTGAAAAACCAACGAAAGCTATTCTAAATGATTTACTTGATAATGTAACATGGCATTAAATTGGATATTAAAATATCGTGTCTGCCTAGATATCAAGGGTGTATCTACAGCCAGTGCTACATCCAGGTATTAAATTTGCCAATTGATATTTAGCGACATAAGGGACGATTCGTTCAGACGCTTTCGTTGTCATGGGTTAACACACCAGTCTAGTGAACAGAAGCTGTAGGTTCAAATCCTACGGAGCCGTGGAATGTTTTTAATTGCTATTTCAAAATCGTTTTCTCAAAACCTTCCAATAATGAAGAAAAGCAATATAATTTGCTGGTTATAAGACAAGCATAAGTACATGTTGATATTTCAAAGCGACAAGCAGTTAGGTGTTCGTATGATTTTACACTTCTGAAGAATGTGTAGGGTCGTGATGATACACAAACGAGAGTTACAGCATACAAATTTCCTATATGAAATAAAAGCAAAGCCATATTAACGGTACAGAGTCTCACTGATGCTACTAACGATTCCACGTGTGGCGCCAACTACACGGCTTGAAAGGAACTAGCATTTACCATATCTATCGTAACACGTTCGAGAAGAAGATAGCTGCGATGCCACCGAAACATCAACAAGGTCCTGTTCAGGACAGTCAACAAACACGGAAAATCTGAGAAAAAAGAAACAAAGCATCCCATATTGCAGTGAATGTTTCTCACAGGGTTCGAAAATGTTACGTAGTAAGTTCTTTGATCGGGAATTTTCTTTTTGAAATAAAATTTAGAAGACGTTAATGAAATTAAATGAACTGACTGAAAAGTAGATTAGATTGAAATAAAGAAATTAACGATATATTGACAAATTTAGAATATATCACTTATATCGGAAAAGTGTTCGACAAAATACCTATCGCAATCCCTAGCTAGCTAATAAAATCTGTATTTTAAATAATAAATGACGTTATTAAGGATGAAGTCCTTTACTTTCCTTACTAACACACGCACTTTGCTTTTGTAGGCGCAAAGTTACGTCGACGTTGCTCTGTTGGATCAGCCGTGTTTCACTCGATATTCGGTTATTTAAATGTGGTGACAAGTTCACTACAACTTTATTAAACTTTCTGAGGTACTTTCCTTACAATATTATGCGAATTTCGCTAAATACGGAACCCAGAAACTCTGCTGATGCTCAGATTTCGAATATCGACGCCATTAGTCAATTGTCCCGCGTGTCGATTATCGATCACGCTCGTAAACTACCACTTAATCCGAATGTTAGGCGACAAATGACTGCAGTTTCCAAAGATGGAGATGTACGCCTTGGATCTGATCTGCGCTCAGTGCGGTGTGGATATGAAAATTTTACATTAATTATATCTACTTTTGTGATATAGACTTTTGATAGTATAATTTCATTATTCTCGTGTCCTCTTGTTTAAGGGACTCTTTTTTTTACAAGGGAATTTTCTGCATAATAGGGACAAAAGGGAATTTTGGGAAATTGTAAAAAAAATGCAAATACATCGCAAGAAAACTGTAAATTACCATACGTTAAGATATTTCGTGATTAAATATGTTAAAGTCCTATCCGATGTTAAAGGGAGTCCAACCTTGCATTCCCCCTAACGATACCATTAAATTAAAGAAAACTACAATTACGGTAAATGAACAAAATTGAAGGTGAGTTCTTGTGGAGAACAGAGGCCTCAAAAATCCCATTACAATATATATATAACCTATTTAGAAAGGATAATAAAATAAAGCTATTTAATCAAAGATGTATATGTATTTATAACCAAAGTTACAAGGTACTTACAATCAGAAGTACTAGGCTCTGGCATGTCTAATTCAATATATTTCCCTCCTGGTTTTTGGTATTTTCTGCATCTTTTCGTATAAGTTTAGAATCTAACAAAACGTGAATTCGCCGAATATACCAGGTAAGTAAGCATAGTTTAGAAAAAAATTAGTGGTAATAATTCATTATTACTTCTTTCAATATATTCTGCTGCAGTGTTTTCTACGATCTCTACAATTGTATATTTCTTCCTGCGTAACACAATCCTTTTCGATTCTACACTTTTGATGGGATTTGGAAATCTAAACCAGCACCGTACAGTAGACTTCTATCAGACACACACCTACCAATAAATGAAATAAATGATTAATATTTGTTTATCGACATTTTTGTAAAAAAAATACTTGTATATTCTTAGAAACTATATAGTGCATACAGCATTTTCTTATTAAATACAAATCCTTGTTTCTCTGGAGTTCGTTATTATTGCAATTAATGGGATGCGTCAATAAAGTACTATATATGTGGTATAATATTTACTTACCTATTGGTTACCCCTCCCTATATCGATAAATCAAATACCACTTCCATAAACAATTCTCACTACAGTTAAGAGAGCTACAGCAACGTATAAAAAATGTCTTTTGGGGTAAGAAGGTATAAACGACCAAACAAAACAGTTATATTTTACATTTACACATTTTCGCAATGACGAGGCGCACATTTTGTTGTTTCTAACGAAATATTTCTCTTTAAATTGAACCTATACTGTCATCTGAATACGGCTTCCACGGCCAGAGTTAGTAATAAACGAACTACTTCCGGAACTGAACCGTGTCATGATGAGATATAATAAAGAGAAATAAGAGTAAGAGGAGAAAGAAAATGAGAAAAATAAGAAGAAAAGAGATAAAAAGAAAAAGAAAAAATGATAAGGGGTGGGGGGACCTTCTGAGAAGGTTCTCGCCTCTAGCGCGATCAACACGCCGAGTCACCGTAACCTTTTGCCAAAGTGGTTTCGCCTCTAGCGTGGTTTACATGTCGAGTTACCGTGCCACTTTGGTTTCCCCTATTCTCCTGAAGAAGCCTCCTACGACGGAGGCGAAACGTCGAGATCCAACCCTTTCTCTTTTGGTCTCTTTTCTTTTTCTTTTTTCCTTTTTTCTCTCGTAGCCCCCTCCCTCCCCGCCTTCTGTCTCTATTTCTTTCTCTTATTCTTTTCACCTTTCTTTCTATTTCACGCCCCCGCCCCACTCTTTATCATTTTTTCTTTTTCTTTTTATCTGTTTTTTTCTATTTTTCTGTCTCCTCTTACTCTTATTTCTCTTAATTATATCTCATCATGACACGGTCCAATTCCGGAAGTGGTTCGTTTATTACTATACTGTCATCTGTTACCTACAAAGAAACTAAAAGATATAGGAACAACAGTGTATAATGGGAATGTCATTCCGCGGATGTATTTGGTGTGCGCATAACCCGAACGTGACTCCAGCAGATATCAGCATGAGCCGAAATTCGCCAAAATGAACGGGCTGTTCAAATTCAACTGTTTTGTTAAATGATTGCTATTTTAATGTTATGCGATTAATATTAATTTAACTTTCATCCATGGTCCTTTATTTTAAAACACACAAATATAATCACGTATATAACTATCACGATTGACTTAATAAGTAAATTCTAAGTTTAAATCTGATTAATTTTGGGATGCATAAAACTTTAAAAAAAAGAAGAAAAAACATTCGTTTCCTATCAACGATTCGAACTCGGCACCTAATGATTGCTAGTCAAACACTTAAAGCGTTTAGCTAACGTATTTTCACAGCACATTACTTCAATCATCATACATATACCACATTATTTGTTAATATTGTAGTGTTTATATACCAACTATACTTATAAGATAAAGTCAACGTATATTTTGCCAAATTTGATTTATATGTATATTTCTATTATGAGTTTTATCTTCAAAAAAAAAAGCCACCCGTCATTTGCGATTTAACTCTTTTCTCTGTGGTATATTTTACGTCAAAATCCTTCTAGATATTTCTGTGATTATAAAAATGGTATTCCAACCGTAATCCCATTGTAGTGCGATTGTTGTATAAACACGCATTACAGATGTAACTGTCTCTTTCTAATGCAATGTTATAAATTCAGGAATCCATGTTGTGCATCACACACGTTGAAAAACAAGAAAAGTATGCCAGGTGTTTCTCCCCTTAAGTAACGGGTTTTACAACTTCCGGTATAAATTTTGCATACGAGTTATGCATAAAAAATTTAATCACAATATACTTACGTAGTATGCTTTTTCTTTCTGGTGATAATTCACTCCAATTATCATACATTATTACGCCGATTTCGTCCCATAATTTCATTTTGTAGTCTTTATTGCTGTATTCTTTCATCATTACATTGTACAATGCCGGTCGTATTTGCACTGCACTAATGAACTTCTCTATATTGAACATACCTGTGCCGAAGCGTTTTTTTTCGCTCTCATTTAACAACACCAAGCTATGTCAATTACGTATGACGAGAGAATCGTTGTCGGGCAGCGTTGGCTATTGCCCGTGACTCGCTCACGCTGACGATAGCTGGCGCTATCGCCGCGAGTTTTATATAGTAGTACATGTACAGTATCCAGGAAAAGTATTTGCACAGTAGCTCAACTTTAACATTTTCAGTTGCTATTACTTTTAATAGAAGACACTTATATTGTAATACACAAAAAATGAAACTGCATTTAATACAATCAATATAAACCAAAATCATAAATTCGTACAAATAGCAACGAAAAATAAATTATTGTACAAACATATACCAAATTAACAACGAAAAAGTATTTGCACACTTTTATTTTAAAGCAAAAAATATATAAATTGTATGCTACGCTTTTGTGGGATAACTATTAGTGTTTATCACGACTTGTAGGCGTCGTGGTAATTAATTAAACTTTCTATTATATTAGGGTTGATTGTAATACATTCTTCCGTTAAAGCAGTTATTAGTGGTTCCTTATTTTTCACTTCGCGCAAACAATCTAGTTCATCCAGTATATCCCTCAAATTCTGCAGGGGGTGCGAGTCGGGTGATTGTGGAGGTGTTTGTATCATATGCGGCACATTGTAGGATAACCATTCCTTTACTATCTTCAAGGTGTGTTTAGGGTCGTTATCATGCTAAAGATAAAAGCAACCGTCTAAATTTAATTTTTCTGCACTTTACTTCAAATTCTATTTAAAAATGTTCAAATATCCATACCTATCCATAATACCCTGAATAAAAGATAAGTTTCCTACGCCATTTACCTCAAAACACCATATCACTGCCGCCGTGCTCCTTGTTTTCTGAATACCCACTTCTTTCGATCTGAACCAGAAACCATAAATTTGCTTTCGTCAGAAAAAATAACGGATTTCCAAAATTCTGCAGGTAAGTTAATATACGTTATGCAAATTATAATCGCTTGCGTTGGTTTACTTTACTCATAAAGAGTTTCCTTCGGAAACTACGGGCTTGATATCCATGTTTCCTTAGAATATTTTTATAGCATCGCGATGTACATGCTTTCTAGTAACTTCATTAAGGGTCATTGCTAATTTGGGCACACTATTAAAAAGATTGGTTAAAATTTTTTTGATTGTAAAATGGCTGTATAATTTTTGTGTTGTTTACATAATTTTTTTCTTATTTATAAAACTTGATGGTTTTGAGTTATAAACCTTTTCTATATTAAATATAGTTCATTTTTTGTGTAATACAAAACAATTTTCTTTTACTAAAAGGAATAGTAATTAAAAATGTTAAAATTGAGTAGGTGTGCGAAGACTTTTTCTGGATCCTGCAAATATGTGATAAATCAATGATCATAGTGGTGAAACATATTGGTGTATTCATATTAACACCGAATAGAGAGTTAAGGTAAAAATTTAATTTAATGTTAGTATTAATACATAAATATAATATGCATATATAATGCATAAATATAATATTGTGATCAGATAAAGCGCTCACGCCTTAGAAATGAAGAAATTATGTTTAGGTATATACAGTCCCTGCCCATTTTATTAGAGCCACCTTATAAATTTAAGCTTTTGTGTGTTCCCAACGCGATAATTTACAAATAAATACATTCGCTAAATATCTTTCTGAGAAGTTGAGAAAGTGACTCATTCTGTACTGTATAGAAGATGTGCAGAATGAAGATTGAGAGACACAGTAATTCGTACTATTATATTATTACTATTATCGAAAGAATATTTATCTGTTTATGTAACAACGATTTTTTCGTGTTTACGTGTTAGTGTTGTACTTTAAGTTATTGATTTTATGCGCTTTATATTTCTCCGTTATGTAAAAAGAAGGACACACCAAATGAGAGAAAAACTGCGTATTGAAGCATTGCTGCGTACAGGAGTGTATTCTCAATGCACAATTGCAAAGAAAGAGGAAGTACCCCGACAAACAGTGCAGCGAATCATCGTTTTAATTAAAGAAAGGATACCCACTACAAGTACCGAAAGAGCGTTTTGCGGCAAGAAAAGAATCACTACTAATCGAGATTATCGATGTATCCTGCAACCAGCAACTGAAAACTGACGTTTATCCGCCAAAGAAATAGGAAATGTAATGTCTCAACAAGGAGTGCAAATATCCACGCGTAAAATACGTAGATGATTGTACGAAGCCGGATTAAAATGCAGACCCCTCTAAAAAAGTCAAGATTAACACCGATAATGAAGTTATTTTGTCTTACCTTTCGCCAATCTTCAATTGTATAATGTTGATGGCGTTTTGACCGTTCATAACGTGCTCGCTTCCTCATCGGTGTTAATCTTGGCAAACAAACTCCCGATGTCTCAATATGCAGTTTTTTTCTCATTTGGTATGTCCTTCTTTTGCCCATAACGGAAAAATATAAAGCGCATACAAGCAGTAACTTAAAGTACAACACTAACACGTAAACACGGAAAAAACGTTACATAAATAGATAAATATTTTTTCTACAATAGTAACCGATCCAAATAATATCTTACGAATTACTGTGTCTTTCAATCTTATTGGAACTGTAATAAAATAAATCGGCTTAATTGTAAATATAAACACTACCAGTCATATGCACATGCCCATCTGGACTTTAATTAGTATAGTAAACAAGCACTTTCGTTTTCAGGAGAAAGGCAAACAGTGGTAAACATACACTAGGGTGACAGAATCAAATAGACACCTAGTAATTAAAAAAAAGATTATATTCTCGTTATATATACAAAATATTTTAAAATTTTTAAATTAGACTAATATTTTGTCGATCCATCTTTACTTGCGTGATGTGCTGCGAGTCGTCATGGCATAGAATCTATTAAATGATTAATGGTGTCTTCTGGAATTTTTATTAATTTTTTTATAATAATTACTCTAACCATGCCTCTAGTTTTAATCCAATGCATTACCACGATACTAATGTAATTTACAACAATTTATGTATTCTGCCTAATTTGCTTTTTTATGGATCAGATATATTCCCCCTTATTTTTTAAAATGATGCATTTAGCTATATCAGTATATTTGCTTTACAATTAATTATTTTCCCTACGAATACCTTTTCAATGGAAATGTTTTTTTGTTACGTCTTTATTCAAATAAGGCGATCGTTCCGACATCTGCAGCTATAAATACACTAGGGTGACAGAATAAAATAGACACCTACTAATTAAAAAAAGATTCTATTCTCGTTATATATACAAAATATTTTAAAATTTTTAAATTAGACTTGTCCATCCACTTTTACTTGCGTGAAGTGCTGCGAGTCGTCGTGGCATAGAATCTATTAAATGATTAATGGTGTCTTCTGGAATAATTAACCACTCTTCTGTAACAGCTGCCACGAGTTCTTCCTTATTGCTGCGTTTTCGGGGTCGTTTCGCCATATTTGTCTGGATTCTTTATCGGATTCTGGTGATTGGCTATGGTAAAATCCGAATCGCCTGTTCTTCTTTCCATGTGGTTGTTGGTTCTTGTTTTGCGGCAGGGTGCTCCATCCTCCATAAAAGTGGCGTCTTCTTTAGATAAAATGGCGTTGTCGAATATCGGTAGTAGTCCTTCTGTTAATATTTGGATATATTTTGCCGCATTTATATTTCCGTCGCAGATTACTAATTGCGATCTTTCACCATACCATATCGCGCCCCATACCATGATGTTCACACCGCCGTATTTCACCATCTGATGCAAAAATTTGTCGTCCAGTTGCTGTGACGAACGTCTCCATATCCACGTACGACCACTATCACTGAATTGGCAGTATCTGCTTTCGTCTGAAAAAATGAGAGACCGCCAAAACTCTTCGGGCTTCGTTCGCATTTCGATTGCCCAAGCCATTCGGCGCCGCTTTTGAAACGCCGTAAGGGGAGGTTTTTTCTTTGCCACCCTTTTATACATCCCCACACTGTGGAGGTATCGCAGAACGGTGCACTGACTTTTATGTGAAGTTGCTGCAAGCTCAGCTGTACTTTTTCGCGGTTCTCTTCGGGCACAAGCACCCTTTTACTTCTTTCAGAAGGTCCGGCACGACCTGGTCTCGGCTCCACTGTTGTTTTTTCCTTGCGTTTAAATTGTGTAATCACACGGTTAACTGTGGACAACGGAATATTTAAAAATTTACTTATTTCACGTTGCGAAGCGCCTCGTTCACTCTGGCCAACGATGCGACCCCGGGTGAAGTCGCTAATATCAGTCGAACCTTATACGCGAGGCATAGTTGTAACAATACTAAACTATGACGAATTCCTTCCGATACATCTACCCCTACCCTAATGACAAGAGAAAGTTCTTAATTCGTTTTTAGAATTTAGCTGTTTACATATTTATACCGCTTTACCTGGTGTCTATTTTATTCTGTTACCCTAGTGTACAAAACCATCAAAATTGTGTGCGTGAGGAATTAAGAGAAAATGACTATTGCATAAAATGTATTTATCAAATTCCTTAAACTAACTTAAAGTTTAACTAGCTTAGGAATTGCGCTAGATATTTGTCGAATTTTCACCGGTTTGAATGATATAACCTTTTTTAATTAATATATGTTATTTGCTCTTTATTTCTCTAACTTTTTATTATAAGTATTTTAAAAAAACTAAATCTTAAATAAAAGAATTAAGACGATAATGATAATAATATAGCTTTATTTCAAGAGCAAATATGAAATAAGTCAAAGACATAAATATGGGATAATTCAATAAATACAGATGTTATATGAAACAAGAAAATTCACGTTCGTTTTCGGCGTATTAAACAAAGAGGTGAAATTGAAAATATCTTTCATTTGGCAGATTTTATCTGTAATATCATTTACCATATTTTCGTTGCCTTTGGAGGAGCCTCTAACAAGTGGTTACTGTAATGCACCCTCTATAAATTGTTTGGATTAAAAAAACTTTATTATAATACTGTGGAACTATTTTAACTTAAATACACAAACTCTCATCATTTGTCTGGCATTTCACAGATAACTGTTTATAAAAGACCCTAAAATTAATACATAGGATTTCTACGCTTGATACACTTGCAAATAACGAGGCATCAAAATGTTGCAAATTATAATACTCGAGAAATTACGCAATGCAAATCTTTATTGGAGAGATCACAAGAAGGAAATCATTTCTTTGAAAGCAAGGTAAGACGAAACAGATAAAGGGGCATCTTCTGACCAATGGAGATAAATTTGTAAACATATATTTTCGTAACAGTATCTAACTTCTTCGTCAGCATAGATTAAACAATGTGCCAAAGATGTAGCGTGAGTAGTGGCAGTGTGGCTCTCAATTTAGCAGCAATTGTCTGTCTAATTATATAACAAGCTGTACTAGGAATTAGGAAAGTAAACTTTTTACAGTTGACTTCAAAATGTTCCTACCATACCCATTCCAATGAATCAGGAACATATTTTTTGATATACGCTGCGTTACTCATAATAAAAGTAATTAGAAGAATTACTGTAAACTGAAAAAGTGAATTAAATTTGGTGTTTTAAACCTTATCTTAAAATGTACTCACATTAAAAAAACGACTATTTAAACTTTTGTTTAGTATGTGTACAATGCTTCTTGCATGAAGTCAATTATGTCAACTGCGTTTCTGAAAAAATCTTTTTACTATTTACTATTTACCAATGCCAATGCAAATATTGTATATCTTGTTTAGTATTTATATAAATTGGACTCGTCTGGTATATTTTGATTTGTGAGAAATTCATCTTGCATCCTCTACTTATGGTTTACAATATTGTTTACGAATGTGAAAAGAAATAGAGGTATTGCCCTATCTGAACCTGTTTTAAAATTACAGTCAGAAATATTTCATAGAGATATGAAGCTAGAATGTGAATTTAATGCTTTCAGGGGTTGGCTACGGTGATGATATGGAGGCATGGAAGTTTCAATTTCCGGTGAAGCAAAGTCAAGCCATGCGTAAAGTACAGAAGATTTCCCAAAACAGTTAGGCTACAATTACACATAAATTTATAACCTACACTTTAAGACATTTGAACTAAAATAGTTTATAACTCCGTCGGGCCGCTTACTACTAAGCAAACTGCACTGTATTTTAGTAGCAAAATCAAATCTGGGCAATGATCAAGTAGTTATTTTATATGAATAAATCTAGTAGCCATAAGTTGAACCCACTCGTTATTGGTAAAAGCCAAAATCCACGATGTTTCAAACCAATCAATATAAATTAGCTATCTGTTGATTGTAGACACAGTGCAAGTGCAGGGATGACGTCAAACATATTTCGTGGTTTTACCATTCTTTTGTTCCTACAGTGAAAACGCTTATAAGTGCGTTTTTAAAAAATCTGAATCTTAAAGATCAAGACACCCCTGCCGAAATGAATTCAAATTCTAATATGGCAACATTAGAAAACTAACTTAACGGGAGCAAAATTACGCGTATTCGCGTAACATTGGATAAACCTAGATGCCCAATAATTCTTCGCTTACAAGTAAACAGGCATTAACAGCAATGGAAACTACATATTACTAGATGGCTGGAATCAGAAAGTGTAAATTGCGAAAGAAATCTGCAACTTGCTTTTCTTAAAAGAGAAATAATGAATAAATTAAGTACCGCACATTTGACACGATAATGTTGTTTGAGGATTAGATTATGTGTATATTGTAACAATAAATATTTTGTTGGTAAATTATTATTATCCTCTACCCGTTGCAATGTGTTCCAGCCTACAACACGTGTTTGCTTCATCGCTCTAAACCGGCGTTAAAACCAGAGTCTACTGAAATTTGGTTATCTTTAGTAATGTTTCAATTTTTATTCCAAGAAAAATGAACACAAAATAAGCAAATTATTATTACTTCAGCCGATGATCTGGTCACTTGTACATTAAATATATTGGTGAAATCCTAAAAATACTTTCCTGATGTTTCCAAAATCCATTTAACTCCAAGCGCTAAAATTAAGAAGTTTGTATAAAAAATACAAAACGCGTAGATGCTACATTACCTTATTTGATTTTATGCAAAGAATGTACCTAGTAGGGATATAAATACTGTTGCACGACAGAATATAAACTGCAACATATTTTATCCTAATCTTAACAGTTTATTTATTTATGATATATACAGATGTATGTAATAACATATTAGAAAAATACTGATACTCAAAATGGTTGCTCTTGGTCGTAGCAGAGGCCTTTAGTTGCCGCGGCCAAGCATCAATTACAACACGAACCTCATGTATTCAAAAGTTTGTCACCGGTCGTGTGAGAGCAATTTTTCACTGTTAGGGTATCTTTTATAGCATACCATTTATTCTAGAACAGACAATAATATATAATCTAAGGGATTTAGATCCGTTCTGTAAAACGGCTAAACTTCAAAGATAAGTAATGAGTTTTGATAAATCTTGTCGAATAGTTTTGGCCTTATAAGCCGGCGCAGAATCTTACTGAAAAGTCCATGATTGGTTTTAGAAGAGAGTGTAATTAAGTAGCTTAACGATGACTTTCAGAACAGATTCTTGCTACATAAATTCTTGGTAGCCGATATTTTGATCGCGTTTCTACGGAAATGAAAATCAATGACTCCATTGTAGGAGACAACCCCAAACCGTGGCCGATGAAAGGTGGTAACCTTTTTCCAGTTTTGACAATAGTTCGGAGACTTTATTACATGATCGGGTATAAACTCTGTCATTTCTCAAGTGTTGCAGTTAGTAATTGTCCAGCACGGCGTGAAAGTCTCAAGACCCTGGTCCTATTTGATAATACAACACTTTGATTTTTTAGTTATATTCAATTTACGAGATATGAATAGGGAATTTCTCTGAATTCGGTCTTTGATGGTTTGTTCGCAGTGTACATAAACATCAACGATGATGTTTGACGCCCCAGGTTTTCCCAAATAATTTAATACACCGGTGCATGAACATTGTTAATCCTGAGAGAATAGAACACTTTAAAAATACTTACACTTATAAGGTACTACAACAGCAAAATGGTGCTGACTATTCGCTAGTAAAAAACAAACACAAATATCCTTTCACCGATAAATAAGATTGAGATTAGCTGTCAAAAATCATATATAACGTCTTATCCAATTCTACCATATAGATGGATATATTCATTACAATATTTATGTTCCTACTGGGTACACGCCTACATAATCTGAAAACGTTATTTCGGTATTTCTTTCGTAAAATAAGCTAGATGCTTAGTAAATTTTTAAGTCTTCGATTATAGTATAGTACAGTATAGTTCGTTCAATTTTGTTTGTTTTCTTTAGAAAAGTAGGCGCTGACCTTGCGTACTTTTTGCGTCATTTCTTACCGTTTACAAGATCCTAACTGTATGCACTTAACCGGGATAGCCTGTTTACACATTTAATCAAAATGTAAACGAAGGAAGTAAACTTATGGAGAAAACATGCTGCAATGAAAGACTAAGTAACAAATTTAGATGTTTGCTTTCCTTTTTCTCGAATCTGTCAACGTTATTGTTTTCTTATCTCATTACTCCCATTAGAATAGTAACACGACGCTTGCAATAACTTCTAATATATAGTAATAGGACCACACCGTTTAAGTTTGTTGAGTTAATTTTTAATTATATTTCACTTAGTTCAGAATGAAACAATTTGAATATTTGTATAACATCTACATAAATGTTTTAAACTTTTAAGTATCATATGTTAGGAATTTGAAAAACTCCGCTTAAGTATGTATATATTAATATTACAATTTGATTGTTTGCCAAATATGCTATGCTTTCTTTGTCACACACATGTACCTACATTCAAATGTTGTCCTCAGTGTTTGGTAGCTTTAGTTAGCTCAACGTTCCATATATAACGTTATTCATAAAAACTGGTGCAAATTTGCACATTTTCGCCTGAAAATTCAATAGTTTAATACTTTTTTAATTTTAACAAGTCAGGAAATGTTGTAGTATCTCTGATATCCTAAGTCAACATACTTTTCAAACATAAAACCAACAATGTAGCGCTGATATTATCTCTGTTATTTTAGTGTAGCTACTAGAAAAAAAGTAATCGGCAAAAACAAGACATTTTGATACGGAACGCAGTCAGACATTATCAGTGCCGAACTCCTACTTTTTACGTGTTTATGCACTATTTTGTGTAGTCACTCGTAGTTTTTAATTGCTATTGTGATATGAGTGGGTCCTTTCTCACTGCTTAGCAACATAAACGAAATGTTAGATACAGTATTGTTCGTACATCGAGGCATCCCCTATATTTCACAGTAACACAAAAACTACGATAACAAAAATTAAAATGCTCAGACAATTTTATTATAATACGTTAATATAACAGATCCACGCGACTTGCATTGATATTTCTGAATGTTTTTTTTAGAATAGGCCATGGGTACTCGATCGGCGGCATGCCAGGGAATTGTAGATACCAATCTAACAATCTAATACATTTACTTGCACAACATTCACGACTTAGTCGTGATGCGTGGTTTAGCGCATTATGCTGTTAAAAATAGTAAAAGTATGACACAATATTTATCCGTTAGCTGCAAGTAAATATTTTTTCGGTCCCAGACGTAATCATGAAGGCTCCTTCGATCATAACACCCGTTCCTCTATATTTTGCTATAGGTAGTACACATTGAGGATTTTGATAATGAATTCTACGCTTATTCAATTTACTTCTACATTCGTTTGATCAAATGATCTTTACTCAGTGAACACGCTTCCAGTTTTATCGCCCACTGAGATTACTGTATTCACTGTTCTCTCTTATTTACTTTAGAAAGCCACGGCTTATAATTCCCCTAAACCGATTTTGAATCTTCTTACTGTTATAAATAATACTGAGACACCTACAGATTGGTATAGTGAGGGTTTTTTTGATTATTTTTTCTATCTCGTAAACACCTTTGTTGGAATAAACGATCTTCTCTCAATATAGTTATCCGGTTCCTACTACTTTTCGACTTCTTTTTATAAACCCCAGATTCTTTATACCTCTCCAATGCTGTCTGTACCAAGCAACGCTATTACCATTCTTTCACCATGTTAACCTAATTCCAGCTCTAAGACACTAATAAAACAATCTGCACTCTTTTATCTTCACTTAATTGCTTTTTTCACGCATTTTCGTCTTTTTATGTCGAAGCAGTATAGCAAGAAGCGCGTGTGCAACTATTTAATTTATCATGATAATAATCACGTAATTTTGTAAAGGAGAAGGTAATAAAATGAATAAGTCAGTTGTAAATTTATAAATCGTATAAAAGAAAATTTAGACATTTTAAATTATCATTTATTTAGACAACATTGGAACACTGTAATCACAAGCAAGTCATAATCAGCAAATTAAATGCAAACTGAAACATATTATTAAAAAATACTCTAAGTATTCTGTTCTGTCCCATATACGAGGCTGGACCGAATTTTCATTGGAGATCAAGATTCCTAATTTTATTATCCGCATAATTCGCAAATGCTCACGAACTTATCATCGTTATTGTAACGAAAACTCTCGGTTGATTATAAAAGAGAATTCGTTAGAATAAAAATAAATTGTGCGTTCTTCATCTTCTGGATTTTTCTCTTTTCGGATGCGATTTTCTTGTTATCTTCTTATCATCTCGAAATCAACGGGACTGTTGGGTCAGTACCTAATATGCTCGGCCATTAGTCTTGAGGTCTAAGGTTCGAACCCTCCAGAGCTGAGTTTTTTATGGTTTTACTCTAAAGCGGATGTGAGTATTTAAAGACGCACCATAGGCGCAGGCGGAATAATAATACCAGCCGATAACCTTATAATTGGCGAAACTGTTGAAAGATGTGAAGGTATGGATTATTATTATCATATCATTATCGTTATCGTTACTGTCATTACAATTGTCATTATTTTTATTATTATCTCCTTTTAATGTCATTTGTTTTGTCTTTTCCAATTTTATAGATACTATCCTATTCTACCCCATTCCGTTTAATCTCAGTATAACTTACCTTTAGCTTAAATCAGTGTCTGTTCTTATACTTGGTAGCTGATAAAATTAAGATCTGGATACCCACATCCCAGCATCCGGATCCATTATCCGGTATTCAGATCTGGAGCCGCTATCCGGTTCTTGGATATGGATCTGTTACATAATAGTCAGGTCCGGATCCGTTATTGGATCCTTTGGATCCGAATTCGTTGGATTCACTCTTCGCCATTTCGGATTCGTAGCTTCTATTTTGGAATAGGTGCCATTTCGAGAAGGTTACCTCTTGTCTATGCGTCTTATGTAAATGTATAATGTGTTTATAGTTTAGTAAAGAAGTCCTTCTAGAAATTATGCGGTATTTGTAAAGAAGTTGGGAATTTGAACTTTGTTTGAATGAAGTCAGCTGTTGCAATTCACTGTTTTACATATTTTTTGGCAGTGATTGTTAATTTATTTAATTTTAGAAAAAAAAATATGATTACTATAAATTTATATATCTGCGTAAATACTATAATTATTAAAATTACTTTATTTGTCTACAGTTAATAACTGAAAATAAAATAACATCTTACAAAAACCTAAGGGACAAGCAAATATACACTTTCAAATTAAACACTATTACTTTTTAAACTGTTGTATACATATATATATATATGTGAGAATTGTCGGTATTCCGGTACATTTCGCATAGTTAAAATATTGCGGTTCCGAGAACGTTTCGATGCTATCGTTTCTTCTTCTGGAACGAGTTATCATCGGACCCGCTAATCAAACGTTAAAATACGATCTTCTCACTTCCTCGTTACTCTTTGCTAAGGAATATGCAGACATTATTTCGCTCTGGTACCCATTCCATTTCACCTTATTCTATTACAGCCATTTTCGAATGTATTGAACATACAATAAAAAAGAGAAATCAAGAGGGTCATGTTTCTTTTAATTCTTTTTTAAGTTGAATATAATTGCATCTCAGTTAAATTTTACTTTAATTATATCAAGATTTGAACTTCAAATTTTGTTTGACATGACTCGATTATGATTTTTTATGATCATATTGTACTTTCGATAAAAACGTTCGATTGGCAGCGAACGAGGCTATTGGCAATTGTGCTAATATATGAAATTAGAATTTCATTGAGTACCAAAATCTCATTAATAGGCGAGGCCACACCTATCCGGAAGTATGAGTAATGCAAAAAATCACGGTACCAATACAAATGTGCGCACATCGCTCGTGCTTTTCGCATTTTAGTTGGTAACATGGTAAATTCTATTACCGCCCTTTAACAGATCTTTGTTTTTAATATCATACAAAAGCAATAAAAGGATGACAAAAATAAATCCCTATTTCTTTATAAAATAAACCGTCAACAATCCCTCATTAGCCCTTATAGCGCCACGTTATGACCAATGTCCCGAAATACTATAAACTGTAATAAAATTGTTACAGCTTACCTACATTGGACGTAAATCGAAAAATCGGAAAAACGATGATGGAATGATATCGAATGACATGAATGTGAATAGTTTTTTATTGGCAAGAAATAAGTGACTCTAGCGCCATCTAGTCAACATTCTGTCAATGATGAGTGATGAACGTTAACATTCTTATTATTCTGCGGACTAAAAAATGTTTTTGTAAAATAAGAAAAGATGAGATTTTAGTCGTAACAGTTGTCGGGTTCCGCCGTATCACTATTTTTTTTTATCTGCAGTTGTTCGCGAAATCTCAAAAACAAAAAAACCTAGTGACGGCGGAACCGACAACCGTTACGACGCTACGACTATGACAAACGGCTGGGGAAATCTGAGATACTATTTAAAATGAGATCTTATTTATATAAAAAATCACCATGTATGCTGTGCGATGTAATGTCATGGAACTTTTGCTATTACTCATGGATAGAGACCGGATTATATGCAAAGAAAAACTGGAATATATGTATCGATTTTTGAGAAAATGGGCATAAACCTGGGGCATATATGCAAAAAAATTGCGACAATATGCAAGATTTTTACATAAGAGCAGTAATTTAAACATTAACTTTATTGCACAAAATTCTTTTACAACATATTTCTAAACCAATTTATAATTAAATGTTTTTCAAAATTGTGTAAAAGAATGTTTTGTCTTCTATCAGAATACATATGTTTCGAAATAGATAAGCTTCTTTCAACATCCACCGATGTAATTGGTGCATTTTTTAACTTTACAATACATTCTAAACTAAACTTAAAGTCGAAACTGTTAAATTTATCGTATATAGAATTACCTATTGGGCCCTTAACCTTCTTATATAGCATATCAAATTCATCTACTATTTCGACTGATTCCGAGAGCGACATTCCTTGCGTTTCTAGTTTACGAATGGAACTTGAAACAAAGCTATAATTTGACTTAATATACAAAAGGTTTTGTAGCAATTCTGTTGATGTTACTTTCTTTTTACAGTTTTCTAGAGCAATGCAGTCAGCAGTGATTTCAAGAATTACATTTTTTATTCCTTCAAAATTATCGGCGTAAAAAATTGCAGCGTATAACCATGTACCCCATCGCGTAATAATTGGTTCAGGAGGGACCGGCATGTCGCTTCTTATAAAATAGGATTCGTAAAGGTGCTTTTAAAAATCATTAATCAAAGGAAATTGATTCCAAATGTCTTCGGCTACACGATAGAACCCATGAGCTAAACAAGTGATTTGAATAATGATAATATAAAAAACTTTTGAATTTTGCGCGGCTTTTATCATGTATGGTGCAGCGTGGGACAACATTAGTAAAATTTTTTCGCAAGGTACACTTCCAGGTAAAAAGAAATTTGATAAACCTTCTTGAACACCACATTATTTGTTTTTTGAAGTTTTTTATAATAAATTAAATATGATTTACCTACAATATCTTCATGAAGAATTCCTATTAACAAATGGGCAATATAACGGTCACACTTATCCGTACTTTCATCTATCATGACATAAATAAAATTATTCCCTACCAATTGTTGAAGTTCTGCTATTGTTTGCTGGTAATAAGATGTGACATAATTTTTTCGTAAGGCACTTTCGCAAGGTATATTATGTTTGCAATATTTTTGCAGAAATGATTTCAAATGAACATTGTTTAATCTTGCTAATGGTATGTTAGACAAAATTAATGCGTTACACAGATCCGTATTATATTCTTCTTGTTCTGAGTTTCGTGAAGTTGATGCTACACATTGCTATATAGATTGCTGCACACATGCGGATCGCTTTCGTTTTTCACATTTTCCAATATGTGATGGAGTGTTAGTGTATTTATCAATTATGTATTCTCTCTCACAGGAGACCTACAAGAATTGTCATTTTATAACAAAAGTTAAAGAATTTAAAAGGAATTGTGCTTTTAGTAAAATTAAACTTACCAGTTTACTGCAGGCTCGACAAAATATTTTGTCGCCATCTTTTACCAGTTCAGAATACGGCTTAATCCATAAAGAAATTTATTGTAAGTACGCACAGTATTTAAAAACGTAACACACTTACATGCTGTTTCGCTCAAATATATTCAATGAATGAATAGTTTACTTGGGAATTAATAATAATACAACGTATTTACCGCATCCCTTCTGCTAGGCGAAATTAAACACGTGCAGTTCTTGCAAAAAAGTATAAGAGAAACCAATGTCAAAGATTTATCGTTCTGAGAATTGTCCGTTGTCGATCTACATTAGGAAGTACTAGGAATTTTTAATAATAGAAAGGATAAGAAAAAGCCTAAATATGCAATATATGCAACTTTTGTAAAAATATGCATAGAATTAGGCATTTCTAAATAAGCAATCACTAATTAGCGCTAATTAACTTCAATTAGTGCAATACGTCTACATATAGACTATAATTAAAGATATGCAAAAAATCAAATATATCCACTTTGCATATAATCTGATCTCTACTCATGGAGATAGGAATAATATTAATTGTTATCACTAAACAAACATAAAACAGCGTTAAGTACAGCAGTTAATTCCTCATGTTACCGATATTTTCACCAAGAAAAATATGACAGTAAGGAGGACAGAGGTGCTAATTGTTATAATTATTTGGAAAGGACTTAACTAAACAATGCTTAATTGATTTAATTCGAAAACTGGAACTGCGTGTAACCAATTTGTCTGGCAAAACATCAGACATAATTTATAGTTACTTTACACAGTTCGTGTCGAGGAATTAAAGACTTGTTGTGAGTTTGCACAAGTACACAACAAAAAAGAGGTTAGAGAACTGTTTTAGCGATTTTCTCACCGAAATTTAGTATGGATAATCGCGAAAGATTTTTGGATATTCTAAATCATAACTTTGAACAAGTCAAGAAATGTCACACAAGTGAAGTATGTCTTCAGAGAAAAATAACTTTATAAGCCACAAATTATAATTCATGAGTGTACTATGATAAAAAGTTTTCATCAACTTTAGTTTTGTATTTCTATTTGTGAATAGTAATAATAATAATAATAATAATTCAAAGCACTATTTCCTTCCCTCCTTGCTCAAACAGATCATCCCTCTTTTGAGCAAAGCCTGTTTTACAAAATTATATCGGCAGTCACTAGTTGACATTATGTTTTTAGTTTAGGTACTATGTCAGTTTCCTTAAATAAATTTCCTGTGGAATATTTTTGTAGGTAACACATTTTAGCTTGGATCAAACCAACTAACCCATTATTAACGGATTCACACTTGATATAGAACAAATTCATTGATGCTGTAAATATTTGGAGTCTCACTATATGAGGGATTGGAGGATTTGCAGTATAATAATTTGCATAGATCAGATGATCTCTGAGTTTTAATAATAAAACCTTAATAGACGGTTAATGTTATTCATTATCTTTTCATTGAGTTAATCCGACAAATAGAAAAACATCTTTCTTGAAGGCAAAAGAAAACGTGTAGTTTACCTACATATAAAAGAATGATATCACGATATTCCCATTGTCAATTTCAATGGCTTGTTTTCACTTAATATTTACTTGTAACGCACTAAGAACGTTTACACGTGTATTTAATTGTATATATTGTTTCACATGAGAGAAGGCAATGAATTATGCGAACAAAATTTCAAACAACCGGTATCAAATTTGCATTGAATACATCTTAGCATTTGTAAATCAGCCATGTTTATTAGCTGATTAAATATGATTAGAGAGTGAGTTATGTACAATTTAATTAAAAAAAAAACGAAACTAATTTGAATCAAAACAAGTTGAATTTCTATGCTTGTAAATCAAGGCTAAATATAATCATAAGCCAATTATTGAAATTAACTAGAATTACTTAGTAACATATTGGTGTGACCAGATATAGTAAGTTTTCCGAGGTAATATTTTGTCAACAACCAGGAAAATCAAGTCAAATGCATTAGACAGATATTTTAAAGTGTATGGGTAGGTTGCCACATCATTCATGGAGATATTTGGAATATATCTAGTATAAAATAAAAATATAATAATAATAACAATAATAATTTATTGGTCAAGCCATAAATAGAAAAGATATAGATACTTAAACACACAGATATATTATATATTATAACTACTAGAGTAACTATATAAGTATGATGGTTACTGATTACTAAAATACAAACAAATTCAAGTTGCGTTCAACCACAGATACTACGTCCTTTGGCTCATATACTTCTGGATAAAAATTATGATCATCTAGGTATTATTTTAATATTATTAAGTGAGGGAATAGCATTTCTTCTTTTTATGTCACTTGGTAATGCATTGTATAATATCGCGCCCTTAATTCATTATTATTTTTTTAAATAAAGAGGCCAAGGGCAGATTATTAAATTTTTTGTATATCGACCTTTTTGCAGCATACCAAAAAGTAAAAATATATCGCTATCACGACTATATATACGGAATGAGACAATTTCAACCAATAAATAGTTTCTCAGATTTTCACGCAATCCTGCAAGTTTGAAAACTGTAAACCATCGAGTAAAGTCACTTCTCAAACACGTAGTTTTTTTTTGTAAATTGCCATTGAATCTGGATGTTCCCAACGGGACATTCTAGTGCTTAATATGTTGTGGGCACTTAACTGATGAGGATACACTGGACTACAAATTGATTTTCGCTGATTATCGCATTACTACACAAGTTCAAAGAGTTTGGTTTTCTTCAGGCACCAGACTAAATCTGTATTGTCTAAAAGTTGAAGCACTTCACCATTTGGATGTTTATGTAAGCTCTCTTCATGACTCCTGGTAATTTTCTTATTTTCTTCTTTAACAGTTTTCACCTCTAATACGGTGAAGATATTCATTTCGAACATACATTGACAATGCTCCTTAGTACTTAGAGGCCAACGCTTTCTTTGGTTCAACCCCACAGGTGAAGACCGTATAGTGGCTTGAGCACTTATTGATAGATCAGTACTTTGTTTCTAGCACACGATTAGGAGTTTCTTCCTAACAGTCAGTACATGTTTTTGAATTTGAATTATTCTGTTTTTATTTTAATATCTTCTCTTGATTTTAATTTACCGCCTAGGTTGAGGTTTAAATATCTGTTTTTCGTGAGGAATTGTATTGTTATTTAATTTCACAGGGTGGTAACTTATTTTTTCTGTTGGCAAAGTTGATACGGACAGATTTAGTTTTATTTATCTTGATACGCCATTACCTGGTCAATAAATATAGGTTCTCTATTGCGTCTGGGGGGTTAGGATAGCTTTCACTACAGTACCATTCGCAAATATAGTTAATTT
Organism: Trypoxylus dichotomus; assembly: GCA_023509865.1. NCBI lineage: Eukaryota > Metazoa > Arthropoda > Insecta > Coleoptera > Scarabaeidae > Trypoxylus > Trypoxylus dichotomus. Next base: position 47,193,344 of record CM042074.1, read on the forward strand.
AATGTTGACTGCGACTGAAATGTCACATGTATATATAAATATATGTTCCATCTGCTATATATATATATATATACAGCTGTGGCCATATGTATTCGCCACTCTCGTTTTGAACATGTTACACGAATATTATTGTATTTCTAAGAAGCAGGGTCGATGACGGACTTAACTAGGTACCTGGTAATGAGGGTTTAATGGTTTATTGTAGGCCATTCTGAGTAAATTTGAAAATAGACGTAAAATTGTAATTTCTGAATATTTTTTCAGTCTTTCTTAAAAGTTGTAAGAGTAAGGTTGAGCTAGTTAGAGTGAAGATATTGTGTCTGTGATTTTGTCTGTGTAATACGATAGTGTACAATAAAAAGTAATGCCGAAAACACGCGAATTGACGGAGGTAGAGCGAGGACAAATTGTGGTGTTAGAAAAGCAATGGTTGTCGGTGTCTGCTATTGCCCGACAAGTGAAATGTACGCGATCAACAGTAAGAATGACGATAAAACAATACAAAGAGAGTGGATCTTTGATAAACAAACCGAAAACTGGTCGAAAAAGGAAGACAACTAGCAGAGATGAGCGAGTCTTAGAGCGGATGTCTTTGCGAGACCGGAAAAAAGGGTCTAAACAGCTTTCCAGTGAGCTTTTCCGGCTACATAATGTTGCTATTTCTCCTCGCACGGTTAGAAGACGCCTTTGTGAATTAAATTTAGGTGGATACAAAGTTCAACATAAACCACGGTTGTCTCCGCAACAAAAGAAAAAGAGACTGCTGTGGGCTAAAAGTCACCGCGACTGGACCATTGACAATTGGGCCAATGTTATGTGGTTGGATGAGTCAAATATTGAGGTAAGTAATACATAATTATTGTATTTGCGGTATTCTGTATTCAATTCCTGGTATTTACAGTGTTTTTATTCTTTTTAATGGGTTCCAAAATGTAACAGTATTCATGTTTTTGTTGGTAGATTTGTGGTAAACCTGGACCTCAATACGTGCAACGCAGGCTAGGAGAGGCCTTCCATCCAGACTGTATCATCCCGATTGTCAAGTTTGGGGGTGGTAGCATAATGGTTTGGGGTTCCATAAGTGCAACAGGCGTCGGAGAACTGTTCGTCTACGAGGGCCGAATGAACAGTCGGACATACATCGACATGTTGGAAGAAGTTCTGGAATCGTGTGCGTTAAAATTATTCGATAATGATGAGCCAGAGTATTACTTCCAACAAGATAATGCACCGTGCCATAAATCTCGCGAGGGAATGCGCTGGTTCGAGGAAAATAACGTGCGGGTCCTGGAATGGCCGGCACAATCCCCGGACTTATCGCCAATTGAGCATTTATGGTACATTTTAAAGCAAAATGTAGCTAAATACTCATCTACCACAAAGCAATGCTTAAAAACAAAAACATTCGAAGAGTGGAATAAAATCACCCCCGAACTAGCTCACTAAGCTATAACTTAGTGAGCAGTATACCCCGACGAATTCGTGCGGTGATAAAAGCCCAGGAAGGAGCTACCAAAGATTAAGCAATATCTGTATATATCTGTATATACTCACAATGAAACATTTTCATCGATCAATTTTCTTTTATGTCTTGTATATTCGTCGGAATAAAAACAAAAAATATATATATATATATATATATATATATATATATATATATATCATGGAACCAAGCACACTGCCCTGGGTACTCCAGTTATTGTTTTCGTATTTGTTTCCTTATTTTACTCTAAGAATATCTTGACCCATGTCTAATTTCAAGAGGTTTACGTATAGCGCTAGTAAGCATTTTTTTAGTTTAACGATCGTGCCTTCGTGCCATGGTTTATTAAATGCTTGGATAGCGTCCAGAAAGATGGCTCAACATATGTACTTTCCTTCCAGACATTTTTTATGACATCTGAACTTAATTTATCATTGCATGTTTATTACAAAACTGATGGTCGGGATGGGCTTATATGCTTTCCATACTTTTTACATAAGTACCATTATTACTTGCACAGTGAAAATGACATTTTACATATTTACCAACCGTCACATCTAAGAGCTTTTAGTTCGTCCTCGGATACAAATTCTCTTAAGTACATAGTTCTATTAACAATTGATAAGGCGTTATTAAACTAATTATATACAACTCACAGAAGACATTGTATTACATTCAATTTGAACCGACATATGAATATGAAACGAACTTCTATGCTCTTACATTATCTTTATTTCATACAGTACTCCCTTTTATGTTTTCGATCATGTGAATTTCCTCTATGAAGTATTTTATTAATGTACACTCCAAATTATCCCAGGTTTGGGAGCGCGGTCTTTTCGTCTAAACATGGTTATAACTTAAAGCATGAATCTCTTTTAGTGATTTCTTGTTACTTTAATCAACTATTTCCATATTGCTCGCTATAAAGTAACTTTTGAAAGTCGTTTCTTAAAGATTCACGACGGCAAATTTTATATACGTGCTAGTTTTGCGCGCTTTTTGATTTGTATAGGTTAGGGGTTTGTTTACACATTATTGAAGCCCCGCAATAAAGCGTAGTTTTTCAACTGCAAAAAATGGCGACCGCATCAAGAAAGCGCTGCAGAGCGTGACATCATTTTGACAAGTCTAGGCAACCTTACTTTGCAGTGCAGCGCTTCTCAGAATGCAGCTTTAGTGTTTCTATATATTAGCATTTTCCTATTCGTTTACCAACAGAAACCTTCTGTTAAACTGAAATTCCCAATTCGTGCTTCCTCTTTGTAAAAATATAAAACCAACTAAGTAACTGCGTTTAAGCTAATTTATTATAAATAAAATATACAAATAAAAACATTTTAACATAAACAAAAAAGTAAACAAGTAGTAAAAATAATACTCCGCCAAACTGAAGCTGACAAAATACTTATTTTCTGAAAATAAATAATTTTAAAATAATTTATTTAAAGACTAAACAACATCTCCAGAATAATCGTCAAACTATATAAATTGTGTTAATATAAAAGTCTTTATAATATAGAACCGCGAATACATAAATTTCGAAGATATTAGTTTATTACACTACTTCCTATTGCTAATATTAAGACAGAAGACATTTCATTTCATAATGAAACTTCAAACGTGTTACTTTTTCAAACTTTATGCGTCCAATATTTTGATTCTCGTATAGTGCGTACACTTAAGAATATCTAGTAACTCGTTAAATATATAAGCGCGTTTAACATCGATTTATTGTTTAGTCTTTTAATACTTGGATGTTTGTCTAAGCTTCGGGTATAATACATTTTATGTCCACTGTATCCTTAAAACTTAATTCCAGCTTGTACTTCAGCCATAAGTTTTGCCGATTTTCTCAATGCTTCCTGTTCAGAATCTGTTAGGGGTTGTATAACAACATCAGTGATACCACCAGCTCCAACCACAGAAGGAAGTGATAAGAACACCTCCTCTTCAATACCGTGATAACCCTAGATGGTATTACACAGTAGAATAAATATATTTTACTATAATTTTTTATAAATTTACCTTCACCAAAACAGAGAGAGCATGAATATTTCCTATATTGTGAAGAATTGACGAAGCAATGGAGGCTACCGTCATACCAATCGCCCATGAGGTATAACCTTTAAGTTTAATTACATTATAAGCACTTTCTATTACTTGCTTATGGAGATCTTCCCAATTTTCTGGATCATCTTCCGCTCCAATTTTAGGATTCAGTTCCTTGAGACGCACACCAGCAATATTAACACCAGACCAAACAGCAACTGAAATAGATTAAAAATTAAAGAATAAATTATTAAATATATATGTAAAAGTTGAGACGGATGGCTTCACGGTCGCCGTATGTGAAACAATATTCCCCGGTTTCTGAGCGCGTATGTACGTTTCGACGAGATCTCGCTTATCTTCTTCTGAACTGTCATTCTCCGATCGCTATCCGATCGAGAGCGTCCAGAAGATGAGTTGGATCTCGTCGAAACGGCCCCTTTCGGAACCAACAACATACGCGGTCAGAAACCAGGGAATATTATTTCACACACACATGTATATATAGCAAGTTTGAGATTCTCGCGGGTGTGCCGTAGGTATCTTGTTGATTCCGCTTGTATGTCCTTATAATTGGTACTGTATCGCTTATCGAAACGAGAAGCTTCAAAGGAAGATAACTGAGATATGGAAACGTCGAATCAACGGTCCTTATCAGAACATACAAACAACACCGAGTCACCGAAAAACCTACAACATTAGAGTAGCCTATGATTTTCATGTAAATTTGGAAACACTGTGGGATAGTAGTGTTTTTCGAAAGTCCAATTTTAACAATTGTTATAATAAAGCCAATTTATGGAAAACTTGTCTTAGCATTTGGATTATTCATTATCATGTTAGAAAAACTCCACAAGGTTTTTCCTATTAAAAGCTATTTTAGAACTAATAGATTAGTAAATGTTCCTCACAACTAAGTTATAATCAGTCAAATGTTGGTTGACAAAGTTTGATTTTCCAAAAACATTATTGTTCCACAGTGTTCTCAAATTTAAATAAAATCATAGGCTACTCTAAATACATATATGTACATATTTTGGGTTTTGTCTTCTAAGAACCAACGCCGAACGCGGGACAAAATCCGAGAGGATAACAAGACATCTTTCACCCGTGATATATATATATATGTTGTAGCGTATATATATATATATATATATATATATATATATATATGAGGTATTTGCGAAACATGATCCTTCCGGATGTTCATCCGCGTAGATAGCTAGTTCTTAGTTAGAACAACCTGAAGTAGCTCGACATTTCGATGAAGTCCCTTTCATCTTCTTCTGGAGTGAGTCGTAACAGAAACAGATGAAAGAGACTTCATCGAAACGTCGACCTGCTTCAGACTCTTCTGAGAATCAGCTATCTACGCGGATCAACACCAGGAAGAACCGTATATTAACTTGTTAAACTTACCACTTGAATCGCCGTGCTCTCCTATAATCCAACCATGACAACTTGTAGACGCAACTCCCAATTTTTGCGATAATAGGAACCTAAATCTAGACGAATCCAAGTTGGTTCCAGAACCAATAACTCTTTCTTTGGGTAAACCGCTAAGTTTCCAGGCGACATATGTCAGTATGTCACAAGGGTTGCTGACAATAAGAAGAATTGTATTGGGCGAGTATTTGACTAGATTAGGAATAATGTTTTTCATAACTTCTGTATTTCTTTGCACTAAATCCAAACGGGTTTCACCTTCCCTTTGGCGCACACCGGCAGTAACAATGCATAATCTTGAACCGGCAGTTATAGAGTAATCTACAAAAAAGTTTAGTTTTATTTAATTTCATAGTCAGTGTATGAAAATAAGGCAAATTACATAATCTAGGAAGGTGTCAGATGTTTTCTTAGATTTTAGCAGATACCCCTTACTTCTTTTAATATTCTACAAATATATGTATAAAGCGCCAGTGTTCTGAATCTTTCAAAGTTCGTGCAAAAAAAAGGTGTTGTTTATAAATGGAATACGTTTTATATGTATTTATCGCGCTTTGTGACAAATACATAAAAATGATTAATATTACATGACTGCTTTTGGTTGTATGCAAATAGATACTGGCACCGCATAGTTCTCACCTTGTATTTTTATTGTTTTACTATCGTTGTTTCAAATTACTGTTTACCTTGTGCATAATTATCTGATTTTTTATTGATTAAGCACTCAAAAAGTATATTATTACAGTACATTACATGACTTTTTTTGCTGCCACCAAACGAAGAATGCATATTTTTGTCGGTTATTTAAACAACAAATCATAGTGAAGATGTTATTGTATAATTCGTCAAAAACTACGACAGAGTATGGAGCACCAATTAGAGTGAACTACGAAGCGATAAAGGAAACAATTACAACGTAAAGTGGAATGATGCATTGGTCATTCATATTGGACAAAATCTATGATATTTAATATACTATGTTCGTGTGCACCATACGCACATATATGCATGCATTGGCAAATATAAAGAAAAGGGTTAATAGTTTTTATCAAGAACTAGGTGTTATACTTTATCGCACTACGTTATTTTATCTTATTAACGTAAACGTTAAATGTGTTTAGGACTGTTGTAAATTTAATCTGAATCCAATCATGTAAACGCATTACTTACCAGTACTAGCAGCCACTTTACAGTTTTTCAAAAACAATGACCCATGTTGAAGATCTAACATTTCTCCTTGGAGTTTATCCTCCACACAATCTACGAGGCACATATCATTGGATATTCTCTACAACACAGAATGATAATACAATATTAATCACCTCATTTTGTAATTAAATTGAACCCATTTTTTAGGAAGCAAGTAAGTCCAATAATACTTAAAAAAAAACCAAGAAGATTTCTTATCAGTGTTTCATAAAGTTAGAACTATCAGCTATACAAAGGTGGACATGCATAATTTCCTTATGGAGTTTAAAGCATAAACCGGATTTGTGTAAGAGAAGACGCGTATATCTAAGAAGATAATTAATATTTCATACACATCAAAGTTTTAAAACTTTTATTCCGTCGAAATTATTCCGAAAAATTGATGGGTAAAAAGGCGGTCTCTAATATACTAAAGTTCTATAAACAAGTTTAGTACGGATTTCTACGTTTAATGTTCATCTTATTCAATTACACATACATAACACTTTGATGAGCAACTGTAAGTAAGCAAGAATTACGCAATCAACAATTACCTGGGACATTATGCTAAATGCACAAGCCATACCCACTTGGCCAACGCCAACAACTGTAACCTTGTTCCCGCCATTGGATACATGAGGCTGTACCTTTTTCAATAATGCATCTTTAGTTGCGGATGCTGAAATTCAAAGAAAACCAATTAAAAAATATATTTGCATATGTGTGTTACGAAACTAAACAACTTTTAGTTTACGCAAAGAAATTGGTAATGCCACTTAATTTATAATAAATGTCATGTAATCCTCGGCTTTATCTATATGTAAAACAAAGCTTCTAATAAAAAAATATTTACTATTTCCCCATCTAGTGGTTGATTTTCCACAACAGCAGCAAAAAATAATATCCTTAGCATTGTAGTAGAAAATCTTCACATGAAAGAATTCTACTTATTGTAATTATGTGTTTTTAATCAATAAAATATATTTAAAATATAAATTCATAACTATAACAATCATGTGTTTTCTTTTCTTAGACATATATATGTTTTTAATCGTCAGTAGCTTAATTTTAAACCTCAAGTCGCTATGTAACATAAGATGGCAGTTGACAATTGGGATTGGAGGTAGAATTTTGTTAAAAACCATTAGTTTGACGTTGATTTCAAAAAGATATTTCTTGTTATTACATATATATTTTTAATAATAATAGCAGTGAGTTTTAATAAATGTTCATAATTGTTACTATTATTTTATCATTATCATCTAAGCAGTTTCCAATTATTCCACACCATTTCGCTCAATACTACAAAATCTGCAGTTTTTTATTATTGATTCTAGAAACTCATCTTACACTTATTTCCAGATTTTATGGACGAATTCTGAGAAGAACGAAGTATAAAAAGAACATTTCCACACAGCCTCCTTCCTATATTTAACCATTTTCTAGTGCACATATGATTTTAGATATCATTTAATGTACAACCTGACTAGCCAAGAAGACCTGCCGTCTAACTAAGAACTGTATACTACACACCTACGTATTCTTTAAAAGCATTCTCTACTTCGTAGTAATATGTTGCGGATACGCTAAAACCGAGACTCCTGTTACCATAAACTAACTTTAACAAATTACTTATCAAAGCTACACCCCCCGAAGAAATATTTTTTTAAATAATAATTTATTTCTAGAGATAACAATTTATTTCCTAATATCGAATATATGATGAAAGGCGTTAAAGTCCGCGTATCTATGTACAACGAAAGCCAAAACAACTGAAATAATTGGCAGCACTTTTCTAGTGTGTTTTTCCTTTTGAGGTTCATTTAGGTTAAAATGATCAACGCCTAACATTAACGATTAATTATTCACAAATTGTAGGTGGCTTTCCGCTAATAATGAAAATAAACAAATTAATAGTTTATGTATATACGTAATATTACTTTGGGTATATTTATTAATTTATGTTTGCCATATTTTATTTAATGTATACGGCAATATTTTGTTTATAAATATGTGCCTGCGACTTTATCACTAATATCAATGCCATTAACTATTTCATTCATTTTGGCTCTCATTGTACTTTTATGCCTGATATTAATTGGTACATCTGTTCTCGAATTTGCAGAAGAGCTTTGCCAAACATTCTGTACATTTTACGGGGTGTCGACCTATCATCGGGCGCTTCTGGATATCAGAGTAGTTAGATAAACAAAAAGGGGACACGAAATAGTAGCTTCATCCAAGAGAAACAAATTTAGTTCAGACTTTTTTTATAATTTAACATATTTCGCTACTTAACTAATACATTGTCGACGATTTATTTTTATTATTGTTAAGCACTCTCATTTTGTCATATATGATTTACAAAAAGAACAAAAGAATAATTAACTGACAGAAATATTATATAATAAACAAGTCGAATAGTACTTAAAACGTCCACTTGTAACCATTTTCGTTTCTGAACGAAGACCGTTATCGTGAAAACCGCGAAGGTTATCGAGTATAATCTAGGCCAACACCGCGAAAAGTGATATAAGGTAATGGTGTTCGCAATGTCATTCAATGAAATAGGTCTAGTCTAAATAAGAGCGATTAACGTTTTAAGAATATAATTTCCGTAATAGATTTAATTCCAATCCAATACAAGAGAAAAACGCAATTATTCTAGAACATAACTTTTTTCAAAGTTATTGCTCTGATGTAGTTTTCTGACAATAAAATGTTAGGTGTATCGATATTATATTGTATTTTAAAATGAAGAGATGCGTACGAAAAATAACAAATAAACAAAAAAGTAGCATACTGTGTTTACCTATAAGCATTTCCTCTACTATCACTTTAAGAAAGTCTGCAATCTGCTTGTTTTAACGTAATTCGATACTCTGAAAATGAGAACTTTAGAGTAAATATTATTTTATAGGGCTCTGTTCTATCTGATTAAATTTTACATGTCGAAAACTTTCTGAACAAACAATGGCAAAAAACTTGTATGGAATGAAAATTTAAAAATTCATTCATATATTTGTGAATCTAAAGAAAATATAAAAAGACCCCCAAAACCGTTAGTAGGCTACAATACGAATCTACTCCTTCCTAAACATCAGCTACCCCAAAAAAATAAATAGCAACCTCGTACATGTGGATTACAATTTTCTTATAAGTATATATTTTTTAATTCACCTGCAGTTATTTCCTGGGTTAATAATAAATTTAGAGCTCTTCTCAGTTCTCTTCAAATGTTACTAAATATGCTTATAATAAAAGCAAAATTCTAAATTTTGGGTTTAGATTTCCCTATATGGATATTCTTGCTTACCGTTAGTCAATATCTGATACTCCAACAAACCAACCCCAAGATGTACAGCAAGTTAAGGTTTACTTTGCTTTTTTTTCTTCGCTAATTCCGTCATTTATTAGAAGATGATTCAGGATTGTGGCGAATGTCTTTGATTGTGAATACAAAGAAATAAAGGCAATAGTTACAAAAACGAAGTGAAGTAAATTAATGATCCTGAGTGTGAAAGTATAGCAATGAAGAGTTCATAGACAAACCTTATGTCATACTTTATTTTTGGTATTTATATTTCCATTTATAATCTTCCAGTCATTGTAATAAAAAAATAGATATAGAAATTACTAAATTTTAACTGTCAACTCAATACGCTTCGAAAACAATAGAAATCAGTATATATCAGCAATAAATTTAGAAGCTACCAAATTTAAGCATACCTGTATATTATAATAAATGAAAACCCGATAGAGGGCGCGAATGTGGGATAGCACATAGTAACACTTCTATACCAAGGAGAGTTTTATTTTCTCTTCAATTGGAATAAAATACTGTAGTTTTTATTATCACAAAAACTTGATACATGAATTATTTGCATACAACTGTTCATTTTTTTAAAGCTACTACTTCGTAATTTAAATTAATGACACCACTTTCTTTATCGTCTATAAGAACCTTCGAAAATTAATACAAAAAATGTACTACTTCGAACGTATCGTATTTGGTATAGTTCAAGCATACCGCTTTTGAAATTTACAAGATTTTATTAAATTTGGGAGCAAAGCACTCTTGCTAAAACTTAGAAAAAGAATCTAGATATTTTTAAATCGCTAATGCATCGGTTGGCGATATTTCAACGCGTATGTAAACAAGTATCTAGCAATTTTATATTTGGCATCCGGTCAAAAGAAATTTTTCAAAAAAAAATAGTCTGTGTTATCGCGAAAAAATAACACAAGTTCAAGTTCAATGATGTTGGAGTAATAAGTTGAATGGAAATTCAAAAATTAAATCTATTACATTTGAAAGGATCCGGCGCCTGCATTAGTTCTTAAATTTATTTAGGTGCGTTAATATTGGAATGAAATACTACTATGTAAATTGTTCATTGTTTAAATTGAAATTGTTTACGCTCTATACTCAGTAAGAGAATAGAAAATTAATTAAATAATTATTGCTGTCACGCTTTAAGCTGCCATGGGTTAAGCAATTACGTCGACCTAGTTAATTGGGCAATTAATATGCAAATTGAAGAAGTGTTGATACAATCGTAATTCGTCAAAATCAATAAATGCTTTTATCTAAGATAAAAAGAAGAACAGATGATCTATAATAATATGAGTCAATAAATGCTCCTAAAACGTATAAAATAAACGCTATCAAATCTTTCAGTTAGAAGAAGCGATATCATCTTCCAAATACCCTGTCATTTTGTGAGCAGTGCTTACTTTTGGAATCATTTTCTCAAGATTTAGGACATCCTTTACATTTTTTTGCATTAATTATACACGAAATAGATACATGTACTGCGAAATCTGTGCAACTTGAAACTTCATTATAAATACATTTATTCAATAAAAATAAAATACATAATTGTGCAATATCTGCCCCGATAACTGTATACATTCGAATGAAATAATACAACAAACAAAATATACTATTATAACTAAGAATTCGTAAACGTTATTAACTATAATTTGGCTCGTTTGTGAATATGTTAAATTGCGTATGTCAATTAAGTTTGTTAACCTCCAATGCTGCTCTAACACAAATAGATTATTTCGATTATGAACTCTGGGAATTCTTATAGAAAAAGTGGAAATAAGACATTTGTAACCCGATCCTAATGCAGAAATTTGCATTTAGGAGATAAAGAAAACAAATGTAAATAAATTGCTTAGGATAAGAATATATTATGTATTCTTACATTAATATTTATCAATATTAAGTTTTTATGAAATGAAATTGAATGAATTTATGTTGCAAGCTCTCGACTTTTTTGTTGAGACTATAGGTTTAAATGCGTTTGCATAGAAGTAATAGCTTCTTCGATATTTTTTAGACGTTCCCGTTTATCTAATTTATAAATAGCTGTTTACGCCGACTGAAGCTGATTTCATAGATCTTAACTTCCAGTAAGTGACGGTCAACACTATCGAAAACTCTGCTGAAATCGATGTATACAAAGTCAACCTCCAAGTGAGTAGGAAATAAAGCAATAATACACCAGTAGATTAGTTTCAATCATTGTTGGACGAATGAATCCATGTTGTTTCGGAATCTTATGAACAGAGAATGTGGACATCAGTAACAACAGAGTCCAACACTTTTCGCAATGATGATATAACACATATGTATTTATAGCTGCAGATGTCGGAACGATCGCCTGATTTGAATAAAGACATAACAAAAAAACATTTCCATTGAAAAGGCATTCGTAGGGAAAATGATTAATTGTAAAGCAAATATACTGATATAGCTAAATGCATCATTTTAAAAGATAAGGGGGAATATATCTGATCCAAAAAAAAGCAAATTAGGCAGAATACATAAATTGTTGTAAATTACATTAGTATCGTGGTAATGCATGGGATTAAAACTAGAGGCATGGTTAGAGTAATTATTATAAAAAATTTGGAAGTAATCAGCAAGAATATTACAGATAATACTTTAACTTATATAAGAATGGTTTTTGTGAAATACAACTTCGATATATTACGAAATCTGACCGATTTAAAAATTATAATTTTACTTTTTTACCAGAATTTAAATACCCAGTTCAAATATATTGATTACGTTAACTATTCTGACGTTCACGTCACTGTGATTCAGAACTAATGTCGTTGAACGTAATAGTAGTAGGAATCGATTACCAATTTAAAACGACATTAGAATGTATGGACAATATAGCGCGACTACTTTAGTGAACAATACTTTTGAAGTATTTAAGTACATCTACATATCACTTAATAATTTAGTAACATACTTACTTCCATATGTCACTTGTTTAATATCTGGATATTATAATATACGTATACATGGTGAAAGTGCATAAACTTCCTTTGCTTATACTTATGGAACTAAAGATACAGCCTTGGACGAAAGTATTGCGCACCATACAAACGTTGCATGTAACCATAGTAGTACATAAACCTTATTGTCTAAGAAATATTTTGTCGTCATCTAAAAAAGGTTCACTCATATCAAAGCTACCAATAAAACACCTGGTGTAATAAAATTTATCATTTTAAATTTTTTCTATTTGTTTTTTAGTTCGCTACTTTTGTTCGTTGTGAACATCTCCACTGATCTAATGCACTTCTAGTGTTTCGATTAGATATTAGTGATATTGTGTCAATATGCCTAAAAGACACGCAGTTAGTTTAGAAAAACGTGTGCGGATATAATTTTTGCACGACCGAGCGATATTGCAGGTAGAGATTTCGAAAACTGAAATGTTCACACCGATCTGCACAATATGCTATGGCAATGATCGAATCACATGTTAGTAGGCCTAAAACCGGGTACAAATGGATCACGATAGACCGCGACGACCGAAAGATATTGGGAGTCGTTAAAAAATAGGAAAAAAACTTCATCAGACCTAGCTGCTGAGTTGTCAGATGGTTTTAACAAAACAATATCTGCTCGTAGTCCTAACGGTTGTCGGGTTCCGCCGTGTCACTAAGTGTTTTTGTCCCTGACATTTCGCGAACAACTGCGGTACGAGTACCTTTGAAGATGCGAACCGCGAAACGTCAGGGACAAAAAACCTAGTGGCACGGACCATTCGCAGATAGCTTCAAGAAGCTAGCCTAAAAAACTATTAAAGTAGGAAGAAGACATGGCTTTCCGACAAGAATAAAAAGGTACAGAGTGAGTGGGCTCTAAAATACCGATGTTTCAGCGAACAAGATTGGTCAAATATCGTGTGGTTAAACTAATTAAACTTTGAGGTAAATTAGTCAATTTGATGTTCTATTAACTTTTAATGATGCTCTTAAACATGTAGTCATATTTCATAAGAGAAATTTCACAAGTTGCCTGAAAAATTTGAAACTGTCACCAAATTCCAAAGAAAACCGTTTAAAATATTTCCTGTATTAATGTGTTTTTAAACAGAACTAAAACATATTGAAGAATTGACGGCTTCAAGGGCGGAAGGAATGGATCAATTTACATCATTTAATTTCCCTCCACATGACCTAGAAATAATTTGGAAGATTTTTTTATAGCTTGCTCAAAGCCAGAAACGAAATTATTTAAAGCGGCTCGAAAGCCTAGTGGTAAGAGTTCGTGATTGTTACTTCCAATTAAGACTCCTACGATTATGACAAACTTAAATTGCTTATAAGCACGTTAGGCCACTTAACGCGCAAAAGACACCTTGAATGAACTAAAATGAAGGTACAACTATCTAATGAGCTAAATTAATTAATTTACGGAAGTGTTTTAACTGGAATTTCAGGTTGCAAATGTGATAAAACTTGAAAGTCTCAAAGTATAAATAAGCAATTTAAGCACATATGCAAAATTGACAGTATTGCAAGTTCACTAAACATTCGTTCGCTCATGTGGAGAGAAGATTAAGGAAAACAGCACATAAATACCATTACTCGGGCAAAATTTATTAGATTGGCGACATATCTTGGCTTCTAAGAAATATTTGTCAGGACGGTATTTCCAATTTAAGCTTTTATCAGGTATTACAGAGAGAATCCAAGTAATAGCAACAATAAAATAAGCCTTGAATATGAACAATCTTTGCACATAATGTCTGTTTGATTTAAGCAGTGTAATCAGTAAATTGAAAAACATATGAAGTAGATGCTACTATATTTATGAAAAGTATTTTGTTATTTCACTGTCATTAAATGTAAAATTATATTTCATTGGATATCACCGATCTCAACAATTACGTTACTTCTAGTAGTATTCATAGCAATGAAAGATATAGAAAAACATCAGTAAGTATTACAAAATATCAATTATGTACTTTATTTCGTTTGATTTTCGTTGATGAAACCTATACGCAAACATTGAAATTGTCCTAAATGCTTACAATTAATCATACTAATCGGGACTTCTATTTTATTTATGTGTTTAAATACTAACGCATAATCAAAAGGAACCGGGAATATATCATTTACTTATCTACAAATATATGGTGACTGTAATTATCTTTATTTGTATTTCCAACGACGAACTGGATCGTTATCAAAATCTGATAATAATCAAAAAAATAAGCTTTGTTGATTTTATTCGCAAATCCCGTTATTTAGAAAACTCGATATCCGCAATTGCATGAATCAGTTAATCTCTCTTTTTCTCGGAAAAATAACACGTTTTTATTTGCTAAACCGGATAAAGATTACTAAAAATAAATAGAAACGGTTAGAAACATTAAATTAAATTATTTTATAACAAACTCGAAATCGTCAACCAGGGTATATACTCTATTGAATTATGACCAAATGGAATTTAAGTTCAAATTAAAGTGTATGCGTTATTTCTTTTTTTTAGATGTATCTTTTAGGTCATGTCATGTATCACTACAGCTTTAATGTTTATTTATCAACTTACCTATCATTGTGTGTGAAAGGAGTCTAACAGTAGTATTAATCTATACTTGTATATCAAAATTTTGAAAGAATGACAGTAAAAAGAAAACTGCAAAAGCAGGGGCGTCTATGTACATATCTTAAATTATTGTTTAAAACGCATTGTAGTAAAACTGTCGCTTATTACTCACTGTGAAACGATCTAAATATGTAGAAAACTAAATTAATAAATAGGTGATATGGTTTGGCCCTTAAAATACAAAATGCCTTTATAAAAATATTAAAATATAACTTTAATTTAACGGTCAATTTTTCATAAAATTCTAACAATTGCCTTAATAGCAATTACCTTAGAAATAAGCCACTTTATGTATTGGCGTCAAATATGACTTCTGCCAAGGTGAATGGTAGGTGAATATATATATATACGTATATTTACTTCTCGAAAATTAAATTCATTGACAAAAGTGATAAAAATCAAACTACCAAGAATCGAAAAAAGAACTTTACATATATACTCTTTTTTTTAATTACAGCATTTTACAAAAGCCGGTTCATTAGTGAGGTTAGAATTTGCAGTTTACATACGCTATTCGTGATGTAAAAGCACAAATAAACATACCTTCTAAAATTATTTTCACAAGTTAAAAGATTTATCGCAACCTATTTACATACATGCTAAAAAACACATAATTTTGAAGATATTTTCGGCGTTTGCACCGAAAACATGTACTCATATATACGTACAGAATACTGGACGCCAATACACAGGTAAATAAATATTAAAACGACATACCCATAGCGTTTCTCGACAGCCGATATACGTATTGCACAGAACTTTGAACGAAGTTGGGATCAGAAGGTGACCTTTATACTTTACGCGCGAAGTTTCACCGGAATCCCGGCGCATGTCCAAATAGTCGAGTTACGCTCAATTTTCGGGGAAATGCAATATATCGTAACGCAGACGAGAGAAAAGTCACGTGAAGCAGCAACCCACAAGCAGCGGTTAACGTACTTACTGGAAGCTCGCGTAATATTGCGAAAGTGCAAGTAATTGAAAATTTTAATATTAAGTTTGGTTTTAATTCTCTTAAATAATAAAATGAATATATGGGAAATTTATGAAACTAGATATCAATATAAATTGACATGCGATATATGTAAATCATTCGATTAATTAAAAAAATAAATTAAAACCGGCTTCTGAATAACGGAAATAAGAATAAGCCTTGAACATTTATTTTACTTATTTTTACAGTCTCGAAAATGAGATAAATATCACTTACAACGGTTATCGTGCGTACTGGAGACTCTTGTAATATTATGAAAGTGCAAGTAATTGCAACTATCTGGCCAATTACGAATTGGAGAAACATTTACTGGATATTAATGTTATTGTGTCTAAAATACTTTGATATATATGGTTATACCGTCCTATTCCTATTTTAAGTTTATTACTGCACCTGGATTTTATTTGGAAACTGTGTTGAGTTTCTCTGGAGGAAATTGTGTTTGAGTTATTTAAAATTTCAGAAAAAATTGCAGTCTGACTAGAAACCGTAATTTTTCTCAAATTCTTTCATTTCTTTTACGCACAATTTAAATTTTGTTTTTTATATGAAGGCCAGAGCTCTATAAACAGCCATGTCTCAATTTGTTCGTTATCCGTAAGAATATAAATTTAATATAAAATATATAAAATCCTTCTTTGAAATGAACTCTGGCGATTAAAGGATTTGCTTTGGGTATTAATTGAAAAAATGTACTATAAATAAACTTGTATCAAAGAAAAGAATCCAAAATTAAGAAAATATTTTTGAAACTACAACTTTTTTACTAAAAGAAGTTAAATATTATCAAAAAATTATCAATTTTTATTCCATCACTCAGCACTTCATAAACTATACTGTATTGGAAATACGTAATTAAAAACACATCATCTTTGGTTATACGGATTTGGATCCTTTTGAACGTGAGTAATATGGATTCGACCTCTATAAGCGCTATATGTATTAATAGAAACTTATATTTCCTGAGCACTTAACACTATCTGAAAATGCTACAAGATGGCAGTAGTATTTTAGTGTACTTAACATTTTGGCTTGTCTCCTTTTGGAAATGTACTTTTCAGTGTGTAAAATGTATGCACGGAAATTGGTTTTAAGAAAAGATCAAAACTCAAATATTTTAAATGGAAGCCTCCAGTTTTATTGAGATATTCGTATTTTTAAATAAAATAATTTTCTCCTGTCTTATAATTATAAGCAGTGATATAAAAAAAGTAGATTTTTATTATTTAATACAATAAGACTGCGAAATATAGAATAAGTAATAAATCAATGATGTAATACAGTAATACCATGAACATGTACCAAATTCTTTGTTCGATATTGAAAAGAACAAAAACTAGTAGTAATCATTATTAAACGTAATTTAGACAATTTGCAGAATTTCAGAACATATCGGGTAAATTAGGAAGGGCCCATTATTGGCAATTCGTTAATTATTAATTTAATTTTCTATAAAATTATGACTAAAACGATTATTGTGTGAAGCAAGTTTGTTGTATTGATAAAAATATCTTCCTGTGCTTAGCAATTTATTCTGAAGGTTATTCTAAACTAAGTTCCTGGTTTAAAAGAGCCTTATTTTTTGAACACATTAACAGTTTGGCCATATAGATGTCATTTCAGTTTAAAATAATTGGGGTCTTTTTTCTACAAATAATTGTTTAATTTTTGTTGCTAGAACGAGATTTTTCTAACTTCAAAGTAAGTGTCACGCTGCGATCTTGAGTACTGACAGCAATTTTCAATCGGTACTTGTTAAAATGGCTTTGCCGTGACAGGTTCGCATTGACCTTATTCTGTGTTAATAGACAAAATGCTAACGCATTAAGACGGTATCGAATAATTGCCAGAGAAATGGGTCTTGCCCAGTAAAATTATTTCATAAGCTCGCGCAAAAATGTTAGGAAACTGGTACGGTTAACGATAAAAAGTGATCGGGTAGTTTAGGGGATCCCAAACTTTATCAGTTTGCGGCGCATTTACCGTTTATTCTATGGGGGCACTGGGCGCCGCGGCACACACTTAGGAAACTCCTTAATAAAAAAGAAAAATAGCGCCGCTCGAGAAGAAGAGATATTTTGTAGTAGACTTACTATTCGTGAAGAATTACAGCAATCGATGTTACATATTATCGACTTACTAATGCCGTTCATCATTTAGAAGAACGACGATTTATAACTGAACATCACGGTGGTGGTGATATTTAATTTCTTTTTGATTCTCCTTTTAAGAATAAAATCACTTTCCTTTTCGAAAAATCTAGTATTTTTATTTTTGCAGAAACAAAAAATTTGGCAGAGTTACGGTTATTTCAAATTGGGAAGTTACTTTTGAAGAACTCTACATGAAAATGTCGATTATCTTCTGTCACATGGTGCAAATGCGAGTATCCCTTGAATCTTTTTTTTTATGTGGCATCCTTCTCTTCTTTGGTGTTTAGTTAAAATAAATTCATAAAACTATCCCTTTGTCTTTGTTTCTTTTAAATTTTAAACTTTATTCTGCATACACACATGAAACTGATACTTTGGCAAGATTTTCTGGATTGAACTTTTAAATAATTCCGACTCCGCTTGTCGTAATGACGATATCGGAAGTACCCAACAAAAGCCCAAATTAGAATTTCCACAGCGCTATCATCAATAACCGACTTATTTCTTCAAACTAATATGCATCTGATAGTATTTATTGAAAGTGCCTAGTTCGATGAGTAATTAGATAGTATCTGTAAATCATTTTCATATTTTAATTCACGTATAATAAAAATGTTTTCATGGAAGATAAAACTTTCTTCTACAAATTTTGATACTAAGAGAATGTTATTTAATGTATTTTAACACTCCAAACGCATTAACGAAGGTAAAATAAGTTAAACAAGAATTTTACTCTCAGTAAATAATATTTTACTCAATCAGTGTTAATTCCTGAAATTTAGTACGATGTGTTCAAAATAATAAAATACCTTTGCAGTTTGTAACATCCGAGATGTTTATTCCATATAAAAATGGTTGCCAGACCGTAAATTGCATCTTACTATGTTAAATAACGTCTCATTTTTTATTTGTTTTGTGCATCGCTGCTAGTTCATAGGCCATTGTTGAACCACTAACAGTTATAATAGCCATTCATTAACAGTCAAAAGTGCATGTATAAAAAAAATGTCGATTATGTTTAAAAGAAAATATAAACATAGAAGTACATACGTTTTGTAGAATAATCTGTGAGGCGGCTACAATCGCAGTAGGTGTGTTATTTCTCTCTGCTATTGAGTGATAAGAATGATTATATTTGACCGTTGTAAAAAAGGCAAGGTAAGATTGCGAAATAATGCAAACCTTACGTTTATTTATTTAGTAACTTTATCAAATTCTATATTTTATCATGAAGCGAAATTTCACCGCAACCTGTGAATTAAGTACAGCTGTATATACAATGAAATCTCCCTTGAACGGACATCAACGGGACCGAATATGAATATGTCCGTTCAGGAGGGGTGTCCGCATAAAAGAAATATGTAGTAGATACAACAAAAATCGTGTTTTAAGGAAAAATGAATATATTAAAGAAACTGGGACATTTAAATAGTATATGTATATAAATGTTTTTAAAATAAATAAGAAAGTTTGAACTTAAAAAAAATAAGTTTATTTCCTTTAGATATATACATACAAAGTATAATATATGTACATAGATACATAGATGTAGTATGTAATACAAAACACTGAAATGAATAGTCACTTTAGGGACGCAAAAATTCATATATTGTTGTTTGTCTTCTCTTTTTCTTTAAAATAGCATCTTGAAATTGTATTTCGAATTTAGAAAGAAGCTCCAAAGACTCTGTATCTCCGTGATTTTCGAAAACACTTTTGAGCTGGTTCTGTTGGCACTGGAACCTCATCATCAGAATCTTCCGAAAGTTCTTGTATTTCATCTGGATTTGCAATTTCTTGTTCTGAACCTGGATCTTCAACATACAAATCTTCATCTACGTTCAAAAAACATTAAGGTTTTCATTATCCGTCAATTTCAATAAATTCTTATTTTTGAGGATATCTGAAAGTACACTAAGAGGCAAATCATCTTCTAGGTCAGATGTATCAGCCTCAGTTAACTGGTCTTCATTTTGCATATTTACATGATTGAAAAATAATATTTTTATATTATTTAAGTGAACGTCTTTTGGACAATGCGGAAGTGTCTAAAAATAACAAAATGTTTCTTTTTTCTTTAGTCATCCAAGCTTTCTTATTGTATTTCCAAGTTACAGGCAGGTTGTTTATATTAATGTTTTTAAAAGCTCTGGGTTTAGCTGCCGTACCAATGACTAGGAGTTTTTCTTTTTCACCCGCCATATTTGCACAATGCAAAATTTTAAACCTCTCTTTGGGATACTTACCCCCAACACATTTTTCCTTCTTTAATGTGAGCGTTTTGTCGGGTAAACCTCTAAAATACAGGCCTGTCTCATCGGCATTATAGATGTCTCTCGGTGAATATCCCTTAATCAAAGAAGGACATTTTTTAAAAACGATGAAACATCTTCAGCATTAAGCGAAGCTCCTTCTCCCGGAATCGCTTTAAAACTTATATTGTGGCGGAGTCTAATGAATGTGTCGCCCACTGTGTCTTTTCCGCATAGACATTAGACTAATATTGAAAGCAGATTCAATCGAAAGCGTACACCCAAAGAATAAGGACGGTAAATCCCCGACCAACTAGTCCCTAATTCACGCCAGGCAGAAATGCATGACATAGGCTGCGTTTGTACCGAAAGATTAAAGTCGGTAAATCTCCGGTTTACTCGGGGAAGTCCCAGCGAAATTGGCGCGCGGCGCGATTGAGAAATGCAATAGCGATACTCTCGATATAAAAATAAGATAAGACGTTTCTTTTTATTTTATTTTTTGTCCGGTTAAGACAACATTTTCTCGTGTCCGCGTCCGTTCAAGAGAATGTCCGTCCAAGAAAGAGTTAATACAATGGAAATTATATGAGAGCCGGTCGGGACATTGAGAAACTGTTCGTTTAAGGGAGGTATCCGTGTAAGAGGGGTGTCCGCGAAGGGGAATTTCACTGTATATAAATTTTTCAATGGCGTCTATATTCATTATCCATGGAGTAAAAATATAGAATAGATTGCAATTTCATTTCCTTCTTGGCTGGTTTACGCGAATATTTTGATAGATTTATATACAATATTTTTTCTCAAGTATATACTATTTTTTTAATTCGAAGGGGTGTTTTTGAATTAAAGCGCCAAAAAATAGGCTAACTGTTGGTCAGTTTCCGGTAAAAATTACAGTAGCAATATTTAATAAATTGCCGGCCGCCATATTGTTGTCACAACTGATTGACGTTTAGATCGTATATTTGGCTGAGTGCGTTTGCATTTAATTTCTCTCTCCAAATTTGCGTTATAATAATAATTACATAACTACAACTTATAGAAAATTCTAGTTAATTTTAAAACTGGCGCCAAAAAGTAGCTTTGAAAAATTCCATTGTGTAAACGCGTCTTTTCATTTTACTTCTCCGAATTAAAAATGTAGTATAAATAGGAGTAGATAAGAAATATCTTTGTAGTATGTTTTACATATTATAATTAATAAAATGATACTGTTATGAACTAAAATGAGTGTTTTATTTTCTCCTCTCAAAACGTATTCATTATCTTATCATCGTAAGTATTTTATTTTTAAGTAAAGTATTTTAATGTGTAGGTTCGTTTAAATGTTGAGGATTTTGTATGCATAAGAGACTGAACCATTTTTGTTCGTTTTGTAAAATCAATTTTCCCTAACATTTATTCCACACATTTTATCTAACAAATATTTTTTTTTGTGTTGGTACCCATTTTAAAATTTTGAAGTAGATTCAATGGTGTCATAATATAGAATGTTTCATTCTAATTAAGCATGTTGGGGTCGACTTACGGTACCATTGAAAGCAATAGACATGTCAAGATATTTTAGCTGATTTGGTTCCCCTCACAGTAACCCATCAAATTGTTAGATTTTTCCAGCTCCTAGTTTTGCAGATATCGATAGTTGCAGTATCCGGTGAGGCACCTGTATAAACCTTCTGTTATATAGTTGTGCTTTCGCGTATATGCAGTGAACTGTATTACTTAAAATATTACTGAGATGATGAGAGTATCGGCAAAGGAACTCAACGATGCTCATCGGTTTTTGTCTTGTACTATTTTCGGCACAACATATACACGTATATCGGTACATGCATAATTTGGTAGCTAAGTCGATGTACGGATTATTCAAGCGAATATTAGGTCAAATAATTAGCGCTTATACAAAAACTTAAATGCAGATGTTGAGTGGTGCCTTTTCACTATTTTTCAGTGTGTAAGCGAGCTTTTAATGAGTTTTTCTTAATGTATGTTTTTCTGAACAAGACAGTGACGAAACTGCTGGATCTGGAACAATTAAAAGCAACGTCTGAATTTTTTATCTTCATACAAAGTATTCCAATTTCACAAAAAAAGTGATCATGTTCAGCAAAATCCTTGTGTTTGTTCATTGATAAAATATTTTACTTGAAAACATTGTGCTCCTTTACTAACATTATGAATTATTTAGAATGACAAATCCGCTTTTAATTTAATTGTATGAAAACTAGATTTGAATCAGAAGAAAAACTCGTGTCCTTTTCATAATACTAAATTAAGTTAAAAATATTAATATATAAATTATTGTATAAAAATTATATTATAGTTTCGAAACCTGTCATTGGGATGTTGTAATCATAGATAACTGTTGGAATCACATTTTAAATGACATTACGTTAAGTTGGTACTCTTATGTGTCACATTTTGACAATCATCAAAGATTTCTTCTCGAGTAACAATAGTAAGTTATAGAATTCGATAACATCCGCATTTTCTTGACGAGTAGTTATACTTTATTTCGTCATATATTTGACAATTGTTATTTAACTAGTTCATAGAGGTGGTTATTCATAGTTACTAATCAAGAGTTAAGTTATATGCATTATCCGTTCCTTGTTGGAGAAAATGTATGTATAAGTAAGTTTTAATGTAAATTACAAAGGGAAAATATATAGAATAGAAAGTGATATATCCATTTCCATCTTTTCATTCATCATTGTATATGGAAGTTCAACTATAGAACTTCATTTGTTTGCGTATATGTTTGATTATTTATACTTAAACAAAAAAAAACCGCTTGTACTAATATGAAGGATGAAATTATATTATATTATTTTTACAGTTGGATAGATAGAAAATACCGACTGCAAACTCCACTTTAGCTCATATTCAAACTTGAATTAAAAAATATACATATATTTAATAATGATCAATTTACACACACACAATTTAAATCTTTATAGGTGTGCTACCGCACTCGACGATCTGAAATTCGGGTAATTCAGTGGTTGAAATTGCGCTAGAAATATGTATAAGAACGGAGAATACGTTTCAATCTACACGAAAAGTTAAGATTCGTAATGTTAAAAAGCGTGTGAAGCTGCTCCAGTTTAGGTCTTTTATATTAACAAATACGGTACGTTATTGTGACATCGTAGCCATGTTATAATAAGCTTACATTTTATAGGTTATGATAAATATCAAATTTAAGTGTATTTAATAACGTACATTTTGTCTGTTATCTTTTTAGACAAGTCTTCGATTTTTTTCTCCGTATGAAAAGGATCGATACTTCTGAATCAAATTAAATACCGCATAAACAGTATCTTGAAAATAAATGTGGAATTATTGTCGTCTTAATTTATTAATATGTGACAGTTTCTATCTATTTAAAAGCATATTTAGTAGGATCTTCAAACAAATTTCACGAACTTATAACCGCAAATACGTTAAACTCTTTAAATGGCAAATTAAGTAATGTTAAAACAGATTTTGGCAGAAACTTCTATTGCTGTCAGATGAAACATAGTGACACTAATATGTAGCTCCACATTTAAAATAAAAAGGTATTTGAATACTTACTTCTTCTACTCATTTAATTCACATGCATATACTAGGAATATTGAAGTAATAAAATAACATACTATGTATGTACATCGTCCATAGAAAGAAGTCGTAAAGTATGGAATAAAATTCGTTGACAATGGATATATTTTAATAGTAGGTGCTACTTTATCGAACAATATTTATTTAGTTTATTACGTCATTATTCTTTTAAATGTCAAATTATATTTTTGCTACACTACTCCAGTCGTTCGATAGCTTCAAAAAAGTTTTTGAGAAAAACTTGAAAAATTATATTAGTAGACAATGGTGCGTATCAACATACCGAGCAGGCGTTGGAAATCAAACAATTTGCCAAACATATAATGTTTAGTTTGCGCAAACGTTTGATTTATATAGGTTATATTGAATATTGTTTCAGTTTTGCTAATTAATTTTACATTTATGTAAAAGGATTTTCAATTATTAAAACATAACGAAACGGATGTAAACGAAAACCAGAGAATAGATATATATATTAAAAGTTTATTCTCGTCTCAACATCGATTTTGATACACTTCTTTGTTATTGTTATGTCCATTGTGTAAAACTACCATACTTGTATTTTTTTGACAAACAAAAATTTATGAAATTTATTCCATACATTACGACTTCACCGTAGAAGTCTGGTATAAATAGAACAAATTATAGATAACGTACATAATAAACAAATTAGCATTTAATAATCCACTTATAAATCTCTAGTATAAAAGGTGAAATCCGTGGGATTATGCACCGTGTCTTATTAGGATTTATAATTATTATGTGTTCGATATTTATCTCCACCACTTTTTTCCGTTCATAGTAGTTTTTTATCAACTGTTGTGTGCCTTACGCATTTTTCCATGCAATGTGCAATGTACTAAGGCTTCTTGGCATATACTCATATATTTTCATGCCGATAACTAACTCTATCATTATCTTCATTACATCTTTTTGCCGATGATCAGATCAACTGTATTGCGTTAAAGTCGCAGTGATATGAAGGAAATCTCAGCACTTTATAATCCCACAGTTTTATATCCCAGGTAACTAGTTACATGATGTATACATTTATTTCTTTATTAATTATAATTGCCTTGTAATTGGATAATTACTCTATCTGTTGGGCAATAAAATATTATTATTATATGTTTAGCCACAGCGTACTTCTTCCAGGCTTATTCCTCCAAACAACATCTAGTAATTTTATTTTAATTAATTCAATCAATTTTTTAACCAATCGGAGACATCGCGTTTCTTTGACATAGTAGAAATATAGAATGAAAATAAAAAACGGGCGAGAAACAAAATATAAACCAAATATACAAAACGACGCTGCAGTACAGTACTTCAATAGTGCTAGGGCACTGCTACGCTTGTCTGTCACTCGTAAAACTAAATCTTGTAGGCCTCTGTCCATAAGCAAACGCAAATTCTGCATTGAAAAAATTACCATAAATTAACACTTGATCGTCATATTAAGTGATCAATCATGTAATGAACGAAATACACATTTACGATTACGGAAATTCTTAATCTATCTACTGAAATCTACAAGCAACATGAACGTTTTGTACATATAAAATTAGAAAATGTACGTTTACATACTTTTCCACATATCAATCAAAACTACCATATTGTAGCATCATTACACTATAGATTCACAATGTTTCTAATATACATATTTTCCCCATAATTCTGAATATACATATATGGCGTTATGAATGTGATGTATGATGCATTAATTGAAAATGTGCTTTAAACTTAGCGTTACCCACTTTCAAATTAATTGCAATTTTTCAGCTAACAATATTAACATTGCTTACATTCTTTAAGAATCACTTTCACATATGATTATATGTTATTGTTATATTTGCATTCATAAACGGCGCCTTGCATGTTCAAGTGGATTTTTACGCGGTTGGTCGTGGCGTTAAGTAACCAACGTATTTAGGAGTGTAATTCACAAAATGCTTTTTTCTGTATGCTTCCGTTTTCAGCAACCGTACTTAAGGAATATAGTTGGATTAGATTGTCCTTACTCAAACGACAAAACAATGACGTGCATCGAAGGATAAGAGATAACGTGTAGAGGTTATATATCGTTGCATAACAGTTTGTGTTGTGGTAAATATGTAGTTCATGTCATTTTATTATCAACATAGCACAGCGATGTCAAAATAGATATTACTATAGCAATTGCCAAATTTCGAATTTGGTAAATGATGATGTACAATTTGTGTTTTTGTTGGTACTATGTCAACTAGCATTATTATCTAATACTTTCTATATATATATATATATATATATGTTGCAACTATATTTTTCTTCTAATTTTGAAATTTTCATTTACTGAAAAAGTTACGTTGTTTTTTATGGAATGTTATATATAATAATTTATCGGTTTCTAATGTATCATTTGCTACAATCTGTTTTCGTGCTGCGATTTTATTTATTGAAATTGACAGAGATACTAATCCAATGCCATCAAAAATCTCTATACCTTTACGTTGTTTACATAAATAGCATCATCGCGCAAATAACATTGATAACAATTTTGATACGTTACATAATGATATTCCCAGTTTCAACATAATTCTCTTTCATTTATTCCAGATTATTTAAAGATTTTATTTTGAGCGTTTGCTTATTTAGCATCTATATTTTGTTGTTGTTGAAGGCAAAGGAAGGAAGAAGGAAAAGTTAGGACTCTCTTTATTTTTTCTCAAAATATGTGTCTCCGATTTTGTAAATTTCTTCACTACGTTACTAGCGTTACAATTATTTATATTACTCTTCCCACATTTACGAGTATGATAATAAAAAAAATTGTTGTTTAAGTAGCAATGTGCACAATGGAGACGTAGATTCCATTATTGATATTGCAATATAAAACTTTTGAATGCATAAAATAATAGTTGAATAAAAAAAGAAAGCATGGCACTTATGGCAAATATGTACGCAACAACAGTGTTAAAATTATATTCTTAGGATGTTTTAAACTCTACAGTTGACTATATGATGAAATAACATATGGAACATCACCAGTATTTCTCGTACATGTTTATTGTAGTATTATGTTACATGTTAGTATTTAATATAAATATTATAAGCTATTTCTATCTTTTCCAATGTACGAAACTCCTTTTATTAAAACACAATTTCTTTTTCTTTTAGGATTGACTGGATAGTTGACTATAAGATTAGTAAACTGATTTATTTATTAAGAATAGTGCTGCAATGATATAAGTATAAAAGTAGAACTTAAATACCAATTCATTTGTTGGTAATACAGCTGTCAATTCCATAAGAACTATACTGAATTTTAAGGCACGAACGGACTATAAACTGTATATATCTAATTAACTGACAATATATATTTTCAATAATATATATGTACCGCTTAGTCCAAGTAGTGGGAATTTTGAAGATTTATTTTACTATAATTTGCATCATTTGCCTCACATACACTATTCCTCGTTTAGTTTTCCTAGTCTTTCGTAATACCATAGAATTTAGTCCTAAATGTTCCAAGAACAGATGAAAAGTACTGATGAAAGTAGCTTCTCTTGTTTGTCCTACTTAAACATTTGAGAAGAATTTGAACATCCTGATTTTGAGAATGTTATTTACCAAATATGAGTAGTTTCCTAGGCGTTTACCTGCTTAATTTGTTTACTTGATTTTTAGGCAACATTACATACATACAGATGTGGATGGCAATATATTTTTTAAGGTATTAGTCGTACCATCCTATCCGCAATTACCTGAATTTTGAATGTTCTTCTATTGCCAGGTATATAATGAATTACTTGCAATAAACTGCTTACAATGTGTAAGAATTTTGTATTTTTTTAAATTTGCATTTAAAATGTTGACATTGCACTACCTATGTAAAACGGTATATTATATTACTGCTAATGCACGATATCGATGGACCTCTTTTCTTAAAACAAGAATAATTTTACATTTCAATTATATAGCAAGATAAATAATAGCAATAAAGATTTTTATTTATTATATATTATTAAAATGAAATTATTAGGAAAATATTAGAGAATGCCCTAACAGTACTTCGCTTCTAGGCATAACGAATTAGACACGTTGCAATAAACGAAGTAGCAAGTAAAGAAAGAAATAAAGGAACCCTTTTCTAGCAATATATACATGTACATACTAATTCAATGAGTAAAGATTACAAATATGTCAAATAAATATACGTAGCGAAACTGTGTTATTGGAATATAATAACAGAATTATTTTGAGCGCTTACGGTTCCATATTTTATATTTGAAATTTTATTAGCTCATTGAAATTTGAATTATTTTTAGTGTCAACTTCAAGATTGTTCGAAATTAATGATACACACTTACCTATGTAGTATGTATACCAATTAGTTTTATATACGGTTGCCTAATTTTTGAACGATTTATAATTTATTGCAATAGCGTATACATATATACCGATTACCTTAGAAAGTTACAGTAAACACTCGCTCATGTAAATACCCGGTAGTGGAAACGTCGCGGTCATGTAAACAGAAAATTGTTACTAGAGGCTGAAATAGAACGCCCGGTAATGTAAACAAGCTTGCACCACGTACAATTCGATAATGTAAACAGTTTAGGGTACCGGTTATTTCCCGATTTACGTGCGTAATTGAATCGATCAAATGAATGTTTACTTAAACGTTTTCGGCGCCACTACCGGTTGTTCCTCGATTTATGTATCGGATTCCTGTAAGCGTTGGCCCTCTTGCCTCTCGTGAAATAAAATAGTGTGCAGCTAAAATCACACCGGAACAAATATGGCATCCACGCCCGATAAAAGAATATTTTTAAAATTAAGTAACAAATCGCAGAACTAAAAAAACTGCCCAAGCACCTAGAATAGAAAATCGTCTGTATAAATGGTTTTTAAAACAAAGGGATAATCATGTTCCAATTAACGGTGAATTAATTAAAGAGAGAGCAAAATTATTGAATGAAAACCTAAGAAAAAAAACAATTTGTAGGTGAAAGATTTCTTAAAAAAGCAAAATCTTCTAATAAAGGCGGTGTTAATCTGGGATTACGCACCAAGTCATCCTTCAGAGGAATAATTAAGAAGCAACGATTGCTCAATTTGTGTTATGTTCATGACGCCCAACGTAACTCCACTTATCCAACCGATGGATCAAAATGTAATAAAAATTACTAAATTGTATTATCGAAAATTTCTACTTCGTCTGCGTTATCAAAGAATCTTAAAAACATTTCTCAATCCTTAAAGCAAGTAACTTTAGATAAAGCAATTTTAAATTTTGATATGGCGTGGAATGCCCGTAACCAGTAAACAATCAAAAAGTGTTGTAAAAATTTGCTTTACTCCAGTGATGATTATGACGATAAAGACAATGTACCGCTAACCGTCATTAGAAAACAGTTGCTATCTGATGCTGAAGTTATTGACGGACGTTATCAAATTATTAAATATGCAAAAATATGTAGGATATTCCAGAAAATATGCTTTTCGTCTAATTCGCAAACATCATGTAAAATATTGTTACAAGATAAAACGTAATACAATATACTGCACCAAACAACTAATGCAGAGAAGCGACTGGCATTAGCAACGGTAAGACTCATTTATTTTCAATTATCATGCCCCACCATACATCGTTTTTTTAGCACAGTATTTGTTTCTGTGTGTCTATTACCTTAGATAATTCGAGGAGTAAAGATTATAAATGTACGTCGAATAAATCTGTGGCGAAACTGTATTACTGCAGCGTAATAGCATAATTATTTTGAACACTTGTCATTCCGAATTATATATTTAGAATTTAAGTAGTTCAGTAAACTCTGAATTATTTTTTGTGTGAACTAATTTTAACAGTGCTCGAACTAATGGTACAGCACACTTACCTACGTATGAATATTTATGAATTAGATCGATACGTGGTTGCCTAACTTTTTGACGATAATTTATTATGACAGCGCATTACATACATATGTATCTACCGATTACATCTATTTGATGCTTAATAGGTTTATATTGATATGACATTAATAATTATTTGCTTCCATACGCACTTTATTCGCGCATGTATATTGCCTTACAAGGATATTTGGTGGAAATAAGAGAAAACAACTAGGTATTTTCCATTTGCAGATTTGATTAATGGAACGAAAAATAATTCAGTGGAATTAAATAGGATTACGACATCAACGTACCACGTAAATAAGAACTAAGAACATAGCTGCACTAGATTTTATTTCTAAATTTAAAGAACCAATTGTATGCAATTGAATTTTTGTTATTAATTATATACACGTATTTGATAAGAAAATTGTGTACAATATCAAACATTTTATTTTTAATTATGTACCTACAAAGGTTATTTGTGTAATTTGTATTCAAATGGATTTTCTTTATAAAATTAGTTTTATTTTTGTATGCAATTATATTTTAGAGAAAAGAAATGTTGATACATTGTAAATTCCTTTATATATTCTTTTGAAAATCCTTTTTACCCTTGAACATTTTTGAATGTATATTGGATTCATTTGTGTCCAAAGCAGCTAACACATTTATCATTATAATAATACAAAAAAAAAAATAGTAAAGTATAACAGTGATTAAGAGTCAGAGAAATATATAGGTTTTTACTTACCATTTACATTATCCTGCACAGGTTTTAATTCTTTCAGGCCCATTTTCTTTGAATTTAGGCCTACGATTCTTTGATCAGGCAACCAATTATGCAGCGTACGTAATAGCTATTTGCAAAGACCGTTATTGCTTGATGGCGGTGTGACTGTAAATACCTGTGCAATGCCCATCCACAACATGAAAATAGTCGGTTTAATAATATCGTAGTGACGTAGTGTTATTAATTAATGTCTGTTTCATTTAAAATAGACTACTGTTATCATATGATTGCGGCCATCTTTTAACTAGAGGTTAAAGTAGGTACGTAGGGAATAACTGTAATCAGAGAGAGACAACTATCCTAAAATTATTGTTTCGTATGTAGTGCTGCCACCTACTACTAGTTAAGAAGCTATAATTAATAAACGGATATCAGAGCTGCTCGTTTTGGCGGTGCCCAAGATCACCTTTACGGCTTCATAAAATTCAAACGAAATAAAAAAAAAGTAAGAAAATAGTAATATGCATCTTATTATACGTTATATTTTATGAAACACTCTAAAACCCTTACAGCTTAGTGTGGTTTAACAGTACTATACTTTATTGTTATGAATGCAGTAGCTAGCGCTACGATCGGCGGCTGTATTACACTAGTGAAATTTAACCGATGGACCTGTCAAATGACAACATCGTAAACGTCAAAGTTTGGTTACCAAGATCTTGTATAGTGTTATACCAAGTCATTTGTCATGAAGTAAATCTCACTATTGGTAATCTATCAATTTTAAAGAAATCTTCAATGACAGGGTTGAAGGTAAGCAATTCAATATGTATAAGACAAAGCCAAACAAGGAAGAATGTTGCTCATTATGAACAATACAACGGGCTGAACGGGGCTATATCCAAGTGCATTGATTGGCTTCAGAGTACATGCCAACACGCAACAAGATCCTTAAATCTTGTATAGAATCTGGTTAATGTCAATGATGAAGCTATTTGGTGAAAAAGAAAACAACATTGCAAGTATACTTATCTACTGTACCCCGCTGCAGTAAAACCAATGTACATTTTCAATACCAGTACAGTCAATAAATAATTAGATGCATATTAATCACTACAATAAAATATCAAATATACTAATTAATTATCGAAATCTCTTAATTGCCTATATTACAAATTTATATAGTTTTCTTGTCATCATATCTGAATTAAATTTATTAAAAAAGGATTTGATTACTGTTAGCATTTTTTTTATAAAATAACAAATGAAATAAACATATGAATTTGATTTGTAAACGATGTCGAAACGCTGCTTGCGAAACTCTTGAATATATTTAAGGGATTTGAGCAATACCGCTTTTGTAGGCGATATTAATTCTTTTACGCTCGTATAATATCCTCGAATTTTTTCAGCCACAACATGCAACGCATGTAGTTTACGTATAATATGTAGGAAGTTACACACTCTCACTTACGACAACGACCTACAAAGCGCATGCTTGCGACACTATCAGTCATAAACATTAACTTTTGTCTTTTTGAAATGTAAAATTTTTGTAATGTATTTGACACTATCCTCGTTATTGTTTCTCCAGCACGGAGCTGTAATCGTTTACTAACCAATAATAATGAACGTGATCGTTTCAGAGGCTCCAGTGTATGCACTATAGCGTAAATAACATATTCTCTTTTACAATCCACTATTATTCCATCTAATATTATCTCCACTTAACCACAATTTTTTATTGTATAATTCGGATTTCACACTGTTTTAGATTTCTTTTCCGTACAGATAATAAACATACGTCTGCAATGTTTTACGACTTGCTAACTTCGAGGTGGAACTATATACCAGAAGTGCTGTAATGACTTGAATAAGTAAACTAAATCGAAAATTACACGCCATCAGCGTAAGTCAAACAGAAAGAGTTTAGTTTTCGATCTTAGGCCACTTTGTTATACTTTTGTCATGCATCGTTTACATTTCCTACAATCTGTTTTGTTTCAGCACAACAAAATACAATCTTTACACCGTTGTGGTGTAATTTTCCCCATAAAGATCTTTTTGTTTTATTTGGCTAGGAATTGGTTGCCTTTTATTCTTACGTACGTTTGATATAATTAATTAATACTGCAACGCAAAAAAAACTGGCGAGCTGATATCAAAATGCACAGTACACCACACGAACTAGAGCGAAACTTAATCGATTGAACGTAGACGGAGATTCGCTGCTCTAACGAGTATTCCTAACATAAAAAATTGGAAAGTAAGTATGCTAATATTCTAATTTCAATTTTTTATATATAAATTTTCGATTGGAAAATATTTATTTCACGTACAACTATTAACCCTAAACATATGGAAAATCACTATTCATGCATATATACGTATTTATTATTACAAGCTGTCGTAGTAACTAAATAACATTAGGCTTTCACGGCCGGAGTCTAATGAATTTTGCAGTATGTATTTCTAGGCTTGTAGGCCGTGATTTTGAGCAGGTGTATGTCGACGTTTCGTCAAACACTGTGGCTGGTATCTTCAGGACAAACTCTACCGTAATAACTATTAAAAGAGGGGTATAGAGTGTGCAAGGTTTCGCAAATTTGCAGTAGAATTTCGATGTATCATAAAATGCAAACTAGAGTCCTTTTTTTGAAAGATGTATAAAAGCCAACAAAATATTGTAACATTTTCATTTTCCCCTACCTTAACGTAAGTGTCTCATGTTCTTCGAACCAAGCTTCATTAAGTTCTGAATTTCTGAGATAGGTATCTTTCCTTCTTAGTTATATAGCAATTGCAGGTTTTATTTTTAATTGCTTTTGCCTTTACCATACTGCATAGCATAAGGGACAACTCTGGTATATCTCATCAACATCGTTGATAAAACGTTATCCTAATTGTATTATCTAGTTTAGGATATACAGACATATAAAATTAATTTGAATACGAATATTTCAGGAATACTATCTCATAGTAAAACCAGCCCTAAGTGAAGTGAGTGCATAAACTGGCCGAGTTTACATCCGTTCTGCTATATGCTCGTGCTGGAAAATCCCAACCTATATCGTCACATAAATAAATTATTCATGCGAACATAGCTTCATGTATAATGATTAAAATATATGAATTTCAGTGGACTAGTAGAAATAAGATCAGTGGTAGTGTTTGTACAATGTACATCCACGGCTTGTGGTCTTTCTAACTTTTGCTTTCTTAATCCCAAAATCTAAAATAAATGAGCTTTTCAAAAATATTCTATTAATGAGTATTATTTCGTATTTAATGGAAATACCCTAATTCGAAAATAACAGTAATAATCCATCTGCAGGTGTGAATTTAAATTAAAAAAGGAAGTCCCCGATGCTTTTCAACATGAAATTCTTTTGTGATATGACGCTGCACAGTTGCGTTCTAAGTTTACATTCACTCGTGGTGGTAATGTATACAGAGTTACCTTTAGTATCTAACCCACCGAGTATGCCCATCAGTCAAACCTAATGGATGTCGAAATGTACTAATTTCGGTTTAATTACCCTATGAATAAAGGAAAATTTCGTGTAAGTTTTCTTTATCCGTTTGGCGTGATTACATTCCGGTGGCGAACAATATACGTTCGCAAAATGAAAACCACATTCTGATAATTATAGTGGAGCATTACCCGACAGCTTTGTAATATAGACATCCCACCGACCACCGGTAATTAAGTATTCATATCGTTATACGTACGGACGAGTACAAAAACACGACGTTATAAAAGTGCTTCCAGGAACGGGACCAATTTCACTTTACGCATACACCGGCACGAAGGTATAAATAACGAAATTATAATTTAACACCGAAACGGCTTCGCGGCATGTAAATAGTGTTGGAAAACGGACCCCACGCAAAATTCATGCGGACGAAATGAAGTGGTTATTTTAAACAGGTCGATTCTCTAGTCGGGTATGTAAATTGGACGAGGAGAGCACACCATGTAGATGCGCCCGTTGCCTGTTCCTTGAGCATTAAGAAAATAGGTTCACTTCTTTCGTCAGACCGGGAGCCTAATTGAAAAAATTCTTATTCGTAAAACTGCCTTCCACTCTCTCTCTCCGACTTCTTTATTTCACATTAGTTGGGTTGATGCTCAACTACCGGATCGAAATCATCGTATCAAATCAAAATGAGTTTGAAACAAAGTATACCAAAAATAACGGCAGACGTCTACATATTCTTAAACGAAAAATTGAGCATTAAATGCGTACGTGTAATACCAAAGCAATTGCAATGGCTTTACAAGGACATATCTTAATCAAAAAGCGGAACCAACATTAACAAAAAATAATAAACGATGCAATTAAACTTGGGGATACTACTTTAAAAAAGTTACAATAACCATAATATCTAAGAAAAAAGCATTATTACAAGAAAACGCAAAATTATAGATTTTATTACCCTCTACCTTAAATAAAATATTGGCAAAATGTATCTAAACTCAAATAAATTAGATCTGACACAGAACAGTATAATTTATTAACAGCAATAAATTTTTCAAAAACATTCTGGAACCACCTCTACCACAATTGATCTCATTAATAACGTAAAAGTAGTTTGCACAAAAGAAACACCAAATAAACTTTGCTAACTACACGAATATGAATTTTAAATGGTGAAGGTAGATTTAACGTGTTTGAGACGAATGACAAGCTAAGGTGTAGAAGTTATTTTTGTTTCTATTTTAAAAGGTTTGGAGCATTAAAAATAGTTTTTTTTTTCTAGCCAGGAAATAAATAAGTTTGTAATTCCAACACAAGAAATAACTATTTTTAATATACTGAGTCTCCCAGTCAATTGGATTTTATAGGCGTGAAAATGCAAATCTTTAATTAGAATGCGCTGGAAAGTAGCTGTTGTCTAATTCTTGTAGACGATGACGAATTGACGTCTCTAGAATTTCGGCCACACTCTCGCAAACTCTCTGTGATGTTTTGTTCTGAACAACCTGTACCAGGTCGTGTCGTGCGCTTCACATCACTAACCGAACCAGTACTTTCGAATTTTGCGATTATTCTTTTCACAGAATCAGTAAATGTTGCATACGCATGTAAATATAATTGGATGTACTTCACGAATGGTGGCTATCAAACTTTCGCCATCTTGATAACAATGTTTAACAATCAGGACGCGTTGTTCTATCGTGTAATACTCCACGTTTACTAACTTCCGACTGTCAGGTTTTTGTCATGTCATAATCACGTGTCATTATGACTCTCAAACATGGCGGGCAATTCAAATCTTACGCTCTTATCGGAACCTCTGTATATTTCTCGCACAGAGGAACTGAAAGATGCAACAATATACAAGACGTTATTTTTAAGAAAAGAAGATAGATAGCGCGCCTGAACAGTCGCTATACATCAAAATATTTTTACAGACGACTTGATAATGATGTAATTTGTAACATTTTTAATAATCTAATTACGTAAACTATAATAGACCGATGTTATATAAGTGCTACACCTAATATTATAGTTGTTTTATGGGACATTACCAGATGATATATGTAAATAAATCTATTGATGAAAATTACAATAAAATATTCGGTACGTTCATGCCTAGAATCTTTGTTTGTAAGATGGTATCTTTAAATAGTATGCAACACACTAGTACAATTTGAATATCAATGTGGAATACAGGATTATTTTTAACATGGATTATATAATTTATAATGTGCTTGTGATTGACAAGATTTTATAATGGTGTATAATACTAAATGCCCTCGAAATTTTTCAAATTTTTGATTTAATGACGGTTTGTATAAATGAATTGTATAATGAAACTTTAATGGAATAAAGTCTAAAGTATTAAACGAATACTTTTCGGTGTTTTAGCGTTAACACTTATTTCACGCTTGGTAAAGAATTTGTTTTACATTTCGGACAAATTTATGTCAGTTATTATGGAAACTTGATAAAGCTTAATTATTATTAAGGTAATTTGTGTACAAAATAACATATCTCATTTTAGAAATTAGTTCCTTATTGCAAGTATCTGAAATGATGTTATTAAGTATATACATATTTCTTTAAAATAATAGACATAATACTTACCTTAAGCCTAAACTCTTCCTAATTACTTCTGTCAAAGAAATAGCTTCTTATTCGATCAAATATACATTTCTTTCAATTTAGAAAGTAACTTTAAATGGAATATTTCGATAAAGTAATTTTTTGCTAGAATTAAGCAACGGGTAGATTTAATTAAGGAAGTTAAACACTTAAGCAACTAGAACGTTCTACATAGTATCTGTAGCTTACAAGAAGTTTTCTACTTGAGTGAGGTCAAAATTTTTTGCTCGTGTACAAATACGGCTCTCTTTAATCGTAAAAAGATGTACTTCTCTAGGTACATGATTAGTGGTAAATTCATAGGTAAATTCGCAAGGAAATAAGAATAAGCCATATATCGGAGTACAGATTAAATTTTTATTATTCTTTTATAAATGCGAATGGTAATACGCACAATCTGTTTTCATTAATCCTCAATTGATATTGATGATGACAAAATACTAAACTGAATTTTATTCCGCAAAACGTTAGTACAACTACTACTTCCTGAATTTCAATCTAAAGGTCCAACAATCAAAAGAGGTACATACTTGCTGCGAATCACTAAAGATGTTAAAGCAAACTCGTTAATTCGTCATAATTTGTGTAATTTTATGGCAAATCGAGATCACTTTTTAATTATACCTAATTATCCATAAATTTTATAGGGAAACAATTAATTCTTGTACTTTAATAGTTTTCGTCTGCATCTGAATTTTCTCAGCGATGATATTGATACTAACTGAGAAAGCACTTCATCACATGAGAAACCAATGTTCTCCTAATTATACATAAGTGTGTGATGCCGTAAATTTTATAGAAAGTTAACTTGAGGTAATTAGAATCTAACAGCGACAAATGTTTCCTTAATGTATTGCCTAGACGTGATTATCCATAAAAAATAAAATTCTGTACAATATAGGAAGAAAGAAAGTACAAGAAGCGTATCAACAATTTAATTCCGTATTTCAGAGATATATGAATATGTTTTTGTCAGTTAGAATCGATTTTAATCATCTATATATTTAAAAAAAGACGAAGTTTCATTTATTTAGTATTCTCAGTAATTTTCAAACGTTTCTTGATAATAAATAAATATGATAAATGATAGGTAAATTGTTTTATTTTTATGCCATTCACTTGTTGGGTTCTTGGTATTCAATCGCCTGGTAAATGTTACGGAATATCCTCTATTTAAAATAAATTCTTAAGGACATAAATAAGGGCCTTCAATTTGTTTAAAAACACAACAAAATAAGTATGGATGGCGTGTTTTCCTCGTGTTACTCCAGGACGCGTTGCAGAAAATTGATAATATTAATAATACGTTTTCTCAATTACTTTCTTAATATGAATAATACGTTTTCTCAATTAGTTTCTTAATATTAGTAATACGTTTTCTCAATTAGTTTCTTTTGTAATTCGTTCATGAAATCAGCCGACCTTTGTATCATATCTTTTTCCATATCACTTAGATTCTGTCGTACTATGTTGACGACGCCTATGCTACCAATAATACACGGTAATGACATAAAAACATCTTTGTCGACACCGTGGCGGCAACCCTGAAAACGAAAAGAATTAGATTAGACATACTATTCATGTATATGTAGTTACATACGCATATGTGTATGTAGTTGCATATATGTACGTATGTATTTGCAAAATAGTAGATATTGTCTGACACAAATTGGTAAAAATATATAGAAAGTTGCTCGCAAATATTAACTTTTCTAGGGATCAATAATGTTTATTTGTCATATATGTTTCTTTTACTGGATTTCACTACTTACATTATTTCAGAACCTAAGGTCTTTTCGCAAAAGAAAATTCTATATATTTTCTATCTTGTGTTCATATGTTTTGATATTGATGAAGGAATTTCAATAAATTGGAAAGTAAAGCATTACACTTTCACAGCAACTGACATTTCAGCGGTTTGGAAAAATTTATAATATGTAACTTTTTTGTCTAATCAAAATTTTCAGATCGTTGGAAAGTTAAACAATGAATGCATCATTAGCAAAAGGTTGAAACTATATACACTCCACCAAAAAAGTATCGCATAGACTACGAAAAGGCGTTTATAGACTAAAATATTTTTATACGTCCAAAATATGTGCGCCAACTATATGTATACAAAGAAAATCGTACGATTAGCTTTTGCAAAAGTTCTTTTTTGTTATTACAGAAACACTTGAGAATAGTACATATACACATGGCTTATTTACTTGTTTATTGAAAGTGTTCCTGTAAGGACAAACTGCGCTGAGTACTTTACTAATGTTATTAGAAGGAAAATGAGTAACTTAATTCCAGAACAAGTAGCTGGAATAGTTGCTTCAATCGCAGATGGACGATCACATACGTGGGTAATTGTATGAATATTAATCTGTCAAGTGTTTCTAGTGCCGTGGCCAGATGTACAGAAACAGAAGGTTACATATCAATGCCGGTGCCAGGCCGTCCAAGCTGTAGTATTCCCCAAAATTACCGTTATTTAAGACTACAAGCATTGCGTCAGAAGCATGCAACTGTAAGGCAATTACAGATCGACTTGGCTAGAGCCAGACGTACTCGAATAAGTACTTAAATTGTTCGTAATAAGTTGAATCACAGCCAGGATAGTCGTTACAGCTCCTCGTCTTACTAATACTCTCCAAGTTGCCTGCTTAAGGTTTGCTAAGGAACATTCCAATTGGGAAATGAATGACCGGGCCAACATACTCTTTACAGATGAGTCAAGATTTAGTATTTAAACCTCAGATAGACGTATACTAGTGTACAGACAAGACGGTGAGCGTTATTACCAGCGCATCATCAGATCTACGCCTAATTTTGGCCGTGGCTCTATCATGGTTTGGGGAGGCATCTCTTTAGCAGGTCGTACAGACTTAGTATGATTAAACAGAGGTATATAATAGACATTTCACAAGATCATGTGTACCATACGCACCAGTAATAGGCAACGATTTCTTAATAATCTACGATAATGTATGACCCCATGTAGCAATAACCGTCCGGGAATACCTTGATGAGATTAGCATTCCAGTTTTAGATTAACCTGGGGTGACTTTACACATAAATTCTAACAACTGCATATTGCCCTAATTAATATTGAAGCGCCTACACTTTTATTCTTAAAAAAAAAAAATAGGTCTTGCGCATGCAAGGTTCAATATAAATTCCACAGTATTTGGAAAACTTGTCGACGGTACTCTCGATATAGCTATTTCCTTACTTCAATGTTTCGGAAATGTCAAAACAACATCAAATTTGTGGTTTAGATAAACGCCCAATTTCTCTTTATCTTTCACACTATCATATAGAAATTTGCTTTGCAATATTATTTTAAAGTTTATTTTTACTCCGCCGTACCCAGAAATACTTTATAATTTTAATGACATAAGTAGTATAATATGTATGTACATGTTTATATGAAACAAATTTCT
The DNA here is from genome assembly GCA_023509865.1 of Trypoxylus dichotomus. NCBI lineage: Eukaryota > Metazoa > Arthropoda > Insecta > Coleoptera > Scarabaeidae > Trypoxylus > Trypoxylus dichotomus. The sequence continues at coordinate 47,233,604 of CM042074.1, forward strand.
ATTAATTTTTCGTCATTTTCAGAGGGGTGGCGTTCATTCTTACACTCGATCAAAAGCATGTCTGCATATTCAGTTGTGACATCTAATATAATAAACGAACATAAAATACATAATAAGGTCAACAACAACTTAAACAAAAGACAAATAAACAATGAGAATACAAAACAACATACAGTAAAACGTAAACGAAGGATATTCAAGGCACAAACGGCCGAAGTACATGTGCAAAATCAGTAACAGTGTACAAAAGAGACAGTGACCGCTATTCTCAGTGCAACATCATATCTACGTCTAATTTTGGTGGTTTTTTTCCAAAAAATATAATTTCTTTTACTTTTGCTTGATAAAGATTTGAAACATGAGTTTCTGTTTCAATCTGGTCGCTATATTATTAAATAAACATAACAATTGTTTCTTGGGGTACTTTACAATATATTTAAAATCATTCTTGTGCTACAAAAACGAATTATGCAATTCTTTTTTCCGGAGTATACCTATACATGTGTATGTACACGTGTGTATCGAGTATGATTCTATAACTACAAATATATTCAGCAAAAAATCACATTCGGTTATACCAGCACCTTAAATATTTGAGCAAGTTCTGATTTCTTTCCAAATTTTGATTGGATTCATTTAGAGTGTAAATGAATTTCACTATTTTGGAGTTATTAAAGTTTTCCTAAATATCTGGATAATTGCAGGATATCTTCCGATAGGTGAAAGTTGTTCAGAAACTGAAAAATGTTGAGTATTGGAATCGATTAGATAGACGATCAATAAGTTCGCCTATGTGCTTAGAAGAATTTTAAAAGCATAATTAATGTTTTATAAACCTAAGTTTATTTACAGATTGCAAAATTGTTTTTGGCTTCTGAAGCAAACAGAAAACCAATTGTTTATAAAAGCACGTGTTTTATCTAACTAACCGACATTTTAAGGAAAGTGCTCGTTTTACAATAGGATGTGGATATTTAGTAAGTAATAATTTTAATAAATAAGACTGTATTCCAATGTACAGTACGACTAAAGTACACAACTTTCTCGACCATTTGTTTCCTCGGAAATGGGTCGAAATGATTTTAAATAATCTCTGATAAATTTTCCATAAAATATTTTTCCCATTTAATGCCAACTTTATTATAGTAGTCATTGCATATACTTCAGAATAACAAGTTTTTATTTTATACAAATATTAACCTAATTATTTTAACTTTTTTAAGCTATAATGGCGTAGACGTAAGTATCGATCATAATTATTTCACAATTTATTATTTTTTTTCAATATTGTAATCGGCGAAAGGGTCTATCTAATATCTAGAGATTGCTATTTATATCAATTATAAATGTACTACAGGAAGATGGTTTATCATAACATCTAGATTTTTAGTGCAATAAGATGTTGATGCATTAACTGCTATTTATTTTATCATCGAAGATCATCTGTAGCCTTTTTCAGGTAAAACGTTTAGAAGTATTTAGAAGTGTTCTTTTTATTTATAACTTCCTTTGCCAGTTTTGGAAAAAACTTGGACCTATTGCCATTTTAGGATTAATGAAGTTTACTTTTGAGTAGGTTTATAGTAATTTCAAAGGTCAATGAGCTGTAGCTATGCATTGCCTTGCCCTTTATCACATGTTAATTACGATTTACTTCAAATTATCTACTTTATAGACACATTCTTTAAAAAATTATTGTTGCATAAAATGCGTAGAGAGAGAGGTGCATTTTTAATCTTATTCAAACATACGTACGCTTACGGATTATGAGTGATTTAAATCGAAATAGCAATTACATAAAAGTATGCGAAGATCTTCAGAACATAGCAATTTCCTTTGCTGAATTAGCAATGGAACTTATGTTGTTAGATATGCGATCGTAGATAGAATCACGCAATAGAGCAAACACTTGTTATGCTTCGTGTTGCTTCTATTTTAAGTGTATGTCTGTCTACCCTCATACGTTATCTCATTCACCAGTATGAAAAGACAAAGAAAAAAGAATATACTTGATGGTATGTGACTACTTGTTTTATATACCGGTAGTTCAAGCAGTAACAATAACAATATATACTCCGCCCATTAATTTAAATTACGCCAATTATGTGATAAAAATTTATGTTCTCTTTCACATCGACATAAACGAGAAGTGCTGGTTTTCATTAATGCTACTTCTAGATCCCGAGCTCTTAATCATTTTCATGGTCAGTACATCATAAGAATTTATCAATAGGAGATGTGTAAGTAAGAAAGAAGAACAAAAAGCTATGTACACTACTGTCCATATTAGTTCTGACACGCAAATAAAATTTAAAAAACGAGAAAATATTCACTTATTTTTCCAAATCTTAAAATTTTTATTACATTTTATTAATAGCGATTAAAATTAAAGTATATAAAAAAAGTAATTCTAACGAAAAATAAACAAAAACTTCTTAAATATTCTGTTCATCAAAGAAACTCTTTTTTGCACGAATAGCTTTCACAATCCGAGGCATCCGCTCCACTAGTTTTTCAAGGACTTTATTTGGCATATTAGTCAATTCTTCTTGTAAAATGTTTCACAGGTGGTCTACTGAGGTAGGGCATATTTTTCTGACCCTCCTGTCCAATTCATCCCATAACAGCTCGATGGGGTTTAGATCGGGGCTTTTCGGCGGCCATGTCATCATTTGTAAAGTGCCACTACTTTGTTCTTCATTTAAGAAATTTTTACATATCAGTGCTGAGTGTTTCGCGTCGTTGTGTTGTATGAATACAAAATTTTCGCCGATTATACGTTACCTTGATGGTATTGCATTTTCTTGCAGTATTTCTAATATCCCTCTTTTCGCAAAATACCTTCGATTCGCTTAAAGTCTCCTGTACCGGTGTAGAAAATACAACCCCAAACACAGTTGGCACAACACAATCCTGCAACATTCTTTGGCCTTTTACTCTTCTTACAAAGACGCGCCTTGATTGTCTGAACACCTCAAACTTATAGCACCCTTTTCCAATCATTCACTGTCCAATGTCTCAAGGTGTTTCTGCCCACTGTAGCTGTTTTTGCCTGTTTCCCCGTCAAAGTAGAGATTTTTTGTTGCAAAGGGGCATGTGAAGATTTGCAGTTTTTAATCTTGTTTTCACTGTAATAACAGAAATTTTTCTTGCACCGTCGCCATTCGTTTCGGCGGTGATTTCTGGTGCTGTTAGTCTACTACTTCGCTTGCTCAGCAATTTTTCACATCGTCGGCGTGAATTCTTATGCTCTTACGACCTGCAACGTGCAAAATCCCTTAAACCCATGCGTTGATGTCGCCGAATGATATCACTAACAGTCTATTTATTAACATGTATTTCGGAAATATGACGCATTCAATAACCTTCTTGATGAAAAGCAATAATTACAGAGCGCGTTTCCAAACTTGTAGATTTTCCTCTCGACATTTTAATGACTTTAATCGGGTTCACACAAAGATACGCTCTTAACACTAACGCACCCACAAGCAGGTATATTTAGAAACTAAAGCATTTATCAATACACAATACACAATACACTTTCGGGTTGCCTGCTCCCACCTCAAAGAGTATTGTAAACTTATTACCTGCAATATTATCCTAAAAATAATCCTATTTGTGGCGATGAGGATTTTTCTAAAAATTACTATATTAGGTCATTAAATGTAATATAAAAGCAATTATTATCTTTTAGTAGAGTTTACATGTTACTGGATGTCCGAACTAATAGGGACAGTAGTGTACATTTGAGGATTACTAATTTACAACAGGTATGTACTAAAGGTACGTTTTGAGATCATTCACCGTAAATAATAAACCAAATATTCTATTTATTTATCTTTTAATTGAACATTTACTACATTACAAAATACAAAGCGAACTATATTTAGTACTATTTTGGTCGAACATTTGTGTCCAGATTTAGGTACGTATTTACTACGTTTAAGATTTCGTAGCAATTAGTAGGGTGAATAAACGTTGTATACAACACACTTAAATAATTTAACTCACGCGTAGAACAAAATCGATATTATTAAGATAGCATGTAGCAATTAAAAACATGTTAATATTGTTTCGTTTGTACAACAGAGTACAATCTGTTTAAATGACTACTTGAGTTCATAAGTGTTAAGTATCTTCGATATGCACTGATAGGCGTTACGGTACGTATTAATAAGTGTTTAGAGGAATCTTAGGTTTTATTTAGGATCTGGATTAAGTTGTAGGCGTAGTACTACAGTGTTCGTACATACATTACCGTCCAAAAGTTTGGAAGCAGCAATGGGTTTTACAAAAAATCATAGATACAGTAAAAATAACCCCAAACCATAACATTACCACCCCCGTGTTTAACGGACGGCATTAACCAGGCCTTACTAGCTCTTTCGACCAGGGGTCCACAAACAAAAACTCTCCGTTACGTACCAAATAACTGAAATTTGGACTTGTCGGACCATAAGACTTTGTTCCAATTATTCAGTGACCAGTTTGCCCAGGTTAATCGTTTCTCTTTATGCACGCGTTTTAAACGCGGTCTTTTTGTGGCCGATGCATCTCCTTAAATTTGCTGCTAATAGTCACTTCTTGACAGAAACATTTGTTCGTGATTGTGTATTAACGTGCGGTGTGATCTTGTTTCGAAGTCGTCTATCTTCAGCTCCAGAAGTCACCTGTGGTCGCCCACTTCGTCTTCTATTAAGATTTTGTCCTGGCTCTTTCTCCGTGTGTAATGCACACCTTTCGGTGAAGTCCTTAACCGTAGAGCAATTTCTCTCTCAGTATATCCTTCGTCGCGAAAGGTACAAATATTACTACGCTGTCCTACAGTCAACTGTCTGCGTTTTGGCATTTTCCCGGTTAGTACTTTACCAAATTGTTACAATTGCGCATTGATTTGAAAATACTAATTCCGCACAGGCGATGTTTGTGAATATTCTGCAAATTCTTAATACAAACCAGGTATTTTAGACGCATAGTTCAGTAATGCATGGAACTAATATGAGGGTAGTAATATTGGTTAAGTAAGTGCAGTACAAGGGTAGCGCACAACATAAGATGTTGGTATACTATCACCATTCCTGGTAAACGATGACGATGCAGTGGCTCGTCTAGATTTGTCGCGCTTCTTAAGGTGTCTATGCCTGCATATCTAGCTTGTTTCATGTACCGTAAGCTATTATTAATGATCAGAACAATCATTTTCACCTTTATAAACATTATGTGTCGATACTATTTTAAAATGTTTATCAAATGTTATTTTCACTACTTTATTAACAAATATAAATGTATATTTGTTTGCATACGCCAAGTTCTACAAAGGAGTTACACCATAATAAATCCCGCTTAACAAAACAATTACGTACTTCATCAATCACGCGTTTAATTTCGCCATATACATACATTAAAATCTACTCGAATATCCGTTTCAACATGATGTCTTCATTGAACTTTACAAAGCAAAAACGAAAAATATTAAATAAATCATCATGTTTAAGATCACACTTGAATGTTTAATTTGTTTCGGGCTCACGAATCGAAGAAAAACGTGACTGTAAATCAATGATTCTTTACATCAGATTATTGGATAAATACTAAATCTGCCGTGAATTCTTTGATATGAAAAAAAAAAGGATAGCAACCGTGTAGCACCGTATAAACGTTGTCGAACATTCATTCAGTAGGTACGTATGAATATTAAAGTAAATACCGCAAGCAGATTTAGCAGTTACACATTAAAAAATGTTCATTTCGATGACCTTTAAAATGATTATCGATTACGATTATTACTAGACCAGTGATATTTTTCAGCTCGCCAGACTAGTAGTAAGTACGTACAGCTATCTGAAATGCAAAAAGCGGGATAGGCGGAGGAAATAATTATGGTGATATTCGCTGCATGATTACGAGTATGTTTGCGTTAGTTCCTTTCAGCTCTTGATGTGAGGTAGTTGATGGTCTTACCATTGTGTTCTTTTGCACTTCGTACATGTATGTATATAGTGAAGTATGTAGAACGTACTGAAGGATAAAAAGCGACCATTGGTTAACAAAATGGAAAAGTATATCGATGAATTTCCTGATTTATTTTATAGCGGCAGTAAAATTATGTGTAAAGTTTGCAACAAACCGTTGACGTGCTGGAATAACAGTGATTCTAGAAACCATGTAAATTTCATAAAACACACAAATAGAGAAAGTGGCGTGCCACCGAAAGATCGATTGGTTAGCACAAAGTTTCCAGGACGAACATGGCATTGAAATAGAAAATATGTGTCTGAACTTAAGCCATATTATCATATTCGTAACAAAACCTTAACTTTTGAAAATTATTTTGACATGGTCATCGTGACATCAATAAATATGTCATTTGAATTAAAGGTACAATATAACAACGAGCTCAGCTGGTATTCACGATTTTATTAACAAAAAAGAGGCGAAATTAAAGCAAGTGTTGAAATTGTTGTCCATTATTTTCAATTCTCAAGTTTATACACCTTCTCATTCTGTTAAAGAAATTTTGCAGTATGCGGATGTTATTAATGCATATTATTTAATAATTCTTTGGTACAGATCTGGCAAATTAGCAACAAGAGTTTTAAATATTCAAGATGATCATGATGGACATTCAACTTCCGTATGCAAGCCTATAATCCAGTCGTGAAAAAAATCATAAAGAAAAGCAATATTTTCTTGTGTTGTGTCTGCCATTGCATCATCTTGCCGGATGTAACCATATTGTAATTCATATTCGCACAGCTGGACAGTAAATTCACTCGAAATTCCGCGGCGAGAAACTGCTAGCCAAACACCAAGTTTCGCAGTATGCAGAAATGATTCAACAAAAATATGAGGATTTTCACTATTCCACATCACGCTTCATCAGAAAAAAATGTCAAATTTAGCAGGTCATCATCTTGCATTAAATTATTTGTAAACTACTGGCAGTAAAATTTTCTGTTCCATAAGGAAGTTCAATCTCTTCAGAAAGATGTTTCAAAAGTTTTGTGGGTTCACTTTTCATTCGTTGACGAACATCATTTATAACTTCTTCCGAATGAACTGTTAGTCTACCAGTATGTGATTTATGGCACACAGAACTAGTCTCACGAAATATACCAACACAACTGCAAAGGCAATTATAAAAATATTTGGAAATTACAGCTAACTTAGGGAAGTGCTCTTTAAAATATGCACGCTGGCCGTACACCCAAATTCCATCAATTTGCACTCCAGTCCGAAAACAGGCTTCAATCATGTACATTTTTTGCAGTGTATTGTAAACCATATTTGAATTTATTCAAACTCGATGTTCAAACTTGCATACAGCAATTCTAACACATTAATTGATAGCAGTTAATGCCACTGTGAAAATAATTTTCAAAATCGTTAAGTTATACCTGGCGTAAGTTCAGCCATTTACTTTCTATTTCAATGCCACCTCCGTTCTAGAAACTTTATGATATCGGGATATATCATTGAATTTCTTGAGTTATTTTATAATGGTAGTAAAAGTATATGTAAAGTTTGCAATGAGGCATTGATGTACTGCGACAAAAGCAGTTACAGAATGCATGTAAACAGTATAAAACACACAAATAAAGAAGTAGTGTGATCAATTTATGTTCGAGATACTGTCAATACTTCTTGCTTGTGATTTGCAACTGCGTTTACTGTATAAGGAATCATCTATCGCAGCTGAAGTAGAAAATAAACAGTTGTTATAGTTCGCGCAATGGAACCTCTCAAATCGACAGTTGCGATCTTATTAGCTAGCAAAAGATTAGAAAAGTGTACTGGTGAAGCAGTTATGATGGCAGCGCTGGACGCGTTACAAAAATGTCTACTTTCAACTAACCAACTTGATTTATGAGTGATGGTGTCGCGACAATGCGATCTGTAGGTCGTTTTCTAAGGATAACCATGGAAGACTTTTACATGTGACACGTAAAATTCAAGCTCCACAACTTGTGGCACGCGCTATTCGGGAATGCTTCCTAGAAGTGGATGCATTAATGCACTAAGAGAGTGTTTGCCAAAACGTCAAAATGAACTCGGGTATTTTATAACGGTGTCCAGCTATTTCCAAACCATCAGAATCAATTCTTACACATTGGGTAACATTTGAAGGCAGCATTTCATTATTCTCAGTATTTCTAACTAATTAAATTTGCAATTTCACTATTCAATCCTGACGAAGCTGCAGCTGCTAAAGCCAGAGAATATTCTAAGATATTTCCAGTGAAACAGATTTAAAAACTATTTACTATAAAGGATTTTTTGACGCAATAGAAAAGTTAGAAAATGTTGAACTGCTGATAGTAAAGTTAGTACAAATAAAGAATAGAAGAATGTAAGTGCATTGCTTCGCAATGTACTAGACGCAAGGACGGTCACGCAATAGAAAATCACGATAGTGTTATAAAAAATTATTATTAATATACAAAATTACGACAAATTTGTGATTGTGCAGGTCCATTAATTAATTGCAAAGGCTATTTGAATTATGCGTGTGTTACATCGGCAGATATCGAACGGTCTTTCTCAACATAATCACATTCTTTTATTGAGATAGATGTGAGAACCTACGTAATGGCGGAAGCTTTTCACAAATCTTATCCAATTTGTGATGCGTAATGACAGCTTTAAATAGGGTACGTGTTTCATGTATAATATATATTACCCATCCATCGTCGTCTAGTCGGCTGCTATGTTTGTGGGTACTTACCACAACGGATCCTATCTCGTCGCGTTCAGGGAAACTGACCGGCCTAATTATTACAATAAAGTAAGTGCACAATACTACCTGAAATGGTGTAATTACCTTACCTATGCCATAATCAGTACTCCACTATCGTGAAGTATATAAAAGAAACCAAACTTGAAACGGTCCATTGCGATGTACTGTATAAGTTTCATTTAGTTTTAATAATTATATATTCATGGAATAGTTGTATAGAAGTCTTTTGGATAAATATTTCAGCTTACGTACCGCTTATAAGGAACAGCTCTAGATATATACATACGTAATCTCGGAATATCTGATTGTATCGCAAGACGTATTAACATCTCATTTAGTTTGGATATTAGTCATGGCGTGAGTTCACGATGCCGAAGGGAACTGACAGATGACAAGTTACGGCATGCTAAGACAAGACTTGCGCAAACACCGTACATAGTTTCCCGGCAATCGAACCATTGAGATTCCTCTTTTCTTTCTTGTCCTACTCACTCAATGGTAGTCTACTTGACACTCTGTTGGAATCATTGACAAGAGTTATGTAACTAGTTCATTAGACATGACAAGAAGACGGTAAGATTAGTGAAGTGAACTTTATTGGAGAAAGGTGTCATTAATATAAGAAAATTTAAAATGCAAAAAATATTGATTTCCATGTTGCTATTAAATTACGTTGAAATGATAGTTTATACACTGCCAATTTATTGTCGAACAATTATAATATCGTGCAAAAGTTTTTAAAATCTTGAAGAATTACAATTATTGTGCAATTTTATTGAAAATATTGTGTTTACGGATGAAACGACTTTCTTTTTTATATGTTAAACACAACTCTTCGGTTGCATTTAATGTCTGGACTGGAATCTCAGGCAATAATATTATCGGTTCATCTTTTATTTACGACAGTTTGACAGGAGCAAAGTATATGGATCTGTCAGTTATTGAAATTATATTGAGATATTACTAATTTATCGGATGTAGACATGGCGCAAATTTGATATCAATAGAATGGCTGCCCCGCGGATAACAGTTTATTGGGTGAGCGAATATCTATTTGATACATTTGGAAACCGTTTAATAGGTAGTCATGGACACATTCTTTGGCCGGAAAGCTTGGCTAGATTTATTCTTAGAAGTTGTTTAAAATGTAAGCTATTTAGCATACTGGATGAAAAACTGCGAGCTGTTGATTGCATTCTAGGCAACTAGAAAATCAATCGCACACCGGCTTCACTTGAACGCATGTCTAGCGATCTATCCCCCTTACCTCGCAGCAATATAGAACGAGGGAGGGCTTCACTAAATCAATTCATATTGAAAAGATCGATGTGAGGATAGGATTTTGTAGTAGCAGTTAAACAAGGGTAGAGAATACTGTTAGACATGAGGAATAGAATGCGTATCTCTCGACTTTGTTAACTTATAGAAATCTTATTTCATAGTGATTCAGTCACAATTACGCCCTTCGACACGTCGAAAGTGCGTTCATTTGTATGTACATGCTCAAAGAGCAAATACTTTGGATAAATTTCGATGAAAAATTGAAGGAGACGAATATGCCAGCAGAATATTTATCTAAGGTTAAGCACAATTTTTTATAATAGATTAAGTTACTGTTTGTTTGCAGATGGAGATCGGTTTAGATACCTAATACAATAATGGTGCTAAGTACAGTTACTCATGGTATTATATATAATATATATATTGGTGGACTTATTCGCAGACTTACTCTACCAACACATTGCAATTCCCTCTCGGCTACTATCACCATATCCAAACATACAATTCAAATGAGCATTCTTGACGGTATCTAGTGCTACAAGAATAATACACTCGTCTGCCGGTTCAAACACAGCGAAACAAGCTGAGTACAGCTCCCCGACTTTGCTCCTAAACAGCACATGGAATGATAAACCAGAGAGGAGGCGCAACAGCAATGCATGGGGTAACTGCACATGTGAATGATCCCTTAAAACTTACCATGATGTATTAAAAACACATCAGAAAATGCCTAGAGTAGCCGCACTTACGAGCATTATTATGTTAGGCATTGTTTTCTAGGTATTTTTCGATCGGTTTAGATACCTTATTTAATTGTATCTAATAATGTTATGCATTATTAGATACAATTTCGTTTTAGTTCTTTGTGTTTGAGATTATTTTTAATCGTGTATAACATTTTTCAGTACTTTCAGAATTTATCCTTTATTTATAGTCAACGATCCCTTTCTTTGAATACTAGTTCTTTGTTTTAACTTTTATGGATTCGTTTAATAAGAGAGAATTATTATTTTAGTTTCCTTGGCATTTAGTTGTCATCATTTATCTACCCAAAAGATGTGCAAATGACATATATCTATCAGTAGTAGAAAAATATTTTAAACGAAAACTATCTAAACATCTGGTAGACACAATTAAACAATTGTTCGTACAATACAAAATTTATTGTAGATTGTGGAACTCAAGTATGTGTGTGGATGGGGTGTCTAATAGAAAAAGATTTTTTAATTTCCATTCTAAGAAAAACAAGCATTCTTTGTAATATTTTTTAGTTGACTTAATAAAAGTATGAAAATTAGTGGTTTATGTATTATTTTTTCATTAAATAGAAAAATGTATTTTCATATAAGTACAAAGTGTTAAGTTACATATTGTTTTTTACTTATGATACTGCCGTGATTTCTTTATTTTCTTTTTTGAGCCGAAATTAATTCAAAAATAAGTATAAATTTGATTCAAATATTTCTTCTAGAAATTAATGCACAGCTTGCTAGCCAAATTGCATCAGGTTTCTGAGGTAGTATAGAATGAATTGAAGGCTTTCTTTACGTCTATGTAGACATATACTTGTGTCTTCTCATCCATATTCACTAATTACTAAATATGTTACAGTTGAATTGTCGACAACGAATTCATTCTGAAGAACAAAGAAAATATTTGTAAAATCATCAATTGTTTGTTACCTTTCTCATACACTAGTGGCTCGCAATTTTTTAAAAATTCGAAAACGTAGGTGTTTTTAAATATATAAAATATTAAATAGTGAAATACAGTGGAAACCGCGAAACTTTGTAGTTACGTCACAGTTGGTTTTGACGTATGCTAAAGTAGCCATGACTTATATACTTCTATCTCGCTTATGTATACGTATGCTTCGGACTTTTATATATACCGCTTGTCTTCACTTTATCGATGAAACAACGATGTAACTACAAACTTTCGTGATTTCATATGTACATCATCATTACCTATGATGTTAACCTTGAGTGGTCGTATGGCGATGAAAATTAACGTAACACCAAAATTACCTTTCACTTGAAATAGCAGAATCTGATTGCAGAGCAAAGTAGTCGAATAAAACCTTAAAACTATTTATTTAATGGTCATGGCGCATAGCTGAAACCATTATGGAATAATAGAATAGAACTATTTTTAATATTTATATTCTTGTCGATCGCAAGGAATAATTTAGGTTTTTTAGTCGTTAAGGAAAAAGTACGACCATATGAAACCATATGACCATATGGATCATTAAGAAGAGAAGTCACCAAATAAATCTTTATATTACATTAAACTATCTTCATAACTACAATCAAGATTAGCTTAGTGTTTTGTAAAAAATTGAAATTCGTTTGATACCTTCAGATAGAACATATTTAAACTTTGTTAATTTTCAAATGTTAATTCAAGAACTACTTTATAGCTTGTAAGATAAATAATCCGATAATAACGATTTTAAATCAAGGTATAAAAAACGATAATACACCCCTGAATACAGAAGACGGCTGACCTTTGAGAAGCCAAAAAAGGAGACAATCATTGTCAACAGAACGTATTAATTACAGCTTAAAGTCTGTAATCCTCTTATGGACCTCTATAACGATTTCGTATCTTAATAAATGCTGTCTGGATCATTAGCAAGTGTTCGAGATAATCTTTGCTTAATAATGTAACCCAATAAAGAATTAATCACGAGATTAGATAAATCGACCTCTTCCGATTTATAGGCATTTTCATGAATATAAACAAATTTAAACATTGATGATCTAACCTGTAATCTAATCCGGGAATCGAACTAACGTCGGACATGATTTTAATCGAATGCAAATTGGCATACCAAGCTGACGAAAGTCATATAATTACTTGGATTCCTTTGATTTACGGAAGCAAAAATAGAGTATAAGTCAAAATCCAGTAGATTGCATACAGTTTGATGGTTACATTCTTCCTACTCCGTGATGGCAGTACAAATAAATATTTTTTAAAACATGGCAAAAGAGAAGTGTCCATTTAATAAACAATGAAAAATACCAAACTAAAACGATCATTTAAAGTAATAGAAGTATAAGTTGAATAATACAAAATACATAAATGTAGTTTTAGTAAGTAATTATTCTTAAAGCAGATTTCTGCGATCGGTCTCTTAAAATACTTCGTCTTTAGGATTCAACCAGCATTGAATAAAAGTGATTTTGTGTTAATATATATAAATTTAGAATATAAGAGTTTTGGGTTTTGAATTCGCAAGTTATTTTAACACCTTGTTGTTGCGACATTTAATAGAATATTTGTCATCCATGGAGCACACGCAATCTAGTAACTCATAATTTTTAGCGTACATATGTATTAGTAAGACCTTGAAATGGGCTTGACTAGGATGTCTGATACCCTGGGAATCAGTTTGCACTTATTTTTATTACAATGCCCAAAATAATTGACGGATATCCCATATTATTGATGATAAAACGTTAATATAACACCTACAGATATTTCTGTAAGTTAGTGTCAACCATTTTGTACAAGAAATTAAATATACAGATGTATTTAACCATGTTGATACTTATTTTCAGATAACGAAGAGTATAAAAGTGCACATCAACACGCTTTTCGGTTATTATATAAAAGTTTACAATCTTGTATGTTGTCCAAAATGGAAACATACTATAATCTGTCGGAAACAGAGTCTTGAATTGTCGTAAGTCAATTGGAAAGTGGAAGAACATACTAAAATGTTGGTGCCACCTAAGACATAATTTATAAAGTTTGGAATCGGTTTTCGAAAATTTAAGAGTTGATCAACTTTAAAAACATCAAGACACGATTGAATGAATTCTTGAGATGTAGGTTAATGAGTATATCAACTGGGGGTCATAATGAATGGAGACGAGTATCAGTGATGAATCCAGATTTAGGTTGCAGTTAGATAATAGATGTATTCTGATTTGGCGTGAAGTCGGCAGAAATCTATAATTTGTACAGGAAAGGCTTGAATTTGAGGATACTGAGATAGGCATTGGAGGGCATCAACCTTTAATGGAAAATCAAATTTTCACTACTAAGAAATATCTGAATGAGATTCTCCAATTTTTCGACCGTATGCAGGAGCAAAAGAAGAATAATTTGCTTTTATGGAAGATAATCCTCGTTTTAACTGAATAAACCCGTAAACAGCTAGTTTCACAAGTTGGTATAGAGGGAATGGAGTGACAAGTCAATTTCACAGATGATAATAGTTCAATACGCAATACGCTGAGGTAAGCTGCTACACGAAACATGCCGCCAATAACACTTTAAGAATTATAAATTGCTATCAAGGAGGAATGTGATATAATTTCCTAAGTATTATTCAACACTCTATTCCAGTCCATACTGTCAAGATCCGAGAAGTTTTAATTATTCGTGAGAATCACACATCTTATTACTATTCTTTAGAAGAATAATTACAATAAAACTTCTGTAAAGTTGAATATTTCTGTATTTTCTCTACATAGAAAATGTCATATTTTGTATTGCCAATAAGATTATATTAAGACATTAAAACAAATTTAAAACACAATAATATATACGGCATTTATTTAGAAATGAAGTTCACGTGACTTTTACCTATGCAACCCATTTAGTAGTATGGTAATACTCAAAAATAAAATTCCTACATATGTAGATTTTCATTTGCATATTGTTTTACCAAGCACCACGATATTTCTTTAGTAGCTTCTAAACAAACTGTTTAGCTATGAAGACAGAAATAAAACCAAGACGTGTACAACACAATATGACACCCGAACGTATAAAAGTCAACTGTCAAATATTGGCTTTCTAGTCAGAAATGTTAGGAATATTTAACCGTTGCCAACGTAGTATTTATAGCTTGTTACTTGAGAGTCATGTGGGTTTCATTTCTAAGTAAATGCATGGTATTTACTTTGCAGATAGATATTGAAACTAAATGCGTTTTTTATTTTTTAGTGTAGTATTATGTGTTATGTTAAAATGCCAAATAATTCCGTGTTAGTAATCAAATTGACTTTTATATAAGTTAAAATACACACTGGAGTTGTTGGAGGAATCTACTGTCGCGAATCTTTAATTGAACGGACCTACAAACTGGGTAGATTTCCTACAGCTTTTCAAGTAGAAATTTTCGCCATCAGCATGGGCGTTAGACTGTTCACTAACTAGCAACAATAAAGTTATTCTTACGTCGATACCTTTGGTATTAAGGGAAACGGGATGGCCAGTACTTTTGCCAGAGTGATGTTGGTCAAGTTCCAGTGGAACCAGACATATTTTATAATACTATCAAGTTATACATTTCCCGATGAGCCACAGAGAAATTTCTGCACACTTGGAGATTGATTAAGCTAGACAAGAACTCTGTCGGGGCTCTGAATGTGATTCTTACAGGCCATCCATGAATAGGAAAATACTTTCATAAAATGGTCCTCATTCGGTAGGAGAAGTGCCATCTGCGCTTGAAAGCAAAAGTGACACTTGAGCATATTTTATGTCACTATCCTGCGTAGTGCGGAATTAGATTCTCTCTGTTTGACATT
The DNA here is from genome assembly GCA_023509865.1 of Trypoxylus dichotomus. Classification (NCBI taxonomy): domain Eukaryota; kingdom Metazoa; phylum Arthropoda; class Insecta; order Coleoptera; family Scarabaeidae; genus Trypoxylus; species Trypoxylus dichotomus. The sequence goes on from CM042074.1 coordinate 47,249,174, forward strand.
GTTTTTCTGACAGCGGTCACACTGAGCAAAACGTCATTGAGTAAACTTCTAGAGATTAAGTTCAGAATAAATTTTAATACAATTACATTTAGCAGGCTACAATGGATCTTATTGGTCGATATAGAGGAATGGATTAAACCATCTTCGCACAATCAACGTAATTTATTGTACGAGAAACGCATATAGTTATGTTAAGATCATTTTCATTTTGAAAGAATTGTACCTGCGTAGACGTTTTTTTCTACGGTCAATAAGAGAGTTATAAATACTCTCTGAAACATTTATCCTCGTCGAAACCAACCACTTTAACGAAGCAGAGATAAAACTGATTTTTCGGCACACTCGCACCTTTTGGTGACATAAAGGGCTCTTATATGTTCACATATTACTATTAATTATATATTGTCCCTGGTTTTTAAAATAAATTTATTTTATATTTATTAGGAATTAGGTTTCTTTCATTTCAATTATAAAATGAAAACAGTGTTATGAACACAAACTTATTTTTGTTTTAGTTGAAGCAAACAGATCCGTAAATGTTATTGCTCGTCTAGTAATAGTTTCTTTAGCCCTTCATTTATAATATGCTTCCATGTGGAAACAGTAATAGCAACAAATGATGTCTGCAACAATATGTAATGTACCGGAAATAAATAAATAATAATCGAACGAAATAGTTTCAAATTCCACGTATTACTTATTTAACTTCTAGGAATAAAATGTAATCTGTTGCTGTTAATTTGTTTTCGCTGTTCCACTTAAATGGTAACAACAAATCTAATTTTTTTGTCTTATAGATATTTTCACAGCGAGAAATGTATTTTGGAATTTGAATTTAAGTATAAAATAGATCACGAAAAAACTGTAATCTACGATTACATAAAGATATCTATTAATTTAGTCTTTAGCCCAATATTAAAGCGCTAGCGTTCGTTCTATTTCGACATAAATGTTAGCGAAATAATAAGCTCATTGGATTGTTTACTCATAAGCTAGGACATGGTTTAGTCACGCCAAGCAACTAATTATTGGCAGGCATAAACATAAATTATAACAAGAAAATCACAAACGCGAAATATAACAATGTAATATATCTATTGACATCTTGTGGTAGATAGTAAGTATCGATATATCTTTACTAGGCTATAGACGCTCCTTCATCATCTAAGTAACTTTGTTTGTGTTTTACTGTTACTAGAACAGAAACTACAAGCGATGATATACCTCGCTTCTTAAACTAGAAAACATACATATCGCGCTTTAAATAACAATATGAATAATGCGTATCTATGTACGCAGCAAATTAATTAAGATGTACATAATTATATCATTTACTTTAATTATTAGGAAATACGCTATTGAAAAAATAATGGTGAGCCTGAAAGTCTTGCAATTTACTCCATAATTTGCTTTCCTCTATTTGTAGATATTATTCTTCTATGCGAAATGATAGAAGATTGTTGTTACATTGGATTCACGCAATCATTAACGTGTTCATTTTTTCATGTTGTGAAATGAATGAAGTAATCGACGCATTGATACCTACATAGTAAACGTATATACCTATGAATAACTGGCTGCTTCGGTAGATAAATATCATACCTTAATGTGTGTAGATATGGGAAAACATTCTCTGGAATCCTCGATTATTGCTCTGACTAGCCTCGAAATGCTCAAGGCCATGCCCCAGGAGCCGCATTGCTTCAGACGATTTACCTCTTCAGCACTGTAACATGGATACAACGCGTAAATACATATAAGCAACTATAAAATAATGGGAACCATTTACGGATTGATATACGATGCTGTGATTTTCACTGCATTTTACAATCTATAAGTAACATGAATTTCTACAATGCACAATACATACAACCAATTTACCATTAAATTGGAGGTAAATAACTAGCAAAGCATCCTTGGTGATTTCCCGTTTAGTGGGTATCAATTCTCAAGGTATAGTGTCGTACAATATACAATAAAAGCAGTATTCTGACCTTATTATGTTGAATATTCTGTAGCCAATTTGAAATATGTGATAATCATCAAAAGATGAAAAAAATGATTATTTCGAATTTAACTTGAAACAATGCTTGAGTGTCCAAGTAAATTTGACAAGCGAAAAATAAGGGAACAGCTAGGTACACTCCAGTTGTATATTTTGGTAATTTTTAACGTTCGATTTTGATATTCTGACTTGTTCTTGCGACATCTCTTTAATTCTATCATTTTAAATGTTGAAACTGTTTTTTAAGTACTTAATGTTATGCTGCATTTTGTATTATCCCCTTATTAAATGAATATTTTATAGAATATTCCATAATTGCTAACCAGAAATCTTCGAAAGATGTTATTCTAGCTATTTTGGAGACTATTATTGAGTTCTGCATGGGAAAAGCAACACGTCTCTTACAAAGCTGGTTATAAAGAGTGTAATGACTGTTAATCTGAAAGAACTTGATTCAAGAAGGCAGATATTATATCCTGGCTTATATTAAGAAATATACGTAACTCAGAAATGTTAAAACGTGAGTTACTTAAGATAGTTAGATGAAACAAATCCCAACCTGAGTATGAAATCTATAATTATACAACAGTTATGAGTGAAACAGTGTTGAGATTAGGCCATATCATTGTAATATGAAAAAGTTTTTCTTTAGAACAAACGTCGACTTCTACGAAAACGTATTCTCTTTGACATTAGTATATATGTTTTTAATGAAAGCAAATAAACTGAAAGTTAAAGAATTTGTGATCTTTGTTTCAATGTCATTATTTTTTAAACTTGATAAAATATTTTTTCAGTGAAAGCAAACTTTCTTTAAGTTAAATAAATAGTTAACGAGAGTGACTTCTTCCATTAGAAATTTGTATTATGCTATTTTAAGTTAAGAAACATTAAATTCTTGATCCAAAAATTCCTTTTTCCCTGCTCTACAGCAATGATGCAACAAGAATTGCATTCGCTAATGAGACAATAATCCATACTTACTGCATAGTTTTAGTCATTAGCACTGGTACATTTCTGCCTAATTTCACGTTTAAGAGGTGCCACCGGCTTGTCGTACTATTTATCCTGGGTTTTACTTCAATTTCCTGAGAAAGTTTTTAATGAAGTTAAGTAGCGGATATTTTTATTGCAGATTCAGATATTTTCCTTGATTTGAAAGCGATTCACTCGAAAACTTTTAATGAGTTACAGAGAAACACTTTTATAGATTACATCTATCATTAATTGCCCTTATCTGATACCTTCACCTATATAAGCAATCGATTCTAAGTTTTGTTATTATTAACTTGAAAGGGTTTAAGTTATACATTCGTCATGAATAAAGGTAAGGTAACGGTTAAATCAAATGTAAATTAAATGCATAATTTACTATATTCTAGCAATACTTTTCGTGTGCTTCTTTGCTACCTTGGCAAATGTTTTTGGTAAGTTTAGTGTATTTTTATAAGTGTGCATGTGAAAATAGACAATATTTAATATTTGTACAAAAAATTGTGCATTGTATTCTAGTGAATCTGTTATTTTGCAATTGTCACTTTTAAGTTACATATCCTATACACATCTTCCTAAAAAAATGTATATCAGCACGATCTCATTTGTATTTTATTTTAGCCATTGACTGTCCGCTTGAGGAAGAGTTTCCAACTTTCCTTCCTAATGAATCGGATTGCTCGCTGTACTACGAATGTTCAAACGGGGTACCTATTTTAATGGAATGCCCTGAAGGAATGGCCTTTAATCCCGAGTTTAATGTTTGCGACTTACCTGCCAATGTCCCAGGTTGCAACTAATTGCTGCAGGTTGCCAATATTATACATATGTAGAGTTATTATTATACTATGTGATTTTTGCAAAATAATAAATGTTATATAGCAAGGTAGATTGTAGTTATTGTAAATAATTCTCTATTCACAGCGCTTTGGTTTACACGATTTTGTTTTTTTCGTTTACGTGTCGATATGACATGATTTATCGTGATTTAGTTATATTAAAATACAATGCGCACAATAATGCTAAATTCAATCAATTTTTATTCGTTTCCCACGAACAAATTCCAAAGGAACTCTTGATACCAGAAAACAAACTAGTGGTAGCTAAGCAGTTTATAGCAAAATATATTTCTAACAATCCTTTCACATTAAACATAAAGTACCGCGTGGTCATCAAATTTTTAATAAAAGGGCATACGCCTAGTCACATAAAACAACGTTTAGACGGTGATTCATCTCCTTCGTATTCCGCTGTAAAAAAGTGGGCAAAATATTTCCGTTTGGGGCAAGAATCCCTGGAAGATGCTGAACGGTAGGCTCGAGCAATTGAAGTGATAACGCCTCAACAAATTTCAACTATTGAAGATTTAGTGCTAGAAGATTGCCGTTTGAAAGTGAAGAAATTAGCAACAAACATATCCGAAATAGGTATTCGCTGAATTCCCCATGACCATTTGGGTATGAATAAAATTAGTGCAAGGTGGGTACCGCGACTTCTTTCTGCTCTCCAACGTGAACGTCGAGTCAAAACGTTGAGTCACAAGGTTGTTTTTAAACATCTGTGGAGATGACCCAAAACCGATTTTGGAGTCCATTGTCACGAAGAATGGTTCTGTTTTACGATCCTCTATCAAAAAGGGAGTCTATGGAATGGCGGCGACCTGATGAACCTTGTCCCAGAAAGGCGAAAGTCGTCCAATAAACGAAAAAGGTGATTCTGGGATCCTTGGGGCATTTTGCTAAATTAACTTTAAAGAGCGCAATACAACTGTGAACGGCATATATTACGCGTCTTTATTGCATAAATTAAGAGACAGTATTCGTGCAAAAGTCGTGGAAAATTGACAAAAGGTGTGCGCTTATTGCACGACAATGCTCCCGTCCATACTACCACCGTTTCACACGCTGCCATCTGCGAATGTGGCTTTGAAGGATTGAAACATCCACCGTATAGTCCGGATATGGCCCCTTGTGATTTTTATTTGTTTTCTAATTTAAAGAAGACCTTAGGGAACATCGTTTTAAGGACGGTAGTGAGTTGCAAGCAGCTGTTATAGAACATTTTGACGGAGAAAAACTTGAGATTATTTTTACAAGGGTATCGAATTATTAATCGTTGTAATAAATGTATAGAAGTTAGGGGAGATTACATTGAAAAATAAAATTTTTTATATTGTTCCAAGTTTCTTTTTTTATATCAGGTCGAGAAGTTCTGGCGCTTATCTGAGACATCAATTTGTTCATCTTGAATAGAAGAAGGTTCCGACCTTTTCACGTTTCCAAAATCATTCTTTTTAAAGGAAATAATTAATATTTATTTAATGTTCGCTTATCCCATCGTGTTTATCAATACCCGCATTTTAAATTGTTCTAAATCACGAAGGAATGACTAACGTATAGTATATTTTATACGTGCTACATATTGTCCTGGTGGTATTGTTTGGATGCAAAAACAAGTTAATTATAAGCAGCACATTAGAGCCTCCTTATCATGGAATGACTTCCACATTTTTTTTAAGATCTTTTTGAAGACGATTCTGTGAATTTGATTGCATTACTTATCTATAGACGAACACCCCTATTTGAAATACTTAATCACAAAAAATTAAGACAAGAATAAGTAGCATTTTCGTTTTAATTAACTAAGTGATGAATAAACTTTTAACTGAATGAGCAAACACAAATTTCTTAAACCATATTCTTTAAATGGAAGTGATATGTCGTGAAGAGTAGTATTTTGATAGAAGCAGATAGGGGAGATGAAATATAATTGGCCACCCCTAATGTAAATAATTTAAAAACATATATTTAGGAAACTGTATACAAACTGTTAATAATTAATCTGCCTGTAATATGATAGTGATATAAAAATAGTTTTTCCTAAGTATTATAACGGTTTAAGAAATCCATGCTGTGATTGCAAATAAATACTGAACAAATCAGTAGCTGCACAAACAATTGATAGGTTGTAATTTGAGTACCGTACGCGCTATATTCTATTCTTTCTTTATTTCATCCCCAACCTAAATGAACTAATGAATGTCTTTGCTCATAAAACAAGTTCTATGGAAACGGAATAAACTTCCATATTATGGAATGAGGGCGCTATCAAACTCAAGAGGATGCAGAAGTCTAGGTTCAGGGAAATATATAATAAGTATAACAACTGCATATTGCCCTTATTAATATTGAAGCGCCTACACTTTTATTCTTTAAAAAAAGAAAATAGGTCTAGCGCATGCAAGGTTCAATATAAATTCCACAGTATTTGGAAAACTTGTCGACGGTACTCTCGATATAGCTATTTCCTTACTTCAATGTTTCGGAAATGTCAAAACAACATCAAATTTGTGGGTTAGATAAACGCCCAATTTCTCTTTATCTTTCACACTATGATATAGAAATTTACTTTGCAATATTATTTTAAAGTTTATTTTTACTCCGCCGTATCCAGAAATACTTTATAATTTTAATGACATAAGTAGTATAATATGTATGTACATATTTATTTGAAACAAATTTCTATTAATTTTTCGTCATTTTCAGAGGGGTGGCGTTCATTCTTACACTCGATCAAAATCATGTCTGCATATTCAGTTGTGACATCTAATATAATAAACGAACATAAAATACATAATAAGGACAACAACAACTTAAACAAAAGACAAATAAACAATGAGAATACAAAACAACATAAAGTAAAACGTAAACTAAGGATATTCAAGGCACAAACGGCCGAAGTACATGTGCAAAATCAGTAACAGTGTACAAAGGAGACGCTGACTGCTATTCTCAGTGCAACATCATATCTACGTCTAATTTTGGTGGTGGCTCTATCGTGGTTTGAGGAAGCATCTCAGAGCAGGCCGTACAGAGTTAGTATCAGTAAACAGAGGTACAATAACTGCCGACAGGTATATAATAGACATTTTATAAGATCATGTGGTACCATACACACCAGTAATAGGCAACGAATTCTTGTTAATGCACGATAAAGCACGACGACCTCAGGTAGCAATAATCGTCTGGAAATACCTTTGTAAGGTTGGCATTCCAGTTTTATATTAGCCACAGAATGGTACGGACCCAACATGTTGCCCCAGCAGAACTATAGGGATTAAAAGGTGCCCTCCGTGAGGAATCAGAGAATTTAGGCCATGCTTATATACGGAGGTTAATTGAATCCATGCCAAATCGAATACGAGCGGTCATAAGACTGGTTCTGGTGGCAATATTGAATATTAACCTATTATCCTGTATTTTCTTCCCAAAAATATAATTTCTTTTACCATATCTGTTTAATAAAAATATCAAATACGAATTTCTGTTTTCATTTTCATATTACATATTTAAATAATCACAACAATTGTTTCTTGGAGTATATTGAGATATATTTAAAAGTTCTTTTAGTCATAATATCATTCTGGTGCTACAAAAATGAATTATGCGATTTTTTTTACGGACTGTATAAATATGAAATTTTCGATTTGCTGACATAACTAAGTGCACTATTTTGAAAATAACTAAAACCTTTGGTTTGATTATTTATCAGAAGTAAATTAGCAACTTGGCCAAATTTAAATTTATAATAAGCAAAATTCCGCGAATTTGGCATGAACTTGATAGCACTCAACAACAGGAAATGCTATTAAGATCTAGATATATTAAAAAGCATTTATAAAATATAAATCTGATATTCCATTCTATCAAAGTAGTTCAATTAAGTTTGTCAAGTATATCTTGAGCATAAAATTTTAAATTAGGAAGTAGGCTTATCAGTTTCTGCTTTATTATAGCGAGATTACCAAAGATTAAGAAACCATCACAGTTTGAAATTTCATACTCATATACATATATTGTAAAATGAGTGTTTGAAGTTTTCATATAGAATATAAGGCATATTTTATTTTATTAGTTATTCTACAGAAATATACAATATCCTGTTGTCCTCAGGAGTCTGCTTATTTTATTTTGTTATTTACCATTTCTAGATTTGCTTATTCTTTTTCATATGCAGTTTTCTTGTTAAACTAATTTTATTGTGAGTGAGAATGTATTGTTGGAGTTCCCCTGATTGTCATAAGGATATAACTATGAGGCTGGATGGATAGAAACATAGATTTCTTTTTTTTTTGATGATCGATTACGGTCTTCTTAATGTATAATTCTGTATTTGGTGTATTTCTCTAAATACATTTTTGCCCTTATTGTCCCAAAATTCCTTTTCTTTTGAAGAGAAGAGTCCGTATTAATCAATAGGAGGAAAAGATACAAAATCGGCAACTCCATCTTTGGAAGTGTTTGGGAAATGCTTTCGTTTTCATGATTTGATGACATATCGAAGACAATCGTTATTTAATATCAGGACCTAGTCGTGAAAGAAAGTTAGCTTGGGTGACTGATACAAAGCAGAACACAGTTTGTGAGCTCCTAAATTTTACTAATATCTTACGTAAAATAGAGAAAATACCTCCTGAAATTGTATAAACCGGTTGTGTATATTGTTTATCCAAAGTAATATTGTAGAACCGAAGTGAACTTACTTTACGGATACATTTTGTACAACGTGTTTCTTATATGCATTTTGACGTACTATCCAAATTATTACTTTTGTCTGTAATTTCTTGTCAAGATTCCACAGAAAAGGAATTTGCACTGTACATCTGCCACTCGCTAGCGATAATAAGCCGAGTAAATATCAATAATTGGTTTAATTACTAGTTGTATAGCATTTACATATTAGCCTCCCTTTCTTGCTCAAAATATTGCAGGATATCTATTTGTACATTGGCGTGCGGCAATTTTATAAAAGAAGAAATGATTTTGCAAAATAGTAAAGGAAATTAAAAAGAAAGAATCAAATATTCAAACACTCGTAACGCGTTTGTTAGGTGCTAGATTATTAGACACAAACACATACACCGGAAATACATTCTTTTTTTGCTAATTTGAACTGCATAACATATGGTATATCTTTTATTGTTCTTCACTACATGCAAATACGTACATCTACATTCCATCTTTATCGTATATGTACATGTAATTAGACAAGGCTTCCTACGTATATTTTATATCGGAAGCTTCCTATATGTATGTATTTGATCAATTACGCAGCGTTAAAGTCTGCTATTTGGTTGAGCTTCCATTAGGTCGGAGCGGCTGGAGCCTCTACAAAAGCATATGCAAAAGAGAAGAACCACATCAATTACAGCATTGTGTCGCGATGCGGATCTAATGCACGAGACTCAATTTATTCGCACATAGTCTTGTAGAGAACCATTCCAACCGTATAATTTGGTGAATGGACAGCTTTAGCCTTCTACTTTATATGAGACTATGGTAAATCTATAGCAGTTAACCAAGAACAATTAAGGCAGCATCATTCGTGTTATTAGCGAAATGGAACTAGATTTTTGCTAAAATATTATCTTTTGCCCTATCGAAGTTGATTTTTTGATGAAATCATTCAAATACGTACCAATAATAGTAGCAGTATGAAAATTTAAGCGATTTCGTAACTTAAAAAATAACGAAGTCAACAATAGTTAATAATTTGGAATATCCGGCGTAGTATAATTTATATGCATATCCTTTCAATTCATACTTATCACTACTCATCGCTTTGATGCAGTTAGATGATTAAAAAACATTTCCTGTAAATGAGTGGTCTAAAACGTTTTTAATCAGAATGGTATTTAAAGGAAGTAAATCAAACTCCTGATTATATCAAAAAAGTTATAAAACGTTTTTCTTAACTATAGACATCTAAAAATAAACAAATCTGATCCATTCAATTTAGGATTTAAAGCAATATTAGATTATATCTATTAAACACAAGTATTACATTATAAGATAAAAATCTGTAAAATTTGAAATACGATGCGTGTAAATACTGTATATTATTAAATACAATGTCTGCGATAGACATACTTTATTTTATTTTGATTCTGTAAATGTTGCCGCAATCGTGCTTGTCGAGCAAATGAAAGTTCACTCTTAATTGAAAATTTATGTTTCAACGCCATATTTCTTACTAAATCAAATCACTAACCTTCAAATATATTGCTCAATTAAAAATGAACTATTTATTTAGTCAACTAAGTCAATTTGAAACAGAAGTAATTATCTTACAATAGAAAGTAAGTAGATTTTATTAAGAAAGTACCATAATTATGAAAGATCGGCGTAATTACATCGGGTAATAAAAACTTCATAACATCCTTGTTTTATTTTTAGTTTATTGTACCTTGATAAAATTACAATTTTCTTGCAATTTCGAACGTATTAAATTTCCGAAAAAATAAGGGTCTCGGAGGGGACTTGAACCCAACATCTCTATATCTCCGGTATATCGTGGTACCAATTGCGCCACGAGGCCATTTAATCCAAGTCGCCTTAAATCCCCCTAGATATCACGATGCTAGTAGATATCTTGTAATATCTCACGCCCGTTTAATAATATAGTGTCCGTGAGATATTACAAGATATCTACTGGCATCATGACATCTAGGGGGACTTAAAGCGACTTGGATTCAATGGCCTCGTGGTGCAATTGGTAGCACGCTATACCGGAGATATAGAGATGTTGGGTTCAAGTCCCCTCCGAGACCGGTATTTTTTCGGAAAATTAATACGTTTCAAATTGCAAAAAAATTGTAATTTTATCATTACTAATGCCAACGGTGGTTTAGTATTTATATTCATATTAATATTAGTATTAATATGGATCTTAGTTTAGTTATTACCTTCCTCAGATTTATCTTTGATTGCATTTACTTCTGTTTAATGACGATTTAATATTTAGAGTATATAATTTCTCTATAGCAATTTTGATGAAAACTCTAAACCAAGTGATTTTTACAAAAAGAAGTCATCAAAAGTTTTTATCGTGACACAAAATGTTATGCACTTTACTGGAGTACATTGTTCTACCCTTTAGTATCTCCTGTTGCAGTTTACTACGGCATACAAGCAAAGCGATAAGTCATCAAAAAAGTGAGAAAGATGGCAGTCATTAATGGAGGAATATTGAAATGTATTCGTAAAGTGAAATCTAAATGTCGCTAAACCTACATACACATTTAAGTTTTGCAATATAACATACCCGTAAAGTTGTATGAAGAAAAATTATAGCTATATTTAATTGAATTAGTTTATTATGCGTTATCCATTTCTTAGCATATTTCGTTTCACAGTAGCTACTAGAGACAGGATGAGGATTTATTAAACCTTCATAAATGTTTCCACAACCTCGAATGAAATAAACGAATTCAAAAAAGAGAAATTTGAATATATTAATCTTCTTAATACTCATTTTCACAGATGATCAAGGAGCATCAAGCAAGACATTTACCAAATCGTTTGCTGCAGATCATTTCTAGAAAAATCTCATAAAGATTCATCAATATCAGAATGTTGGTTCATTAAGCATGGTTTCCTTTTCCTGTTGTAATTAGTCAAAGTTGCTTAAAACACTTTTCCAAAATTACACCAAAAATTTTCATTGTAGGCAAGCAATTTTTATAAATCATTATTTTACTAGGTCATTTCTTCACAGATCGTAGCTAATGAATGTTTTTATAATTAAGAATGCTTTTAGTAAAGCCACATTTGTCATATTAAATCAGTTCCTTTTGCCGATCTTCCATATGAACTGGGGCCAAACGTGATGATGACTGATCTGTTCATTTATTGTTTTTTTCTTCGGTAAACCCATCTTATGCAAATAAATAGACATCAGTTTTAGAACAGCAGCAAAAAAAGCGGGAGCTCTGAAGATGTCCTTTAAGGTAGCAGACGAAATGCCAAGAAAAGGGAAGAACTCGACACGGTGTCACTTCAGAACACAAGAAGAGATTTCAAGAAAATAGGCGGTCTTTAATCGAGTAGAAATTTAGGATGTATTCCGCGAAGATAGACTATTGTTTTACTTCTGTTGCCTAATCCCCCTACCCTCCTATGTTCTATTTTACACATGGTAAGTTTTTGTTGATGTGCTCAGACAATAATATTCATAACAAGAAAACTTTCTTGAAAATAGTGAAGATTAAATCGCACAATCGTTAATTAATTGAAAATTGCAATTCGCTTAATGCACCACGTTTTAGGGGAACTGAAATAGCACATTAAAAAATGTTGGTTAATGCTTCAATGACCTTTAAAGAGTGTATTCACACAAATGACAGGAATTTTTAATTCGCGATCTATTTTTCCCAAATCTTCCTATTTAAATGACTTAAATGTTGTTAGACATGGACTTTTCTTCATTTTAAAACCTATTACAGCTTTGGCACATCCTAATTCACTTGAAATCAAGGAAAATGTCTTGTCGAGATAGCAGCGACCTGTACGGATGACTTAGCACTTTTGGGCAAGGTGGTTGCATAAATATATCGACGGGTTACAATAGAAAACTGGAAACCCAATCTAGGTTCCATAAAGGTTGGAAATTTATTTTTAATTAAATATGACAAATTGTTTCTTTCTTGTTGGATGTTAGGATGCTCATCTCCTGCAGAAGTTTATTGCAGCAAGGATAATTGAGTGCATGTAGTTACCGTAAGAATGTTGTATCGATAAAAGCTGAATTAGACATTAACATACTTATGTTAGGGTTACATACATATGAGGCATTGTCGAAAGATATCTATCGTTGAAGGAAGGACTATATTGACCCTGTGTATTCAATTATAACTTTTCTCTCTTCTCCTGATAACAATCATAGAACATGATAAATGAAATAATTTGCGGCTTTTTATTGTGCAAATAAGGCACTAAAATCTAAATAGTAAAATATGTATTTACAACACTGATTCCTGATTTCACTGCTTCGAGTTTAGATAAAAAATTGAGAAGCGTTATCTATTGCAAGGAATCGGTCTTTAGCGTATACTAAATTTGGCTGGTAAAGCAATGATTTAATTCTTCATCATTTTTATAGCCAGTAACAGTGCTGTGATATTACATACTCTTGTTTTGAGATCGGCTATTTTCGCTACTGTCGCACTTAACCAGGCGTTCAGGCTCTAAGAGATTGGGTTGTATTCCCCTATCAAAGTACAAATAACGAAAGTGTTTGGTTCCCCTACAAACACAAAGCAATGAAACAGGGCCAAAGAAAAGGTATTTGGCTTCCGGAAATAAAATAAACACAGCACTGAGAGTGCGCTTATCAAAATAACAATAAAGTAGGGCTGGCTCCCCTATACAAAGGTAGTGGTGTATGCATACATATAGAGGCATTAGTACATGTCTTTAACAAAGCTTCTGCAAAAACTAAAGCATACATGTATAAGAGAGCTCGAATAACTGCAATCATTGTGCATATGTAATTAGGCTAGAGTGGAAACCGTGAACAGATTTTATTTCTAAAATTAAAATTTTAAAATTTCTTTTGCGCATGTGCATTGACTTTCATTGTAAAACCTTCAACTTACCGTATGAGCGAGCATTTTCTACAAGTATTAGTCAAGAGATTTCTTAATTTACGAGCACGCTACAAAGGCAGTTCTTCCGAACAGGAAAGCAAACTTTTTAACAAAGGTATGTCCGATTATTAGCACCAAGGTAATTCTGCTTGCCACGGCTATGTTTACACTATGTTAATTCGTAGGGGGATACCACGTACATTCTATTTTGTTATACGGCTGTTTTTTTTTATATAAAAAATATTTTTATTGTAAATACCGACTTTCGTTTGGTGTTTAAATCTTTGAAAGCATGTTTGTCTTAAAGTCAACGATTTATTATTTTTTACGAACATGATTCACACAAAAATTTTAATGACTTCTACAGAAAGGCTCTTATAGATTATCTCTAGCAGTTTTCTGGAATCAACTTCAATAATTACTGTTATCTGATAGCTCAACGTATATAAGCGATAGATTCCATATTTTGCCATTATTAATTCGATAAGAGTTTAAGTTATACCTACTTCAGTCATTATGCATAAAGGTATTGTAACCGTTGAATTATAAATTTTTATCAAACATATCATTTACTTATTTCTAGCAATACTTTTCGTGTGTTTCTTTGCTGCTTTGGCAAATGTTTTTGGTAAGTTTAATATATTATTTGTAAGTATCAACAAGAAAGTAGAATCTATTTAAGAATTGTCCGCAAAGTTAAGCCTCCTATTTTATTTACTGAGTGTTTACTATATATTTGTGTTATTTTTAGGTTATTGTATTCAGCCTACATAATATATCTCTAATTAATCATTTATATATTGTACAACCTCATTTATACTTTATTTTAGCCATTGACTGTCCGCTTGAGGAAGAGTTTCCAACTTTCCTTCCTAATGAATCGGATTGCTCGCTGTACTACGAATGTTCAAACGGGATCCCCATTTTAATGGAGTGCCCTGAAGGAATGGCCTTTAATCCCGTGTTTGATGTTTGCGACATCCCTGCCAATGTCCCCGGTTGCAGTTAATTTTCATAGATTTTCAGTATTATATGTAAATTTAGTATTTTATTGTGATTTTCCAAAATAAATTTTATTTAGCAAGTTAGAAGATTTTTGTGCAGCAAAAGTGGTAGTCCATGGAGTAGTAGATTTATTCGCGCTTAAGCATAGAATATATAAATGACAAAGCAACGTTCTTACCGTTTAACTAGCATCGCAAAGTAACAGTGCACCGTGTGATTGATTTCTAACATTTAAATTAAAATAGCAGTAATGCAATTTATGTATTAATGGATTTCATTTATGCTAATAAACGGTGAATTCTCAACATTTATAATAAAAGTTACTGCGGGACATTTACACATGTAAAAAGTACACATTGTTGAATATATACGCATGTCCGACTGTCACAAATTGACTTAATTTCATCTGAATAAGTAACTTTTTGTATGGTGCTATGTGGATTACATAACACATAATTTATTAACTATTTTTTTAGTGGAGGAATTGGTAGAAGATGAAGCAGAGGATAGACATTAAAGTATATCGTGACATGCTCCAACTTATCGAAGCATATTAGGCAGTGCAGTTTTTATAAACAAATTAACAAATATAACTTTAATTTGTACATTTTCTAGGAAGAAACTATTTAACCAAATATCTCAAAATCCTGAGGTGGCGGTGAGATACCTAGTTCCAATCAAGATACAAAAGACTCATAAGATACATGTGTTAATATAACAATTTATATAAGAAAAATTGTGCTGTCCAGTGTTTTTAATAAAATGTCTAATTACAGTTTTGAAATCAATTTACCGGTTAATAATATTTTCTTATATACATACTTTACTTGAAATAACTCGATTATCCATAAAAATCCGTAATAGAATCAAACTACCTACCTATTTGCCCATTTAAATCAAGTCGGTGATTTATGGGTGTTCACATTATGTCGTCGCCTGATCCTCGCCGTTTTTCTGTTGTTACTGCATACACTTGATTTATGTGACGCTAAGTAATTGAGAAAGTAACGCGGTGATATTAACAGCTATCGACGCTCGCGCTGAGAGTGGGCTCTCGCATTATTTATGAATCCTCACTTTCTTTCTGTGTTATACTGCCTACGTTCATGTAAATATGCTGCGTGTGTCTATTTTGTTAATACTCGGCATATATTTTAAAAAGTGATTGTTTGTCTAACGTTAGTAAATCTTTTCTTATGCGTATGGCGAATTTGAAATGTAGAAAAGGTATTTAGTAACAAATACAATGTGATACATTGGTATATCACATTTAAATGCTGAATTAAAATATAAGTTATAAGATATAGAACGTTTTGAATAACGGTATTCACTTATCTATCTATACATACATATTGTGGTGGAAAATCTCAGGCTCGTTAAATTTTTTTAAGTGGGTTCTTTGATTTAAAATTTTGATATATTTGTTCTGAATTAAGTGAAAATGTTTTTTTAAATTAAAATACCAAATGTAAAGTTGAAAAGACAAATACATTGACAAATAAATATATATACATATATATATCCGCTTTTTTACAAAACAAAATGTTTTTTTTACAGAAAACCTAAGGCAATTTACGAAACGAAATATGAGATCGAAAGGTACAAATAATTCTGAAGAACTTAAGATTCGACGTCTTTAACCTTTGAAATTGTATTCACTGGCTCGCCTTTAGGATGGACTGGCTTTCGGCTTCCAGTGTCCGGAACTTCCAGACTTTATACGTAGTATCAGCTGATACCCTTTATTATTGGATATAAACGAAGATATTTATACAACTACGGAGTTATATGAGAAAATAACTAATTATTCTTTCTCAGAAGAAACGATGCCAACATGTCTGACTATTGATACGATCTTCATCTGTCGGTTTTTGTTTTACATCCATAGCAACGCATTTGTTCGCCTATATGGTAGGCCACACAGTGCACGCATACTAGATATGTGTGACATTATAAAGGAAATTGCTGGCAGTCGTGCCATCCTTCCGTCGCACGAGAAATTTTGAAGATTATAAGTACAATTTCGGAATAATGCATATTCATACAATGTAAGTGAAATGTGTGAGTACTGTATATTAAAGTTTATATTGGACAAACAAAAAGGAGTATCGAAACGAGGTTCAAAGAACATATTAGACACTATCGTTTCGACAAATCTAAACTATCAAGCGTAGCAGAGCATATGGTAAAATCCGGACATAAGATTGATTTAAAAAATCTGACACTACTTAAAAACATGAACTCGTATAGAGAATTAGACGCGTACGAAACGATATGTATGAAAAAGAACGGAAACTTATTGAACAGAGAACCACCCCCAATTGCACACTCGAGTTTGATGGATTTATTACCATAGGCCCTGTTAAAGATACGGTTCGCTTTCGGTCCATCCTTTCCTGAAAAAGGCATTAGACCACCGACTAGATTGTAAATAGTCATATGTTTTAGAAATTTTAGAGCCTGCGTAGAAAACAATTTGCATATGTGATACAGTTTTTACTTTCAGTCGGTAACACGGTTGACAATGAGAGCCCAGGTGCTCTCGAAACGCTGCGTTCCGCATAATTAATTAATTTGTGTGAGTGGAGTTTACTGCTATACCTGTGAATTGTACATCCACACAGTCCTTGCAATCGTAACTTTTTAACTATTGTGATTGTGATTGACGATATGTGGGGCTGTGGCGACCCGCGCTTAAAAAATGCGGGAGTTGTAAATTTTGTGAATGCTAATACCTTTCATAATAGGTGGCTATGTATGCTTTATTACAAATTATTTTAGCTAGGGTACTTATAAAGAAATAAGAACAAAATTTCTAAATCTCATTAATATTCTGATTTTATTAAAATAAAAAATCTATGTGACAATCTTTGGTAGTAGCAAATTTATCTGTAACTTATTGATTAAAATCTGGAATACTTCCGATAAAATCCTTTTCTGGAGAAAGCATTGCCAATGCAGAGTCTTTTTTGTGCCATGTTATTTCTTAAGATGTCAGGTTGCCAGTAGATTTATTGTAATCTCACGGACACTATGTTATTGACACACGCAAGTGCGTAACAGTTAAACTAATATTCATATTAATACTATTACTAACATGTATATCAATACTAAACTACTGTTGGCATTAGAAATGATAAAATTACAATTTTCTTGCAATTGCCCAACGTAATTAAATTCCGAAAAAATATCGGTCTCGGAGGGGAATTGAACCCAACATCTTTATGTCTCCGGTGTAACGTGCTCTCCTTTGCACCACAAGAACAATGATTCAAGTCGCCTTAAATCCCCCTAGATGTCACGATGCCAGTAGATATCTTGTAATATCTCACGGACACTATATTATTGATACAACAAGTGCGTAACAGTTAAACTAATATCCATATTAATACTATTATTAACATGAATATCAATACTAAACTACTGTTAGCATTAAAAATGATAAAATCACAATTTTCTTGCAATTACCCAACGTAATTAAATTCCGAAAAAATATCGGTCTCGGAGGGGAATTGACCCAACATCTTTATAATGTGCTCTCCTTTGCACCATGAGACCATTAGATTCAATTTCCCTCCGAGACCAATATTTTTCGGAATTTAATTACGTTGGGTAATTGCAAGAAAATTTTAATTTTATTACTAATGCCAACGGTAGTTTAGTATTGATATTCATGTTAATAATAGTATTAATATGGATATTAGTTTAGAAATATGCCGTTCTCCTACTGCTGATTTATAATTAGAATGTTTAAAGGTTTTAAAGTTTCACTAAAAGTCACACTTAGTTCACTGTTTTGTGAAATGATGCGATAAACTGCGCTATAAATTTTTAATATTTGTGTGACTGCAATTTTTTGTTTGCGGCATAGCATTTTCGAGTGTTAGAATTGAGGCTCGCTTCGTACTCGGCAAGCAATTCATTGTAATATTTTTTCGCGAAAAACGTGCATTCATAAATTGTAAGGTAAGTAGTCCGTTCTCACTAAACACACTCCTACATGACTCCCTTTTCTTCAGATTAAGAACGCTTCTAAGGGAAGATTTCTGAAGGATGAAGATCCTATTAGCATCCACGGAGTTCACCTGGAAGATTATACCATATGATAGCCGTGATTCTACATACGCATGGTCCGCTGACAGCACTCGTTCAACGTGAACTTCGGTTGATATCGTTCGCAGTGCATATATTATTCCAGCCAGCTTCTTAACAAGAACATGTATGTGATCTTTCCAGGATACTACGCTATTAAATAGTACACCCAAAAACTTTACTTTATTGGTTAATATTACGTGTTGACCTTTAAAACGTATCGGTATGTTATTGTTCTTTTTAAATGCGAACGTTATTATATTTCTTTTGTATATGTTCACTGAACCAATTGCTTGTTTTCACGAGAATATCAGTAATTTCACTTTCTAACGTATCATTGTTCTTTATCTTAACAATAATTGAGGTGTCATCTGCATACAAAGAAATAAAACGTTGCGTTACTTCTGGCAGATCGTTCATATATAACGTAAACAGAAATGCTCTTAATATTGAATCTCGGAAGATGCCTTTTTGATTTTGTAGCCAATGTGACTGACAACTTTCTCCGTTAGAATTTACTTGCACGCATTGCATTCTGTTTGTTAAATAAGATTTCTGCAAGGTATGTACTATCCCTCTGAAACCCATTCCTTCCAGTTTCTCAAGTAAAATTCTATGATCTACGCTGTCGAATGCTTTTAATGGGTTAAGGAAAATTCCGGCTACCTCATTTTTTTCAGATATTGCTTGTGTTATTTTAGTGATGGCCTTGTAGTTGATTTTGCTTGTGTATACGGATTCTGAAATGACGTTAGAATATTGCAATATGAGTGATATTAATCTTGATAAAATGATGATGAAAAAGTTTGCACGAAGTTCATTTCCACCTCAGAGGTTATGTTAAAAAATAACGTAAAATTTAGAGAAGTGAAAATCTTTGAGTAATTGCAGAAAAAGTTTTATATCCTGTTTAAGTAACCGTGTGGCGTCTGTTGTGATCTGCAGGGGTTATGCGCCTGCTTTATATAATGAAATTTTGCAATCAAGAAATATTTCGTGATGTCCCGGACAATGTTGTTTTACAGCGGCCAATTTCCGTTAGCAAACAGGACATTCCGGATTTCACGCGCTCTCTTTTGTACTACGCGTTCCTGCACATGGCACTTCACTTGATCTTTTGACTTGAGATTGAATTTATTATACTTGAAGTATCCTTTCACCGCACTAAAATTTTAAGTCTATCCCAGCTTCCAGTAACTTATTGCAGTTACAATATTCACCTTTCGCTTAATAAAGAATAAATATTATTCTTATGCCTAAGCGGTTTCAGTTTTTGCTGTATGCGCAATCGTAATTCTGGTCCTCTCACTACAAAAAAAATCTATCTTATCATATCTTGCTTAAAACTCTCTCGTTCCTATAATTTTAATACGAAAATTGTGCGTTTTTGACTCGTGTTACGTTCTCCCGGTTTGAAGAACAGCGCCGCTGCAGCCTGCTCGTAATTCCTGAATTACTTGACCAACACTTACTTGTAGAGTATGTTCGCTTATTCACTAGATGAAAGGTTGTACAGTGAAACTCAATGCGCATGCGCAAAAAATATATTTAAAAATAAAATGTGTACACGGTTTCCACTCTTGACTATGTACAGTTACGTAAGATCTATATGTATTTGCAATAATTGCAGTTACTTGAGCTCTCTTATACATGTAATGTACATTAGCATGTGTATATGTAAGTTTTCCTTTGATAGCAATATAAAGTACCGCCTCAGCATGTACGTTGCAAAGCTATGTTTTAATTGTGTTTAAAATGTTAAATTCTTATATGCTTCCGCAGAAGCTTTGTTAGAGGTATGTACTAAGGCCTCTATCTGTTTGCATCCACCAGTACCTTTTTATAGGGGAGCCATCCCTATTTACTACTTAAATATATAAGCGCACCTCGGTGCTATGCTTATTTATATGTCCTTTTCCGGGAGCCTAATACATTTTCTTTGTTTTAAATTTGCCTAAGGGACTTGGCCCTGTATCATTGGCTTGTATTTGTACTTGAACTAAACACGTTTGTTGTTTACACATTTATAGGGGAACCCACCCTATCTCTTAGAGCTTGAACGCCTGGTCGAGGGCGACAGTAGCTATAATAGCCGATCCCAAAACAAAAGTAATGTGACAGCTACCCAGGCGTTCTCGTTTGAAATAATACGCTATGTGCAATCTTTGGCTCTCTGCTACTGCGTCCCAAAGAAGGGAAAAAGCCAGTAGCTAGCAAATGTGCGAAATGCGCACCGACAAATAAAACGGAGCGATGAAGCCGACATTATATACAGAAAAATGGTCCGTGAAACTCGTTTGCTACGACGAACAACTAAATGAAAAAAGTCCCCGCTGCGGCCGCAACGACCGTCAACAAGAAGCGGAGTGATCGTATTTGTAGAAGATGTTACATGCGCTCTGACAACCTTACCAGAATGACTCCCGCCAGAATCGCAACAGAAGATAAATGTATAGACGACAACGGCCTCGACGATTCCCGCCAAAACTCGCAACTATTAGAAATTTCCAATATTCTTCCGACGACGTTACTGTATACGTTACGACGAGGTACGAAGGGAGACCGAGAGTGACCGATCTGTAATACCTCGACCGTCACGCGGAAGACGACTGCCTATACTTATATATATTAAATATTAAGGAAACTCCCATTAGTTGTTGACAACGTTGCACTTAATGACTTTTAAATTAAGCACTTTTAGCTAGAGTATTGTGAATGGCCGGCTTGCATACACATACAATGCGTATTGTACATACATATTAAAATAAAATTCGATATATTCTGCAGAGAGCAAAATAAATAAATGATAAAAATGAAAATAAAGTAATATTCTAAATGAAAATAAGGTGATGATGCTAACCCATATGGTTGCAAAGAAGATAAAATCATATAAAATACATAAAGTAGTAAAAAAATGAATAAAACAAAATACATTTCCTTAGAAATTTAAAATTGATTTAGAAAAACACAAAAACAATGTTAAGTCCTTAACAACTCGTTTGTATTATATTTTCGATAATTTTTATGCTGTCCCTTTTCTTATTTTGGCAAGTCTACTACGAATAGCTTCCTCAACACTTAGGTGAACTTGCAACTAATCTTTCTGAGAAATTCTTTCATATAGCTGGTGTTCTCAATATAGTTACTTGTTGAATGTAACAAATTAATAAAAGTGAATGCTCGGCCAATAGTTATGCTTAGAGATGAGTATTCATTAATTTCCAGCTAAATCATAAACTATTAATGCCATCAATAATTCTCTTTATTTCAAAAATGCAACAGGCAGCCAGTTTTAGCTATACTTTGCGGGGATATTCTTGACATCTTGAAATAATTAGAATCGTTTTCTTTAAAAGCTGAATCCATTCATCTACAGCAACTATGCGGCGCGCTGCATGTGTCTGTGCAATACTTTAACGCGAGAAGAAATATTACCCAAAGGCTTAGCAACTCCAATTCCGAGTATTTGGAAAATTTCAGCAAACCGCGTATATAAAAAATACAAACCTAAGAGGAAAAGAGGAACTATACGTGCGTATGTATCTACTTTAAATAAGTGCCTGGCCGTAGAATACAAGCGAACAATGTCAAAGGAATGTCGTGGATGTTACGTTGCAAAGGAATCCCGTAAATATCAGCGGACAATGAAATTAAACTTCTTTGCGTGCGCCGCAGTTGGTTTGGATTAAAATACTTAGAAAAAAAACGTGTTTAAATGGACCGCTGGTATTTGAAAAATTAAAGACGGTAACATAATAAAGAATGTGGAATTTAATAAATAATGTCTAGAAGTGGTCAGTATAATACTCAACAATATTAATATAATTTTGTTATAGCTTTTCCACGGCATTACAATCAGAAGAAATTATTTCGTTTTTACATATTAAAAAATATGTTTGTAAAAAAAAACAATCAGTAATCTCCATAAATTGATACGTTATATCGGCACCGTGATTTGCCACAGTGAAATTTTGGGCTGCTGAATTTAAACATCGTTTAACAACTGCAGATACAACTTGGATGGACCACCATACTCCTAAAATCAAGTCGCAACCAAATAGTAGCAAAGGATGAGTTGGTTCCAAAAAGGCGGAGACTGTCCCATCAGCCAAGATGATGGCAACTGCTTCTTGGGCTTGTAGTGGAGTTGTGTTAATCTACTATCCTAAAAAAGCTAAACCAATAGCGGCGGCATACTGCGTATTATTACTGATGAGAGGGTGAAGACAGAAACTGCGGAAAAAGCAACTACATTTAAAGTTTTGTTTCAACAAGGCAACATACCGTTTCAGACTTCAGGAGTCGCCATGGTAGAAATTCATGAATTAGGGTTCAGATTGGTTGACCACGTATTCACCAGAATTGGTTCCCAGCGACTTTGTTGTATTTTCTAAACTTAAAGTTTCGCTCGAAGGACAGGTATACACATCGACTGAGGAGGCCATCAGATGCATAAACGTGTACTTTGCAAAACAAAATCCCAACTACTATTTGGAGGGATTAAAGTCATAGAAGCATTGATTGATGGGAAAAGTGTATAGATTTACAAACAGGCCATGTTAAGAAATAAATCTGAATTTGACAAAAAGATACATACATTTGCGTTAGACAGAAAACATTCACACAACTATCCTAGTATTTCCATTTACTGATTTCAAGTGTAAGGTACATTTTTATTGTTCAATCTATTGTAATAATTAAAACACAATAATAACCATGTACTTTTGGAGAATGACACTTTTTATCTACGTTTTTTAATGAAAAGGCTATCTATTACACTCAATCTTTCAGTTTGCATTTTTCAAACTCCTACGCTTAATTACAACATATAAGATGTATTTATATAAAATACATATGTTCGGTGTAATTTCAAATATGTAAGCTATTATTTACTTTCACGTGTCTGATACCAAGAAACACAATTGATAAATAAAACGCTATGACAGGCTAAGATTCAACTTAACGTCGACTTTGTAGTTTATTATACAAAATGGCATATTCTTACAACATTTAAATTGCTTTACGTTTAGTGCTTTGTTTATGGGTTGCGTTATTTATAAAGCATTATAAAATAAAATACCTTTAGTACTCTACTGGGCATTAAATAATGAACGACAAACACAGTTAGAGCTTGGCGGTAGTTGCAAGTTCAATAAAAACTAAATTGCAAACACGATTTTGCAAAAGCTATGCGTTTGAAAATATAATCAACAACGATTTGGTACATAAATGTAACTTCTTAATATGTGTAAGTTAATTACATAACATTAACTTACCTTTCGACTACCCGTTTGTGGAGTTCCTGCCAGTCCTCGGGGTCGTTATCAGTTCCTAGATTCGGATTGACTTCACGAAGGCGCACTCCTGATACGCTCACAGCTGACCAAACTGGTACTGAAATTGAGTATATAATTATCGATTGCAATAATGGACAGGAACTACAACCAGATGTATGGAAACTACAAAATTCAGTACAATTAATTTCAATATTCAATTAATATTTACATACAACAACACTCCAAATACAGTAACGCGATGTCAACATCAACGTCGACGTCCACGTCAACAACAACGTGTTTGTCAACGTCAACGTCAACGTCAACGTCAACGTCAACGTCAACGTCAACGTCAACGTCAACGTCAACGTCAACGTCAACGTCAACGTCAACGTCAACGTCAACGTCAACGTCAACGTCAACGTCAACGTCAACGTCAACGTCAACGTCAACGTCAACGTCAACGTCAACGTCAACGTCAATGTCAACGTCAATGTCAACGTCAATGTCAACGTCAATAATCATCGACATTGTCGACCTCAAGACAGACGTCAATATTAACGGCATTATCTATGTCAATGTTAACGTCATAGTCAAGGTCAACTTCAATATCAAAGTCAACCTCGACAACTATGCTAACGTTAATGTTTCTATTAGCGTCAGTATCGACCTATGCGGGCTCAACCCTATTTAATTGTTCCGATAAGCGCAAGTGCTGTGCCTATTTACGTTTCTTTATGGGAGCCTAATCTTATTTATTTCCTTGTTTTATATAAGGGACTTTACTCTTTATCATTGATTTAGTGTTTGTAGGGTGAGCCAAACACTTTCATTATTTGTGTGAATCCATCTCTTAGAGCTTGAACCTCTGGTGGAGGGCAAGGGTAGCGATAATAACCGATCTCATAACAAAAATATATAATCTTTCTCACGGCTACCCAGGCGTTGTCGTGATAGAAGTAATACGCTATGTTAAATATTTCTATAGGTCTCTGCTACTGCCTCCTTATAGAAATGTGCACCGACAATAAAAACAAACAATTAATGATAAACTGTGTATATGCGACAACTTGGGAATACGCGAAAATGCAAAAAAAGGCCGCAATTGATCGGACGATGACTACTAACTAACAAGTGTGCGGACTAGTAAAGAAAAAGTTGCAGGGTCCTGAAGCTTCGGCAACCGTCAACTGGCAGCCGAGCAAGCGTACTTGCAGAGACAGTGGCTATATGAGCTTCGGCGAGGTTGTGAAAAAGAGTGTCGCTAAAATTTCGACGACCGGAGACAACGGGAGACCGAACATGAAAGACAGTCGCTATATGATCTCTAAAGAGGTTGTGAAAGACCGAGAGTACACACTTGCAATAGCAACCGCTATTACCTCGGCGATTGTCTAAGTCGGGGTTGACAGCATGTACTTGTGAAAACTGCCAATATTATCGAACTGGATCGTATTTCACAATTGGTAGATCGCTCGATTTTCTTTAATATTTTATCACGCTGCGAAGTATACTAAATTGTGATGTAAGTACCGTTAAGAATGTAGGGTACGCACTTACTCTCACAAGTAGACGAAATTTTAAACAGTTTTCATAAGCGGACCTATTGAAGCATAGTTATATCTTGGGCGGTTTTTAATGTATTTTCTTTGTTGTCGAAATTTATTGTGACCACTGCAGCATGGGAATAACTACATCTAATCACTATGTATAACTTTCATTTTCATAAATTTCCATGAACTGACGCTATCAACGGCCAAAAATTATTTTAGACAGATACTTCATCGTAAATGGAATTTTGAAACTTAACCGCAACACCTAAAGGTGACAAGCAGCAAATGTTTTTGACCGCACTTCACTAATACTTAAGCAATTAACATCCGACTTGTACTTATTTTCACTTATTGTAACAAATTATTTTACAAATAGATAATAAGCTGTAAATATTAGAAAAACAGTACCTAATTTTCTAATTACATAATTAGCAAAATGTGAAAAGTTATTAAAAATATTTTCATTTATAGAGCAGTATTTAAAATTACTCATAGGAAGAATACGAAGGATACAAAAAAAACAATCATCACTATAATAAAAGTTCAACTCGGCGAAAGGATTCCAACGGAATTTAGAAAAAAAAAACAATTGGTTAATATAAAAATTACAGTGCGGTGAGTACTACTTCATACAGGATTAATAACGCGCATAAAAGGCAATCGGATATATCTCAATTTCCTCTGCATATGCATAAAAAACTGTAATAACTTAATAACAAGGTTCCTCTGTGTCTTTGCCGCAAACCAATTTAAAACAAGTGTAAGCGAATGCATGACCGAATGGCAAAATGAATTATTCCTTAACCCTCGGCTTCTAATGAATTTTACTTCTATTTATTTCTGCATTCTTTTGTTATATCAATTCGATGAATATTAAATTGTTGGCCGAGTAAGCTTGATATTGTATAATAGTGACTCTGCTAAGTTTATCTGTGCATACAATCTAATTCAGTGTCATTGTATAGGAAAGGTGCATCAAATGAATATGAGAATGAATATCAGTTAAAATTTAACTGTTGTATGTGCCTTTCGTATTGTGCAAAGAAAACTATTAACCTCTAGTTCGGCAGAATGGGAATTATTGAATTTGTGAATTCTATATATTTTAAATGGTGTATTCATTAAAAAAATTAGAAGAAATTTGAAATATTCATATTTCTTTATTATCTGAAAACAACAGCATAATCAAAACAGTCAACAGTTACACATTCAAATGAAAATATGTGGCGCCAAAGCGGGTGTCCGTCCCCATGCACATTGTGACATTGCATTTCATATCTACTATCTGTTTTGGTGAAAACAAGAACTCCTAATAGATACTCCGAATGTAATTTTATGGTCAATTAATTTATTAGTACCACTCCAACGATTTCGTAGAAAGTGTGCGGTGTTTAGAGTTGAAAATAGCAAACGTTCTCTACATTGTATTCAACAATTTGAATCACCCGCGTTTTTTATGTCTATAAGACGATAATAAGCAATAGCGTCCCTTGGTAACGTCTATCCTATTATTGGTTTGAGTTTCTGTATTTCCGTTTTCATCTATTTGTTTATTATTTTACTTATTACTAGAAAGACTTTCCTTATTGCGAGTTTTTTATAGCCGCATATTTGTGATCGGTAAGCAACGAAATTGTCATAATACATCCGTGCAAATATACTCAACGTTCTCATATTCTTTTGTTACGCCTATGATATATAGTGTTTACAGCTTCAGAGGCGTTAACTAGTACTTAATACCAACTTAGAGTAGAAAATAGAAAGCAGGAAATTCAATCATTTATACAGCCTACTAGGACGTTATAAGCGTAGCAAATAAGTTCGTATATGTCTCTAAAATTAAGTCTCATTTAAAGTACTTTAAAACAGTTAAAAGTGATGTTCCTAAAGTAAAATCAAGAGATTATATTTATAAAAGATACAATAATAATCCCCTCTATTACCCAATATACCAATAAAGCTTCAATAACAGGATAACTACATATAATACTAAACAGCACATATCTATATACAAAGTAATGTAAGTATGATTATATATGTATGTAATAGCTACGTGCATGTGAATTTATGCATCTTCTCATATATATAGATGTTTATAAGTTACAATGTATATATGCTATACATATGAAGGTGAAATAGGTTTCGTTGCTGCAATTCAAGATTGATGGCATATGGAGAGGTCCTCCCATTTATCGTTACCAATCCATAATAATAGGTTAAAGCCCGTTTCATAACATTTGTTCTTGCAAAAGGAATCATGAATGTGGAATTGTATCTGCAGTTAATTCGAAGGTCAAAAAGAAACATACGCTCAACTAAGAAAGAAAAATCAGTAATATTTGTTGTAAGTCTATGTGTTTTACATATTGTTTTCCTTCGTTTACTCAAAGGTAATAGCTGATACCGCAACAACATAACTCTTGTGACATACTCATATCAAGATAAAATACCATCGTCCTGGAACGAAAGAAATTTTGTAAATTCACTCTGAATTTGTTCGAAGGGCAGTATATCAGTTAATTAAAGGTATATTCCTGACGTATTTTGATACCCCCATTATAAAATTCGACGTCTCATAGGGCTTCAGCACATGCTGCATAGATATGATGCTTAAAAGTAAAATTGAAATAGTACACCAAGATCCCGAAATCCAGCTTTACGATCCGGGAGATATTACCGTCAAAATAATATGTTGAGGAATCCGGTGAATGAGAACAAGTATAGGTGACCATACATTTTTTTACGTTTAATTTCAACCTAAATTATTTACACCACTCCATTAACAGGCAAATTGCGTTGAAATTTAAAAATAGTTAGTAGAACTTTCTGAATAGGGTTTTGTATCATTACAAGGGGTGTCTTTTAATGTCAGTATTAAAAATTAATCTCTATCTTATTTTCTAATCCTACGTCCTTTGTTCCTTGCGGTATCGGACGTTAAAAGTTAACCTCCATCCTTAGTTAATTCAAATCCAAAGTTTTAGTGCGATACGTGTAGTACTCTAGCTACAACGAACTTTTAAAGTTAAGAAGTTAGTTGAAAAATGGAATTAAACCGAAAACATTTTCGCTCAATTATTTTCCAAGACAACTAACTCAAGAAGAACGTCTCGCCGGCTTGGGTTCTGTTTTCGGCAATGAAGCACCACATCAGTGAACTATTTCTCGTTGGTATGGAGAATTTAAACGTGGACGGATTAGTCTTAACGACGTCTTGAAAGCTTGCAAATTACGTTTCTCCGAATGTGAAATAATCTTGGAAGTTCCAATGTATGCATAAAAACAAGGAACCAGATACATCAAATGACTTTATTCCTTTTTATATAGCGTAATTCGCGGACAAATAGTTCAATATAATAATCTAATCTTTTTGATTCTTTGGTAGGAGTTATTTTTCCCGACCCATTCGTTTGCGAACTATTTTTATCACGTGAAGATTTAGTAGGTATTTCGAAACATTTTGTATTTACATAGAACACAATTTAATATATTTCGGTTATGTAATGATTATTAATTAATTCGTTGAATATCGAACCACAAATAGTTCCTATGGTGAAACAAAACAAACGTTTATGTAATGAAGAAAACAATGATTACGATTTTCCTAGCTACTTAATTTATTTAACTCAATATTTCAAACTACTTACGTTATAAAAACTAGTAATTGACATAATAAACAGAGACATTAAATATCACACAAATAAGTTGGGTAGGAATGGTATAACATTTTCCAAGGAACTTCCAATTCAAATAGAAGAACAGCTGGCAGTTACTGCATTCCACCTTGACTTTATCGATTCCATAAGTACAGGATGCGCCAACTGTCTAACACTGTTAAATATTACCCATATGTTAGATATATCAATAAAACTTTAATGAATATTGTATGGGATTCCAATAATATTATCAGTTAGCACTAGCTTTACATTTGATAAGCATTACTATGTATTACTGCTAATTTACCTTTGCAAATGGGTTTTTATATGATTGATCGTGGTGTCAAGTAACCATTCTTTTGCAATGTAAGTTTTTCACTCATGTAACTATTGTCAATTCTGAGTTCCATTTTTTTCAAAGGTAGATCCACAAAAATTCGAATTTTCATAAATCATGTAATAAATTGCCAACAGTATACCCTGCGAGAAAATTAAAATACATATGCTATAATATGATTACACAGAATCGAGGGCCTCGGGCACAAATATATGAAATATGCAAAATATTTCATTAAGAAAAATTTTCTTGCTTAAGATACATCCAGTATACTACAATATAATTTTACAAAGTGGACTTCGAAGTTCTGTGCAACATTCATTCAAAGTTTTTGTTTAATTTCTAACGATACACGAAAATTTTAAACTTTGCTAAACAATACATTCACTTTTTATTGTGGATGTTTACGTTACAGTTTTGTATTCCTTTCGTAATAAGGTGTATAATGTACAGTCATTGGTTATTAAATTAGAACACTTCATAATTTAGAAAACCTGATTTGAAAAATATTATTCAAAATAAATAAATGAATGCATAATACTTCTGCATGAATAGTTACATACTATAGTTAAGCCGATTCATCGCATGTGTTCAAAAGTTATTTTATTGCTTAAACCCATTTGCGAGGGGTAAATATCCTTCAGAAATCCATAAATAAGTTTACCTTCACCTATCGTGCAGTAAAAAGTATTTAGTGTGTTAAAATAAATATCTTTCTACAGAGCAGTGTCGTAAATTTAATTCGACTTTGTCATAAGATATTTTTAATCGCTATTTATATTATTTTTCCAATTATCTCGACAATGAGATACTAATAGTTCAACTAACTCCTGGTTTTTTGTCCGAGAGAAGAAACGAAGAAGCCCCTTTCTTGGAAATATGGTGCTCAGCTTCAGTAACCCTCAACAAATTGTTAATTAATTTGTAGAATATTTTAGCAGTGTTTTCACCGTTCCATTATCTGTCAGCAATCCTCAAAACGCATATAACACTAAGTTCTGCATTAGCATTATTGAATTTTCTGACAATTTTATCCTGTATTCCATAAATAAAGTAAAAAATACTCGCAGTTCTGCTCATGACCAAATTCCCTTATTTTTCATTAAAGATTACAAGTATGTTTTACACAATCCTTTGTCTAGAATTTTCTCTTTATCATTAAAAACCTCACTGTTCCCTAACAACTGGAAGATTACTTGCACTGTGCCTATATTCAAAGCTGGTGATACTACTGATATATCCAATTACCGCCCTGTATTTATTTTGTCAAACTTTGCCAAAGTATTTGAACAAAATCTATACTCTGCTATTTATCCTTGCATCAAAAACAACATTCCATCTTTTCAGCATGGCTTTGTTAAAAGACGATCAACTGTGACTAATCTACGTCAATTTACACAGTTCTTGTCCATTCCCTAGATTTACGTACTCAGGTTGATGTTCTATATATCGATTTTGCTAAAGCTTTTGGTCGTCTCGATCACAGGATATAAATCACATTAATTGGATTTAGTGATTGTCTGGTATATTTGTTTCAATAGTATCTGTTTAATAAACGTCAATATTTTCTTCAATGGATTTAGGTCTCGCAAATTTATTCCTTCTTCAGGAGTTCCTCAGGAATTTAACCTTGGACCTTTAATATTCATTTTACCTATAAATGCTATAAATACGTGTATCTCATCTCATATATTATTGTTTGCTGATGATTTAAAATTGTTCCGTGAAGTGTCAAATCTTTCTGTACGTAACTCGTTGCAGATCGATCTTATGAACATATTATTATACGTGCTGCACGTTGGACAAAATACCCCTTAACATCAACAAGTGCAAAGTGGTTTCCTTTACTCGCTGGTATACAACCATTACCTTCGACTACAAGTTTGATAAAGTACTGGTTGAACGTACTGAAATGACAAAGTACTTGGGAATTTTGTTTGACACGCTACTATCTTTACACAACATATTTTTAACATAACGCGCACCGCTAGAAGATCTCTTGACTTTCTTATGCCTAACTGCAGACAATCTTCCAATGAAAGAGCATTGAAAGCTACATATTACTCTGTCATCAGATCATGTTTGGAGTATGCATCTGTTGTCTGGTTCCCTTGCTATATGACTCATAGACGTTTATTAGAAATGATGCAGAGCTTTCTATAACAATGTATCATTTTTACAGTATCTTAACTAGCATCCATAATCATCGCACTACCAAAAATGAATGTCAATAAATTATTGGCTATTGTTATATGTAGTGGAAGGTTAGGTGGGTGTACGAGGGCGCCACTAATCAAATATCAGTACTAAAAATTAACCTTCATTTTCAGATAAATTAAAACCAAAGTTTCAGTGCGATAGAGTCGTTTTATTATCTCGTGACACTGGCGCAGAAAGCAATTTGCGTTTTAAAAAGAGAGGTAAATATGGTAATGGAAAGACAAGTATACAATCGGACCGTTCTAAAAATATGCTTGTTAAACACGTGATCTTTTGTAGTTCAATATTCAATCCATATAGCTTATAAAAATATAGGAATATTAAAAAAAAAACTAATATAAATATTCAAAGTTAACCTCAAATATGTATTGATTTGTTTTGTAGTGTCATAATATGAATTAATTTTCCACTACTAGACACCAGTACCGCACTGATAATGGGTAGTGTATTACTCTGAAAACTGGGAATTGATGTGTAATGCTTATTCATTTATGTTAGAATAACTTGTTTACAAAATTGTTATGCATGTTTCTCGAAATCTGTAACTTTTTCAATTAATACTGCTTAAAATACTTATTCTCCTATTCCATGTTATTTCTATTACTTTACTACTTTACTACAGTCTATTAGTTGATGTTTTTAACTCGATGTTTGTTAGAAGATGAATATCATGTAACGTCAACAATCTCGCGTAGAGTGGTCTCTTGAGATAATAAACGGACTTTACGTTTGGTGTTGTAGCTACAACGAACTGTCAAAGTTGACAGGTTAATTGAAAAATGGAACTAAACCGAGGACATTTCCGCACAATAATTTCTAATAACCTTTGAAGACAATTATCTCAATAAGAATGCCTTGCCAAGTTGGTTCCTGTTTTCGGCAATAAACCACCACATCAGTCAACAATTTCTCGTTGGTATGGAGAATGCAAACAAGGACGGATTAGCCTTAGCAACGATCTAAGGTCACCTGCTCTTATAACGACATTGAGGCATTATTTTCTATTTAAGGACCTCAATTCAAAAAATTTTGCATGAAAAATTGTGTGGAAAAAGCCGTTGGATACCGTATCTGTTAACTGAGGATCAGAAAGCAGGTAGGATGAATTGGTGTCAAGAAACTCTAGACCGCTTCAACGTCAGGAACTCTACCCACGTGTACAACATCATCAATGGTGATGAATCTTGTATTTACTTATACGAGCCAGAAAATAAATGCCAGTCGTCTGCTTGGGTGTTCCAAGGTAAAGAAAAGCTGACAAAATAAATCAGGTCATCTGGCAACAATTCCTCTACAAGATCAAAGAACTGGTACTGCAGATTAGTATACAACCACACCAGCGATTTCTTTACCTTTCCGGAAATCAAGAACAGAGTGCGTGATCAAAGCTTCCAGTTGTCAGAAGGAGCATTCGATGTCTTCAAAAACGTAATTTTGATTGTATCAATAAATAATAATCTTCATGGAGAATGCTTCAAAAAACAGTAAAGTCTTTAAAAGCTATCTACTGTTTTATTCCAGCTGTATATGTAAAACTTAAAAGAAAAAACCTGGCATAACGCGTGTTCAATTTTGGGGCTATTGTGTGGTACCAACAAAGGCAATAGAACAAGGTAGAAGTAGAGGGTTGGGAATCATGTTCCTTAAGTATCAAGTTTGGTATTTTTCGATAGCTCTAGAGATACTAAGCGGTTATATGTACCGAAAATATAGAATAGTCACTTTAGACGCATTCCACATGAACTACTATAATTAATAACAAACGTACTAATTTGAAAAACAAATCAAATGAAGTTACTTTACAGATTGAAATTAATTTTTCTGCGATCATATTACTCATTGTGATATCTAGCACGTTAATGAGCTTTATGAAAATGTTAACTATTTCCAAAAAATTATTCGCTTAATTATTATCAATTCCAAACAAGTAATTTGAAGAAATCAAATGTTAATAAATCATAGAACAACTTAGCAATATTGGCTGCTACAAAAAAGAATACAATATGCTAAATAACATCGAATATTTACAATCGAATAAATACATAACAACATACAAGGTATGCGCCACTTAGAAAAGGTAACTTCAGCGTGGCACTTGCTTACAAAACATTCTATATATTTGAAAAATAATGGTAGAAAGTGGGCCTGGTAATCGTATACGATATTGTTCTTAATTCTTTTCTATATTTCTAATAGTATCTGAAATATAGAACATTGTCAGATTTCGTACGGTGGTTGCTTTTATTAATGTTGAATATGGTGTAACAATAGCAACCAACATGAAGAAAGCCAAAACATGTGCAAGTCATGCTGCTCGGTTACGGTGGTAACTCTAAATTTTTATTAAATTGGCGATACTAAATTAAATCACGTGGTTTTGACGTTTGCAGAAACTCTAATTTATCGTACGAATGCGGCACGTTCTACTAGTAATTATAACTATGCTAATACCGTTGTTGCAGACGTAGGTTTTCCATTACTTAACTGTACCACTCTTTTTGTAATAACAACTTTAGATGTTACGTACAGTACTATGAGTGCATATCCCTTACTAGGTTGATTCTATTATTTTTCGCAAGAACAATTTACTTTTGGTTAAAGGAATTGTCCATAGCTGGATATATGAAGTTCACTACTGCATCTACATATGTACGTATCTGTTATAACAATATTAATCAAATGGGAAAACCTACATATAATGCTATAAAAAAATGATTAAATTCAATGCCACGGTGATCAGGAGCATGGCTTCTTAATAAAACCTGTTGCAATGTTACCTTACGTAAACGTTAATATTCTTTTTTCTGTTTTTCAGAAGTTGTTTAATGTCGTTTTCTTAGGAATTGTTTTGTTGACGATAGTACTTGTTATGTCAATTGTTTTTGTTTTAAAATATTTAAATAATGTGGTAATTTGGTCAGTGGCCATAACTGCTTTTTTTAAATTCATCTGTTCGGCTCATTGTTTTTTTAACTTTCATACCTGCTGTAGTATTTTAATTTGGAAACTTTCGTCCTGAATTTTAACAGATTGAAATTTGATTTCAGACATTATAGAATTTGAATATGATGGCATTATTATTCACTATTCACTAGTCAAAATCACATAAATCAGAATTTTAAGAATTTTGTTTTACTCATAAATAAGTAACTATCTACCCATAGAAAAGGTTATTAGTCTTATTGCCTTCAAATAGCTGGTATCATTTTTTTCATTGTTGAAACAAAAATACATTTGAGTTTTAACGGATGATTTATATGCGAAAAGAATTAAAAAATGTAACTCTGTCACAAAAATTAGACATATGCAAACGTATCACTAGAATTTACATGAGAAAGAACAAACATTTTTTAAATCACAGGGTATGCTTTCTTAGCCTCCCCATACATTTATTACGATAATACACAAGGACTTTGTTTTGTGCTGCTAGCCAGATATTTCTTTGGTTATTAGTATTTTACATGTTCTAACGTAGATTTGGCGTTAAACATAAATGCTTATGTATATTTTTTGGAGTAGGAATAGAGGAATACATGATACAAGATGTTATTTTTTATTACGATTTGGTCATGGTTGCCCATGGGTAACCAGGAATTTCCTAATAAATCAATCAATTTATGTAGTACTAAGCATTATGATGCTTTTCTCGCCTGTTATGCTACCTCATGGTCATTCCTATCAATAATGATCTGTTAGTTCTGTTGCCAACATATTTATCAAATACTAGATTTATTGTTAAATGAAAATAATCGTATTGTTAGCTATAATTCATAAACATAATTAAGATTGACAATCTGTATACATATAGCTATGTGTATGATTAATAACAGTTTAACCGACCACTCTCAGAATTTTTTGAATCTCGTCATATTGAATACTATCGTTAGCTCACTGTTTCCATTCTTTCTGTACTTTTTATTTCGGATGTAATTTGGTCATGCTTTGCTGGTTTCTGAAGTCCTATCCTTTAATTCTGCTATGCAACCTTAGCTCTTGCTTTAATAGCTCGTGAAAATATTTCCTCTACCTATTCACTATTTCTTCCACCATTGCGAAAACTTTCAGTTTCCTTACTTATGATGCACGGTTGAAAATCACCCTTATAAAATTTTAAAAAATGGTAAAGAAACTTGGTGTTAAAATTAACACCCAATTTGGTGTAAATGACATTTCGTTACCAAAATTAATCAAATAAAAAGTGACTATATTTGACAGTATGTGAGAAATTTACCAAAATATACGGTGCATACTCTGGAGCTTTTGTCACACGCAATTTAGTTTTGTTTTCCTCTGTTTTTTCCGCTAAATTCATGAACCCCCGTTATTAGCTTAGTTTAGCAGAACATGACTGTTGAAAAAATCTAGGAAAATAAATGTATAAAGTAAGCATTAGGAACAGATATTACACTGCAATTAATTGATTGAATGTATGGTAGAAATTCTTAATAACTAAATTTTGCAAGATGCGAAATGATTTAGTAGCAAGTTAAATACAATTATATCCGTTACACTAGCATCTTCGATATGGTATAAGTACATTGCCTCTAGATGATAATAGAATTCTACTTCCATTACCTTCACTATTTCATTAAATATATTAAATATACGACATATAAAATATTGACCAGGGAATCAGAAGCGCGATCGTATATTGCACAAATTCATGTTTTCTTAAAACAATTAATGAATTTAAATTTAATTCCATTTACATTTGTAATGCGCTTTTTGCGCGTATAGCCTTGAAGGTTTACAATATTTGTTTTAATCGTCCTTGCTCTAAGAAGTCAATTTATTAACAACAACGAGTTGTTATGTGGAGGTTCTTCGAAAATTGATAATTATAATCAGTATATAAAGCGATGCGTATCCAATGAAATAGACATACGCAAAGAAGTTCTCAATTAGTAACACGATGAAGAAAGTATTATGTTTGATTTTTATTTGTGCTATTATTGGATCGACTGTCTGCCAGAAACCTGGAGGATGTCCACCAGTTGCCGGCGGTGAAGTTGGGGTCTGTGCCAATCTGTGCCGGAATGATTACCAATGCCGCGGCAACCAAAAATGCTGTACAAACGCTTGCGGAGGCACCAATTGCAGAAATCCAATACTTTAATTCATGTAAGTTAGCAGTACTTAGTAGTATATTGTTTTTTTTTCTAGCTTCGTAACTATTTTTACCAATTGTACTCTCAGAGAATAGAATCTAAATAATTTAAGAAAATAATTTATTTTAAGGATAATAATTGTATAATCAGTAAATTGGACTATTTCAAAAGGAAATGTTAAACTGTTATTGTTAACTTGCGAATATTTAACGTCAATGTAGTACTTATATGCTAATAACTTTCGTTATTATCCTTTAGTTTAATAACTTCTGGAAGGTTACTGACAATAGCAAATCGTTAGCAAACAATTCTTAACATTCGTAGATTTACGCAGTAATTAAAGTCATGGTAATAACTAAAACATTTGGAACAAAGACATGGTGTAAAAA
Organism: Trypoxylus dichotomus; assembly: GCA_023509865.1. Lineage (NCBI taxonomy): Eukaryota > Metazoa > Arthropoda > Insecta > Coleoptera > Scarabaeidae > Trypoxylus > Trypoxylus dichotomus. Next base: position 47,286,234 of record CM042074.1, read on the forward strand.
GTTAGTGCAACAGATTATGCAAGCCCAACGTTTTACTTTTGTTTTTCTACTTTTTCATGCGTAGTTCATCACCTTCAGTAAAAGTCATTTTTAAATACTTTTAGAATATGTGCACTTTATACAAGGCGATCCAAAAGTCCTTTTAAAAAAGATACTATAGTAAAATAATGGCCAGGTTTAATGAATAAATCTTTATTTTTTGGCTTTGGCAATTTATTTCTTAAAAATTATGTTTTCTAAGTGGGTTCCGTTATAGCTGCCATTTCTCTTCGAATATTCTCTTTTAGTTCATCCAGAGAGTGAGGAGTGTTCTTGTACATCTTTGATTTAAGGTAGCCCTATAGAAAAAGATCTATTGGGGCCTACGCGGCAGTCAATTTATGTCTCCGCATTTGGATATCTATTTCTCAAAGGAAATTTCACGAGCAACTGGTAACGATATATCAGACGGGTGAGGTGCCGTTCTATCTTGTTGGAACCAAGTGCTCCGATTAAAGCCATTAAACTCTTGTAAGGCTGACGTAAAAAAGTTGTCAATCATCTCCACATATCGCTCGGAATTTACGGTTACTGTACGGCATCTCCAAAAAAGTACGGGTCGATAATTCCTTACGCCGACATTGCAACCCAAACAGTAACTTTTGGCGAGTGAAGTGGCTTCATATGCTTCTGTTTTGGATTCGTTAAACTTCAAAACCGGCAGTTTTGCCTTTTGCATGACCTTTAAGATGAAAATGCGCGTCGCTCCCGCGAAACGCTCTATAACGATTAAATTCCCAAGAACGGGGCTAGCGATTGGCACACACCCCATATTCCACTCAACTATTGTAACTCCACAATTTTGGATACACCTAGTTTGGTTTCTAGATTCTTTAACGAATTACTCGGATACGTATTAAAGTATGCAAGTATGTAGTTACCTGCATATTTTCATTATCTACAACAGGTTTTTGTTGACAAGAATGATCCAAAGAAATATAAGAAAATGTATTTCTACATACAATAAGGTGTTTAAGATACTTCTGACGGGCTCTAAACGATTTAGATGCTTTCCTGTAAAAACTCAAATACTTTATCGATTATCATGTTGCATTCCCCGATACTTTATTGTTCAATCCAGGTCATGATAATTTTTATACTAAATGATTATAATAAACATTTTCAAATGAAATTCCACACGGAATTCACTTATGATAAACCTCCGTTTTCTCGAACCATTTTATCAACTCGTTGAACATTGTCTTCTGATGCGACAGACTTGCATCCTTGTCCCCTTTCATCGTGGACATTAACTCAGCCTTTTTTAAACTTCCTGCACCATTCACGCACAACATCATCCCTCATAAAGTTTTTGGCGTATACTCGACTCATTCTTCGATGAATCTCAGCTGCACTATTCCCATCTGTTTGAATGAATCGAATTACACTACGCAACTCGCACTTAGAGGGAGAATCAAGCCATGTTTACATGCCTGCAACTCAGCTGAAAATGGCGTAATGACGTTGCAAGTGGCAGATATTATAGTGGGGGAGATGCACAGTCACTCTCTAGCCATCTCTGTCTGCCACCGCTCGCGTGGCTGTTTACAGACACGAACGGAGGTTCAAAAAAAAAACAGTCCTCGTATTTTGCGTATTATTATGAATCTTAATAAGAGATACCCATTTCCTTAAAAGATATTTGAACGGCGGAATACTCAGACTGGTCCATTTTCCTAACTGCACTCGTCACGCTACTAAAAAAAATTGTTACGTACAGCAAAAAAATGTTAGAATTACACCAAACCCGTGATACACCTATTTAATGCGATTGTCTTATGCTTATGAAAGTTTACGTGTCACTCTAGCACAATCATAATTCTTTCCTTAGTTTTATGAAAATGAGATATTGATAATAACAATTGGAAATTCTTCGAATTTATAGAGTAATTAAATTTACATAATGATTCTCGTCTTGGCTAGTATATAAGTAGAAATGTTTTAAGGCTACCATACGTTAAGAAGTATTAGCGCTAATATAATGTCGAAGACATTGCTATGTTTTGTTTTTATTTGTACTGTGATAATAGCAACAGCTGGTCAAAAACCTGGAACATGTCCACCAATACGTAAAGGTGAAATTGGAACTTGTTCTTTTTCCTGCAGCTCTGACAGTCAGTGCCCGGGCAAACAAAAGTGCTGTGGGAATGGTTGTGGAGGCACGAATTGCACTCCAGCTATTTAATGTCTTGCGTATTTTTGCTCCGGGGTATGTAACTTTAAAAATCTTTTTTATATCTATAGCGTCAGTATTAATAATTGGGACTTATGTCCCCAAAAATTCTTCATTGTCTTATTCTAAAATTATTAGGAACATACTGTTTCATAACGACTTTTATAATTTATTCTACTTTTTGAGAGAATCATAGTTTATTAGGAGAGTTTTTTACGTTTTTATTTACTAAATTTAATTTCCTACTTTATAACACCCAATATTAGAGCTTATATGTCCTCCGAGACTTATCTCTTTTCTCATAACTATCATTTAGATATTTCCTGTGGATAGGCCACATTGACTGAGTGTTAGAACAGTGCATCTGTAAGTCTTTATATATCGATAATCCACATTTTTACTATGTGAGGAAGAAATGTTATATCTTAAAACGATATCATTAAATAAGAGCTTGCTTAACGAAACATCTCTAAAAACGCGAAGTATGGGAAATATGTAAAATATTTTTTTGTCATATTGATTTACATTTATTAATTTGTTATCGTTGACTCTCTTACAGTTTGATGGTAATCCTCTTCACGTTAATTTAAGTGATTATCCGTTAAAAAGTGCAAAAGCATTGGTATTGATATATAACATTCCTTTTTGTGTTTTGTGTCTGTACCAAACGTGTTACTATGATTTTGAAATATATTGCACGAATAGTGCCAAGATCATTAATCTATATATAGGTTGATATTAGAAGTTAAAAGTTTACTATGAATGCAAAAGTTTCAGCTGACAGGCGTATACAATTTGAAATGCTTGACTTTTTTGGAATTTCACAGTCTAGTAAGAAAGTTTGAACAATTTACAGGTAAACTGAAATGTCTAATCTTGAAGTAGTAAACATTTCAACATCCTTATTTTAATTATATTATTTACCAATTCTAATCGCATCCATGGTATGACATCCAACATGCACTATATGTATTTGTCTTGTGGTTGTTGTAAAATCTGGTTTAGTTCATTTCATATTGATATGTGTAATATCTCATTTTATAAAATAGCCTATACGTTACATAAAAATACAGAAATGTGAACATTTTTATTCCTATAACATATAAGAAAAACATTCAGTGGAAATAAGTACAATATTGATGATTACTGTGAAAATCGTCCACTTCAAAACAACAAGTAAAACAACTATCAATTTTTTTAATTATCTTAATACCAATATTTAATACTTAGTAGGCCATCCATTGCTACTTTTAACGGCACCTATTCTGTCGTTAGTATAGAAAGCAGCACTTTATTAGTTGCTTCGGGTGATATTTTTGACTATTCTTGTTTAACTGCATGTTACAGTTGTTGTTTATTTGAAATGGTGTGCTTTTTCAGTCTAAATTTTAATTCTTATCACAGGTGCTCTATTACATTCATATTCGGCAATTATTTCTGCAATTTCACTATCAAACGTCGAATATCACAACTAGTTTGTCTTTTCCTCAGTTCCATTACATAGATTTTTGAGATATCTACACATGCAGGAAAATATAGCTGCATGAGAACACACTATTGTAGTAACTGACGTGGACACGAGAGTTTTTCTCGGGGAACTGCCTGTTTTTGCAGCTGAACGACTTTCTTGGCGAACGGTTATATGGTACTTCCCTTGAAAACGTGCGTCTGGTATTAGGCGGACGATTTTCACTGTGACTAACTGTATATAGCTACTATACTACGAAAGATATTGACGTTTAACTTGAACCTCTGTTTATAAAAAATAATTTATCAAAAATATTTGCTACAACACATCCAATATGTCACAGAACGAAATCTATTTTTAGAAAAAAATATTCAAGTAGCCAATAGTACAACAACGTTTCATTTGAAACTCTATTTAACCAAAAGTGCCAAGAAGCTGAAAATGGTAAAGGATACCGATTTTTATCCGCAGTGTCGACCACTAAAATTTCAAAATGATATTCATTATTTTCCAGAGATACGTCTAGTAAAATGACTATATGATAATAATTTTCTTAAACAACATGATATAATCTCTGTTGTCACTTCAATCCTGATACAAGAAATAATTACTCCTTTTTCCGAGATGGGAGGATTGTGCATCTGAATTTAAAGCTACAATGACAATACCGTCTAAGCATTAATAAGATAATGATTTTAGATCGAGCTTATCGTTGTTAGATAAACATGTGCAGTTAATTCTTAAAAAATGCAAAATAGATTCTACGATGTTGCATCATAGTAAATCCTAATCATACGAGTCGAGAATTCAATTTTTTACAGAAACTATTACTTGACTAGTTAATAACACTTATGCCAACGGATACAATACCTCAGAAGTTGACACAGACTTGCAACTGACATTTTGACTTCCTGACATGTTGTTATATTATACACATTTGGCAAATATTGGGTATAAAAAATTAAAAATATATCAAGATATAAATAAATAACATCCATCAAATTCACATCAATTAATAAATGTTTTTTTTCCAGGATTTCTGCCGTGTTATCCACCGAGTATCCATGTGGAAACAAGATAATCAAATAAAATGTGGAGTACGCTTGTAATATTAAAATAAAGTATTTCTACTATATAAACCTTAGTTTATTCGTAATTTATTGATAGAATTAATGAATACTTAAATAACACAAGAAAGATACATCAAGGTCATTACATTTATTTTGTAAGAGTGAAAGATTTTCTGAAAAAAATAAACTTAAGGTTTCACAATATTGTTGCTTGGGTTCGGCAATAAAGACGAAAATAACAATTTCATTACTTAATAATTTAAATGAAGAGACTAAAAGAAATTTAAAGGGCTCATGCATTACGCCTCTTTTAACAGCACGGGTTTCCAAAGTGAACAAACAAAATCTGAGATATTAGGTTTCTGGGTTGAACCGCGTCGTAATTGCATGGTCTGCATTTGGGCTACTGCATGCAACTGAGAATGAAACATCAACAGACTCATGCAGTTACGACGTGGTTTCAACCTGGAAACCTAATTTCTGGCAATGAAGTACATAAAACAGATATGATATATGACCGAGTTAAAGTCAAATATACAGTAAGGCTCTAAAGTCCCTTCACCGTTCTAACTTTTGAACAAAAACAACTAACGTTATTACAGAAGGTACGATAATTTCTATTTTTTTCCAAGTTAACTTTTAACGTTATCGACGCTTAATACCATTTTCAATGTCATCTGAAGTGATGTCAACATCTTAGATTGAACATGCTATATATTTTTACGTCTTTGGAAGAAAAAAGAGAAATGAATCCAAGATAAACTGTACTTTAAATAAATTAAAAAAATTGAAGATATGCAGCAATAGCGGCAAACTGATTTTACGAGGACGATCAGAATGTTGCCGAAATCAACAATAAAAACACGGTATTGGTGCGATTTTTTATTTTTATTTTTCGATGTAGACTCCTCGAAAATCAATACGCTTTTTCAAACGGCGCTCCAGTCTCTTTAAGCCCTCGGAGAAGTAGGATTTTTCGAGGTCTGCAAAATAGCCATCTGTAGCGGCGATGACCTCCTCATTTGAGGCAAAAGTGATTTTTTCAGGTTTGAAAATAGGAAAAAGTCGCTGGGGGCTAGGTCCGGTGAATATGGAGGATGAGAGACTAATTTGTAGCGCAACTCATTCAATTTGGACACGATGATGCGGGATGAATGACCCGGTACATTGTCATGATGGAAAAGCACTTTTTCCACTGTAAACGAGGCCGTTTGTCCTTCAATACTGCATCGAATCGGGTCAATAAATCGCTGTAATATTGATCCCGGTGAGGATTACACCTTGGGAATCCCAAAGAATGGTCGTTATGACCTTTCCAGCCGATGGAACGATCTTTGCTTTTTTCGGAGCTGGTTTGCCTCTAAAAGTCCACTACTTCGACTGTTCCTTGGTCCCCGGTATGTAGTGGTGGTTCCAAATCTCATCCACGATTACAAAACGTATGAAGAAATCCCTTGAATTGCGTTGGATCCTGGCCAGACGCTCCTCCGAAACCTGTCACACCAATTTCGTTTTTGCTGCGGTGTAAGCAAACGCGGTACCCATCGCGCGTTTTTCTGAGATGCTTATTGTCTCTGCTCTCCCTTTTAGTTTCAATCAGGGATCGGTTAACACATCATGAATCTAGTTGACCATTTCATCGTTGGTAGCGGTTTTTGGGTATCTATTGCGTGGTTTGTCACTTGTGCTTGTGCGGTCACGTTCGAACTCGCTCGCCCAGAAGCTGATGGTCGAAAATGATGGAGTACATCCGTCATGAACCTCTAGCAAAATATTTCGAATATCCGTTGCCGTTTTGCCAGCCATCCAGAAGTGTTTTATCACTGCACGAACTTAGAATTTATCTATTTCTGCGAAACCGCTTGGTTTGCTACACAAAGCACACTCTTAAATAACAAACGTCTACCGTCAATAGACGTCTGAAATTTAGACAGTTGCCATAAAAAAGGGTTGCGCTTGCGGACCAATGAATCCACTTCAACCATCGTGCGTCATCTCTTGCTGATTCCGGAAACATTTTAGGTCGCCCTCGTACACAAGTATCTCAGTAATCTCCCCATAGTGTCGCAGCGAGATTACAGATCTCTTCGTGACACAGTGTTTCCAGAACATGTGGAATGAATTGTAAAAACTATAACCCGGGGTCTAAGAATTCTTACATTATCTATTTTTTACATCTTATTAGGCAATTCCAAATATATTTGTATCTCCTAGAAAAGGAGAACGAGAGAAGAACTTAAGTCCTGAATCAAGTACATGTGTATTACCCAAATAAATCTAATAAGAAGTTTTTCTGTTTTTTTCATAAATAAAAGTTTTCAAGATTTAAAGAAACTTGAAATGTTTGTAAATTCAACGTGATCTCTGGATTTCACCATGTACTCTAATACACTAGATAACTCTGGTTTATCAAAACGATGGTGCCTTATGTGTTCTGTAATTCTTGTTTTAATACTCCTATTTGTTTGTCCTGTGTATAATAGATTCTAAAACGCATGTAATTTAAGAATTTTTAGAGGTTGCACAGGAAATACTGTCCGCGATTACATTTCATTCGATTACTCAGGTTGACGATTGGAGACTGGTCGCTCTCGTAACACCGTGTCCCGTGTATATAATTACTTTATGTGGAGTTTACCGAGATACTTAGGTATTATATCTACTACTTCAGACATTGCGATGAATGTAATCTTGTTTTTATGCAAATGCTATGTAGGTGTACATATCGTCTGAATGCGAAATACTACGTTACAAAGAAACGTTTGCTTAATATTGAATTAAAGTGTACATTCAAAAAGCAACATTATGTAGTTAGCCTTATAGCAAACCCATGTAATCCTTTTATATTTCTAAAAAAAAAATTCATATTCACTTCACCTTATTATTATATTATAATTAAACTTTCACCTCAAAACCCGTTAAAATAACGTCGTTTAGATGTTAAACGATTTTAGTTTTAAAAATACCGCTAATATGGAAAGTGATATCAAATAAACAGAAAAATAAGCGTCAGAAGGGCTAGCGATACGAGCAAAATAAGGAACCTCAGCTTATAGACAATGAATATTCATTGAGACACTTGTAAGTCAACATTTTATATGAAGTCGCACGTCCTTTACTGTTCATGTGTATTGTTAGTAGAAAACTTATTCAAAACGCACTCCTAATAAGAGAACGCTGGAGAAACAAAGTTTGTTCTGTTTGTTACCTTCTTCAATTATAACGAATTGTAATTGTAACCGTTGCTTTTTACATCTTTTTGAAACCAACTACCATATACTCGGGATATTCCTAAGTTTACATGTCAAATATTAAGATGTAATGGTGTGTCTGGAATCCACAGATGTCCATCAACGCATTAATGGTAAATTATTTGAAAAGTGCTTTCGGTCAACCCGTTAAAAACCATATACAATCGATACCGCTCGGTTCATGGTGCGTTAACATACGAACCGCGACGGAGCAAATATTTGCGGTCGGCTCTACCTCCTCGTAGATGTTTATTTGTATATTTGTGGGAATTCTTCCATTGTGTTCTATGTTTCTATTTACCAATAGAATTATGTACGCTTAACTAACATTTATACGGCAATTGTAAATATTAACTATATCGTAATGTTGGACAAAGGAAGCTTTCGTCGGACCGTGTTAATGGAACGAATATGTATATACAATCCCGTCCGGCCTAAAGTCAAAGCGAAATTCCTATTTGTGAGTAGGAAAGCTTTGGTGTAATCGATGTTTTGTTCAATGCTGCTATACTGACTTACCAACCCAGTAATACTTTCATATATTTAATAACCAGTATTTATAAATTTAGTTTCTTAATGTCAACAACATACTGTACATTTTGCCAGTTACAGGCTGATGTGACATGTCTATAGTCGTAATTGTCACGTGTTACATTTGGCGGGGGTGTTGCGTGCCCGTACTTTCATCATGATTATAGTTTTATCTCCCAATCTTTAACTTACAACACATTTTATCCATTTTTCTATAAATGGAATAGGCATGTATATATTCTTTTGAAACGGGTAATTTCACATTGCTTGGACAAGATCGGTTTTACTCGTAACTTTGTAGTTAGCACATATGGATTATAAAATGAAACAACTTCATAATCACTAGGCGTCTACGATTATCACGTTTGTAACAGAATGCGTATGAAGATTAGTAATTATGGGTGACAAGTATCGAAAAAAACAAAATGTTCTGTCCGAAGCTCCTATGTATTTATTTCATGATTTTTTAAAATATGAAACTTTCGTTGATACTTTGCATTTAATATAAAATGAAAACACTTCAAATATTTATTTATAGTAAGCTTGAACACAGGTATTTTGAAAAATTAGTGATATTAGACACACATACGCGGTCACGAAAACATCCGTCTCAACATATGTATATATATATATATGTATATATATATATATATATGTATATATATATGTATATATATATGTATATATATATGTATATATATATGTATATATATATAAATATATAAGAAATCCGGGAATATTATTTCATATATATATATATATATATGGCCGCGTGTGCAGTTGGTCGCGAAAGGGATCGTTTGTCTAGGTCGACGTTTCGACGAGATGTCACTCATCTTGAGATCTCGTTTCTTTCGGGACCAACAGCACACGCGGACAGAAACCCGGGAACAATATTTTACATACGCTGCCCGCGAAAGCATCTGTCACAATATATATGTGTGTATAAGCACTCGATCACTGATCGTAACACGTTCTAGGAGGTAATTGCGATGCCACCGAAACGTTAACAAGGTCCTATCCAAGACAGTCAAGAAACGCCGAGAATCCGAGAGAAAAACAACGCATATGGATATCGTGCTTTATCGTTAAGTATCCAGAGGCCTCCATTTTTCCGTGATGTATGTAGGTAATTGGGATCTAAATGCAGATGTGAGAATTTCTGTCTCCCTGATTAGCTAAGTGGTCTAATATGTTAAACTAAAGAAATTCGAACGACTTTCTTGGCGAACGGTTATACGGTACTTCCCTTGAAAACGTGCGTCTGGTATTAGGCGGACGATTTTCACTGTAACTAACTGTATATAGCTACTATACTACGAAAGATATTGACGTTTAACTTGAACCTCTGTTTATAAAAAAATAATTTATCAAAAATATTTGCTACACATCCAATATGTCACAGAACGAAATCTATTTTTAGAAAAAAATATTCAATTTTTATCGTTTAAGTATCCAGAGGCCTCCATTTTTCCGTGATGTATGTAGGTGATTGGGATCTAAATGCAGATGTGAGAATTTCTGTCTCCCTGATTAGCTAAGTGGTCTAATATGTTAAACTAAAGAAATTCGGAAATTCCACAAGCGATTGGAACCTCACATAGGACACTCTCCATCTCAAAATTTTCTGAACGGTGGAAATAACCTAAATAACAACGCTAATTATTACCTACCGTCAACAACTTCAGATCAAGTCAAGAAGACCTACTGGAAAATTAAAATCACTAATGTAATTTAGAAGTCACCAGATAATCTGTAACTGATATCGTGAGATCATTTTAAAAGCTATTTAGTGTGATGAAAAAGAGACTTGAAATTACTTTAGAAGGTAGTCAGTAATTCTAGTATGTGGCGAATATGATACTATATTTTAAAAAAGAATATTAAATTTTTGTATGTGGAATGTAGTAATATATTGCTGAATATTATACATACTACTATTTGCCAGCTATTGTGTTATGATTTTGCCGACTATATACACATTTTATAACCTTTTTCAGTCGGAAACATTTACATTAGTTCCAATAAAGAATAATAAAATAATCTCTTAGTCTAAGATTTTGAAAAGTTTTATATAGCAAGTGAAATCCATAAATTCAAAAAGCCGTCAATGTCAAAAATTAACCAGACTGAAGTTTCTTCCAGATCCAATAACATAAAGAGCTAATATTTTACACGTATACCGGTTATAAGGGTATAGATATTTGTTCTCATTGTAAAAGGACTTACCTGATTTTCTTCCGTGTTCCCCTATTACAAATGCTTGACAGGAACTTGCTTCAACTTCTAGTCTTTGGGCAATTAGATATCTCAGTCTAGCCGACTCAAGTATAGTTCCTGAACCGATAACTCTGTATGGTGGAAAACTGCTCAACTTCCAAGCAACATATGTCATAATATCAACTGAAAAAATATGACGATAATATTATCAATTTGTCTCTTAGAAGCATGTTTTGCTAGTGGACAGTGTAGTCGACGGTATTTTAAACAATTTATTTTCTTACCTGGTTGGGAACAAATTACAAGAATGCTGTTTGGACTATATTTAACTAGCTCTGGCACAATTTCTTTAAATATTTCAGTATTTTGCCTAGCTGTTAGTTCTCTGTTATCACCAATTACAGTAGCTCCTGCTGTGATAATGCAAATTTTTGAATCCGCTGAACTGGCGTAATCTGTAACATTGATATATGGTAATACTTATAGATTCCTAAATGCATCCTTTTTTAGAATAATACTGTATATTGAAGCGACATAACGAAGTAAGTATGGGATATGTGAGAAATATACTACTTAATCAAAAAAAATCAGTTTATCTTTCAATAATCAATTCTGCCAGTAAGAAATATTATATTCTATCGTATAAAATTAATAAAACAAAAAATTAAATTAGTGGAGTATTTTAGAAAATAAATGATGGAATTCTGTGTATCTTAAAGTGGAATTACATTATGATTGCAGGTGTTACTCTAAAACAAAGGCTTTGAAAACTGCAAACTTCAACATAACAAGTTTAAAATTATCACATATATAATCATTGGCCGTTAAATGAAAACCCCTAGGAAATTATGATAATTCTGTATATAAAACAAGTGAAAAGCAACATTCCTGTACTATTTTATTAATACCTATTAGAGTTAGTCAATTTACATGTATATTGCTATTTTCAAAACCTGCCTTCTGTTAACTTCAGTATTATCAAGTTTATTTCACAGCTGTTTGTCCTAGTTGTTCTTTAATATTTAGTTATTCTTTATTTGTCAATTTCCCGAAGAGTACAACACTTTCTGGAACATTCCATACCTTTTCTATTGGATTTAGGATTGGGAAATTTCTGATCAGAATCCAACAGCATTCTTTTTAAACTAACATCCATATTAATACTAATATTAATATGAATATAAATACTAAACCACCGTTGGTATTAGTAATGATAAAATTACAATTTTCTTGCAATTTCCAACGTATTACATTTCCGAAAAAACATCGGTCTCGGAGGGGACTTGAACCCACTGATTATATGATATAGAGATGTTGGGTTCAAGAGAGACCTCCGAGACCGATATTTTTTCGGAAATTTAATACCTTGGAAATTGCAAGAAAATTGTAATTTTAGCATTCTTTTTATTGAGACAATTTCTAATAGATTACGCTCTATGATAAGTAGCGTAAATATGTCCGAGCTATTGTGTTCACTTAACTTTTCAATATTCGATAAGAAATAGTTTTTCAAACGTATCTTTATCGCTTTCGGTCCATGTTCCCTTTACAAAGTACAGTGGCGCCAAGAAATATACCTGGCTGTTCATTTAGAAGGACGGTGATATAAGCCGCGGGGGAATTTAAAATTGGAAGTAGAGAAAAACGCTCGAAACCGCGCTAATGACGCCGGGTAAGGCAGGCGGCAAAAACATATCCGCATGTTAGCATTTTCTCTCCTTGCATTGTCTTACTCGAGAATGATTTCATCAATATTATGACTAAATGTGTTGGTAGCATTATTTGGGATATTGTTATCTAGGCATATCTTTACCTATGTTTTTTTTAATGCCCTATTATTGGGAAATCACGTGAACAATTTCAAAGTAGTGCATTATCTTTATCGGAATTAGTTAATAGACGATATTATGAAAATGTTGTTAGCAAACTTAAACCAATAGTAACCAATAGCAGAAATTTACTATCATTCTAAATAAAAATCCCGATTTGTAGAAAATAGAATTTGTAAACCAACGCAAATATTACTTTAGTAGATGTAGAACGTTATCCTCCATGTACAAGCACGTATATTCACCATGACGCAGAAGATGAAATGAATTTCCAATGAAAGCAATATAAACACAATTCTACTTCAATTCTTTGTATCTTTTGTCAGCATGTAGATATCAGAGAGAAGGAAGCACACAACTGTTACTAAATATGACCTCTGTCTTAAATAGTTACAATTTTACTCAACTTAATGCAAGTATATATTTTTTAGTTTCGTATTCCTCTTGTAAATTGAATTTCCACTACACAAAAAAAAAAAACTATAAACAACTTCTTTGAAAACTAGAAACAGGACTTCGAGATATTTATTTCTATAGCGTCTCGAATTTCTATCGACAATCCAAGATTAAAAAAGGTAAACAACAAAGGAGATGGGAAGCATTTACGAAGAATACACATCGTGTGAAAAGATTGCATCACCTAATTGATAGAAACTGGACTTGAGTCTATGGCAGCTATAAATCCCAGAAATTATGAAGTATATGGACCAAATGAACAATACAGGACAACTTGATTATCAAGTTTTTGAAGACTGGTTCCTAAATTTATCCCAATGAATATCAAGGTAAATTGAAGAATCTCAAACTTTCCGTGCCATTTCGGCTAAAATCGAAAAATAGGTGACAGTTACGTTTGACATGAAGAAAATGGTAACAGTTCCCTTCACGAACACATTTCTTCTGATGAAGATCAAATTCTGTTTGTACAGCTATAAAGAATTTGCTAATTTAATTGTAGTAAACTTCCAATTCTTTGTTGAACGAACTGTAGTGAGCACATTACATAATTTTCTATTGATTATTTCACTTTCTCAATAAGAAATCATTATTTTACTTTTACTGTTACAGTTTTCAATATTTGTAAATTATGTAGTACGTATATATAAACAGTAACATCCACAGCGGAGACGTAAACTCCACTAACATTTGAATAATATATAGTATTACACATCTTTTCCAATGTTAAAAAATTATAAAGAATATATTCTTGTACATTGGAAATGATTTATTACAAACATTTAATTTTGGAAACAAAATTACATCCAAGGTTCACGAAGCCTTGTATGGAAGGAACTTACAGTTCAGAATTGTATCAAGTAATCCACGCGCGTAGCCAGAGTTGCCTAATAACCCAACCAAATTAAGAAAACATTGACTTAATAATCACATGGAAGCGACTAGTACTTCATAAGTTCATAAGTTGTCAAAATTGGATTTATAAACTGTTCTCCATGTATAAATTAATAAACAACGATAAACTGTTTACAATACATTTTGTCTACGCTTTATATTCCTTTCATCGAAGAACCTAATTTAACTTTAGTTTAATTTTCACCTGAAATTTTCCATTATAATACTTTTCATGAAAAATTATGGAAATCTCTGAAACTAAAGCATTTGTAAATAGTAAAATAGCTTGCTGCAAAGCAATTTAATTAGTTCGAGAAATGAGCGAAATAACTAATAGCTGCAACGAAAAAATTTACACACCTATAACACGAGGAGAAAATCACTATATATCATAGAAGCGACCTATTTCTAGAGCAAATTCTAAAATACCAGATGTTTATTTTATTTTTTGTTTTCGTTTGTATCTTTTCATAGGATAACATCTTATTTATCAACACTTGCTTCGTAAAAATAATTTCTTTTAATGAACTCTTAATATTCAATAACAACTTGAAATATTGAGCAATAACATACACTTTCAGTAACATCAAAGGAGAAGTTCATAACTTTATTTATACATGCCTATAATCATCAGTAATCAAAATATTTTCGAAAAAAAAAAATATTGTCACAAGTAGCCCCAGTTTATGGAACATAAAATATACAGTGTGAAATTCTGAGCGAGGGTATTATTAGCAGTACATGAATGGTAAGCGCACATCAATACAGTATCAATAATATGAGTACAGTATGTAAAACTAAACCAATACCGAAGGTAATATTTTTAAAATGTTAGCAATGCATTAAAGAAATCTTTTTTATAAACCGTTTTATTGTTGTATTTTATTGTGACAATGCTTTTATGTCATATGTATAACATTAAAGCATGAAATACGGCCACGTTAAATAAATTTATAATATATCCTGGGACAGAAGAGTACGACATAAAATAATTGAATCGGACATTATGTTCGACCGGTACGATGGAAATTCACTGTTGAGGCCGAACTCTAGGAGGAAACGAACCTGAGACAGAAAAAATGTGCACGAACTCTCTGCCAAGACAATAGTATGTATATAATATGTTGTTCTACTGTACACGCATATGGGCATACACATAAACCGTAATATATTATTGTCTCCGACAACGCAATCTATTTCAATGAACGTAGTTATCTAATGCGTTTCTAAGAATAACCTCTATTAGACTGCGTACATACGAGTATGTAGTTAGTTAAATAACTGTAGTATTCATGTATTTGTTCAGCAATAAAATTTTGCTAATCATTAGAATTTAAAATCCTGTTATTGTATCTAGCAGTAGATGTTTAATAAAATTGGAACTAGTGAAGAAAATAGCTAATACATAAGATGCGTATGATATTCAACAATTAATCTTATTCTTTATCTTAATCTTCATCTACACAATTATTTATATGCAATTATGTGCAAAAAAATATATAAATGATTAGTTCGCTATCAAGAAAGCACATATTACTTAATGATGAAAAGTTTCATTAGTAGATAGCTTGCTTGTTACAATGTAGTAAAAACAATTTTAGCGAATTGGAGAAAATATCAGTTCTATTTTAATATCTTAGTTATAATTAGCATGATTGTGCTCTACTGCTACTGCTTTAATTGTCTTTGCAAAAAATGTACAAATATTCACGAAGACTATGACAATTTAAGCCATCCTGATTTTGAAAAAGTTAAATATTTGTTTGAACTAAAAAAGACAAGTAAAGCACTTCTTTCATCAAATCATTATTAGAGCAATAATGTTCTCCTAAATCTATTAATCATTTTAGAAACAAGAATGATTTCAGTCAAGACAAGTCTGATGAGGGATAATATCGTCATAGCAAATAAAAAAATCCCTTAAGTACAAAGTTTTCAATCTACGTAAACAAGTTAGACAAAACTTCACCGGCTAAGAAATAATTTTTTTTCGGCCAACTAAGATCTGACGCTTGTTTCTAACTAATATAGGTGCACTAATGCCAAATATGAAATCTATTTTTCCCTATTACGTCACGTTTTTTTCTACGGCATTTCTTGTTTGACGATTTTAAAATTCTTGAAAATTATTAACTGAATGGTGCAAATTATTAATTGCAAGAATATTGTAACTGAACCTTAACTTAGAAAAAGTATCTTTTCCACGTCTTCACATCAAACTGGGTCTTATGAAGCAACATATTAAAGCTTTAGATTTGCAAGGAGACAGTTTCAAGTACATATGTCAAAAGTTTCCACGATTAAGTTACGAAAGAATTAAAGCTGGGGCATTTGATGGACCTCAAATTAGAACTTGACTTTGACGAATCCAAATTTCATCAACTCTATGAACGAAGCAGAGAAAGGAGCCTGGACTTCATTAACCATGGTCGCTAACAGTTTTCTTGGAAACAAATAGGCCTCCAATTACAAAGATCTAGTGACATCAATGCTTCAAGAATTTTACCGCCTAAGGTGTAACATGAAGACAAAGTTTCATTTCCTTCACAGTCATCTTGATAGGATTCTCGAAAATTTAGATGTTGTAAGCGATGAACAAGGCGAGAGATTTCATGAAGATTTATAAAACCATGGAAACTCGGTACCAAGAAAGATAGGATCCTTGTATGATGGCCAACTACTATTAGAGTGTTCAAAAGGACTACGAAACCAAGATATAGCGAAAAGTGCAGCAAACGAAAATGTATTCCCTGATTGTTGTTTGTATTTTTACAAGTACTCTTGTAATTTTTTAACAGATGTCGAAAAAGAAGCAATGCGAGGAAAAATAAATTTAAGGAAGAAAGTAAATTAATCTAAAGCGTACTCCTTACCGTTCACTTTGAATGGTACAAATTTCGGAAAACCTACGGTCAACCGCTTCAATTATCAGTTGTAGTTATATGTACGTATGGCGATGAGCAAACGGGTGGAACATATTCCAGTTTGCCCACTGCAAAGGTAAAAGTACAGTTTTGGGATACCTTGTAGATATAAAAGCAGATTCTAAACTGAAATTTGTAACAAAAATTTTCTGAACTTAATTATTTAAATTCCTTAAGATACTCTATCAATTGAGGACGATATTAAAAATTAAATTGAGAAAGTCATCTAAAAATTCATACCTATCATGCTTGCAGAAGCTTCTAATTTCCTTTCGGTCTGTCATAGTAAACGTTCAAATAAAACGAACGTATACGTGCATATATTGCAATTGTATAGATCTGCTTATATATACGCAGTTGTTGCGGTATAATATTCATACTTTGCGCGTCTTGCACCTGCAGCGGTATCTCGTCCGGTTCATGTTCGAACTTTTTAACATGTTCGCTCTTCATTTGAATTGGATATTATTCCGACTGCTATGAGTTTTCTCTTTCGTATATCGCGCATTAATTAGCATTAATGCACAGGTCCGTTCCAAACACCGGCCGGTTTTATTAGTGCAAACTTCGCATGTATTCGCAGGACACGATAAAAATGTCTTACACGCAGCTAGTAATTCTATTTCGAAAGATTAATGGTTATTGATAGTTTTATTTATCGTTGACAACGTGATAATTTAATTTTGCCACAACCAATGCCACTTTTACAATGCGTTCTGTTTGTAACGTATAAAAGTGTCTGATGAGTGAGTTCACTTCTTTTCATTTTACCAAGATAGGGTTTTCGTGCTACCTCTTCATTTGTTATGTAGTTACAATACCATTCGGCCGTTTGCGCAATTAGAAAGAATTCTGGCAGCCAACCGACTACTGTTCAAACGTACAATGACTAGATAAATAAAAATAAAGAGTTACTGATTATCCATGATATTGACTGAAGTAGGCACACATATCTCATTAAATATGTAAATATCATAAGAACAAAAGCTACTTAAATTTTACTGCATTACAAATAAGAGAAACTTAAACATTATAGTTGGTAAAGAACCACAAAAAAAGCAAACTTCTTTGTATTTATTTCTCATAGAATAAAACAACTTTAAGCCACGTTCTCCATGTTGTCAATACCGGATGTGGTGGCTGAGGAATGTCAGGATAAGCCTATTTAAACTCACGAATGCGATTTGGAGATTTAATAGAAACTTTTTTTGTTAGAAACTATAAGCTGATCTACTTTTGGATAACTGTTTTTAATAAATGCAGCCACAAGATGACATACATGGAGCAAGTAGGTTACATGAAGCAATTGAGGATAAGATTGTTTTAATAACTTCCCAGCTTTAACCATGTTCGAACTCCCACCAGTAACCGGCATTACAACTTGGATTGCCGATATAATGAACTTCCCCAGGGTATTTTCTGTAGTTTCTACTATTCTTTCCGTGTTTATCTTCTGTAATACTCTACTACGTAAGAGAAGTGGCATGGATGCCTCGCCGCTTTTTAAAGCGCGCACTAACACAGTTAATATATAATTCTCTCTTGTAGCCGTTGTTTCAACTACCGTCAGCCATATTTTTTGACATTTTAACTCTGCCTTTATTTGGCCTATAATCGTGCTTTTCACACCCTTTGTTGGCAGTCTCCATTCTGGAACGTATTTTGTCTAAAACTTTCGAAATTCTTCATTGTCTATAATATTTTGTTTTGTTTTGTTTACAATATTTTGTGGAATGTTGCACGCACTTAACATATATGTAGTCATATAGAAATTTATAATATGTTACCACGACGCGCATTTAACCGCTGTTATTTGCTATTAACATGTCCTTTACACACAAAAATACTGTACGATAAAATGTTGATATTGTAAACAATAGATTTGATAATAGAGCCAGTGTATTCTAATGTCGGAAATCGGTTAAGAAATCTATTAACATTCGTCGAACATAACAAAAAACACCGTCGATTCGCCATCATGAATCTAATCCGGCATTCATACACATACTAACCATACGCGTACGAATGCCGATCCCTTTCGGCGCCAATGAATGCGCACTTGTTTCTGCAACCTCATTCATAACTTTAGGACTTTAACTGTGGATAGAAGTTATTTTCTTGTAATAGTTTTCATAGGTATGATGCGCTTAGATGAAAGGTTTTAACACCATTTAATTTCGAAGTGAATACTGTTCAAACAAAGACGTTGCTAAGGAAATATTTTCCTTCTAATATTGTTGCCGTTGTAAAAGGTTTGTTGATGATTTTTAAACGGACGCTGTATGTACAAGCAGTCTCATGTTCGGGGGTTACTGCAGAAATCTCGTTCCTAAACATAACACTGGCCAACAAATTTTTACTTTTGGTTTTGCCATGAAATAACGTATAATTATTCTAATAGAAAACAGAAACATTTGTGTCATTAACCGATAAGTGATCAAGTTAGGATTTTAATGAAAAGATTTTTCTGCTTCTAACATACTTTAATAACTTTCTCATATTCTTACAATCAAATTGTGATGAACTATTATATTGTCTTTTATAAACCATATCCACATCTTCCCTTTTAGTAATTTATAATAATAATATTCCATGCTTCCGCACCCCCCAAAAGCTTTCGCCAATTAAAAGGAGTTACTATTACCCCTGCGCTTGTGGTGTGGTATAGGTCAGTATAAGTTAGTAAAGTGTGGTGCAGTATAGGTCAGCAAGTAAGAGTCCAAGTGAATATGGACCATGTGCAATTTGGTGGACACATTTCAGGCAGCAGCGTGAAATGCTTGAATCACATCCACAGTAAAAATTTGTACTATGGACACCCATGCTGCTCTCCCTCGTGCTGTTAATTTGGCCTTAAATGTTCTATCACTTTCTCTTTCTCACATTTGAGGATGATTAAAAATACATTCCTTTATTTTCTGTTCTATTATTTTCTTGAACTTTTCTTGAATGTATCGAACATCGTCATTTCCGCAAACCAATGCCTTAACAAAGTTTCTAACTCCAGCCTTACGGGTAGAGGTAATGAAAAATACGATATAATTATAACTTACTGTTTAGACCAGAATTGATCGGAATAAAGAAAATATGGATCTATTATTAAAGAAGTCGAAAATTTTATGCGCTTTAGCCATTTAAAACTTTTTAACATTTCGTATATTAAGTATATAACACATCTTCCCATTTTAATAGGTAGTAACAGACTTGAAGCCTTTTCGCATAATATACCAAAATTTCACTGGCTACGTTTATAAATTTTGGCTTTCTTCAACTAATCCAGCTTTTAAATAACAAAACTTGACTACTTTCCAAACCATTTACGTTAACCAAAGAACCAAGAATGGAATTGTGTAAACTATTATGAATTTCTTAAATCATAATAATAAATAAGTAATCTAACGGCTAGAAAAAAAAATCGTAAATAAATCGAAAATGAAAACAGCGATTATTCTTGAAAAACGTTGATAAAGTCATTTCTGGTTTGATACGAAACACTATATTTAATTAAATTGTAACAGACGGTAATAAAATTTGGCCGAAATCTTTATTATTATATTCCAAAAAATACCATTTTTTAAATAAATGGTATTTTTACAAATAGTAGCCCGTCAAATCTGATTTGTGTTTATTAAGTCTCCAGACAAGAACAAGCCAGCAGCATAGTAATATTTTTCAAAAAAGCAGAATAAAAAAAAATCCGATTTGGTGTGAATATTTTGGTGGTCACTGTATCGTGTAATTTAATACAGCACTTAACTTTTGATTTTTTTCTAAACGAATGAAAAATAACACTTTCAACCGCAAATCATTGTAGCTATCGTAGCATAGAATTATTAGTAATTGAACAGTCGATCGTTTGAAATCTAAAAGAAATGTCAATAACTCTTGTACTCACTCTAACAATACAGTCTAGTACAGTAAGGCAGTTATCGTTCCTCTCTCAATACAAACGTAAGTGGAAGCAGTTTAATAGATACAAAGTGTATGTATACGTCTGTATAGATGTCGTTTTAAAATACAAATGTAAACATCACGTCGATTGTTCCTTTTTCCTTAATCGCGTTCTGTGTTATATGTAGATCGAATATGGTAAGAGCCGGATGATTGGGTGGACCACCGACTGCTATGGATTCCTATCTCTCCTTACTGATCGATTTAATTCAGAATAAATGGACGATCGTTACCTGTACTGGAAGATATCAGGGGGCTGTTGAGGTACATAGTGGCGTGCTGTATGTCCAGCATCTCTCCTCTGCCGAGCATTTCGTTCTTGTCGATCAATACCAACTCGGAGGTTATGTTCTGTACATGTATATATATATATATATATATATATATATATATATATATATATACGCGTACATATTTGGAATATAAAAAAAATAAATTAGTATACGCTCCGTAGAACTGATGATGGTGCATGTATCCATTTTCCGTCTATTGTTTTAACATAATAACTCGTTCTAAATAGATACAAATACAATTTCGGCACTGAAACTCTTTAAAGAACATAATTATGCACTGTCGTATATGGCTACAAGAAAGGAACAAATAAAGCATAAATTTAAAACAGTATATAAAGATCTTGATACAACAAAGACTCGGAACAATAGGACGGAATGTAAATGCACCGCATAAAAGTGGTTGGAAAAAATACGAATAGTTTGCAATGAATAAGTGATTAGTACGCTTTTCATTCTACAAAGTGGTTTTGTTCACCGATAACCGCAAAGAATACTCGTACAATTTCCTCTATACCTATACTAATTACAAAAAAAAAAAATACACGGCGTTCTAGGAATGCAGAATAGAACATGCAAGATCCAATACAAACATTTCTTACTTTTTCCGTTTATTATTTTCGTTGTAAAAGGCATGATTTAACAACCACATCGTACATTCTTCTGTAAACATAATTGCTAATTGTTATTTTAAAAAGTATCGTTATAATCATGGAGACAAATATATATGTATGTAAACATATGAAGAATCTAATTTGACATCACACAAGGTTTATATAGCCAAGTATGTAACCGTATTAACGTTTGTGAAAACAGAATTTGAATTCCGAATATAACAACCCATTTTGCTTCACCTGTTCGTTTCTTTCATTCACAGATAAGAGTAATGAATCAACACCAAGTATATCTGATAAGAATAATTGACTATGAAAACGAATTTGAGATCCATTATTTACATTTCTGATACTTAAATTTTTCTTAAAATTGTAAAATCGTATAATTAAATGCAACAGACTTTAAAGTTAAGACTGTGTTGCCAGTCATTAACCATATTTAGACTACCGTTCACAGGTTTGATCGCATTATATAAAGAAAATAGAAAGTTAATGTTTAAGAGAAATTTATTAAAGAAGCAAACTTTACTCATTGACATAAAGTGTTTTATTAACGTAATAGTACATTCTAATAAAATACATACTGTTATAATGTTTCTTCAATGTAAACTGCTTTTGTTTTAATAATTGCCTGACAGATGCAAGGCATTCTTAGAACTAATTGCTCCAAAGATTTTCAACTACAGCATTCCATACTTCCTGCAGCGTATTCGAGAATGCTGCGTTAGCAGTCGGAGATTTTTTCTGTACCTCGTGATCCAAGCGATCCTATAAGAGCCCAATGGGGTTGCATTTAGGACTGTATGACAGCCACTTCATTAAGGATAGTACTCCTTCTTAAGATTTGTCTTAAAACTAAGCTTTAACCACCTTTACGGTGTATTTGGGCTCGTTATCTCGACGATAAATGAACCTTTCGCTAATTAATTCGGTTAGTACCGCATCGCTTTCAAATATACAACTTTTGCCATTATTCCATGTATTCCCACTTTTCCATCTCCAAAGTAACCCCATACCGCGATCTTTCGTCCTACATATTTCACTGTTTTGAAATGTACTCGTCTAACACTCATTCTCCAGGATGGCAACGAACAAACGCGCGACGTTTACTTACATATGATTCGAACTTCGATTCGTTATACTCCAGTTTACACGAGCTTTTGCCCAAATTAGTATTTTCCGTTTGTGTATAGAACCTAACTTATTGCTACACGACTCCTCAGACCGGCTTTTATTAGTCTCCGTTCTACTGTTGATATACTTTCTAGCTGACGTCGTCGTAAATTGAACTCTGCCGTAATTTGATGCGATGCGGTAAGGCGGCGATTTCTTAGGGAAATCACTCGGATGTATTGGTCGTCTCGTTCTGTCGTTGATGTGGACCTTCCACTTCGCTTTCTGGTCCAAAACCTACCGGCCTCTTGCTTTCTTTTAATTGTGCTGGACACACAACATTCAGAAATATTTATTTGTCGAGCAGTTTCTCTGTTTAAAACATTTGTTTCGTGAGAAAACGCATATTCCGGTGCGCGTTTCAATATCCAGTTCCCTTCTTTTAGGCAGACATATCTATGATCAAATAAAGTAACAATATGAAATAGAATCTTCCTAACGCAATTACATGCGTGTCCCGTATCTCGGCATTATACTGGATGTATATTCAATGTACAATTTATCAGTGATCACTGACATAAAGATAGAAAGCATTCATAAATCTCCTATATGAAAATTCGACTAGCTTTTATGCTGGCTTTTTATATATATATTGATCCGCATGAGCCACTGCGGAAGCTTTAAAAAGATAACGTGGTAAATTAATTTGTAATGGATAAGAAATATGTATATATTCCAACTTAAAGCATCATTGTGAACTATTATACTATTATACTTAATAATAACATATTTCCAGCCTAACGCGTTACTGATCGGTAAATGACTATGTCCTTAATCTCCTCTGCTAACGTCCAAGACACACTCGGTAATACTACTATAACTGCAGAGTAGCTCTTTAGTTAACATTTGAGACTACAGATAGTGCTGTAGTCAATACGGTCGCTGCGTTTGCAATCTTTACCTTCCTGATCCCCGCAATTTATTATAAGACAGGTGCATGATTTAGTACCCCGACAAAATCCTATTTCATAACGTATTCATCCTCAATTTCCTACTATTAAAGCATTATTAATACAGGAATACTTCGTTTCCGTGTTTGAATGGATTTTGCAAATAAGTCTTATTGTTACAAATATCAACATTAGATTGTAAATGCCATTCTAAGGCTAGTATGTATTTCCCAAAATAGTGTAACAATATATTAGGTGCCATCAAACTTATAAACGATAGTGTATATTTGATATTTCGTTGCATAATTTTTATTAGTTTTCGAACAGCTCAATTAATTATGAAGTACCGATTCAATTCGTACAAATAATTGATCACGTGATTGCCAGGACAAAGTATCCTTACATACATATTAAAACATATTATCCGTAAACAGGCGAACCAATTTGATAACGTAATAGAAGTTTACGTAAATCTTGAAAAGATTATCCATTAAAAATAATACCTTAAGCACTAGCGATAAACATAATTCCTATTATTAGTTTGCTCACATATTAACATTTTTCCTTTAGCAAATAATAATTAATCATTACATTCTTATACTCGCCTTTGTAAAAGGGCATAATATTTACGAAAATCGTTTTCGTGCTTTTTCTTTTATTTTTTTTACCCCTGAACAGAAAATTAATGTCTAGTAATGACTTTTATGTAATGTAAATTCTTCTCCTTCGACCACTCATTAAAATTATCACTTACCAAGTGAGTTCTATGCAACGCTTCGGGTGGAAGTATTCGATTTTACGCCCCCGTTGAAACGACAACAATCCATTCTCGACGGACTTCACCGCCTCTGCGATTTCAGCGCTCAGAGCTGTCTTCGATTCACGTACTTACACATGTACGTATCCATACGTTTTCTTGTTGTCGGAGAGAAAGATCTTAGATATATTTTAAATTATAAGAATAATGTTGCTGTGGTACCGGCCGATGTGGGATTATGTACTTTCCTTTAGATTTTATCTTGACATACCGCTTTCCGCTGTGTGTTGACTTAATCGTGACAAAGAATGGAGTGGATGGCGCTGGATGTTTTTATATTGCTTATGCAAATTGTTCCAACTGTTTTATTAAAATTAGATGAAGTGAATTGCCACTCAGATATAAATAGTAGATTGGTAAATTTAATCGGGAAAACTGATCGCATTTATGGTTTACAATTACAATTATACTATAACGTAAGCATTATAAATTATGACACATACGGAACTCAACGATTTAAACAGGGTTAGTCACAATAATGAGCAACTGCAGTGATATTAGTTCTAAAACATGTAATACACCATGGTTCCATCTTTAAAGGTTTATGAGTATTCGTTTGTTAATTAGATACACATACGTAGTAGTTTATTTAAATTTCACTCCGTTTGAATATTCGTTACCACTTTTTATATGAGTAAACAAGACTCTGGCATTCCAGGATTCTTTAGTACTACGTACAAACCCTCAAATATAAGTGAATGTTGTATGAAGAGTTATGTTGTTTTAAGTCAAATCTCAGTCGTAGTATTTCGTAATTAACCCAACATAGGCAATACAATCAGTTTATTTAAACAAAAGCAAAAACACCAAGTCAATATGATGCTAATTGCATAATGGAATACATTAACCTTTAAATTGTATATTCTTTAATTGCGACAGTAGGACAGATATCGTCGATTAAAGTATCATTTACATAATGTTTGAGATACTTGTCATAGACTATGGCAATGCAATTATCATCGAATATAGTTAAGAAGTGAGAAAATTTCTGGGCTTCAACAACGAATGCAAAAATACGAAGTGATACCCAAAAGTGGTGTCACAAGAGAATTGTTATAAAAAAAATAATGTAAGTAATATAATGTACACTATACTCCATTCGCGTTAAGATTGCAGACTTGGAATAGATAGGCCTTAAAATACGGGCTTGCCATTGGCTAATGGGCGATGCATGTTCGCACTGGAGAAATTCATGCAATTTCTTTATATGAAATTTCTGTCAGTTGTCAAATTTACTTACGATTTTGTTGCCGTTGTTTCCTATAGTTTTTAATGGTATTTTATCTTTCTAATTATTCAAGGTACTACACAATTAACAAACAAAATAATTTTTACTCTACTATTACAAAATTACAGCTTTGATTTGGTATGCCTGAGGAAGCAGTAGTACATCCAGTTGTAGCACCATCGAAAAACCTTCAAGGGTACCATATTGGCAGTAGGCAGAGGCTAATGGCCTATAATCCATATCTGCAACTGAAGCAAGAAAATTGCAAGTCAACGTCTGTTAAGACATGGAGCAAGACATTGTGCTATGGAGACGTCGGTATTTAACTAGCATTAGAAAATTAAATAAATTGAAATTATTTGTTCAGGTTTTTCACTCTACACTTTGATTTATAAATCAAATTCATATGTTTATATCATTTGTTATTTTATAAATAAAATGCTAACAGTAAAGAAATCTTTTTATTAAATTTATTGCAGACATAAAGAGAAGAGAACTATATAAATTTGTAATATGTTCAGTTAAGAGATTTTTATAATTAATTAATATATTTGATATTTTATTGTAGTCATTAATATGCATGCAATTATTTATTGACTGTACTGTTGTAGAAAATGTACATTGGTTTTACTGCAGTCGGGGTACAATAGACAAATATACTTGCACTGCCGTTTTCTTTTTCACCGAACAGCTCATCTAACTTCATCATTGACAATAATCAAATTCTATGCAAGATTTAAGGATCTTGTGTGTTGGTATATACTTTGAAGCCATTCGATCGACTTGGATACAGTCCCGTTGAACCCATTATGTATTGTTCACAATCAGCAACATTCTCCCTTGTTTGGCTTTATTTTATATATACTGAATTACTTAGTTCCAATCATACCATTGAAATTTTCTCTTTTAAAAATGATGGAGATTACCAACGGAGAGATTTACTTCATGACAAATGACGGTATAACACTATGTATATAACCATTCATGTCGAAGTTATATTTTCGATTCAAGTTTATCCATGACAATATTTTTATTTTAAAGCTTGTCATATGACATTTATGTTCTCTTCGATTAACCCCAAATGCAATCTCATTTACTTTTTAACATAATTAGATAAGCTCCAACTATTTCGGTAAAAGAAACAACCGAAGGATACATTTATATTGCAATTGGTGTTACTTTTACTTTATTGTTACGGTATTATTTTATCAGGTCATATAATCATAATGTATTGCACATAAAATATGAAAAACTTTACTATTTATTATACAAGATTTTAATAACCAAACTTTGATGTTTACGATGTCGTCATTTGACAGTTCCATCGGTTAAATTTCACCAGTGTAATACATGCAGCTGCCGATCGTAGCGATACCTACTGCATTGTTAACGTGAATGAAGAATGGAATTACAAGCTCTAGAATCAATGGAAAATTCAAAATATCACAGATATCGTGAACGTATATATATATATATATATATATATATATATGCATTATCTGTATATTAACCGAGCCTTTTATATCGAAAACGTAAATTGTTTTTTCGATTCCGCAGAATCAAGCTATATTCATACTCTGCTTTTTAATAACTCCAACTACCTTTCAAATTACGAGGTAAATTCTATCGATATATATATATATATAGGGTTACCGATACGAAATTTAACGCAAGCGTATTTCACCTATACCGAACGTAATTACACATACAATCAGCTGTTATAGGTACATACGTATTCTATCGTATTTGTATTTAATTGTTGAAGGATTTTTCGCATTTTTCTACATATCAGTTTTGTATTAGCACAAATTTTAATGACTTTTTTATTATTTACTCTTAATAAAAACACGAATTCAATACCCAGTACAAGTGTACGTGTGCAAATTTCTGCACCACAGAAACGCGAACGTTTAGGCTATTTATCTTTGCATCAAAAACAAACACCAACTGTTGTTAATATATACTAACAATTAAAATTGCATAATGTAAGATCATTAATAAGAACTGTAGTATCAAAGATAGTTAGTTGCATTAAGTAATATTTCACACGAAGCACAAGCAATGAACAGACAAATATTGTTTATTGTGATTTCATTTTTGTAAGTCTGTGAAAAATTATGCATCTAGAATAATTCATGGCTTCTTTTTTAAAAATGACGCACCTACTCTTAATAAAATATCTCCTGATGTGAAGAACCTTTCTGATATACCGCAGAAGAATCAATCTTCATTATATTTATTAAAAAAAGTATATAAAAATGAGCAGAAAAACCATTTTAATTGCACATAATGACATAAATACATAGGTGGTGATATGAATATCTGAAATCAAAAAGTATGAATAATCTAACTCCTCGGCAGGTTTTGGTGGAAAGTAAAAGTAAGTAAGTAAAAGGGGCATTATAACATATATTGGTTTAGACGATGGGTTTGTTGAAGATGGTCCTGTTAATTTGGAAAGTAAAGTGGCGATTATCGTGAAGGTATAAATTCTACCGTTTTAGAAAACTGGTTTAAAACCATACTAGGCAAATTATCTTAAAGCGCAATAATTGCAATCGGCAATGCTCCATATCATTTACGCAAGGTAAAAAAAAAGTGCCGTTTACTTCTTCGACCAAAAAAATATGCAAACGTGACTGCAGAAAGAAATATACTTTTTCTTGCAGACAGGTACTGATCAGTATTATTGAATTTAATACAGCACAAAGATTTCCGCATTTTCTTGACGAATAGTTATACTTTATTCGACATTTGTTATATATTCTTCAACTACTTCACGAAAGTGGTTATTCATAGTTACTATTCAAAAATGTTATATACATACATCATGGGTTACTTGTTGGGGAAAATCTGTGATCAAATGAGTTTTAATGTAAATTAGAAAGGGAAAAATATAGAGTAGAAAGTGATATATCCATTTCACATATAAACTAATTCACATGGTCCAGTTGCAGAAGTCATTTCTTTGCGTGTGCGTTTGATTATTTATACTTAAATTATAAAAAAGAAACATTTATATTAGTATGAACAATCTACTTGGTATGCGATTTTTAAAAATATTTGAAAACACAGTTTTGGCGACTAAGTTCGTGGTTACAGAAAACTACGTCATTGTGTTTGTTATTTGTGGTTATAGCCTTGTAACCATAGTTGCTCACGAAAAAATCCTTAATGTATTTGCGGATGTATATTTGTACCGTGCAGCTTTTGTTTCGTAATATCATTAACAGATCTTGTATGAATTAGTTTATGACCACCCAGCGAGCTAGCATGTTTATAAAACAATACAATTTCAATAGTATTGATAATTTTTCATGAATCAGTTTCTTATACTACATAGCGATATTTCATAGCTTTGAGTAAAGTCAAAAACAGTCTTTGCGGTAAAATTTATATGAAAGCGATTGAATTATTATTACAATTACTGCACTTACTCGTTACATTTTTACCGAGTCGCGAAAGATACTCGTATTTAAGAGCAAAAACAGCGCCGTAGTAACCGTTTCTCTTGACGGATCGTTCATATCTTGTGTATTTACTCGAACGTAAAGGAATTAAAAGAGATGTACGGCTCATTAAAAGCACCCAACGGATGACACACGTCAGAGATAAAACTAAATTCCATCATCGGAACAATACGACTCAGTTGCGGTAACTTAATGAGAAACTAGATCATTGCAACATTCCGACCGGCCAAGGAAGTTGACGGTGAAAAATGAAAATCGCATTTAACAAAATCCGATTCGTGTAGAAGCTGAAACTTTAGACTACTTCTTATAATATATAATAAAGGGCACCTCTTTGCGGTCACTAGTAAATTTCTTATTGCAAGAAAATGCACTACGTTATGTGTTATTAAAACTTTTTAAAAACACATGCTTTTGGGAATATAATCTTGTGTTTTGAAGTTTTGAAGTTTTGCCGAATATCAATGTCTGTGAGGAACGTTTCACTACCTATGCTTTCCTTTGAACACGAAATGCATATTTTCTTTATTATAAAACAAAAATATGTTGAGAAGGCATATAAAGTAAATTTTTAGTAAATTTTAATTAATTTAGCGGTGTAAGACAAAATCGGAAATTAATAATATCGAGCGTAGATTTACAATTTGAAAAATCTCAACAAACTTTCAGAAGAAATCACCGTTTGGTACTTTTTAATTATTAGCTATTTTTCTAAACTAAGTGCACGATGTTTTGACAATAAACAATTCCGGTGTATTAATAGAAACAATAAAAAAAGGTGAACAGTAAAAATTTGTGGTGGTTGGTTAAAAGACACTTATACACCTGTTTTTTTTTTTACTTTAATAGTCAGCATTGCCACCTCTAGCCCTAATACAGGTTTCAATCCGAATATTTCTAATGAATGTGTCAACTTGTAGTTTGTGTTTCCAGAACGTCTGTGGCGACTTTGCTGATATGTGGGGGACTTCTTACATACTGAGTTCGATGATGATCTGATCTCAGACTAATCTTCAAATCTTTGGTTCTGGTGTACGAAACACCAATTTACTTGATCAAGTTTATATTACCTGGATAAGCTGGAAACCCGTAACTGTCTCCTACTACACTATTGTTGAAGCGTTAATACTTGTAGTCTGCACAAGGTATCTTTTCCCTGCTCTACAAGGCTATTGTCCTTTGTGAACTTTGAGAATTTCAATAAGAGCGCAAGATTTGAATTGAGTGCCATGGTTGACAGTCACAATGATACGTGATTATGACGTGACAGATCGAAAGTTGACAGATGGGAGTTAATAAACATCTAGTACTATACTTTAGAACTACGCGTCCTGATTGTTAAACATTATTATCAAAATGGTCGACAGATTGTTTCTAATTCATCTACTGTGCAAAAAATAATCGAAAAATTCGAAAGCACTGGTTCGGTTAGTGATGTGAAAACATACGAAACGAGCTTATAGAGGTCCTTCAGAACAAAACCTCACGGCAGTTCGCGAGAGTTCGGCTGAAAGCGCAGACACGTCAGTTCGTCATCGTGCGCAAGAATTGGACAACAACCACTCTTCAGCGTATTCTAAATATTTTTTACATTTATAACTAATAATAAACAGAAGTGTTATGAGGCCCATTTTCACCTAAGTGGGTTCGTTAATCGGCAAAACTGCAGCATTTTGGGGCCAAAAAGTCCACGTATGATTCATCAGAAAGCAATGCATCCAAAACGTGTCACTGTCTGATGTACATTGTGGTCTGCAGGAATAATTGGACCGTATTTCTTTGAAGATGAGGAAGGTAATGCAGTGGCGCTGAATGCCGAACATTGTCGTGCTATGGTAACGCAGTTTTTTTGTGCCTCAGTTGGAAAATATTGTTCTTGACGACTTGTGGTTTCAGCAGGACGGTGCCACATGTCATACTGACCGTGAAACATTTACATACTATCTTGCACAAGTCTGCTCGTGGTCGTGACATTTCCCGGTTTGGTGACCAGAATTGGCCGCCACGTTCTTGCGATTTAATATCTTTGGACTTCTAGCCGTGGGGTTATCTGAAGTCAGAGGTTTAGGCTAACAAGCTCGCGACCACCGAAGCATTGAAAGCCGAAATTAGACGCTCTATTAATGAAATACCGCCACATGTATACAATAGTGTTATTGTAAATTTTGTCAAAAGAGTACGCATGTGCCAGTAAATCGACCCTCACGTAAAAACAGTCGTCGTATTTACTTTTTCTTTTCTGTGTAAGTCGCTCACTGCTATATGTGAGATTGAATAAGATAAATCGACAGACATAAGTGATGAAGCTATAGTGACATTATCTTCATCGTTACACGATATATGGCTTTTTACTATTAATGTTAATTTTTTTGGAGTCCCTATGTAAAGTAGTGTAGTTGTACTTTTCGTGCAGTATTAACATATTCTATATTACTTCGAAAATAATATTTAGATACTAATATTACTGTTAGAGTGCGTATTTACCACTAAATAAGTCAATAATAGTATCAGAGTAGTAAATTAAAACTTTAGCTTGCATATTAAATTACTCCATTTTCTTTTCAGTACACAACTCTCTAAATTAGACTTATGATTCCAATTAGTTTACTGTAATAATTTTCTATATGCAATTGACTTTGGATTGAATCTTATATGCTGTACTGTAATCAACGAAGTTGAAGCAAATACTAAAACTCGTACTCAAGCATTACGATTTGTAATTTGTTTCATTATTACTACCATTAGAACGTGATATGTTATTGTACGATGGCCATCGAACTATATTTAATATTACAACACTATGCAACATAAACTATAATGACGTACTTGGTAGCTAACTAACATCATCCGCTTATTATCTACTCTATTCGTATAGCTTGTACAACGGCACGAAACTCTGTCCGAAATTATCAAGTTTTCAAAGTACTGTAAACCTGATGATTAGCTATAAAATTTTATGGCTACGTACATGTAACTATCTTATTTCTTTTATGTCTCCTAGAAAATCTATTCGGTTTCGGAAATTAATATCATTTACAATGACAGCGCATCATTTTACTAGTTAATGAAAATAACCTTTATCGCTACTTGTTAATGACGTATAAAACATGACATTAATAAGAAGCAATAAAGACTGATTTTAATGGTTAATAATATGCCGTTGTTGAGAGAAAATCGTAAACACAATTTAATAGCCACTGTGTTTAATTGGCATCAACGGTTGCCACGTAGATTCAATAGCAGTTCCTCGTCAGCGAGAAAATCTTTGGTAATAACAATGACAACGACAAACAAAAAGCAAGAACGGCATCGCTATAAGAGAAAAAAGCACTTTAGAAAATTTAATATTGAAGATTGTGTTGGAAAAGTTTCGCTTCAATGAGAGAAGTAATTGTTCGATAATATACAATCTTGGAGACTTCTGGTCGTTCAACCGTTTCGAGGGACTTTGATAAAACAGGTAATTGGTTTTATGCTTGTTCAGTTTCAGTTCACGCTGAATTGATACACGTTCGATTTCTTTACTCTACTCAAGCCAAAAAAACATTGTAAAGAACGCACACTAATGAAGATCTATTATTGTACTCCTGCGAAAGGCCATGATTTCTATTCAAAAAAGTTACAATTTATAGCACAATACTTTGAGTAAAAACAACTTTAACCACTGAATATTAACATCAAACGAAAACAAATAAATAAAATGAAATTAGGAAAACAATAAAAAATAATCATAAGTTTAACACAAAGAAGAAAGTATCAAACTAAGTAATGGAAACAATGTATTGTTTGGAGATTATTACATGCGTAGAGTCTGGCAGGTATGAACCGCAGCTAGTGCTGTTAGGCAGTTTCTAAAACGATGATTTTGATAATCACCATAATAACATTAAGAATAATAATGATAATTTAAAAATAATCAAATTTGAAACCTTTATTTGTTTTGTGACGTGTTTCGGGGTTGTGTTACCCCTTCTTCAATGCAATAATTGGTATTCTACACCTCCATAATTTCTTACTCGTTACATGCTGGAACGTGCGATTGTTGTGTAACATTTTAAATATGTTTATGTGCAATTTTTATGTAGAATACCAATTATTGCCTAGAAGACGTGGTAGCACAACCCAAAGCGTGTTGCAAAACAAATAAAGATGTATAAAGTAATCAAATATAATTATTTTACCTAACTGAAACTTCCCGATCAAAAAGAATAAAATGAATAATGCTGATGATAGTAACAATGATAACAAAAGTATAACAACGATGATAATACGTAATAAGTAAAATGTGACAAAACAAATTCTCTCAAAGTGATAATCTTCTTCTAAACTTCAGCGGTCAACACTGACCTCAAGAGATACAGTTAAATTCAAATATAATTTGGCATTACAAATGTAATCATTAATCTATATGCGATACCTAAAGTTATCAATACGTAGTTCGAGATTCCTTAACGAATCGACTAAAAGGATATTGTTAATATGTAGGATCATCCGTTTAAGAAAATCACATATCGTGGGATTACCAACAATAACTGCTTGTAACTTATTGCGACTCATTTTAGTCTCCACATAGCAATATACTCCCCAAGCCATTATACGTCAATTAATTTCATGCATAACGCCATCAAATGCAACTGACAATGAGTATCATCGACGTACACTGTGCGGTTGAGACAAATAGACAAATCGGCCACTGCCGAACATATCCATTCGGGCGCTAATCATAGGATTAGATTCTAACATCTACTAAAAACTACTATAGCCGATTAAACAGGGAAGCCATTGAAATGTACAAAAAAACCCTTACAACATCAACAGAGACGACGAGCTAAAACTGAACGGAATATGGACAACAGCACTGCGCACATCCGGTCACGCTATTGGCGCTCGCCGCAACGGTTCAGCGGAGCGGAGGAAAGAAGCATATTTAAGGCAGTAACAACGTGCACGAAGCCAGTATCTTTGAAAATGCGAACCATAGTTGTGCGCGAAACGTCAGGGGCAATAAAACCTAGTGACACGACGGAACCCGACAACCGTTACGACTATGACAAACGGCCGTGAAGGTCTGAGATACTATTCTGAAAATGACTATATTGGGTCATAAAATATAGCAGGCTTTAATCATCCTCTAAGAGATATCCTTGGAAGTTTGCATGAACAATTAATAAACAATAAACTTCATAATGGGCCTAATATAAGTGTTATTTATATGTATATAAAAGCAATTATATTATCTTTTAGTAGAGTTTAGAAAATTTTATTGGGTGTCTGAACTAGTATGGACGGTAGTGTACATATTAACAGTAGAAACTCTTTAGCGAAAAGTACCTTCAATATTTCATCATGCTGCACCTCCAAGAATGCAGTAATATGTTTGATTGATAAAATTCTGTCGCAGAACTTTCCTTTGTACTACCACGGGTCTTTCACATTTTACAACACGCTAAAGTAATACATATGTCTTCATCATTATAATTCTTAGCAAAGAGATGAAAGAAAAGATCGATCCAACATATTATAATAAAATATACACAGATATAATGAGAAGGCATTAACAGGTATATCTGATACTTTATTTAAAACTTATCTAGTCGATAATTTTAACTAATCACATAGATATGTATGTAGTTACATCCTATGCGGCACGAGATATTTAAAAATCCAAGATAAGATACGATACAGGTCCTGATTTTTAATAAAAACGGAAAAAGTTGCAAATCTTACTCGAAGTATGTAAGGTTTAAAACTTATTTATTTTTAACATGTGCGTTTCGGTGAATGTCGATTATAATGCCTGAATGTATATCTACGTGAGGATACGTAGCATCCTGTAATTTGCTGTTAAAAATAATAAAAAGGTATTTACTGTAGGAAAGTGAGCATTAAAGGTTTACAACCAACTTTTTATAGTGAGTTCTCCTAACGGGTTTCACAACAAGAATTAAACCAATGTATGTATTTTCTGAGGTTCGTAATCGTGTTTTCTAATTTTTATTTCGTGGGCTATCTTATTAATCTAAGAGTTATCATTAAATTTAGTAAATCATCCGACCAACTTGCTTGATTGTACGATTTAAGTTATAAGTGCTAAGTTGCAGAGAACCTTATCTCCCTCAATAGTTAATCAAGGTTTTTTCATTTTACATTTATATAAAATTAAGCAATAATAAAACTCTAGACCTACTCTCTATTTTTTAATTAGGAGGAATGTTTTTGAATTGAACCGCCAGAAAGAAGGCTATTTGCCAGTTTTCCGCCAAAATTACACTAGCGGCGGGCAATATGCCTCTATATTGTTACGACAGCTGATTTTTATTTAGATTGCCCATTTTTGTGAGTGTGCTTGTATTCAATTCGCCTTGTTGTAATAAAAAAAAGATATATCGATATCCAGATTTGGTTGAAATCAAAAAATATCGAGTGCGATGAAGAGACGGTTCGATCTGAAATTTAATTCGCCTTAATACAGATCAATATTATACGCAAGTGACAGATGAGGTGGCTAGAAGTTGCAACAAAACTGTGTTGAGGTTACCATCTTATCACAGCGAACTCAACCCAATTGAGTTAGTATGGGCTCAAATACAAAATGAGGTGGCAACTAAGAATATTTCATTCAAATTAACAGATGTAAATGTACTTTTACTACAGGTAATCCAGAATGTCACTACAGACAATTGGAAGAAATATGTAGAACATGTGATTGAAGAAGAAAGAGAAATGTGTGAGTTAGATGGATTAATTGATGAAACTATCGCGCCATTTATTATATCAGTGCGCAAAGATAGTAGTTCAAGTGAAATGGAAAGTGATAGAGAATAATTGTTTTAGAAGGTAATGTAATGTATTAACATGTATTTAAGGTCAATTTATTGTCTAATATGTATATGCGATATTGAATATTAGTCTAAATTGTTGTTCGCTTGTAAATAAACATATAATATCAATATAAGAATTATAGTATAATCTAGCAACATTTAGAAACTTCCATTAAGAAAGGTACGATGTATAAAATTGAAATCTAGTATGATCAATAAATATTATTCTGCAGTGTTTTCGATATTTAATTAATTAAT
Source organism: Trypoxylus dichotomus (assembly GCA_023509865.1). NCBI lineage: Eukaryota > Metazoa > Arthropoda > Insecta > Coleoptera > Scarabaeidae > Trypoxylus > Trypoxylus dichotomus. The sequence continues at coordinate 47,322,601 of CM042074.1, forward strand.
TATTTTTGTAATGAGTAATGAATATATAATTAATTACGTAACTACAATTTATATAGAGTCATAGCTAGTTAGAAAACTGCTGCCAAAAGGTAACTGAAAAATTCCATCGTGTAAACTCGTCTTTTCATTTTACTCCTCCGAATTAAAAAATGAAGCATAGGCAATATGGTTTTTGTAAACTACTTTTAAAACAGAATCAGGAATATGAGAAAATGGAATGTTGTTCTGAAATTAATAATTCTTTTTCATTTATGGGCAGGCGCTGTAAGATACATCGCCTAACTGGCAAAGGAATAATCCGTCAAGTAGGCTCCAGGTTATCAAGAGAAATATTTAAACTATAAATTATATTAACTGCTTCTGAAATTGCTCATCACATATCACCATTCGAAAAACTGTTACAAATTTAGAGAAAATTAACAGAAAAAGATAAAAAGGCAAAATATAAAATAAAATCATAATGGTTGTTTAGAAGAAAATATTGTGATTTTAAGAGCTAGTGTTATTAAAAGTACACAAGCATCATCGACGGTGTTGTTGGCAATTAAACATTCCAAACGCCACCTTATTCATCATTTTGCACAAAAATTTTCATGTAAAAGTTTAACAGATTAAAAAAAAATAATAAATAAATACTGCATCGAATTGGGTCAGTAAACCGCTGTAGTATTGCCCCGTGATCGTCCTTCCCTTCTGTAGATAGTCGATGATGATCACACCTTGGGAAACCCAAAAAATAGTCGCCATGACCTTTCCGGCCGATGGAACGGTGTTTGCTTTCTTCGGAGCTGATTCGCCCGGAAAAGTCTACTGCTTCGACTGTTCTTTGGTTTCCGGTATGTAGTAGTGGATCCAAGTCTCATCCACGGTTACGAAACGCATGAAGAAATCCCTTGGATTGCGTTGGATCCTGGCTAGACACTGCTCCGAAACGGTCACCCAATTTCGATTTGCTCCGGTATGAGCAAACGCGGTAGCCATTGCGCCAAAAGTTTTTACATACCCAAAATTTCGTGTAGGATATGGCCAACGCATTCTTCTGAGATGCCTGTTGCCTTTGACGATCGGCTAACACGACATCATGAATCTTGTGGACTATTTCGTCGTTACTAGCGGTTTTTGGGCGCCCACTGCGTGGTTCATCCCTTGTGCTTGTGCGGCCACATTTGAACTGGCTTACCCAGAATCTGCGTCGAAAATGATGGAATGACGATCGAAAATGATGGAGTACATCCGGCATGGGCCACTAGCAAAATATTTAGAATCTCCGTGACCGTTTTTCCAGCCATCCAGAAGTGTTTTATCACTGTACGAAATTCGATTTTATCAATTTTTGCGAAACCGCCTGACTACACAAAACACACCCTTAAACAACAACTATTGACACTAGACGTCTGAAATTTTGACAGTTGCCATAAAAAAGGTTGCCCTTGCCGACTAATGAATCCACTTCAACCTTCATGCGCCATCTCTTGTCGATTCCGTAAACATTTCAGGTCGCCCTCATATATATATATATACCAGATTGATTTTGTTGCTATGTATTTATATACAAATAATTGTACTTCTTTTTGTATGAGTTCTTTAATATATGACTGAGTTTAATTTACGAAACTTACTAAGCCGTTCACCGGCAATCAGTCCAGTAAACCAATTGGACGCTAACATACTGAAATCAGTAATTGTTCTTCTTCCCAATAATGGATATCCCTATACAAGCACTACGGAAACGATTAGAAAATTCGGAGTTTTTAATCATCCCTTTTGTAGTACTGATCTCGTACCTAGTGTCTACTGTCTTCTCCAATATCTCAAAAACTGGCTTGTGCCCAAACGTTTGGAGAAAGTAACAGCATATTAATGCAAAACTGATTAAAATCCCAGACGACGGAATTTTACGGAATGTTTGAAGAAACTTGTTTCGTGATATCAAAGATATTTGGAATGACATGATAATTACACAAGAAAAAGACAAGGTAAATACATACATTTTTAAAATTATTAAGAATTTGTCATTCTTTCAGTTCATTGTATTACTGGTCGGTACTTAATTTTCGTGCCTCATATATTGTAGAAATGAGAAAAAATAAGCTATGGGTTAATTGTATTAGTGCTACATGCGGCGCATTCCTTTATCTACGGTTTAATTACAAAAGTATTATATACATACACTATTTTTAAAAAGTCGAGAGATCGCGTAACAATATAATATAATATATATTGTATGAAAATTTAGAATAGAAAAAAAGAAAGTTTGTGCAAATATTCTTTACGGTATCAAAGCGGAGGTTTTCGAAATACATCAGTTAATTAAAACAAGCTGTTGACATGTAATATACCTCTTAAATTTACCTGAGCAAGCAAGGCGAAAGCAATTGCGGTTCCCACACTTCCCGCTCCGACGACGCTCACCTTATTCGTGCATTTCTTACTGCTTTGGCCACAGGGCGCCACGTGAGTCATTAGAGCTTTTACTGTTGTGGTCATCATCTTGGCTGTAACAAAGTGTTTAGTAATTAATTGCTGTTATTCAATACATTCTTGTGCATTTAAGTACGCTATTTACTATTACATGAGAGATTCTTTATAAATTTATAAGTTTGCGCAGCTTTTCCATCTGAATTACGACTTATAAGATCTACTGCAATAATGCCTTAAATATGTTTAGAATAGTTCAAGGCTCTCAATAAACCTTGCTAGTCTAGCATACTTGACTTGAAAGCCCATATAAATATATACTCCGAACAAATTATTAATCAAGAAGACCAAGGTCACTATTACGTCACGCACCGTAAGAACCATTTGTTTTTTTCCAAAAAGAATTTGGACTTTCTGATATCCTTTTCTAAACCGGAAATGATATGAGCATTCTTTGTATGAATAGAACAGCCTATATACTACAATTCTTTGAATAGCTATAATAGGCCATATATAAGCTTAGCGACCGTAATCTATATTCTAGTGGAAATGCTTATAACTTGTATACATTTTATATACATTCTACTTCTTTTGTTTCAAGATCATGAAAACAAGGCGTGTTGTATTTTGTTTAAGTTATCACTGCAACAATGACACCAGAAACCAACAGCTAAAATATTTTGATTTCCTTTACGTACGACTCGTAAAAGCTCTTCATAAACGGTAATTTAGCAAGATTATTTTGGAGAAACGTTCTTTCCATTCTAAAAATATTTTCTAATTTATAATGAAAGCATCCGCATTGGTCTACAGTATGCTTCACCGAAATATAAATGAGAAGTTTGTAGAAATGGAGTTTCGGAATACCTTGTATAATATTTTTAATATTTGTAAACAGCAGGAATCTTAATCATTGAACATATTTTTGAAAGGATATGTGTAACTCTTGACGTGATATTGTTGACGATGGATTCTCATAATAACTAGAGCTGTTGTTTGGGCTATTTCCATCGTTCGTTGAACTAACATAAAATCTCGTTTCTAAAATTCATATTTTCGGCTTCGAGATATCGCTCTTGTTCCTTTTTATTGTCATAATTTACAAATATACTAAAATCATGTCCAATATGTGTTTTAAATGATTATTATAATACTGTAATTTGCGAATCGCTTAAAACATACTCAGTAGTTTACTTTTCCGTTTTAATATTTAGTAATTTTAAGCACAAAAGTATTTTGTCTTAAATGGGAATATTGATTTAACTTAAAAATTGCTTTACATTAATCTTTTACTTAACACATAAAAGAAAAAACAAAGCCCGACAACAAAAATCAGAAAACTACGAACTGTGTATACAAAATGCGAATGTGGAAGGCCATATATATGAAAAACCGGCAGAGCCCTGTTAGTCAAAACCAAAGAACATCAAAGACTAGTTCGGATGGGGGAAACAGATAAGTCACGATTGGCTCTACATGTTTGGAAAGAGGATCATAGGAGTGCATGGAATGCCTGGATAAAGAAGACAACGCCACAAAAAGAAAACTGTTAGAAATAGCATATATAGCCATTACACCGACCGCCATTAGCACACCAAGCCTGGAGATAAAGAATATATGGCTCCGTATGATTAAAGAAACCATTAGCCGAAGACCGACGACCGCGATACGGAGGACAGAAGAATAACAAGCATAGGCGGACCAACCTCGCAGAATGGAGAAGAATCAGTGGAATACACAACCGCCCACGCGCAAAAAATCAACGAATATAAAATACTTGTACAAACGGAAAGTTCTACCACAAAAAGTATCACTTTTCTTGGTGGCAGTCTAAATAGTGAGTAAATATTTTTATGCGAGACAAACACCACTAATTTATATAAAATTGCACTCTAGTGCGTGTATACCTTTCAATAGGAGCAAAACAAAAAAGGTACTACCACATATATACATATAATACATACATATGTACATATGTATATGTACATGCTTATCACATAATGCAATAAGGAATCTATGTAATAATAAAATGTCAAATATTTACTTTTAAAATATATTATTATTCGTTAAACTGGCCTGCGGGTTGGCGCAAGCAAATTGAAATTGTTCAAAGTCAAACTGCTAACAAGACAGCACGAATTTATTGGCTATATTTCTTCAACCCCGTAGCGGTGGCCAGGAGATACCTTAAATCTTTTGCTACAAATTAGTTTCTGCATTGGCGAATGCTTTTATGTATGTATATTCATGTGTACACACAGATAACAAAAAAAGAATCATGGTTCACGCTGCGACGCGAAGATTCGGTTGAAAAAGGTTTATGAACTCGATTATATGGAAAGATATTTAATTAAATTCGGCGCTTTAAGGATCTATACGTGTCTGTTTGTTTAAATATCAAGTTTTTTTTATTAAAAGATAAACAATGTTTTGCCATTCAAGAAGTAGGGTCTGTAAATAACGGTTAATTGCCAAGTCTGCAAATTACAGTGATATACAAATGTATGGAAATAGTAATAAGAGTACCTTCCGAAAGTTTACGCTAGCATGCAATAATTTAGGCAAACATAAAACTTGAAATTGTATACGTATTATGCTTACGAAGAATGCTTATGGTCCAAATAAATTAAACAAAGAAATCTTAACTATGGTAATATTTCCTACAGACAATTTTTTTTAATTTTTTTTTGCTTTCATGTTGTATTCTAAATTTCCCAAAAAGCAACAGATGTTTCATAGAAGTACTTCATTATTTTTTAAAGTTTTGTATAAAACTAAAGATATTGTCAGGTATGCTGTTTTTATCACTGGAGAATTAAATCTAAAATTAAAATTCATTTATATAAATCGGCGTTCGTTGACTTCAGTTGATGATTCTTTTCATTTCTCCATCAGCAAGTATATAAAGAAGATTAGCAACTGGGCTAGCAGTGTTACGACATGTATAAGTTGCACCTGTTAACTCACGTTTAAGATTTTGCTGTAATTTAACTAAAGCATTGTTTTCTCTTATTCTTTCAGAAAGGGTTTCGCTTACGTACGATTTGATGATGATTTGTCAATAGACTCGTCAGATTTCCGCTAAACAAGAACAGGTATGACAAAGAATTAAAGTATATCAAAGATGTAGCGAGGTACAATGGTTTCTCTTCTATGGATGTCGACCGTATTTTAAGGAAGGTCCAATACAAACAACACATCAGAAATTCCACGACCTTGACATCAACAAACACCGGTAATAAGAAATTTATAACTCTTCCTTTTCACCCAACAGTACAAGGGTTAAGTAAAATTTTCCGACAACTAAATATGAACGTGTCTTTTGTGTCAAAAAACAACTTAAAGAATCTCTTGGGGAATCCCAAAGATAAACCGGAGATGATAAAAAGGTCTGGAATATACCAAATCGCATCCAATGATTGTGAGAAAGTTTATATTGGACAAACAAAAAGGAGTATCGAAACGAGGTTCAAAGAACATATTAGGCGTTTCGACAAACCTGAACTATCAAGCGTAGCAGAGCATATGGTAAAATCCGGACCTAAGATTGATTTAAAAAATCTGACACTACTTAAAAACGTGAACTCGTATAGAGAATTAGACGCGTACGAAACGGTATATATGGAAAAGAACGGAAACTTATTGAACAGAGAACCACCCCCAATGGTACACTCGAGTTTGATGGATTTATTACCATAGGCCCTGTTAAAGATACGGTTCGCTTTCGGCCCATCCTTTCCCGTAAAAGGCATTGGACCACCGAGTAGATTGTAAATAGTCATATGTTTTAGAAATTTTAGAGCCTGCGTAGAAAATAATTTGCATGTGTGATACAGTTTTTACTTTCAGTCGGTAACACGGTTGACAATGAGAGCCCACGTGGTCTCGAAACGCTGCGTTCCGCATAATTAATTAATTTGTGTGAGTGGAGTTTACTGCTATACCTGTGAATTGTACATCCACACAGTCCTTGCAATCGTCACTTCACATCTGGACTCATCAGTCCATAGTACATTTTCTCATTGTTCTATTGTCTAGTCTTTGTGGTTGTTAGCCAACTGGAGACGTTTTTCTTTATTTCCACGATGTAGCAACATTTTTCGTATACCACTACGGCCGCGGGGGTGTGCTTCTTTTAAGCGACGTTTCACTGTGCTAACGAATTTCTTCCTGTTTCTAGCCCGATTCACTTCCGACGTAATTTCAGAAGCCGTTAATCGTCTATTTCTCTTACCGAGCAGTTTTATATGTTTATCGTCACCTCTGAATGTTGCTCGAGGACGTTCTGGAGGATTTTTAATAGCAAGCGTACTAGTTTGTTCAAAGCGGCGATCAGTTATTTACTGTGGATTTTTATCCATTAATTTGCCCAGAAATATTCCATGCACAATATCCTTAATGATGTAGCGTTAATATTGGTGATCGTGTTTCAACACTAAGCGGTTTCCCGCGAGGGATTTTTACACAAGAATTAAATTATTTACTCGCACAAAGAAATAACAATGTTGAGCTGCACGTAATGGTCTCTAATTATAAACTAAACTCACTATTAATCTAATTTATGTATACTTTACGGTGTAAATTCCATCTATGCAGGAGCTTTTCAACAATTCTCAGAATTCTGGTTTCATTGATAGTGTCATAAAATTCCTATCCCTATATTAAAATATCTATACCTAGTATTGATAGTACTGTACATAATTATTTCACGATTTTCAAATGTAGTATTTCAGTTTCGTTATTTATCAACTTAGTTCTTTAATTAGTAAATTGTGTACATGTTTGTAGAATTATTACATGAATAAAAGTACTTCTTTTTAAAATATTTTGTTAAAATTTAGTGTCCATTCTATTATGAGCGCTGGTGTATGTGTCGTCGCTATTCCCTGCAACTTGCACATTGTTATTAAAATATAAGTTCAGCAACGACTTAATGTAAATGTTTGTGAAAAGTGTTTTATTTTTCTAATCAGTTAATAGTTCTCACAGTTATCTTATTTACATCGTTATGGGTTTATGAGGACACTTTTTATCCAAAATGGACATTCCTATATAACTATATTTCCTCTGTCTTTTGTAATTCATCCTATGTATATACATTATCCAAACAAGTAGATTTTTACGCATACCAACTTTATCTAAAAAATTAACAAATTGCTATGCACGCGAAGATCATCGTGTAAGCATCACACTCATTTTTCATGCAATTAAATTACCCCGATAGCCTTTGTACAATGAATTACATAAATTATGCAAAATCCCAACGAAACATTTATGTAACACAAGAAAATATCGTCGCTCCAACGTATTAGTCATAGTGTATCTAATGCATAGTTAATATCTTACCATCGGCGTTTCCTGTACCAATAGGCCGATCCGTATGCATCAGTCATGCAAAAAAATTTTTCAAATAGCAAAAGAACAGCGTTTCAGAAGAAAATCAAGCCAGTTTAAATGGAATGGATATCTTCTGGTGCGTACGTCTGCTCGTACACGTTAAGTATTTATAACGGAAATGACAGCATTTATCATGACGTTCTGGAATGGTAATGGAGTATTGATATGGTAATGAACACACTTGATTATGGCGATATGGGAGTAAAGGCATTTCTCAATGCTGGTTCGAGATGTTCTTGTATAAATCATGGCGGGCGTTGGGAGCGCGGGAACAGGAATGCGACACCGCGCAGAGAACCCACACAGCCAGTTCAATAAATTATCATTGTAGTGGTATCCACGATGGTTTTTGTGATGGACGGCCACTGTAGCCTATTATTTAATATGGCGCACATATATATTACGCAGCTTCATGCAATTGAATCGTTTGTGACTGAAAGGGGTTAAATCAGTTTTCAAATATTGTGCACTAGATAAGGTAACTAGATAGATACGTAATTTTATGTCGCACGATTTGCAGTAAATGAGTAGTCCTGAAATGAACTAAATCACTAACGTGGCATTATTCAAAGAAAATTAAGCAACATCAAGATATCCAAAGAATATTGCATCCATGTCTAAAATTGAGATTCAAAATTAAACGTTCCGAAACATTATGCAAAAGTGCTGTTTCGTATCGATATTATAGAACATCAAATCAAATCTAAACAAAATAATGTATACTTACATCAGTAAATTAAGATAAGTCGTTTGTTAAAACAATTGTCTTTTATTTTCAAAAATGAGCACAAAATAAAATCTATACGACACAAATCAGCACAAAACGGGAAGGAGCGATAATATTGTCGAATTAAATTTTTGAAGCTCAAACATCTTGAAAACAAAATTAACACATAGTAAAAATTAACAGCACAAATTAACACAAAATGGGGACAAAACGATATTTTCAAATTTTCAAAATAGTGCAACAACAAACAGATTTTCATTAGTCTAATATATTGTATCTTACTCATTCAACTGGTACTGGTTAACAACAGTGCGATTAGACTTGGGTTGGGAGTTGTGAATTTTACTCCTATAGAAGCTATGTATGTAGACACCAAAGATAAAAACGGTGCTAAATGCAGCTTCTTATGGTATTGGTAAAATGATTCACGATAAAAACAATGTGAGGAGACCAAAAAGGTTAATACACGGATATGTTTCTGCCTGCGTCATCAGCGTGGTTTTGAGCAATTTTTTCCTCAACACATTACAATTCTCTCTTTACTATCACCATATCTAACAGCTCAAGTGAGTATTCCTTGCCGCTAACTAATGCCAAAAGCATAAAACACTTGTCTGCCGTAAAACATAGGGAAAACAAGCGGGTACAGTTACCCATCCCTTCTCACGGGCAATACATGGATTGCTAGTCCCTAGACGGAGCGAACAAAAACAGTGCATAGCATAACTGTACATGTGAATGATTTCTCAGGCTTACCGCGATGTATAAAAACGCATCAGATGTATGTGAAGATTGGAAAACCTTCTTTAACACTTAGAGGTAGATATATAGCCAACAAATTCATTCTTCAGCAAGAACTTCGCTCTTCCCAAGGAAGCCAGTGCATTTACAGCGAAAGTTATTGCCATTAAAAAAGCGCTTCAGTACATTCCGGACCATAACAACTCTAGTTTTATCATTTTTATTGATTCCAAAAGCGTTCTTACAGTCTGCAAAATTTCAATTACAGACCATCTGCCCTCATTGGAGAAATATTACTTTTAGATTTTAACTTTAAAGAAAATAAGAAGTTTGTTAAATATATATGGATTAAGGCTCATTCACAGATTTCTTTCAATAAGTCAGTAGACCGTTTAGCTACCCGTCTTGCTGACACTTTTGAGAAAGGAATTGTGTAGTAACTGGCCATTTTGGTATACAGAAGCCTATGTCCATAATTCAACTAACTAACATATTATCCCACTTTTCTGAATATTAAAGATCAGCGGTGGTTTAATAATACCCATGTCAAAAGAAAGGTATTGGTATACATTTTAAGAGTCGCATTTAATCACGGAAGATTTATTACTCACTATAAAATTAAGTTACAAAGTGATGATATTTACAAGATATGCAAAAGCGAACGCGATGACATCAGTCACATCATTTTAGGATGCAATAAACGTAAAAACTATAGTCTAATACGGGACCTCATCATGATGAGAGCTTCCATTGAACGCAAACTTCTTAATAGTCCAGGATGTTAATTCTAATTTTTTTATGTGATATACCGACTAGTTTTTAGTTGTGTTCCTTTGTATTTAGCCTGAGTGGGTATTCCCTTTTTGTCTTTTATTTTAATCATTCACCCGATCGATCTCGGGTATGAAAAGTGTCTTATGTTTGTCCTGCACACATTCTGGTTGCTAGGATTAGTAAATGGCTAAGAGTGAAATACCAAGGCCAGGAATAATACGTTAGTCATAAAATAAAGATGCATTTTACGTTACAAAACTATATAGATCCATGAGGAATCTGTGTTTAATACTTACATTATTTATTCAATATATACGATTTACTACTGAGATTTAGTAATATAAATAACATTTTCTTTTGCTTACAATACGAAACACTGACTTATCAAAAGAGTGAGCATGTAGCTAGTTAGTGCCGCAGGTAGAGCGACTACATTATGTCATACTTCAGTAGTATAACATAATAGTTTCACGGCAAGCTTTCTAAACTCTAACATGGAGGAACATCTTTCTTGGAGTATCAACATAGGTATTTATTTAGAATATATAATACAATATCTATATTAGCAAATAAGTATTTTTGAAAATATTACTAGCCGAATATCAATGGAATTGTAACTGGAATTAGTAACAAGAAAGAATCTCTTATTCAGTGCACATATCAACTTAATGGTTTACTTACATATACTGCAATATAGGTTTCATCTACTCGAAACTTTGTATGGCCACGAGAAATTCCGATAAGGCAGCTGCAATGTCAGCAATGTAAACGCTTTATCTTTACAATGGTAACATGTTTTGCATTCAAAGTACTTAGGCCCACTGAACACATGTGGAATAATGAGCTGCCATAAAAGTAAAGGAGGTATTGTACAGTTTGAAGTTTTTCAACTTTAAATATCAATATTCAGATAAAAAAGGCAATACATAATTATAATCAGTAGTATAAACAAATTTAAAGATACGTTTTTGAAGGTTTAAATGCTAGGAAGTATATATAACAGTATCATTAAATATCTTCGTAAGAATGCAAGTAATATACATATTCTACTATAGCTATAGTTTGCAATCTTTATGACACTTGTACTTCTTTTAAATTTGCTCAAGCATTTAGGCTGTAAATTAGAGTGCTACTTCATAGATTTTGTTAAAAAAAAGAGTATTAATACTCTCCTAATCGAAAGAAGAATGTTTTGCTTTCGTACTCCTTGTACTATTATTTTGTTATGTGATTATAAAAGCTCGAAGAAATTTCAACTCAACAATAAATTTGCTTAACAATTATCGATCGGACACACCGAATGACCAACTATCCTTGGTTTCCCTTACATAATTTGACCTTTTAACAAAAAAATAGCATATTTGAAGTAAAAATTAGAAAAGCATTTGTATAACTTTCATCGAGATATTTTTCGAGGTCTTGAATTTACACATGTTTTACATTTTGCTCGTAATATTTCTTAAATATTATAAATTCTACGTGTATAATATAACCGTTAAATTGCAGCGATAAACATGCATGATATTATTTATGCGGACTAATAAAGTCCTCTCTCGCCAGGGACGTGGCAAAACTGACCGTAACTTATGGAGACGATTTATTAATCCGAGTTTTTGTGCGTACAATGTGTTCCTAAATGGTCAATAAAGTTACATTAATGTCGTAATGAACGGATGGTTTGCTAGGCTGAAAAAAAAAACGTAATCTTCACGGCAAACGGAGCTAAGTTAACGGCTCGGCTCCGCTTGTTGAAACCGTACACTGCAAAAAAGAGCACAAAATAAGAAAGGTGGATCATTATTTGTATAAACCAGCTCTGGGTACAGAGAATGTCTATTGTATGTGTAATGGAACCGGAGACTTTTTGTTTTATTGTTTCGGTGAAAGAATGTATACTTAGAATAACGTGGAAGACATTGTCTCATTGCTCTTAGGAGCAGGTATATATCGATTTAAATCCTACTACATTTAACAAGAATAACGTTAGTCGTTTGACTTGAGCCTGATATGGTACACTTGGACAGTCTTTGAGTAAAACTTTTTTTTTATATAGGTATCATATCCAGCAGCCATTCTTGATTTGACTTTTCCTTTTGAAATGAACGCTTCTTCAATATCAAGATGATAAAATTTCATGTATCAGATTTAAGTGCCAGAGCACGTACCCATGAAGCTACGCATAATATTGTCAGATTTTCAGAGACTGAATTATTAGTAGACAACCTTTTAACTTCAAGTAGAAAGCCGAAGTACAAAAAAAGTAAACCTTTCGTGAACTTCACATGTCAACCAACAAGTCAACAAAGTTATCATTGCATTTGGTCAATGCCATAGACTGAAAAGGAGCCGAGGTCCCCTCCAGAAGAATAACAAAAATCTACACTACAGTCATACGACTGATGCTGGCTGCAACGATAGCTGTAGAAGATATATTCCCTCCACCATCTCCTGATTTATGTATGCAACAGATGACATTGGTTACGACGATATTGGTATTCAATCAATAAAATCATAGACTATGATAGGAGCCATTGTTAGCTGTAAAGAGTCACTTGCTGATCCTTGAACAGAATGAGATAGCAGAGTTCGCAAGAATAGTGTGGTTTTATCGTGTACAGGTATCGCAGTATACTCCACCACACAAAGTAATTATTTATTCGGAACGCAGCATTTCAACAGTTTACAATTTAGTCGATAACTCAGTTGACAACGAGAGTCCACGTGCTCTTGAAATTCTGGGTTTCGAATACATAGTTAATTTGTGTGGTGTGGCGTTCACTGCGATACTTATAGGAGCACCTAATATTCCACCACTTCGACAAGTTCTACAAATCTTGAATACGCCACCGGCGGGGATAGTTGTTTTTTTATGAATGGATTAAAAACCAATAAAGAGACTAGAGCAGTAGTAAACTAAGGAAAGCTCTACTTAAAACATGGCATTGCCCAGCCAGCTTCAAATAAAAATTTCCGCGCTGACTTTAAAGCTTACTATATAGCTGATTGGTAAAAGGAACATTGAGCTGCTTGCTGACAGCAAGCAAGTAGTATCAGCTCTAAGTTGACCTATAATAATATCGAGGCTGCTACCATAATGGCGGAAGACTCCCTTCTTGATGCCTAAAATTAATAATATGAATCATTGAAGGGCCAGCGGTAATCCTGACAGTGAGGGACAGACAGATTGGCTAGGGTAGGAGCATGAATGTCATGGTTTCTGGGCCCTCGTATTCGATTACCTATGTTTACGTTTTATGAAAGGATCAAATCAATCTTCCATAAAAGTTTTTTGAAGTAGTGTGATGTCATCCCTGTTGCATCGTTAAGGGCATTTTAACTTACCTAAATATGAGGGCAACGTTAAGGTACCTGACTAAACCCATATTTTGTCTAATGGAACAACATTTCATTGAATTTAGTTCGTTTTGTGGCATTTCTGACATTATCCATGCAGCCAGGTCCTAACTAATATTAGAAGGCATTCGAAGATGTAGCACAAGGTTGTAAAATTACACTTTTCACGCTTAGAAGCCCAAATTTACATCATAAACTACACTAAGCCATGATATCATAGGATTATACCACCGATGTATGGATACAGACGGATTTCAAAGCGAAATCAGCTTCTGTTTTGTGTTTCTCACAATCGAAAAATATATGATCCAGTATTGCACGTACTACACCTATTATTGCCAATTATTTTTAATATATTAAAATAAACCAAGTAACACATATGTTCAAACATAAGTCGACTAATGGCAGAGTTTCACTTTGAATACCCTTTCACTAAAATAATACAATACGTAGATGATTTCTGTCTGTATGTACAACACAGAAATGTCGATCGATGTAAGATGCTAATGAGTTATATTTCACTGGACATAATATCAACAACACTAACAATAAGTCTATAATATTAGGACGACATCAACTGGCTTTTTCTAACCAAGCTAAATACCTAGATATGATTCTGGAGAAACTCAATTGGAAGTTCCAGATTGATAACATTATGAACAGATATAATAATGGACTGATTTTTTTATGAATGATATCCAAAACATAATGAGGAGCGGAACCTAAAACGTCGTCTCTTCTACAAAGCATACCGAAAGTCTATTATAGATTATGGGTCTGTCCTCCATGGATCAGCAAGCAAATCTGTCCTGAAAAAGATAGGTGTAGTTCAAAATAAAGCACTAAGGATATGTCTGGTAGAAATGTGTTCTACACCAATTGAACCAGTGCCTATTGAGGCAATGCAGTCATTTGAGGAGGAAATTACTTGCTGAAAAATTTATATGGAAATATACTGGAACAAAAAGTCATCTCCGCCACTTTGTTCTGCCTTTAGAGATACCTCTACATATCATAACCAGACTTGACAGCTAAGACAAGCGCCAAATTCTTACCTTGACTTTTTTTATAATACTGACGTCATCTACCCACCATTTCAGAGCAATCTGTCATAAACAATAGTGTATTACATTTTGTTTTGAATCGATATCCTTTCAAAATACATATTTACTATGATGCATCGAAGATACATGATGGAGTTGCTTGTGGATTGACACCTCTTCCAAGAATGTACATCAATTTAAGTTACCGGATTGCACGACCATATTTTCAGCTGAAGTTAATGCCATTTTATGTGCCTTGGAATGCATTTCTCTTCTTAAAATAAAATCTACTACAATTCTCAGATTCTCGATCTGTGTTACAAGTGCTAGTCATCAAATTAGCTGAATTGAATAGTGTATTTTTTTTTCATTAATTTTATGCGAGTCAAAGCTCAGGTAGGATAGAAATACAATGAGGGGGTGGACATCGTGGCAAAAAATAGTTGCAATTTGAACCCATTAGCTGAAGAAAAGATAACATTAGGAAACGCTATCTGCTTAGTCAAAGAACAATAAAGAGTAAGTTGGAGGCAACAATGGAACGAATATGTATCGACAACTTCCTAGTTACCTAGTGATACTTGGTTCACTAATTATAATGTTCCACTGAATTCAGTTTGCTTTGGCCAAAAAGAAACAAAGATTTTCTTTTATTTACTTTGAAGAAAATACACGATTACTTAACAGAAATTTTAATTATGTCTTAGCTTGTTACTGAAACTCTTAATACGAATTTTGTTTGGTATAAGCTATTTGAATGACATGACAAATCTCAAAATCATTAAAAGAAAATTTTAACTAAATGAAATATGTTTAGTTGCAATAAACAATTAAAAATAAGATTCAACAGTGAATGATTTGTAAAATTAAGTTGAAAGCTTTCTACATATATACATGTTTCAATGACTAATTCTCAAGCGTTATGAACACTGATTTTAAAAATTAATTGTATAACAGTTATTGCAATGATCAATTCCTCGTTCATTCATGTTTTCTTAGGTAACATCGAGAAAGTAAACGCGACATTGTTATCTTTAAGATGGAAATGGTACGCATTGGAGCCTCAAGAGATTGGTATTCATCAACTTGCAGATGTATTCCGAATATTTTAAAAGGATGACGAGCAGCTACCGTTAATAGTAAGATAAAGGCGTAATAAATTGCTGGCAATTAGAGATGTTGGCGGTGGCGTAACATGAGATACAAACGGAATTGATGGGAAGAAATGGATACCTTTATTGGCACTTATCTGTTTTCAAACGTACTATTGCGAAAGATTGAAAGTTAAATAAGCTTTATAAATAAACATATAAGTGACGCAATCTTTTTTATCAGCTCTTTGGTGTCTCAATCATACTAAACGCACAAGCCATTTCAAATCGAATAAAAAGTAAGTTAAGCGTAATAAATAAAGTAATCGGAAAAATTATTTAAGCGAATATCTGTTCTTGTGCACTCCTGTACTACTATTAAATATCTTTTCTATCACGCATACAATATAGCATAGGTAACATAATGTTACCACTAGTTATTACCATTGTGTATTGTAGCCTTTAGATAGGGCAATGCAGTAAGCAACCTATAATTGTATTTGTATCTTATTTTATTATGCATTTCATTCAAAAGTATGCTGCTTTCCACTTGTTTTCAGCATCCAATGGGAACACGTTGGTCTAATAACCGTTTCTATAACATTGCATTGGCTGAATATAACGAAAACAATGCTAATTTCATAATAAATACAGAAAAAAATTGAATAAACGTATAATTGTAGCCAATAGTTACAATTATCTTAAAAAGCGATGTTGTGCGCGACTGTTGCATTAACGTTGTAGAATAATGGTTTAGCACTGTTAAATTAAGACATTTCTAAACAAAATTTGAAATACATCGAAAAAATACCTTAACATAATGCTGCTGAAATACAGCTACTCAGAGTATTGGTAGGATTAGATGATTAGATAGACAGTAGCATTGTTTATGTATTGATATAGCAACGTCATATGAATTTTAAAAACTAATACTGAACCAAATCCATTTTTATATACTAATTTACGAGATCCGTTATTTTGTACAAATGCAACAACGTCACAAAAAACCTTTGGTCAGCATTAAATTAAATAGCATTTCAAACTTATAATCGTAGTGTTGATGAACAGCAACATTGTTTTATACATTTACGTTAATATTGTAAAAAACTAGTTAAAAGTACAACAATGTTATACTTTTAGCTTATGTTGTAGATCTCTGCGGTATTTGTTTTCTTTTAAAGAATTTGTTTTCGGGTTGAAAACGCGTTTCGCTCTTAGTTGCATGAAACTTCTTCTGAACTGCTGCATGTCGTATCGCTGCTATGAGAAGAACAGCAGCGATACGACATTATTAATTTATGAACAGGAACGTGAATAATAGAATACATAAAGTATCTCATATTATAATAATTCATATTTTAACACTGCATTTGCTAAATTAATATTTTTATTTCTCTCAAACAATTTGTAAAGAAGTAAAAGCTCTAGAACTTTCAGACGTAAACTATTCAATATTTTAAATTTCCATTTAATTTCCAAGGTTAAAGAAGTGTCAACAAAAGCCAAATAACGTTTTAGACATTTTTCTAATGAAAATTTATTGTAATTATTTTCTCTTTTCTTGCAAATGCAATTAGAGCTATTGTTCCGGCTATAGGTGGCAAACCCTACTGATCACTCACAACCATCCCTCAGATATTTATAGGCAACTAGTTTATTAATAGAGTAATGCAGATAAACGGATATGGCACATTGAGTCTCTTGCAAGTCTTACGATTATGTATTATAAGGCAAGTTGTTTCCAAACTATTGGATTTTTTAAAAAGCTACAAAAATTTAAAGATGATAAATTAGAATTGTTTTCCCTCATCTACTAATATAAAATTTATTAACTGATTTCCTTATATCTTGCGTCTTCAATTTTCTTCTAAATATTTTCATTATGCCCACTTATACTAGCTGTTTGTGGTTTTGAAAAAGAAAGTTGTTTAATCGAATCGCTACGGTTATTAATCCAGTGCCACCCGTATTTTTATGTGCTAATCCCTGTTGTTTATTTTGTTGTTTCCATTGCCCTTTTCGTGTCGATAACTAAAATAATTCTTTGTAAGTAGCTAGCTTACTCGCCTCTGTTGCTTAAGAAATAACAATAATGCAAATTATTAATTATTCAAATAGGTTTAACATTAACGTATTGTAAAGATAATTTTTAACAATAATTCTATGGTCGATATAATACAGTAATAGATATAGTATACGTTTATATAGTGTGCATTTCTTTGGCTTAAATTACTTCATGTAAAACCATGCAGTATGTTGAAACTTATACGATTACGCCAACACAAAAAAGACCCACGCGCTTACACGCATACAAACATAAAACACGTTCAAAACACTATGTTATCATAGACTTAAACACAACCGCTTGCAGGCACCGAGAATACCGTTTTATCTGCATTATGCCTCCACAACGACGGTACAACACTTGTCATCTTGTAGACCATAGCACTGGACTCAATTTAAGTGGACAATGATGGCATGACAGCATTGGCGTACCTACCTATGTATGTACTGTCTGTATATAATGGGTCCCCTGTGTGTTCCCCACGTAGACAATGATTTACATATTTTAGTTCCGCGGTATTGTGGTTACAGTGACATGTTCATTATGACCATGTTGGTACTGTTTATGGAACCACTGATGCTGTCAGTTCCATATGGTGTCCGCCAATAATATATTTGATTGGCCGGCGTATATCCTTAAATACACTAAAAGCCCCATTCAATCAACCCGTTTTATTACTCTCTGCTCGCTTTGGAATTTTAGCGAGATCGTCCCAGTGTGCCTACTGATTTTTAAATATCCTCTTTACTCTGTAATTGATATAAAAAAATTGATTCGCCCTTTCCCACTTTATTACTCGGGGCTCTTTGATCAGTATTGTCTTAGTAAATGTAAAATTAATTATATCTAACAGTTAGGATCTAAATCATTATGCACATAGTTCATTAAAAGAACCCATTGACAGTACAAATGTATTGAAATAATAAACAAATTTCCAATTTTAGTAGGAAATTAATAATTAAAAAAAGTTATTATTACGCTATTGCAACAAATTTTATAGCTTATAAATGCGAATGCTCGTGTTGGTAACAGCAATTATACTGAAACTATTTCTAAATATGAGATTGGGAATTTAATTAATAATCTTAAATCCGCAATTGCCTTAAAATTAATTCAATATTAATATTTATCAAAATGCCAAAAATTGTATTGCCACACTTGTATTATAAACTGTTTTCTAATTAATAGAACTTTTCCATATATACTAAAGCTTTCTCGTGTTATTCTAGTTATTTTCTGTCATACCGAAGGGACATAATAACGTTACTTATAAGAGTACTAAATTTCCAAAAAAATATCGGTCTCGGAGGGGACTTGAACCCAACATCTCTATATCTCCGGTATAGCGTGCTACTAATTACACATCAATCTTTGATTTACTTATATGACTCACGATATAAAAGGTAGTCGTCTGTTTCGATGTTCCAAGGTGAAGAAAAGCCAACAAAGTCATCCGTTCTCGAAGTGTCTCCAAAAAGATAGTCGCGACATTTGTCTCGAAAGGAAGCCATGTGAAAGCAAGCTTTCTACACAGTCAAGAAAATGTAATTGCCGATTGGTAGGCAACTGTTTGCCGCAGGTGATCTCTGAGCTTCGAAACACTAACCCCGAACGACGAATCATCCTCCATCAAGACAATGCAAGTTCGCATACAGCACACAATACAGTTGAATTTTTAATGCACCAAAACGTCGAATTGTTATACCATCCTCCAAACAGTCCGGGCCTAAGTCCTAACGACTTCTTTACTTTTCCAAAAATAAAATGATCAAAAATTCCAGTCGTCAGAAGGAGCAGTTGATGCCTTCAAAAACACAATTTTGACTGTACCAAAAAACGAATGGAATAACTGCTTCCAGAGTTGATTCGAGCGCATACAAGAGTGCATTAATCTTTGTGGAGAATACTTCAAAAAACAATAAAGTCTTTAAACGCTGTCCACTGTTTTATTCCAGGTCTATATGCAAAACTTAGGGACAACCATCGTGTATGTGAGTAATAAATACTCAAATTATTCAAAACTAGAGAGGGGTATGACAAAATGATTTGCCCCTTGGGTTACTTTTACTTATTGTTTTCATAAATAATTTTGCAATACCGTATAATATAATGATGTAAGTTGCCGTTATTATTGTTATCATTATATCCTAATTTTCATGTAAATTGACGAAGAGCTTAAACTACTATCACTTCGATTTCCTAGTCATCGAAGTAATAGACTTTAAAATGAATTATTAGGTGTAGTTTTTAACAACTTAAAAGTACAGAAGCACGAGATTTCAAAGGACACCTGAAAACGCTCAAAGAACCTATCATCAAATATCTAACGTATGTTGCTGGGAGAGTAACTCCGGTGTAATATAATTTCATTTAACCATACAGCGTGATCATAAGAAAATCATAGTGAGTTGGCATCGGGTAAACCTCGCCAGAAAAGAGAAGCCCTAGCAAGGTACCCAGACAGATCACAAATATAGAATGAATCGGAATTGGCATAAGCATCGTTGGCCATGGTTTTTACCTAAAGATGTCTATGAGATTCCAAACAAACATATTTTGAGTAGAGGTTTATGCCTTGCACTTACGCGCTAAAAAGATCTTCGACAAAGAGTTTCGAAGTGCAACAATTAATATTTTTACGTATAGGGAGGAAGATAGGGAGGGAGCGTTGGATATTCTACAAGCCAAACATTCAAATCTGACCTAATATATATCTGTGGTAGTTTCCTAAATAGGGAGAGTTGTCACTCTCCTTTAATTATTACTTAACGTTCCCAACGCAATGGATGAAGACAGCAGATTTTATCCCGGTTCTCATCCCCCATGCAATTTTGAGGTTTTGAGGTTTGATTATCAAACTCGTGATTAGACAAATGAATCTAGCGTTGTGCAAGGAAAAAGTTAATAATTTATGCGATAGCTATGATCTACCAGCTTATCAAGTTTATGCAGATTCTATGGATGATCTGACAGTTTAGAGAGATGTGACATAGAAGGCTTTTGCTTCAAAGCAAAATTAAAAATGAAACTAAGAGGGAAGTAAATATTATTTTCTAATCAAGTTAATAATAATAAATTATTAACATTCTAGCTTGAAACAAGTCAAAGAGGAGAAAAAACAATTCCACCTATTATATTAATGTGAAAAAAAGAAAATTAATTGTTGATAATTGTTAATTGATTAACACCAGTAACACTTCTTATTACTGCTTTTTGTTTAAGCAAAACCGCAGTAATTGGGATTAAAATTTTAATTGCTTTAATTTTGAAAAATTATGATGTTTAGTTTAGATATTGGAGACCTATAATGATTTACTACAGTGAGGAAGCTGTAAGTACTACTTAGCAGTATGTATATGCAGTGTAACGATATTGTTAACGATTTATAAACTGGGCTACCAACTAATTTGTTATGAATAATATGAAATAATATGCATTCAGTTTTATTTCAATTTCAAGATTGGCGCCAAACCAATCAATACATTTAATTTAACATATTTTTCTGCTACGTCTTCAATATCGTTCTCGTTACTAGCACTTGTATCACCGGCATAATGCAGTACATTATGATCACCCAAAAATTAAAACCGGTCTCAGAACAAATCCCTGAGCTAAACCGATATTGTTGAAAACAAAGAGGATCCAATTTCGTGTTTTATGTTGAAATTCATTATTTTAAAATGAAGGAATTACATTTTATTAGCAGCATTACTTCGAAGTCGCAAAAAACTGGTCTTCTCTAGTAGTAAGTTGTGCTGAACATATTCGAAAGCACGGGTCAGGTCACAGCATTTTCATCAGGTATAACTTACTTATACAACGCAGAATCTTGTTATGAATATTTAATAAGCCAGTTATTGTTGTTTTGCTTACTCGAAAACCATGCCATGATGAGGATAAAACATCAAATCTATTTATAAAACTATCCATTCTATTAAACTGGCATATCCAAAAAGCTTCGAAGAAAGTTAGCGAAGTCGAAAGGTCAGAAATTTGATATTATGATGTGAATATCACTCTATAAAAATATCATCTGCCTTAAGTTATAATTATTGCAAGATATGATTACAAAAAATCCAATTTTAATAAAGCGTGAGATATCCTAGAAACATCACACGCTATAATAAACCAAAACTACGTATGTTTACATTTGATAGCGTCAAATATAGGCATGCAACAGTATAGTGCTCTATTTAAAAATAATTGAACGAGCGTGACACTTGCTTGTGAAACATCTTGCATATTAAAAAATATTGCGAGATGGATTTCGTAATTCGGTACAAAATGGCGCACATGTATATGGTTATAACATTGTAACCACACTAATTACGAAAAATTACGATATCTTGTTGTTATAATGCTAGTAACAACAAAGTCTTACTCTAGAGAAAAAAATTCTAAAAATTAATATTTTACATGATTTTATTTAATTTACATCTCTGATTAATTTTGTAGTACCAATAAGGAAAAAATAAAGAGTTTTTGTATACTTATTTTCGTTTCATATCTATCTAACAAATGAGTCCTTTCCACTTCTCGATTAAAGTTCACCAGCACAAAAAA